>CM062812.1:486358248-487665002 GCA_031772625.1 Pinus tabuliformis | reverse complement strand
GTGCGAAGTCTGTAGTAGATGAGGATTTCATTTATCATATAGGAAGAGTGAAGTACTTTATCATTTTGAGGATCATCTTGTGGAGAGCCCGGTCGAAACCTGTAAAAACATTCAATGCAAGATATATATATGAGATCATATCATCGCTGAGGTAGGCATTCCAATACTCAGATCAAAACTAACTAGAAAACTATCTACTGCTCTGATATAGGAATGATCTTGTAAAACATCACAAGTATGGACTCATGTGAACACAGTATGGATGCAGCCATGTGTTTATGAATAGTCCATAATACAATGAATACAAAATTCCTCGCAGCCTGGATGGTAGAAACTAGATCCAGGGTCTTCATTTCTACTTCCCGAAAAAGTATGATTCTATCCATGTGAATAAATGTGTTGATGTCAAACATGGTAGAAACCACTTGATTACCAGTCAATGATGTAAACTGTTAACAAGTGTGAGAGAAACCACCAGTGACGTCAATGGCTCTCAAAGTACCCAGTACAATCCATGAGATGTGAGTAAATGTGTTGATGTCGAACATATCACGGGATCCTTCGATCGAAAGTCAATGATGTAAACTGTCGTCAAAGGCGAGAAACCTACCATTGAGGCATGCAGATCTCAAGGTACTGACGATTCCTAGATCATCTTTCTAGATAATGAGTTGATGTCTATAGAAAGCGATCCGTCGTAGGCAAGCCCACAACATGAAATCATAGATCAAGTTGAAGAAATTTAGTTGCAAGGACTGACTCAGGGATGGTCAAGATGGATGACAGATATTTTTACATATGAATGGCTTATTGGCAGTGACCTCTTGAACACATAACAACATGACAGATGGCTTGGTGACAATTGACCCAAAGTTAATACCCAGACACCAGCTGAAGACTTTCAATGTGGTTTGATCAACTGTTAGGCAAACGATTTCCCAACCTAGGTGAATGAAAGTGTCGTGTTCAAGAGTGGTTACAAAGTATGACAAATAGGCTCATTTTCCTTTCTTTTCCCCCACCATTTCTGGCAAGTACCTCTTTATTTTTGACAAGCTTGAGGAGGATAACATTTGCTTGATTATAAGCTCATCCTTCGGATGAGTCCAACTTAGTTTAAATTCGAACCCTAAGAAGGAGTTGTTCATTCCTGTTTGTAATTGAACAGGTCCTTTACTGTGAAATTTTAACGAGTCCAGTATAGGAGAAACTCAGCATTTTTCAATTTTAGAGAGTCTGAAAAAACTTAAGAAGACTCCAGGGTTGACCTTTTTCGTAAATTTGTGTCTCCCAAGCCCGAAAAAGTATAAAATAATACTTGAGAGAACCGCTTGATCTTTTACGACCAAGGAGTACTTTTCGTTATTAGTTTCATTGATCCGAAAAAGTAAAAAAGCGATCAATGACACGTCGTTTTATAACCAATATCGAATTTGAAACGACAAAAATCCAGCAATCTTTTCGTATTTTTACGGTTGGAAAAGAGCTGTAAGTGGACCGTCTTTTAATTCTGTTTTAACGAGTGTAAAAGAAACACTCGGCAATCTTTTCATATTTTAGGAGTTAGAAAAGAGCTTAAAGATGACTCTACTTGTTTTTTCGTTGAAAATGATAGATTTCGCCTGAATAATCCTTTATTCTGCACAAAAACACAAACATTACTCATACTTGTTTGAAATGGATAAAAGCGTTCAAAATACCTTTTCAAAGTGAAACATAAACAAATTTACGATTTATTTACTCAAAAAACTTATAAAAAGGGCCTTTGTCAATTCATTTTTACCGTTCGAGTTTGGGTGAGAAAATAGTGCTTTTGCTTAGAAAACTTCCTGTGAAGATTGTGGAAAATTCAACCATCGGAATTGAGCGCCGTCTTCTCCAGGTAATCCACATCATCCTACTCTTCATTTTCAATCATTTAGTTTTTTTATTTAGTCCTTCATTTCATTTTTTGGGAGGGTTTTTAGGTGCAAAACCCGCGCGCGGGGGTCCGCAGATTTACCATTGCGGACTCGCAGACCCCGACTTTTTCTCCATTGGGAAAAAGCTCGGGGTCCGCACCTTCCATGTAGACAAAGTGCGGACCCACGCACTGTGTCTAACTCAGAGGGTGCGTACCTCGCCGCAAGGGTTTTGAACCCAAAATTTCTCAAAAATGGACCAATCAAAATGTTTTCTAGCAATTTAATTAATGTTTATACTTGATGCAGAGAGTATATCATGCTAGATTGGCGTGAACGAGAGCATGAGGACGTGGATATTGCCGCATGGAATCATCAGCCTTCACTTGATGCTTTGAGGGCATGCGGACTGTACAAATTCTGGACCATTCCTGGCATGAGGGTTTAGGTGGATTTCTTACAGTGGCTGGTTGACAGATGGAGCATACAGGACCAGTGTTTTTTCATTGGGGGCACCTGCTCGAAATCGAGCTGGCGGACATTTATTTCTTGACTGGTTTGCCTAAGAGAGGCGAAGTCTTGACTCTATATGGGACTAGGCCAGGTGGCCAGTCTGTCGATAGCCTCCAGCTAGAGTACTACAACAGCCAGGCTAAAGACAAAGGGATAGACATAAAGACCATATCCCGTCCTGAGCTCATGGTGATTGCGTTTACTGTCACCAGACTTTGTGGAGCTGTCGCATTACATATTGCCACCGGATCCTAGATGCGTATGGCAGTTGATTGCTTTCGAGGCACCATCTTCAACTGGTGCAATGCTGTGCTGGCCAATGTGAAAGGCCAACTGACCAGGGCCAAGAGCAGATGACTAAAGACCTTTGGTTATGGGGCTTTCGTCGTGAATTTTCGCCTGGAGAGAGTTCCTATGCTGATCCCACATCACCTTACTATTGGAGATGGGCTTCCTCGAGAGCCCAAACTAATGCGATGGGTCACAGTCATGGCCCGTCACCCAGACGAGAGGACAGAAGTTGCTCGGTTCAAACTTGAGTATTTCCAATGGCTGGAAAGTCAGGTCTTTTCCATTCAGGACTTCCCTTACGCTGGGATAGATTTCCGTGGTGACCCAGACATGGCTCTTCCACCAGGAGAGCGGTGGGACGAGTCAGGTAAAATCATTTTCAACTTTTCCTATTTTTATTTTTTTTTATTTTTCCATCATCTCAAAACTGATAGTAAAAATTTCAAATGCAGATGTGGGTCCACAGCGACCAGCTGCTCTCCGGCCTTTTCAGAGGAGGAAACTAGTTGCACCCGCGCCAGCCCCACAGGACGAATCAGCAGAGGTTTTGGCCAAGTTGGAGGGTCATCTTGAGCGCTTGATAGGGGATATTCCTGAGACCACTATAGACGACATTCCTCGTCGACTTCAGCGCTATGTGATTGGAGTCCCGGGACCTTTTAGGAGGTTCCTTTGCAAGGTGGCCCGGGCAGTGGTTTCTTATAGAGATCATCACCAGTGATAGGATGATCGCCTTTTGTGGGCACATGTGACATTTTTGTTTTTGTACTTATCATTTTTGCCGATCATAAGGTGTTTTTCAACCTATGATCGAAGACGATGTATTTTTTTTTTGACACACTCCTATATATATATCACTATTAACGGCTTATCTTGTAAATCATGTTATGGAATGGTTTTAAATTTACATGTATGATTATTGCAAATGTCTATTTAACATTCGAGAAGCAATTGCATCTGCTAATGTATTTAAAGACCTTGGAATATGCTGATATTCAATATAATCAAACTCACGTTCCAAGAGACGCACTCTCAAAACTAATCTTAATAACACTGGATTTCTAATGGCATACACTCTATTAAGCTGTAACACAACAAGTTCAGAATCTAACCTCACTATCAAACTCCTAATCCCAAATGAAATAGATTCAGACAATAACTCAATCACTGCACTGTACTCTGCAATGTTGTTTTTTGTTTGACTGAGGCTTACCCCATGCATAGAAACTAACTCGTCAGAGGGCGAATAGATAACCCAAGCTGCGGAAGAGATGTTCCGTGTATTACGACAAGCACCATCAGCAAATCCAATGTATGTTTGGAGAGGCATCGACATCTGCAATATCAAGAGTAAAACCAAGATAAGCAGGAATAATTACGGAAAAACACTCTCTAAGCTAAGCACACTTTTTTTTAAAAACTAAAACACACCAGCTAGAAAGAAAAACTATCCTAACTAAAAAAATCTCCATACCCCAACTTTTAAGCATAGTACCTCTTCAAGTAAAGGCCATTTCTGGGTTTACCCAAAGAGTCCCCATCAAAGTCTACCAATTCATAGGCCCCTTTTGCTAGCTTTCGCTTAACAATATAGGGACCATGCCACATAGGAACGAATTTCCCAGCGCCTAATTTATCATTAGCTTGATCATACAATAACACTAGGTCTCCTTCCGAAAAATTTCGAGGGGTCACATTCTGATCATACTGAGCTTTCATACATTTTGCGTGAGTCTCGATCGCCAATGCAGCATCACGTCGATTCTCATCTAATTGAGCTAAGTATAACAAATGCTTTTCCTCTTTGGAAGTAGCTGGAAGTAACTCGATGGCCATTTGCAGTGATGGGATTTCGCACTCAATGGGTAACACAGCTTCCAAACCATAGACTAGTTGGAAAGGAGTGAACCCTGTTGATGTTTTCACTGAAGTTCGGTACGCCCAAAGCGCTGAAAATAGCATGTTGTGCCAATTCGACCAATGAATCCCAATGATTCGTCGGATCATGATAACTAAAACTTTGTTGATGGATTCAACCAGACCATTCGCTTGTGGATAACAAGGAGTTGAACTATCGTGACGTAAACCAAGCTGGCCTGTAAGTTCACTCATCATAACGTTTCGAAAATGATGCCCATGATCAGTGATTATTGCTTGTGGGACACCAAACCTAGCAATTATATGATTGAACATGAAAATTGCAGCTGTCTTGCCGTCTGCCTCGAATGTAGGCATCGCCTCGACCCACTTAGTAAAATAATCTACCGCAAGGATGATATACGCATGCCCCCCGGCCGAGTGAGGGTTACATGTAATAAAATCGATACCCCATTTGGCAAAAGGACCAACGACAATTATAGGGTGGAGAGGAGTAGGTGGAGCGTGCATCTTACGATCAAAAATTTGGCAGTTGTGGCATTTTCGGACCGCCGTAATACAATCTTTAAACAAGGACGGCCAGAAATAGCCAGCGCGCAATATCTTTTGGGCTGTGGCATACCCAGACATATGACCTCCACACGCTCCAGAGTGACAGTCATTTAGAACCCTCTCAGCCTCTTCATGATTTAAGCAACGTCGAAAAATAGAGTCCGCCCCACGGTGATAAAGAGTATCTCCAATAATTTTGAATTGTTGGGACTGGAATCGAATTTTCCGACGTTCCGACCTTGAAATTTCTGGACGAAAGGATTGGGTCTAGAGATAGATGATGATATCCCCATACCACGGATCTAAAGTTCTGATTAGAAACAAAGATTCGTCCGCAATGGGCTCCTCTGCCACAGTTTCCGTGTGAGCACGCGGGAAGTCACACATTAATTCTGCAAAAACTAAAGATATCTTAGACTTATATTTCTCAAACTCCAAGTCGAACTCCTGTAGGATAACGATCCATTTAGAGTACTTGCCCCCTAGCAATTGTTTGGTCAAAATGTAGATCATAGGGTTGCAATCTGAAATTACCGTAGTTTTACGTAGTAAAATGTAGTGACGAAAACGTTGGACAGCTTGAACGGCTGCCAATGCCAATTTCTCCACATGTGAGTATTTTAGCTCAGTTGGATTTAACGTTCGACTAAGGTAATATATCACATGTTCCGTTCCGAATTCATCTTCTTGAACTAAGACCATTCCAATGGTGGAATGGGAGGCGGCGAGATACAAGAAGTAATCCTGGTTGTAGTTGGGAGGATGCAACAACAGTGCATGGGTCAACGCGTGTTTGAGTGCATCAAAAGATTTCTGAGCTATCTCATCCCAAGAGAATTGAGTATTTTGTTTCAACAACCGTGTAAAACCCTTTGTAACCTCATCGTAGTTAGGAATGAATCGTCGTAAAAAGTTTTCTTTCCCCTGCAAACTTTGGAGTTGGCGAAGACTCGAAGGAGGAAGCAAATTGATAATAGCTTCGACCTTCAAGGGATCAACGCGAATGCCGGCTTTCGAAACTACAAATCCCAGCAATCGACCCGTTTCTATACAGAAGACACATTTGTGTGGGTTCAACCGAATACGATAATGCCTACACCTCATAAAGATTGCTCGTAAATGGACGAGGTGATCAGCTCGATGTAATGAATGAGCCGACAAGTCATCGAGGTAGGGTTGCACAATGTGCTTGATGTCATGAAACGCATAAGACATCTCCCTTTGAAAAGTTGCTCTGACATTCTTAAGCCCAAAAGGTAATTTGCAATAAGCAAATGTCCCCCATGGACAAATGAAAGCCGTTTTTGGTTGATCGGCAGGTAGAATATTGATTTGATTGTATCCGGAAAAACCATCCATAAAGGAAAATATTTTGCTGCCGGCACAATCATCAATGATTTGATCAATATAGGGAGTTGGGTAGTTGTCCTTTGGACAGGCTCGATTAATATCCCTATAGTCGATGCATATTCTTATTGTCCCCTGTTTTTTGTTAACCGGAACAATATTCGATACCCAATCCGTTAACGGGATTGGATAAATGAAACCTGCTTTCAACAGTTTCTCAACTTCTGCTTTAATTGCAGCAGCTTTTCGTGGGTGAATCTGACGCAAACGTTGCCAGATGGGTTTAGCGTCCGGGTAAGTCTTGATCTCATGAACAACAATCGCGGGATCAATTCCTGGCATTTCCTCATAGGACCAGGCAAACACGTCGCGGAATTCTTGAAATAGGGCCTTATATAATTGAATTTCGTCATCTGTACATGAGGCACCTATATGAATGTTCTCAACAATTCCGAGCTTAACCGAAATGTCAATGGGGATAGTTCGAGAGATGTTTCCCAAATTTAACTCCGAATCGGGATGTTTCATTGGATTCTGAGGTTCCTTGACATATTCAGTCGTAAAGATTGATGAGAAATCATTTTCAAAATGATCATCCTCAGGTAAAAACAAAGATCTGTGATGGAGATCTTCCCATGGTAAATCATCTACACATAGGATTTCACGAATTTGCTCATCAGAGTGAACAAGTTCAGAAAACGTAGTTAAATCCGAGGTTGATGTGAAAAGTGATTCCTCATGGACCACATTCATTAAGTCATTTTCGGTTGAACACGGGTCGGCAAAAGACTGCACAGCTTCATAGGCAATTTCATATGGACTCAAAGGCATGGAATTACCAAATGAGTCTATTTCAGATTCAGAAGGAACGATCCAAGGATCATCATAAGAAATGGTGTCTGATGTAATCATATGAATGGTTGCAAATGAAGATGATGCGTTGATTGGACGAAAAGGAAAAGTTCCCAGTAAACCGACATCTTTAACTAATCCTACTCCAACATCCTTGTATGGGATAGTTGATTTACCGACATGCTGAATACTCTCCGAGGAGGCTGGCTCGGATGAAAAGTAAGCCAGTTGGTATATTGTTACGATCTTTCCATTATGTGGAAACTTTATTACTCGAAAGACCGATGAAACGACCGCTGTCATAGCGTAAGACCAACTTCGACCCAAGAGAAGGTTGTAGTCTAGAGGGGCATCAACCACCTCCACATCTAGACTAACGGCTTTTCCTTCAACCCCTATAGGCAAATCCTGTAGAATGCCAAAAGGATGAAACCCACGGCCATCAAAGGCCTTAAGAATTGTCGGGGATTGATTTAGTGAAGGAGAACCAAGCGATCTCTAACACTGTATCGACATAATACACGTTGAGGCTCCCTCATCAATTACAGTCCGATGAATAGGCCTGTTTTTGACTATCACTAGGATCTAGAAAGCCATTTGATGAGGCAAACGCGGTGTACTATTTTCTAGATCAAAGATTATTAGGTTCGGGTCCTGAACATCAACAGCTCCTATAGCCGACAAAAGTAATTTACACTGTGCTGGGCATGATTGCAGCACTTCCAAAGCCGACATTGCTGAGGGTGAAACAGCTAAATCCTCAACAATGTTATAATTCTGAGCCGCTCTCGCATGTGGATTGAAAGCTGACTTTCGAAGTATACCGTTGGCAGGCGGTTTGATTACTAAGTCTAGATTAGGTTTCTCGATCTGTAGTGGATCGGAACCGGGAGCTGAGGTTGATGGATTAGAATGAGAATATTCTACTTCTTTACCATCAACAGGACTTTTACTACCATAATCTTGTCATCCAGTCGCAATCCTTACATGGGACATCATCAATATGGGTTCTTCATTGGCACTCGAGGAAGAACCTATCATCTTGCTATCTTGACTTAGAAATGGATCCTTCAAAACAACAGGAGTTTGGGAACCTTTGACGATCTTCGCAACCTCTGCTCGATGAGGGTAGTCTCTTGTAAAATGTTCTTCGTCACAAATGAGACATGGATAACGAGGTTTGCGCTTTTCATCATTGGATTCCGCTTTTTCAAATTTCTCTTTTGAACTTTTGTCTGTTTTATTCTTCTTCTTTCCTTTCTTCTTCCCACCGGATTTTGATTTAGCTGTAGAGGACTCTACAAAGTGAATATCGGCAAAAACCTCTGCAGAAGAATCTCCTGTCGGGGAATCAGGCAAGGTTATGATAGGAGAAGAATTCTTGGAAGACTTCTTCTTACTTTTAGTGTTAACCATACCAATCATACCGTCAGCGGCATGAGATCCCGAAGGAGCTGCAGTGATTTTATTTGACTTGGGAAGATCAGGGATCTTTTCGTGTAACGTACCTGACTGAGTATAGACCAAGTCAAGGTACTGTGCTTGAGCAATCACTTGCTCCTCAGTAACAACTCCGGCTTTAGCAACATCTTCAGTGATCCTTGGCAACAAATATTTTACAAACCACTCAGCCAAGATTTGATCCGGAATAAATACCTTCACTAAACGTCGTCGACGTCTCCACTCATGAATATGATCTGAAATGTACGTGGATGTCGATTGTTTTAGCAAAGTTAACAATTCCGTGCCATTGTCATATCTGACTGGAAACTGAAAATGAGTTAAAAACGAGGTAGCTAACTGACTAAAAATATAAAAAGTGCCTCGCGATAACTCAATGTACCACTTGGCCGCGAGACCAATTAGAGTGCGCTGGAAAAGTCTAAGACGGATCGAATCATCTGTGATGGAGTTAGATGCACACCAGAGGTGGTAAGTCATCACATGGTTCGACGGGTCCTCTCCAGATTTACCTTCGAACTTGGGAATGTCACTGGGCAACTTATTCGGCATTGGCGGCCCAAACGGAAGATAATTAATTGGATCGTTCATTAGGCGCGACAAATTAGGTAAGTCCAAAGTTGCGATAAACGGTAACTACCGATTAGGATCCCTAAAACTCTGGGTCATGAGACCAGCCCCAGGAGGAGGATATCCAGGATAACTAGGAATAGGAATCGCGTTCGGGATATTGTATCCTCCCGGAAAACCAGGATTAACCGGACCGTACAGGGTTGTTGAGATTGTTGATAAGTGTACCCAGGATACGGTTGATACTGATAAACTGGCTGCTGGACAGCAGGACCGAATTGGTACTGTCCCTGGTACAGTTGATAGGTGAATTGAGGTTGACTTGTGACAACCGTACTTAAACCAGGTTGTCCTACAGGCATCTGAACCGTAGTTTGAATCGTGGATCCAGACAGTGGTAAAGATGTCTGAGGAGTAGATACAGGAACAGTAGAAACCGGAGCTGTCGATACTCCAGAAGTAGGTGGGGTAGATTGAATAGATGTTGCGGCAGTTGCAGCAGTCGTTTGAGATGGAGGACGAGGCGCAGTAGGCCCAGACTGAGAAACTACTGAAGGTACAGAAGTTTGAATGTTAGACTGGACTGGTTGCTGGAGTGAACCAGAAACTAAGGGTTGTCCAGTTTGAGATGACAACTGTACACTTGGCTGCAACACCTATTGAGTTTGCGATGGATCCCACACTATGTTCATTCCGGGGTACTGACCCATAACAGGTTGAGAATATTGAGGACCATAACCGGGTTGAGGGTAGGATTGATAATTGAAAGGTACATTTCCCGTTCCTTGAACATAAGATTGACCTTGGGGTGGTTGGAAACCTTGGTTCGAGTACTGACCTTGGGGTAGATACCCCTGAGGCACGTACTGATACTGGGGTTGACCTTGAGGTATAAATTGATACTGGGGTTGACCTTGGGGTACATATTGAGTCTGGAGTTGACCCTGAGGAACGTATTGTACCGTAGGTACGTACTGTCCTTGAGGTTGCCCCCCAGGCGGTAACTGGCCACCTTGAGATTGAGAATTGGGAATAGAACCTGACATCATAAGAATGTCTTCTACGCTCAACGGCTTTGCACCATTGCTTCCAGTGAATAACCCTTGTTCAATGGGTTGAGGAGATGCTCTCGAAAAAGTACCAGAAAGTGACTGATATTGAGAGGGAACAGAAGGACCGCCGTACAAAAAAGATTCAGGCAATTGAGTAGACATGGACGACTGACCTGACATATTTACGGGAGTATAAAAACCTTTAGGATGATAAGGAGCACGAGGTGGTGAAAAACTTAACGCTGGGTTTTCCAAATAATTAGTCAAAGAAAGATACCAAGTAGTACTTCTAGGTGGACTGTAAAAAATTGATTCACGCTCCCTTAGATCAATAACAGGTTGATTTTCAGGGATATGGATGCCTACTTCTTCTTCCGGAGCAAGTTCTTCAATAGCTATCAAACCAGAAGGAAGATTTTTGGTGATTACTCTTTCTACCCTAGGTGAATTAGGACCACTAGAAGTTGGAGAGACAAACCCCGATGTTGGAGTAACAGGTTCAGATATCTCAGGTTCTTCACCTATATCACTAGTAGATGAAAAGCTACTAGCAAGTTTGGAAACCGAAATAGATTCAGGATTATAACCTGTTACTAGAGTTTGGTAATGAGGATGTACTACCAATGAAGACTCTCCTTCTTCAGGTGACCCAACTTTACTACCACTAGGAGTTACGAGGACTTTCAAGCCTTCAAGTTGGCTCGGGACTTCTTCAGGAGGTTGGCCCCGAAGTCTACGGGACTTCCTCAATAAATCAGCCACGGTTACAAACTCAGGAGACTGGCCCCGAAGTCTATGGGACTCTCTTGGTAATTCAGCCACAGTTAAAAACTTTTAACTACTTCACACGCAAACAAAGTAAAATCTCAATAAAAACCACCTAAAGCCTTTAAAGAACCAAACAAATTTGAATCACACGCCTAAAGAATCTAGAGATCAAACACATACAAACAGTAACTTTTCGGACTGAAAACACTAGTTGGTGATGAAATCCAACGTCGCAGAATTCAGTACAGAAATGGCGGTTGGAACAGTTACCCCGGCAACCTGCTTAATGAATAGACTGGACCAAGTTCCTCCACTTAACCGTCTCGAGTGAAGTGAACCCCCAAGAAAATCCAAGTGAGTCTAGTCGACGTCTGCTCCAGGTACAGTGGGATCTTCCCACCACTGTCACCTTAGGAAGAATCCTAAAGAATATGGTCACTAAGGCTACCAACTGAGACAAATACACCTGGGGGAACAGTCTACGATCCGATACGCACGCAAGGGCAGAGTAGCAAGCTCAATCCCCTTGAAGGCTCCTTGACATAATCCAAGGTTTACCAACAGGTGACCCCAGGCTCCTCAACAATGGTTAATCCGAGGTTTACCGTTTTTAATACGTGAATATCTGGCGTCGTTCCCAATGAGGAAGGATTGATTCCCACACTGGTTCGGACACGATCTCGTGCTTCTCCTTTAAGAGGAGCTTTCCCAGAGCATAAATGCAACAATTGGATTTCTTCCTACCACAAGATACAGCTACTTGTTTGTTTTTACTGTCTTGGAGAGTTCATTACTCTCCTACTCCAAGACACTAGCCTAAGCTAAGTTGGTGTATCAGAGCCCTAGAAATAAAATGTTACAAGGTGAATTTTACTTTAAGCGTTAATTTTAGTGGTTGTTGTTTAAGTCAAGAGGTGGTGGAGATGAAACTCGTGGTGTAAAGACTCGACTCGAAATCACTAAAAAGATGCACCTAAGATGATCTAAACAATCTTTTCCCTTCGATGAACTTCTATACTAAGAAAGAGTTTGAGAATGCAAATACTTTGTAAACACAAATCTTTCTCAATTAAACAAATTTAAAGAAGAGCTTTTTCCTTTCCAAAGCACTCAACACGAGACATCTAGTTATTTCACAAAAATTTCCCTTTTCTTTTCAAAGCACCCAATCACTACAAAAACAAACTTTTTCCAAAAGAGATTTTTTTTTTTATATTTTGTAAATAAAACACTCAAAACTAATGAAAATGACTAACTTTGAGAGCTACAAACTATAAAAAGCTACTTGAAGTCAAAGCCTACTAAAAGTCTTTTTGAGGATGTTTTACTTAGCTAAATGTGAGCAAAGGACTAATTTATGCAGAATCACAATTAGTCAAAAACAACCAATCTTTCGTTTTTTTTTTAAAAATGAAAATCCAAACTTTTAAATACAAGTTTTTCGAAATTTTGAAATGAGAAAACACAAAGCGGATTCCTCAACAAGGGGAGTTTTCATAAATGGTCAGACTCATAAGAAGACTGGTAGACACCAAGGTAATCTGAGGTCCCTACGGCTTCTAAGCTCAGAGCCACTACACAACCAAAAACGAAAAACAAACCCAACAAGCAAAATTCCTAGGAATTCCACCTAAAACCCTAATGCTAATGAAATTAAACCAAGGAAATTTTTTGACAGGGAACAAGCAGGTCTGGGCAATGGCTAAAACCTATAAACAAATTCTAAACTGATAAAAAAGAGAAAAATTTAAAAATTTTCAAATTTTTGATAGGGTACGCAGGCAACCTGTTTACACAGGTGCATCCACGCTCTGTGCACAAAGAAAAAGTGCGTACAGGTATGCACTATGCTTAACTCATAGGGTGCGTACCTTTCCCAAAACTATGAAAAATAAAAACTGACTCAAAATTAACTAAATTCACCCAATCCCACAATCATCAATTCAAAAACAGAAACAGAAAATACAGTTTCTCAGGTCAAAGTATAGACAAGGAAAAAATCAAGTCCCCAGCGGAGTCGCCATTTTGTCGCGCAGAATGAGTCGATCTTGCGGACAAGATAGACCTTCCTAGAATCTAAAGAAGACCTAACGACAAGCAAACCAACCAGACACTATCTTTCTCTAAATATGCTTCAATAAACAATAGCAAACAAGTGTTTTTAGGGCCTACCTTTGGTCCAACGCAAGCTTGTGGATGCCCTCGCTCCTTTGATCCAAATGAGCTCCTTTTCGCGAATCTGCAAACACAAACAAGGCAAACAAATTAAATAGCGCCTGAAAAACCAATTCGATAAAACATATTTAACATGAAAGTCAAGGAGTCCATGAAACAAATAACATTAGATACTTGTTGAGAAAAATGAGTTTGATTGTATTAATTCAAAAGAAGAAGAACTTTACAACCTTTGCCTTGATGCTGTACAAGCTCCTCCCAGGGTCCAACGAGATGTCTCCTCTACTTTGACAAGTTTCACTCACTCTCCAATGGAACCAAGAGGTATGTGATCTCTCCTCTCAATCTCAACCAAAGAGTCTTAATTTCACCAGCATTTACCCTCAAAATGTTGAGCTTCTAACCTCCCTAGTCCTCACCCCAATGCCTGTATTTATAGTGCAATGGAGGGAAGTTACTAGGTCCTCCTTCAAAGGGATAAAGCCCACCTTCAAAGGGATAGCTCCTTTAGTCAAGGGATTATCTCCTTCTCTTTTGGGATGCATGAACCACCTCAGAGCGAACAATCCACATCAAAATTCCTTCTATAAAACTCTAGAATTAACCCAAAGTGAGTTTTTTAAGTTAAAACTTGCGCCTTTTGACTTTCACAGGGGTCCGCACCTACACCATTAGGGATAGAGCAGGTAGGTATGCAGCTTTTGTACACAGAAGGTGCGGGACCGCAGGTGACCATGAGAGAAAGTGCAGAACCAGAGTTACATTGATTTTTAATGTCTTTCTCCCACTTCCAAAGATTGATTTGAAGAGCTGAGGTCTTAGACTTGCTTAGGAGGATAGTACAAGTGATGATAGACCCATACTGACTGCAAATAATCATGGTGACGATATTTTAGTGTAACACATATTTATCTTGGATATTGACTATTGTTGTTTCAACTATTGGTGCAATGTTATCTCCTTGGACCTATGTTGTGTAAATGCTCTGGAAATTATGATTTTCGCCTGCTTATGTTTACATTCTCCCTCTGCTAGTGTCTGTGAGAAAAACCCAACTTGGTGTGCCACTACCATCCCACAAAAACCAATATAATTAGCATAGATAAATTAGACATACTAAAATATTTAGTAGAAACGTAGAGAAACAAATGGAATACATAGAACTATACATGTCAAAGCAAAGATGTCCATTGTCGCCCAGGTCCCATACTCTTTCAACTTTATATTGATGATTTAGAAGATACAATTTCAAAGTGATATAGGTGGTTGCCTTCTCTATGGGATTTCCAACTAGTATGTAAGATCACCTCACTTCTCTAGGTGTAATTATGGTTGAAATTTCCATCCACAATTTCTTAAAGGAATATCTTATACATTTCTCAAGGTAGTTGTAGGTTGCACTATAAATATTTCACCTTTGTAATGAAATTTTCATGGAAGTATGAGAGATTATAGAATAGGAGTTTCATGTCATGAGTTTATACACATCTTAAGTTTCAGGGCATATTTTATTTCCGTGTATCAGAGAATAACATGTTGTCACACAAAAATCATGTCCTCCTAGCTATAGCAAGGACTGTTGGGCCTCCAAAATGTCTTTAAAATGATATCCACTTTCACCTTTATCGCCACCATTTCACTCACATATCGCAACTCCATAACCATATAATCTTTCATTAGCCACCATTTTCATAAATATATGGGTTAGGATCCTTATTTAACAAAGGTATTTATTTTATGTGTTTAAATTGAATTTATGATTAAAAACTAGGAAATTAACATGGTTTCATGTATCTATAAATGTGGCTTCAATTTCATGACATGTGTACATTATTTGGAAGCTTCCAAGGCATCCTTGTGTGGCCTCCAATGCTCAAATTCGAATTCCCTTCAAAGGAGATTTAGATAAAGGTCAAAGAAGGATATGTGTCCTATTTGGATTGTAACTCTATGTGGTGTCTCATCATTTCTTATTTGGATTAGAAGTCTATGAGACACCTAGGGAATATGTGTCTTACTATGAGCTATTTGGTAGTAACTATATGAGATTTTAGTGGATCCTCATTAAATAGGGTAGCTTCTTATGTTTTTGTATAAATAGGAGAGCATTTTCCTTTGAAAGCATGTGTAAAGTTGGAGAAATGCTCATGTTTTTAATAGAAAATTTGGAGATTTGAAGATTTATTTTTGCTTGCATATGGAGCTTCCTCACTTGCCATCCTCATACACCATTGCAATGACCATATAATGATTGCTTTTATAGATTAAATTTTATTTTCTTTCTTAGCATATTTTTAAAATGACTGTGTAATCTTTTCTTTTCTAAAAACATTTCAATATGGAAGATTTTTATATTTTCTAATTGGATTAAGTTTGAGGCAAGGGCTCATAGCTATTTAGTTTCCTTTCATGTTCTATTATTTACTTCCTTAGATCAAACTATCAATTCATTGTATAATTGAATAAAGGATCAGGCCAAGAAGGTGACTTCAAATTGGGTGATGGAATGTTCAACCTATGCAATCATTGAGCTTTACTTTTTCATGCTTTTATATTTTGTTTTAAGATCCTCATTTAATTGCATTAACTGATATTCCTAAAGATCATTCTAAGAAATTTATTTAATCTTATTTAAAGATTGAATGGTTGAATATTTGATAGTGCAATTACTGAGTTCTTTTTTGCACATTTTACTTGATTTTCTAGGACATTAGAAGTTAAAGTATAAATAGTTTCTTAAACATCATCTTAAGAAGGTAACATTTCATAATTGAATGCTGGAGTAACTAAGTATACATTAGTTGTTTTCTATTTCACTGGTTAGTTGAATTTCATTTTCATTATTTGATTTCATAGATTAGGTGAATTGGTTTTTGTTATTTTTTAGTTAGATTGATCTAAACTAAAAGACAATTTCTAGCACATACAATACATGCATGCTTCAGAAGTTTACGAAACCCCCGAGTTGACAAATTAAATGACAGGTAATCACTTTGCCCCAACATTTTGGTGCCGTTTCCGGGGAAGTGTGCATAGGAACTAACTTTCAGTTTAGAGTGTATTTTATTTGTTTTGTTTTTACTAACCATTTATGGACATAGGATCTAGAATGCAACCTAAAGACTACATTGAGGAATGGTATGAAGAAGCAGTTATGTAACAATATTCATCAATTATTCAAGAGATCCTTGCAGGAAATCAAAAGGTCAAGTCAATTTTGCAAATCCTTACAAACAATCAGGTATATTTTTCAAGTTGGGATCTGAGCATTTCAAAAATTCTAATCAGTAAATGGCTTCATTGGAAGCATGAATATACTTGAAAAATAAAAAATAAAAAATAGCTTTTAGATAGATAGGAAAAGTAAAAATATTTTTTTATAGTTTTTAGGATAAATGTGATGTTTTATGGTGCAGTAAGAACCACCCATCTACTAACCCTTTGTAGGAAAAATTTGCAATAAAACAAATGGTTGAGAACAAGTAGTGCAAGTGAAGATGACAAACGATAATTTAAGGTAAGAGATCGAACCTTTTCATTTTATTTTTGCAAAATTTACAAAGGAATCGATTGAAAAAATCTTGACTATGCTAAAAAAATAAATCTCTCAAGTATTCTGTCCTTCTGCACTTTGTGTGACCTAGAGGAACAGAAAAAAAAAATTGTTTTGTTAGTATATCATAAAAGCTATTTAGCTACTATAAGACTTGCAAATCCATGTGAAAAAATCCTTACCTCTCTAATGCAAGAGTTAGATCTTATATTTTCCTTTGCTAGAAGATATCCATGTAGCCAGAAGCCCAACCTTTAAAACCTGCAAATCAAAATTCATGGGAACAATTCTAGAAAACGTGGCAGCATAGACACCCGATTTTAAAACGAATTTTCTGATTAAACCAGGGCGAATCTGAAAAAAAATGAGACATGGGTTTTCTCTGGAACGGGGGGAAATAGGTAATGTATGAATGATTTCCTGGATTTTGCAACCATTTAGGAGAAATATGAAATTGATTTTTGCAGAAAACGTTATTGCTAGAAAGTGTAAAATGTCTTGACACCCAACTTTAAAATGATTTTTCTGAGCAAATCAGGACGAATCTGAAAAAACTTGGACATGGGGTTTTTCCAAAACGAGATGAATTTAATAACCTAAAAGCCATTTCCTTTATTCCTAACCATTTGGGAGAAATTCAGGGTTCTTTAGAGCTCCATTTTGTAGGTTGCGTGAGGGAAAAAAGATTTGTTTTGAACTATTTTAACATGGCATGTTGAAAGAAAAAAAATCCAAGTGAATAAAAAGCTCTGCTCCACATGGCATGTGGTCGAAGAGTCAAATTAGATTTAATAAATTTGATTTTAAAAGAATCCAAGTGAATAACAAACTCTGCTCCACATGGCATGTGGTCTAAGAGTCCAATTAGATTTAATAAATTTGATTTTAAAAGAATCCAAGTGAATAACAAACCTTGCTCCACATGGAATGAGGTCTATGAGTCCAATATGATTTAATAAAGTTGATTTTAGACACATATTTGTCTGATTCCCTATGTGTCTCATGATTAAAAACAAAAACAAAAACAAAAAGAAAACATTTTCTTTATTATAATTTCTTTTTGATAAAAAAAATTAATAAAAAATAAATTGACAAAGGCATTGCAATTATCACTGGATTTTGGCTTTACAACATTGTTTCTTGCTCTTTGAATTCATTTTTGGTTATTTACTGACTTGGGTTGTTTGTTCAGGATTTTAGCTACAGAAACTGTGCACATTCTATAGCTGGAAAATAATTCTCTAGCTATGCATTTAACTAAATGAATTTATTTGTCAAACAATGAATTCTAACCAAAAATTCATGATCAACATGCCATTTCATCTGCTTACATCATCTTTCATTGTAGCATCATGTTCCCATGCCACATTTTACATGACAATTTTCACAGTTTCGTAAAAATTTCAAAACAGTCTAACTTTCTCATTTTTTATTCAAGAATCATTGGAAAGATCTCGACAAAATCTAGAAAATGAGGAAGCTATTATCAGATTTTGAAATACTAAAGAATGAAGAAATTGTTGAAAGGAAACAACAGGTAACTTGAGGCACTACTTTCAACATAGGCATAATCTCTTTTGGTTTTCTTTCGCGAACTTTTTTAATAGTACCGATTCTTATTTTTTTTATGTAAATTTCATTAATAGAGAAATTGATCACCTCTCTATTTTGATAACATTACAATCCATTGGAGAAGAAGTACTAGTTTTTTGTAGGTTCCAGGAGGAAGAACAAAGGACCATAAGGAAATAGTGTCTCTCAAATACCACATTTATTTCACAAGGAAATGATCAGAGCAACAATAGAGATGAAACATCAATGCATGACTACATGCTAATGCATATCAGATCCATCAAATGAAAACCTTTCAGATGCCAATGTTTTCGTTGCATCCATACTCCTTCAATCAATAAAACCTTAATCTCATTTCCTTTGCAGTCGCATTGCATTTCACATAGTCAATCAATAAAATTATCATCTCATTTTCCTTCACTGCTCATTTTTTTCCTGCCTTTCTTTCACTAACTCATAACCCATTTTCAATAAAGAAATTCAGCTCGCTTACATGCTGATTTGTCCTTTTACTTTCCATTCACTTGTCATTTTCGTTTCTGTTAAATAAACCTTAATCCACTGCAAAATTTTCCGTTCATAGTCCTTCAAAATCATTGTTTCATGCTTGCATTAGATGATGGAGGATTCCTGAAGGCCTTCCTTCTAACTAGCCTTGGCCAATCGACATCGACACATTATCTAGGTCCAAGGCTAGAGTCCTCATTAGTGCCTTGAGGCTTGTATGTCTTAATGATAGGCTCTCTCGCCAACAATCATGGGAATACATCAATGTCCCTTGATCGTTGGATCTTGCAAGTGGCTCGACATTAGCTCATTTATTTGCCCTTTGAAAGATGTACTTAGGTACCTTGGAACTCGTTGACATTAATGGTGAATTTGCCTCACATTAGTTAACGACATTAATCAATGGCTGGTAATCAAATGACCTCCCTTCATGCTCGACACTGACAAATTTATTCGCATGAATAGAGTTGTACCATCAGTTTTATAGCGATTGAAGACTATATCATTTCAGCATTTTGTAGCAGATACAATAGATTTAGCAGAAGAAATAAAGAATTTACTTCACAACCTCATCCACCATTTATGCAACCAAGAGGTGGATGAATTCTACATTTCATTCCATGATCGAGAAGCAGCCACACTCTTCAATTTCCATAACTCATGCACATTGAAGGTAAGTGAAGGTATGTGGTTTTCTAATTTTTAGTCATGCAATTCCTTAAAATACTAAAATTGTAACTTTGGGAAATTCCTCACTCCTCTTTCACATTGTCATATCTTTAGTTGGAGGGAAGGGACATCATTTCATATTCATACATCATACGCCATCACACATTTTCATTTGATCCTAACATACTTGTCCTAATCAATTATGATTGCATTATGGTTCAAAAAATTATATGATTTGAAAATAATGCCTAAATTATGAGCACATTATATGGCTGATTCTAAAAATGCATTCTTAAATATGTTCAATGAATCTTGCTGCAACAAAAAGAAACAAGGTATTGAAACAAAATAACAAATACCAATTAGAATTTGGTTGAAACACAAGAACCAACCAAACATGTTGCAATTCAATGTATGACAAGGAATACTTTGCAAAAATAAATAAAATTATCAAATGCAACGTTTAAGGACATATGATATAAGCCAAGCTCATTCAAAAGCAAATACGTTGCGAGCAAATCAAAGGAATTAATGCAATATTTGCATGAGGACATGCAATTACTCTAGTTGGAGGGTATGTTGGGCGTCCAAAATGTCTTTAAAATGACATCCACTTTCACCTTTATCACCACCATTTCACTCACATGTCGCAACTCCATAACCATATAATCTTTCATTAGCCACCATTTTCATAAATATATGGGTTAGGATCCTTATTTACCAAAGTTATTTATTTATGTATTTAATGTGAATTTATGATTAAAAACTAGGAAATTCACATGGTTTCATGTATCTATAAATGTGGTTTGAGTTTCATGACATGTGTAGGTTATTTGGAAGCTTCCAAGGCACCCTCATGTGGCCTCCAATTCTCAAATTCGAATTCCCTTCAAAGGATATTTGGATAAAGGTCAAAGAAGGATATGTGTCCTATTTGGATTGTAACTCTATGAGGTGTCTCATCATTTCTTATTTGGATTAGAACTCTATGAGACACCTAGGGGATATGTGTCTCATTATGAGCTATTTGGTTGTAACTATATGGGATTTTAGTGGATCCTCATTAAATAGGGTAACTTCTTATGTTTTTGTATAAATAGGAGAGCCTCTTCCTTTGAAGGCATGTGTAAATTGGATAAATGGTCATGTTTTTAATAGATTGGAGATTTGAAGATTTAGTTTTGCTTGCATATGGAGCTTCTTCACTTGCCATCCTCATACACCATTGGAATTGCAATCTAATGATTTTGAGATTTAATTGCTTTTATAGATTAAAGTTTATCTGCTTTCTTAGTATTAGTTTCACAATGATTGTGTAATCTTTGCTTTTCTAAAAGCATTTCGATAGGGAAGATTTATGTATTTTCTAATTGTATTAAGTTTGACGCAAGGGCTCATAGTTATTTAGTTTCCTTTCATGTTCTATTATTTACTTTCTTAGATCAAACTATCAATTCATTGTATAATTGAATAAAGGATCCGGCCAAGAATGTGACTTCAAATTGGGTGATTGAATGTTCAACCTATGCAATCATTGGGCTTTACTTTTTCATGCTTTTATATTTGCTTTCAAGATCCTCATTTAATTGCATTAAATGATATTCCTAAAGATCATTATAAGAAATTGATTTAATCATATTTCAACATTGAATGGTTGAATATTTGATACATGCAATTACTGAGTTATTTTTTGCACACATTACTTGATTTCCTCGGACATTAGAAGTTAAAGTATAAATAATTGCTTACACATCATCTCAAGAAGGTAACACTTCATAATTGAATGCTGGAGTAACTAAGTATACATTAGTTGCTATTGATTTCACAAGTTAGTTGAATTTCATTTTCATCATTTGATTTCATAAATTAGATGAATTGGTTTTCGTTATTTTTTTAGCTAGATTGATCTAAACTGAAAGACAATTTCTAGCACATACAATGCATGCATGCTTCACAAGTTTACAAAACCCCTGGGTTGACAAATTAAATGACATAAAATCACTTTTCCCCAATGAGGGCCTTCCACAATTTGACGGGAACTATTTTTCTACTAGTCCACATGTCCTTTCATTTATGAAGCATATATGGAAATTGATGGAAAGACATGAAGATTCCATGATAAGGTTATTTATGATTTCTTTAGGACAAGGTCTTGGTGGCTAGCTAAAGAATTCTCGCAGCCTAAACAACATACATTCTTCAAAATCTCTAGTTGAAATCTTCCTCAATCATTGCCACACAAGGTTTAGAAATTTGTTGGTACATATCAAGAGTTGTTGACAACCCTACAAGAGGAAGGCCTCCTTTGTCTTTTTGAAAGAAATTCTAACATTGTTTGGGATGAAAATGGAGCATCTATGGAAGAGGGATTATGCTCAAAATTGAAATATGAAAACACTAGATATTTGTAACCCGAACGACCGTGTGGTAGCAATGACAAGAAGGAGGGCCATTTTAGCATCTAAAGTGATTGCTTAACACATAAATGAGTACCACCATGAAAATTATGATGGCATTATTACACCACCATCAAATGATACATGTGTCACTCTTTCTTGGTGAGGATTGGAATCAAGGTGGCGATGTTCTTATTCGCTGCCCCATAGGAAACAGTGTTGCAGATACAAAAGAAGAAAGTAGTAGCAACTTTCAGATGAATTTGGTGTGGGATTTATGCTCAAAACTAAAAACAAGAACACTCCCTTCTCCTATGGCTTATGTACATGATAATAATAATAATGAAAATGTAAGCCTGGATACTCATAATGATCCTCTCATCAGTATGGATCAAGCATCACATCATATATTTGGGGCTGGGTAGAGGCAAGTCCTATACACTACTTGCATGGACCACCAATGTTTCGTGATCATGAAGAAGAGGGGAAGTCTGATTCTGAGCCCTTCACAAGCATCCATTAGGAGTGTCTTGAGACTATGCCATGTTATAATAGTGTTGGACTAACCTCCCTAGAATTGTCACAAGAATTGAGGATAGAATATCCGTCCGAGGACAAGATACTTTGCTCCAAATATGGAAGAAATAAGGATTTTGCACCAAACATTTTTAATAATGAGTATCAACATTACACAAGTTATCAAATCCTCAATGATGAATTTGTTGCTCTAGAGGAACACAAGTATTTTTGATTTGCACACCAATTTCCCCAAGTCTTGAACAATGAAAAGAAAAAACAAACAGACCCCTCTTATCTCTACAATCAAGACCACAAACCTTCTTTAGTAGAGCAAAGTCGTAAGGACCATATTTGTGAAGAGTCAAAGGAATTATCTAGCAGCATAATAGAAGCCACACCTCTTCACATTGGAGCAAAAAACAAGAAGGTGCCCCTAGGTTTGCATCTTCCAAATCACCAAATTTATGAACATCTATGAAGACGTTGGTATGTACATTACTGATCAGTGAAATTATTAAGAATGGATTGTTCTAGTTTTGAAAGGCACTTAAGGCCCTCCTAATGTAAACTATATCAATCCTAGAAAGGAGTAAAACCCTTTTTCTATCATTCGAAATTTGTGTATGGTTCCATTCATAAGCCCTTGAAGGACAATCTCCAAAAAATCCACTCCTATGAATTAGTTGAAGATATATGTTGGGTATCAGTCCTATTTTGAGACCACTATCAAAGGTTACTGAATTTTTGAAGTTCAAGCTACATGAAGAAGGTTCCGAGCACGTTTTTCAAAGTCAAAATCCAAATTGAAGAAGCTAAATTTTTAATTCTCAAGTCTATCAATTTTTCTTAAAAGAATTCGAAATTGTGAGCATGTTTGTGATGGATCCAAGAGAATTATTTAAGGATGTACCTATATATTATAGGAATTCACTAGGTAAAATCTAATACAACACTATGATCAGCAACACTTTGAATCAACAACTAATACCTCCTGTTGCACTCCACAAGCCAACTCCTCTGAATCAAATGCTAATACTGCTTGTTTCAATCCACAAGCTGACTCCTCACCTCTTCTTATGTTTGTGTTCGGTGTTCATAGAACCCATCATTTTTTAAATACTTGATCATGAAGGTTACCGTAGCTGGACAAAACACATTAATTTTGGGTTATAGACTCCCTCTAGAATGAGAAGGAGAGAGTAGCTAGGTGGGTGGAAACAAAGTAACATGGTTGTAGAAGAAATAAAACTATGCTAAGAGATTCGAATGAAAGCAGTAGGTTTGGATCAAGCTGGAAAGGCGGAAAGGCGGTCTTGTAGGCAAAACTTGCTCAAGCTGGAAAGACAAAAGTTGGTCTTGATTGTGTCTTTCTCAAGCTAGAAATTCAGAAAGGCTTAGGGTTCAAACTCATAAACGGAGAAAGGCTTAGGGTTGTAGAAATGCTCGACTCCAAAATGCAACCTTTCCCACTCTTTCCCTCCGCGGGTGACATGTAGCCCAACATTCTCTAAAAATATGGTATATTTGTCCCTTCGCTTGGCCAAAAATTTGTATAAACAATGCCTTAGGCTATATATATTATTGTATGGTATATTAAAACCCTTTTGGCCCTCATTATAACCCCAATATATTATTTTATGATTTTTCCATTTTTAATGCCCCCATATGAACACACGTGATATAATATTGGTTTGTCAGTGATGCCCCTATGATGCTAGGAAGACGTGTCATGGTGACTAAAAACATATCATAAAACTTGATTAGTTAGCAAGGGAAAAGGGTTTAGTAGATCCATGAGGATCTACTAAAAATCAATATCACTCATTTATGAGCATAGTAAAAGGAAAGCTAACACCTATCATTTTACATATTTGCATGAGGCGAACAATCACTAACCAAGTTAATAATACTTGTGTTTCATGAAGATAATTGAATAGTTTAGAATGATGATGATGCAAGGGAATTGAGGTGGAGGATTGTCATCACAAGGACCACCTCCTCAAAGAACCCCATTGCGATCACTGGAGCTAGCTGTCATATTCTGCTTCGTAGAGGTAATTAATGAGACTTTAAGAGGGAAACAAACAACTAAGATGGACTTAGATCATCTTCCATCGGGGGTGGGAAATCTTGATGGATCATAGGACTTTAATAGAGGATCTCCGAATAAGGAAATTGCTAGAAAACTTCAAAATATTAAGCTCCGAGAATTTGCTAGAAGTCATGTGAACAAACAAGCAGGAGCTTGGTTGTAGGGTATGACAAGATGTTTCACAGTAAGAGGGTATACTTCCAATTTGCAGACTAATATAGAGATATTACAACTCAATGATAGTGATATTAATTTATATTATAATTGATAAAACAATGAGTAGTATTCTAAGTTTTTTAATTATAAGAAATAATTCTCTTAGGTTACTAAATATAAGTAGCTTCAATTGAATTTGTTATATTGCAAAGAACTTATTTAGAAGAATACTCACTATATGGATATTACATAAAAGAAAAAATCATTAATGGTAATTCATATTGTTAACCCTAATATTTGATAATGAAGAATATATTTTCATATTTAAAAATATGAAATTTATAAATAATAGTGTTAAGAATTAGCATAAATTTTATCCTCTTAGTGTTTCAGAAATTTCTAAATAATATATATATATATATATATATATATATATATATATATATATATATATATATATATATATATATATATATATATATATATATTCAAGTTGGATATTACAATAGGCTTGAACTTTGGATTGAGAAACCATGACCTAGTGGCATCTAAGTCATCAAAATCACAAGGGATCACACACTAGCTTTTTTCCCAAGAACTAGTGACCTTCCCATCACACCCAAATGAACTTATATAAATATAATTTTTTTAATTAATATATATATTTTTTTTTTCTGTGTAAAGTCTAAGCTATTGTATTAAAAGAAGAAAGAAAAATATTTACAAAGAGGTACTAGCCTCTGAGGATGCCTAAAGCCACCCTCTGTCATAAGAGCAAGGCAGGTGCGCATGGCAACCTGAATTACAAAGATAGAGACGATGAATATGAGCATGGGAGAAACAGAAACAGGTAGCCCTCTGGCTTACAAAAGAGATCGCTTCAAAAAGAATCATGACAGCATATTTGTAGAACCATTGATCCTTTGCATGCCTCTTGTGTCTTGCTGCTGATATCATTGTGGCATTTAAGAGCAGAGAGACCGTTGAATCCAGAGATCTGGAGACACCACGAACTCTGGACGTTCCTCTACCCGAAATCAAAAACCTGGGCACCTCGGCAAGAGAAGAAACCTCTCCAAAATTCCAAAACATGACCATAGTGTGGCAGAAAAAACAGGAATTAAGCCTTCGAAGGCTCACCTTGTGCAATGTTGTCGAATTCTGGCATGGTTGCATCTTCCATTACTTGCAGGCGGAAGTCCGGTGGGTGTACTGGCGGCTGAAGCGAACCCATGCCAAGAACATGCTCCTCAGGTTTGACAACGCCAGGAGTAGGATTTACGACATTACCAACCTCCACCATTGTTCGGGCCTCACCAGTTTGAGCCTGCTCCCCAACGTCCTCCTCCTGGCTGTCTGAGTCATCTTCTTCTTCCTCCGTAGCAATTACAGTGATCAGTAGAGAGACACGTGATTGATTTCTCCGGCATCTGAATGTAAATCTGGATGTATGAACTTGACTTTCAAGAGGGTCTGACTCCTCTGAAGGAGAAGACGGAGGCGCTACCATGGCAAGCGGCGGAATTGCTCTTGCTTGAGCCTCCTGCCGTCGACTTATTCCCCAAACACCTCCTCTTCTCGGGACCCCTCTCTGTCTCGGCGCCATGAGCAGGGGAAAACGTGTGCTATTCACAGTAGGAGGCCAAGTATTAAGACGCAGAGCCTGAACTCTGCCACCCAGAACTACTTTAGTAGAAGCCCGAATCAGAATGTGGATCCTCTCAATAACTTTGGCAATCAAGAGCCGAGAGAGCATACCCTGAACAGAGGATAAGCCTCCGCCACTGCGCACCCTGCCAGAGATCGGCTCTTTTTCACTCTGCTCAGAGAACATCAAGACAATACACCAAACATACCCAACCTGGAACCAATGCACCATTAAATAGGCCTGTGCTCGGAATAATCTGGATGCTGCCATGACGAACTCCATCGAATCAGCGTACAGGGTGTTTAAGTCCCCTCGCTTGAGACCATCCCCCCTCTGCCCAGCCATCTCCTCAGCCTTTAAATGCATTAATGCATGGCAGAGCCTATTAGTGTGGCCGTCCTGGCAGGCCACCTCAAAACGCCAGCTGCCCATCATCCGGGTGAGAATCATATCAAGTTACCACCCGCATCCGGGTGAGAATCATCCTGTGTTTGCATGTCTCTGTCCATTATTGCTTGGAAGGTGGAGAGATGATCCGCCGACAGTGTAGCCTGTGGAGGGCCAGCTGAGAGCTCTTTCTCATTATCCACCCCTAAATTAGCTAGGAAATCGGCTGGCTTATTCCCTTCCCTTTTTATATGCTTGAAGGAAACAGCTCTGTTCTCTTGCAGCCAATGTTGAACTTGTTCCAATCTGGATGCCAATCTCCAGCTACTGCTGATCTTATGAACTTGGGAACCCTGTTGGAGTTTTAAGGCCATGTTTATTAGAAGTTGGGAGTCCCCTTCCACTATCAAGGGAAGATAATTACCCTGCTGCGCCAAAGTGAGACCTTTCCATAGACCCTCCAATTCCGCTGCATTATTGGTGTTCCACCCTATTGTGCCAAAGTAGATAGTGTGAGGATTACCCTTATGGTCTCTAATAATGCCTCCGTAACCAGTCTGACCCGGATTGCCTTTCGAGGCGCCATCGAAATTCAGTTGGAACACGTTGATGGGTGGTGGCATCCACTTTACTGACTGGGTTTGGTGCTTTGCTGGGTTGGCCTTGACCAAAATCTGATCTTGTATCTTTATCTGCCAATTGTTCCAGATGGCCAGCTCCTGAGGTTGCTTTGGGAAATCATCTTGGGACCAGTTCTTTGTGGAAAGAGTTTCACTGATATTGTTATGAATTCCTTTCCATACCTGCTCCAATTTTTTTAATTAATATTAATTCCCAATTAAAATATATTTATATAAATATAATTATTCTAATTAATATTATAATTATAAAAATATCTAATGTTGTGATAGCATTTTTGTTTCTCTCTCGTTCTCATTAATTTGATTGAAATGTTATTTGTTTTTTAGCAAATTATATTTTAAATTTTATGGACCAATAATTTTTTTTTGCTGAAAGATTATATTTATTTTAATTGTTATTTAGTATATTATTTTTAATATTTTATATTCATTGTATAGATATGTTGATTTTGCATCTACATAGTAGCCAGATGAATGAAATCTTTTGGGATGCAAAAAGTATAAAATTTCAGTTCTATGTTATTAATAGATCCATTGTTAAACAAGTAAGGTTAGTTATTGCGCCGAGAGGCACATTCTACAGCCCAGTATGACCCTCATGTGTAAGTATGTCACGTCCTCAAAAAATAATAAAAACTAATTTCACTAATATCAGGCAAAACATTTTCTTGTTGCGGCAAGGCACATTCTACCACAATATGACCCTGATGTGTAAGTATTTCACGTCATAAAAAATGATCAAAATAATTTTCACTACTATCAGGGAAAACATTCACTTGAATCTTAAATCTCTAAAAATATTTTTCATTAATGTTGGCCAAAACATTCACTTGAATCCTAGATAACTAATGTGTTTAATAGATCTTTTATCATATACGTGAATTTGATGTGTAACTATTTCATGTCCTAAGAAATAATAAAAATAATTTTCACTAATGTCAGCCAAAACATATACTTGAATCTTAAATCACTAAAAATAATTTTCATTAATGTTTGCCAAAACATTCACTTGAATCCTAAATAGCTAAAGTGTTTAATAACTCTTTTATCATATACGTGAATTTGAATGGATCATAAATTTACCTTTAACAAAAAAGTTTACCACATTAAAGTTCCAAATTAGGTAAAATTTTAAACATCTTTAATCTTTACTCAACCCAATAAAATTTCTTAAATCAAAATAAAAAAGGTTAATTAAATGCACAAAATAAAAATCCTACTCCAAAATCTTTTTATACTTCTTTTAATTAAATATTTGTAAATCCTGTAATACTTCTTTTAATATTAAATTTTTTTATCATGCTATGTAGAAAACATCATTAAATCTAATATTGATATTAAAATATTAATATTAATATTATTAAATTTAATAACTTTGAATTAATACAATGTTAAATTTAATATAATATTAATTTTTTTATCTCCTGATCAGGACGAGAGAGGGTGTCAGAGGCGACAGGCCTTGAGTTGACATGGTTAGTACTAGGGAATTTATTACAACCACCCCCCACATGGTTAAGGTAGTGGGTGTGGTGTCCATATCCATGAATTCATGGGATGTGGGTTGGCAAGGTGGCAGAGGGAGGAATAAGGAAGGGTGGCAGAGATAGGAATGGTATTCGACATGCTAGGAAAGTTAATTTCACAGTGGAGAAGGAAGGAAATTCAGAGTAGAAGAAAGGTGGACAAACTTCATCTGCAAGATAGTGAAGACTCTTTGGTATGTAGTCTGGTCTCGCTCCTATTTAATTTCTATTCTCTCGTCGGGTTTGTGGGACAATTACATGTGCTAGTGGGGGTTCCATTGGGGGGAGGGCAGAGGGAGAAACCAGGGGAGGAAAGGGAGGGCCATGGCCTGGTTCTATGTGTCATCCATTTTACTTTTAAGCCATATTTTTGGCAAAGAAATGGATAGTATGGGGTTGAGTCAAGATACAAGCCCCTACCTATTTGCTCAGACTGGGGGTATTAGGGATAGTGGGCAGGTCATGTCTGGGTGGGCAAGTGATGCTGATAGAGGTAAGCAAGAGTTGCGGGGAGGGGGACGGGACATTAGAAATGTTAGTAATTCAATGAGAAAACCCTGGCATTTGAATATGCATGGTAGAAATAGTGTAGATAGGGACCCCAGATGGCACAAGTGGCAGAGGGGAAAGCACAACTTTGGTAGGAAACTACTGGTTGAGGGAGGGGCAAGTGGGTATGACAACAATTGCAAAGTTCAGTTCTAGACGAGCCTAAAGGCCTGGCTAAAACTACAGGGGGTGACTAGAAACTACACCATGGTAAGCAGGAGAGGCACGGTGAGGAGATCAGGGAATCGAGATTGGAACCCAATTCCGCTGGACACTTATAGCCACAGGGATACCTTAACCTGCCACAGGCTAGGCAGGGATGAGAAGCAGGGCGTGACTAGTCACAATGGGCTCATACAAAAGGAATGAGGAATCTAGTGGTGTTTGAGTGTCTACGGGGCATCAAGGAATAGAGCATGGCTCCAGCAAAATGAGGATGTGGTCATGGAAGTAAGGGCCCAGCCCACCGGGTAGCCAAGGGACCTAGCCTGATAAAAGGCCATAGGGGTCGTAAGTGTGTTGAGCACCTCATAGAAAAGGAAGTCGCGACATACAGGGATGAAACTAACAAAGGTATCCATAGCTAATTAATGACTGGGATGCCGAGATAAAATAGGAAAGGGAACCGGACGACAAGATAGAAGTCCAGAGGATGATGGTTCCTGACCCAAGTAATACACGAGGAAGAATTACACAATTCAAACACACCCTGTACCTGTACTTCTTGATGAAAAGTTTACTTGGCAAAGTGATGGAATAAATTTCTGTTGGAATGGAAGTCACACTGTAGGGCCTACCCAATTACAAAAAAGACATGGAGAAAATCCTATTTCAGTTCTACAAATAGGATATAAGGATGGAACGTATCGACCGTCATATCCCTTGCATCGTGGAGCTGTATGGAATGCCAGAAGCAACCACTGAAGATCCTGCCCCTATTGCCTCAGACTCTGAGGAGCAGAATGTCAAGAAGGATTAGTTCCTCTATCCTTAGCTTTCGTTTATGCGGATAGCATTTAATTTTTCTATTGTTTATGTAAGATGTTATATAGTATTTGGACATGATACTGAGACCTACCTAGCACTGTTAGAAAGACTGAAGCAATTTTGTTTTTGGATAGCGTATAATGTTGACTAGTGGCCAACAAAGCCGGTTTCCCCTCGAGGTGAGTTGAAGCCACCTGGTAAAATTGTGTGGTCTAAATTTTCCTTATATATATAATAGAAAATGGATGGTCCTACCAGGCGTTACAAAAAAAAAAAAAAAACATTTTTTTATATTGTAATATATATTAATATATCATGATATATAATTAACTCTAGATATATATGGATGGAAGAATAAAGACATAGAGTGATAGAGGTAGAGAGATAGAGGGAGTGATAAGGGAGAGATGATGGAGATAGAATGAAGGAGAGGGGAGAGGAGTAATGAAGAGAGAGAGAGAAATAGAGGAGGGGAGAGGTAGGGAGATAGTGACAAGGTTCGAGGGAAGAGAGAGAGAGAGAGAAAGATGGGGGGCAGAGAATGAGGTAGGAGAGAAAGGGAGAGAGGGAAGGACCAGAGAGAGGAATTGAGAGGGAATGACAGAGATATGGAGTTGGAGGGGGAGAGAGAGAGTGAAGAAGAAACATATAGAGAGAGAAAATTGGGCAAAGAGAGAGAGAGGGAGCGATAAGAGAGAGATGGAGAGAGAGTGTGTGTATGTTTTGGGGTAAGATATAAAGACAAAGGAGATATGGAAGGAAGGTGGGAGAGAAGGAGAGAGGGAGCGAGATATTGACTGAGTTGGATGGAGAACAGAGAGAGACAGAGAGAGAGAGAGAGAGAGAAGGTAGTGGGAGATAAAGGGACAGAGAGAAACAAAGAGAGAGATGATGTTAGAGAGAGAAGGAGAGAGGGAGGAGGAGAGAAGGAGGTAAGAAAAAACATACAGAGAGAGAGGCAGAGAGAGAGAGAGATGGAGTGATAGGGAGATCGAGAGAGAGGGAGATAGGGGATAAGGATGAAAGAGAGATAGAATGGGGAGATAGGGAGAGAGGGAGGGAGAAATAGATAGATATGGAGAGAAAGTGTCTGTGCGTGTTTGGGGAGGTCAGGTAGAGTGAGAAATAAGGGGAGATGGAGGGATATATATATATATATATATATATATATATATATATATATATATATATATATATATAGATATGGATGGAGAGGGGACATAGGGAAGAAGATTTCTTGCGCTAGATGCATTGATTTCCATTTATATGATGGTTTCTAATCCTATTTGATTTCTTGCACTAGATGCATTGATTTCAACGTAGATGATGGTTTCTAATCCTATATAATTTCTTGCACTAGATACATTGAGTTTCAATGTAGATGTTGATATCTAATTATATTTGATTTCTTGCACTGGATGCATGGATTTCAGTGTAGATGTTAACTTTTAGGCTTATTTGATTGCTTGCATTAGATGCACTGATTTCAGTGTAGATGTTGTTTTCTAATCCTATTTGATTGCTTGCATTATATGGATTAGATGTTTTTAATCTTTAGGCTTTAAATTATTAAAAATATTTTTCAAGATTAGATGGAAGGGGGAAACAGGGAAGAAGATTTCTTGCACTAGATGCATTTATTTCAGTGTCGATGTTGATTTCTAATCATGTTTGATTACGTGCACTAGATGCATTGATTTTAATGTAGATGTTGATTTCTAATTATATTTTATTACTTTCACTAGATGTGTTGATTTTAATGTAGATGTTGATTTCTAATTATATTTGATTACTTTCACTAGATGTGTTGATTTCAGTGTATTTATAATTAATCGTTGACATGATTGTCTCCCTTCTTCATCGCCAATGAATTACTGATAGACAATTCAATATATTCAAAATTACTAATAGATAGTTGCGTACAATAATATATTCAAAATAGTTATAAGAAGAAAAAGATATATTTGTAAACATTCAAAACAAATCAAAATATTCTTGAAACGGATGTGATAATTGTTTGGATGTAAATATTTTATAAATCTGGCCACTCGTTAAAAAATTTAAAAAATAAATTATTTCATGACTTTGCAAAATAGACTATAGATAAAAAAAATCATCAAAATATTCCTCAAGGAAATAAATTATTTCAAATATTAGCAAAGAAAAAAATTATTTCAAGAGCAATCTTGACATAATAAATTACTAAAACTACTCATCAAGATATATTTAGTAATACCTAAAGGGATACTATTAAGATTAATTATTTCTTAGATGTTCTAATACCTAAAATTAAATGAAATAGATCTGTAGTATCAATACTTCTGCAAACTATTGAAAAGAATGTCTCTCTTCTTCATCACCAACTAGTTATTAATAGATAATTACATACACACAAAAATATAATACAACAATTAACATTCACAAACACTACCATCCAAATATATTCATGTAAACACACAAACCACTCAAAAAGTCCAAAAACATATGTGAAAACCATTCATGGCAAGCAACATAAACTAAATTGAAGAAATAAATAATATGGTCATGCCAAACAAAGAAAATATAATGTGAATTTTGAATTTAATCTCAAACATATACATAATAATGATGATCGAAAAATGTGATTTTTTCCCTCAACTTGAACTAGAGCTTAGATATATCTAATACCTAATCTATCATGCATTGAGAGGGATCAAATCTATAGAGGTGTGAACCTTTCCTCAAATTCTACACTCAAAAAAGAGTTTTTGAACCTCAAGGGATTTGATTTGATCATTCTTGACGCATGTTTGATATGGTGTTAGATAGATCTAGGCTGACATATATATATATATATATATATATATATATATATATATATATATATATATATATATATATATATATATATATATATATATATATATATATATATGTGTGTGTGTGTGTGTGTATCCACGAATGTTGGAAAGAGTATGTCATTTATTTCATCTTGAACAAGAGGATAATAAAATATTTTATTTGTAACTATTTCTCATTTGTTTTTCATAAAATATATCTTTACAAATATCTTGTTCCAAAATTATATGGTTTCACGTTTCTTGTCGTTTCAGGTTTCTTGCGGGCAAGCACAAAATCGGATCCAAAATTTCATCTTGTTAGTTTGGAGATGCTTAACCTACTTGTTAGTCACCAAGGTTAGCGCCTTAAAGACCGCCTCTTTAAACTTCGCACTGCTTCTAAAGAAAACTTGGCAAGCAGTTAGCAATGATGGCACCTTGAATTGAATTTTCATGGCTAAATATCTCAAGAACAAGTATCTCATAGCCTCTTGAATCGAATCGTCATGGCTAAATATCTACAGAATGAGGATCTGATTGGTTGGCTAGCTATTTGTTGGTGCTGAGGACCCTCATATTTGATTATCATGCAACAATTTCCTTCACACTAAACATTGGTTGTTTGGAAATCTCAAGTGGGACATTGGCTTAGGATCTATCCCAAATATAGGCCTATACATGCTCTCACACATGATTGGTCCACATTTATTAACTCCTCTTTTTATGTTTCTACACAATCATGAAATTTTTGTGATTAAAGATATTAAAAATGCTAATCATTCCTCCCCTTCATCCACTCATTGGAATGATACAATTGAGTTAGAGATTCCAGATCCCGCGATTCCCGAATGGACATTATATATTACCAACCTCAAACTCTATGGGATTGTAATCTCTCCAAAAGAAGACAAATTTATTTGGTTTGGTGGCTCACAGCAAGGAAAGGTAATTGTTCATGAGGAATATCGAATAATCACCCAACCCAATAGATATATTTGGTTTCTCTATTAATTTGCTCGGTTTTGGTTCTGGAAATTTCTTTTAAACACAAGTGTTTTTCCTGATTAGTGGTATACAACTTTATTGTGAGATAGAAAATCCTATGCAAGTGTCTTTGAATTATTGTCAGTTGTACCTATGCATTTAAGACTATTCATAGTAAGGAAAATCTAAACGAATTGAGGGTGGATCATGGGGTAGTTGTCGTGTGTGACCCACATGGACTATAATTTTCCTCCACTCCACTCATGATGGGGGAAACAGTCTAGTTAGGACAGGCGGAAAGGTGGCTAGAGTGAGATGTCAATTTGGGCCCCATCTACGGGAATTCTTAAAAACAAGTTAGTTATCCAATCATTGGCCTTAGTGTATGATCCTATCATGTTTTTAAAATATCATGTATTCTCATACATACCATCCACTCATCAAGATTTTTCAGCGACTCTGGCGACTATAACGCTCATGCTCCAACACGGTTCACTATTCAAGATTTCTCCATTCTGATGTAGTTAATGACATCAACCCACATGCATTTAGTGTCATCAATGTCATCTTTGTGTTGAGGATTTCAAACTTCTCAGTTGGGTGTGCAAATTTTTGAAATGAAAAATCAAACTCCATACTCCCACGCTCGTTCCACCTATGATGCTTCTTGGAGAAGCGCATCCAAATATTTAAGCCATCTACTCACAGCGAAAGCCTTATCATTCTTGTTCTTGTTTATTTCCTGGCGGTACCTCTGGATCTACTTAACCTTACACTCTATTTTCCTTACAACATCTTCAAGAGACATCAATTCTTTCCTCCAGTGAAATACAAATTCTATGTGATCAATGATCTGTTGGATTAATTTTTCAATACCCACAGGAATTGTCAGACCAGGAGGTAACTCCTCAAATGTAATCGTATTATTCATTCAAGTTGTTCATTATTATATACAAGAGGGAGTGACTATTCAGTTCATCCCCCGATGACTCTCCATTTTATCTATTATTTATTTACACTAATTACAATTTTTCACCCAATCCCTATAATTAGGTGTCAACATTCCCCCCTTAATCTAAAGGGATGTTGGTGAGTCCAAGCATCATTTTGAATATTTCAAGCTTTTTTCTTCCAAGCGCTTTGGTGAAGATGTTTGCAATCTGATCATTAGTGGAACAATGGCGAATATGGACTGTTTTAGCCTCAACATGATGTCGAATGAGATGATATTTTTTATTGACGTGATTCATTTGATCATGGAAATCTGGGTTCTTAGCCAAATTTATTGCCAAGTTATTATCAATCATGAGTGGAGTCGATTTTACTTGTTTTACCTGAAAATATTCTTGAATTTTCCTGAGCCACAGAATTTCTTTTGCTGCCTCAGCTGCTGCCACATATTCTTCCTTTGTTGTGGAATCTACTGGAATTGTTTGTTTGCGTGATCTCCAAGAGACAGCTCCTAATCCAAGACTCATATCATAACCTCAAGTAGATACCCCAATCTCTTTATCTCCATCAAAGTCTAAATTAGAGTATCCAATCAAGCTGAAGTCGCCCACTCGTGTATACTTGATTCCAAAGTCTTGAGTTCCTTTCAAGTACTTTAGAACTCTTTTTGCAGCAGACCAATGTCCCTTAGAGGGATTTCACATAAACTTGGAGAGGATTCCAACAAAAAATGGAATGTATGGTCTGGTAGTAGTTAGGTAGTTGACACTTCCTACAAGCTTTATATACTTTGTTGCATCCTCAAATTATTTTCCTTCAATGGATGTGAGCTTTAAGTTTTGTTCCATTGGACTAGTCATAGGATTACATTCAGTCATGCCAAACTCATTCAACAGATCTCCAATGTACTTCTTTTGAGAAAGGAATATGGACTTCTGATGTTGAGTTACTTCAATACCAAGATAGTAATGAACATAGCCCAAATCAGTCATTTCAAAACCTTTCCTCAATTCCTTCTTTATGGATGCAATGTAGCTCTCATTTTTCCATATCATCAAAAGATCATCTACATATACCAAAAGATATATAACTTTTTTTCCAACCTTCTTGACAAACAAAGTTGCATCATCAAGATGATAATGTTTGAAACTGAGTTTCAGAAGATGCTCAGTTAGTTTTTCATTCCAGGCTCGCGGTGCTTGTTTCAGGCCATACAAGGATTTCAGAAGTTTGCATACTTTATGTTCATGTCCTTTTACAACAAATCCTTCAAGCTCGGACATAAAAACATTCTCTTTTATATCTCCAATCAAGAAACCCATTTTTACATCCATTTGATGTAATTTCCAACCGTTTTGAGCTACTAGGACAAAGAGTGTCTAGATGGTTGCCCATTTTGTTGTGGGGGAAAAAGTCTCCTCATAATTGACCCCTTCTTTCTATGAAAAACCTTTTACCACAATCCTGGCATTGTGCTTGTCAAGTGAGCCATTAGCTTTATACTTGTTCTTGTAACCCACTTGCAGCCAATTGGTTTGGTTCCCAATGGAGGATCAACTAGCTTCCAAGTGCCATTCTTTATCAAGGCATCATACTCCTTTTGCATTGCTTCTTTCCATTCATCATGAGAAGCAACTTCTTTGAAGGAAGGTGGTTCAAAATCTGTAGACAAATTCAATTCACAATCACAAGAAACATCCATATCAATAGGTGAATCAGAGTCATTTACATCACCTCCATTTTGCTGGGTTGAATTTCTAGTTCCTATCTTTCCAACCTCCCCAGGATGAAGACTTTCATGTATATTTGTCAACCACTTTGGGGGACCTTTCCGAGATGGTCCCGGTTGCTCCATTGATTGAGTTGGGACTGAATCAATATTGAGTCTCCCAATTTTGTCAATCACGTCATTCAAAGTGTCATTCGTTGTTGGAGTTTCATGCGGGGAAGGGAGTGCTTCAGAAGAAGATTCCACAAGTTGATCTAGTATAGGAATCCCTCCTTCAAGATGTGGAATTTGATTATCAAATTCTTGAAATGATGTTTCATTTATGAATCTATCTAAGCAATCAAGTTGTCACTCAACAACATTGTCAGTTTTGGATGATTTAAGAAATATTACATCTATAGATACATCAAACTTTTTATTGACTTCATCATAGAGACAATATGCTTTGGATGTGTTTGAATACCCCAGGAAGATACACTTATGACTTCTTGCACCAAGTTTGTTTCTATGTACTTTTGGTATCAAAACATAACATGTGGAACCAAAGAACGTGAGATGCTTTACCGAAGGAATGTGCCCATACCACATTTCATAAGGAGTCTTGTTTCTAATAGCATTACATGGACATCTATTCTTTACATATACAGCACATAGAACTGCATCAGTCCAAAACATCATTTTTACATTTTTGAAAAACGTGATGGAGCGCACCATATTCAAGATTCTCCTATTCATTCTTTCAGCTTCTTTGTTCTGTTGGGGATTATAAGGCACATTTTTTTGATGTTTGATCCCATGTTGGCGAAGATAGTTTTCAAATTCATTTGAAGTGTATTATTTTCCATTATTAGTGCAAATAGAGCCAATATGATATTGTGCATCATTTTCAATGCATGTATGAAAGTTCTTGAATGTTTGAAAAGCATCAAATTTGTTCTTCAATAAATAAACCCAACACATTCTGGTGTAGTCATCAATAAATGTCATCATATATTTATTTCCATTTGCAGAAGGAACATGCATTGGACAACATCAATCTGAATGAATGAGTTCAAGTTTTCTATGTGCTCTAGAATGTGAATCATGAAAAGACCGTTTGCTATGCTTTCCTAGAATGCAAGCCTCACATTGATTAAGTTTTCTAGGAATTGTAGGCAAACCAGTAACACCATTTTTCTTCAACAAGTGGAGGTTGTCATAGTTCAAGTGTCAAATCTAGCATGCCATAATAAACTTGATGGAAATGTACCTTCTTCATAATGAGAATTATATGACAAATTTTGTGCATGACCAGAGGTACCCTGCAGCTTGAGAAGCCTTTCTTCTCCTATCTCCGTCATGACAAGTGAGTGGTCTGATGCTTTTCTCACCTCAAACTTTCCATCAAACATATGACTGGAGTGTCCTTGCTGCGGATGTGGACCAAGGGCAACAAGTTTCTCCTCAATTATGGGAGATATAGAACATGATGCAGAAGAAAGTCTGGAAGACCAGGCAATTTAAGCCTGATTGTACCAAGTTGTGATGGCTTGAGTTTTGATTTGTCTGCAAAGTATATTGCTCCATCAACACTGTCTATAAATTCTTCAAAAATATATCTTCTAAAAGTCATGTGGCAAGATGCTCATTAATCAAGTAACCAATCATTTTTCCAAGAAGCAATTGAAGCATTAAATAAGTCTTCATTTACTCCAATATTACAATGTGCCACAAGATAGTGAGTGGGTTCAGGTGTTATACCTCTCTCTTTGTCATTAGTTTTACATTTGGATTGGTTTCTTTCATGCTCAATTCTATCCCAAGGAAACTTGCATGTGGATGCATCATGTGATCCATTTCTTTTGTATCGTATGTAGTGAAAATCTGACTTTTCACCTTGAGAGTGTCTGCCCTCTCTACCTCTAAAATTTTTTCGTCTTCCTCTTCGACGACCTCTTCCTCTCGAAGAATCTTGAGCAAGATTCTTCACTCTACGTGCAAGGCACACAACCTCTTTAGAACACTAAAGAGATGTATTCTTCCCAAAAACTTTCTCTCCTTCAGCAAATTTTTTCACAAGGGAGTCAAATGTAATATCTTTGAGGTTTCCATTTGCTTGCAATGACTCAAGATAATTAGAGTAAGTAGGATAAAGTGTCATCAGAAAAGCTATCAGAGGAATGTCCAGTTCAACATTAGTGACTTTGATACCATGCATAATAGATTTTACTTCTGATGCAAGAGCAAGAGGATCATCATTTTGTAATTCAAGGGTGAACAATTTAATCATGGGTTGAACAACTTCAAGTGCAGAGTGTGAGTCATAGAGTACCTTAATTTTTGTAAGGCTTTGAAAGCATTTGAAAATGGCAAAATATGGCGACTCACCTCTTCATTTACTGATGCTGCAATCAATGCATAAGCCTTGTTGTTCTTATTTTCCCAAATTGCGAATTCCTTGTATGAGTTAGGTTGTTCTAGCTCTTTGTCTCCATTTCCAGCACACACTCATTTCCACAACTCCTTAAAAATGAGAGTGTGTTTGATTTTCTGAGACCACTCACGATAGTTCTCCTTCCCATTGAGAACCACTCCCATAATAGATATCAATGAGTGCATTTTAAAAATATGTGCTATGTAAAAAAAATCGCTCTTTTGTTGGTAAAAAAAATGACGCAAGAGGTTGACAAAATGAGGTCGTAGTTTGTAATTTGACTATTGGTTAACTTTGTAACCAATCAGCTGCACTTAAATTTGGTTCTGTACGTGGATTTCCCCCCGAGGGTCCCACTTATCTGACCAATAACACTCGGTCCCTCGTTGACTTCTCCTTTTATCAAGTGCTTCAATCCACGCCGTTGATCTCACTTCTCCAAATCCAACGGATATCACGTCATCCACTCACCAACTAACGTGGATGATCTCCACCATCGATGTGGCCCATCCAATCGAATGGTTGTCATGAAATCTCGCGTGAAATCTTGCATGACCAATATGAGGTCGAGAGTGTGTGAGAAAAGTTGCTTTCCCATGCTATGTGTTGCCCATTAAGGTTAATCGCGTGAATTTTAGGAATATCATTTACAACCTTTACGACATGCAAGATACCACTTCCCACTTATCAATACCATGCACATGCTTAATTCGTACTTTTAATAAAGGAATTTAAGGAAAGGTTTAACACATAAACTCAGTATTAACGCTTAACACTAATTGACTTTGATTTATAAATAAAATGTATGAACAGAGAAAAATCCCTGATTAGGGTCCAGAAAGCCGATACATAGTCATAAGAGAATTTCATTCATCATACCCATGTTTAACACTATGAAACCAAGAGAGTGATGAAACAATGAAAGGTATATTGGTAGGCAGCATGCATGCACGTGTGGGAATGATACCTCAACTACACTTGTGGAGCAGTTACCTCACATAACGAGTTGAACATCTGCAACAGTTGCCACATAGGGACAATAGTTGCAAGAGAGGGGAAAACTTGTAGAACGGTTATCAAATTCTTGAGAGAGGCACACCTGTGGAGTGGTTGCAAGAGGTTAGTTTTGCAAAATAGGCAGAACATAGGGAGAAGGGAGTTACAATTCTGATAGGGAAGCCAAAAATGGTGTTGGAGGTAACTTCTCAAATGTAATTGTATTATTCATTCATGTTGTTCATTATTATAAACAAGAAGGAGCGACTGTTTAGTTCATCTCCCGATGACTCTCCATTTTCTATATTATTTATTTACACTAATTACAGTTGTTCACCCAATCCCTATGATTAGGTGTCAACACAAATAAAGTTAAGAAGCTTTTTAATTTAAAGTTAGCATCTCCTAAAACTTACAAAAAGTAGTGGGCACATCTAGTTTTTCTTCTTATTTTTTAAAATGGTTTTGATCGAGAGTGTGAGGGATATCGATTATGTTAAGGTATTGAATTTACAAATTATGAGTAATATTTAGAATGAGATTTATATATAAACTAAATTTGAGTAGGAATTAGTTGTAGAAAAATACGTCCTCGTTCCGAGGGGCAAGCAATCATAGACGTTGTTTAGAGCCCATTCCCAATGCCTTCGTGGGAGTTTTGGAAAATAATGTCTAACACACAAAGCAGATCAGGCCATTAGAGATTTATATTATTTTGGTCTTTCAAGGAATATCAGTGCAAATTTTCGTCATATTTTCTGATTCTTTGGTTTCACCTTTGGAATAAGATTCAAGGAATTGAATTTCTAAGAACTTTCAATTTTAATTTTGAATTCACCTTTGATTTCATTTCATTTAAAAATTTAAAGCTTTAAGATGGTTTCACGTTTGGAATGAATAATGGCAAAAGAATTGAATTTCCAAAAGCTTTCAATTTTAAATGAATAGGGAGGAAGTTAGGAAGCTTTCTAATTTGAAGTGAGCATCATGGCGAGGAGAGGACACATATCGTTTCGTTCTTCTAAGTCGGTTTAATCCCTAGCGTGAGGAGTATCGAATTTGAAAGATTGTTCCATTTAGAAATTAGGGATAAGGCGAGGGTATACTTAAGGTATATAATGATTATTATATATATTGTGAATTAGGAAAAGCAAAGTGTGGACACGTTTCTTTTTATTCCATGTCATTTCCAATTTGTGATTTTTTAAAAATTATTCTCCGTGACCATCCTCTTGCCTTCCTCTTCTAAAAAGGAATTATAATACATGGAGAGATTTAATTGGAAAAGTCATTTTATTTTCTTGTTAGAAGAAATTTCTGTCACGATCCTCAGTTTTTTTTTTTCAAATAAGAGCATGGTATAAAGGTTAAGAGTTATTTCGTTACTTTTTCCTTTAATTACATTTAACATAAAGAATTAAAAACTTAAAATTAATGTAAAATTTTATTTCAGGTTTTTTATTTTTTCATTAATAAGAATCATAGTCTAAAATTATATTTAGATTGATTAGATATATGTTTATTTTTAATTATGTTTAAGCTAAGAATAAGGAATGATAATTAATGGATATATTTCATGAATGCTTATAATAATTCTGTTATATCTTTTAATATTTTATTGGGATTATCTTATATGCTTGGCAAGAACTATTATTATTGTTTCTATATGGGGATAAATTTCTACTAGTTGTTAAGACGTGTAAGTAAACACTTACTAGCACACAAAATTGTTGAGAGCTCTATATTGATCAAATATAATAATACAAATATAATATAAAAATGATGTATATAACATGTAAATTTTGATGAATATTGTTGTAATGACTTAGACTTTGAAAAAACACTCTTGAATGAATATAGTTGTGGATTATTTCTTGGGAGCTCATAGGCAACCAATTTCTACTTTCTTTTAAATGTCTTATTATTAATAATTTACTTAGTATTTAAGTCAACTAAGTTATGAAATAAAGTAAGTAAAGGTGTAGGTTTAATTATATTATATTTGGACATCTCACACACACATATATACATATCATTTTCTTATTTTTTATTTTTATTTTTTAATTGAGAAATACATTTATTTTGAAAAACGGAATGGTTATATTTATTATATTTCTTTATAATTATTTTCAAATGTAATGATTAATTTTCTTAGAAAATTTATAATATTATATTTTCTAAAATTGGATGGATTTTATATTTTACATATAATTTAATAGAAATCCATGGTGTGTTGTTTCACATATTAAATGTTTGCCATATTTTTTTATATTTTAAGATATCTATAAAACAAATCAATATTAAATATTGAATGTAGAAAATTGTACGCACATGTATATTATTTTTTCCATAACTATATGGATATTGAATTTTTTTAAATGATATTTTTTAAGAAGAGAGTATAAGGTAATTGTTTGTACTGTTGCAATATTTCCAGTTAAATGAGGAATAAATATATAAAAATTGTGGACAAGGAATACATACGACTACCTCGCATGGAAAGGATCATAGGTGAATGACTTAATTAACACAGTTGAATCTCAAAATAATGATATCTAATATAAAGGAATACAATTGTGAAGCTAATTTCTAAAATAAAAGTGATTGTTTTATATTTTCAAATTAATAAAATTAGAAAAAACTATAATTTATATGTCAATAATTGGTGCAGCATTTAATTTTTGTAAGTTTGGCAGGACCTTTTCATTCATTCATTTTCAAAAAAGTAGGTTACATCCATAAAATACATTCAGTGGCCTCAACCTACCCATTGGGAAAGCAAGTTTGTTGTCCACCAAACCGCATGATATGCCATCCAAAATATTAATAGTTGAAGTTTGTCAAACAAGGTATTATATGACTGAATGTTTGGAAACCATCTATCATCTAAATAGATATAGTATAGACTACTAGCAAACATATACATCAACAAAATTAAAGAAAGTTAGGTGCTGCCATATCCAAACTAACTAATACTCATTATAGGACTCCATACGATATGGATCCTTAGAACTGAAGCCTAATAATTTATATTGAGGAAGACACAAAATGTGTTGCTCAATGCAGCTAATACAAACATTCTGTTGCTCGATTTGGAATTGGATAAGATGAAATTGTTTCTGAATTTCTTGAAAACATGAATCAAATTTGATAGAGCCTATAGGAGAGGTCATGATAGCCCTAGCAACAATACTTTTCATCAGCCAATAGAGAGGGAGAGTTTGTTTATATTGAGTAGTGTGGCCTCAAGTATTGTTGAATTTCCATGAATTGAGGTCTAGGTTAGAGTCTTAAATCACTGACAGTACCAAACCAAGAATCTCAACCATAAAGTACTTTTCACAACGGAAATATAAAGAAGTAAATTACACATGCACAAATATACACAGTTTTTAACAAATTGTACAATATTGTACAATCCCAATATTTGTTATATTAAACCATATTTGAGTAATACAACAATCTATGGTATGCAAGATACGATGAAAAACGTGTTGCATAGACTTGATGGCATATCTTTCCTTGTCGGTCCTTCACACCAGTACTGCTCAGTAGTTGTGCCTTAGTACATTAAGGCCACAACACATCGAGACTCTAGGAGGGCTTCCACATAACACTACTGCAAGTCACTTCTGTAGCATGTACACAGTGTCATGCAATCTTCTCTCTAGGTAGGCCTAATTCCAAAGCTCCAAACTTCTAGGCTAGAAGTCACCTTTGTCTATCAAGGTTTTGCACTTCGATGCTAATATTCTCCCAATCTTTAGCTCCTCTTTTTCAATTTAATATAACTAATCTAGGGTTACTTTCTTCTATCAACACTCTTCCCTCCACCAAACCAATGATTCCCAAGACTACACTGTAGGTTCTGCTCCTATTATGGACTCTTCACCACCATGGGAGGTCATCCACATGGCACCAACAGGGTGCTCTAATTCTGATCCAAATCCAGTTAACTCCTTTGACCCAACGCACCTTCAAACACTGCTCCAAATATGACTGTACACTATTGTTCATGACTGTTATGGTTAGGGAACTAGGGCACACTGTTGCAGCCTTAAAATCCTCCCACAGTTCTTTAACAACCCTCTAAAAAGTTGTGTCACACACTAAAGAGACACCTCCTTTGATACGTTGCTAGCTAGGGTCAATATCATCCCTTAATCTACCCCTCCGTAAGCCTAGTTGTGGTGCTATGCCTTGCCACCTAGCACACAAGAGTTCTATAGACTTTGGCCCCTCAAAATAGTTCTCAAACAAGCAATGTTTAACCCTTAAGGGCTCAGCCTAACACACATCATACTCGGCCTCCATTACAGCAACTCAGACCCTATGATAAATCCAAAATAGTTAACATTTTTCTTGTTGTTCCTGCCTTGTTATTTTGTGGTTTGGGGATAGAGATGTCCCTTCTCTAACAAGTCCTCTTCTAGAGATTGTGTTGCACAAGATGGATTACAAATAACCTCTACCTCACCTTGTATATATACACATAAACAATGGATCCATGAATTGATGAAGGGACATGTCTCTTAGAGGAATTCACTTCAAGCCTACATGACTTGACTATCCATTAATTAATTGTCAACTTCAAAAATTCATATCTTCATTTCTTGAGATCCAATTTGGGTGATATTTGGAGCGTTGGAATCAGAATACCAAGCTATATCACCTCAAATTTTATCATGATAAAATTATTCATAGTTTTGGCCCAAATATTAATGGGTGCAAAACCCCTAACTTGGGTTCCAAGACCAAAAGTGACTCTTGTGGCATTTTTCCCTCCAAACCTTGAATCCTAGGGCTTGGAGTACCTCCCAAGCTACACAAATCAACACTACCTCTTAGCGATGGAGGTACTTCCAAGACTAGGAAGTATCTCATCATTATCATCACTACTTGCAACACTTTCGAAACTCCTGGTGCTCACAATCACAACAATCCCTATATAGTGAACTACACCCTTCTTGGAAGTGTCGTTGTTACTCGAAGCATCCCGCTTCTTCTTTTCCTGTATCACTTTCCATTCTCTCCAAGATTCCTTCTTGGCAGTTTTAGGAGCACCCTTTCTCCCCACTGACCATCCTCTCTTCTTGGGCTACAAATTCTCCTTTTGATCCTACAAGCTCCCTCTCAAACTTGACTCCCCCTGAGTCTCTAGAACCTGGACTTTCTTCTTTGGAAAGTGTACATTCTTCTTGGGAACCTATATCAAGTCCTCTGAAGCCTACATTTGCACTTGCACTTGCTCCTTCTTCTCTGGAACCTGCATCTACTCCACCTGCTTCTTTCGATGATCCACAGGCTTTCCCATCAACCTGTAGAGGTCGTGCTTTCTAACTCTGAGTACTTAGAGTAACCCCATGCTCAAGTAAGTTAAGAACCTCGTGGCTCATCTCATCATCATTAAAACAAACCATGCAAGCAACCACCCCACTTACCTAATCACACATGCAAGGGAAAGGGTCGAGCCACCCTCCATCCCTTTCAATTATCATTTCACACATGACGAAAGCCCTGATATGGACAATGAGTTGTATTGAAACCCAATCAAGGAAGATTGTTGCAACATTTCAAACTATTGATATAATCAAAACTCATGTTTTTGTATCATGTAGAGGTCACTATGTATTAACTCAAACTATAATCTCTCAAGGTAATTGTCTAGTACCTCAAAATATAATTTTTCGATTTGTTGAGGAATTTTAAATTTATAAGAGAAACATTCATCATATGATTTTTACATCAATAATTTACATGACAAGAAAAATAAATATAAATTCATGTCTCTTTTACAAATTAGAAATTTTTTATTTATATAAAAACATACATTTATGCTTACAATCTCACCAACTATGAATATTTTTAACATGTTGTAGTAGTTTGTCTAGACAAAACATATTGAAGAAAAACATGTTGATTATGTTCTACGCATTCATACCATTAAAGGGGTCGACCTCCAAGTTCGTCTAGACCGTGAACTTTAACATAAATTTGGGACCAATGCTGAGGAGAATAGAGGGATTAAAATACCATTAAGAAATTTGTTGTCATTATTGATTGGGAGAGTCACCTACGAATCATTGTTGAAGCACAAAAGTTCTAAGGAAACTCTTGGTTGTTCAACAGTCCTCATAAGCACCTGAGTGATTCTTCCCAAATCAAATAGATTCATTAACCACAAGATTCTAATGGGTTCTCCAGCCTCATAGGCAGGTCTTGATTAAGGTTGGCGTAGTAGTTGGAGAAATTATGATATTTATACAAGCCCTCCTAAAGGAATTTTAATACTTTTTACAATTTGACTACTTCGATATTATATTACACATATGTTTGAGATCTTTCCATCATCCATAAGTACACATTTCATAAGGAATTAGCATCTTAATTTGAGCCGCAAGTTAAGGGAGCCAAAGGAAGGAGGAATTGTTACAGGGAAAAGTGTCTATTTAGAACTGCTATATCCCACTAAGGTGTGACAGCTGCCTTAGAAACAAACAGAGAAAAACTACTTTTGTTTTTCCTTTATGAATTATAGATAGAGAGGAACAGAAAGACCAACCTATGTCTTGCGCTAATCCTTCGATTCGATCCCTCTCTTCTTTGATAGTCCTCGGCTACCTGCTCGCTTGCACGCCCAGCTTCACAAAGTACCTGTAAGATCACAGAAGCATAGCACTATAGAAAGACATGGATCTATAATCATAAACAATCTAGGATCAGATGTAAATTGACCATACAAATGTAACAAGCATCAATGATACAAAAGCATGGAGGAAAACTCAAATAGCTTTTATTGATAAACAAGAAAAGATCCAGGAGGAGTTACAACCAGTTGTTCTGACCCAGCATCAACCTCCCAGCAAAGAAGCCCCTCTTCACCTCAAACAAAGCTTAGATCACCCAAGAATCTGATGTTTGTCTCTAGAAACCAACAACAATTCCTTACAATATGCAAAATTCCAGCCTCTGGATCTCTGGGATGAGGGATCCATATATAGATATTTGTAAGGGGGGACGAGTCAACTTGTGATTTGATTAGTTTCTTCTCTCTGTCAGTTCTTGCTTCCACTTGGAGACTGAGGGCCTCTTACTCATCCTTGGTCGAATTCAGTGAGGCAAGTGTCACAGGAGAAGATTCTGGAAGCTTCCATTGCCTCTCCACCTTGCGGAATGACATTTCCATTTGTCATTTCTCACCCATCGCACCCCACAAAAGGGACTTTTGAAATGCAACGCACCCTCACAGTGTATTTAGGTGAGATGCAATGCACTTAGCCAGTGGAGCAGCTGCAATGATCCTGTTTTGACCAATTCTGAGTAGTTTCTCATGGAGAACTTCTGGGAGAAGCTGTAATCTATTGACCTTGTTCTTTTAGGGGTTAGAACAACACTTTTAGGGACTTAGGAGCCCTTGGTTTATGGACATTTCATGCTAGGGGTTGTAGGGCACAAAAATGTCTATAACAGTTGCCCCCTAAAGTATGAGGCCGTTAACCTTTTGGTGTCGGGTGAAATGCTTTATTATGAGGATCCGAAGTTCTTTCAATGCTGGGAGGAGACCTTTAATAAGATACAATACAATACATTATCTTCATACTATTTTCATGATCTAGTTGAGGCGGGCATTCCCATGGTCAGCTTTATAAATTCATTTTCATGTACATAGGACATACAATCGTTTGAGTGTAGACTGATGATTCTGATAGAGCCATCATCCTTTTGAGTGGATGATTATCTATGCGGCAATGATGTACATTTAAGGTCTTTATTTCCCTGAATATATATCGCAGCCCGGATGGATGAAACTAGATCTGGGGTCTTCAATCTCGTCCGATCTTCACTCAAAGTACAAGTCGATCCATGTGAGAAATGTTCTGAAGTCGAACATGGAAAGACATCGCTTGATTACCAGTCAATGATGTAAACAGTTAACAAGCGCGAGAGGAATCACCAATAATGATAATGACCCTCAAGGTACTGCAGTACAATTCACGTGATGTGAATAAAGGACTTGGCGTCGAACACCACGCAAAATCTTTCGGTCGAAGGCCATTGATGTAAACCTGTCGCCAAAGTGAGAAACTTGCCATTGAGGCATGCAAGCTTCAAAGTACTGAATGGGGTGTTCCTAGATCAACTTCTTGGATAATGAGCTGATGTCGACAAGAAGTGATCCGTCACAGGAGGGCCTCAATGAATCCCACATCAATGACACGGAATGGAGCAAATGATTTTAATGGAGGTGAAAATGATCTGGTGATATAAGGTTCAGGGTGGCGGTCATGAAAGAATGGAGTATAATGTATGGTAGTGGGTGAGACACAAGTGAATTCACTGAATGACTTCTCTTGAACATATCGGCGACACTAATGTGATGGATTGGTAGCATTAACCCCAAATGTGGATGGTATGGCGTGACCATGGTGATGTGACCGGTGAATGAAACAACCCAACCTGACTCGGACACGGAGTGGAAGTGTCATGTTCAAGAGTGACTTGCTACCAACAAAGTTTCTTCAAGTTTTCTTCCCAATTTTTCCCCAGTCATTGCTGACCAGTACCTCTTTATTTTTGTCAAGCTTGAGGAGGATAACATATGCTTGTTCTATAATTTTCCCTTCGGGCAAACCCATCGCTATGTTTTAACGAGCCTAGCGATAGTGAAACTCGTTCTCGTCTATAGACAAGTTTGTCGCTATTAATCTTTTTAACGAGTTTAACGACAAAGATAACTCGGTCCTTTTCAATTTTAGAGAGTCTGAAAAGGAACGTAAAGGTAACTCCAAAATTCCTTTTTCGTCATCTAATCCCTTAAGTCTGAAAAAGTATAAAACAATACAGAAGGGATGAATTTTCGATACTTTTAACGAGCCGAACAAAACAAGTGCTCGATCTTTTTGTGTAATAATCCCTCCGGTCCAAAAAGATTAAAATCTAGAGGAGGGATAGCACTTCCTGTCCCTTTAACGAGCTGGAGAGGCCAATGCCTCGGCAGTCTTTTCATATTTTACGAGTCAGTTGAAAAGAGCTTAAAGGAGACTCGTCTTTTGAGGAACAAGTAATAAAATGGGTAGCAGCTGATTCCAGGTAAGGTTTGGAATTTTCCAATCACGGCAATGTCACAAGGATGGCTAGTGAAATCACTCTTTGTAGTTGTTCCTCAAAATGGGTAAACAATCAAATGGAGGTGAATGATCGGCCAATGAAAAAGTGGAGGTGACGGTGCAAACAGAACCAAGGCTTTAACGACTGAAGTACTACATTCACGATGGTTATTTACCGGGGAAATAGTTCATTTTTTAACGAGCTTAAACGCGGGGGGAAACATTTGCTCATGTCTTATGTTTATTTTTTAACGAGCTTGAACTATGTGCTAAAACTGCTCGATTAATCCAGTCGTGTGATAAGAACGTCTCATAAAAATGTCAATTTTTAGATTTTTTCCCCACATCCTTTCTTTATGCAAGTTAGGAAATGACCAATCCAAAAAATAGATAAATGATCACTCTTTGCTTACACTCCAAAAGGTTTGCATGCCCCCAGGTATAAAACAGAGTTTCAAGGTTATCCCTTCTTTATTCCATTAAAACATTTGTTTTACCGAGAGGGGCCTACCTCTTACAGGTTACCAAAAATTGTTCTATTTACGGCGTAAACAAAACACTTCTTCGCGATGTCTACCGAGATAAACAAAGGTGAGCGGCGATGCCCGCCAACTCACATAACTTTGACAAGAGGATATTATTCCAGTCCAACTCCCTCTTCCAATCACGGACGGGAGTATGGAGGTGATATACTCTCACGGAAACCTACCCTATACCCGAAATTTTCCTGCCGAACCAGACCAGGGTGCATGCCCCCTGGGATTCAGTCATGTCCCCCTGATTCACTCGCGCTCATCGGGTGGACGGACTGGAGATTGAGACATTTCTTGCGTGAAAAGACCATTTAGGGATGGTATATGACTATTTTCTATGTATGATCCGGGAAATGAAAGATAGTCTACAAGCTTGACCACTCTTCCTTCGTGCGGAAAACACATTACTCTAAAGATTGAGGAGACAATTGCTCCCATGCAATAAATATAGTCTCGTCCAAGGAGTAGATTGTAATCCAGGGGTCCTTCAACTACATTACATTCATGTGAACGGTTTTCCCTCTCAATGTTATGGGCACATTGGGAAGGATCCCTAACGGTCGACTCGTTCCTTTATCAAAGCCTGTTAGATTTCTCATCTCAGGCAAAAGCAATGGCGAACCAAGCACTTTCCAAGCAGTTGAGGAAAGGATACTCACAGAAGCCCCCTCATCTATGATGGTACCAGCCATAACCATTCTATATATTTGAACAATGATTCGGAATGGTACACTAGCTGGTAAACAGGGTCTGCCTAGTTGATTCCAGTCGAAGGACACAACTAGGTTGCTTGGAGGTGGGACCGAATAGACGGCCAGGTACGACTCTAACGAACTTCCTTCCTGCGGTAAAGGAACGGGTAAATTGCCCCCATGTTCGTTGGAGTCTGTGCTTATGAAAAGAATTTGGACAGTGTCATCCTTGTTCTCTTCAGTGACTGTATCATCTGAAGATGGAACCTCTGAAGGCAAGACAGGGTCAACTGCCACCCCGACCTTTTGACTTTCGTCTGGTATGGGTTCAGATGGTTTATCTTCAATGATAGATGCTTCGGCCGACCACCTCAGCGGGCCAGCCAGATTTTCAACTAGTGACGGAATCGGCAAGAGTTTTTTATATCCAGGAGGAAGTCGTAACGGTGAAACCGGACGATCATCCAAAACTCTTTTAGCTTCATCTAAGAAGGGACAATGGTGGACAACATGATCGCCTTCGCACAGTTTACAAGGAAATCTATATTTTCCTTTTTGTCCTGGGGCTTCACTTTCACTAGTTGACGGTGTGTTTTCAACATGATCATCAGAGGTTGACGACACCGGGTTGTGCAAACGAGGAGACCAGTCTCTTAAGATCCAAGGGATGCAAGGACAATCTCTGTGATAGTGGTCTCCTTTGCAAATGACACATGGCGATTCAGGCCTGGTCGGTGCAGTGTGTGGATTTTCGCTAGACGACACTCATTTTCCCCCATTCGCTTTTGGCTCCTTCTTCTTCTTCTCTTTCTTCTTCTTTTCCTTCTTCTCCTTAGGTACTTGATTTTTGGCTTTACCAACCCCATCAAGAGAAGAGGAAGGAGGAGAGGAAGAATTAGAGGAAGTAGAAGGTTGGTGGGTAACTCTAGACTCGTCTAATTGCTGATTCGATTGTTCAAGAATTGTGGTGTTCTGAACGACAGAGGTTGAGAAGAGCCATACAGGCAGACCAATTGTCAGTCCTGGAAGCGACAATGTGGCCATATGGGGTGCACCAACATCTCCCCAAGAGGAGAAGGGACTAGGATTTCCTCCAAGGGGAATCCCTTGGTTGGTGGATTCCATTTTCTCAACCGAAGATCAACGTAAGAAAGGGTAATGAATATTCCGTTTAAAATAAATTTTAGACGCTTTGACCCAACTTGTTTTCTCAATTTTTAAGAGTTGAGAAAAATAAAAAGATGACTCTAGTCTCCTTTGATTTTTAATGAGCCTGAAGTGACAAGTGCTTAGATGGACCTTTTCCATTAAGGAGTTTGAAAAGGAATGAAAGGGACTGCTCTGGAAGTCTAGGTAGAGGGAGTACCAAACTAATCGCAAAACTGCAGAATAATTTTTACGGTACGACAGTCAATCTTCCTGAATGCTGTGTTCAGTGCATTGCGATCGATAGGGCAGCAGACACGACTTCCTATGGATAAAGGATTAAGCCTATTGGGTTCTCCCAAAATATACTCGACGGTACGTGGGAGCACAAGTCCGTACTGGCACTTAACATCTCAAAGTGGAGGAATCACCCAACCATCAGTGAGAACAACAGTTACCAGGCTTTACGACGCCAAAATACGTCTCTATCCTAGACTTCTAAATGTTGTCCGTTAAGTTCCAAAGCATTGTTAGATTCATTGAATTTATTTTAAGTTGATCTTGTTTATGAAGTTTGCCTTTCGGGTTCACCACGAGATGTAGATGTAATTCCTAAAATGCAACCTAAGATGATAAACAAACTTTTTATCTCTTTTATGCAATGAAAATCCTAGCTAATAGGGAAAAGAAAGACATAATCTTTTCACAAAGAGCAAAGAGCACACTCTAAATGCACTTTCCTAAATCAAGACAATCAGACTGTCTATATGCAAATGCACATGCATGTATTTGTTTTCGACTTTCTTAGTATATGGATGCTAAAAAGAAAGTTGATGCACAAATCTGAATTTCTTTTCAAGCGACAAATATCAACAAGCTTCTTTTCGAAATCAAAAAATGGAGACGATTACAACACCTTACGATTTTGAACTGAATACTTGTTCTTGACACTAGAAAATTACAAATTCAGACCAAAAGCAATAGTAATAGGATAATCGACCATCAACAACAATCAAACTTTTTCCTACGATCGAAATCGACACTTGTGACAGATTCAAATCAAAGGACGACAGGACGACTATGCTACTTTTGTAAAGGAGAACTGTAAATGACTCAACAAACACACAAAAACATCTACAGTTCTTTTGTACAAAGGAGGTGGAATAACAGCAAGGGAAAGGGGTTTCAAACAGACATATACTGATCACAGACAGTAAGATTCAGGAATAGAACTGGAAAGAATGAATCACAGAAGCCACAGCTACATAGAGCTAGTCTGATCAGCGCACCTGTAACAGAGAGAATTTGAAATGCAGCGCAGGTTGTCCACTCGGGAAGTGCACTAAAATTTAGAATCTTTGAACAATACCTGCGCTGGGCCAGAAATGAGACTCTGTTCGGGTTCTGGGTCACAGTTTTCAATTCAGTTCTTGGGTTTTGGCCGAGTAAAAAGCAATCAGTAATGCAACAATTAGGGGTAGATCTAAGGAGGATCTAAGAGCTATCACAAGGGCAATCAGATAGTTTGTTAATCAGTTGTTTAAATCATAAACAGATCCAATAGATGGATTGAAGTAGCAGTTATCTACTTTCCATTTGTTATGGCAAATGCAGTTCGAATGCTACTTGTAAGTTTATGAAACAAACAACAAAGAATGATAAACAAACAAACTAATTAGTTCCCCAGCGGAGTCGCCATTTTGTTACAGGGAAAAGTGTCTATTTAGAATTGCTCTATCCCACTAAGGTGTGACAGCTTCCTTAGAAACAAACAAAGAAAAACTACTTTTGTTTTTCCTTTATGAATTTTAGATAGAGAGGAACAGAAAGACCAACCTCTGTCTTGCGCTAATCCTTCGATTCGATCCCTCTCTTCTTTGATAGTCCTCAGCTACCTGCTCCCTTGCATGCCCAGCTTCACAAAGTACCTGTAAGATCACAAAAGCATAGCACTATAGAAAGACATGGATCTATAATCATAAACAATCTAGGATCAGATGTAAATTGACCATACAAATGTAACAAGCATCAATGATACAAAAGCATGGAGGAAAACTCAAATAACTTTTATTGATAAACAAGAAAAGATCCAGGAGGAGTTACAACCAGTTGTTCCGACCCAGCATCAACCTCCCAGCAAAGAAGCCCCTCTTCACCTAAAACAAAGCTTAGATCACCCAACAATCTGATGTTTGTCTCTAGAAACCAACAACAATTCCTTATAATATGCAAAATTCCAGCCTCTGGATCTCTAGGATGAGGGATCCATATATAGATATTTGTAAGGGGGGATGAGTTAGCTTGTGATTTGATTAGTGTCTTCTCTCTGTCAGTTCTTGCTTCCACTTGGAGACTGAGGGCCTCTTACTCATCCTTGGTTTAATTCAGTGAGGTAAGTGTCACAGGAGAAGATTCTGGAAGCTTCCATTGCCTCTCGACCTCGCGGAATGACAATGCCATTTTTCATTTCTCACACATCGCACCCCACAGAAGGGACTTTTGAAATGCAATGCACCCTCACAGTGTATTTAGGTGAGATGCAACACACTTAGCCAGTGGAGCAGCTGCAATGATCCTGTTTTGACCAATTCTGAGTAGTTTCTCATGGAGAACTTCTAGGAGAAGCTGTAATCTATTGACCTTGTTCTTTTAGGGGTTAAAACAACACTTTTAGGGACTTAGGAGCCCTTGGTTTATGGACATTTAATGCTTGGGGTTGTAGGGCACAAAAATTTCTATAACAGGAATACAGCCCAATTTGGGGCACATTTGTGGTTGTTTGCAAGGTTGAGTATAATGAAAAGGGGGTTGCAGCTTCACGAGCAAGTATCGGTGGTTTTCTATTGGGTTAAGGTTTTGTTCTCTTAATAAATTAAGTCGTGATTCTATTATGGAAATTAAGGTATGTCACAGCCCTAAATCACAGCTTGTGAGGGGGGCACATGTCATACTAGAGGAAAGGTAACCAGCTTAAATATTAGCGTAGAGTAGTAATGACACAAGGGAGGAATTTTGTAGTTGTAGGAGGTTGTTAGGAGGTGAAACAAAAGGTTAACCATGATCTAATTGTTTCCTTAACCAGTCAACATTACCTATATCAAAAGTACACTAGATTTGAAGGTATGCTGATGTTATTCTGATGATGAATTTGTACTAGGTGAATGGTCCATGTGTGGAAATCTTATGCAGCCTATAGGATCCATCTCTTAAGGTTTTCTTAGGTGTTTAGAAACCCTAATTATGAGCAGGTTTCATAGTGAATTGTGACAGAAGTATCGGGCATCATTGGATTCTTGGACGACAATGTCTTGGTGTCTAAGAGTAGCCATTGACAAGCAACCATAAAGGGAGTTTTTCAGCTAAACTTTGTGCGAAGTTGTTGGAGCCTATTTGTAGCTCTTTGATGGATGAAATAAGCTACTAGATTTGCATATTGGAGCTTAGGTATTAGCCAGCTTAGAAGAGCATATTGGATCATCCCATGTTCATTGGAGTAGAAGTGAATTGCAGCAATGATAGATGGAAACCCTCCTAGGGTCCTTATTTGTTGTCTCTTGATGGACTAAGGGGAAGCTAGAGAGTAGAACAAATGTGAAGGATTGATAGGATGAGATACGACATAGATGTTGTGATTGTGCACTAGAGAAGCATGATTGCCATTGCATCTTGGATTCTTATAATTATGGATAATTGGCGGTTATTATCCCTTGTATGGGAGCCCTAGACAATTACATTATTCAATTGGTTTAATATAATGAAGATTGGGTTGTTGTACATATTTGTACAATATTTTGTAAAAGCTTGTTTATACTTATGCATGTGTGATCTACTATTATTTATATTCCACTATGTAAATTAGCTTTGTTGAGATTCTTGGTTTGGTAGCGTCAAAGATTTTAAGATTTTATCCTACACCCAAGGTCATGGAAATTCGACAATACATAAGCCATATACTAAAGTTGCAAATATGGATAAGCAGTCTTATGTATATGCACACTATATATATATATATATATATATATATATATATATATATATATATATATATATATATATATATATCTGTGTGTGTGTATATGTTTGCATATACAAAATCTGCACATATATAGAAGATGGCTTCTTCATATGCGTGACTTCTATATATGCACATATGTATGGAAATGTGCATATCTGGAAGATTTTGTATATGTTTAGTTTCTATATATACACATATATATGGAAGCGTGCATTTACGAAAGATGGCTTCGTATATTCGAAGCTTTTGTATATGCACAAATTCTATACATGCATATAGATATGGAAACATGCATATATGAAAGTTGGCTTCCATATATATGTGCATTTATAGACACTGCACATATACGAAAGAAATATTCCATATATGCACATTTCCATATCTATGTTATAGAATATTTTCATAGACATAAGCCATATACTAAAATTGTGCATGTACGAAAGTTATCTTACGTAAATGTATACTTCCATATATGTATGTGCATATAGAAAAGTTGCGCATATACAGAAGTCATCTTCCGTATAGGCACTCTTCCATATATATGTGTGTGTGTGTGTGTATGTGTGCATATACAAAATATGCACATATACGAAAGCCATATTATGTATATGCACAACTTTTCTAAATGGAAATAGATATGAAAGTCCGCATATACAAAAGATGACCTCCATATCTATGTGAATATATAGAAGTTGTGCATATATGGAAACCATCATCTATATATGCATGCTTCCTTATCTATGTGCCTATATAGATGTTGTGCATATATGGAGGTCATCTTCCATTTATGCAAACTTCTATAAATATGTGCATACACAGAAGCCACACATATGGAGAAGTCATCTTCCATATATGTGCAAATTTTGTATATACACACATATATATGGAAGATAGTTTTTTATATGCATATATTTAGTATATGTCTTCATTTTATGCACATCTTCTATAACATAGAAAAGGAATGTGCATATATGGAATACTTCTTCTTTATATGCACAATGTCTGTATATGCACATATATAGAGAAACAAACTTTTTTATATGCATGCTTCCGTATCTATGTGCATGTATATAATTTTCACATATACAAAAATTGTACATATACAAAAGCTTCCATATATTCACACTTCCATAGTTATCTGCATATACAGAAGCCACACATATGAAGAATCCATCTTCTCTTCATGTGCAAATTTTAGATATGCACACACACACATATATATATGGAATTATGCATATACATAATATTTCTTTCATACATGCTCAACTTTAGTATATGGCTTATCTATATTTGCATCTTCTATAATATAAATATAGATATGTGGATATACGGAAGATTGCTTCCGTATATGCACACCTTATGTGTATGTAGATATGTATGGAAGCCATCTCAATATATGAAAACTCTCATATCTATGTGCATATACAAAAGTTAAAAATATATGGAATCCATTTTCTATAAATTCACATTTCCATATATATGTATATGTGTCTGTGTGTGTGTGTATGTCTATGTAGAGAAGTTGCGCATACAGGGAATCAATCTTCCGTATATGCATAGTCCAAAATATATGTTATAGGAGATGCACATATACTAAATTTTTGCATATGTGGAAATAATATTCCATATATGCATGCTTCCATATATATGTATACATGTGCATATACAAAATTTGCACATATGCAGAAGATCACTCCTTTATATGTGTGGTTTTTGTATATGCACATATATATGAAAGTGTACATATATGGAATATCACCTCCATATATGCAAAACCTCTATTTATGCACATAGATATGAAAACTATCTTCCTTATATGCACAGTTCCATATTTATATGCATATACAGAAGTTCCGCATATCCAAAATATGAGTTTCGTATATGTGCACATTTTGTATGTGACCACACACTGACACATATATATGTTCATATGTGTATATATATAGAAGAGTGCATATATGGAAGATGGTTTCCATATATAAGTGCATATATAGAAGTTGCGCATATATGGAAGACATATTTCGTCTATTCAATCTTCCATATATATCTGTGTGTGTGTGTGTGTTTGTGTGTGGTCATATAGAAAATATGCACATATACGGAAGTCAAATTTTGTATATGTGCAGTGTCTATATATGCATGTAGATATGGAAGTGGGCATATAAGCAATATGGTTTCCATATCTATGTGCATAAATAGAGGTTGTACATATATGGAGGCTATCTTTCATATATGCACACTTCCATACATATGTGCATATACAGAAGCCACACATATAAAGAAGTCATCTTCCGTATGTGTGCAAATTTTGTATATGAACATATATACATATATGGAATTATGCATATATAGAATATTGTTTCTATATATGCGGAACTTTAGTATATGTCCATCTTCTATAACATAGATATGGAATTGTGCATATAGAGAAGATTGTTTGCATATATGCATATATATATATATATATATATATATATGTGGAAGCATGCATTTAGGGAAATGGCTTCCATATATTTGCGACTTCTCTATATGCACATAGATATGGAATTATGCATATATGGAAGATGACATCTATATATATCTAAATATACAAAAGTTGTGCATATACGGAAGAAATCTTCCATATATGCACATTTTCATATCTATGTTATAGAAGATGCACATATAGATAATCCATATAATGAAGTTGCACATATACATAAGTAATCTTTTTTAGATGCATGTTTACATATATATGTGCATCTGTGTGTGTATCTCTGCATATATAAAATATGTACATATACAAAAGATGACTTTTTCATATACGTAGATTTTGTATATGCACATATATATGGAAATGTGCATATATGGAATCTTTTGTATATACACATATATATGGAAGTGTGAGTTTTCAGAAGATGTCTTCCATATATTTACAGCTTTTGTATATGCACAAATTCTATACATTCACATAGCTAGGGAAGCGTGCATATACAGAAGTTGGCTTCCATATATATGTGCATATACAAATGTTGTGCATATATGGAAGAAATGTTCTGTATATGCAAAATTCCATATCTATTTTATAATATATGTGCATAAACAGAAGCCATATACTAAAGCTATGCACATGCAAAAACTATCTTCCATATATGCATGCTTCTATATATATATATATGCATATACTAAATCTACACATATATGGAAGATGACTTCTTTATATGTGTGACTTCTATATATGCACATAAGTATGGAATTCATCTTTCATATATGCAGCCTTCCATATCTATGTCCATATAAAAAGGTCGTGCATATAGAAAATATGGCTTTCGTATATGTGCATATTTTGTATATGGACACACACAGATATCTATATATATATATATATATATATATATATATATATATATATATATATATATATATATATAAGAGTTCATATATGGAATATGACTTACGTATATGCACAACTTTTGTATATGCACATATATATGGAAACCAACTTCCATATATGTGTGCTTCCATATCTATGTGCATATATAGAATTTGTGCATATACAAAAGTTGTGAATATACGGAAGGCCTCATGGTTTGGGCCCAAGCCCTTTTGGTACCAAACCCCATCGATGGGATCTAAGTTCACAAATGACTTTTATGGTGCTCCAACCTCCAAACCTCGAACCCTACGGCTTGGAGTACCTCCCAAGATAGAAAAAATTAACATGTATATGTGCATTTTCTATAACATAGATATATAACTATGGATATACGGAAGATTACTTATGTACGTTATGCAACTTGCTCACAAAATAGAAGAAAAGATAGATGAACACATTTAAAATCAGCTTCTTCAAGGGGGCAACCTCCTTTACATTACACAAATGAACAATTCTTGGATCATACAAATGACTAAACCTCCTTTCTATATATATGAGTCTAAGGGGTCACAATGTAATCAAAGCTGACATAATAGTAATAACATAACGGCCCAACAATAACAATAGTGGGTTTCTATGCGGCACACTAATAACAATATGGGGACAATAGGGGTAGAATAATAACAATAAGGGCTACAATGACAACAGTAAAGGGGGAATCACTAGCATTATAGGGACCTAACATGCCCCTCTCCTTCAGAAAAGTGTTGTCCTCAATGCTTGAGTAGTTCTAGATGCTTCTGTATAAAATTATCACCCTCCCATGTGAAATCTTCAGCGGATAAGTTCTTCCGCTTGATCAGATACTCCGAAATTGATCAATTTTGTAGCTGTCGAGTTCTTGATTTTGTGACTGCTTCAGGTTCCAATATGATTTCTCCTTCCTCGCCAACTTCCGGCAATATTGTTTGAACTCATAGCTTTTCACATATAAGCTTATTTAAACATGAAACACGGAAAACTGTGTGCACTCAGGAAGTTGTAGGAAGCTCCAATTTGTATGCCATATGACCAATCTTTTGCAAAACATTGTATGGACAATAATACTTTGGTGATAGTTTATTATCCTTATTAGGTTTCTTGAGGGACATTTTTTATATGGTTGTAGCCGTAGGAATACCCATTCACCTATATCAAAACTTATTTCACTACGATGTTGATTTACCTTTTGTTTCATTCTATTCTATGCCAACGTGAGGTTACCCTTTAAGAGTTGTAGAACTTGTTGTTGATACTCAGTGTGATGTTCCACTGCTTGAACCTTAGAATTTTCTCTTAAATATGATGTGATGGATGGTGGGTGATATCCATAAAGTGCCATAAATGGGATAATTTTTTCTACAGTATGGAAGGAAGTGTTATACCACCATTCAACCAGAGGCAAGCACTTGACCCATTGTGTCTGTTTATCATATACAAAGCAACGAAGATATCCTTCCAAACATTTGTTTACTATCTCATTTTTCCGATCAGATCGAAGATGATAAGATGAGCTATGAGCTAACTGAGTACCGAGACAAGAAAATAATTCTATCCAAAAATTTCCAGTGAAAATATGATCTCTATCGCTTACAATAATCTTTGGGTTTCCATGTAGCTTTTGAATTGTTTCCATAAATGTAGTAGAAACTGTAGTCGCTTTAAATGGATGCGTTAATGCACAAAAGTGTGCATAATTGGTAAGTTTATCAACTATCACCATGATGACACTCTTTCCTTCAGACTGGGGTAAACCTGTGATAAAATCCATTGAAACCTCCTCCCAACATTGGCTTGGAATTGATAAAGGTTGTAATAGACCTAGGGTCTTAATTGTTTCAACCTTATTTTGTTGGCAAACCAAACATTTCACCACAAACTTTTCAATATCTAATTTAAGGCGATCACAAAAAAATTCCTTCTTAGTGGTAAGTTTTTAAAAATCCTGAGTGCCCTCCTAAGGGAGAAGTGTGCAATTCCATAAGAATCTTGTGTTCGAGTTGGGAATTCTTACATAGGTATAAGCGATCTTTGTACCATAACGAATCAATTTTCCAACTAAATGTATCAGATGTACTGGGATCTTGTTGTAACTTTTGAATGAGTGCCCACACTTCTTCATCATTATTCCATTCATCCCTTGCTTCATTTATCCAATCTGGTTGGATAATAGAAATGGTGAACAACAATGCTTCCACATCCTCATCCTTTCTTGAGAGTGCATCTACCACAACATTTTTATTCCCTTCTTTGTAGATGATTTCAAAGTCATAACCCAACATCTTTGTGACCCATTTTTGTTGCTCTTTAGAGGATAATCTTTGTTATAGAAATTATTTAAGACTATCATGATCTTTTTTACCTTGAAGTTTCTTCCCATAAGGTAGGGTCACGATTTCTTAAGTGCATGTAGTATTGCCAACATTTCCTTCTCATAAATAGCTTTGTGTAAATAATTTCCTTTGAATGGACGAATTTCGAAATTAATTGGTCTTTAATCTTGCATTAAAACAACACCAATTCCATTTCCTGAAGTATCACATTCCACAATAAAGGTTTTCTTGAAGTCCAGTGTAACTAAGATCGGTGCTTGGCACATTGCCTCCTTAATATGTTCAAAGGCCTTTGTTGCTTCTAGAGTCCATGAAAATCCATATTTCTTCAATAATGTTGTTAGAGGCGCTACTATTCTCCCATAATTCTTAACAAACTTGTGATAATACCTTATCAACCCGAGAAATCCTCACAGATGCTTTATGGATATGGTGATTTTCCATTCCTTAATGGCTTTAATTTTTCTAGGGTCTACCTTAACACCTTCATGAGATACAATATGACCCAGATATTTCACCTCTTGTACTCCAAAGAAACATTTGGAGCTTTTTTCATGTAATTGTTTCTCCTCCAATAGTTTGAGCACCCTATCAACTTGTAGAACATGAACCTTCCAAGACTTGTTGTAGATTAGTATATCATCAAAAAATACTAACAGAAATTTTCTAAGGGTGGGTTTGAAAATGGAATTCATCAAACCTTGAAATGTAGAAGGTGCATTGGTAAGGCCAAAAGGCATGACCAAAAATTCTTAATGACCCTCATGAGTTCTAAATGTTGTCTTCAGAATGTCTTCAGACTTCATTCTGATTCGATGATATCCTAAACGAAGATCCAACTTGGTGAAGTAAATTGATCCATGCAATTCATCTAATAATTCATCAATGACAGGAATGGGATATTTATCTTCAATATTGAGCTTGTTGATCTCGCTATAATTGGACACATTCACCATGATCCATCCTTTTTGTGCACCAATACTATTGGAGTAGAGAAAGAAATTTGACTAGGTTGAATTATACCAGCGTCTAGCATTTCTACAATCATACGTTTAATTTCACTCTTTTGGGCAAATGGATATCTGTACAACTTGATGTTTAGAGGAATACTTCCTGGAACCAAATGAATAACATGATCATGATCATGAATAGGTGGGAGGCATTTGGGAGTCTCAAATACCTTGGAATGATTGTCCAAGACTTTTTGGAGATCCAGAGAAATAGATGATTTCGATGCAGGAACCTCTATCGAACACAATTGTGTAATTATGCCTTGTTGTTCATTCTTTAGAAGCTTTGTCATACCATTAGAGCTAATTATCTTTCTTGGTTTCCCTACAATACCCCTTAATTCAACTTCCTTTCCTTCCACACAAAATTTCATGAAATGTTGTTGAAAATTAAAAGCTATTGTACCCAAGGATTGTAGCCATTGGACTCCTAGTATAACATTAGCACCACCCATTGGAATGGAAAGCATTGGGCTATTCAATACATATTCTCCCATGGATAGCTGATATTATGGCACTTTCTAGAGCAATTTATGGTTCCTCCACTTGCAACCATCACTTGACACTCTAGTGTTAGATATAGGAAGAAATTCAATTCCTTGGCTATCTTACAATGAATAAAATTATGTGTACTTCCTGAATCAGTCAACACTATTAACTTTTTCTTCTTGATATGTCCTTCTATCTTGATAGTTTGAGGAGTGGTAATTCTAGCCAATGAATTACAAGATATGGTCGGATTAATTTATTCTTTCTCTAGGGTTTTTTCCTAGTGTATATCCTCTTCTTTTGATGTTTCTTGTTCATTTTCTTCCTCCTCTTCAAAATCTATGTAGAATAATTTCTTCTCAGCACACTTATGACCTTTAGTCTATTTCATATCACAATTATAAGAAAGCCCTTTTGCTCTTTTTTCTTCTAATTATTATGGTGTCAACCCTGTAGGTTGTTGAAGGCTAGGGGTAACAACACTTCCATCTTTATAGTTGTGAGTGGTAGGCTTCCTAGTTGCCATAATTTTTCTTTCCATTTTTCTTGCTAACCTGAATTCCTTCTCCAGTGAATCAGGTTCCGAAAGGCGAACCTCATTTTGGATGTTATCCTTTAAAGTCCTTATGAACACATCAATCCTATGCTCCTCTGGAATACCTTTTACCCTTACGCTCAATTTTTGGAAGTCCTCAAAGTGCTCCATCACTGAAACATTTTGTTTTAGATTTATCAATTGACTAAAAAAAGTGTTGCCTTTTGTATCCTCATAATGTGCTACCATTTCTTCCATAAAAATTGCCCAAGTGACAATTTATTGACGAGAGAAAAGCCATCGATACCATACAAACTGATTTGGTTCCAAATATAAAGTTGCAATACATACCTTTTGTGTGTTTTTCACATTATGGAGATCAAAAAATTGCTCCATCTATAGTATCCATGTTCCGAGATCCTTGCCATCACACTTCCTCATATCGATCTTTGAAACATGGTGGGTCTTTAATCCAACATTACAGTCTATGAAATCATCATTAACATTATTTGGTTCTCATCATGAGTTTCCTTTACTCCATTTTCTCCATTCGTAAACATTTTTGGTAGCAACTTTGTCAAATCTCTCTTCAAATCGCCCATTTTTCCTTTCATCCTAGCTTCCAAACCATCCATCTTAACTTCCACAGAATTCATCTTAGCTTCCATGCCTTTCTTTAAACCATACATTTTACCTTACACACCTTTCCTTAAACCATCCATCTTAGCTTCTGTTACTTTTTGTGAGAGTGGATTTTGTTGCATTTGGTCTCGTAATTTTTATATATCATGTTGCATTTCTTCCTCTTCATCATGAGTCATGCTAGAGATTATAGGTTTCTTACTAGGTGTTTCCCTTTTCTTTATTATGGAATTAATTAATGCTAATAATTCTTTACTATGGCCTTTGAATTCCTTCAAACTAATTTTTCAAACCAAACTTATGCAAAATTTAAAAAAAACTACACACCTTTTTTCACTTTGTAAGAGCTCTATATTGAATCTGTTGTAACACTATGATTGCAGATCTCCAAGATCTAAAATTGTGTCCTGCAGTAGCCCTCTATGTCCTCTTTCTAACCCCACAAGTCCAATCAATATTGGATTCTCCAAGGAAGAGTTATGCCAAATCTCCCACGGTGACTTGATTATAGACTAGTTTAGTAGAGCGCACATGTACGAAGTTCCGCGTGTCATTGTTTCTACCTTAGTACCTGAAACTGATATACAAAAAACTACATCCCATCCTCTTTCTAAAACTTCTTATGAAATTTCAATCTAATGTTCAGAAGAAATGTTATGATGGTTTTCCCCAGGCCACTGTTTTGAGATATAATTCGGGATCCTACAAAAATCCTAAATTCCTTGGATCATATCTCCAAAAGTCTAGGGAAAAAAGATTTGAAATTCAGACCCGAGGTTTAGAGCAATTTCGTCTTAAATTGGTTTTTTTTGTATTATGTGAAATGTCACAGAAAAATATTTATAGAGAAAATTTTACGATGACCTGTTTGGAGAAGCAAAACCCTAGAATCCAAACCTCTGATACCAAATGTTATGCAAACAACTCACAAAATAGAAGAAAAGACAGATGAACGCCTTCAAAATCAACCTCTTTGAGGGGGAAACCTCCTTTGCATTACACAAATAAACAATTCTCGGATGATACAAATGACTAAATCTCCTTTCTATATATAGGAGTTTAAGGGGTCACAATATAATCAAAGATGACATAATAGTAATAACATGAGGGCACAACAATAACAATAGTGGGTTTCTATGGGGCACACTAGGGGACAATAGTGGTAGAATAATAACAATAAGGGCTACAATGACAATAGTAATATGGGAATCACTATTATTATAGGGACCTAAGAACGTATATGCACAACTTTTTTATATGTAGATATACATGGAATTCATCTTCCATATATCCATACTTCCATATCTATGTGCATATAGAGAAGTTGTGCATGTACAAAGGTTATGACTATATGGAAGGAATTTTATGTAAATTAACGCTTCAATATGTGTGTGTGTGTGTACAGAAGTTCCAGATATACAGAAGAAATCTTCTGTATATGCATAGTTCCATATCTATGTAATAGAATACGCACATATACAGAAGCCATATACTTTTATATATCTTATGTATATGCACAACTTCTGTATATGCAACTTTTGTACATGCACAAATTTGTATATGAAACTTTTGTGATAACCTTGCGAGAGGGAAGGATGGAAAAATAAATAAGGAAGAGAGTATGGTTGCGTCATCCATAGAATTGATCCCAGCATACCACTTTGAACAATAGTACCATTGTGGCCAAGAAGGAAACAATTAGGTTACAACAAAAAATGAAGGGAAAGGAGAGAGTATTATGTGGTTTTTACATTCTCTCATGTCTTGTAGGAAGGGGAGATACGACCTGATGTACACAAATAAAAGAGGAGGTCGAGAGGCTCCTATGAGAGAACAGGAAGAAGGGAGGTTGAGAGGCTCATGTGGAAAAGAGTAGAACATGTTGAAAGGTCTGTGGGAAATCATCCATCACTCATATGAAAGACAAAAGAGAGAGTTGAACTGGAAGCTTATGGTTTATGAACTGGTTACACTAGGGTGAATCACATAGGTGGTTGTGAGCATTGTTGAACCATCAAGAGTTCCTTGGGGTTGAAACTCTGGTGATTGACTCACTGTGGAACCACCTAGAAAAGTGATTTCTCACCCATAGATAATTTGACAATAGTATTGAACCTTCTTGATAATGGCCTCTCTTCTCTTGAAAGTGAGTTGGAGTTCTTTGGATAGTGAAATGCCTCCCAGGAGGATTGCTAGTGATTAGTTTTTGAGAGCAAGGCCTACTTATGAGGCTGAAGAACACACTGGAAGCTTGTGGTTGATGAACCTATTTGATTTGGGAAGAATCACTCAGGTGATTAAGAGGATTATTGAACCACTAGGAGTTGCCTTAGAACTCTGGTGCTTCAACAATGACGCCTAAGTTGTTCTCCCAATCAATAATGACAACAAATTTTTTAACGGTATTCTGATCCCTCTATTCTCCTCGACACTAATCCCACCTTGATGTTAGAGGTTGAGGTCTAGAAGGGCTTGGAGGTCAACCCCTTTAATGGTGTGAATGCATAAAACATAATCAACATGTTTTTCTTAAATATATTTTGTCTAGACAAACTAATACAACATGTTACAAATATTCATAATTGGTGAAATTGCAAGCATACATATATGTGTTTATATAAATAACAAATTTGTAATTTGCAAAAGAGATATTAATTTATATTTTATTTTTCTTGCCATATAAATTATTAATGTAAAATTCAAATTATGAATGTTTCTCTTATAAATTTAAAATTCCTCAACAAATCGAAAAATTATATTTTGAGCTAATAAATAGTTAGCTTTCAGTTTTTTCTAATTTTATTAATTTAAAAATATAAAATAATCAATTTTCTTTGTGAAATTAGCCTCACAAAGATATTCCTTGTCCATAATTTTTATATATTTATTCCTCATTTAACTAGAAATATTGTAGCAATACAAACAACTATCTTATACTCTCTTCTTAAAAAATTACCATTTAAAAAAAGAATCAAAATCCATATAATTATGGAAAAAATAATATACATGTGTGTACAATTTTCTACATTCCATATTTAATATAGATTTGTTTTATAGATATCTTAAAATATATATAACAAAAATATGAAAAACATTTAATATGTGAAACACCACACCATGGACTTCTATCAACTTATATGTAAAATATAAAATCCATCCAATTTTAAAAATATAATATTATAAAATTTCTAAGAAAACTAATCACTACATTTATTTTAATTCATAATTTATAAAAGAAGATAATTAGAAAGAAATATAATAAACATAACCATTCCATTTGTCAAAGTAAATGTATTTCTCAATTAAAAAATAAAATAAAATAATAGAAGAAAAGGACAGTATATATATGTGCATGAGAGAGAGAAAGAGATGTCCATATATAATATAATTAAATCTACACATTTACTTACTTTAATTCGTAACTTAGTTGACTTAAATACTAAGTAAATTATTTATCATAAGACATTTAAAAAAAATAGAAATTGGTTGTCTATGAGCTCCCAACAAATAATCCACAACTATATTCATTCAAGAGTGCTTTTTTCAACGTTAAGTCATTACAATAATATTCATCAAAATTTACATGTTATATACATCATTGTTATATTTATATTTGTATTATTATATTTGATCAATATAGAGCTCTCAACAAATTTGTGTTCTAATAAATGTGTGCTAATAAGTGCTAATAAGTGCTTACTTGCACATCTTAACAACTAGTGGATAGTTATCCCATAAGGAAACAATAATAATAGTTCTGGCCAAGCATGTAAGATAATCCCAATTGAATATTTATTTCTAATAATATATTAAAAGATATAACATAATTATTATATCTATTCATGAAACATATCCATTAATTATCATTCCTTATTCCTTACCTTGAACATAACTAAAAGTAACAAAACATATCATTAATCTAAATATAGTTTTGGGCTATGTTCCTTATTAATGAAAAAATAAGGAGCTTGAAATAAAAAAAATCATTAATTTTAATTCTTTAATTCTTTATGCTAAACATAATTAAAAGTAAAAGTAACAAAATAACTCTTAACCTCGATACAATTTTATACTATTTTATACCATGCTATTATTTGAAAAAGAAAAAAAAAGAGGAACATGGGAAGAAATTTCATTTAACAAGAAAATAGAATGACTTTTCCAAATCCGCTGCATGAAATCCATCGATGCATTATAATTCCTTTTTAAAACAGAAAGGAAAGATGATGGGCACATAGAATAATTTTTCAGAAATAACAAATTGCAAATTACTTGAAATAAAATTAAATGTGTCCATGCTTTGCTTTTCCTAATTCAAAATATATATAATAATCATTGTATGCCTTAACTAGACCCTCTCCCTATCCCTAATTTCTAAATGGGATGATATTTCAAAATCGATATTCCTCACTCTAAGGATTCAAAAGACTTAGAAGAATGAAACGAGATGTTTCCAATCCTTTCCGTGAGGTTAGAAGATGATCGCTTCAAATTAGAAAGCTTCTTAACTTTCCTACTTGGTCAATTAAAATTGAAAGCTTTCAAAAATTCAATTCTCTGGCCATTATTCATCCCAAACATGAAGCCTGTTGCAAAGGCAGAGGAGACAAAGCATGAATTAACACATAAAACATGAGTTGTTGATATTCTATTTATCACACAAAACATGATGCTTATAATGAATATGATGAAAGGTATTTATACTTTTCCGACTAGCTACTTTCCAAAAATATCTTGACATCCAATCACATGCAACCACACACTCAATTTCATCTATCACTTAACTCGACTTGACTCAACACTCAAACACTCAACCACTCAATCACTCAGTTAACTGACTCTCTATGTTTATCCAACTCCTCATGCAGGAGTAATTATCTTATTTTAACACTATCCCTTAATTACGACCTCTAAACTAAAACATGACTCATGACAACTCAAACATGTCTATTTGTCTATGTCTCAGCTAGGCTTACAACACCCAAGTTTCTTCTATCAAACTCAAACACATCTTGTTCTAATGACTTAGTAAATATATCAGCCAATTGATCACTAGATTTACAAGGCTTCAAGTGAACTTTTCCATTGCTCACAAGTTATTTAATAAAGTCATATCTAGTATCAATATGCTTGCTCTTCTGATGAAACACACTATTCTTGGATAATGAAATCATTGAGGTTTTGTAACAATATATTATTTTTGATCCTTGTTGTTTATTCTTAAGTCCATCAAATACTTGTCTTAACCATGTTGCTTCACATGTTTTTGATGTTGTTGCTACATATTCTACTTCTGCTGACGGAAGTGTCACAATGGGTTGCTTCTTAGATTCCCATGAAATCACACCTAAACCAAGGTGGAACACAAAACCAGAAGTGCTCTTCCTATCATCCAAACTTCCTACAAAATCGCTATCTGTGTATCCAATCAAATACTTCTTTTCTATGCTTGCATACATTATGCCACAATCTCTAGTTCCCGCTATATGTCTCACAATCCATTTTCCCACACTCCAATGTGTGTCTTTTGGTGTCTTCATAAATTTGGAAATCAAACTCACTCCTTACATGATATCTAGCCTTGTCCCTATGAGATACATGAGGCTACCAACCAAACATATGAATAAAGTTGGATTGACATATGATGCTTCATCATCCTTGCTTAACTTTGTACCTGTTACAACTAATATAGGGACGGGTTTGCAATTTTACATCCTGAATCTTTTCAACAAATATTTGGCATATTTATTTTGAAAAATAAAAATTCCTTTTTCATATTGCTCAACTTTTATGCCAAGAAAATATTTCATGAGACCAAGATCTATCATCTCAAATTCTTTCATCATCGCTGCTTTAAATTCATCTATCTCAAAATCGCCTATAAAAATCATGTCATCAACATATAAGCAAACAATCAAAATATGTCCATGCTCATTTATGTTTGTGTATAAGGTAGGTTCAATGTTGCTTATGCAAAATCCATTCTCTATCATGTAGTTGTCAATTCTTCTATACCAAGCTCTAGGTGCTTGATTGAGTCCATAGAGCACTTTCTTCAACCTATAAAATTTCTCTTCATTACTCTCAACTTCATATCTTGGAGAGAGTTGCATATAAATTTCTTCTTCTAGAATTACATTCAAGAAGGCTGATTTCACATCCATCTGATATATTTTCCACTTGTTCTGAGATGTTGTGGCTAGAACTGCTCTTACAGTATCCAATCTAGCTATCGGAGCAAACGTTTCTGAAAAATATATTCTCGGTTGTTGCGAGAATCGTTTTTCTACAAGTCTAGCTTTAAATCTGTCAATTTCACCTTTATCATTCAACTTTGTCTTGTACATCCACTTCATAGAAATGAGATTTTTGTCCTTTGGTAGATGAACCAAATCCCATGTATCATTCTTTTCAATAGCTTCAATTTCTTCATCCATGGCTTGCACCCAATTTTCATCTTTGATTGCTTCTTCAAACGAAGAAGGTTGGAATAACAACAATGAAAAATTTGAACTAACATCAAAATCATCATAAATATATTTTAGACTTCTCATCTCTCTTACCATTGCTTGATTTATCACCTGATTGATTGCTAGGAGAATCTGCATCTGTTGATCTACTTCAATATCCATGCTGTTATGAAAATCTTGGAGTCCTTGTTGGTGTGTCTCTGTTTGGTGTCTTCACTTCTGATTCTTGCTTCTCCTTTTCTGCTACATCATCTTCTTCCCTCAGTGGCACTTGTGCATCAATTATTTTGTCTACCATTCCATTCTATGACTCTTGTTCTTTGAACACAATATCTCTGTTAATTATGATCTTCTTTGTGACATGGTTATATAATTTGTAAGCTTTTGATTTCTCACTATAACCAGTGAATATACACTTTTCACTTTTATCATCCACTTTTCTTGTTAGCTCCTTAGGCATGTGTGCAAAACCTACACATCCAAATACTTTGAAATGAGATACATTGCAATGCATACGTGACCATGCTTGTTCTCGTACTCTGTTCATCACACTCTTTGTAGGAGATCTATTGATCACATAAATAGAAAATGCAACTACTTCACAATACTCATTAGACAAGTTTCTGCCTTTCAACACACTTCTTACCATGTTCATAATTGCCCTATTCTCCCTCTGCTACACCATTCTGCTGTGGTGTGTACCTAGTTGTAAATTGTCTTTTGATTCCATGTTGTTTATAGTAATCATGGAATGCCTTTGATTCATGTTCTCCACCATGATATAACATCAATACCTTAATCTGTCGATCACTTTGGTTCTCCGCTAAGGTTTTGAATTCTTTGAACTTCGCAAAATTTTTAGACTTCCACTTCAAGAAGTAAACCCAAGTCATTATGTTGTATTCATCAATGAAAGTGGCGAAGTAACAACTTCCACCAATCGAAGTGTGTCCTCATAGGTCCACACAAGTTTCTATGCACTAGCTCAAGACATTGCTTTCCTTTGTATGCAACTTCCTTTTGAAAACTTTCACGGTGTTTATTTCCCAAGATGCAACACTCACAAGTACTAGCAGGTTCTTTGATGGGAGGTAATCCTCTAACCATTTGTTTCTGCTGCAACAATCTTAAACCAGAAAAGTGCAAGTGTCCAAATCGAAATTTCCATAACCAATAATCATCAGAACATGCAACTATAAAATAACTGACCTAATCATTGTAATTCATAATTAGAGGAAAGAGTCTCTTTCTTGTCATCTGCACCTTTTCTATCAGCTACTTGCTTGGGGGCTTGCCATATATAACACATTCTTGACCTTGAAAGATAACTCTGTATCCTTTTTGTGTCAATTCACCAACACTTATTGAATTATGTTTGAGACTAAGAACATAATATACCTCTGTGATTGTCTTCGGCTCCCCCTGCTTGGTCAGAATTGTTAGAGTCGGTCTGGTTAGCCCTCTGTCAGAGATCAAAACTCTTTGTGCATTTCAATTTTAGGTGTCCCGCTCCATTCACTCAGCTGCATTTCACTAGGGGCATGCCATGATCCGACGGAGAAAGTCATGCTAATCATTTTCCCTCATGTATGGCCCCTGTTGGCTCAGGTCTTTATCCATAATCATCGAAGTTCATGACAGTCAAGGTCTGGTCCTTTACAAAACAAAGTCATTTTTATATCTGGGTCTAGTAATTCATCAATTTGGTCTTTGAAAACATGTCCAGAACAAGCCATGCAGGCTAGAGGGAGGCCCTTATACAACTATGGTTCAGAGAGCTTCATCGTCACTTGGATAGACATTGACTCTTCTTCAAAACTCTATTTTGAAGAAAAGTCAAACAAGGTCATTTATGACAAAATTTTCCAAAAAATCACTAGTTGACTTTTCAGATGCAGTTATGATTTACATGGCCAAATGCTTTGTCATACAGTCCCTGCAAAGAGGTGCCGAAAATTTCATCTTTTGAGCCAAAATGTCAAAGGGAAAGTGAAAATCAGTGTGTTTAAAGGTCAATGAAAAAGTGCAAAACACAACATTAGAAAAGGGGTTTTCAAAGAGGCAAAAATCAAGCCCATCTCCTCCAAGGCTATAAATACATATTTTGACCCAAATCAAAGGCTTTGTGCTCTTGCAAGACTTGGAGAAATCATTTCAAAGGTGTGAGTGTGAGGTTGGAGAAGTTTGAGTGAGCAGAAGTAGGTTTTGGGAGCGCGCGACGCATATAACCAGGGGTGCGGCACACTCACCGGGCACGACGCACATGCAGCCACCCCGTCGTTGGAAGAATACATGGGCCTGACACATACAAGGTGTGCGACACACTGGGAATTGTGTGCGGCGCACACAGTCCAGTGGCCAAGAAACGGTGCCAAACCACTTCAAACGTTGGGGAAGGATATCAAATTGAGAGGTAAGCCTTATGACATCACATGCTCATCAAATTGTGTCAAGGATTTGGTGTTTTTGAAGAGGTTTGAATGTCACCCAAAACGCATAATGTCACCCATGAGAAAATTGACAAGAAAACGAAGGCTGAGGTTATAAATTTGTGTTTATATTTCCAAGGTTTCACTGCACCCACTTATTCCCCTCACCTATCATTTTTTCCCCATCCTCCCTTGTCATTTTTCCTAAACCCTGCCCTAAGTCACTACCAAACCCTCTCCCTTTTCCTCCACTATTTGGTTAACTCAAAATCACCATAGGACTATCTTATTGGGCAAGCAAAGCTTTGGGAAAGGGATGCATGTTCAAAGTGTCGAAGAGTTAAAGATTAGGAGAAAATTTGAGTGTTTTCATAGTGCGCGGCACACACACCAAAGACCGTGGAACACTCATTGTGCGCAGCGCACACAGGGCCCATCCACTGTGTAAATATAACACTGGCGCAACGCATACTCGGCGCGCGGTGCACTGGGCAGAGCGCGTGGTGCACATAAATACAATGCCCAGAAACTATCCAATCTGACTAAAAAATTTTGGATGCTCACCAATTTTGAAAGGTAGGCCACCTACCTCCATTCTTGCACCAAAATTGGAAGGGATAGCATGGTTGTAGGGGTAGAAATCAAATGCAATTTTTTTTTGTAAATCAAACAAAAGGGAAACAAAGAAATCATTGATCCTAGGGTTTATGCTACAGTGACAAGGCTGCCAATATGTTTTAAACCCTACCCCATCAACCCTATACCCAAAATACTCCTAAATCTCTGATAAATCTCTCCCTTTAAACCCCTATTCCCATTTCATCATTCCCCTCCTAATACTCCCTGTTTTATTGTCCCCTTGGTGGCAGATTTTCAAAGCAACTACCAGCTTCATTGGAATTCAAGGGCAACATAAAGCTCAGGGTACAAGCAACAGTAATGGCATCCGAGTTTTCATCAGAGTATGAGGAGGAGACCCACAGTGACACAACTTCGGGAGAAAGGACCCAAAGGAGACATCACCGGAGTGGCAGACATCTTAGAGATGAGTCAAACACCCTCACCGAGTTGCAGGCATGCCCTCTTGCTACGTCTTGTTTCCAGCACTTAGCATGTTTCGAATTTTGTTAGAGGGTGTCAAATGTTAGAGTTCATCATGAGTTGGCCCAACTTTTTGCACTTCACCTACATGGAGGACGGTCTATCCTGGCTGGGGTCACTTTCACATTGACACCCGAGACCATATCAGTGGCAACAGGCATACTAAACATTGGAGAGAAGTGGCATAAGAAAAAGAAGGTAGAGAGGCATCATTATGAGCCTTACATCAAAGAAAGTTGTTTGAGCCACCTCACAAGAGTTTTTCCATTCAGATTTCTGAAAGATGAGTATGCCCCGCTCATGAAATTGTGTTGGCATTATGTTTCTGGTATGGCTCTATGATTCATGTGTTGTACTTGATGGCAACTCATACAGGTGGCAATGCTCTGATCAGGTTCTCAAAATGTTGGAAATTAAGAGGTACGCAGGAGAATAGTTCAAAAGGTGCGTACCCCCAGTTCACTCACTTCAAGGCAGAAAAGCGTGCTCATGTGGGGTTTCTTATGTTTGGCCCGTGGTATTAAGCCCGCCGTTCTTATTTCTATGGTTTTGGCCCGTGGTATAGGATCTACTTTGACTATAAATAGGGAAGGAGATCACTTGGCCAAGGTATCTTTTGCAAATTGAATATCTTAAGATTTGAACTATTGGGTTATCAGTTTAAAAGCTTGATCTATATAAAAGTGAGGTTGAAAGTGAATCTATGAAGCGTGATCTCTCGGGCGCATGATCAGATCTGGGCATCTGACTATCTGTGGCACACTGGTGGACTGCCAATTCGGCCCTAATCAGAGGTACGCAGGTGATTAACGGTGCAAGTGCGTGGGTACGCAGAGCAGAAGAAGGAGCAGTGCGTGGGTACCCAGAATAGAAGAAGGCGCAGTGCGTGGGTATGCAGCGCGACAGAGGTTCAGGTGCGTAGGCACAGTGAAAGTACGCGGCGCTTCAGAAGCCGCAGGTGCGTAAGTACGCAGCGCGATAGCATCTGTGGGTGTGTGGCTACAGTAGAAGTACGCAGCGCGATAGCATCTGTGGGTGCGTGGCTACAGTAGTAGTACGCGGCGTGATTGAAGAAACAGTGCGCGGGTACGTGGTGCAGTAGAAGGCTCTCTGCGGGTATACGCAGGGGAGTAGAAGGTGAAGTGCGGAGCCACGCAGGCCAAAGAAAGAAAAACTGCGTAAATGTATTAAGGCATTTATTTGACTGACTTTCCTCTGTTGATAAGGTGTTCTGGGTTTAGTTTACTGTTACTATTGATCTGGTTACTACAGTTGACTGGGTGATTTACTTGTACTTGATGATCATTTGATATTCTTGGATCCAGTTTGAAAATTTATGAAAAGTGGTCCTTGAAAGAAGTAGGGGGTTGTAGCTCCCTTCCAGGAGAGACTGGAAAATGAGAGAGAGTTGTAGCTCTCTGCAGGTTGCAGCCTGCGTACTGGTAAAGGACTACTTCAGTACAAAACCACTGTAAAAGGTGTTTCTAATTTGAAAGAAGATAGAGACATATTGCAGCAGGTGGTTTTCACCCACATTGAGTTTCCACCTTACATCTGGTGTTCTTTGGTGTGACTATCTGTTTTCTTTGTTCATGCTCATTATTTTATGGTACTGACATGCAAAAGTAATTCAAAGTATAAATAAGGAAGATTTATTAAAAGAACTTGATAATACTGATTCACCCCCCCTCTCAGTATTATTTCCAACAATTGGTATCAGAGCAGGTCCTTCAGAGAAGCTTGATCGCTTGAAGGAAGATCATTCATCATGAGCAACTACGAGAGGGAAGCATCAATCAGGCCACCAATCTTCGATGGGACAAACTTCAATTATTGGAAGGTAAGAGTTACTGCCTATCTTCAATCTCTTGGTACAGAAGTTTGGGATATCATAGATACAGGCTACACTTTTCCTTCAGCTACTCCTACAGATTCGGCCGAGAAGAAGAAATATGAAACAAATGCTAAAGCAGTCAATACTCTGCTAGGATTCTTATCTCAAACAGAATTCCTAAAGGTTATGCAATATAAATCCGCAAAGGAAATATGGGACAAGATTTTCTTGAGCTACGAAGGAGATGAACAGGTAAAGCGTGCTAAATTTCAAACCCTCAGGATTCAGTATGAGAATCTCAGAATTTATAATGATGAATGTGTAGCTAACTATTTTCTTCGGGTAGACGAGATTGTTAATTGCATGAAAAACTTGGGTGAAGAAATAAAAGAGGCTATTGTGGTTGAAAAAGTTTTAAGATCATTGTCCCCCAAGTTTGAATCTAAAGTGTCTGCAATAGAAGAAAAGGAAAATCTATGAATTCTTACTATATCTCAGCTACACGGAATTCTAACTGCTTATGAAATTAGAAAGGGAGGTCCATCAGACAGGAGAGAAGCTGCTTTCAAGGCTTCAGGCAAAGGAGACTACTATGAAGCAAGTCATGTGCCAGAAGAAGAAGAAGAATCAAATTTTGTCAGAAATCTTCAACGGGGTACTGGAAGGTTCAGAGGTAAGTTACCTTTTAAATGTTTTGCTTGTGGAAGAGTAGGTCATTATGCTGCGAAATGTCCTCATAAGGATAAGATTGACAAAGGAAAGGAACCTGCTAGATGGAGCAAGAAACAGAATGCAAATAAGAAAAGCTACTACACTCATGAAGATAGTGATGGTCTATCAAATAGTGATGAAGATGAACGAGGTAATGACTATAAACTTTTAATGGCATTTGAAGATGATGATTACATGGATGCTATAGATGTGGATAGCTTTCATGAAGAAATTTCTAGACTCAAGACATGTATAGAAGAAAAGAATATGATCATTGATACTCTACAATTTCAGATTGATGAAAAAGAAAAATATCTTGAAAAGTTAGAAGGTGAAATTGTTGGTCTTAGAAAAGAGATTGAGAAAACAAAGGCTATTAATCTTAAGTTTGTCAAAGGATCTAAAACTCTGGATGAGATCATCAATGTACAGTGTTCTCCACTAAACAAGACAGGTCTGGGGTATAGTGGAGAAACTTCTCAAGCATCCACCTCAAAGAGTTATCTTGATGCAGCAATAAGGAATGAGCAAAAGCACAATGGAGATCACCAGGTAAAGCAGGGACCAATTACAAACAAAGACTATCAGGTAAACCAGGGGCAATCCGTCTTAAGGATGAACAAAAGCTACAACTAGCCACCGGTAAAATCCTCTCAATTTGCTTCAAGAATGAATGCCAACAGAAATTACAATCGTTTGGCCGGAAGATTTGATAACCGCAGAAGTTTCTTCAATGGACAATGCTTCTCTTGCCATAACTTTGGTCACAAAGCAGCTCAATGTGTTGCATATAAAACGATCATGACTAGAGAAGCTCAAAAACAAAGAAGTATGACCGGGATTACAAAAAGGACCTATAACAACTTTTCGGTTCTTGAAAATGAAGTTGAATGTTCTATTTGCAATAACTTTGGTCATGAAGATTCTGAATGCAGGAGCAGGTTTCAGCAGACAAAGGAACAAGCCTCAAGCACCAAAACATGGAGAATAAAGGAACCACAAACAGAAAGATGTGGGATAGCATTTTATGTAGAGGGACAAGAAAATATATGGTACATTGACAGTGGATGTTCGAAGCATATGACAGGTGATAAAGAAAAAATTGAATCATATTCTGCCTTAGAAAAGGGAAAGGAAGTTTCTTTTGGAAATGATACTCCTGCAGCTATAAAAGGAAAAGGCACTGCTCAGTTAAAAGAAAAGGTCAAAGCTGGAAATGTTTTGTATGTTGATGGATTGAAGCATAATCTTCTGAGTGTCAGCCAGATGTGTGATCAAGGAACCGAAGTGATATTTAGATCAAATGGATGTCTTGTTCGTGATCTTGATACAGGTAAAACGGTGATCAAAGGTAAAAGAACTCCAAATAATCTATACATATTTGAAGAAGGACAACAACAATGTTATCTAAGCAAGGATGATGAACACTGGTTATGGCACCAGAGGTTGGGGCATCTAAGCTTTTCACAAATAAGGAAACCATGCAAATATCAGGCAGTTCGCGGTCTTCCAGATATCAAAATTCCAGACAACACCATATGCAAATCATGTCAGTTTGGAAAGAAAACCAGAACTAACTTTCTAGAGAAGGAAGGATCAGCTAGCATGCCTCTTGAGCTTGTACATACAGATGTATGTGGACCATTCAGGAAAAGGACACCTCGAGGAGAAGAATACTTGATATTATTCATTGACGATTTCTCCAGGTTTGTCTGTTAGGACTTATGAAGCACAAAGATGAAGCATTCGAAAAATTCAGATCCTTTAAATCCTTGGTTGAAAATGAATCAGGATACAAAATTAAGTGTCTCAGATCTGACAGAGGTGGGGAGTTTACCTCAAATTAATTTTTCGATTTCTGTGAAGAACATGGGATAAGAAGAGAATTCTCTACAGCTAGAACTCCTCAGCAAAATGGAGTAGTGGAAAGAATGAATAGAACAGTCCAACAAATGGCTCGTGCTATGCTTGATGAGTCTGGAACTCCCGCAACTTTCTGGGGTGAAGCTGCATATGCTGCGGTTGTTATTCTCAACAAAACTAATGTCCGGGTGAACAACACTCAAACTCCTCATGAGCTCTAGTATGGTGAGACTCCTTCGGTAAAGCATTTCAAAATCCTTGGGAGCAAATGCTATATTAAGAATACTGATGAGCAACTTGGCAAACTTGAACCTAGAGCAGATGAAGGCATTCTTCTTGGTTATTCTCCACACAACAAAGCATACAAGTGCTACAATAAAAGACTTGGAATAATTGTTGACAGCATTGATGTAGTGGTTGATGAGAAGGGATACATTCCTAGGCAAGTAAATCATGAAGATATTGAAGAAGATGAAGACTACCCTCAAAGACAGAATGATGAAGAAGAAGAACCTCAAGAAGAACCAGAGGAGCAGATAAGGATAGAAGAGAAGACTTCATCCAGATATGTTCAGAAGAATCATCCAGAATCTCAGATTTTGGGGCATAAAGAAGCAGGTGTACAAACAAGAAGAACAGTTGCAGAAGCTTCAATCTATTTGGCATTACTCTCTTCCACTGAACCACAAAATTTGAAAGAGGCATGCAAAGATGAATGTTGGGTCAAAGCAATGGATGAAGAACTTGAGTAGATCGAAAAGAACAACACTTGGGAGCTGTTTCCTAGACCAAAGGATAAGAATGTTATAGGGACAAAATGGGTCTTCAAAAATAAATTGAAAGAAAATGGAGAAGTAATTAGAAACAAGGCCAGACTTGTTTGTAAAGGGTATGCGCAGCAAGAAGGAATAGATTTTGAAGAAACCTTTGCTCCTGTTGCAAGACTTGAGGCCATCCGAATGTTCCTTGCTCTCTCAAGCTTTCAAAACTTCAAAGTATTTCAAATGGATGTGAAATCAGCCTTTTTGAATGGAGACTTGGAAGAAGAAGTACACATTGAGCAGCCAGATGGTTTCATTCTTGGAAATGATCCAAATCTTGTATGCAGATTGAAAAAGGCTCTCTATGGTCTCAAACAAGCTCCAAGGGCTTGGTACTATCGCTTGGACAAATATCTTCATCAACAAGGTTTTTCAAAAGGATCAGTAGATAGCAATCTTTATATAAAAGTTGAAAACGACAAATTGCTAATACTTGTTGTGTATGTAGATGACATTATCTTTGGGAGCAATGAAGAAGTTATGAGTCAAAGCTTTGCCTTGGTAATGTAGAAAGAATTTGAAATGTCCTTGCTGGGAGAACTAACATATTTTCTTGGTTTGCAAATCCAACAAAAAGAAGAAGGGATCTTTTTGTCTCAAACCAAGTATCTCAAGCAGATTTTGAAGAAATATGGCATGGAAGATGCAAAACCAGTATGTACACCCATGGTCACAGGATGTAGCCTCAGTGCAAATGATGAATCAGCAGCAGTGCATCAACCAACCTACAGATCTATGATTGGAAGTCTACTTTATTTGACAGGTACCCGACCAGACATAATGCATGCACTAGGAATAGTTGGAAGATTTCAGGCAAATCCAAAGGAAACTCATCTTCAGGCAGTAAAGAGAATCTTCAAATATCTTCAAGGAACTCAAAACTATGGCTTATGGTATCCTAGAGATACAGATCTCACACTTCATGCTTATACAGATGTAGATTGGGCCGGAAGCGTGGATGACAGGAAGAGCACAAGTGGTGGTGCATTCTTTATGGGTTCCAGATTAGTATCTTGGTTCAGCAAGAAACAGAGTTCGATTGCCTTGTCTACAGCTGAAGCAGAACATGTTGTTGTTGCATCTTGCTGCACTCAACTCCTTTGGATGATGCAGACCTTGCAGGATTTTCAAATCACTTTTATACCACCCATCTCCATCTTATGTGATAATACAAGTGCAATCAGCTTTTCAAAGAACCCAATCATGCATTCAAAGACCAAGCACATACCGATCAAGTATCATTTTCTCCGGGAACAAGTAATTGAACAAAAGGTCAAGTTGGAGTATGTTCCTTCTAAGGAACAAGTTGCTAATATACTCACCAAACCATTGCCCAGGGAGACCTTTGAATACCTCAGGCAAAAGCTGGGGGTTGTTGATGCATCATCATGTTGTTGAATCTCTTTTGATTGACGGTTGTACGCAAGGTTCATCTGGGGTATATGAGTACACTTGCTGGGTTGCGGATTGGTCGAAGATCGAATGGCACGGGTTCAGGGGGGGCATATAATGCATTGTTGGCATTATGGAGGAAGTACATCATGGATGCTAGTCTGAATATTGCTGCAATATGTCTCTTTCTCTTTCATGGTCATTTATGGTGTTTGGTGGATTATGGTTCTTCTTTGCAGATCTGGTTTATATTCAGGGGGAGCATGTTCTTAGGCGAAGCATAACCCTTTGCCCTTGATGTCAAAGGGGGAGAATGACGTTGAAGATTTTGAGGTTGCCATCAAGTCCAAAGGGGGAGATTGTTGGCATTATGTTTCTGGTATGGCTCTATGATTCATGTGTTGTACTTGATGGAAACTCATACAGGTGGCAATGCTCTGATCAGGTTCTCAAAATGTTGGAAATTAAGAGGTATGTAGGAGAATAGTTCAAAGGGTGCGTACCCGCAGGTACGTCGGCCAGGAAGTGCGTTCATACACGCAGGCGACTCGTTCATGAGGTGCGTACCCCCAGTTCACTCACTTCAAGGTATAGAAGCACGCTCACATGGGGTTTCTTATGTTTGGCCCGTGGTATTAAGCCCGCCGTTCTTATTTCTATGGTTTTGGCCCGTGGTATAGAATCTACTTTGACTATAAATAGGGAAGGAGATCACTTGACCAAGGTATCTTTTGCAAATTGAATATCTTAAGATTTGAACTATTGGGTTATCGGTTTAAAATCTTGATCTATATAAAAGTGAGGTTGAAAGTGAATCTATGAAGCGTGATCTCTCGGGCGCATGATCAGATCTAGGCATCTTACTATCTGTGGCACACTGGTGGACTGCCAATTTGGCCCTAATCAGAGGTACGTAGGTGATTAACGGTGCAAGTGCATGGGTACGCAGAGTAGAAGAAGGAGCAGTGCATCGGTACGCAGAACAGAAGAAGGCACAATGCGTGGGTACGCAGCACAACAGAGGTTCAGGTGCGTAGGCACAGTGAAAGTACATGGCGCTTCAGAAGCCGCAGGTGCATAAGTACGCAGCGCGATAGCATCTGTGGGTGCGTGGCTACAGTATAAGTACACTGCGCGATAGCATCTGTGGGTGCGTGGCTATAGTAGCAGTAAGCGGCGTGATTGAAGAAACAGTGCGTGGGTACGTGGTGCAGCAGAAGGCTCTCTGCGGGTATACGCAGGGGAGCAGAAGGTGAAGTGCGGAGCCACGCAGGCCAGAGAAAGAAAAATTGCGTATCTGTATTAAGGCATTTATTTGAATGACTTTCCTCTATTGATAAGGTGTTTTGGGTTTAGTTTACTGTTACTATTGATCTGGTTACTACAGTTGACTGGGTGATTTACTTGTACTTGATGATCATTTGATATTCTTGGATCCAGTTTGAAAATTTATGAAAAGTGGTCCTTGAAAGAAGTAGGGGGTTGTAGCTCCCTTCCAGGAGAGACTGGAAAATGAGAGAGAGTTGTAGCTCTCTGCAAGTTGCAGCCTGCGTACTGGTAAAGGACTGCACCAGTACAAAACCATTGTAAAAGGAGTTTCTAATTTGAAAGAAGATAGAGACATATTGCAGCAGGTGGTTTTCACCCACATTGGGTTTCCGCCTTACATCTGGTGTTCTTTGGTGTGACTATCTATTTTCTTTGTTCATGCTCATTATTTTATGGTACTAACATGCAAAAATAATTCAAAGTATAAATAAGGAAGATTTATTAAAAGAACTTGATAATACTGATTCACCCCCCCTCTCAGTATTATTTCCAACAAATTGATCATGAAGTACTTCAGTTGCGAGGGGAGATTTTCTCACCTTTATGCCTATCACATCAGATTGCTCATGCACATTACTAGGGTACGGATGATGAACCTCCCATTTTTCATCTACAGGAACATAGAGAGGATGAGAAATTTCATGCAGCACAAGACCCCTCGACAACAGCTCAACAATGTGTATCACTTTGCCCTTATCCGGATTTTGGTAAACCATCAGTTGGGATTGTAGGGTATTGCTTGGGAGGACTTCACCTCCCGTGACTTATTCAGTGCTCCACAAGTGATTTCAGAGGCAGAGCATGAGGTAGGAGGCCCATCTCATCAGTATGAGCGACATGAGACTACCAGTATGCTAGTATACATCACATATCAGAAAGGCAGTAGACCCTTATTTGCAGCAGCAAAGAGAGTGTTATCTCCACCCGGGGTGGAAGGGGCCTCGCTTCCGACATCAGCATCACAGAAGCAGGGTAAGGGTAAGGAGCCAATGCAGGAGGAAGGACCATCAGGTGAGCGAGAGACCGAGTTTGTTCTCCTCCAGGGTGATGAGATAGATGTAGAACCAACAAATGAGGAGCTCACAAAGATCATCAAGGAGCAGCAGTCAGTGATTGACTCCTTGTCCCTTGACTTGGAGAGGGAAAAATGGAACATGAACTACCTGGAGCAGAGAAATAAACAGCTTGAGGACCAACAGACAATCATGGAGCTGCAGAACATCCGTGAGCATCGCCAAGCTGCTCAAAGAAAAAGGGTGGCGCTGACATCTTTGGAGCAAACAATCAATAAGGATCGGGAGGCCAACCTTTAGAGGGTCAACATGCATTTGGAGAGGTTGCTGGAGAAATCTGACTAGGACCTTGCTCTATTGAGAGATATGGCTTTTCGTTACAGGGTGCGAAACCTGAGTGCACAGGCCCGGATAAGGAACTTCAAAGCAAAATTGAGGAAAGCAACAAGAAGGGAAAAATGGGAAAAAGAGCAACATAGGCATAGAATCTTGGCTGAGGATTCCTTGGCTCAGCATGGCACCCCATAGAGAACTTCTAGCCCAAATTTCAAAAAATTTGGGCAATTTTTGGTCACAGGAAATTTTTTGGGCAAAAAACAGGGATTTTCTCCCTATGCGCCGCGCCACTGGCGCGAAGCTAAACTTATAGGGCTACAATTGAGAAATGGCTTGTAGATTTGGATTCAGCATCAAAAATTACAACTACTGGTGTCTGGGCAAGAGATTTGGGCAAGATCTGGGTGTCCTAAAGGTCAAAAAACACCCAAAAGTGGCCTCTCTGCCACCTTTTTGACACATAGAAAGCAGTCTTGGGAGAATGAAGATTTGGAGGGGGAAATGAGCACCAAATTTGAAAATTCTAGTTGGGTTAGGAAGTAGATAGGACAGGCTTTCCAGCAAGCCCACTTTGGCACATTTGGGACACATACAAGTGGCCCAAAATAGGTCCCAAAGTAGTGCAATGCACAGAAAAATGGAGCGACGCACAGAGTAAAAAATTGCCAATTTGCTTCTGTTTCATGAAATTTCGGTTCGCGACTTCTCCAAGTGGGCCCGGTCATCTACACTTCGGTTTTTTTGCACCAAAGGTGGCATTTAAAGTGTTTTTTCTCCAGATTGGCTTCTATCCAAGTGGCAAAGGAAGGAAAACAGTCACCGCAATGCCAAATGCGATGTTTGCAGCGTTGCACCTGTAGCTGATGGTTGGCTCTCCATCTCCATTTTGTAATGATTCGAGTAACTTCCCAACCCCTGGGTGTTCTATATCTTCCTTACACATTCTATATATTGTATGCAATATATTTGCAAAGGGTTGGTTGGCTTGTAACTTCTGGGAGACTGTGGGAAGGAAACTTTGTTTCTTCACTGTGTATTTTTGACAGAGAACTAATGAAAGGCAGCGGCTCTGTTTCATGAGATTCTTGTGCCTCTTATGTTTTCATATGTATTTCGTTATGTTTCATAATTCAATTCATGTTCATTTACAGTGAAATTTTCTAAGTGAGACTAGGTAGAATTCAATTTTATTGCTCTGCTTGTGAGAAAATTTCATGTTCAGTGTTATTCTTCTGTTGAAAAGGATTCATGTCACTATGCCCTTTTCACTTTCGTCAGCAATCTATTCATGCCGTGGTCCTCAAACTAAATTGTTACATTTTCCCCCTACCTTGCCTCACGGAATAATCTGTGCCTTTGTATTAAATTCTCTGTTCTTTGCTGAGCGCCGGTCCCATCACATCCCAAAAGCTCGGTCATTCATGAAAATTGTTTCTAGAATCCCTATTCACTTACTAGCCTAAGGTAAATATTTCATTGTAAGTCATCTCAGACCGTTTTCGATTATCTATTCACTAAGCATGACTCGGAGAGAGCCCTCTCCTGTTCTAGTAGGGCTAGCTACCAGCCTGAGCATGGTTTGTGGTTACCCTAATTTTTGCCTTCCTTCAGCCTAGGGAAGATTTAGGTGCTAACAAGAATGTTTACCAGTCCTTTGCCATCTACTTCCATAGTCTTTACAGTCTCCAACTTTACCTATGTTTCACAGATTGATCGAAATTCGCAACTGAATCCTTATTGCCTGTCATGTGGTTACTGCAACCACTTTATAACAACCACACACTAACAGAAGGTTCATGCATGGTATGGAAAGCTAGGAACATGGAGTTAGTACACTCTATGTTGACATTAGCTCTTTGGTTCGCTTGATCAACTATCTTCTTCCTATAATCAGGAGCATAGTGACCAAATTTATTGCAATATTAACAACTCACCTTTGATTTTTCAACTCTTTGATTATTTTTTAAGCTTCTGTAGTTGCTTGCATTTTCATGTTCATGCTCTTCTTAGACATCTCTCTGACCACCATATCTTCCACTTTGTTCTCTATCTCTCGATCTAGTTCTACCTCAACCTCTGTCCGTTGAAATAGAAACCTAACTTTTGAAAGCGGTCTCTCTAAATTGGAATCCTTATTTCTGTCTATTCTTGCCTCATGCGATAGAACTAAGTCCATCAACTTATCAACTGTTAATGATGCCAAGTCCTTGATTTCTTCTATGGCTGCTACCACAATATCAAATTTGGTAGACAAATATATGAGGACCTTATCAACCAATGTTTGATATTTAATCTCTTCACCATAAATCTTCAACTGATTTACAATAGTTATGACTCGATTCATGAATGAATCGATGTCCTCTGTCTCTTTCATCTGCAGACTTTCAAAACCTCTCCTAGTATTCTGCAACTTAACAATATTGACTTTGGCCATACCTGTATAGTTTTTCGCCAAAGTATCCCATGCTACTTTTGCTGAAGATGTGATCATAATACTTTGGAACACTACTCAGTCCACTTCGTGTTTAATTAGTTGCAATTGCTATGAATTCTTCTTCTTATCTTTCTTCCATTGATCCCTATCTGTATTATTGGGAGCTCGTTCTGCTACTTCATCCCTAGGTTTTGAAAACCAAAACTGGACATAATCCCAAACATCATGTGCCTAAAACGTGGTCGCCATCTTAGTTGCCCACACATAATAATCTTTCACTGTAAATGGTGGGAATTGGGGCTGAAATGTTGAAAAAATTATCTTTCTCCAAAAATACCTTTTTGAAAAAAACTTAAATTTCTCCTTTGTAAAACTCTTTTACAAAAATCACCCTTTCAATAGAACCCTAAATTTTTTATTTAAAAAAAAAAACTTAATTTTTTTCTTACAAAAACCGTTTTTGAAAATTTTTTAGCTATTTTTTATATATAAACGAAACCTTTAAAAAAAATCATTATATATAAAATAGAAAAGAACCTTTATAATCCACCCTTCACGAATTCGAAAACACCTCTATTCAAAAGCCCTTTGTATAACCTTTGTTGAAAATCTTTATATATAAAAGCAATAAAACCTTATGTTAAAGCTTCACATGATTTTTTCTTGCTCCCAACAAAAAACGACCCACGTAATTTTCAACCTTTGTTGAATTTTAACATTTTAACGCATTTGGTGTGAACTTCTCATGCGATTAACACACTGCACGATGACCAACACCAGTGTTAGACCCGTGTGCATTGAAACGTGATTCTCTGTTGAGCCTAATCCCGTAATAGCACCCTGTGTAGAACTATAGGATGGGTTAATGTTTAAACACCACACACCACACTGTAAGATGCGTTAATGGTTAAACACCACGAGAATTCTCCTCACACATATTGTTGTTAATCCTTTCCCTTTAGCTCTGATACCAATTTGTTGGAAAGGGGACCAGACAAAACATGAATTAACACATAAAACACGAGCTGCTGCTCTTTTGTTGATCATACAAAACTTGATTCTTACAATGAACCCGGTGAAAGGTATTTATACTTTTATAATTAGCTACTTGCCACATAGTCAAAGTCATTTATCACTTAACTTGACTCAACACTCAAACACTCAACTACTCCACTGACTCTAATTATCTTAGAGTAATTATCTTGTTTTAAAAATACCATATGAAAACTTTAAATTTTAAAATGAAATGAAATTAAAAGTGGATTCAAAATTAAAATTGAAAGGTTTTAGAAATTCAATTGGGTGGCTCTTATTTCAAACGTGAAACCAAAGAATCAAAAAATATGAAAAAAATTTGCACTGTTACTCCTTGAAAGACCAAAATAATATAAATTTGTACTAACTTGATCTGCTTTGTGTGTTAGACATCATTTTCCACAAATGCAATGGGAATGGGATCTAAACAACCTCTATGATTGCATAAATCTGTATTGATTTGATCTGCTTTGTGTGTTAGACATTATTTTCCACAAATGAAATGGGAATGGGATCTAAACAGCGTCTATGACTGCTTGCTTGCTCTTGGCAAAGAGGACGTCTTTAGCTACAAGTAATTCCTACTCAATTTTAATGTTTATATAAATCTCATAGTAAATATTTCTCCTAATTTGTAAATTGAATAAAATTTCAAAGTCGATATCCCTCACGCTCTTGATCAAAATGACTTTAGAAAGAAGAAAAACAAAACTAGATATGCCCAATGCTTTCTATCAGTTTTTAGGAGATGCTAACTTCCAATTAAAAATTTTCTTAACTTTATTGGTATGGGTATTGACTAAGTAATTCAACAGATCATTGATAGCATAGACATTGCAGTTTGTTGCACCATTTAAATGGTGTCTCTTAAAGATGTGGTAATGAAAATAGAGCTAATCGTTAAAGATCTAGAGATACAGCGAGGCAATAAACAAGATCAAGAATGATAAGCTTTTCACTATGAGTAGATGGCTTTAAGATTTGGATGCCCTTCTCCAAGAAGCATCATAGGTGGCACTAAGTTGCACAATACCAATCATGTGTAACATTATCAAACCAGCCTGAAGATGTACGATCTAATTTTACACATCAAAGAGCATCTAAAATTCTCCCCTTTGGTTGAGTTTGCGTGACTTCCATTGTCACGCCCCTACACTTGTGGTAGTCTTTCAATCGCTTATAGCGAGGTGCGACACTACCAATCGTTTTATTTTCACCAATACTTACGATTGTAGACTATGCCTAACATTTCGTACTTAGTCTTATTTTCATTACCAAGTATTATTAATGTGTTCCTTTATACAAGTGAAAGCCCATAGCATTCGCATAAACAGCATTATAAAATAGAAATTCACAACAATATAAAGGGAGGGGAAACTCCCTGCAATATGAGTTTGCCCCAATCAATATATTATACCATCTTCAATGTTACAAAGATTTACAGGTTAAATCTTGGGAAACCTCAAATTTACACTTAGCCAATTTTCAACTTCGGCAAACTCGGTTGCCTAGCTCGTTGGCACCTCCGCACGGTCGCTAGACGACTCACCAACCCTTCATTCAACCCGTCACATGATAATGTTGTTTGCCCAACTTGGGCGTGCCTCCCAGTCACCACACACTGGCGCCTCTTCCCGAGACACACCTTTGCTCACAATCTCAACACTTCACCAAGTCACACCGTGCACACTTGCACGACGGGCGGGCACTCACCTGAGTCACCCAAGAACCTGTGCCAAGTCGTCGAACAAACCAGGCACCCACCAACATTTCACCTTTGGGTGCTCCTACACATCACCTGGGTGCCACACACACTCCGCACACACCTTTCTCCAACCGGCGGGTGACCCTGCCTGCGCCCTTCACCCAAAACCCAGATATGCGCTTTACTTCCGTGCGGCTTTGCCCAAGAATGGGTGCATCTCCAAACTGCGCCTCTACCTCTTTGCTACATCCACACCTTGTTCTAGCACTCTCCTTTACATGACCAAAGTTCGTTGTTGTGATGAGCGATGAGTGAATGCCCCCTAAATGACTCCACACATCACCAATATATATGCGTCACAAGGCAAGGTCATGGCTGCCCAAACGACCTACCCACGCCCTCAACGCCATCGTAATATGCATCCAAACATCTATCGGCCATCCTCCAAATGCTCATGAGTTAAGTCGGCCTCACATCATTTGTTGGTCGGCCCGTGGGTGCTCCACCACGCTCCCACGCATATATAAGTATGTCGCCCAACCTTCCATGCACTTACATTATGTCATAATTCCTTCACACATTTCATGTTGAGCTTGCACTTCAAGCCATATGCGACCAAGGACTGCAAGTCCTTACGTCCTCCTCCACCTGAAGTCTTTGTCGTCCTTGACAACATACCATCCTGCTAGCCATCCACCAAGATCATCAACAACTATCTCATACATGATGTCAACTCCTCCACATACTGCAACCATCTCTGCAACATATGTAGAACCACTATCTCCATCATGTCTCATCCCAACAACCATCTATCACCAAGATCACCATACCAAGGTATACACCTCATCGGTATGTCATACATCAGAAATCATCTCAATCCATGACCATCGAACATCTCGTCGCGATCTCCACATGCTCCTCCCCATCGTGGAAGGTTGTTCCCTCCATCTCAAGCTACATGCTTCCTGCAACATCTCTTGTCAACCTCATCATGTGTTGTCCTCATGTGAACTACTACCATGATACTCCAACACAATGCTAACACATCTCTGTGCACTGCTAGCCCTCATGTCTGAACTAGTTGGGTAGCTAATCCAACTGTCACGTTCAAACCATGAGGATGGACATCCTCATGCCATCATCAGTTTTTTCTTTGAACATCCCATCACATCCTTAACTCGATCAAGAATCCGTACCCATATAAGCCATGTTCAAGTCCATGAAGTGGTCCTCATCCTATCTGCAACATGCTATCCATGACGTTGGTACCAATGTGCTGCATGAAATCAGCCGCATCTATCCCAACATCATCATCCATATGTGTGCCTCCTCAACATGAAGAGACCATCTCATTGAACTAACTCTCGATGTGCCACATCTAAGGCCATGAAGCAACCTTCATCATATCTGCGATGTGTCATCCCTCAAATCTTCCATAGAATCAAGTATGCACCTCTCTCATCTATCCATGTGCTACCCCTGATCATAGATCAATCAACTCCCTTGTGTCAAAAGCGGTTAAGTCTTGGCTCAACCCATGCCCAAGTGCTGCCACGAAATCATCATAACCGCCGTAACTCCATTGCTCCAAAGTGTCTCATATTGATCCTCCACATCAAGTCACTCTTTCAAGCCATTCCCATACATGTACTTGAAAGTATGCACCCCATCCTGCATCAAAGTCTCTGACCTCAGCTCTTCAATGCATGAGATCCTCTAAGTCCACCATAGATGAAGTCCCTAAAAGTCACAACCCCAAGTCATCATGAGCTCAATGAGTCATCTCCAACCAACATCGCAGCAAGCATACAAGTCTTAGCCCAAAGGTCTCTGCAAGATGCCTCAGCTCTCCATGTAGTAGGAATTCTCTATAGCCTAGTTACAACTCCATCCATGTCCATGGCCTTGTTGTACAAGAGTGCACAACCTCTCCATCGGCTCATAAATAAAACATCTCTATGTCACATCAACAAATCTACATACACAACATCCCTGCCTTAGCACTCGTCATTGGATTCCCATAAATGACACCTCTACAAGTGCTCTTGCATCATGTCCCTGCATAAGACTTCCATGCTGCATGTCTCCAACCTGATGTCCATGACTAAGTTGCCCGTGTAGCCCAACCAGGTAGACCCACCACAACAATCGGTCATCCCATCTACATCTACATATCTGGTCTAGTGAACTTGGTCACCCAACCATACCATCATCATCACAAGTCCCTTTCATCATAGCTCCCCCACTAAAGGTTCCACCAAGACTATCTCTTGGTCTCGGGCATGAGAAGTCCATCCAAGTATCATCATATCTCAAGTGTGTGCCCTTCAATATGTCCATGAGTCATGTCGAGCACTTAGCCAATTCTCCATGTGGCTAAAGCATGACCCATCCATCGCAACGATCATCATGTTCCTCCCTTGTCATAGGGCTTTGTACATTCTAGCATAATGTCACAAACAACCCCAACAAGTCCTACAACAATCAACAATTCTTGCTTCTCCATACAAGGTCTCATTGTAAACATCCATGATAATATCCTCCCTAGCATCAGCAAACTGATTTTGCCCTTCCCTGCACACGGTCCATCTACCAAATGCTCAAATGAAACACAAGTATAAATAGTACTTATATCATCATGAGGCTCCTCCATGTGAGTATTCTCATCCATCCATGTCTGCAAACTACATGATCCTGGCCCAACTTGATCAATCTCAAGTTCATCCTCCACCATTGTCATGTCTGCAACATCCTCAGTCATCATGGCTTCCTCTTCCTTGTCAGCACAATCTGCAACTTCATCTTGCTCCATTGTTCAACCGAGTTGAAGAAGTTCATCTTCAACATTCCTTTCCAAGACTTCAAGTTTATCTCGAATCCGGGGATTCTCTTCTTTCATCCGCTTAGACCTGTATAAGGTAAGCAAGAGCTTCCCTTCGCATTCTTCCAAACTTGCCATGCCTTGTCGTTCAGCTTGGCCCAAGTACTAAGCTTCACCTCTGCTAAACCTGTTTCACCATTCACCAGCTTCACCAAGTTCCCTGCAATCATGGACTAGCTCTTGTTCCACTTGTATGTGAAACCATCTTCCTTCACCTGCAAGTACTTGCTTCCACTATAGTCAACTGTCAAGTGCTTACACATTTGCTTCACCGAGCTTCCTGCAAGACTTCTTTAAGTCTTCAGACTAGCTTTGATACAACCTATCACGGCCCTACACCTGCGGTAGTCTTTCAACCGCTTATAGTGAGGTGCGGCACTACCAGTCATTTTATTTTCACCAATACTTACGATTGTAGACTACACCTAACATTCCATACTTAGTCTTATTTTCATTACCAAGCATTATTAATGTGTTCCTTTATACAAGTGAAATCCCATAGAATTCACATAAACACCATTATACAAGAGAAATGCACAACAATATAAAGGGAGGGGCAACTCCCTGTAATATGAATATGCTCGAATCAATATATTATACAATCTTCAATGTTACAAAGCTTTACAAGTTAAATCTTGGCAAAACCCCAAATTTACACTTAGCCAATTTTCAACTTCGGCAAACTTAGTTTCCATCTCATCGGTGCCTTCACACAGTCGCCGCGCAACTCACCAACCCTTCGTTCACCTTGTCGTATGATTGTGTTGTTTACCCAACTTGGGCGCACCTCCAAGTCGCCACACATGGGCACCTCTGCCCGAGACACACCTTTGTTCAAAATCTGAACACTTCACCAAGTCACACCGTGCACACTTTCACGATGGGCGGGCGCTCACCTGAGTCACCCAAGAACTCGTGCCAAGTCGTCGTACAAACCGGACACCCACCAACGTTTCACCATTGGGCACTCCTACATATCACCTGGGCACCACACACACTCCTTGAACACCTTTCTCCAACCGGAAGGCGACCGTACTGGTGCCCTTCACCCAAAACCCAGATATGCACTTTACTTCCGTGCAGCTTTGCCCAAGAATGGGTGCATCTACATTAACAAATACACCCAACAAGTGATACCTCCATCGAGATGAAGGAAGGGAAAGGACATTTTAAAAATAAGTGAGAGCAGTGCTGTGAAGCTAATTTGCATAGAATACATCTGTGAGGCCCAATAAACCCCTTCGTCTTGAAGGTATCCGATGTGAGAATACAGTTATGGACCATACACCAAGCAAAGAATTTGATCATCAATGGAGTGTCCTAACCCCAGATTCTTGTAGACCAATCATAATATGGTAATGGCTGAATGGAGGAGGAAATGTAAGAGTATACATCCTTAACATAAATCCAACCATTCAATATTTGTCCTCCCCATACCACAAGGTCATTGTTCCACAATAGGGTGATCCCTTCTTGACATAGAAGATTATGATAACACTCCCACTCCCCTTCCATATGTTGAGGGATGCCCAAATGCCAAGCGTGAGGCTAGATAGTGGAAGCAAGAGTAAAGCGATCCACGCTTAATAGATTCGCAAGTGTGAAAATCCCTTGTTGATTTAGGAAGTAAATTGTGTGGATAGAAAGAAGATGAGAACTGAGAAGGCCCTTAATAGCATCTATCCCAACCTGGATACTCTAGCCATTGCCCACCAACCAGCGAAGATACTACAAAACCACAAGATCATGTGTTTGAAGCTTCTATGAATGATAAATGAGCTAGGATTTATTAGCGCCCCTGCAGCCACCCACTCCTCCATACATGATGATGGAGGTATTTGCTAAAAATTATGTTTCTCCATCAGCCTCTTCCTTTGAAATCCATCCATAAATTGGAAGTCAAGGGATCTAGATTAAACCTCCTAGAATCATGTATACCCCATCCACACAACTGTATAGGCCTAGAAATCACATTTAGGTGGATGAGATGGATCTTGTAGTCACGTCCGGTTCTAGACTAAAGGAATTTGGAGATAAGGGCATCAATCTTGTGAATGATTTCTTGAGGGATATAGAAGAGATGAATCCAATAGATTGGGATACTTTGTAAAACAAATTTAACCATGGTGACCCAACCTCTAATCGAGAGTCACTTGCAATCCTAATAGGTCAACTTCTTTTCGACTTTATTTAACAACTATGTCCATTCTGTGCTAATATATTTGTCATGTTTTAGATAACACCACATGTAATTGAGACACGTAGACAGAGGGCTGATTTTCACCCCAAATAGAGAAGCAATCTACCGAATCTAATTTGAGTCTACATCATCTTAGAAAATCTTAGTCTCGTTTTTGTTAATAAGTAGACTGAAAGCTTTTCGAAATTTATTAAGAATAATATGGAAAGACATGCATTCATCATATGTTGAATCCCCTGCACATAGTGCACCACCCACAAATCAAATATGGGACAGCATAATGTTTATGATCACCTTACATCGAGTTATATCGCCTTCCTCCATTTTAGCCTTTATACCTCGGCTGAGAGCTTCCATAACTAGTATAAAGTGAAATGGAGACTACGTTGAACCTTGGCGAAGCCCCCTATATATTTTGAAGAAATGTGTGGGTTCACCATTAATAAGAACTGCCATAGAAGCTGAAGAGAAGCATGAATTGATCCACCGTACATGTATGTGGGGGAGACATAGTTTATATAAGATCATTATTAAAAATTCCCAGTCCACAGATCCATATGCCCGAATAAGATCAATTTTCATGAGACGGGAATTTAATTTTCTGGTTTTCATTGAGTGAAAGGTTTCTTGTGCAATTGTGACAACATATTTTAATATCCTATTGGACGGAAGACCAAATTGCTCCAACGAAATGTGAGGAGATAAAATCGTTTTGATTATGTTTGCAAGAAATTTTGATGTCATTTTGTATATTGTATTACATAAAGATATCGGTCTATATTTATCAAAAGAATGAGAATTAGAGTTTTTGAGAATTAGAGTAACAAAAGTTGGATATATAGCACTTGTAATGTACCTAGAAATATTGATTGTTTGTCCCATGCTGACTAGCTCCGAACCCATCAACTTGAAGAGGAAAACAAAAAGGTCTATGGGCCATCCTTTTGGACGAGGACTCTTGTCCTTAAAGCCATTCCCTTAAGAGTTTGTAGTAGTTTCTCCTTTGAGATAAGCTGGTCCATCCTTTCAACATCCTCCTCAGTGACCATCTCGGGAAACAAATTAACCAACTCCATTTTCTCCGCCATGAAATCACCATCAACTTCCTTAGATCGATTTCTGAAATGTTTGAAAATTGCTAGTTTTATTTCCTTCACAGAGGTCAAAATTGATCCATCTTCAACATCTATATCCCAAATGGTATTTTGATATTTCTTCCTTGTAGCAGGCTTGTGGAAAAAATTTCTATTTCTGTCTCTAATTTTGATCCGCACCAATCTGCATTTCTGACACCATTCCTCGTCTTGATGTCTGAGTAGTTAGTTCTTTCTGATCATCAAAGATAAAATATATCTGCGTTGATTTTCTTTTGATAGTGCTGGACCTGCCAACATGTTAGGGGATATCCCCGGTAAGAATTCCTAATTAGACCTCAGACCGTTTGGTGTAGGAGTCCCAACAGTGGATCGTATGGTATCGCCTTGACCGTCGTTTCACACAAAGGCGAGTAATATGTCCATGTTGGTAGCAAGGGTGTGATATATGAAGTAAGTCAAGGAAGGTGCATGAGAGGTTCTAAACACGGAGGGTGAGGTGAGTGTGCCCCTTGGAAACCTGTGACATCATGGAGTTAAGAAGGGAACACACGAGTTAATATGAATCACAACATGGAAGGCAAGTGAGCCAGAAATCCAAAGTGTCAGTTAAACCAATAGCACATTTCAGTAACATTCATACATAGATATACAGAAAATAACTACACATGTATGCGTCAGCAAACATATACATATATCATTCCGAGTAAACAAGATAGCTGAAATACAATATGACATATGCATGAAACATGTTGGCTCTGTTATATTAAGAAGTGTATGTTCCAGTCATACAATACATCAATACCCAACCACTAGTTCCAGCAGGATAAGGTTACAATCACTTCCACCTGCTCCTCCAAAGAGATATACTAGCTCTGCACAAGAGAGAAGCCAAGGCTAGTTACAATATTGTCCAAGCTCTCTCTAAGATAGTCCTAACGGAAGCTTGGATGACCAAAAGCCTCTACAATTAGTTATGAGGGACTACTTATAGCAAAGGGTGGGGCGACCCTTGACATTCCCATTTGTGACTATTCATCTACCCTCATGACTCTTCAACTACATTATGACTGTTACATTCAACTATTAACCCTTGAAATTCCACTTGACAAGACGTTACATAAAATCTGCACATGTACCCATGTGATATAAAATGGATTGAGAAAGCCATGCAAGCCATCACTGACACTTGGACCATTGTGGTGAGACCAACTCTTTGAAATCCTTGTGATGGTCGATGGTGGTGAACTGATGCCAAGCTTGGTCATCCATGATGGTGTTTGTGCACTCAATGGTGACATCCTATTGAGAGTGAACTCTTTCCTCCGTTGCATCTAGGTACAATGATATGGCTCCTCTATCCAACTCGTTTGATAGCATGTGCATCATTTTCTTGAGTGCAATTGGACCAGCAACATATTGATGCAAAGTGTGTACGCTGATCTCCAAGTGTGTGCTCGTGTTATAGACAAATTTGTGCCTTACAGCAACAAGCATGAATTGTCAATAATCCAAGGGATCCAAAGTTCCCTAAACATGATGTTCCTACCCCTAGAGGAACAAGGTCAGCAAACCAACAGCTCTCAGATCATATCTCCACCTGAAAACACTCAAAAAACAAGCAATCCTGAAATCAAAGCAGGTGCTCCACTAGGTTTCTGCGCTGAAACTCAGTTGCTCCATGGTGTACCTGCGTTGCAAAGCAAGTGGAACAAAGGCCACCTGCGCTGAGCGAGATGGGACAAGTGGCACACTGAGTCATTGCTCTGGAATCTTCCAAAAATGACACTTGGATCAGGTATTTCGCCTTGTGATGAGTCAGAGGCTCTGTTTCTCCAAGTGGAAGCAAGGTTCTCCAAGTGGACTCAAGAACTGAAGATCAACTAAAGATTAACTGAAGAGAGAGAGGACACAAGGCAGCTACACATCAGTTGCAAGCTGACTCATCCTTTCTCAATTCATCTATATATTGAGCTCTCTCCTATGAGCTCAGGAGGCTGGAATTTTGTGCAAAGTAATGATATGCTGTTGGTTTCACTATAGAACTATTGGGTGATTGTTTGAGAGAGGTGAAGAGGAGAAATTCTTTCTGCTGGGAGGTGTTGCTAGGTTGGAGCCTTCAATGGTTGTAATACTCTCAGAACCTTTACTTCTTCATTAATAAAAGCTATTGAGGTTCTTTTATGTGCTCTTGTTTCAATAATATATTGTGATGATTGCATGTTTGGTTTACACTAATCCATGAACCAGTTATGATTGCATGCCTCTTGTAGTTTCCTTCTTTGTTATTTTGCAGGATCTCATTGTAGCTGGGCAAGCAAAAGAACAAGGAGCTAGGAGCAAGCGGCCAAAGAGAAGAGTTTGGATTCGACATTAAGCGCAAGGCAACGGTTAGTGCATTTCTCCATTCTCTTTTGCTTTCATAAAGAAGTAAACCTTAAGTAGTTTGTTTTACAGTTGTTGCTAACGAACTATCACCCTTAGAGTGGGATAGGGTCATCCGAGTCGGATACTTTTCCCTACAACAAACTGGCGACTCCGCTGGGGATCGTATCCGTTTGATTGTGTTTGTAGTATCTTGCTATTCATTTCCTGAACAAGAGAGTACCAAATCGAAAAGCTTTTGACTATATCAAAAGCGAAGTAGAGGGCAGCTACTCTGGCTCATTTCTGAGCAAGTTCATGATTTGAAGAGCTGATCTACAAGGATCCTTGTAAGCTCTTAGTGATAGATTTTTACCTTCCTAATCATCCCTTTGAGTGTGCTTGACTGATTGCTTCTAATTTGAGCAAAAACTGTGCATTTTTTAGAAAATTGTGACCCGGAAACTGAGAAAACGCAACTTTCGTTTTCCAAAGCAGGTAGTACACAGGCTACCTGCTTTGCAACGCAGGTCCCGAACGGGCTACCTGCGCTGAGAGCCAGACTAGCTGTGCAGCACCTGCGTTGGCCCAATTTTTCCTAGTGCAGTTGGGGTTTCCTCCTTTTTTCTTGCCTGTTTTCACTATAGATTTGGCTGCCAGTTACCAGTCTTGTACCTGTTCTGAAACCAACCTTACTTGACATCATTCCGCCTCTGTTATATAACGAAATTGTACTTGTTCTTTTGTATTTCTTACATCATTTACAATTTCCCATAACGAAAGTGAACTAGTCTTGTTTTGGCCTCTTAGATCTGAACCTGTGTTAGGCATTTTGCTGGTCTAAAGAGTTAGCTTGTTTGCTGTCCATAGCTGATTAGTCATTTACTTTCGTCATTATGGTTTGATTTCATGCATTTCCAGTGATTAAGCAAGTGAATCTTAAGGTGTCTTTTGATTTTGGACAAGCTTGTTTACTTTCGCTTTAAATCGAAATCAAAGTTATATAACAACTTTCTTTTTGTAACCCATCCACATTAAGAAAGGGAAAAAGAAAATACATGCATTGTGCATTTTGCATTTGACTGTTTGCTTGACGATTTAGGAAAAATTTGCATTTAGTGTGTGCTCTATGATCTGTGTGAAAAGATTTGCCTTTCTTTTCCCTCAGTAGTTAAGGTTTTCAAAGTTGAAAGATTGAAAAGTTTACTTCTCATCTTAGACTGCATTCAGGAATTTGTTACATACATCTCGTGGTGATCCTTAAAGGCAAACTGCTAAGCAAGATCAACATTAAAATAAATCCAATTTACATAACAACACTTTGTAACATAACGCAAACAAATAGAGGTCTAGGTAGAGACGTGTTCCGACGTCGTTAAACATAGTGACTGTCGATCTCTACGAAGGTGGGTGATTCCTCCTGAGAGTCGGTGGCACTAATACGGACTTGTGCTCCCACGTACCGTCGCGTATATATTGAGAGACCCCTATAGGAACAAAGCCTTTATCCATAGGAAGCCGTGTCGGCCGCCCTACTGATCGCGACGCAGTGAACACAACATTCACGAAGATCGACCACCCGTACCGTAAAACGTATTCTGTGGTTTCGCGAAAAGTTTGGCACACCCTCTGCCTAGAACTCCAGAGAAGTTTCTTTTGGCCTTTTTCAAACTCTATAACTGAAAAAGTCCATCCGAGCATTTGTCACTTCGGGCTCGTTAAAACATCGAAGGAGACTAGAGTCATCTTTAGCTTTTTCTCGACTCTTAAAACATGAAAAAGCAAAGTTGTGTCTAAAGCGTCGTTAATAAAATTTATTTTAAGCGGAATAATCATCCCCCTATTCCTGCGTTGATCTTCGAAGTTAGTCTTTTGGCATCGTAAGTTCTTGTAGAATCGCTAAGAAATCTTTTGGATAGACTAGATATGTCTCAACAACCGTCGACATCTAGGACTGTGTCGTCTGACACAGCAGCAGCAGAACCTCCTGCCGCTACTCCAACAATGTTTGCTAATATACCATCTATCCCGGCAAATTGTCAACAACAAGCCGGAGTCCCATCAGGGACGACGATATGGTTAGTTCCTATTTCTTCATCCGGATTATCATCTAGTACTTCTTATGTTGAAACTCAACAAACTGATCCAATGTGTCTTCAAAGGCCAATTTACCCTTTAAGTACTGGATTTCCACCATATGGAGGGCAGTATGCTCTTTCATTGTTCCCTCCCGGAGAACAACCATATGGGAGTTTACAACAAGGTTCAGGTCAAACTGGAATTACATCTAGCGGTTGGGTACCAATACTGCCTCAACAACCAGGAGTTGTATCTTCAATGCAACCAGTACACCCTGTGTCGAATATTACCACCACTCCTGCTATGGTGAATGCGTTGCATCAATCACAATCTCAGGGTAGTGCCTCCTTATCTGGAGCGACTCAGGCTCAAACAAGTACTGTGACTCCTCATCTTGGTCGATCATCCAATATTGGTCAACAGCAAATGGTCCAACAACCAGAGCTGATTCAATCTCAACAACCGCCATTCCAGCAATCATATCAAGGACCTGAGCAACAAGTCTTTGTAAGTAATGGGCAACCATGCTATAATGGTTACGCCCATCAACCTTGTCAAAGTTGTCAGCATTATGCTGGTCTGCAAAGACCCATTGCTCAGGCGATACCATCTTATCCTGGATATGCTCCGCCTAATCTGAACCATCACTTGCCTTTTGTAGCAACTCTAGAATTACCAGATCTAAACCGGCTGACGAATGATCCAATTGCTTACGCCCCTTGGTGGCCAGCGATTCCGCATAAACTTCCATCGGACATTCCTAAATTCAATGGAAATCCAGGTGAAGACCCGTCGAATCACGTCATGACTTTTCATCTGTGGTGTTCATCGAACACTCTAAACGATGATTCGATAAGACTTCGCCTCTTCCAGAGGACATTGACAGGTCCAGCGGCTAAATGGTATATTGAAATGCCCAGAGCCTCTTTCGACAATTTCAGCTCCTTAGCCACGACTTTCCTGACCCATTTTCAATTACCGATAAGGTATGAAACGGGAACAGAACTCCTTACCAACTTCAAACAGACAACGGCCACTCACATATCTGATCATATACATGAGTGGCGTCGTCGTCGTAGGATGGTGAAAACTTACGTTCCCGATCAGCTGTTAGCTAAATGGTTTATAAAGTCGTTACTTCCGGCTATAACGGAAGATGTGGCCAAGGGAGGAGTCGTAACAGAGGAGCAAGTCATTGCTCGTGCTCAATACTTAGACTTAGTATATACTCAGTCGGGCACGCTCTACGACAAAATACCTGACGCCCCTAGACCTGAATTTTCAATTCCTCCCCCTCCTAAATCAAATACTAACTCTCACGCCAGTAATGGCGTGACTGGCAAACGCAAAATTTCTAGTCAAAATGCAAATGAGGAACTTCTTGCCTCAGAAGTAAATGCCATGTCGACCGACAAGGGCAAACAACTGAAGCAACCAGGGGGCAAGAAGAAAAAGAAAAGGAAAGGGAAACCCCCGACAGGGTGTCATATATGCGATGAGAATCATTGGACGAAAGATTGTCCTCATATAGCTGAAGTTAAGAAACTCTTCAAGAGTTCAAAAACCCCAGCAGTATTGACTGATCCGTTTCCTAGTCCAAGACAAAATCTGGTTGCTAATCAAAATGCTTCCCGATCCCAAGTGCTTATGTTGTCCACCTCAAAGCAGCAAAATAATACTTTGACAAGGAATAAAGATCACAGGAATCCAAAGCAATTGAACAACAAGGCAAATAAACAACCTAGTAGTTCAACAACAACTTTGACCAAAGTTGTGCCACCCATCGTTCCTAAACCAATGATAAAGTCGCCAAAGGGAGTAGTACACAAATCGACATTTAATCCTCGTGAAAAAATAACACAGGATTACAATATAATAGAGGACCTGACCTAATCGTCGTCCGCTATGTCGACACTTGAGGTAGCGCAAAAATGCACCTCCCAAGAGCAAGCTTTATTATCAGCCATAGGTGGGATTGGCCCAATGCATTCCAATCTTGTGGCCTTTGATCATAAAGGATATGACCCTCAGATACCAGCTCAACTAGCTTTCCTTATTCAAGTGAAAGCCCTCAACAAAACTGTTCATCGAACAATTATTGATGAGGGGGCATCTACATGTCTTATGTCGATGAGTTGCTGGAAAAATTTAGGCTCACCACCCTTGTCAAAATCGTCAACGACATTAAAAGCATTTGATGGACGATCATACACTCCATACGGGATTTTAAGTAACTTGCAAGTTGAACTGGGGGGCAAAACAGTAGAAGTTGATGTGGAAGTAATCGACGGAAACCTCGATTACAACATCCTACTGGGAAGGCCTTGGATATATGCCATGGCTGCAATTGTGTCGACCTACTTCAGGAGGATTGTATTTCCTTTTCAAGGAAAAATTACAATCGTCGACCAACAAACATTTCTCCCCAACAGTTCTCAAGTTATGGGAAGCAGCACAATGATCCATGAAAGTAATCAATCGCTCCAAAATATTGGAGTAGGTCTCCTAAAAGACCCTGCCTTAATGGGTACTTTTGCCCTACCGCCGGCGGGTAATCTGGCGGAAGTAGCCACAGTGGAAACCTACAATATGAAATCTTCTATATCCAATGGATTCGGAAGATTCCTAAATATTTTGTCAGCATGGATCATCGCCCTAATGGAAATACTGTAAATACAGTGGGCTCCGAGGACGGTTCTTATCTCGTGTCAACCTCGTTAAAAAATGAAACAAGGAATTATGAGGATAGTTCTTTTACTGTGTCAACCTCATTAAAAAATGAAACAAATCCCCTTTTCAAAATTCAAAGGTAAACCTTCATTCCAACCACCAAGTTGAATGCAATGAAGCTTGGGGGGCACCCTCCTTTGACATGCGTTATTATGATGCTGGGGGCATGCAAAAATCGAGCAGTTTTAGCACACAGTTCATGCTCGTTAAAAAATAAACGCAAGATTCGAGCAGTTTTAGCACACAGTTCATGCTCGTTAAAAAATAAACGCAAGATCCGAGCAGTTTTAGCACATAGTTCATGCTCGTTAAAAAATAAACATAAGTTGTGAGCAATCTTCCCCTAGAGTTCAAGCTCACCCAGAAAAAATGAACCGGTAAATAACTTTGGTAAATGTAACCTTTGACTGCCATATTAAAAGCCATTGGTCGTGTTTATATGCCATCACCTCCATCCGTTCATTTGGCCAATTGTTCATCTCCATATGTTTGTTTACCCATTTTGAGGAACAGCTGCGAAGAGTGATTTCACTTAGCCATCCTTGTGACACTGCCGTGATTGGAATATTCCAACCTGTACCTGGAATCTGCTGCTATCCATTTTTATCACTCGTTCCTCAAAAGACGAGTCTTCTTTGAGCTCTTTTCACTGACTCGTAAAATATGAAAAGTTTGCCGAGTTTTGGCCTTCCAGCTCGTTAAAGCGACCGGAAGAGCTATCCCTCCTCTAGATTTTAATCTTTTTGGACCTGAGGGATTATTGCACAAAAAGATCGAGCGCTTGTTTTGTTCGGCTCGTTAAAGCAATCGAAAATTCATCCCTTCTATATTGTTTTATACTTTTTCGGACTTAAGGGATTAGATGACGAAAAAGGAATTCTGGAATTGATTTTATGTACCTTTTCAGACTCTCTAAAAATGAAAAGGACCGAGTTATCCTTGTCGTTAGACTCGTTAAATTCATTAAATAGCGACAAACTTGTCTTTAGACGAGAACGAGTTTCCCTATCGCTAGGCTCGTTAAAACATAGCGATGGGCTTGCCCGAAGGGCAGGTTATAGAACAAGCATATGTTATCCTCCTCAAGCTTGACAAAAATAAAGAGGTACTGGTCAGCAATGATTGGGGAAAAATTGGGAGAACCTCACAGCTTTAATGGTAGCAAGTCGCTCTTGAACATGACACTTTGTCCTCCGTATCACATCGGGTTGGGTTGTTTCATTCACCGGTCTCATCACCATGGTCCTCGCCACACCATCCACATTTGGGGTAATGCAACCGATCCATCACATCAGTGTCGTTATATGTTCAAGAGAAGTTGTTCTGCAAAGAGTCAACCGTGTCCCATCCACTACCATACATTGTCCTTCATCCATTTCATGACCGCCACCCTGAATCATACATCACAGTTTGTTTTCACCTCATCACAATCATTAGCTCCGTTCCGTGTCACTGATGTGGGATTCATTAAGGCCCTCCTTTGACGGATCGCTCCTTGTCGACATCAACTCATTATCCAAGGAGTTGATCTAGGAACAACCCCTTCAGTACTTTGAAGCTTGCATGCCTCAATGGCAAGTTTCTCACTTCCGACGATAGGTATACATCAATGACCTTCGACCAGAAGATTTTGCATGGTGGTCGACGCCAAGTCCTTTATTCCCACCATGTGAATTGTACTGCTGTACCTTGAGGGTCATCATCCTTATCAGTGATTCCTCTCGCGCTTGTTAACGGTTTACATCATTGACCGGTAATCAAGCGATGTCTTTCCATGTTCGACTTCAAGAAATTCTCACATGGATCGACTTGTACATCGAGTGAAGATCGGAAGAGATTGAAGACCCCGGATCTAGTTTCATCCATCCGGGCTGCGATATATATTCAGGATATAAAGACATTTGATATGTACATCATTGCAGCAGATGATCATCCTTCTCAAAGGATGATAATTTCAGCAGAGAATTATCAGTCTACAATCAGACGATCGTCTGTTCTATGTACCAAAATGTATTTATAAAGCTGAGCATGGGAATGCCTGCCTCAGCTAGATCATGAAAATGTATGAAAAATAATGTATCGTATTGTATCTTATTACAGGACACTTCTCAGCAGATTGAATGAACTTCGGATCTTCTCAATAAAGCATTTCACCCGATAAACGACCTCATACTTTAGGGGGCATCTGTTATAGACAAATTTGTGCCTTACAGCAACAAGCATGAATTGTCAATAATCCAAGGGATCCGAAGTTCCCTAAACATGATGTTCCTACCCCTAGAGGAACAAGATCAGTAAACCAACAGCTCTCAGATCAGTTCTCCACCTGAAAACACTCAAAAAACAAGCAATCCTGAAATCAAAGCAGGTGCTCCACTAGGTTTCTGCGCTGAAACTCAGTTGCTCCATGGTGTACCTGCGTTGCAAAGCAAGTGGAACAAAGGCCACCTGCGCTGAGCGAGATGGGACAAGTGGCACACTGAGTCATTGCTCTGGAATCTTCCAAAAATGACACTTGGATCAGGTATTTCGCCTTGTGATGAGTCAGAGGCTCTGTTTCTCCAAGTGGAAGCAAGGTTCTCCAAGTGGACTCAAGAACTGAAGATCAACTAAAGATTAACTGAAGAGAGAGAGGACACAAGGCAGCTACACATCAGTTGCAAGCTGACTCATCCTTTCTCAATTCATCTATATATTGAGCTCTCTCCTATGAGCTCAGGAGGCTGGAATTTTGTGCAAAGTAATGATATGTTGTTGGTTTCACTATAGAACTATTGGGTGATTGTTTGAGAGAGGTGAAGAGGAGAAATTCTTTCTGCTGGGAGGTGTTGCTGGGTTGGAGCCTTCAATGGTTGTAATACTCTCAGAACCTTTACTTCTTCATTAATAAAAGCTATTGAGGTTCTTCTATGTGCTCTTGTTTCAATAATATATTGTGATGATTGCATGTTTGGTTTACACTAATCCATGAACCAGTTATGATTGCATGCCTCTTGTAGTTTCCTTCTTTGTTATTTTGCAGGATCTCATTGTAGCTGGGCAAACAAAAGAACAAGGAGCTAGGAGCAAGCGGCCAAAGAGAAGAGTTTGGATTCGACATTAAGCGCAAGGCAACGGTTAGTGCATTTCTCCATTCTCTTTTGCTTTCATAAAGAAGTAAACCTTAAGTAGTTTGTTTTACAGTTGTTGCTAAGGAACTATCACCCTTAAAGTGGGATAGGGTCATCCGAGTCGGATACTTTTCCCTACAACAGCTCGTGACCATGCGCATCAACTTGTCAAAGTATTTGTTCATCTGCAGTCAGACTTACTTCTTGTTTTCGCCTCAATGAGTGCAGCAAATGGGTGGGATCGCTTGCGTGCGCATAATGACATGGATGCTATTGAATAACCTTGCATGTGATCAATAACACTACTCACCTTGTCTGCTCTGTTTCAGTTGCTACGATGGATCTATAACTTGTGCAGGCATAGTTTCATACATCTGTGCATGTTACACCCCCTACTATACCTATTCCTATTGCAAATCATTCTCCCATCTGTGTAGCTTTGATTCTTCATTTAGTTGCTACTTCAGCACATGCAACTCCTTCTTTGTTTCTCTCTCCTCCTTCATGCAATCTTCGTGTCGTGTTGTTGCTTCATAGCCTTAATATCCAAAGCTTATTTCATCATGAGTGTATCTACTTTGAACTTGGAGCTTTGCTTCACCTCTATGATGTCAACAACCTTCCTCTTGCATTCGTTACATGTAGATGTGCTGCCTTCTGCTACTGCTGATGGTGCTTCTCGCTGCAATGTTGTTTTCATTTCATCTTGATATCGTTGTCCATGAACAACTAGATGTCTTCATAGATAGGAAACTTCATAGACACTTGATTGACTACATGTCTAAGTGTGCTCTGAACAAGTGTCTTCGACTATTCTCTCCTGGAAAGCCATGATACCTATGTTGCTGAGAGGTAGACGAATACCTATGATACTTGGAGACATAGCAACACTCATGGAAAGCAATATGTTAGTTGAAAACCAAAACAAACTGGAGGACTGACATGCAACATAACTGTGTGACTGTCCTTGAAGATTGTGTAATTTTCCCCGGAAGGTTGGGAGACAGACTGCGAAGACTGCACAAGGCATAGTCTCGGCTATCAAGAGGCTGACTGACTACTTGAACTGCGTAATGCACAATCCAGCCTCACCTACTAAGGACTGAAACTGTGCAATGTACAATTTTAGTTAGCAGTGACATGCAACCAGCAAACTGTGTTGCGCAATTTCTGGTGCCAACAAGACAATGCCTCCAAGAATTGCACAATGCAATCCTAGAGGTTAGTGCTAAGCTAGACTTGTGCAATTTCTAGAGGGAAGGTAGAGCCTTTGCTTCCATAAATTCACAATCTTAGCCAGGCCAGGCATGGTCCAGGCCATGGTAGCCCAGACCGATCAATGGGTGACTAAAAACATGATAAGTATGAATGCATCATGAGAAGAGTGCAAACAACAGGGAATGATCATACATCCAAACAAAAAGTGTAGGATTCGGAAAATGGGAAAGCATGCATGTGTGTGAAGTGAGTCACGACAACGACGACCATCCATGCAAAAACAATGTCATGCATGCAACAACAGTGAGTTCTAGATGCAAACTGAAATGGTGCTTCTACAATATAACATACATCAAAACAATAGGAAGCGATCACTGAAACCAAGAAGACAACAATCACACAAAGAAAAACACAAAAAGAGACATAAACATCCCGCAATGCATGAAAAGCGTGCTTACCCTGAAATGGCTGAGCCGAATGTGCCGACTACTCTTAAATGTAATGTGGGATGTCAGAGTTGCAAGGTCAATGTTAAGAATGAGATTTGTAGCATCCGATTGATGATTTTTGATGAAATCAAGGTTGTGACGCGCATGCCACAAATCTAGGAAAAGTGACACTTGGTGGGAGGTTTCTGAAATGATTGTTTCATTTAACCTCCAGCTACTAAAAATAGGTCACTAAATTAATGGATTCCTTTGTGTTTTGCCTTTGGAAGAGTAGGTCATGCATGAAAATCAATTTTTCTTGGTCCGAGAGGGAACCGGTCAACCTGAAGGCACATGCATTGGTTTGCAAGCCTGGGATTAAAATCTGCATAGTTTCTGGGTTAAGCATAGATGTGTGTCCTAGAGGGATTGCACAATTTCTGGGAGGAATAGGTGATTGTCTCCCAATATTGCACAATTTCTGGGCTGAGCAACTGAACTGGGTCAAACCTTGCAATTTTCTCAAGGAAGCTTGTCTAACTGTATCTCACAATTTGTGAGCCTAGCAGGCTACCTGGCTCAATTTGCGCAATTTGTGCTAGCTACTTGTCTAGATGTCCTAGACAGATTAGGTAACTTATGGGAGAAATAGTTGATTGCTGCCTAGAATTGCGCAATTTCTGGTCTGAGGAGCTATCCTAGGATGAATTGTGGAATTTTTTGGAGGAAGATTGTTAGGATGAATTGTGCAATTCTGGAGCCGAGCTAGGTGTTGATTTGGGTTTACGGAATTTCTGGAGGGAAGGGTGGTTACCCTCCAAAATTGTGCAATTCCCAGAGGGAGCTACTCAACCAGCAACTGACACTAAGTTTGGAAATCAACTTGTGAAGGAGGTGGAACAAACTTGCATACACATGCTGACAAGACTCTGTGAAATAGTTAAAGCTGATGTGCTTGTTAGTGCAAGACATGTTGTTGAGGATGGTCAATAGGAAGGCTCCAAAATGAAGCTAAGTGATCCAAATCAGATCCATAGGAGACTCTCAAAGAACCATGACTGTATCAGGTCGAAACAAATCTCCAAAGAATCCAAAACAGCAACCAAAAACACCCTGAACCAGTCGCAATGGCAGCCTATGTGGAATGACGAGGACCTCGATCAAAGCGGTTAAAAAGCGTTAAACGTACGAAGGCAGTACCCGCACTCTAGAAACCGGTTGTATTGATTAGGATGCCTTCAAATGGCAAGAGGTTTTGGATGAGAGCGAAGTGATTCCATTCATCGATCAATGCATAGAAGGTGGAGATGAGATAAAAATGCCATTGATCGTGCGTTATCGGTGGACCAAGTCAACCACATGAAACGTGCATATGGCGTCAGATCTGGAGGGCCCAGATCATATAGCTAAGATCGTGCCTAATTGAGGAAGCAGAATCGACAATGGAATATGTCGCGTTTTAGAAGGATTTGGAATCCATTTGACCACCATGGTGGAGGAAAAACACATCCACAACATAACTGAAGAAGGGAACCAACGAAGTAGGTTGGCGTCATTTAGAGGAGGACATGTGGCCACTCCCTGAGCGCTGATGATGACACCTAACAAGGAACTCCAAGCACAACTACAGAAGGTGGATCGACAGAGGTGGAAGAGGAACTAAACAAGCATTGGAACGAATTGCTAAAGCCAAGAACAGAGACAGAAGAAGATAGTTACTGAGAGAGTTAGTTCGACAGACAAAGACAGAGAGACCAGATTCCTGAGAGGAGGACGGAACACAGAGAACAGTAAAGCAAAGGAGAAGAGACAGAGGGTCGAGCTGACTAGAGGCAACATTGAGCACCAGAGAGCTTGAAGGTTCGAGCCATCCCATAGAGGATCTGTCTGGGCTTAGCACCACATTGGGCTCTTGCCATTATAGACCAGAAGGTCACAAAGCTGGTAGGAAGAAGAATATTCCATGCACTACAATGGCTTGGGGAATCCAAGAACCACCTTGCCAAGCAAATATGCTTCAGGAGAACTCACTTTGAGTCCTTGTATTGTAATTCTTTGCTTAAAGGCAGAATAAAAAAAGTTCACCACTGAAAGCTGGACCGGAGATGTAGCCCTGGAGAATAGGGTGAACTCCTCATTAATTTCTTGTGTCTTTGTGTTTTCTTACTATATTTCTTTGTTGTCTTTCCATTTTATTGTCTGTGTATTAGAAATCTGATGGATCTATTGCTTCAATAGCACATAAAACACACTAGCACATGAGTCTATAATACTTTTAAACAATAAATCTTTCACTAATCCCACTCATAGGGTGAATATTAGATCAAGTGGTATGAGAGCTCTAGGCTGAAAAGTTAGACAAGCTTGTGTTGGTTTAGCTGTGAATGCTCACTAGATCAAAGCTCAAATTAGGAGAAGGAGAGTTGGTGGAAACTAATCCTGAAACTGGGAGAGTCTATCCTCAGAAGACAATGTCAGAGGAAGGTTTTGTGGGGCCAGACCCTCAATTCATAGAGAGCTTCCTAGCTATAAAGTCTATGGTAGAAGACATGTACAGAGACTTTAGAAAGCATAAGGTTGAGGATTCATCAGGTCCTAAGCAAGATAAAGAAGAATATGAGTATCACTTCCATCACCACTCCAAATGAAAGGGGAAAGAGGAAAGCTTTCTCACACCTCCTAATAGCTTTGTGCATAATAAGAAAGCATCTTTGATTAAGCTATATGTTAAATTCGATTTGCCTATATATGATGGAGAGCTAAATGCTGAAAAGTTGGACAATCGGATTAGAAAAGTTGATGTGTATTGTAGGGTACAAAACATAGACTCAAACAAGAGTAAGATTCAACTGGTTAGCCTATGCCTAGGAGGCACTGACTTGGTTTGGTGGGAAGGCAGAACCCAAGCTAATATGAAAAGACATGGCAAGACCATCTCTGTCTAGAGTTAATTGTTGCTGCATCAAAAATGAGTTCTATCCATTGGCCTACATACAACAGGCCATGATGAGTTGGCAAACTCTTCGACAGTTGAAAGGGAAAAGTGTACAATGGTATACTCAAGAATTTAGAAAGAGAGCATTGATGTTGGGTATCTCACTAGACTCACCAGAGACTCTTTTGAACTACATTGGTGGTCTACACAACTACATGAGGCATACCATCCTAATGTTTAACCCCACTAATATAGGTGAGGTATTTGTACAAGCTACTCATCTAGAATCTAGAGGAAAGAATGGCAATCCAGAAGTTGGGGGACCATCCCATCCCACTGTAAGCAAGAGCAAGGAGAAAAGGAAGCAGAAGTGAAAAGCAAGGAAGGCTAACACTGAACAGAAAGACAAAGATTCATGAATTCACTATAAAAAGGAGGGGCCTGATGATGAGCATTGTTGGATTGTACATCCATAGTTGAGACCTAAGAAGTCTAAGGGCAAGAAGAAGAAGACTGCTGCAGGAATTCAGAAAGATTTGGGGTCAGACTCGGGAGATGAAACAACTATAGCAGCCACAGGTATAAAAGGTAACAATTCTGAAGCATCTACTAATAATTTTTCTCAATTTGTTATTGATGAAGAAAATGAGATAAAAAGACATGAGCTTTTCCATATTTAAGTTATTTCCAAAAATCAAAAGATTGATACTTTGTTCGATAGTGGCTCACAAGTAAATCTAATTTCTGAAGCAATTGTAAAGAAATTGGGATTAGCAACTACACCTCACAAGAAATGATACCCATTAGGATGGTTAAATGATAAAGCACAACTACAAGTGACTAGACAGTGCAAACTCAAGTTTTCTTTTGTGTAAGCATTTGTAGATGAGGTTGAGTTAGACATAATTCCTTTGGATATGTGTGGAATTGTTTTAGGAAGTCCTTACTTGTATGATAGAAAAGCTATTTTAAATAGAGCTGAGAACAAGTATCTACTCATTAAAGATGGAATCAAATACGTTGTAAGAGCTCATAAGCTCAAGAATAATTATACTCATAAACTTAGGACAGATGAAAAGAATGATAAATTCATGCAAACAATTCTTACTCATGGTTGAAAAGGAAAAGAAACCTAATAAAACCAATGTATTTAAGGGTAATAATGTTGAACAACAAGATGATATAGAAAAGGTTGTTTTAGAGTATGATGTCTTGTTTCAAGAACCTAAAGGTCTACCATCCAAAAATGGAATAGTACATGTTATTATTTTGCAAAAAGATGTTCCATTGCATAACGTTGGGATGTATAGGTTGTCTGCTTTAGAGAATGCTGAAATCAAGAAGGAGGTGCAGGAGTTGCTCGAGAAAGGGTTCATCAGACATAGCACATCACCATGTGGGTCACCAATCGTTTTAGTGAGAAAGAAAGATGGCTTGTGGAGAATCTGCATTGATTATCGAGCAATGAATAAGATAACAATAAAAAATCGTTATCCCCTTCCTCACACAGATGATCTTTTAGATCAATTAAAGGAAGTTGTTTATTTCACCAAGCTGGATTTTCACAGTGGATACCATCAAGTCAGAGTTGCAGAGCAATAGGCATGGAATACTGCTTTCAAAACAAAGCAGGGATTGTATGAATGGCTGGTTATGCCTTTTGGCTTAACCAATGCTCCTGCTAGTTTCATGAGATTAATGAATGATGTACTCAGACCTTTTCTCGATGATTTTGTTATTGTGTATCTGGATGACATTCTGATTTTTAGTAAAACGTGGGAAGAACATTTAAAGCATGTTAAGCAAACATTAGATGTTTTGAAAAGAGAAAAACTTTATGTTAAACTGTCAAAATGTGAATTTGGCAATACATCTCTAAACTACTTGGGTCATATAGTAGGGGGAGATGAATTGAAAATAGATCCCTCTAAAGTGGCAGTCACCGTGAACTAGCCTAAACCCAGGTCTGCTACAGAAGTGAGAGGCTTCTTAGGAGTAGCACAATATTGGAGGAAGTTCATTTCTAACTTCTCCTCAATTGTAGCTCCCTTACATGCTTTAACAGGATTGAATAAGGTGTTTCAGTGGTGAGGCAAACATCAGAAAGCCTTCAACACCTTGAAAGAAAAGATTAATATAGCACCTATACTAACACTGCCAGATCTACAAATACCGTTTGAGATCCAAACTGATTGTAGTGACTATGCCATGGGAGCAGTGTTGACACAGCACTGTAAACCCATATGTTATCATTCTGATACTTTTAATCCTATAGTAGTTAACTATCCTACATATGATAAAGAAGTGTATGCATTAGTTCAGAGTGTGAAAAAGTGGAAACATTATCTAATGGCCAAAGAGACAGTAATACATACTGATCATTAGCCACTTCAATATCTACACTCCGAAACTAAGTTGCATCAATCAAGACATTACAGATGGATGGGTTTTCTACAACAGTTTCATTTAGTCATCAGATATCAAAAGGGCACACATAACATGGTTGCAAACATGTTATGTAGACCCATTATAAATGCATCTACCATACTTAAGCATAATTCTATGCTACATGAAAGCTACATAGAACAATATGCTCATGATATGGACTTTAAAGATGTATATGCAACTTTGAGTCAAGGAAAAAGAGTAGAGGAATTGGACTATCATGTGAAAGACTGACTCTTATACCATTATGGGAAACTTTGCATTCCACAAACTGAGAGAGTAAAGATAACTAGGGAAGCACACACTTCTCTGATATCAGGTCACTTTGGGGTAAGTAAAATAGATGCATAGCTACAAAGATTCTGCTATTGCCCAAAAATGAATGAGACAGTTTCTAGATATGTAAGAGGGTGTGCCATGTGCACTAAAAGCAAGCCGATCAATAGAAAACTAGGCTTGTACACTCCATTGCCAGTTCCTTCTCACCCCTGGAAAAGTGTTTCGATGGATTTTGTAGGAGGATTGCCTAAATCTAGGAAAGGTCACGATTATCTATATGTTGTTGTGGATAGGTTCAACAAAATCTGTATTTTGATACCTTGTAGTAAACAGATTACAACTGAAGAGACTGCAAAATTTCTCTTTGAACATGTATGGGTTCATTTTGGATTACCCACTTCCATTTTATCTAATCGAGACACCTAATTTGTGGGGAGGTTTGGGTAGAGTCTGTGGGTACTAATGTACACCAAACTGAAGAAAATCACAACTTTTCATCCACAAACAGATGGCCAGACAGAAGCAGTAAATAGGATAGTGATCCAATTACTGAGAGGATATTGCAGCAAACATCCTAAGCTTTGGGATGAACACTTGTGTTATGTGCAACATGCTTACAACAAAGCCAAGCACTCTTCTACATAGAGATCTCCTTTTGAGACCTATTTTGGTTTCATACCAAGGTCTCCTTTGGATTTTGTCTTTGGTAAAGATACCATTGTTGATGGACACAGTGAAGTGGACAAGGCAACTAGGTTCATTGAACAGATCCAGGAGATCTACCAGGCAATACAGGAACAACTGGAAAGAGCCAAGCCAAATATAAGGCTAGGCATGACAAGCATCGGATGGAGCATATTTTTCAAGTTGGAGACCAAGTCCGGTTATATATCAGTAAGGACAGTATGTAAGGTGAAGGTAAAAAGCTAAAGCCTATTAGGTATGGACCTTTTAGGATACTTGAGAAGATTCATGAAAATGCTTTTCGCCTCGATCTACCAGCTTACATGCACATCTACTCAGTTGTAAATGAAGATTGCTTGAGATTCTTTGAACCTTCAATGATTGAGGACCCTGAAGAGCAAAGTCAATTGCCTTCTATTGATGACCTGCTACCTGAATATCTTAATGAATTGTAGGAAGACACAGTGCTGGATAGGAAGGTGAGCATGACACCGAAGGGAGATGTTGAATACCTCAGGATTGGGCTCAAAGGTTGGAAGCCAAGTGGTGCGAAGTGGATTGAGATTGGAAAAGTGAGAGAAAAATACCCTCACTTAGTCGATGTTTGAAAACCAACTTTTGGTTGTCCAAAATCTTTTTCAGTGGGAAGGCCATGATCTGAATGAGATCCATAGGAGACTATCAAAGAACAATGACTGTATCACGTTGGAACAAATCTCTAAAGAAACCAAAACAACGATAAAAAACACCCTGAACCAGTGGCAATGGCAGCCAGCCTCGAACAATGAGGACCTCGATCAAAGCACGCTGACCGAGGCCCATGGAGAATATGCAGGAGGTCAAAGTAGCCCCTAGGAGCCCTAGATAAGGAAAATAAGGTGATTTTTGATAATCGCATATTGTTGGGTGAACAGGGCCGTGAAGGAGGAAGCCCGACCACACGGAAGCATGGGAAGCCAGAGAACCGTGGGTAGAAAAGCCAAAAAGTGATAAACGTACAAAGGCGGGACCCACGTTCTAGAAATCGGGTGTATTGATTGGGGTGACCTCAAATTTTAAGAGGTTTTGGATGAGAGCGGAGTGATTCCGTTCATCGATCGACATGTGGCAAGCGGAGATGAGAGAAAACCGTTGTTGATCACGCGCATATGGTCGAGCAAGTCAACTGCGCAAAATGTGCGTATGGCATCAGATCTAGAGGCCCTAGATAAGACAGCTAAGATCATGCCCAATGGAGGAAGCAGAATCAATGAGGGAATAAACTATGTTTTAGAAGGATTTAGAATCCGTTTGACTGCCACAGTGGAGGAAGAACACACCCAATACATAACTAAAGAAACGAACCGATGAAGCAGGCTGGCATCATTTAGAGGAGAACATCTGGCCACTCCTTGAGTGCTGATGATGACATCAAACAGGGAACTCCAAGCACAACTACAGAAGGTGAATCGAAAAAGGCAGAAGAGGAACCGAATAGGCATTAGAATGAATGGCTAAAGCCATGAACAGAGATAGAAGAAGATAATTACTGAGAGTCAATCCGAGAGACGAAGACAGAGAGACCAAAGTCCCGAGAGGAGGACCAAACACAAAGAATAGTAAAGCAAAGTAGAAGAGATAGAGGGCCAAGTTGACCAGAGGCAGCATTGAGCACCAGAGAGTTTTAAGGTACGAGCCATCCCATAGAGGATCTATCCAGGCTGATGACCACATTTGGCTCTTACCATTATAGACTAGAAGGTCACAGAGTTGGTAGGAAGAAGAAGAGTCTATGCACTCCAGTGGCTTGGGGAATCTAAGAACTACCCTGCCAATCAAATCTACTTCAGGAGAACTCATTTTGAGTCCCTGTATTATAATTCTTTGCTTAGAGGCATAATAAAAAAAGGCCACCACCGAAAGCTGGACCAGAGATGTAGCCCTAGAGAATAGGGTGAACTCCTTATTAATTTCTTATGTCTTTGTGTTCTCTTACTGTATTTCTGTACTGTCTTTCCATTTTGTTATCTATGTATTGGCAATCTGATCGATCCGTTGCTTCAATACCACAGAACACACACCAGCACATGAGTCTGTAATACCTTTAAACAATAAATCTCTAACTGATGTCACTCATAGGGTGAATATCAGATCACTAAGGAAAAATTTTGAAGGGTGGTTGTAGCTGTTACAACAATTGGTGACACACTGGTAGAACTTCAGCTCTCTGAATAGACCTTGTTCATGAAAAGCAAGTCTAACACCTGTGAAAGAATTTTTCAGTTCTCCGTTTGTCTTAGTTTCCACACTTGCTCGATTGTAAGATGTAGCATCTGCCAGGCCCTTGATCAGTCAACATGCATTTTAAGACAAGCCAACACAATTATTTCTATTAGGGATGTGGGTATATTGGTGCATAAGTAGTATAGTCGTCAGAGTTTTAGTTTCATCTCTCATGTTGATCCACTGTCAACAGGCCTGGAGAGTACCTCGGCGGAGTCACGTAGGAACACAAGCATCACACCACTACCAGCGAGCCTAGTCAGTACCTCGATGAAGTTAGTTTCATCACCTCTCTACGCAGGAAGCCTTTCTCTTCTTTCACCTTATTCATTTCTAGTTTTTTCAAAATTTTTCACTTTTTCATTTTTTCATTTTCATAACTATGCATAACACTTATTCATTTCAGAGGCGAAAGAGGGATCCAAACTTATTGAGAGAAGAAGACATTGTTCCTTCAAAGAAGTAGTTTATATATACCTCTTACATGATTGTTAAGGTTTCCCCCTGACCTTACTCTACTTGATTGAACTGACAAGGATTAACCCAAAAACAACCAACTAGAGTAGGTGACCCTAGTTAGCAGGAAGGCGTTATGTCATCATCAAAGTTCACTTAGAAAAATATGTATTTTTCATTGATGTATCATGGACACAAGACAACAATTTCTTACACAGGAGAGCAAACAAAAAATAACCAAATGTTGATAGTTGTACAAGTCCTCTTGTCATTTACCCAACTTGTTTCATGAGTTGCACATGGTCCATGCGAAACTAACCTATGGACAATAACAATAAAAAAAACAAAAAAGTAAAGCAAGAAGCAAAAGAAAATGCAAAATAAAAGTGATTAAGCAAAGAAATAATCAAGCAAACAAACACACAAAGAAAAAAGAAAACATTCATGAAAGAAAACACTACTCCTACTCCTAAGCTAATAGTGCATGGGTCGTATCACATGAAGTGATAATTCCAATGCTCCCACAGGCACATTGGTCGACCGATGTTGGTGAAGGCATGGCTCTCAAACAACACATCCATGTGAATGAGCAGATGTGAAAGACACAACAATGAAGGCAGACACACTCAAAGCTTACAATCATGCATAGAAAAAAAATGAGTGAAAGGAATGACATGCACTCTATGGACTTGCCATAGTGTTTTTCTACACTACATGCAGATATTGAGTGTATGCATTCTCTCAACCATGACATGCAAGCAAATGTGAGAATGGTAGACTAGTTACGTTGCACAAGTGTGCTTGTTCTGTAAGATTCCTCCATGAATGAGCAATGGGATCATGTCGTTCGAGTGGAGGTACTAAAATTTGTGTGTTAGATAGATCTTTAATGCATACAACTGAGTGATGAGGAGCCTTGCATGTTTGAACAATTTCCTGATCATAAGTGAAACCAGCCTTAAGATAGCAAGGGCCTAGCATAACCATCATCTCAGGCTAGAGTGCCTCAATAGACTAGGGGGTTTCAACTCCGTTGACAGATGGATGATCGTGGGCCAGCAGCTTAGATGGATTAACAATGAGTGAATGAACATCATCATTGGATGTTGAGGTAAAGAGGTCATGACAACCAAGATCAAAAAATTCAAGATGTTGGTCGGCATCTTCATGATTTGATGAAACACACAGAGGTGTAGATGAGAAGCAAGGATGTTCACCCTCTGCGTTTCTGGAAAAAGAAGATGAAAAGTCAAGTGGATTTTCAATGAATGATTGGTCCGCTTCATTTTTTTATGGTGGGCTAACATACGATATGTGCTGTGAATGATCAACAATGGGTGCATGCTGGACGGAGATACACATGAAAAACTAGGGATGGCAGCATCATCAAGGATGTGAGGAAAAAAAGGATGAGGCACGGACATACAGGGATGGTCCTCTACTGTCGATGGATGTTCAAGCTCTCAGTCATACTCTTCGTCAATGACAATGCATGTTGGTTGTGGCACACCAACTCCGTCGATGGCTTAATCCTCGTTCATAACAAGTGTGAATTCTAGAATGGAATAACACAAGATACTATCATTTGGAGGATTATCTGAGTACAAAGACAGAGGTTGAGGTACAAAATGCATGTGATGAGGTATGGGAATCACAACCAAGTCTACGCAAAAATCGGAAGGACCGATGTCAGGAGTACGTGATGGTTGAAAAAATGTGTGTTCATGCTGACCCACCTCACTCTGTGATGGTGGAGCTGTTTCATGAGGGGACAAGGGACAATCACTTGTGATAGCGACCGTGTCCACATGTGATTTTGCAGATCCATCACCAAAGTATTTTGAGCAGGGTTTGAGCTTGAACTTATTCTTGACATTGATAGATTGTATAAGGAAATATTCAAATATATCCATTAGATATTGAAATTTCATCTAGATCTTCGGAGCTTGAAACTGAAAAACATGGAAGCGCTACCAATAATAATCATGTGATTCATGTGGTGCCTACCGTTATTGTAACAATTTGTGGTCAAGATGTTCTAGATAAAAATGATGGAAAGTATATTCAATGAGATCACAGAAGTGCTCAAGTGAGTCCACACTATTAGTTGTTAGGTTGCACAGCCACCGTAGTGGGGATTCATGAAGTGCGCATGCAAGCAACAGACAACATGTTCATAAGAACATCCATCTTCCTTATCAAGCATGGTAATGAAGTCATGTAAGAACACAAGCCAGGCCACTTCATCTTCACCATCATACATGTATTTAGACAAGAGATCATAAAACTCCCTCATGATGTGGAGAGGTTCCGTATGCAGAAAACATCAATGAGGGTTGAGTGTCCAAGACTCCATGATAGATGTGCAATGGTTCAAAATAGGATGAGAGGACATTGCTTGTCATCATGGCCTCCTTCTAGTGCCAGAAATGTTGACATTTTTGGACCCGCCAAAATGTCAGGGGATCTCCCAGGTAAGAAGACCCAATTAGACCTCATACGTTTGGTGTAGGAGTCCCAGTAGTGGGTCGTACGTATCACCTTGACCGTGGTTTCGCACAGAGGCAAGTAATATGTCCCTCCTGGTAACAACGGTGTGACATATGCAATAAGTCAAGTCAGGTGCATGACAGGTTCTAACACACAAAGGTTGAGGTGAGTGCGGCCCTTGGAAACGTATGACAACACGGAGTTAAGAAGGGAACACACGAGCTAAGATGCATCAGAACATGGAAGGCAAGTGAGCTACCAATTCAAAGTGATGGTTAAACCAACATCAAATTTTAGTAAGATTCATACATACATATACAGGAAATAGCTACACATGCATGCATAATAAAAAAGATACATATATCATATAGAGTAAATAAGATAGCTGAAATATAATATGACATATGCATTGAAACATGTCGACTTTGGCTCCAATCATACAATACATCCATGTCCAACCACTAGTTCTAATAGCAGAACGATACAATGACTACTACCTACTCTTCCAAAGAGATATATTAGCTTTTCACAATGGAGAGTCCAAGGCTCGTTACAATACTATCCAAGCTCTCTCTAAGATAGTCCTATCAGAAGATAGGCTGACGAAAACCCTCTACAATGAGTTATGAGGGCCTATTTATAGAAAAGGGTGGGATGACCCTTGAAATTCCCCTTTGTGACCATTCATCTACCCTCATGACTCTTCAACTACTCTATGATTGTTACATTCAACTATCGACACTTGAACTTCCACTTTACAAGATGTTAAATACAATTTCGACATGTACCCATGTGAGAGAAAATCGCTTGAGAAAGCCATACAAGACATCACTGAGATTTAGACCATTGTGGTGAGACCAACTCTTTGACATCCTTGTTATGGTGGATGGTGGCTAACTGATGCCAAGCTTGGTCATCTGTGATGGTTTCCGTGTGCTCAATGGTGACATCCTACTGGAAGCAAACTCTTTCCTCCGTTCCATGCAGGTATACTGATATGGCTCCTCTATTAAACTCATCTCATGGGATGCACATCATTGTCTTGAGTGTAGTTGGACCAGCAACATACTAATGCAAAGTGTCCATGTTGATCTCTAAGTGTGTGCTAATGACCATGCGCATCAACTCGTCGAAGTACATGTTCATATCCACTCGGATTTGCTTCTTGTTTTCACCTTGGCGAGTGTCCCAAATGGGTGGGATCACACACGTATGCACAATGGCATGCATGTTGCTAAATTACATTACATGTAATCAACAACACTACTCACCTTGTTTTCTCTATGCCAGTTGTTGGGATGGATCTATAACTTGTGTGGGCACAATTTCATCCATCTGTGCATGTTGCGTCCCCTGCTGTACCTATTCCTGCTCCAACTCATTCTCTCATCTGTGTAGCTCATGTTCTTCCTTGAGTTGTTGCTTCAGCACATGCAACTCCTTCTTTGTTTCTCTCTCTCCCTTTGCATGATCTTTGTGTCATACCATCACCTCATAGCCTCAATCTCCAAATCTTCTTTCATCACGAGTGGATCTACTGAACTTGCAGATTTGCTCCACCTCTATGATGTGAACAACCTTCCTCTTACATTCTTCACATGCAAGTTTGTTGCCTTCTGGTGCTACTAATGGTGCTTCTCACTGCAATGTAGTTTCCATTTCATCTTGACATCCTTGTCCATGAACAACTTGATGTCTTCATGGATAGGAAAGTTCACAAACACTTGATCGACTGCATCCCCAGATGTGCTCTGAATGGTGTCATCAAATATTCTCTTGTGGAAAGCCATGGTACCTATGTTATTAAGAGGTAGACAAAGACTTATGATGCTAGGAGACATAGCAACACTCATGGCAAGTAATCTGTCAGTTGAAAACTAAAACAGACTAGAGGAATGATGTGCAACATACCTATGTGAAAGTCTGTGAAGATTGCACAATTTTCTCTGGGAGGTGGGGAGACTGATTGCCAAAACTACATAAGGTACAGTCCAAGCTGTCAGGAGGCTAACTAACTGCTAGAACTGCACAATGAAAAGTCCATCTTGGCCGATGAGGACTCAAACTGCGCAATGCACAATTTTAGTTAGTAGTGACATGGAACCAGCAAATTGCATTGCGTAGTTTTTGGGGCCAGCATGACGCTACCTCCAAGAATTGCGCAACGTAAGCCTATAGGTCAGTGTTGGGCTAGACTTGTACAATTTCTATAGGTAAGGTAGAACCTTCACTTCTGGAAATGCGCAATGCTAGCCAAGCAAGGCACGGTCTGGGCCAAGGTAGCCTAGACCAATTGACGCACGACTAAAAACATGAGAAGTCTGAATGCATCATGTGATGACTGCAAACAAGAGTGAATGATCATACATGAAAATAGCATGTATAGGACTCAGAAAATGGGAAAGAATGCATGTGTGTGAAGCAAGTCACCACAACGGTGACCATCTGTGAAAAAATAGTGTCATGCATGTAAAAATAGTGAGATGTGGAAAAAACTAAAATGGTGCTTCTACAAGCTAACATACATCAAAATGACAGCAAGCGCTCACTGAAATCAATTAGAAATCACTCACACAAAGCAAAACACAAAAAGAGACAGAAACATTGCGCAAGACATGAAAAGCAGACTTAGCCCAAAACAACTCAGCTGAATGCGCTGACGACTCCTAGATAAATGTGGGATGTCAGAGCTGCAAGTTCGATGTGACAAATGATCTGTGCAACATCCAGTTCATGAGCTTTGATGGAATCAAGGTTATGATGTGCATGCCACAAATATAATAAAAACGACACTTGGCAGGAGGTTTCTGAAATAATTCTTGCATGTAACCTCCAGCTGCTAAGAATAGATGCCTGAATCAAGGGATGCCTTTGCATGCTACCTTGGGAAAAGAAGTCCATGCATGCAAATCATTTTTGCTTAGTCTTGTAGGGAATCGGTCAACATGAAGGCACATGCATCAGTGTGAGAGCCTAGAATGAAAACCTGTGCAGTTTCTAGGCTGAGCAGAGATGGATGTACCACAGGGATTACGCAATTTCTCAGAGGAATAGGTAATTGTCTCCCAGGATTGCGCAATTTCTAGGCTAAGTAGCTGTCCTAGGTTAGACCTCGTAATTTCATCAAGGAAACCTATTTGACTGTATCGCACAATTTTTGGGCTCAGCAGTTGTCCTAGGTCAGACCTCACAATTCCTGCTAGTTGCTAGGCTGGTTGTCCTAGAGGGATTGCACAATTTCGTGGAGCAGCAAGTGAATGCTGCCCATAATTGTGGAATTTTTGGGAGGAAGAATGTCAAGAAGAATTGTGCAATTGTGGAGCCCATATGGGTTTGAACAATTTCTAGAGGGCAGGCTAGTTCTCCTCCAAAATTGGGGAATTTCAGGAGGGAGTTGCTCAACCAGCAACTCACACTAAGTCCGAAAGTCATCCTGTGTAGGAGGTGGAGCAAACTTGCATACACAGGCTCACAAGACTCTATGAAATAGTTGAAGCTGATGTGATTGACAGTAGCAGACATGTTGCTGAGTATGGTCGGTAGGGAGGCTCCAAAATGAAGCCAAGGAAAAATTTTGGAGGGTGGTTGTAACTGCTACAACATATTCAAAAAAAATATCCCTAAGCAATCATGTCCATCATTAATTCGATTTCTTTCTCAATTTCCAATAGTTCTTATTTGATTTTGTTTTTTTGGTTGTCCGTCAAATTTTTTACATCAGTTTTGAACCTTTTAAGCTTTTACTGGACCTGCAACACTGGATTATCTATTATCACAGGGACCACAGAAAACCAAGAATAGTTGACCATGTTTTGGAACTCACAATTGTTCAACCAAGTTGTATTAAATTTGAAAGAGATCTTGTGTTGTTCCTATTCTTGCTGCCATTCCAACATAATCACGTTATGGTGAGAGACACCAATGTGGAAATTCCAGGAATGTGGTTGTATCATCTGGTGATGCCAAACCGAATCAACTAAAAATTGGTGAAGTCTCTTAGCAATATCCTCATCCGCAATGTTTCCATTATGCCATGTAGAGAAGTAGAAAAAACACAATGCCAATGAGCATTTTCCTACGAATGAACTCTGAAATAAAATTTTCTAGAGGGTTTGTGCAACCTTTTGACCCCATATCTCCTATGTATTCAAGGTGACGTTTAAATCTCAAGTAAGCATGATCGGTCAAACATCAAGGATTCTAGATAATTCCTCCTTTTCCTAAAAGGATTTCCTATTATTGCTAGCAACATATATACTCATGATATGAGTTCTTTGGCTCATCCCCAAACCATATACATTTAGTAGTATCCCAACACATATTTGGTAGGCCTGAAAAGAGAAGGCCAATGGGTCCTAGATTGAGGCAAGTCCGCCAGAATTTCCATTTAAACTAGTGGCAGAAGCACACCAGGCTAGAAATTTTTTGAGTAAAATTTCCAACACTTTCTCTTTTTATGCCATGGTTTCTTGCAATAGTACTATGGAAGGATTTTTTGATTTGGTGTAGTGTTTGATGGATCTGATTGTTTGGGGAAGATCCCAACCCTCTAATATTTAGGGACACAATCCTCGTGAAATGGTGTTTTGTGTTGGATATGATGCTCTAAGGTCCCGGACAAATGAACTCCCAAGTGATTCATTTGATATGTTGGGGGGTCTAGGGTCATATGAAGGATACAATATCTCCTACACCTATTCATAGAAATTAGTATTAAGGTCTGCCTCGATCTCACCATGAGGTATAATATTCCTATATTTGGACAGATTTTTCATTATGTTATTTTTATGGGCTTTATGCTTTCCCTTGCCCTCAAGCATGTCTTTGTTTTGAAATATTTTATTTTTTTATGATGGATAATGGTTGTAATCCCAGAATTAGGTTTCTTTCGAGATCCAATAAATCTCTATCCACTGTTCTTGGAGATATTTTGGATTCTTCATTATTTCTATTGTAAATTGGGGACAACAAGGAGAGTCTATTGTACTTGTTTGCTTCATTGTTTGCAGTAGTACGCCTCCTCCTAGTAGAAGTCTGATTCAACAAAGAAGGGTGTTTCTTGTTGCTCCTATTTATTGTGTTTTTATTTTTACATTCCAAATGTGCTTCAGGGGCCACCCTATTATCATTACCATACAAATTCAGAACTGATTAAGTGTCTTATGTTTCCAAATCTGACCTTGGTTTTGTGTTTCCCCCTTGTAAATCTATAGATTTTTTTCCTATAGGGAGTCATTTTTCTGGGATTGGCCTTTCTGTCACCTCCCTATTTGCCCCATGTTGGAAAGAACAATTTTCCAGTAAGTGCCCCATTTTATGACATCCCAAGCACCTAAAGTGGATTCCCTAATAATGTATTTGCTTCTGAATAGAGAAGGTCTCCCAATAGATGTAAAGGGATACAAGTGAGCCACTAGATAGGTCAACCTCCACCAAAAACTAAGCAACCTTCTTGTCAAGAAGCCCCATACATCCTTCGTCCACATAATAAAGTTTTCCCATTTTACTATCTATTTCATGAATCACTCACATCATCCATAATTCAAAGGGGAAGCCTGAGAACTTATCCCATATGATTTTTCATTTAGGAACCTGCATCATGGAATCAAAGACCACTTTCCAATTTTTTAATACCAAAAGGCCTCTCCCCTTGATGCAAGGTAGGGCCACAATTTTTACAGCATCTTCTTCTTGTAGAAAGTGGAACCCAAACCATCAATTTACCATTTCACTAACCTTGGGCCTGTAATCAAGAAGAGAAGACCAACTTTTTTATATCCATTCTTTCAATTGTACCCCATTCATCTTGATAAACTCCCATCATCCCACCAACAATTTCTTTTATAGTCTAACTACATTTTCCCAATATAAGTCGACTCCTAGGATTAGCTTTTGTATCTCCTCCTCTTCTATGATTTGTTTCTTACCTTTATCTCCATTGCTTCCATTCTTCTTATTTTGGTTTTACATGGGCAGGCCAAACGCATTGAAGTCTATTTCATGGAGAGATGAAATTTTTTCTAGTCCCATTTAATTTTTTGATATATGGTTTTGTATTTCATAGCTTGTCCTAACACTTGTAGCCTAAATGGAGCCTCCTATATCTATTACAAACCTTATAGGATGGTTCTTTTTATAGCTTCGATAAACCAGATTTTTGCTCCACAGCCACTACCACATCGATCAAATTTGTCAAGGAGATATTGACTCTCCATTATGCTTTGTAGCTCAAACAACAAATCTTTAACTTAGTTAGGAGTAATATCCTGAGTAATGAGAAAAATTTCCATTCCACAATATGTATTGCGCTCCTCTACAACCATCTACCTCTGCAATCTCAATCTCCTTCTACTCATAGATCATGTTGATGGGATACTTCCTGGGATTTGTAATCACTTTCTTGGCTACTTCTATTATGTTTAGTGGGAGAAGCATGACCAAATAGGATGAAGTAGGAATGCATGTATTATCACTTTTACTTGCAACAGTTGTAATCCATTTTGGAGGGAGTTCACTCCCCATCAAACATGACCAGTTGGTCTAATCAATAGTAAAAAACCTAATCACCCTACCCTACCAATGCTTCAAATTAGAATAAGTTTAGTACTGCGTCCATTGGTACAACTTCTAGGTATGTGGGGTTGTAAAATGTGGATGCCTAGGTCCACAATTATGGAAAACCATATAGTTTTGGCAGAAATAAAAGAAAATTGTTGATTAGCTATTATTGAGATAGATAGGTCCCACATTGGTAGGGTTGAAAGGAGGAGACATTGGATTTCCCCAATCCATAAAACCACAAAAAAGTCACCATCAAGACATTGTGATCTGGATCCTATTATGATTGGTTGGTTGGATTCACTATCATACCATGGGATCGACCAAACTAATCTTCTTCTCTGATAATTATTTAACCTAGATCCTAAGTTGATGGTTCTGTACAAGCACCTTAAAATTTCTAAGAGGTGATTTTCTGGAAATACTAGTATGAGTTGAGGCCTTCATAACAACATAAAAATCATAAGAGAATCCTGATTTTAGCCATAAGATTATGTGCAGTATTTATCTAACTAACAACACCATATTTGGAACCAGCACACACAACAATTAAGCCATCTCTCTGTCAGTCTACTTTTGAAGCTTGCATATTTGTCTACTCTAGTTTTTCCTTCTTTAGGTTTTTCCTAAAGGATTTGTTTTATAGTTTTTGGAGGTTACATCCTTGATAGACAAGTTACGGCAAAGTGCAGAAAAATTATATGATACCGACCCCTATGGTAATACTTCATGAAGGCTTTTATGCCACACCCATCAAATTCTCACCTTTGTGTTCTATGTTTCCCAGAATTCTGTATGTGACACAACATTTGACTAAGGATTATAATGACTATGATTAACATATTTATTACTACAAATCATTCTATTATGTCCTATGTGTTCATAGTTTTTTACTAGATAATTTACATAACTTCCTATATAAGATGAACATAAACCAACTTTATCTAACCCTTTTACCCTTCTAAAGAACATAAATCCATTGACTAACATACAACACGCTTGGTACTTGAGTGTGTTCAGATATGGTAGAGGTGAAAACTCTTGCAAAACAGAGGCAAAAGACCATTCACTAAAAATTCCAACTAGAAGTACTTACATTCCCACCACTCACTATGTTTTTTTCCCTTTTATTCATTATGCTGAAAGAAGCTCCCTCACACAACTCTTGAATTTGTCGCACTATGAAGATAGACCACTAGCAATCTCCATAATCCCTTGAAAAACCAAACACAATTAGACATCATTTTGATTGTGTTGAGAAGGATTTTATCGTTTAACATGGGTGAGATGTGGTACTACTAACACTGAAATTAAAAACATGGGTGATATGTGGTAGTGGTGACAGTAACAGTGCAAACATAATGCAAGGGAAATTGAAAAGAAAAGTACATAAAAGCAACTCATTTCAAGAAAATGATTTCTAATTCATAACTCTACGTATGATGACTATAGTTGTTGTAATTGATTACCATAAAAAAATGTTTTAAAAGGCAACAAAATTATAAGACTAAAATTTATTAGCAGGGGATCACCTTAATTTTCCTTAGTGGACCATTCCCAAGTGTAAGTTGTCAATACAAGCCCCAAATCTAGCTCAATGGATTCCATGAAAATGAGTCATCAAAATCAACCAATCATCTAGTGCCTGACTATGTAGGGATTTCCATTCTACATAGTTAGAGGCTAGGAAACGAGATTTACCATCGAATCCCCTCCCATTTTCTCAAGAAACCTTATTAGCTAGTACATTCATAATTATAATCTTGTAGACCATGAAAATGGAAATGCATATGTGGCCAGTGTCAAACACATAAGCCAAGGTGAGGATATGAGTGTCTGATAACATCATTAATTAATATACCAAAATGATAGGCGAACAAAACATGGCAATTGAAAATTCATAATAAATCAAGCATGGAAGAACTAAAATCATAATGTTGGTGCATAAAACTCGTGGAGTTACAATTGAGCCCTAAGCATTGAAAATTCAAAAACAAATGCAAGACACAAAAAAGATCACAAACGATAGCAATAACACACATACGAGCAAGAAAAAGGAGGATCCCTAATGTCCCTTCCTCTCCTAGTACCTCAATCCTTGGACAAACATTCTCACTTCCATTTGATGTCGCACCTCCCATGATACCAACATCTCCTCGTCAAACCCAATGTGGATCATGTTCAACCTTATTTTTACCACCAATGTTGTAGTATTATTTGAAGCCCCACCTTCCTCAATAACAATCCAAACAAGTTTCCCAGGAACCAATATAAGAATATGCATCAAACCAATCAAATACACACTACTTAAAATCCTCGCATAAGTAGTTATTATAACCATTAAGGTTTGCTAGTCCTTAACCCCAAAAGTCAAGGTCTATTCCAATTGAACCTTCTCTAGAAGTTGATGGGCCTTCATGACCTTATTGAGATTCAGGTGAACATTTATAGCCCTCTAGTCGTTAAACCTATAAATGAACATTTGTTTCCTTTGAGCCCTCTATAGAAGTTGGTGCACTTTCATGACCTCATCAATATTTGGGAGAAGCAACCACCGTTTAAAGATCCCATGCCTCCTCATATGGACCCTGCCACTCTTGCCCTGAGAAACAAAATTAGCGTTACGGTTGGGGTATGAGTTGGAATCCCCTTTCACCTACACATTGATGTTGTATGGGTGGCTGACTTCGACCTTGGTGGCACCACCATGAATTTTCTGGAGCCGTGTGAGCTTTGTTCTAGTGTGATGATAGGGAGTCTCAGGGCCATTAGTCGAGGAGGCAAAGATCAATATAAAATTCAATGAAGAAAACTTGAATCCTAGTATAAGATTTGAAATGCTATAGAGATGATGTAGAACTAGCTAGAGGAAGGTTGTTGGGAACTTCAACACTCTCTCTACTAAATTCTCTAGAGTCAACCTTAAATTTTTTCTCCTCATAGAGTTCTATAATGAGCTCTCTTCCTTTTTTGTTTTACTAAGAATTGGGATAGATTTGTTTTACTAATTTATATATCACGTGAGCTTTTTTGTGTTACATTTCCTTCACATTTTACTTTTATGTTGTTTTTAAAGAGGTGGCATCATAGAAATAGGAGATTTGGATGACTAGGTGGACCTTCGACCAAAATTTCTTACCAAACATATTTTTTCTTCATATGTGATCCATGCACGACACCAACACTTCACTTTCAATGGGGATATATTTTTCAATATTATTAAACAATATGAGCTGACATATAATTCTCATGAACCACATAATAATATGTGTCGATTGGTGTAATATTTCCACTACAAATTTGGCATCAATATTTTGTGTCATTTTGTCAATAACCAATAATGACGGGATTACGTGACACAATATTTTTTTTAGTAAATATTTCAAACACTTGACCAACATGATCTTTACATAACATAACTAGACTGGGCCTATATAAGCCTAGATACCATATGCACCTTGAGGTTGTGAAGGTCAAGGTTTTGTATACATATTCTTTGCTCCAAAAGTATAGTTGCATAGAAATAAAAAGTGTTGATGTAACATCTAGATCCAATGCAACATTGTTACACATGAAGATGTTGCAACCTCTAGATCTCGTGTAACATCATTACATAGACATGTAAAGAGTCAATTCAATGACTAAATTCAATCTAACACTTACATGGGCACATAAAGATTCAATGCAATGACTAGAAATATTTTAACAACATTACACAAGCACAGAAAAAGGCCATGGATCACTCAATTTTTGTTGATTTTAATAGTGTGAGATGTATCATAAAGTAATTTTGATGTGTATGTGTGTTTAATTGATATTGCTAAGATAATTTTTTTTTTTTTAATATCTGTATACTTATATTAATTCTTCTTCTTTATTTTGTTGGGTAAATGGATCCTTTCATTCATCATGAAAATTTACATAGAGCTTGAATTTCCATAGGAGGACTAAAAAGGAGGATATTTTTGAAACTAAAAAGCTTTCTACAAATAAAAAAAATAAAATTAGAGAATGAGTATGATAACAATATACACATAGAAGACTCCATGAGGGTTCAACATTTCAAGGGGAAAATGGATGTGACATTTGCATGAGTTTGCTAGAGTAGAATAATTTTACAGTGTTTTCATGGATTAGTGCCTTATTGCTCATGCAAGATAATTTTTAGCTTCTTTACCCAAGACCACCTTCAATTCAATCATTTGAATCCGAGACTTGACTGTGAGGAATTAGAGCCTAACCGCTTTCTTAGAATAGAGACCAAGTTTACAAAATCATCGCCTCATAAGCTAGCATGCCCTTCACATATTTTGCATGTCATTACTTTGTAAGGGAAATTAGCCATGGGTCATCCAGATTCAAATAGCACTTCTACTTCAACTTCTTCCAAATGGGACCTTATCATTTCATGTGGTAATAGATTTTTAGAGTTCTCTTTAAGAGACATTTTCATGTCCTCTAAGGGGCTATGAGATTTATCTTCCACTAATTGAATTCTTTATTGAATATTTAATTACTCTCGGGACTCCTTGAGAGAGACTATTTTAGATATAGGGATCTAGATAGGATTTGAGGTACCCTAGGGAGTCAAGACACAAATTTCTTCTTCTTTGGCGAGCTTTCCATGAATCAAATGTCTCTTTTTGATTGGTCTCCTCAATTGTATTTTTGTCAGTGTTGTGAGTATGGGATTTTCCTCGTTTGCTAGCAATAGTGATATGGCTAGAAACTATTGGTGTGATAAGTATAAAAACATGGGTAAAATCCACTTCTGGGTAATGACAATGGTTGAATGTAACATTTGTAATCTCAAATGTTTGAACTTATGCTACTGGTATAGTATCATGATGGGAAAATCAGTAACAATGATATATTCTTGTAATTCATTTCCAAACTAATGAAGAGTTGAATTTCAAAAAACAAAAGATCATTTCCTGATATAATTTGTATAACAAAACCATGAAATACATATAAGTTTCTCTTAAGCCTGTTGTTGTATACTAACTAGTAGTTATATTAAAAACCTTCTTATCTTTCTTCCACCAACTATCTAACATTCTATGTATTATTTGTTTATGATGAATCCTATCACAAAGGAATTATTCTATCAATTCTACAATAGAATGAAATTGGTATATCCTATTTTTTATGAACACGTGTTGATGGTGCTACAAACTGCCAACATACAGGGTTTCCCTGTGATGTGAATTCTCAATTAGAACTCACACCATTTGCAGTAGAAGCGCAATCAAGAGTATCAACCTGGCGATAATAACACAAAGGTTCACCTTGTTGTCAATGAATAACATAAGGGATTATATACATAACCCTTGAACAAGAAAGTAAGTCGACATGTGTAGCACCAATTGCAATGTTAAAAAGGAGATCTTCACAAGAGGGAGATGTGAGTAAGTCTCTGGAAGGATGTAATAATAATATCCTAGAAGAGGCACATGAGAGAAAGGAAATATTCATTGATTAACTTGTAAATTAGCTCCCAAGATAATATTGATTCATGGAAATAGATAAAACAAACATTCAATAAGATACGTAATGAATCTAATCAATTAGTTCAATTTCCTTAGTAAACATGAATATAAGATATACAATAATTCAAATAAGAGACTCAAAGGATACACAGCACATGTGTGAAAGGATATTGGCACAATGAGCTTTAATATTGAATGAAAGATCCAAGGACATAGTTACAATGGTGAGGAACTCCTTCTGGTATAGCAATAATGAGTCACTTCTTGCTTCCCCAAAGTGTATTTTTCTCTCCTATGCCAAGTTAGAGAAGCCAAGACTAGCTCTCGAAATCTTAAACCTCAAAAAATCCTTTTGCTTGAGTTATGAGGGTGTATTTATAATAAGAGGAATGAACTTTCAAATTCTCATGATTATTGGACTACCCTCTTGACACATGGACTTATAATATGTACTTTAGACTTGTAAACAACTCTTGAACTTATAAATTACTTTTGGACTTCTCCAAATGAAAATTTTATTGTCCATATATGACTATGTCACTTTTCATATTCCACATGTGACTCATGGACTTCCACATATTACATTTTGTCATTTTTCCTTAGATAATACATCATTAAATTCCACATAATGATGTGGAAAGACACATGGACATATTTGACATAGTGGACACTTATATAATTTACAACTTGACAATGATGACATGGAACTCATGATGAGGTGGAAATATTAAGTTTCTCTCTTTGATGCTTTATTTTCAAGCGTCATGAAAGATCTGATCAGTGCTTCATATTATTGAAAGATCCACATTGTTTCTTATCTTCACCCTATAAGGGGCCTTGGATCATTCATGTAATCTTTTGAGTCATCATGTAATTTCTTCCTTCTATCATGGTCCAAGAACTCCTTCATGTCTTCATGATAGTTCTCTTTTGTGCTTCTTCTCTGCATGTGTTTCTTTGTGTCTTCTCTTTTCTATCTTTCTTGAGAATCTCCTTGTCATGCTAAGAAATTTCTCTTGCCAACGAAGGTCATTCATGACATGGGAAAATTATTCTTGAAATCACCTACTCTATCTCTACCTAGCTGATGGAATGAACTGCTTAGATATGTCTATGGAAGGGTTCGAGGAAGGAGGCTTTATAAGGAAAGTGTATTTGAATTAATCAGTGGCATAGGAAGGCTTCACTATTCATTGTTACTACACTATGCACTATAATGAGGGGCTCTCCTTGGTCTAGCATAGTGATAATGCTCAAGAGACAAGGTGATGAGCTTGTTGTTTAAGATTGTGTCATGTGACCAAGGGAAATAGAGAAGTCAACATAGTTTGACTAGTAAAGGACTGAGGGGAGGCTTCCTTGAGCCTTCTTATGTAGCCATGTGCTGAGAGAGAGAGAGGCTTGACAAGTTTTCAACACATAGGGAAAGAAAAAAGAACAACGGTGAAAGCATGGGGCTTGAGACTGTGCCATGTGCTGAATGGAAGAGGAAGCCTTAAGGAAAGCACAATTTTGTCATAAAGTGGTCACTTTTCATTTGGAATGCATATTTCCTACCATTATAGCACAATTTTACCCATTAGTGGCTACTTATTCATATGGAATTCACTTTTCACTGAGGGAAGCCATAAAAGGCAGGTCACTTTGCCTAAGAAGGTTTTGACTACACTGTGAGGATAGGAGGGACTTTTCATTCCATAGATTCATTTCTTAAGGGGATGGAAGATGTCCTTGTGATTATTTATGAGTGCTCTATGTGCCATTTAATGCATATGTGATCAAAACTTAGTGCAATAAGTCGATATGAACAAAAATTGTTAGATGATTGTCATGAGAAAGCTCATAATGTGCATTGATTTGAGATGTCCTTGAGAAGGAATTAATGCACAATTCATGGTAAGAAAAGTTGCATCAATGAGGCTCATTAGTAGGTTAATATGATTACTTGAGAATACAGTTACTGCCTTCACAACATGCACTAAGGAGGAGGATCAAGAAGATATCCAAAATGGTTGTGTGGGACTAGTAGAGTAAGATAGGGAAACACATCTGAACAAAAATAAAACATGGATCACACAAATGAAATCGACCAATAAAATCTAGATGGACACACATGAATCATGGATATAAATGACACCTTGAAATTGCAACGAAGTGACAATTATTTATAAGTGTGATAGTTGAAACAACACATTATGACACTTTGAACACAAGTTGCAAAACAATTGTTGACTGTGATAAAAAAGTTCACTAAATTATACGAATGTGTATATCACATACTCTGTGATATATAACACCATCTAATGTTGAAGAGTGTGCCAAAACTAGCTCTAGTGATGCACAAATATGTGTGACATGTAGGAGTGAAAACAACAAAAGGCGACACCTGCGATAGGAGGAAAACATGAAGACACAAGTTGTAAAATGATAGGGACAGTAAAAGAGACACATTCTATAGTGATGATAACACAAATAAAACACATATTAAAGTGAAATCAAGGAAAAGTGACAATCATGGAATTGAAATTGATACTTATGTAACAAAGGGTGTGGAAAAGCGATAATTGAAAAAATTCATCGAAATAGAAATTCAAATTCAACCAATGTGAGGGATATTGTCAATTGAAAGTTTCCATTGAATTTAAATGTGACCTGAACATTTCATAGGCACCATCATGATGGATTTTTATATGCCTATTTAAGTTTGCATAAAGGAAATGCACTTGCAAATTCACCAAGGACTAGGCAAGTGCGTGAAAGTGACTTTGACATTTAGAATATGAGAAGAAGACTTAAACACTTCACACCATCAATAAAAAATGAAGTGAGCATAGGTGAAAGATCGTTATATCTTGAGTAGGCTCCAAAATTCAAGTGTGAGAAAATATTGGGAGGGTGTTGATTGCAACATCAACACTTGGTGACACGGTGGTATAACTCCAACTTTTCTACTTAGGTTTTACCTTTAAGTGAAAGGTCTCATTCTATCTGGAAGTATTGATTCGCCATGTGGATCACCTTGGCTTCCGCACATGTCTAGCTCAAATGTATAGTCTCATCTATTCCTTATTCAACTTGAAGCGCATCAAGATAGACTAGTCATACCTTAATTGTTTTGATAGGGGAGAATGATAATGGGTATACTGAGCTTTTAAGCACATCCACTAGTGTTTCTCCACTACCAACAAGCCTGAACAATACCCTAAAAAATTCTCCTCAAGGAACCACACTTATTTCTTCAATACGGGCAATCATGGACAATACCTTTATGAGGTTTCTTGTCTCACCTCTCTACATAGGAAGCCTTTCTCTTATTCACCCTCTATTTAGTTATTAATAGAATTTGTAAAGGCAGTTATTTATTTTTATTGTGGAAGAGGAATCTTGACTTCTGGAGAGCGGGAGAGGTGGGCTCCTTGTTTAATGGATTCAAAATATAACTGAAGTTATATGAGTGTTTAAATTTTTTCTCGTTTCCGTTCTACTAAGTTAAGTCAATAAGTAAAAACACCATTCAATACAAGGCTCAAACAGAATGAAGATCCTAATAAAGATATAGGCTTCATTGGTCAACCAAAGGATTTCTAATGAGAAAAAATCATATTTTCCATTCAGACATCATTCACTTTAAATATATATAAACCCAATATAAAGAAGAGGTAACAGATTAGTCAAGCATTTTTCATCATCACAATTTCCCTTCTCAAGTTTGACACATTGTCTTTTGAGCCAAAAGCATCATTTTTCATGCAGAATCTTATTGAGAAAATAAAAAAGAAAATACATGACAAAAGAATGAAACAAAACCAAAAGAACATAGAAAATGGACGTTGAACTGAAAGCACCATGCGAGAAAACACTAGGAAAACACAAGAAATTCTAAAGGGAGGATATGCATGATAAATATGGAAAGGAAACTAAAATTTAGCTATAACATATCTAGACCTACTCCAATGGAAACATTTAGGGGCCAATAATTGCAAGTGGGTTAATTTTCCATGCTTTTTCCAAAAAAAAAGATTTTGCTAATTTCCATTTTTCCTAAAAAATGATTTGCCAAAATTTTGTATTATAAAAAAAATTTATGTTAAAAATCGCCAAAAATTTATATAGAGACTATATAAAATTATTGGACATTTGAATATTTTTTCAAAAGTATCATCAATCATTTTACATATATCATATTTGGGTCTCATGATATGTGCCAAGGTTTCCAAACTTTGAGATAAATTTCCATCCTTAAAATTTTCCATGCCTACTCCTAACCTAACCAAATAGAAGGTTGGGCCTAAGTATAATGATATTTCCAGTATAGCCATCGGAGTTCGTGACCTGCAAAAAAAAATATGAAAACATTTAAAAATAATATAAGAAATTCTACAAAAGAAATGATAACAAATTGAAAAACCTTCAAAATGAACCGAACGTCTTGGAAAATCATAAAAATATATGCCACAATGACTAATTCTAACCATTTCAGAACTTTAAATTTCTACCTAGAACCATAAACAAACAAACCTAGAAATCTTATTGTGAATGTACCTGCATATGTGCTATCTTGCTTGGAAAACTTCATGAAAAATTGTAACTTATTATTACCACAAGAGCTTTCAAAATAAGACTACTCTAACCATTCAATAATTGGATTCTAGTATTCATAACAAAAGATTTGGAAACCCTGAAATTCTTAAGAGAATAAACTTTCAATCAAAGTATTTGAATCACAAAGAGAATCTTTTGATGGGGACTCAATATGATCTTGCTCAGAATTCTTGCCAATATGGTGAGGACATGACATAACCATCATCTTACTATGAAGAGCATCAATTATCCGACAATTATCTAACTAATGAAATAATGAATCAAACAAATCAATGGATTTAACAAAATCAACCACTGTAAAACAATTATCATGAAATATGTTGATACGTAAATAATTATTTTGGTGATAGTTTTTAGAACCATTATTGCAATCAATATGGTCAGTTAATACATAAGCTTCTAAATTTTCCATTAGTTCCCTTTATATTTTATTATATTTGACGCAGGAGAATTTACCCAAGAGAAAATCATTGTAATTAAGTAGATATAGGGGGTCATGTATTTTTAGGAAGTTGGATTACTAAGTGACAAATTATTGTAATATTAGGCTTTTAAGTGAATTAATTAGATAATGGGAGGAAATTGTAAGTGCTCTCGAATAAATGAGAACATGAGTGGAAATAATGACAAAAGAGCCTAAAATCAATTAGGACTCTTAGAACAGTTCATGATTCGAGGAACTAAGGAGAGACTTTAGGAATTAATTAATTAGAAGTGGACATAATAGACAGAAGATTTAGGAGTCAGTTCAGTAGATATAGGAGTTGAACTAGGATAGTTCAAGAGAACTCCTAGAATACATGTAATCCTACGGGCAGAGTCGAAAAGGAGTGGCCACTAACATTGAAAAAATAGGCCTGTGCAAGACCGAGAAGTCTTGAATGTAACCCTTGCTTTTATATTAATATATGTAGATGTTTGTTCCTGAAAGTGTCAGAGTATTGAAGAGTATTTCATGAATGATTTACTGTGAATTCGTAGGCTTGGCAATAGGTTGCACTAAGAATTCTGAAGGACGCGGAGGAACGAAGTAATTCAGAGGAATCACAATGGGTCATTCAATCCAATTGAGGAAGGAGAGTGAAGCTCTGGATATAAGGACATGCGGATTTAAGACCTAGTGGGAATGAATTGAGCAATAGAAGGGTATAAGGCGAAACCTTTAAGAAAGCCCGAGCCATAGAGAAACGCTGAGGAAACAGCGTAAACTCTTAGTAAAAAAGGAAGAATAGTGAAGTGAGGCTTCAACACACAGGAGCCGTTGGATCAATATGATCAACGGATAGGATCATATTGCGGAGAGAGCCGAAAGCTAATATCGCATCAGCGGGTTTACATATAGGAGTGGTATTTTAGGCGAGTGAGGAGTGGTAAGTTGTACTGAGGGCTGAGCACCCAATTCCACTCACCATTGAACACGTAGCAGAGAGTGAAGTTGAGAAACTGCTTCATCAAGTGATTAAATGCCGTGGGTATTATCAACTCAAAATAAAGTGTGAACCATTAAATCTACAAACTAAAGATCAACAACGGAAGGCCGTCAATGACATTTGAAAGGGGGAAGGATCTCAATTGTTGGATCGATCACCAGATCTATGGTCCCACTTTAAATCAGCGATCGGAGGAGGCGGAGGTCGGAGCAGCGCTATAGAGTGATAAAATAGAGGCCTAACGATAAATATAGTTGTGAGTCTAATGAATTTGAAGTTCGCTATATGTGTTTGGAGCAGAAGTTCCATGTTTTCCCTTTGTATTATGTTAAAGTGTTGAAACACTTCCGATAGTTGCATATCGGAGGGGAAAGGGTGATGAAGCACATGTGTAATGTGGCCTGTGAAAGTCCTGATATCCGATGGCGATTGTGATAGAGGTATAGCCTCTAAATTTTTGCAAAGGTCGTACGGAAGGCGAAAAAGGTATGTTTTGTAGTTAATTCCTTTGTTAATGGATTTTATAAGGAAAATTGTTGATGAAAGGGTTAATGTGTAAATATATATTAACCAATATTTTAAGAGGGAAAGGTTGATACATATGTGGTTAAGGGTATATGTAAAGGTGCTGAAGGGTTTTTAATTCCCAATAAGAAGGATTAATGAAAAGAATTTAATCAAAAGTCTTATACAAAGGCTCAAGGGTTGATATAGTCCTGATAGGAGGTTTAGGCGGGGTGATTGGTTCCGATAACAAAGGAACTATGGCAAAAATGCCCTTAACCATGTATGGTTGAACATTTGACTCCATTACAGAGTTAAATACTTGGGATAGTTTTGTTTGTGCATATTGTGGGTATGTGCGGGGGTAACGCTGTGTCATTAGTGGTACCAGAGCAAGTTTGAAATTAGAGCGAGGAAAGATTTCTGCGAAAGGGAGTTTGCACATAGAAGAAGGTCATGCGCATAAGTTAATTGATGAATGATAGAGAATACAACGAAAGACTATAAGGGGGAAATTTAGAAGTTCTTGGAAGACCGTAGCAGTTCCAACAGAGGCTGGGAATAAACAGGAACAAAGGATTTCTTCAAGGAAAGAGAAAGCAAGGTTTCTTAATGCAAGTTCTGAAGGGAAGAGGACATGGAGGCAAAACATAGAACAATTCGTGGGGGAATGGTGAAACAAGATCATGCTGAGATCTTGAAGGTGAGGTAATGTGTTCTATTTTAAATTGAGAATGTGTGTTTTTATACTAATGCAGAGGTGACAGCAAGACAAGTTGTGAGAGGAGACCGGATGTGTTCTTGAAGACAAAGTAAGGAGAATACTCTGATAGAGAAGTGGGAGTGAACCTAACGAATCCAACAACAGATTGGATAGAGAGGACAGTTGAAGTGTTCTCAAGAGAGAATGAAAAGTTACGGAAGCCTAGAAGGAGCAAAGGTGTTGCTCAAGAGGAGGTTCCAGATAGAGGATCATGCTTACCCAAAAGACTCAGTGAGGAGAGCTTAGTGAGGTAAGATTGAATCCAGGAGGACTAGCTGTAGAAGAGCCTTGTTGCAGATGAGTGAGAAGCTCATGAAGAAAGAGGAGAAGAAGATGACTACTGATAGTCATAACAGAGGTTCAGAGAGAAGCCACAATAGGAGAAAGATGAAGAAAGAGGATGCCAAGGCAAATGGCAAGAGGATGAGTCAAGAGGAGATTGACATGGAGATTGCAGAGTTAAAAGAACAACTCGATGCGTTGAGGAGAAAACGTGAGGAAAGCTAGAGGCTAGGTTGAGTCTTGAGGGGGAAGCCAGTGGAGTGGCATGAGATGCAGAGAAGGCTACAACATAAGCAAGTGAAGTAGTTGATGGAAAATCTCAAGGAAGTTGAGTTAGAAATGGAAGAATCCATTTGTGAACCAGAACAAGGAGAAATTATGGGAGAAAGTGAAGATGAAGGCTTGAAGACTGAAACTTCAAGTGAGGCCAAAGGGTCACATGGTTTTAAATCTGACAATTTGTGTATGTTTACACGTAAAACATCTAAGGAAGGACAATTTGTTGATATTGTCATAAAGAAGGAGGAAGACAAGCAGAATCTAAATTCTGTTATGGAAGAAGATGAGATAGATAGGTATCATATGCAGTTGGAGGAATATATCAAGCAATAAAGTGAAGATCTTGAGGAGATTGAAGAAGAGATCATTGAAGAATTTCTAAATCATATGAAGGATTTAGGACACCAAGGAGATATGATGGCTGAACCATCAAGTGAGACCACAGAGTCTTATATTTTTAAAACTGACAGTTTGTGTATGATGGCATATATTGTAGGAGAAAAGCAAACTTTTGAAGATATCTTCAGAGGAGATGAAGAGCTAGAAGCAAAAGGTGACAAAGAAAACTTCTGAGAAGAAGAAGAATTTGACTACAAACATAAGGAAAAGTCTATTGATGAGTCTAAAGAAGTTGTCAAAGAGATGAGGAATCACGATCTTATTTTGATAAAGAATGAAGGAGTACTATCTCAAAGAGGTAATGAAATGAGTTTGATTAATGTTATTGATGGAAAACAAATACAAGAGAATGTTAATGCAGATGGTGGGACAAGGATAGCTCTTGGAGAAGAGAAACAACAAGAGATTAAAGGGAAACTTGAAGAAGAGACTATGTTAGCTGAAAACATAGTAAAGGATCATTAATTCACTATGATGATAGGCACAGTGGAAATAGCCATGGAAGCTATTGAGGAAGAAGGACATCTACTGAAAGATGTTAAGGAAGAAGTCTATGCAAGGTTTAACCTTGGGAGAAGGGACACTAACAAAGGAGTATTTTGCAGAGGATGAACAATCTGTTGAAGTTATCAGAAGTATGAAGAAGTATCTTTCAAAAGATAAAAACTCTGAAATAAAGGAAGATGAAGAATGTCTCTTAAATGAGAAAAGTAGTGACTTATTGCAATAGAAAGGACTTAGGATTGGAAGTGATGATGAAATACTCGCAAAGTGTCACAAGAAATTACATTGCTAGAATATTTGCTAGAGAATCGAATGTATGACAGTATGATTGAGAAAAAGGAGCTCACTATAGTGGACAAGGGAAGGAAGATATCATTAGGATAGATGGTGTGGAAGAGATACTAATGGGGAGTCTCATGAATTCTTTTGAGAATTCAAATCAGCATATTGATGTGTTGATAGAGGATAAAGAAACAGAGCAACAAACTAAATTGTTGCCAAAGGAAGATAAGGCACAAAAGCCTTATGTTTTTAATTTTAACAAGTGGTTTGTGAATGCAGTTTTAGTTGTGAGAGAGTGTTGAACAATCATGCTTTAGTCATCAAAAAAGGTAAGGATGATAGGGAGGCATCAAGTAAAGCAAGAGTCAGCATATTAGTCACAACAAAATTCAGCATAAGAATCAACATAGAAGTCAGCATAGCAAGAATAACAGAACAAGAAGAAGAACAACAGATTGAAGAACTAGTGGACAAGAGCAACAACCTGAAGCAAAAAGAAAGAGGAAGAAGTAAGAAATAGAATTTGGATGAGTCGAAACATGTACTAGAAACAGATATTGAAGAAATGTGGCAATTGATGATGAAGAAATTCAAGTGGAGGAAAATGGTAGAAGCAGGAAGCATGATTAATCAGATTGACAAGAAGAAAAAGGAGCAAAAGATAGCATAAGTGCACCAGCAATAAGGGAAAAAAGCATGTGGATAGTTACAAAAGAAAGTGTGGGACCTAGGAAGACAAAGATGAGAAGACACATGATCAGGAGATCATGAATAATTTCTACTTTGGGAGTCTGATGCAGGAGAATTCAACCAAGAGAAAATCATTGTAATTAAGTAGACATAGGGTTCGTGTATTATTAGGAAGCTGGATTCCTAAGTGACAAATTAGTGTAATATTAGGATTTTATGTGAATTAATTAGATAATGGGAGGAAATTGTAAGTGCTCTCGAATAAATGAGAACATGAGTGGCAATAATGACAAAAGAGCCTAAAATTGATTAGGACTCTTAGAACAGTTCATGATTCGAGGAACTAAGGAGAGACTTTAGGAATTAATTAATTAGAAGTGGACATAACGGACAAAAGATTTAGGAGTCGGTTCAATAGATATGGGAGTCAAAGAATGAAATGAGGCTTCAACACACAGGACCCATTGGATTAGTATGATCAACTGACAAGATCATATTACAGAGAGAGTCAAAATTTAATATTGCATCGACAGGTTTACATATAGGAGTGGTATTTTGGGCGAACGAGGAGTGGTAAGTGGTATTGAGGGCCGAGCACCTAATTCCACTCACCCTTCAACACGTAGCGGTGAGCGGAGTGGAGAAACCGCTTCATCGGGAAATTAAATGTTGTGGGTATTATCAATCCGAAATCTAGTGTGAACCATTGGATATACAAAGTAAAGATCAATGGTGGAAGGCCGTCAATGACATTTGTAAGGGGGAAGGATCTCGACCATTTGATCAATCACCAGATTTATGGTCTCGCTTTAAATCAACGATCGAAGAAGGCAAAGGTCATAGCAGCACTGTGTAGGGTAAAATACAGACTCGACGATAAATATAGTCACGAGTCTAATGAATTTGAGGTCCGCTATATGTGTTCAGAGAAGAAGTTCCATGTATTCCCTTCGTAAGTGTTGAAACACTCCCAATAGTCGAATATGAGAGGGGAAGGGGTGATGAGGCACATGTGTAATGTGGCTTGTTAAAGTCTCGATAGTCGATAACAATTGCGATAGAGGTACAGCCTTTGAATCTCTGCAAACATCGTAAGGAAGGTGGAAAAGGTATGTTTTTTAGTTAATTCCTTTTTTATAAGGAAAATCATCGATGAAAGGGTTTATTTGTACATATATGTATATATATTAACCAATGTTTTAAGAGGGAAAGGTTGATATATATGGGGTTAAGGGGATATGTAAAGGTGGTGAAAGGTTTTAATTCCCAATAAGAAGTATTAATGAAAAGAATTTAATCAAAGTCATATACAAAGGCTAAGGGTTGATATAGTCCCTATAGGAGGTTTAGGCGGGGTGATTGATTTCAATAACAAAGGAAATATGGCAAAAAGGCCCTTAACCATGTATGGTTGAAGATTTGACTCCATTGTAGAGCTAAATACCTAGGACAGTTATGTTTTTGCATACTCATACTCTGTGTATGTGCGGGGGTAACCTTGTGTCATTAATATACCATCCCAACAATGTGAAATATTAAGGCATTAAAAAGAATTGTTGAAATTGTAAATCCAGTAAACCAACCAAGATAGTGATCTGCAAAATTATTGGAAACATGTGCCAAGTCAAACCCAATATATGTACCAACATAAGGGTTGTGCCCAGCTAAATGGTTGAAGAATTTTTAATCACTATAGAAGAGGAAATGTTCTAGGGAAATGAATAGCTTCATGACATACAAAAGAGAGATAAAAAAATGATAGGATTTAAAAGGGTCTAATAGAGAGAAATCCTTCAACCCAAAATGACATTTATATTAATAATCAGAATGACAGGCCTTGAAATTGTAAGGATCTATTAAATATGTGATTTCAAACCTTTGGTCTAATATAAGGGATTCACATGAAAAGGGACTAACCCAACAAATAAGCTTTATCTGATTAGAAGTATATTTTGAGGATGAGGAAGATTGACTTGGAAAAACTGAAAGTCCTTTAAGAATAAACTCATAACCAATGAGTGAATGTAAAATAAATATCCATGCATGAATATATGGATCTAACCTACTTCACATAACATAACAAGACTACCAACCTGACATAACCAAGAACAACACAGGATGAAATTCCTTGACTACTTGACATGTCTTTGAACTTTCTTAGTGGCTTGCAAAATCATCAGGTAGACACACATCATTATCATTAGATATATCAATGGAAACACTGCCACTGGTTTGTTCAGATTTAAGATGAGGCATATTGGACTCTTGATGGATAGAGAATTTAAATGCATTGATCAAAGAATACCCTCTATTCGATAGAGTTGGAATATCTTCCTCCTGACTTATAAATGATTAGCAATTGAATAACTCATGAGTAATGGATTGAATCTTTTCCTTCTATAGTTGTAGCATCACACTATATTGAAAATGGTTAAGACCACAACCAGGTGGGTAGGGGTTTAAATTATTAGGAAAAGTCGTTAGTCTAACATATTCATCAAAGACATTCGGGTAAAATGAATGATGTGTCAAAGGAAAGGGAAGATGGTAAGACTCAGAGGAGATATATTTGTTGTAACTAGGTCAAGCTAAAGATTAATTGAATCATCATAACATTCATTAAAATAATGATTGAATATAGGCATATCACTATGATCTTCAAGCTTACTTATGTAATACCCTTATATATCGTTTTTAGACATTGACTATTTTTAAAATTTTGAACCATTATTGGATTAAATGGTTATGGAATCTAGAATTGGATGATGTAAACATTCTTATTATTATAGAAGTAACAAATAAATTTGTCTGAAATATTCTGAAAAATCCACTAGAGTTTAGAAGACATCCTTCCATATTATGAAAACTAGTGGGTGGTTAAGTCCACATGGTGGAAGTTCCCTAAAATTCTTTTGAAAGTCTCAAGGAGAAAATAATTAAAAATATTAACATAATGGGGAAAAAATATTGTGTTAATTACTTATTGAGATAAATACTAGGTGGGGTGGAATAAAGCACCCCTAAATATGAATCCTTTTTGATAAAAACTAAAGCAAAATTACCCAGACAAAAGGCTAGAAAACCTTAAAGCATGATCCTTCTAAAATTTTGTTGGGAAGAGATCTATTAAATAAATCACATAGGAATGAAGGGGTGGTTTATTATTGAAAGCAACGTGCTCTTAGCTAGGGGATAACTATAGAAGATATTTCAAGGTTGGGTGGCACATGCTTGATTGTTGAATAATTCCCAAGTAACTACTACCGTTAGATGAAAATTTGTTTATTTATTTTTTTATATATTAAATTGTTCATTGAAAATGTATCAGTAGAATAAGAGGAATTAGTACTATATGCTAGAATTTTGCTTGCATGATATATCTACTTTCTATATGATATTGCAAATTGTGTATAATTTACATATGCAAGAGTGTAAGATATAAATGCCAAAAGAAATTGCTTAGCAAGGAGAAATGTAAGTAGGAATTGTCAATGACGGAATGATGAGGCTGTTGGAATTATTTAATATGAAATCAATAATAGAGAAGAAATATAGAAATGTGATATCAACTCTAGAAGAGTATAACACTAAACATATATAAAAGGAAATGGATTTAAAAGGTTACACTATGCTGAAACTTACAAATTAAAAGTAATTTTCTGGGGATAATCAAATGAATAGAGATTAAATTAATTTTCTGGGGATAATCAAATGAATAGAGATTAAATTAATTTTCTGGGGATAATCAAATGAATAGAGATTAAATATCACGAAGAAAGAGTATTAAATTGGCTAATGACACAAAGGAAAGATTGCCAAATCATTTAGAAGTCCGAAAATTGTCTCTTCTAAATATTATTGGAGAATCTATGATCTAACCATAACATAGTGGAACAAATGAGATTCCCTTGTGATATCAATTGGTTATGTATATTTTAAATGGATATAGTAGTTAATTGAAAGGATTTTTATCATAAATAGAAGCATTTGAAACGATGTTGGGTATATATGTTTACTGACATGAACGCTGCCATATTTCATCCAAGCATTGTGCAAAGAAAATAGGTTGCTAGTGGAACTCGTGAAAAGAAGGAAACAAAAGATATTCTTAATATCCTTATAAGAGGATTGAACAAATGTACCTGTTTTGAATCTTTGTAAATTGTTGCCTTGAGCGCTTATTGATGAGACAAATAAAAATAATAGGCCCCAAGAAAATAAGTAAGAGCATTCAATTGCAAAATTAACATAACAGTGTACTCATACTATGTCTAATTAATAATTATAGTAGAAGTAAATCATATGCGAAGATTTGTAGTAGAGAATTATATCTATATCTATATATATAAAAAGAAAAATGTCCATCAATATAAGCATTCATAGAAGCAAGTCCTTTGTAAGAATCATATATATTACTTAGAAATAAAACTTCAATACATGTTCTATTAGAGTTAGAATATTCTTGTGTTGCACGGGGTCGATAATAGACTACTACAATAGAAATTTGTCCAGGAATTCTACATCAAGCTTGAGGCTTATACATAAGCGACAGCATATCACCCTGTAAGGGTCAACAACCTTCAAATACAGAAGGAAACATTTGCAACCAAAATTATATGCCATAATGATCTGAGGACTTAGCGAACAATTCAAATTGTCGACCTGTAGAAGCATCGAGGCAAGCTATCGGAGGTCGCACGAAGCCAAAAAGACAAAACACCAGTCCAAATTAATGAGCCTTTGACAAACATCATACTTAAAATAAAAAAACTGCAGGAAAGGGTTGTAACCATGTTGGGTATTCTTTTTGATAAGGGAAAATACCAAAACCAAGATTCAAACTAAACACAGAGGCAATGCTCTGCTTTACTTCCACAGGATTTTTGTGCACAGACAGCTTAAAATTTCATGAAGAAACAGAGTATTTCACCATAAGAGATTTCTATTCATTAAAACAAAAAAAACATTCACTCTGTCTTCATATGAGAATTTACACTGCTGAAAATTCCCAATAACATTTACTGCTGTAAAACCTCCATTCACATTTGCTTGTGTAAAAAAAACTTTTACATGCTGCTGTAAGAAACAAAACTTACAGAGTTACAAAAAAAAACTCGCTCCACCATTTCCTTTATGCACTGCTGTGCAAAACTACACATGGTTTTTCCTTACACCAAAAAAAAAATTACATCACCCCTGGTTCTATCTTTTTACACACTGCTGTGTGTTTAATACATACCACACATGGTTTTCGCTTCACCACTCTCATTTTTTTCTCTACTGTGAACTCACACTAAAACCTCCCGTGTGCCATCCAAGAAACAATGGTCAACACAGTAATTAATTACATACACCTATCCCATACAGAATTTATGTAATAAGTACATACGCCCATACCTTTTCATAAAAAAACTTACGAACTCTAAGTAAAACTTTAATATTTTACCTACCACTATGACATTTCATTAAGACGTATGGTCAACCAAAACTTAGATTTACTCCACGCAACATTTAATATTTTCCGTCGGGTGAATTTCAAACATTATGCAATTTGGTTTTGGGAAGCCATCGGGTCCACTCCATCGCATCGCAACTTTACTCATGTCAAAGACCCCGACCCTATGATATTGCCGATAGCGAAGTGCCGATGCGATATCGGCGATCGCTCATCGCAAACACAAGAGCTTCCTTATGACTCCTTCACTTCAACTTTGCCGATGCGATATCGGCGATCGCTCGTCGGCAACATTTTATATTGCTGCCACTGCCTGCCTCCTATGCTTCAACCTGCCGATATGCCGACTTGCCGATATGCGATATCGGCGATCGCAGTTGAAATTATATTTTCAACACTCCCCTTTAATTTCAACTGTCGGGCATTCAATCATACCCAAACACTTCCTCAAAAATTCAAAGCTCTTCTGATCCAATGGCTTTGTTAAGATGTCTGCTACCTGTTCTTGAGTCCTGCAATGTTCCAAGACAATTTCTCCATTGTTCACCAATTCTCTGATGTAGTGAAACCTTGTATCAATGTGTTTCGTTCTCTTATGAAACACTGAATTCTTTGACAATGCAATAGCTGAGCTATTGTCACAAAAGATCACTGTCGCTTTTGCCTGCTCTTGGCCTAAGCTTCTCAACATTCTTCTCATCCACACTGCTTGACATGCTGCTGCTGTAGCTGCCACATATTCAGCCTCTGCTGTAGACAATGCTACAATGGACTGCTTCTTAGAAGCCCATGAAATGGCTCCTGAACCCATATGAAAAACATAACCGGAAGTGCTCTTCCGATCATCTACACTTCCAGCCCAATCGCTATCAGTGTAACCAATTAAATCTGAACTTTCTGAGACGCTATATAATATGCCAAACATTTTGGTACCCTTGACATACCTCAAAATTCTCTTTGCTGCCTGCCAATGTGCCTCCTTTGGCCTCTCCATGAACCTGGAAATTAAACTAACAGCATACATTAAATCAGGCCTAGTTGCTGTTAAATACATAAGGCTGCCCACAATGCTTTTATACAAGCTAGGATCAAAGTCCTTGCTGCTGTCCTCTCTGCTGAGTTTTAATCCCATTACTGTGGGAGTGATGGCTGCCTTGCATTCTTCCATGTTAAATCTGCCCAAAACTTGATTTACATATCTTGCTTGAGATATAAAAATTCCTTTTTCATTTTGATCTACTTCTATGCCTAAGAAGTATCTCAAGAAACCCATGTCAGTCATTTCAAATTCATCCTTCATGACTGATTTAAAATTCTCAATTAGCTGATCATCATTACCTGTGAAAATCACATCATCAACATATAAGACAACAATCAAAATTTTGCCATCCTTTTCCTTGATGTAGACAGTGGGTTCTCCTTCACATTTGTCGAATTCATTATCTAGTAGATAAGAATCTATCCTACTGTACCATGCTCTTGGTGCTTGCTTCAGCCCATAAAGAGCTTTCTTCAATTTGCACACTTTGTGCTCTTCACCTTTCTTCTCATATCCGAGAGGCTGTTCAACATAAACCTCTTCTTTTAACACTCCATTTAGGAATGCTGATTTCACATCCATTTGGTAGACTTTCCATTTGTTTTGTGCTGCTATGGACAGCACTGCTCTCACGGTTTCCATTCTTGCAACCGGGGCGAAAGTCTCCTCATAATCTCTTCCATACTGCTGCTTGTAGCCTTTAACAACCAGCCTTGCTTTATGCCTTTCAATCTTGCCTTCAGCATTGCTTTTGGTCTTGTAGACCCATTTCACACCAATGACTTCTTTGCCTTTTGGTAGCTCAACCAAATCCCATGTTTTGTTTCTCTCTATGGCATTCATCTCCTCATCCATAGCTTCTATCCATTTCCTATCTTTGATTGCATCTTCGAAATGAATAGGATCATTAACATGACAATACAAGGCAAATAAGGAATTCATTCCTTCTTCATAAATATCACTTAGATTTCTAAACTTCTTACCTCGTTCACTTGGTGTGCAAGTGCTTGAAGATGCACTTGAATTTCCTCCTTGTGGTGTGCTTGGAGAAGCACTCTCATTGATCCTCAATGGTGTTCCTTGCTGTTCTTGTGTTGGCGCTGCTGTTTGGGGATGTATTTCAACCACCTCCTCTTCATCTTCATCATGAGACAAACAGTTCTTGACATTAACTGTTTTCTCTATGCTTCCATCCCAAGCTTCCTCTTCAATGAATTGAACATCCCTGCTGACAAAGAACTTCTTGGTAGATGGGATGTACAGCCTGTAGGCTTTGGATTCATCACTGTATCCAATGAAGATGCATTTCTCCCCTTTGCTGTCCAACTTCCTCCTTAGCTGATATGGTATGTGTGCATAGGCCACACACCCAAAAACTCTCATGTGGGTGACTCCTTGCTTTCTCCCACTCCATGCCTCTTCTGGCACTTTGTTCATCACTGCTTTTGTAGGACACCTGTTCAATATATAAACTGCACAATGTACAGCTTCAGCCCAATACTCATTTGGCAAATGCTTTGCCTTCAACATGCTCCTTGCCATATCCATGATGGTCCTGTTCTTCCTTTCAGCAACTCCATTTTGCTGTGGGGTGTACCGAGTTGTAAACTGTTTATGAATTCCATTTTCTCTATAGAATCTTAGGAATTCCTTGGAGATATACTCACCTCCTCTATCAGTTCTCAATACTTTTATGTGCAGCCCGCTTTGGTTCTCCACAAGTGCTTTGAAGTTTTGAAATTTCTCAAACACTTCACTTTTGTTTTTAAGGAAATATATCCAAGTTTTTCTTGTACAATCATCAATGAATGTCAAGAAATATTGGCTGCCAGCTAATGATGGAGCTTGCATTGGTCCACATAAATCTGAGTGGATAATCTCTAAGGGTGTCTTTGCCCTTATGCTCTTACCTGATGGAAAACTTTCTCTGTGTTGTTTTCCCAAGATGCAGCCTTCACATAGGCTGTCCGGTTTCTCTATCAATGGTAATCCCTTTACCATTCCTTTTCTTCTCAATAAGTTTAGACCTCCAAAATTGAGATGCCCAAATCTCAAGTGCCATAACCAATTCTCATCCTTTGGCACGCTCTGGAAGGCCTCTTGGGTGACTGCTGCCATTTCCCTTTTGTTCTTCATGTCAGTCCTGATCCGGAGAGGGAACATCCTGTTCCTTGTCATCTTCACTTCAGCAATGCATCTTTTGCTGGGTGGTATATCCATGATGGTGCACACATCATTTTTAAAGAAAACATTGTACCCCTTATGGACAAGCTGTCCAATACTCAAGAGATTACATCTCATTCCGGGGACATAGTAGACATCTGCTATGGTTTTCCTTTCTCCTTGCTTTGAAAGTATTTTTATTTCTCCTTTTCCCATAACAGACACTTTACTATCAGTTCCTAGTGTGACTTCTGATTTCACATTTTTATCTAGAGCAGAAAAGAAGGCTATATTTCCGGTCATATGGTTGCTGCAACCTGAGTCTAAAAACCATAAGTCCTCACTATGTGTTTCAGCCATGTTACAAGCTAACAGAACATTGTCTTGACTGCTGTTTTCTCTTGTAACATTTGCATTTTGTCTGCTGTTCATATCATGTTGTTTCTTTCTGCAATCACTAGCATAATGTCCATACTTTTTGCAATAATAGCATTGAACATTAGATTTATCATACCTTTGTCCTTGAGCATGATGTTGATCTCTTTGTTGGCTGCTGCCTTGGCCTTGGTTCTGATTTGGATTGCTGCCTCTTCCTTGTGCATTTGATGAGCTGTTCCTTCCTCCTCTGTTCTGGCTTCTGCCTCTTCCTCTTCGGTTTCCTCTTCCTTGACCTCTGCCTTTTCCAAAAGACATCTGGGTCTTGAAGGCTTGCTCAAGAGATGAGTTTTCATTCCTACTCAACCTCTGCTCATGTGTTATCAGTGATGCATGTAGCTCATCAACTGAATAGCTTGAGAGATCCTTTGTCTCTTCAATGGTGGTGACTATGGCATCAAACCTTGAGGGTAAGACCCTCAATATTTTCTCCACAATCCTTCTGTCTTCAATGGTTTCTCCATGAGTTCTCATTTGTGTGATTACACCAATCACATGAGTGAAGAATGAGTCAATATTATCTGACTCTTTCATGTTCAAGTTCTCAAAATCCTTTCTCAGCAATTGTAGTTTTGTTGTCTTCACTCTCTCCATGCCTTGATAGGCTGTCTTAAGGGTTTGCCATGCTTCTTTGGCTGTCTTAGCTGTTGCTAACCTTGGAAACATACTCTGGTCTACTGCTAGATACAACAACACACGGGCTTTTGAGTCCTTCTTCCTATTGTTCTTCAGCAGATCCTTCTCTCCCTGAGTTAATGCATTGAACTCAGTTTCATCTGCTGGTTCTTCAAAACCTTCTTCAACTATTTCCCATAAGTCTTGGGAAGCAAGCAGGGCTGTCATAGTTATTGACCAGTAGTCATAGTTCTTCCCATTAAATTGTGGGAGCTGGGTGTTAAACAAACCCATACCAGTGCTTGTGCTAGCCATTCCTTGACTGTGTATGTTTAAAAACAACTAACTGTTTCTTCAGCAACACAAAAAAAAACTTTTGAAATACCTGAATCCTTTGATGTCAGAGTCTTCTGTCTGCCTGAGAAGTTTTGCTGCAGCAACAACCTTCTCCCTTCAGCTTCTTGAACACCTTCAAGAGCCTAAGCTAGCTCTGATACCACTGTTGGGTATTCTTTTTGATAAGGGAAAATACCAAAACCAAGATTCAAACTAAACACAGAGGCAATGCTCTGCTTTACTTCCACAGGATTTTTGTGCACAGACAGCTTAAAATTTCATGAAGAAACAGAGTATTTCACCATAAGAGATTTCTATTCATTAAAACAAAAAAAACATTCACTCTGTCTTCATATGAGAATTTACACTGCTGAAAATTCCCAATAACATTTACTGCTGTAAAACCTCCATTCACATTTGCTTGTGTAAAAAAAACTTTTACATGCTGCTGTAAGAAACAAAACTTACAGAGTTACAAAAAAAAACTCGCTCCACCATTTCCTTTATGCACTGCTGTGCAAAACTACACATGGTTTTTCCTTACACCAAAAAAAAAATTACATCACCCCTGGTTCTATCTTTTTACACACTGCTGTGTGTTTAATACATACCACACATGGTTTTCGCTTCACCACTCTCATTTTTTTCTCTACTGTGAACTCACACTAAAACCTCCCGTGTGCCATCCAAGAAACAATGGTCAACACAGTAATTAATTACATACACCTATCCCATACAGAATTTATGTAATAAGTACATACGCCCATACCTTTTCATAAAAAAACTTACGAACTCTAAGTAAAACTTTAATATTTTACCTACCACTATGACATTTCATTAAGACGTATGGTCAACCAAAACTTAGATTTACTCCACGCAACATTTAATATTTTCCGTCGGGTGAATTTCAAACATTATGCAATTTGGTTTTGGGAAGCGATCGGGTCCACTCCATGGCATCGCAACTTTACTCATGTCAAAGACCCCGACCCTATGATATTGCCGATAGCGAAGTGCCGATGCGATATCGGCGATCGCTCATCGCAAACACAAGAGCTTCCTTATGACTCCTTCACTTCAACTTTGCCGATGCGATGTCGGCGATCGCTCGTCCGCAACATTTTATATCGCTGCCACTGCCTGCCTCCTATGCTTCAACCTGCCGATATGCCGACTTGCCGATATGCGATATCGGCGATCGCAGTTGAAATTATATTTTCAACAAACCAGACCCTCCATAATAAACATAAAGGAAAAACGAATGTAGAAATGGATAAAATGGATTTCAAGGAAAGTATACTTGTGTGCAGTCCGACTATTCTATACACCACACAATTAAGAAAAATAAAAATAGTAGTTAGGTCGTGAAGTAATCAGAGATAATTAATAAATTTCATTATAATGCGGGAAATACAGAAAAGGCTAAGGAGATAGGGATTTTAATAAAACCATGCAATGAACGAGAATAATATAGGCTTCTGAGCAAATAGCGGAAGGATTTCCACTGAAAATGATTCTCAAAATTCATATACCAAAAGAAGAAATTCTAGAATCCATGCAAGGTCTACAATTCCTAGTGAGCTTAAATTGCGAACAGATAAGAAAACCCATTAGAAAGTTGAGACATGGAGCAACAAAGTAGGGACCAAAATAATATTTTACCTCTCTAAGCAACTGGTTCAAAGCATTGCAAACATAGTTATTTAATCCATATGTAATATGTAAAATGTGAAAAATCGATAAGTGGGTGTCCATCAATAAAAGGAAATAATAATAGATAAAATTATTTAACTGATATAAAAAGGGCTCACTGAAAACCTTACATATAAAAAGGAATTGAAAAAATAGAGACTCAGTGGATGCCATTACCCTTCCAGCATTGAGCTTGTGTGTCCATCCTAGGAGAAATTGCAAGTCACAAAGGAAACTGGTAAGTTCACATTACTAGTAATCCCCAAAATAAAAATGATAAGAATGTAACGAAAAGTCTAATTGCAAGTACCTTCAGAATCAACAAAAGCTCGAATCTGAAAACCAAGAGTTTCAGGCATTCACTGGTAATAAAATTTCGATATATTTATTTCCAGATGGGCATACTGAGTCCAAGAGATGACACTAAACCAAAATACAGAGTGGCGCTCTGGTACAATCAGAAATGCTAAATGACCTCGTATGAATTGGGTTAGACAAGGGTAGATTTATTTTGAGGAACCCTTATTAATGTCACCTCGTTGATTTGATAATTAAAATCTTGACTGTCAAAAGGATCCTAGTGCAAGGAGTCACTTGAATAGGTATGTTCGTTACAAGTTGCTATAAAAAAAAAAAAAATTAAATAAAATTACCTAAACCTGAACAGAGTTGGAGAGATAATCTATCACAAGAAAAATGAAGGGAAATAACACTTAACTTCGTGTACGTCGAAGAATAGTGGCTAGGATATCTCCTCTTGAACCTTTGAGTATTACATTCTGAAGATGAAATCGACCTTTTGAGATCCATGGAGATGAAGCACCTTATACAGTAGCAGAGCGACGCCCTGGCCGCGTAAACTATGATGAACAAAGAGTGAGTTTTTCCTCAAATCAAGGAATAAGGGTTTTGGATAAAACCTAGTTAAGATTCAAAGTTGGATCAAAAGTGTTTGATATGACCCATTCATGGTGCCTTCACTTCATGGGCCATGTGAAGATCACATGGAGTGGTAAATGTAGCACACAACACAAATGACAAATATCACCAAACGGAAGGATTCCATTAAAATAATGCTGTCAAATTCGAGTGCTTCACGTGGTATTGGATATTTGAAAATATGATAACAAACACAAATATAAAACTTAAGCGATGAGTAAAAACTCCCACGTGTCGGTATGTACATATGGTTTGAGTACACACTATGTATGTAGTCAAGATAATAAAGTATTAAAGTTAAGTGGGGATACTTCAAAATCTTATGGTTGGTCTTTAATGTATTGACGAAATTCCACTTAAGCTCTGTATAGTGTTTGTATATAGTTAAATTGATTAAAGTTAAGTGGGGATACTTCAAAATCTTATGGTTGGTCTTTAATGTTTTGACGAAATTCCACTTAAGCTCTGTATAGTGTTTGTATATAGTTAAATTGGTAAAGTTTGTTAACCAACTATAAACAATTTAATGGATAGGGAAAGGTATTTCATAAATTTGTCAAAAAATGAATAGATATTTTGTGTTGTGCATATATAAATCATCTATCCATGACTTTGGAAGACATAGGAAAACAAATATAGGGTATCAATTAATAGACAAGGAGAAGTCAAAAGCCAACTTACGAGTTGGACTATATGTACAGATGTAATGTGGAGATATTAAAAAAATAAATTGAAAATTTAAAAAATATAAAAATCTCTTGAAGTGACCAAGAAAATGAAAAAGAAAAAGGAATCTAACAAATACAAATAATACTTTCTTTAATTTTAGCCACATTAAAAAAAATTAGAAAAAATTGAAGGTGGAAGTTGGGTACGTTGCAACCTAGATATTTAGGAATGATTGAAAAACCTAACTACCTACCTCTTAAGACTTGATATCTAAATATGTATGCATTATAGCAGATCCAAGGTCAATCTAAATTGAAAGAGCATACCAATTCACAAATGGAGATTGTTAATTGTGAGAAACAAATTTCAACACAATACCTTGAAAATCCAAGTCTTCTCAAGCAATAAAATTATCATCAGATGTACTTGGATATTCATCACCATGTGTGTTAATGGAAATAGGGATGTCATGGTGATGTTGTCCCAAGGTATCGACTTGAAAAAAAAAATTAGAATCATTTGATTGGTTATTATGATTGTCTCATTCATGATCAAGTGAGACTATATGATTAACATTATGAAAGAGGGAAGAAATATGGAACATGTCTCCAACACTGTGCTCCTCCTCCTATGAAATAAAAATACCTTCTTCTTGACTACCACTTAAAACAATAGGTTTAAAATCATTAGGAGTTTAAGTAATTTGAGCAAGTGGATCATGAAAAAATGAGTTGTGAGAAATAAATGGTAAAGGTTTTGAAGTTTCCTTAGAGGAAACCAAGTTTTAATTTGGATCAGATTCTAGATCAAACTTATGTACATTAATATAATCTTGAAAACCAAATGGATCAACTTTCACTTAGGCTTCATGTAATTACTAAATCATTCCAACTTTTCAACATTAGGATTTGGCTCATAAGAATTGGATGGAGGTTGAATGGATGGATCATTACTTTTATTTTCAAATTTCCCAATTTGATCAATAATATGTACAAGCACCATGATTGGTACTCGAAAAGGAGGAGAACAAGGAAAAAAAGGAATGTTAGGTTCCTTGTCACAAATTTGAAATATTTTATGATTCATGTAAGTTGAAGGAGCAGAATCATCTTGGGGCTCAAATCGAAAAAATTTCAAGGTGAGAAGAACCAAGCTTCGAAGTTTTTCCATAATGAAATCAAAATAAATCTCTCTCACGAAATTCATAGAAATGGTGAATAATTGATTGAGAAAATCCTCTGTAAATTCACCAGGTTTCATTCTATGAAAATACATTCTATCACATACATCCTAATAATCATATCTGTCAAAAGCTTCACAAAGATCCTTAACAAGTTGCTCAAAATAATGGATAGAAGCAACAAGTAATGTACGACACCATTTCTTGACTCAACGTTCAAATGTTAGGGTGAACAACCTCGCCATAACATCTTTACAATGTATTCCATTAGAAAGAAAAAAATAATAAAATTGAAACATATGTTCAAGGACCATTATTTGATCCCTCCCATAAAACGTAAAATTAGACAAGTTATGAGTAATTTCCATGGAGATGGTAAGAACAGGATATTTAGAAAAAAATCCTAGGATTATGATTTTCGAAACAACTGTTTAAAATAAGAGATTAAAAATAGACTTAATGGGCACAACTTGCCGTCTATCCCTTCTTAAAGCAACAGAATGTTGACGGTGTTGGAAACCACCAACATACAGGGGGTCTCCATGATGTGAAGTCCCAAATAGGCCTCACACTATTTGGAGTAGGAGCCCCATCAAGAGTGTTGACTCAACCATCATCACATAACAATTTTCCTTGGTGTGAATGAATAACATACGAGATTATATACGTAAGCCTTGAACAAGCAAGTAAATTGACATGTGTTTCACCAATTGCAATATGTAAAATGATACCTTCATGAGAGGGAGAGAAGAGTCAATATTTAGAAGGAAGTAATAGTACTATATCAAAAGAGGCACAGAAGAGTAAGGAAATATTAATTGATTAACTTTCAAATTAGTTCACAAGATAACAATGATTCATGGAAACAAATAAAATACACATTCAGCAAGATAAGTACCAAAGCCAATGAAGTAGTTTAATTTCCTTAGTAAATATGAATATAACATTCATGATATAAACCTGAAAGTATGTTAGATTAATGAGCTTCACTATTAAGTGAAATATCCAAGTACACAATTACAATGGTGAGGCGCTATTTCCAATAGTGGAACATTGAGTCACTTCTTTCTCCTCCAAAGAATAGTTTTCTCTCCTATGCCAATTTAGAGAAGCCACGACTCCCTCTCAAAGCTTAAGCCTCCAAAATTCCTTTTTCTTCAGTTATGACGATGTATTTATAATAAGGGGAATGACCTTTCATATTCTCATTACTCTTGGACTTATAATATGTCCTTTGGACTTGTAAACAACTCTTGAACTTTTGAATGTCTTTTGGACATCTCTAAATGATTTTTTTTTATCCATTTACCACTATGTGACCTTTCATATTTCACATGCGACTCTTGGACTTCCAAGCATTACAAATTTTCATTTTTTTTTATAATACTTGATTAAATTCCAAATATTGATGTGGAAAGACACATGGACATATTCAACATAGTGATGACACTTATATAAGTTTCAACTTGACAATGATGACATGGAATTCATGATGAGATGGAAATGCAAAGGTGCTCTCTTTGCTGCTTTATCTTCAATATTCATGAAATATATGATCACCATTTCATCTTAATGAAATATCCGCTTTGTTCCTTATCTTCACCCTCCAAATGGGCTTGGATCATTGTTGGAACCTTCTGAGTCATCATGTAATGTCTTCCTTTTGTCATGGTTCAAGATCTGCTTCATGTCATCATGATAGTTCTCTTTTGTGCTTGTTCGATGAAAGTGTTTCTATTTTCTAATCCCTACTATCTTCCTTGATCATCTCCTTCTCATGCTAAGAAATTACTCCTAGAAATGAATATCATCCATGACAAGGAAAAATTAAACGTGAAATTGCCTATCCTATCTCTACCTAGATCATAGAGTAAACTACTTATGATATGCCTAAGGAAGGGTTGGAGGTAGGCGGCTTGATAAGTAAAGAATAGCTTAATTCATTAGTGGCCTAGAAAGGATTCAATATTCAATTTTACTATTCTCTACACTATAAAAATGGGATCTCCTTGTTCTAGCGCAATGGGGAGGCTCATGGGACAAGGTGGTGAGTTTATTACTTAAGACTACACCATGCACCCAAAAGGAAATAGATAAAGACTACCCCAATGCAGTCTAACTTGTGAAGGACTATGGGGTGGGCTCCTTTAGCATTGTTACTATGCCATGCACTGAGAGAGAGAGGCTTGACAAGTGTTCAACACAAAGGGGAAGAACAAGAAACAATAGTGAAAGCTTGAGGCTTCATAATGTGCCATGCGCTAAAGGGAAGATGAAGCCTTAAGGAAAGAACGATTTTTGTCAAAAAGTAGGCACTCTTCATTTTTAATGCACTTTTATTTATATGCTAGCATTGCTTGGAACAACATTGGCTACATGTTCATATGAAATTCACTTTTCACTTAGGGAAGCAATAGAAGGAAAGTCACTTTGCTTAGGAGGTTATTCACTACGTTGTGACGATAGGAGGGCCTTTGTGTTGCATATATTACTTCTTTAACGGGTCCTTGTGATCATCTAGGAGTTCTCTACGTTCCATGCAAGGGAGATGTGATGAAAACATAGTGCAATGAGTCAATATGAATAACAAGGGTTAGGTAATTGTACTTAGAAAGCTCTTAATGTGCATTGATTTGAGATGGGCTTGAGAAAGACTTAATGCATCACTATTGGTGAGAAGGGTTGCATCAATAAGTTTCATCAATAGGTTAATGTCATCACTTAATAGGAGGGTTGATGCCTTCACAACTCTCACTGAGCAGAAGGACCAGGAAGAGCTCCAAACTAGCTAATTGTAGGATGATTAAAGTAAGAGAGGGAAACGAATCCGAACATAACTCAAAAATGGATCACACAAATCAAAGGAATCAATAAAACCTAAAAGGCTATGATAGACTAAATAATAAAAATCACACCTTCAAATGACAAGAAAGCGACATTTATTTCCAAGTGTGACAGTTGAAACAATACTTTGAACACAAGTTGCGACGAAAGTGTCGACTGTGATCAAAATGTGTGCTAAGCTATAGGAATGTGTCTAACACATAATATAATGATATTTAATACCATATAATGCATAAGAGTGCATCGTAACTAACTCTATTGGTACACAAAGTTTCAACACATGCAAGAGTGAAAACAACAAAAGGTGACACCTACGACAGGATGAAAACATGAAGGTGACACTTGCAAAATGTGAATGATAGTGAAAGCAACACAGTACAGAGTGAAGATAACATGAAAATGACACTTATTAAAGTGAAAGAAAGAAAAAATGATAACTGTGAACATGAAAGAGACGTGAAAGTAAGGGTGCGCAAAAACGACAATGGAGAAAACTCATCGAAATAGATATTCAAATGCAAAAAAGGTGAGGGAGACTGTCAATTGAAAGTGCGGACTAACCGTCAACATGATTTCGATATTTCATATTCACCATCTCAATGGATTGTGCTATTACTTTTCAATTTTACAAAAGAAAACATTCTTGTGAATTCCCCAAGGATTGGTCAAGTGCGAGCAAGTGAATTTGATAGTTAAAATCTGAGAAGAAGACTCCAAGACTTCGCAAGAAATCAATTGAAAATGAAGTGACCATTGGAAGATGATCGATATACCCTCAGTAGGCTCCAAAATTCAATTGTGAGAAAAAATTTGGAGGGTGTTGATCGCAGGGTCAACAACACCCTATCATCCATGTCTCCTATATTAGGGTCCAATGAGGGGTTGACCCTTGAAACTCCTCATTCTTCAACTTTTGATAATTCATTCTAGATTGATAAGATATATTTTGTTTTGATAGTTAGGCTGATATATTTGCATACACGGACAAAACAATCTCCCTTTGTAGGGGAATATGCAATTTTGACAATACAACCTCAACCAAATCTTTAATTATTATTGACATCTGATCACATGACACTTATTGTATTTCCTTACATTTTAATTTTAGAGACTTGGTGGATTATAGAGAAAGGATCCATATTAGAGGAATAATTCCTGTAGTAAAATAATTCCATAGAGAATCTACCTCTCACAAAATGGAACTAATGTTCAACATGGCTATGGTAGCAATGATTTATGTTGTTTCCACAAAATTCTTCCAAGGATTTCTTATTTCCCCAGTTAAATTAGTTACCTAGAATAGGGATATAAAAACAAAAACTACGGATGAAAATCCCATAGGTTCACATTAGCATTTACCTCACACCAAATACACAATGGAAATCCCTTTATCTACAATTCAAAACAAAAAGCACTCAAATTTTTTAAAAATAGTAGAATGATGAAGTGAGGGTCTAGTATTTGAATTTAAAGGAAAAAATCCTAATATGAACAATGATAGTGGAAGTTGTTTATCATTGTGATCAAATTTACTAAATTTCCTAGTTTAAGTGCCATCTAAAAATACCACTTTTTTATTAATGATGAACTATATTCCTTATCAATTCTATAGAATCTAGGTTTCTATCCTCCTATCATTAATTATAATTTCGCTCCATTTCCTTCAAGCATCCATAGAAGTCAACACAATATTACAAACCTTAATCTATTGCAAGCTAGTGTCGATTGCCCTTATGGAGAGATTGATATACCTAGACTAGTAACATGTCTTACTTTACTTTCTCTACTTCTTTACTTTTTTTTTTTCATTTATCAATAATCAAAGAAGGAGGTATTTATAGAACTAGAATTCTAATTTGTAGGATGGTATCAATTAATGGATGGATGAATCAATAAATTACACTTTTAATCTCACCCACTCTAAAGGAAGTAATACATTCATCGGTTTCCATATATAATTTAGATCATTAATTTTAGTTTTCGAGAATTTTTTCAATATAGTCACATTTGATAATATTAGTTACCAATATTGAAAAATAATGTATTTTTTAAAAGTCATCAGCAAAAGAAACTATGTAGTCTTTCTCACTCCTAATTGTACTCAGTATTAACTCACCTTAATTTTTATATTCAAACAAATAAGGTGTATCTTTGAGAATTGAATGTTACATTTCTAAAGTCAAAAACCTTAGCACACCCAAAGGGAATCACAACACTAGATATTAGTTAAATGAAAATATACATATATATAAAGAAATAAAAACACAAAACAAAAAGAACTAACAAGAAAAATGAAAATAAAATGATCAATGGTATAAGAAACTCTTAAAAAATGCAAGGTATACTAGGGTTCAAAGATTTATCCACTAATAGGAAGGAATCTTATTCACCATGAGGATTTCGTAATTGTTACTTGTCATCCATAAATTTGGTAACCCTTCATTAAGTCCTATATCATATGTTCTAAAACATAACATGTTTCCACTTTTCATTATTATCATTATATGCCTTTAAAAAAATCACTTGCATTAAAGGTGTTATCGCTAACCTTATTTTTGTCGAACTAACACTTGGTTATTTTTGGATTTTCTGCACACTTCTACTTTGTTTTTTCACTCTCCTCTTCAAATGTAGAGAGTGTATAAATTCATTGGTACATGGTAGGGATAATATGATAATTGGAAAGAACTGAGTAGGAAAGAGACATAGAGGGTAAGTATAATTTGGGGAATGTAGTGGTTCATCCATGGGCGAAAGAAATAAATGTGTCTTTTATCTTATCCATATGTTCTATTCAAGATAGGAAACTATGCACCTAAAATTAAATGTGCATTTCTTTATTTCTACTAACCACATACATCAGTATTGAAGGTGTTCATATGCTCTCTCACTAAATCTCCATCCCTTCTCCTAAGGTTATAAACCTTTTTTCCATAGGAACAATTTATTCACCAAGGACATAGATTGATAGAAAGAGCATAACTTCTCCCACAAAGCCTTTGTTGTAGCTTATCCTAAAACATTCTTGAATACTAAATGTGAGGCACATAACTGTATTGTGCTTTTTATCCTTCTAATCCAAATTATCCAGTTCTTTGTTGACATTTTCCTTAGTTATGTACCTAGATCCACAATGATAGACTGATATTTATCCACCAAAATATCCTCCATATTGACCTCCAACAACTCAAATAAAAACTCTAACTATTGAATTTCTCAATCTTTATCTTCCCACCATTCTTCATCTTCTTTCACAGCAAGAATCGAACCTCTAGATCTCCCATTGTAACAGGATCTACCATAATACCAAGAAAAACCCCCTAGTTACAAATGCCTCCCCTCAATGCTAAAACTACTCTAGTACCAAATGAATGTTTTAACTCTGTATAAAAATTACTTGGAAAAAAATTCTTAAAAACAAAAAAATATACAATGGTGAAAAAAAATGTGCAGATAGTTTTTTATCCTAGAAACTGAAACGAGGAAAACAAGATTGATTTTTCATTATATTCCATTCAATGTTACAATAAATTATATAAATGGCGAAGAATTCATAAAACCATAATACCTTAAATCTAGATTAGAACATAGCTAAAGTCCCTTGCTAGATCTACAAAATACAATGGGCATAACCATCATGCCCAAAGCCATGTGTGAAAACCATGTACAAAACCATGGGTAGGTTCACCCACCATAATTGACATAGTCCCCATCCTTCGGTCGACATAAAAATAATAAATTTTGTGGCACTACCCTGAAACCTAGGTAGGGGCTTACCACCCCTATGTAAATCCTCTAATAGTGGGGAGATTCCCCCCCTCCCATGTGTGATCCTGCACTATGCCCAATGCAACTTAAAAATGCATAGGGATAGTGTAACAACCTTGGTGAAAATTCCATGTAATAAAAGTTAATAAATGAAAAATAATAACCACGGTTTCTGGGACACATATCTAACGATGAATGTTGGGCACTACATCATAGTGGGTGTTCATTTGGTTCTTTATGGCTAAGGAAATTGGAAAAGGCAATCGCTAAGGCTTCGGAAAGGAAAATTGCAATTTTAAGGACATTTATTTATGGAAATAATGGAAATTGGGAGAAGAGGGAGGTGAAAGGTCACATGTTGCATGTGAGGAGGAAATTGAAGAAAAATAATGGAAAATGAAGAAAATAGTGGCCTAATTCAAAAAAAGGTTTCTAAGGATTAGTTGGAATCCTTTTTTCAGTTGAGTTTTGGAGCTCTCTCATCATTCTCTCTCTCTCTTACTCTTGGCCACTTAGAGTGTTCTTGGAGAAATTTTTTCATTGGAGCAAGAAAGGAAAAGAAGGCAAGAGGAAGAAAAGGTCAAGCAGTGAAACGTAGGATCAAGCAGCTACAGTAGGCTTCATTGCAAGTATTGACTTGCATGTCTATTTTCCTTGCTATATGTGGAATACATGGTATTACATGTGGTTCTTTTGTTGTTGTGGCATTGGGTTTTCTAGGTGTAAAAGTGTTTTCAACCTAGCGTTTCCATTTTTGAATATCCATAGTGTGATGGAGCTCTCATGTTTTGGTTGAGCTGTATTTCTAGATGGATTTGAAGCCGAGTGAGGTCGATCTCCGAAATGATAGAACACATGGCATAGTAACCCATAAACTGAATTGTGGGTTGTGGTAAGAAATATTTTTGTGTTTCCTTGGATGGTTTAGGAATCCTTACTAGTGAATGGTAGTATATATTAAAGCTATGAGGTGGTTTTCTCTCCATTAGCCCTAGTAATCTCGGGTTTAGGATATGTGGTAAAGCCTAGTTTTGGGCCTAGTGTTATGAATTTAAATTGCAATAAATCTTAAGAGACTATGAGATGGTTAAATTACTAAGTGTGTAGGGGGAGCAATCCGGTGGCATTCATGCTTACTTGGCCTAGTGATTAGGTGGAGATCATGGTAAATCATGTTATGATGTGTTCATTGCGTTGGCCTAGTGATCCGGGATGGATTATGGTAAAGCCTGGTTTCTATTGATGAGGGTGTGGTTGTTTAGCCTTGGTATGCCCTCGTTGGTTCTTCTGTTTGAGACCCACATTCATTCTTGGAATATGGCATGGGGGTGAATGGCTAAAGATAGATTTGGCTCATACATTCTATGGTTGGTTCAAATGTGGAAGTCCCATCTCTGATTGGTTTATTGCATTCGTTAAGGAGAAATTCATTCCCTTGATTTTCATGTGTAATGTACTGATGTATATGTGGATTTCATGGCTAATATTCTTGTAATGTTTATGTCCCTATTGTGTTAGTTATATATATGTTTTATGATAGTAGCTATGTGTGGCTCTCAGCATGGTTTTACTTGTACATGAATGGATAATGTGTCTATGACCTAATAGATAATAATGCAGCAAATGACCTAAGGGAATAATGATTCATAGTGATTATGATATAAGTATGAGATCCCTACACTTAATTATATCATTTACACATGTAGGTTAAATGTTGATGATATGTTTGAGAAGATTCTTGGCATGGCTAATAGGGTTCTCGATAAGGTCTTGTTCAACTTATTTCTTTTTCATCATTGTTTCCCTATATTTTTACTGATTCTAAGCTATCACTCCATTCTTGGTAGTGGCCTGGGCTCTCGGACTGAAAAAGAGGCTCAAATCTCAGGGTCGCTGGCACAGAAATAGAAACTTTGGTCTCTTGTCACTTGATCTGTTATTGAATTTTAGTTTTGTTGTACTAATTTCAATTATAGATTTATAAACAAATGCTTGTCCATTTCTTCCTATGCATAGGTTTCCTTAGGTTGTTTGTGAATGTAAACAGGTGAATTTTATCAAGTTTAATGTTACATTCATGAGAAAAATGGCACAAAAGACAAGTGTTGAACATAAATAATAAAAAGTACAGAAAACCATCAATTGAACACTTAACACAATGTTTTGATAAAGGAGTTCACCCCTCCTCGGCTACATCTTCTTGGTACGGCTTCCATGGCTTAGGCCTCTATATTAGCTTTATATGAAGAAAATGTTGTTTACAAAGCTCTGCTTCTCCTGAGACCTATTCCAATGTGTTCAGAATGTCGAAATTAGCTCGGAACACCTTTTCTTGAGCTCCATTTGGTCAAAACTTTATTTAGTTATGATCCAAACTGTTTTTCCCTAGATGATCTGAAATGGGGCACTAAAGGCTTCCTGTCAGCTTACGGGAACCTCTCCCACTTCAAAGCTTAAAAAATTTCCAAGATCTAAGCTTATGATTGATAAATGAAGAATTAAGAACTTGAAATAGGTATATGCTTGTGTTTGCCTTTAACTGTTAATTGCTTTAAGTTGATTTTCTTAAAGTGGTATAAAAACATATAACAAAAAATAATGGAAATAATAACCAACACACATAACAGCAATATAATTAGGAGTTCACCCAAACCGCTTGGGTTGTGTCTCCGTGAGCTCTAGCCAACTTAACTAGACTCTTTGGGATTATGGCTGAATTATTTTACAAGTTCCACACTCAACTCCAATAGGTTATGACTAAACCATTGGGCTTAGAATATCATTTTTATCCCTAACCGTTCGGCTCTCTGGCTCTCGGCTCTGGCTCTCACTTTCACTTTGGCTCTCGGCTTTGGCTTTGGCTCTTGGCTTTCACTGTTGCTCTAGCTCTCGTCTCTGGCTCTAGCTCTAGCTCTAGCTCTAGGTCTAGCTCTGGCTCTGGCTCTGACTCTGGCTCTTGGCTCTTGCTCTTGCTCTGGCTCTTGGCTCTCACTCTGGCTCTAGCTCTAGCACTCTGAGTTTATGGTTTCACTCGACCTCCAAGTGACTCCCAAAACTTTTTCTTTAAATTGTGCTCTCTTGCTTTTGTGAGGCATCCCTCCGGCTCTGTGGCTTCCTGTCCATTTCTCTGTGTGTAATCATCCCTCTGTCTCTTTGAGTGGCCCTCTGGCTCTGTGGCTCTGTGGCTGTGTAGCTCTCTTCGTATAACACATTCCTATTACAATACATCATTGTTACAAAACATCCGCTTATAGTGTGGCACAAATGATTCAAGAAGAGGGACAATTTACAAAGGAATCAATGACCATTCTTCAAATGAAATCCCAAAAATGACCATATTTCCAATACACAGAAGTATTAGGATTTACACAGGAAAACACTAAAAATCCGAAAATCCAGATTTCAAATATTATGAAATCACATACATAAACCTATTGGGTCTGGACTTTATTTCACGTCGCAATCGCACGTTGCATTAGCATGGCGCCTTTGTGTCGGTCACCAATCATCGATCGCATATCACAATCACATGTCACAAGTCGCAACATCCTTTATATTGGGGATTCATCGATCGTTGATCACCAATCGCTCTATCGGCGCTATCGCTATCGGTCCATCGCATCGATGTATGTCGCATGTAACGACCCCCTTGGTATTTGCGCGACCCGATTTCCTATCGCCAATATTGCAATCACTAATCACATATGTAAATGACCCAGGGTTCTGATATCGTATGAAGCCTTCCTCCGATGCGATATGTTGGAGATCACTAATCGAGGAGTCCTTCTGCATTTGCTTAAGTCCCCCCTTTGAGCCTTTCTAATGTGATTTTCTTTAAGAAACACATATTCTCCATTAAGTCCCATTTATTAGAAATTGCCTCCTTTTCAAAGGACAATAGGAAAATTTCTTTTTATAATAACTTCTTCATCCTAAGTCAATTTTAGCCCATTCAAATTGAGTTAGATTCAGATCGAAGAGATCTATGCAATGAAACTATTGCCAAGAGCATCCTTTCACTTTCATTTTCCTTTGTGAGGAAGATTTTTAGACTTAGAAGTCTATGTTAGATCCATTTTGGATCACGCCTTCCCACTAAAAATCTTTTGGACTCCAAAAGATTGATATACAGATCTGAATAGTAAATGTGAGTACCTCACCCTCTTCTTTCAGCCTCCATACACTTGCCTTGCATAGTGCCTTTGAACTAAAGCTTTTGAACACTTTCCTTCCTAGATGTGCTGGTCCTCCTAGGAAGAACTGTATTCCTCCTTGACTTCCTGCGGAAGTCGTGTTGAGAAGGTCACAAAAGGTAGTTTGAACTTCTCTACCTTGATCATTGATCCAAGGTGGCTCAAACCAATTTGAAGTTACATCTGCTTCACAAAATTTTCATTTGTACCTGTTTGACATACTGTCAACAACAACTGTTAACAACAATAGGATTACAGACAACAACTGGATGGCCTAAAATCTTGCTTCATCAAAAGAAACAGGTTTCACATCTTGTGAACACCTCTACATCTACATACAAATGATTGACTATATAACAAGCCAACAAAACATGCCTTTAAGACAATTGACCCTTCAAGTCAAGCATGTAGAAAAAGAACTTTAGGATTCTTTTTCAAAGATGAAACACTTCATCATCATCTCCATGTTGGAGACCAAATAAACTTTTCTCAAGTCAATATTAACATTACATGCATGTTTAAAGACAAAGCAATCAACCCTTCAAGTTAATTACACATACATGTTCAAATACAAGGAAATCATCAACATCCCTGTGTTCATGCATATCATGCTTATGCATGCATTTCATCCTTCAACTTTCACTTAAGTACATTGTACTTTTGAAGCTAAAATGAATATAGTGTTTCATCCTTCAACCTTCACTTAAGTACACTGTACTTTCGAAGCTGAAATGAACATAATGTTGTAGCAATAAAGTGAGTCTCCTACTCAACTTTTCCATTGACCTTCTTGGTAAAACCTTGCAACTTGCATTCCATTAACAAATAAATGTAAATAGATGTGTTATATCAATAGACATGCAATCTTAATTGGATAAGAACTCTAATCATTTCTTACCAATCCATTTCGAAGGTCCTTCCTTTGTCTGCACATCAACATCAACATCTGAATCATCCTAAAACACATCATTCAGGGAATCTTTCTTTCCATTCCTGCCATTTTCTCTTTCCACCTTCATGTTTCGTGGAAGCATTGTTGGGTTCAGAGTCCAACACTTTTCAGCAATGTGTCCTTTCTTATGGCAGTAAGTGCAACGCATGTGCATCTTCTTGACAACATGATTTTCCTTGTCCACTGGACCTTTGGTTTTTTGCCTCCTTGCCTTCAAAAGTTTTCTGTATGTGGCCATTCTCTACCAACATCTAGAAACATTATGGTTATCCAAACCATAAAAGGAACATGGAATTCTTTTCCCATGCTTATATGGAAATTTATCATGATTTACATAATAAAAAGGAATATGATTAGAACTAGATTTATACCTTTCTCTTTCGCATTTATTACCTTCATGAGGAGGTGAATTGAATGAAGAAGTAGCTCCCTTTGGAACACCATCAACCTCTTATATGGTTTGAGAGTTTCCACAACTCTTTGGTTCAAGTGCATGCTTATGAACACCTTCATCCTGAAAATGATTTTTCAATCTATTGCATTCCCCATGAATATAATGTTTACACTTTTGATGTAGAAGACCTGAAATGAAACTCCTTCTTGGAACTGTTTCAATTGTCTTCATGGTAGCTTTGTAACTTTCTCCGTAATCTTGACCTTAGCCAAGACCCAAATACTTAGGCCTTTCCACAACCATTATCGACTCAACAATACCTTGTGCATGTTTTCCCAAGCCTTTTCCTTCATAGCCCATCTTGGACATTAACATGAAACCTATGCCTCTAGTATGTTTTTCAAACGAACCAATATAAACATTCTTAGAGGAGATTGAAGACAAAAAAGAATTATTTACCTCTTCTTCAAGCTGATACTTGACTAAGGCTTCTTTGGCAACAAAGAGCTATGTCTCCAACTCATGCATCCTTTCCAGGTTCATATTTGGAATATGAAGTTGCATCTCCATTTCCTGCAATTTGTTAGAAAGCAACTGCTTCTCTTCCTTCATGGAATTCAACAGCTCTCTAAGTATGATGTTCTACTTTCAATCCTCATACATTTTTCTCACCATATCCATCATGGTGAACAAGTCTTGCTTCATGTCTTCATCAAACACTCTTGTGAAGAAAGAATAATTTGAGGACTCACTTGTAGAAGTTGTCATTATCAAAATGAATAGAAGAACTTCAAACAAGATTAACAAAGAACTTATTCAAGCAACCTTTTGCAACAAACCTCTTATGCTTCAAGCATCGCCTTGAGGTCCTTTGGGATAAGAAGAATGCCTTCAGCCCTTCTTCCTTCTTCTCCTCTCCTGGACTTAACTATCAGTAGCTTTCCATTCACCTTTGCAAACTCAAACAACAGTCAGTTTAAAAATAATCAAACACCTTTCAAGTCAACCAAGCATTCTGATATGATGCCACTTGCTCTAGGATACCACCTGCTCTGATATAACTTGCTCTAATATAACCCTCTTTGAAGGTGGGGTTAATCAACCTAATGCTTTGATATAACAAGCTTTGATACCACCTGATCTAAAATGGGGCACTAAAGGCTTCTTGTCAGCTTACAAGAATCTCTCCCACTCCAAACCTTGAACAATTTCCAAGATCAAAGTTTATGATTGATAAATTCAGAATTAATAACATGAAATAGGTGTATGCTTATGTTTTCCTTTAATTGTTAAGTGCTTTAAATTGATTTGCTTAAACTGATATAAAAACATATAATAGAAAATAATGCAAATAATAACCAACACACATAACAACAATATAATTAGGAGTTCACCCAAACCTCTTGGGCTATGTCTCTGTGAGCTCTAGTCAACTCAACTAGACTCTTTGGGATTATGGCTGAATTCCTTTACAAGTTCCACACTCAACTCCAATAGGTTACGACTGAACCATTGGGCTTAGAATACCATTTTTATCCCTGGCTGTTCGGCTCTCTGGCTCTCGGCTCTTGGCTCTAGCTCTTTCTCTCGCTCTAGCTCTTGGCTCTGGCTCTGGCTCTTAGCTTTGGCTCTAGCTTTGGCTCTCAGCTCTAGCTTTGGTTTTTTCTCTAGCTCTCACTCTGGCTCTGGCTCTTTGCTTTGGCTCTAGCGCTGGCTCTGGCTCTTGGCTCTGGCTATGGCTATGGCTCTTGGCTCTGGCTCTAGCTTTGGCTCTCTGAGCTTCTGGTTTCACTCGACCTCCAAGCAACTCCCAAGCCTTTTTCTTTCAATTATGCTCTCTGGAATTTGTGGGTCATCCCTCCAGCTTTGCAGCTTCTTGTCCATTTCTCCGTGTGTAATCATCCCTCTGTCTCTTCAACTGGCCTTCTGGTTCTCTGGCTCTGTGGCTCTATAGCTCTCTTCGTATAAAACATTCCTATTACAATGCATCATTGTTACAAAATGTCGGCTTAGAGTGTGGCACAAATCATTCGAGAATAGGGACAATTTACAAAGGAATCATCCGCCTTTCTTTGGATGAAATCCTGAAAATGACCATATTTCCAATACACAGAAGTATTCAGATTTACATAGGAAAACATTGAAAATCCGAAAATCTGAATTTAAAATATTATGAAATCACATTCATAAACCTATGAGGTTTATACTTTATCGCATGTGACAATTTCATGTTGCATTCGCTTGGCTCCTTTATGTCGATCGTTGATCGCATATCGCAATCTCATGTTACAAGTTGTAATGGCCCTTGTAACAGGGATTCACCGATCGCCGATTGCTCTATCCACGCTATCTCTATCGGCCCATCGCATCGGCGTATGTCACATGTAATGGCCCCCTTGGTATTTGCGTGACCCGATCACCAATCGTCGATATCGCAATCGCTAATCGCACATGTAAATGGCCTAGGGTTATGATATCACATGAAGCCTTCCTCCGATGCGATATGTCAGAGATCGCTAATCAAGAAGTGCTTCCACCTTTGCCTAAGTCCTCCCTTTGAGACTTTCCGATGTGATTTTCTTTAAGAAACATATATTTTCCATTAAGTCCCATTTATAAGAAATTGCATCCTTTTCAAAGGACAACGGGCAGATTTCTTTTTAGCCCATTCAAATTGTGTTATATTCAGAATGAAGAGATCTATGCAATAATACTATTCCCAAGAGCATCCTTTTACTTTCATTTTCCTCTGGGAGGAAGATTTTTAGACTTAGAAGTCTATGTTAGATTCATTTAAGATCACAAGAAAACCTCCTCCAAAACTCGAGGAACTCCAGTTAACTTCACTAAACTTGGAGTTGGCGCCAATTTTGTAGGTCCCCTGGAATTCCCACAAAACTAAACTAAATTTTAATTAATGCTAACTATGGACTAATTAACTGCTAATCCAAGTTTAACGCAATTACCACGTGCTTTTCTGCTAACTGTTTGAGCTGACAGTTTGGGTGAAGACATAATGGTTTACATTCTAGTTTTTGCAAATCGTTATGTAACTGGCCATTATATAAGTAGCGACCATCGATGTTTAATGCGTTCACATGTATGGAATTAATTGTCATGGCTTTTGGTTTAAGGTTGGAGCTGGATGGTGTAGCAATTGTAACCACTGTGGGTTGGTGTGTTCACATGGGAGGGTTGGCTTGCAGGATGGCCCTCTTAACTGCTAACTCTAACCATAATAAAATTCAAATATATGGGGAGTGTAATATGGTTCAGTCACAATGGGTAGCAGATATGGTTAAATGATTTTTTCTGTGGAGAGCAGGTCGCGAGGTCAAACCTCGACGTCCCCACAAAAAATTTTCACTCCCATAACCTGACCTTTGGGGAGGACATGTGGCAGCCTCTGTGCTTACCACTTGTCCCCTCCTCATTGGTAAATATTCATCCAATAAAAATGAACCATGTCATCACACTTACCAACCAACAACCACTTGCTACTTGGAGAACTCTGACTGGATGGTGACCAAACTTTCACGTTGCATAGTCACGTGCCACGTTAGTAGTAAAAACTCCTAACTGTGCTTTTTTTTTAAATTTCTCATGTCTGGCAAAGAAGACAAAGCTCTATAACTCCCACATATGAACTTTGTTTTTGGTTAAATGAGTTGCGTTAGGATTTCTTTGCCGATATGGATGTGTTCGTTCATTTTTCGATCCATTCTAAGAACTTTGATGTTTGAGCTAAATACTGAGCGCCTGATCATTCCTCCCCACTAGAAGCCTTATCGACCCAAAAAATACTATAAATTGTTCAACAGGTGAGGGTACAACCCCCTCACCTTCTCGATCTACAACCATTTGGCTTTAGAAGCCTGTTGTCCCTTGAGTCCCACTCTAAGGTATTTGACATTGACTCTCTTTGAAGTTCCGGTTCTTCTGTTAAGTATGAGATCCTACTGAAGTTCATCAAGATATTATGGGGAGAAATCATCTATTGATAGCAGCTAAAAATTCTCTCCTTGATCATCAATTAAAGGAGGCTCAAACAATCTCAAATTCTCAATATTAACAAGAGAGTATATTTGCGTATAAGGAGGCAAATCAAGCTTAAATGCATTTTTACCAATCTTTTCCAGAATTTTGAAAGGACCATAATGGATTGGCTTAATATTTTTTTCCTTTCCCTTGAAGTCTCCCCTTACTAATATATAACCAAACTTCGTCTCCAACTTGGAATTTGTGATCAATACGGTGATTTTCATGCCTTGCCTTGTAGCTGCTTTGACTCTTTTCCAACTGTTCTTGCACTGTGTAATGTATCAACTGAATTCTCTCTATGAACTTCCTTGCCTTATCAATGTCACTATGACCATCGATGGCGACATCTTTCTCAAAGATGAAGTCCAATGGCGATCTTTGGACATACCCAAAACATGCCTCAAATGGAGATGTTTTTGTAGAAGAATGCTTTGCCCTGTTGTATGCATGACGTATGCAATGCAATTGTTCATCCCACAACTTGGAATGTTTGTTGCAATATCCTCTAAGAAGATGAATAGTTTTTTTGTTGACCACCTCATTTTGTTCATCTATTTGTGGATGAAAGGTTGTACTCTTCAACTTTGTGTCTGTCATGTCCCACAAATTTGACCAAAAATTCCCAACAAATCGAGAATCTTGATCACTTACAATGGAAGTAGGAAGACCAAAATGAACCCAAATGTTTTGGAAGAAAAGATGAGCTATTTTTTCACCTGTAATTTTCTTTTTACATGGTGTTAGTAAGCACATTTTTTTGAACCTATCTTCAACTACATACAAGTAATCATGACCTTTCCTTGACAATGGAAAACCTCCTACAAAACCCATTGAGATACTCTCCCATGGACGTGAAGGTACCAGAAGTGAAGTGTACAATCCTAGTTTCCTAATCCTAGGCTTACTTGTTGCACAGAAAGAGCATCCTCTTATAAAATGACATACAATATCAAACATGTCTGGCCAATAACAATACCTTTGGAGATTCGCTAGTGTCTTGCCTACACCAAAGTGTCCAACAATCAATGAAGTGTGTGCCTCCCTTATGATAATGTTTTTGTCTCCCTATGGAATACACGACATGCGCAAGTGATACAAGAAACTGTTATGTACATGGTAATCAAACTCTTCAATTTGATTTCCTTGACTTAATCTTAGATACGCATCTCGAAAGTCATTAAAATATGCATATTTCTCAATGTAACTTTCATGAAAAACATAATTATGCGTGATTATAATATATGAATTTACAATAGGCCTTGAAAGCATATCAACTACCTTATTGTAGATTACCTTTTTGTACTTGATAACCAAATGAAACTATTGTAGAAAACCCATCCATCTGAGGTGTCATGACTACTGGAACATTGAGTGTGACTGTAAGTACTACAATGATTGATGGTCGGTACGGATAATGGTCTCCTTTACCTTCAAGTAGTGTTTCCATTTTTTGACACTTTGTACCAATGTGTAAAGTTATTTTTAATAAGTGGGATAGTTAGTCATAGGTCCATTAAAATTTTTAGAATGAAATGAAATGGGCTTACCATGCTACATAAGAACTACTCCCATGGAATAATCACTAGCATCTATTTGAATCTCAAAATGGTTGTCTAAGATCTGAAAGAGCCAATATCCGTGCTGAAATGATCTTTTGCATCAAATCATCAAATGCTTTCTAATGTACATCTCCCCAATGGAAGACTTTCTTGACACCAGTCAATGCATGTAATGGAGCTGCAATGGAAGAAAAATTAGTAATAAATTTCATCCAATATTGTGCTACCCCTAAAAAGCTTCTTACATCTATAACTGTATTGGGTTTGGACCAATTTAGAATGACCTAAACTTTAGAGGGGTCTATCTTTAGCTCACCTCCTTCAACAATGTGTCCCAGATACACTAAAGAAATCTTTCCAAATTCACACTTTGACATCTTTAAAAACATCTATTCTTTTCTCAAGACATCAAGTACTTTGTTTACATGCATGACATGTTCATCTGTGGATTTTCTGAATATGAGAATATCATCTAAGTACATAATGACAAAATCATCTAGAAATGGTCTCGATAGATTGTTCATAACTCTCATGAAAGTATCTTGAGCATTTGTAAGACTGAAAGGCATAACAAGCCACTCAAACAATACTTGTTTAGTTTTAAATGTGGTTTTCCAAATGTCCTCTTTAGCTATTCTAACTTGATAATAACCACTTTGTAAGTCTAACTTAGTGAAATACTTTTCATACCTCAACTCATCAAGCAAATCATCAAATCTTGGGAGTGGGTAGCGATTGTTTACCGTCATTTTGTTCAGTCCACAAAAATCCACACACATGCGCCAAGTCCCATCCTTCTTTGGCACCAAGACAATGGGCAAACCACATGGTGAATTAGATGGGTGTATGATACCTTTATCCATCAATTATTGAATTTTCTTCTTGATTTCCATGCTCTCCATACTTGACACGAGATACATGGCAATGTTTGGAAGTGGAACATCCTGCTGTAGTTGTACCTCATGCTGAATTCACCTCTTTGGAGGTAACCCCTTTGGTTCCTGAAACATCTCACCATGCTTGCTTACCACATCAAACAAATTAGATTTCAATTTTTCATCACAGCCTCCAAAAGATTCATAATAAATATCGTTATTTTCTTGATCATGAGAAGCACAAAATCTTTACTTGCATTTACTAGTCTCTTCATCTACCCTGCATTAACCAAAGAAATGTTCAACTTTTTTCGATGGGCTCTCACAATGTACTCCACCCCATTCTTGAGAAATAAGTATTTGTTCTCACGGTGATAAAATATTTATTTCCTATCATACAAATATGGACTACCCGAAATGATTCCTAAGATTTCAAGTGGAACTACATCTAACTCAACTTCATCATGAACTTTTCAGTAATGGCGAACTTTAATAAAGACTTCCTTGTAACCTATAAATTTGCATTATCGACTATCCAACCCAATGGATATGGCTTGTTATGAAGTACAGTTTCAAGGTTAATATTTTTGACCAAGTCTTCTGAAATTAAGTTTGATTGTGACCCACTATCGAATAATGCATCAATGTTTGTATGATTTGAAATCACCTATACATGAAACAACTCTATTCTTGATTCTTCATTCTATGTGTTGTTTTGACTATGTGAGGAACTAATGCTTTCAACAACTTATTTTCCTTTTGTGACCATGGCTTAAATCTTGGTCTCATCACCAGAATATGATCCAAGGTCATGTTGTGTCATAGCGGTTGTCTTTTGTTTTCCCTTATTATTTGGTTTATTAGGCCTTAGTTTGGAATGTAATTTCTAGCAATGGGCTTCATCATGCCCAGCTTTGGAATAATGTTGGCATATGGTTTCTCCCCTTATTTATTAACACTTGCATTCTTCTTTCCCTTCCATTTTCTTCCATTCTCTTTCTCCTTACCCTTGAATGGATTCTTCTTACTACCCTCTTCCTAAATGTTTTTTCCCCTTGCTTCAAGGGGCGTGGCTTGCACACATACTTCATCCAAATTGCTTGGATTGAAGATAAGGATAGTATGCTTGAAATAGGAATTTAAACCCCAAATATCTTTAAACAATGTATCTTGGGAATTCAAATTTACTCCTAACAACAAAGCCCTCTTTCTAAACTCCTGGGTATAGTCTTGGACTATTTGGTGTTTGACTTGCCTAAAATTCTGCCAACTCATAATGGAATTTTGCATAAAGGCTAAAGGGTAAAATTGTCTTTTAGTTTCAAAAACAAATTCAACCCAAGAAATGGATATCTTACCATGAATTTGAATTTCCTCTTGAGTCTTTTCTTCCCACCAAGCTAATGTTGCTCCTTCTAGACTCAATGAAGCCAGTTGGATCTTTATGTCATCATCTTGAAGGTTTTGAATTCTACAATATACTTGCAATTATCGAATCTGATTTTCTAACTTTTGTGCATTCACCTCACCATTATACATGGGAAGTTCAAACTTAATGTCTAATTTGAGTATTGGAGTTTCCCCTTTTGGGGTTTGGGAATGACTGCAGACAGTTTTCGTGGTGGAACTGGAATATGTTGCTATTTGGGATCTTCAGGATGATGAAGATGATGAGGAAGATGAAGATGGTGGATATGGAGGTAGATTTCCTCCACTACCCTTTGAATCCTTCTTGTCATATTTTTTATCCTCTGAGCTTCCTTCTACATGTGGAGGCTTAGAACTCTCTCCAGCCATTCTATTGTTCCTCTCTCCATAGAGGATTCTAACGATATTAGTGAAGCCATAGAAAGATTTATTGAATGCTTCCTCTTCTGCAAGACCTTTAGTCTCTCTTACTCCTGACATGATGGTTGTGAATTAAGGCTCAACTTCTGGTACTGCATGTACCTCTTCAATCTCAATTGAAGGGAAAACTTGAGGTGTTTCAAGTGCAGCTAGAATTGGAACTTTGGGCAGACATTGTGGCCTTGTGGCTCTCCTTCTTTTGGGCATTACCTCAACAGTTGCAAACAACAATTTCCCTTCTCCTCTCTGTAAATTTAACCTTGTAAGCATCACAATTTTGCAACCATTAAAACCCTACTTGCACAAAACTCAAGCAATGAAGAAAATAAACATTTTTTATGATACCAACTTGATATATTATTGAATGTTAGATTTTATGTGCTAATTCCAATTACATATTTATAAACAAATGTTTTTTCATTGCTTGCTCTGCATACGTTTCCTTAGGTTGATTATGAATGTAAATAAGTAAATTTTATCAAGTTTAATGTGGCATTCATGAGGGAAATGGCATAAAAGACAAGTGTTAAATAGTAGCAATAAAAAGTACAAAAAACCATAAATTGAAAACTTAACATAGTGTTTTGAGAAAGGAGTTCACCCCTACCGGGCTACATCTCCTTGGTCTAGATTTCATGGCTTGGGCCTCTGTATTAGCTCAATATGGAAAAAATATTGTTTACAAAGCTCTAGTGCTCCCGAGTCATGTTCCAATGTGTTCATAATGTTGAAATTACTTAGGAACACCTTTTACTGAGCTCCATTTCATCGAAAATTGCTCAAGTTATGACCCAAACTCTTTTTCCATAGAAAAACTCCTCCAAAACTAGAGGAACTGCAGTTAACTTCACTAAACCTGGAGTTGCCATCGATTTTGGAGGTCTTCTAGAATTCTTGCCAAATGAAACTAAATTTTAAATAGTGTTAACCATGGATTAATTAAGCACTAATCCAAGTTTAATTCAATTACCACACAATTTTCCACTAACTATTTGAGTTGATAGTTTGGTTGAACACATGTCATGGTTTACATGCCAGATTATACAAATATTTATGTAACTAGCCATTATATAAGCCATGACTATCAGAGTTTAATGTGTTCACATGTATGGAATTAACTTTCGTGGGTTGTGGTTTAAGGTTGGCATTGGATGGTGTGGTAACTGTAACTGCCGTGGGTTGGTGTGTTCACATGGGAGGGCTCGCCCTCCTTACCACCAACTCTAACCATAGTAAACTTCAAATATATGCAAAGTGTAATATGGTTCAGTGACAATGGGTAGTGGACATGGTTAAGTGCTTTGGTCTGCGGAGAGGGGGTCGCAGGGTTGAACCCTGGCACCTCCATAAAAAATTTACACTGCCATAACCTGACCTTTGGGGAGGGACACGTGGTAGCCTCCCTGCTTGCCACTTATCCCCTCCTCATTGGTCAATTCTTCATCTAATAAAAATGAGCCATGTCATCACACTTGCTAACCAACCACCACTTTACACTTGGCGAGCTCTGACTGGATGTCGACCGAACTTTGACCTTGCATAGTCACTTGCCACATCGACAGTACAGACTGCTGACTGTGTAGTGACTGTGCATTTCCCTTTTAATTTCTCATGTTTGGAAAAGTGGACAGAACTCAATAACATTCTCATATGAACTCAATTTTCAGTGAAAAAAGTTGTGTTAGGATCTTTTTGTCGAGACGGACATAGTCATTCAGGTTTTGAGCCATTCAGAGAATTTTGATTTTTGAGCTAAATACTGAGCACCTGATCATCACTAGTAGGCAAGCCTATGAAAGCAACTTTGGGTCTCTCTTCCCTCACTTTCCCATATCATGAGTGTGACTAAGGCCTAAGATGTCTAGAACATCAGTGGGACCCAAGGATAGGCTGTTTGAGTGGATGACATGTCTTCTGAGGATTTTAAAGCTGATTTTGGATGAATGTGCATGATCTTTTTGTTGATTCAACTATCTTAAGGTCACATAGGAGGTCAAACCTGATCATAGTAGCCTCTAGTTGCATGTTTACCCGATTGGAATGGTTACTTGGGGTGGATGCGTGAGGAGGGTGTTATAGAGTGGTATCAAAGCATGGTTCACCCCTTAGACTGGGTGGGTGGTGTGCGTTGGTCATGCATGCATGTCATCTACATGTGTGTCTCTTACACTTGCATTCCATGTGCTTGTTGAATTTTATTTATGATTTATTATGGTTTAACTATGGTTGGCATGGAGGATTTGATCTTCATTTTTTGGAATGCATTTGTCATGAGTATGTGACTCGTTTCATATGGATTATATGTCACTTACATGTTGATTTTAGGTTGCCTACTTACATCCTTGTATGTTAGGTTACATTCTTGAATATTTTTATTACTTGTATCAGTCTTGCAGGTTGATTACATGAATTGATCGCTTATGTTTGGTTACATGTGTTTATGCATATGTGTAGTTGGTTAGGCATGGCTTATGCATATTGTTGGTTGCATGTGGCAATGTGTACAATGGAGTAATGGTTTTTGTCATGCATGAGGTCATAGCATCCATTTTTATATGACCTTGCATTGATAACCAGTCCCTAACTAGAGTGATGTTTATGTGTTGATACATTTACTTGTGTACGTCTATATGTTGTTATGATTATGTTATACATGTGTCACGTTGATTTGATGATCTTTCATACAAGGTATCCTCCCCGAATTATGCTAAGGGATGTTGATCTATTTGTATTTGGTTTATCTGACATATACACATTGCAGGGAAGAGATCAAATGGCTAGCAAGGTGGTAGACTATATGGAATCTCGTTATGCATCAGATGACTAGCGTGGTGTGTGGAACACTTCATTTGGCAGATACACTGAGAAGCTTGAAGGAAGAAATAAGGAGTTGTAATGCAAATAATGATTGGATCATATAGGCACAAGAGAAACAAGAAGAGGTTAATGCTATACTATTTCAGATTTTGTCAAACTTGTAGAGAAAAGGGTCACGTTGGATCAACCATGGACATGAGGATAGAACTAATGGGGCATATGTAAGTATGTCTCCTATTGAATTGAGACTTCTGTGATCCATATCAAATTTTTTGAAGAATTCTTCGGCGAAAATCACATGGAGAAATTATTTTTGTCGACGCGTTTTGAACCAACCAGTGTGGTTCATCGTGAGGACAAGTTGAATGAGAAGATCTGGCATATGCAATTTAAATAGACCGGGCAGAATATCCAATGACTCAGATTTCTTGATAAGGTAACAGCTAAAAAGACAACAGCTCGATTTGGCCTGATAACGGCGAGTTTGACCATGATACGGGGTATTAATTTATATTATTTATTTATTTTATTTATATAACAGAAATTTTAGTTATAGAATAAATTAATATATAATAAGTAAATCATAAAATTAATTAATTACAAAAAATTAATTTTAAATATATTAATAAACTTACGTTAATTTAAATTTGTTAGAAATGTATACTAGAATACGTAAAATTAAAATATTATAATAAGTAAATTATTAAAAATAAATAAATAATTTCAAATATATTAATTTTGAACTGTTAAATAAAAATATTAGTTAGTTATAACGACTAGTTTGACCATGATAAGGGCTAGTTTGATAAGGTGTATTTATTTATTTATTCTATTTATTAATTTTTTAGAAAATTCGGTTATTAATATAGAATAAATTAATAAAATATAATAAGTAAATTATAAAATACATTAATTTCAAATATATTAATATATTAATAAATTTAAATTAATTTAAAATTGTTTGAAATAAATAATAGAATAAGTAATAATAATAATAATAATTTCAAATATATTAACTAATAAGAATAAAATTAATTTTAAATTGTTAGATAAAAATATTAGTTAGTAAAAAATTAGAGAACCCGAGGGCTGGAAATATAAAAATTAATTCAAGGTCTATTTAATGGTAAAAATAGTATTTTAAAATTAACTTTATGTAAATTAAGTTTAAATTGATTAAATAAATAAATAATAAAAAATAAAATATAAATAAATAAATAATAATAAATTAACATATTGAAATTAAATAATAGTTTAAATTAATAATTAAAATAGATTTAAAATTAATTTTCTTCGATAAATTAAGTTAAAATAATAATAATAATAATAATAATAATAATAATAATAATAATAAATAAATAAGTAAATAAAAATAAATAAATAAATAAATAAAAATTACCATATTAAAAATTAATTAATCGATGAAATAAGGGAGGAAAAGAAAGAAAACGACTAGGAGGAGAGGGCTGGGATCCAACAACTACTGATCTTCCAGCCATCCTCTCTATTGAGATTGTTCGGTCTTTTTTCAATCTCCAGGGCTTCCCTAAATTTCCGGTGATGGAATTGCGACACTCTAGCAATCACACTAGCCTCCTCGATGCAGACATGATGATTAGTTTTCTCCACATGCTCTGCTAAAGCGGAAGACTTAGTTCTCATATGCTTGAGGTCAGCTACGTGTTCACTAATCCTTTGATTAATGGAGCGACCAGTCTCACCAATATAGGGGGTCCCACACGAATAAGGAATAATATAAACCCCTTTCATTTCCTTAGGGTCGATGGTGTCAGGCGGAAAGAGTCGATAGTGCAGACACAACCAACCTCCCTAGGAGTCTAAGACTCTCTAGTGACAAACAAGACAAACAAGAGCAATCCTTCTCTAAACATGCATTTACCATACAAGAAATCAATTGTTTAGATCCTACCTATAGTCCAACGCTGTTGTAGTAGTCCAGCCTCGCCGATCCGGATGAGCTCCTCCTTCACTTCGAAACCTGCATTCACTAACAATCAAACGATTAAATAGCACTTGATAATCTCATAAAATAAAACATATTTAACATATAGACCAAGGAGTACATGAAACAACTAATAAATAACAAGTTATTGAGAAGAATGGACTCATTTGCATTAATAGGAAACAAAAGGAACAATTACAACCTGAGCCTTGGTGTTGTGCAAGTCCCTCCCAGGGCCCATCAAGAGTTCTCCTTTACTTTGACAAAGCTCACCCACTTCCAAATGAAACAAGAAAGGATGGGAATCTCTCCTCACAAGCTTCTAAATGGGAGTCCTAATTCCAGCAGCATCTACCCTTAGAAATGTTTAGCTTTCAACCTCCCCTCCTTCTGGCCCAATGCCTGTATTTATAGTGCTCAAGAGGAAGTTAATCAGGTCCACCATCAATGGGATAATCCCCTCTTTGGATGGGATAGCTCCTCTCTTGATGGGATAAGTTCCTCTTTCATAGGGGTACATGAACCATCTGGAGGCACTCAATACACGTCGAACACCCTTCTAGAATGCTCTAGAAATGACCACAAGTAACTTTTTAAAGATGAAACTCGCGCCTTTTGACCTTTACAGGGGTACGCACCTGCCCCTTTACATACAGAGCGTACAAGTACGCATTTTTTGTGAACATTAGGTGCGTACACGCAGGTAAGGCCGAGAGAATCTGCGTACCTAGAGATAAACACATTTACAAAGACTTTCTCTCTTTTTGGAGTTTGACATGCAGAGCAGAGGCATAAGACTTGCCCAGGAGGATAGCATGACTATTGATAGAGCCATACTTAACTGTAAATAGCCATGGTGACATTTTTTAGTGTAACAGATTGCCCCCTAAAGTGCGAAGCCTGTAGTAGATTAGGGTTTTGTATTATCTAGGAAGGGTGAAGCGCTTTATCATTTCAAGGATTATCTCGTGGAGAGCCTGGTCAGAACCTGCAATTTTCAACACAAAATACATGTATAAGATTATATCATCGCTGAGGTAGGCATTCCCATACTCAGATCAAAACTTTAACTAACAGACTAACTACTCTGATATAGGAATGATCTTGTAGTACATCATAATCATAGACTTGCGTAGACACAGTATGGACGTAGCCATCTGTTTATAATTGGTCTACCATATAATGAATACAAAACTCCTCGCAGCCTGGATGGTGGGAACTAGATCCAGGGTCTTCATTTCTACTTCCCGAATTGGTACGATTCTAACCATGCGAATAAATGAGTTGATGTCGAACATGGTAGAAACCACTTGAGTACCAGTCGATGATGTAAACTATTAACAAGTGTGAGAGAGACCACCAGTAATGTCAATGGTTCTCAAAGTACCCAGTACAATCCATGAGATGTGAATGAATGAGTTGATGTCAAACATTTCACGGAATCCTTCGATCAAAAGTCAATGATGTAAACTGACGTCAAAGGCGAGAAACCTGCCATTGATGCATGTAGACTTCAAGGTACTGACGATTTCTAAGTCATCTCTCTAGATAATGTGCTGATGTCGATAGAAAGCGACCCGTTGCAGGCAAGCCCACAACACGAAATCATAGTTCAAGTTGGAGAAAATGTTGCTGTAAGGACTGACTCAGGGATGGTTAAAATGGATGACAAGTATTTTGCAGACGAAAGTTTTGTTTGCAGACCTCTTGAACACATAATGACACAACAGATGGCTTGGTAACGAATGACTCAAAGTTAATCCCCGGAACCCGGCTGAAGACTTTCAATGTGGTTTGATCAACTGTGAGGCAAAGGATTTCCCAACCCAGGTGAATAAAAAGTGTCGTGTTCAAGAGTGGTAATAAGGTTTCTTCTGAGACAAAAGATAACAAATAGGCTCATTCTTCTCTCTTTTCCCCCACCATTTCTGGCAAGTACCTCTTTATTTTTTACAAGCTTGAGGAGGATAACATATGCTTGATTATAAGCTCATCCTTCGGATGAGTCCAACCTAGTTTTGATTCAAACCCTAGGAAGGAGTGGTTCGTTCCTGTTTGTAATTGAACAGGCCCTTTACTGTGAAATTTTAACGAGCCCAGTATAGGAGAAACTCGGCGTTTTTCAATTTTAGAGAGTCTAAAAAACTTAAGAAGACTCCAGGTTGAACTTTTTCGTAAATTTGTGTCCCCCAAGCCCGAAAAAGTATAAAATAATACCTGGGAGAACCGCTTGATCTTGCGACCAAGGAGTACTTTCATGATTAGTGCCACTAACCTCAAAAGTAAAAAGTGATCAAGGACACGTCGTTTTATTTCCAGTATCGAGTTTGAAATGACAAAAACCCGGCAATCTTTTCCTGTTTTTACGGTCAGAAAAGGGCTATAAGGGGACCGTCTTCTAATTCCATTTTAACGAGTGTAAAAGAAACACTCGGTAATCTTTTCATATTTTTAGGAGTCAGAAAAGGGCTTAAAAGATGACTCTGATGTTTTGGTTCGTGAAAAATGACAATTTTCCCTCTAAATCCTTTTGTCCTGCACAAAAACAACACATTACTCATACATGTTTAAGATAGGCAAAAATACATTGAAAAACATCTTTCCATGGTGAAAACTAAACAAACTTAGCATTCATTCATCCAAAAAACCTATAAAAAGACTTTTTACCATGTCATTTTTACCATTTTACTGTTGAGGTTGAGAAAAGGGCTTTTGGCAAGAAACTTCCCGTGGACATTGCAGAGAATCCGACCATCAGAATCGAGCACCGTCTCTTTCAGGTATTCCACAACATCCTCCTCTTCAATTTCATCCGTTTAGAATTTCATTTCAAGTTCTAGTTTGATTTTTTAGGGGGTTTTAGGTTTTAGGGTCCGCTTTTCGGGGTACGCAGGTGCCCCATGGGTGACCTGCGTACCCCGACTTTTTCCTATATAGGAAAAGGGTCGGGGTACGTAGCCCACCTTCAGAACAGCTGCGTACCGCTGCTCTGTATTCTGAATGCGGGGTGCATACCCCGCGAAAGGCGGATTTTCAAACCCCAAACCCCAATTTTAACCATTCAAATTTTGTTCCATGAATTCTAATCATTGTTTCTTGGTGTGTAGGGCACCCACCATGCTAGATTGGAGAGAAAGAGAACACGAATACGTTGATTTGGCCGCAATTGGTCATCAACCTTCTATTGATGCGTTAAAAGCATGCGGTCTGTACAAATACTGGGCCATACCTGGCATGAGGGGCCAGGTGCCATTCCTTGAGTGGCTGGTTGAAAGGTGGAACATTCAGGATCAATGCTTCTACATTGGAGAGAACCAGCTCGAGATAGAGTCCTCCGACATATATTTTCTCACTGGCTTGCCTAACAGGGGCGAGCAACTCTCTCTATTCGGGACTAGGCCGGGTGGTCAATCCCTTACTAGTCTCCGGCTAGAGTGGTGCAACAATCAAAACCAGGAGAAGGGGATAGAAATCAAATACATATCCCGACCTGAACTTATGGTGATAGCCTTTACCGTTACCAGACTTTGCGGCGCGGCCGCTTTGCACCATGCCACCGGGTCCCAAATGCGGATGGCTATAGATTGCTTCCAAGGCACCATTTTCAACTGGTGCGATGCTGTGTTGGCCAATATGAAGGGCCAACTGACTAGGGCAAAGATCGGACGATTGAAGACCTTTGGATATGGGCCTTTGGTTGTGAGCTTTGCCCTAGAGAGAGTTCCAATGCTGATCCCCCAGCATCTTACTGTTCCAGTTGGGGCTCCTCGGGAGCCTAAGTTGACGAGATGGGTTGCGGTAATGGCCCGACATCCTGATGAGAGCGCGACAATTGTTCGATTTCCTGATGGTTACTTTCACTGGCTAGAGGGCCAGGTCTTTGCTATTCAGGATTTCCCCTATGCCGGAATGAATTTTCGGAATGATCCGGACATGGTTCTTCCACAGGGAGAACAGTGGGATGACAGAGGTACTTCACTTTTCACAAGTTTTTAAATTATTTATTTTTTGTTTTTTTTTTTTTTTTTTTATATCGTCTCAAAACTGACAGTGGCAAATTTCCAAAATGCAGATGTAGGTCCACGACGTCCGGCCAATCTCCGGGCTTTTGAGAGAAGAGTACCAGCTGTACCAGCACCAGCCCCACAGGATGCGGCCGTAGAGACCTTAGCCGAGTTGGAACAGGATCTAGAGCGTCTGACGGCGGATATACCAGAGACCACCATAGATGACATTCCTATTCGACTTCAGCGCTATGTGGTCGCAGTCCCAGGACCTTTCAGGAGGTTCCTGTGTAGGGTAGCGCGGGCAGTGGTCTCGTATAGAGAGCACCATCAGTGATTAGCTAGTCACTTTTATAGACACATATGACATTTTTGGTTTTTTGTACTTATCATTTTTGCCGATCATAAGGTGTTTTTCAACCTATGATCGAAGACGATGTATATTTTTGACACACTCCTATCTATATATATATCTCATTATTACCGGCTTATCTTGTTTAACATATGTGATGAAATGTTTTTAAATTTACTTGCATGATTATTACAAATGTCTGTCCAACATTCGAGAAGCAATTGCATCTACTAATGTATTTAAAGACCTTGGAATATGCTGATATTCAATGTAATCAAATTCACATTCCAAGAGACGCACTCTCAAAAACAACCTTTATAACACAGGATTTCTAATGGCATATACTCTATTAAGCTGTAATACAACGAGTTCAGAATCTAACCTCACTATCAAACGTCGAATTCCAAATGAAATAGATTCAGACAATAATTCAACCACTGCACTGTATTCTGCAATGTTGTTCGTTGTTTGACCGAGGCTCACCCCATGCATAGAAACTAACTCGTCAGAGGGCGAATAGATAACCCAAGCTGCGGAAGAGATATTCCGTGTACTACGACAAGCACCATCGGCAAATCCAATGTACGTTTGGAGAGGCGTCGACATCTGCAATATCAAGAGTAAAACCAAGATAAGCCAGAATAACAACGAAAAACACACTTTCTAACCTAACTAAAAATTCTCCATGCCCATCATTTAAGCATAATACCTCTTAAGGTAAAGTCCATTTCTGGGTTTACCCAAAGAGTCCCCATCAAAATCTACCAGCTCATAGGCCCCTTTTGCTAGCTTTCGCTTTACAATGTAGGGTCCATGCCACATAGGAATGAATTTTCCAGCACCTAGCTTATCGTTAGCTTGATCATATAATAGCACTAGGTCTCCCTCCGAAAACCTTCGAGGGGTCACATTTCTATCATACTGAGCTTTCATTCGCTTCGCGTGAGTCTCGATTGCCAATGCAGCGTCATGTCGAGTCTCATCTAATTGAGCTAAGTATAATAAACGTTTCTCCTATTCGGAAGTAGTTGGGAGTAATTCGACAGCCATTTGAAGTGATGGGATTTCGCATTCAATGGGTAACACAGCTTCCAAGCCATAAACTAGCTGGAAAGGAGTGAACCCTGTTGAAGTTTTCACTGAAGTTCGGTATGCCCATAGCGCTGAAAATAACATGTTGTGCCAATTTGACCGATGAATACCAATGATTCGTCGGATCATGATAACCAGAACTTTGTTGATAGACTCAACCAAACCGTTGGCTTGCGGATAATAAGGAGTAGAGCTATCGTGGCGCAAACCAAGCTGGCTTGTAAGCTCAGTCATCATGATGTTTCGAAAATGGCTCCCATGGTCAGTGATGATCGCTTGCGGGACACCAAACCTAGTTATAATGTGATTGAATATGAAAACTGCAGCTGTTTTGCCGCTTGCGTCGAATGTAGGCATCGCCTCGGCCCATTTTGTAAAATAATCAACCGCGAGGATGATATATGCATGCCCCCCGGCCGAGTGAGGGTTACAAGTAATAAAATCGATACCCCATTTGGCAAAAGGACCAACGACAATTATAGGATGGAGAGGAGCAGGTGGTGCGCGCATCTTACGATCAAATACTTGACAGTTGTGGCATTTTCGGACCGCAATGATACAATCTTTAAACATGGACGGCCAGAAATAGCCAGCACGCAACACCTTCTGAGTTGTGGCATACCCAGACATATGACCACCACACGCTCTAGAGTGACAATCATTCAAAACCCTCTCAGCCTCTTCGTGAGTTGAACAACGTCGAAAAACCAAGTGTATCTCCAATAATTCTGTATTGCTGGGATTGAAACCGAATTTTTCAACGCTCCGACTTTGAAGCTTCAGGCCGAAAGGTTTGGGTTTGGAGATAGATGATTATATCCCCATACCACGGATCTAAAGTACTGATAAGAAACAAAGATTCATCCGCAATGGACTCCTCTGCCACAGTTTATGTGTCAGTACGTGGGAAATCACACATCAATTCCGCAAAAAATAAGGATTTCTTAGACTTGGACTTCTCGAACTCCAAGTCGAACTCTTGCAGGATAACGATCCATTTAGAGTACTTGCCCCCTAGCAGTTGTTTAGTCAAAACATAAATCATAGGGTTGCAATCTGAAATAACTGTAGTTTTACAGAGAAGAATGTAGTGACGAAAACGCTGGACAGCTTGAACGGTTGCCAGGGCCAATTTCTCCACATGCGAATATTTTAGCTCAGTGGGGTTTAACGTCCTACTAAGATAATATATCACATGTTCCATTCCGAATTCATCTTCTTGGACTAACACCATTCCAATGGTGGAATGCGAAGCTGCGAGGTATAAGAAGTAGTCCTGGTTGTAGTTGGGAGGATGCAACAATGGTGCATGGGTCAACGCGTGCTTAAGTGCATCAAAAGATTGTTGGGCAATCTTGTCCCAAAAGAATTGAGTGTTCTGTTTCAACAACCGTGTAAAACCCTTAGTGACCTCGGCGTAGTTTGGAATGAATCGGCATAAAAAGTTTGCTTTCCCTTGCAAACTTTGGAGTTGGCGCAAACTCGAAGGAGGAGGCAATTTGATGATAGCTTCGATCTTCGAGGGATCGACGTGAATGCCGGCTTTTGAAACAACAAATCCCAGCAATCGACCCGCTTCTATACAGAATACACACTTGTGGGGATTCAACCGAATATGATAATGCCTACACCGCATAAAGATTGCTCATAAGTGGACAAGGTGATCAGCTCGATGTAAAGAATGAGCAGGCAAATCATCGAGGTACGGTTGCACAATGTGCTTGATGTCATGAAATGCATAAGACATCGCCCGTTGAAAAGTGGCTCCGGCATTCTTAAGCCCAAAAGGTAATTTGCAGTAAGCAAATGTCCCCCATGGACAAATGAATGCCATTTTCGGTTGATCGACAGGTAGAATATTGATTTGATTATAGCCCGAAAAACCATCCATAAAGGAAAACATTTCACTTCCGGCACAATCATCAATTATTTGATCGATATAGGGCGTTGGATAGTTGTCTTTTGGACAAGCTCAATTTATATCCCTATAGTCGATACAGATTCTTATTGTTCCTTGTTTCTTGTTAACCGGAACAATATTCGATACCCAATCCGTTAACGGGATTGGATAAATGAAACCTGCTTTCAACAGCTTTTCGACTTCTGCTTTAATCGCAGCTGCTTTTCGAGGGTGGATCTGACGCAACCGTTGCCGGACGGGTTTAGCGTCCGGGTAGGTCTTTATTTCATGAACAACAATGGCAGGATCGATTCCTGGCATTTCCTCGTAAGACCAGGCAAGCACATCGCGGAATTCTTGGAATAGGGCCTTGTAAGTTTGAATTTCATCTTCTGTACATGAGGCACCTATATGAATGTTTTCCTCAATTCCAGGCTTCATTGAAATGTCAATGGGAATAGTGCGAGAAAAATTCCCTAAATTCAACTCTGAATCAGGATGTTTCGTTGGATTCTGAGCGTCTTTGACATATTCAGCGGTAAAAATAGATGAAAAATCGTTTTCAAAAGCATCACCCTCAGGTGAAAACGAAGATCTATGATGGAGATCTTCCCATGGTAGATCGTCTACACTTAGGATTTCGCGAAGTCGCTCGTCAGATGACACGACTTCGGGAAACGCTATCCGTTCTGAGGTTGATGTAAAAAGTGATTCCTCATTGACGACATTCATTTGGTCAATTTGGGTTGAACGCGAGTCGGTAAAAGACACGACAGCTTCATAAGCAATTTCATATGGACTCAAAGGCATAGCATCACCGAATGAGTCTATCTCAGATTCAGATGGGACAATCGAAGGATCGTCGTAAACAACGGTGTCTGATGTAATCATATGAATTGATGCAAATGAAGGGTTTGCGTTGATTGGAGGGAAAGGAAAAGTTCCCAGTAAACTGGAATCTTTAACTAAACCTAGGCCAACGTCCCTATAAGGGATTGACGTCTTACCGACATGACGTCTTACCGACATGCTGGATACTCTCTGGATACTGTAAAAGATAGATTCACGCTCCCTTAGATCAATAGTAAGTTGATCTTCAAGGTTAGAGACGCCTATTTCTTCCTCTGGAGCAAGTTCTTCAATAGCAATCAAACCAGTAGGAAGATTTTCGGTGATAACTCGTTCTACTCTTGGTGAATCTGGAACACTAGAAGTTGGAGTAACAGGCTCAGATATTTCAGGTTCCTCACCTAAATCACTAGTAGATGAAAAGCTACCAGCAAGCTCGGAAACTGTAACAGCTTCGGGATTATAACCTGTCTCTAGACTTTGGTAATCTGGATGGACTACCAAGGAAGACTCTCCTTCTTCAAGTGATCCTACTCTACTGCCACTAGGAGGAGTTACAAGGACCTTCAATCCTCCGTACTGACCCGGGACGTCTTCAGGAGGTCCACCCCGCGATCTACGGAGTTTCCTCAAAAAATCAGTAACGGTAACAATATCAGGTGACTTGCCCCGAAGTCTACGGGACTGTCTCGGTAATTCCGCCACAGCTAAAAACTTTTAACTACTACACACGAAAACAAAGTAAAATCTCAAATCAAACCACCTAAAGTCGCTAAAGAACCAAACAAACTTGAATCACACGCCTAAAGAATCTAGGGCGTCAAACCATGCACAAACAGTAGCCTTCCGGACCGAAAACACTAGTTGGAGATGAAACCCAACATCGCCGAATTCAGTACAGAAGTGGAGGGTGGAACAGTTACCCCGACAACCTGCTTAATGAATAGACCGGCACAAGTTCCTCCACTTTAACCGTCTCGAGTGAAGTGAACCCTCCGGAAAATCCAAGTGAGTCTAGCCGACGTCTGCTCCTGGTACAGTGGGATCTTCCCTCCACCGTCACCTTGGGTAGAATCCTAAGATTATGGCCACTAAGGTTACCAACAGCGGCAAATACACCTGGGGGAACAGTCTAAACTCCGACAGAACGCAAGGGCAGAGTATCAAGCTCAATCCCCTTACCGGCTCCTTGACAACAATCCAAGGTTTACCGATAAGTGACCCCTGGCTCCTCGACAATGGTTAATCCGAGGTTTACCGTTTGTAATACGTGTGTGTCTGGCGTCGTTCCCAACGAGGGAGGATTGATCCCCTCACTGGTTCGGACACAAGCTCGTGCTTCTCCTTTAAGAGGAGCTTTCCCAGAGTATAAATGCAACAGTTGGATTTATCCTACCACAAGATAAGCTACTTGTTTGGTTTTGCTGTCTTGGAGAGTTAATTACTCTCCTACTCCAAGACGCTAGCCTGATCTATATTGGTGCTTCAGAGTCCTAGTAAAAGAAAAAGTTACTATGTTGATTTTACTTTAAGCGTTAATTTTTTATGGTTTTCTTTAAAGACAAAAGGTAGCGGAAATGAAACCAATGGTGTGTAGACTCGACTCAAACCACTACAAAGATGCACTTAGGATGATTTACACTACTTTTCTTTTTTCAATGAAATTCTTAGCTAAGAAAGTTTAGAGAATGCAATATAAAAACAACTCTGTTGGCAACGAAAATCAAAGAAATAAAACTCTTTATCTTTCCAAGCATACAAACATGACCACTCATTACGTGCACGAAAAATTCTTTCTCTTTCAAAATACTCCAAAAGCTACTTGAAGCAAAACTTTTCAAAGGAGATGTTTTGTATTTTTTTTTATTTAATAAAGCATATAAATCTATTTTAACGAAAATCAATCTCAAAATCTATAAAATCTATGAAAAATTGACTCACAAGCAAATCAAAAGGAAATTTACTCTAAAGCAAACCTAACGAGGCAAAAGCCTACAAGGATGATTCTAGGTTGTTTTACTTGACCACAATCAAGCCAAGGACCAGCTAATGCAGAATCAAAAACCAGTCAAAACAAAACTCAAATCTTTTTGTTCTTTTTGTAAAATGGAATTCAATACTCAATCATCAAGCACTTCGAAATTCGCCAAAGAGACAACTCAAAGGTAAGTTGCTCTCACAGGTAGACTTTTATGACAGGTCCGACTCCTAAGAAGGCTGACAAAACCAGAGAGATCTAAGGCTTGACAACTTCTACCGCCGAAGTCACTACAGGACCTACTCAAAAATCAAACCCTAGGGCTTAAACTTCTATGAAATCCACTAAAACACTCAATGCTATTGAAACAAGTTCAGGTGAAGATCTTTGACAGGAGACTAATGGATCTGGGCAGTAAAAACTAAGAAAAAGCAAAACCTAAGAGGAAAAATGTAAAAAATGGAAATTTCTTAATTTTTAACAGGGTACGCAGGCAACCTGTTAAGACAGGTGCGGGCCCGCTCTGTGCACACAGCAACAGTGCGTACAGGTACGCATTGTGCAATACTCAGAGGGTGCGTACTACTGGAAAAACCAAGAAAAACTAAATCTAATTTAACCCTAAGCTAGCCCACCCAAATAAAAAGTCACACAGCCAAAAACCAGAAAATAAATGACTTTTCTCAGATCAAAGTTGCATACAAAGGAAAAAACTTTCACATCAATGGATTCCCCAATGGAGTCGCCATTTTGTCAGGCGGAAAGAGTCGATAGTGTGGACACAACCAACCTCCCTAGGTGTCTAAGACTCTCTAGTGACAAACAAGACAAACAAGAGCAATCCTTCTCTAAACATGCATTTACCATACAAGAAATCAATTGTTTAGATCCTACCTATAGTCCAACGTTGTTGTAGTAGTCCAGCCTCGCCGATCCGGATGAGCTCCTCCTTCACTTCGAAACCTGCATTCACTAACAATCAAACGATTAAATAGCACTTGATAATCTCATAAAATAAAACATATTTAACATATAGACCAAGGAGTACATGAAACAACTCATAAATAACAAGTTATTGAGAAGAATGGACTCATTTGCATTAATAGGAAACAAAAGGAACAATTACAACCTGAGCCTTGGTGTTGTGCAAGTCCCTCCCAGGGTCCATCAAGAGTTCTCCTTTATTTTGACAAAGCTCACCCACTTCCAAATGAAACAAGAAAGGATGGGAATCTCTCCTCACAAGCTTCTAAATGGGAGTCCTAATTCCAGCAGCATCTACCCTTAGAAATGTTTAGCTTTCAACCTCCCCTCCTTCTGGCCCAATGCCTGTATTTATAGTGCTCAAGAGGAAGTTAATCAGGTCCACCATCAATGGGATAATCCCCTCTTTGGATGGGATAGCTCCTCTCTTGATGGGATAAGTTCCTCTTTCATAGGGGTACATGAACCATCTGGAGGCGCTCAATACACGTCGAACACCCTTCTAGAATGCTCTAGAAATGACCACAAGTAACTTTTTAAAGATGAAACTCGCGCCTTTTGACCTTTACAGGGGTACGCACCTACCCCTTTACATACAGAGCGTACAAGTACGCAGTTTTTGTGAACATTAGGTGCGTACACGCAGGTAAGGCCGAGAGAATATGCGTACCCAGAGATAAACACATTTACAAAGACTTTCTCTCTTTTTGGAGTTTGACATGGAGAGCAGAGGCATAAGACTTGCCCAGGAGGATAGCATGACTGTTGATAGAGCCATACTTAACTGTAAATAGCCATGGTGACATTTTTTAGTGTAACAGATGGGATCCTTTACAGATCTGAGGGATTTACGAATGATGTTGAGAGGTCTAAAAGATGCGGTGACATTATTCTTCTTAAGAACCCTCGCAATCTTATCCATGGTCCCCTGAACATACGGAAGAAGGACACTAGGAATCCGCTCTTTAGGCCCTCTTTTGGTTAACGAATTCTTAGCTACTTTGAGGAAAGCCTTTTGTCCCAAGTGTCTACTATAACCATTTTCAACAAATACATTAAGGAGGTGGGCTTTCTCCTCCTCGAAGCTCTTATCATCAGAGATCCTTAAGGCACGAGTTGCAAGGGTGTTGAGAACCCCCAACTTCTGGGCAGGGAAATGGTGGGAAATAGCATGAAGATGCTACTCCATATGAGTTTTCTTGCGAAACACTTGGTGGGAGAGGGAACCATCCTCATTCTTAGAGATAAGAATATCAAGGAAGGGGAGGCAACCATTAACCTCTTGTTCCATAGTGAACTTAATAGCTGAGGATTGGTTATTGAGATGATCGAAGAAGAGATCTAACTCCTCTTGGCCATGAGACTAGATGACATTAGTGTCATCTACATACCTTTTCCAAAGATTGGAAAGGAGACGGGCTGAGTTTAGAGCCTTAGATTCAAAATCCTCCATAAACAGATTAGCAACCACAGGGGATAGGGGTGAGCCCATGGCAACCCCACAAGTTTGCTCAAAGAACTCTCCTTCAAAACTGAAAAAGGTTGAGGTGAGGCAGATCTCAACTAACCGAGCGGTATCAGGATCAGTAAGACGGTTGATCACATCCATTGCCTCATTTATAGGGATGCAAGTGTAGAGGGAAACAACATCAAAACTGACCAGAATGTCTCCGGGGTCTAGTTTGATGTCCTTGAGCTCTTCAATAAAGGAGGCCGAGTCTTTCACGAAGGATGTTGTACAACCAACTAAGGGCTTAAGCTTCAAGGCATGAAACTTAGTAAGAAGATAGGTAGGACCTCCAATGGTGTTGATGATAGGCCTAAGTATGTCTCCTATTAGAAACATGTTTGATTGATCTTATATGGTGAGAGACGGAAGGTTGTTCGATACTCCAGATAGGAGAGGTAATTGATATAGGTACTATTCTAGTTCTAGTTCTGATAGACATCATGATCATCATCGTTATCATCTTTACAAGAGGAATGATAAGAGATACTTTTTGAATGAATTTAAGAAAGCGAGGCCACCTACTTTTGATGGAGATAAGAAGAAGCTGAATGATATAGAGGCTTCGATACTTGGGATGAAAAATTCTTTGAGTTACATGATTACACAAATAACATGAAGGCCAAAGTAGTGATCTTTAGCCTGAAGGGTAAAGCAGGAATTTGGTAGGAAGATGTGAAACAGGTCAGAGACATCAAGGCAGATGATTTGAGTTGGCGGGAGTTGAAGAGAGTTTTCAGGAAGAAGTACTTGTCAGAAAGGTACTATGACAATAACACTAAAGTGGTTTATGAGATAAATATGGGATTGATGATAGACGAAGATTACAGGACCATGTTTATGTAGCTATTGAGATATGCACCGCATCTTACTGATGAGAAGGCTAAATTTCAATGATTTTTCAGTGGTTTTCCATTAGAATTTAGAGATCAGATTGAGTATGATGAGCCTTGGTTACTTGAGGAACTTATTGGGAAATTGAAGCATTACTATGAACATTCAAAGCATAAGAATGAATCTTAGCAAGGATGGGAGGAAAAGAAAAATGTAAAGGTAAATGGAAGCCTCAGAGAACAAGGCCTCTGAATGCAGATGAGAAAGAAAGTGTGGCACTACAAAAGAGGTTTAGTGTAGGTAGACAGGGTCATGGGTTGCAGCAATAGCATAAAGGTGTTAGTAATGGTTAGTTGGACTGTTGGACATGTTGCAAGGAACAACATAAAGTATATTTTGCATAGAATTAGGGTGGTAGGCCTAATATATATAGTGCACAAGAGGTGCATACTTTTGGGGATGTAGGGCAGAGAATTTCGTACCTATGTAGTAGTGGACAATAGGCACGCAGAACAGTAGGCATCTATCTTTCAGATGGATGGTAAGCTTTGTGATCAAATTATCTCTATTTTGATTGAACCTGGATCTAATTATATCTATGTGAGTCCTCACTTGGGGGATACATGTGGTTTGAGTAAGTAATTGCATGTAGAGTCTTGGTTAGTGCAGTTGGCTACAAGTACCAAGAAGCAAGTGCATCATTGTGTAAGAGCTTATACATTTGATTTGAATGGTATGCCTATCACAACACATCTACATATACTATCGTTGGGATCATACAATATGTTGTTGGGCATGGATTTTTTGTATCTTCATAAAACCAAGGTAGAATATTATGACAAATCTATTGAGTGTGCTTATGATAATGGAGAAACAATATCCTTGCATGGTAAGAAGAAATCCACATCCATTAGGATGGTGACACCTATGCAAGCAAAGTATAGCCATAGGAAAGGGTGTATGTTATTTGTAGTACACATTTCTAGTGATAAGGGTAAGGAGGTTGAGGATATAGATGTGTTGAGTAGGTACCTGGCTTTGCAGTAGTTTTAGGATGTATTTCCTTAGGAACGCAAACTTTTATATTGAGTTAGTGCTAGTGGTAGCTCCAAAATCAAAACCACCTTACAAGATGAGCACCCTGAGCTAGTTGAGTTAAATCTATGGTTCAAGGAAATGTTGGACAAAGGATACATTAGACCTTGTGTATCACCTTAGGGCAAACTAGTGTTGCTTGTAAGAAAGAAAGATGGTACTCTTAGACTATGCATTGAAAACAAGTAGTTGAAAAAGGTAACATCAAGAATAGGTAGCCTTTGCCAAGGATTGACAATTTTTTTGATCAGTTGAAGGGAGAAACAATGTTCTCCAAGACCGACATAAGATCGAGATACCATCAACTATGCATCAAAGAGGAGGACATTTACAAGATTATGTTCAGCTATAGGTATGGACATTATTATTTTGTTGTAGTTCCATTTGGCTTAACTAATTCTCCAGCTACATTCATGTGCTTGATGAAAAGAGTGTTACATCCATATTTGGATAAGTTTGTTATTGTGTTCATTAATGATAGATTGGTACATTCTAAAAATGAGGAAGAGCATGTTGAACATTTAGCTGTAGTGTTGAGGTTGTTGAGAAAGAATCAGTTGTATGCTAAGCTCAACAGGTGTAGTTTCTTTCAGACTGAGGTACACTACTTGGGGCATGTGTTGGTATCCTAAATTGCCCTATTTTCTACCCCATTTCCATCAATATCAACCTATGTTTTACCTTAATACAAGACCCTTCTTCCCTACACTAGTACAAGATGGTTACCCTTTTCCTACACATGCTCATAGTTTACATTAAGACTTGCTACAATAATTTATTAATCTTTTTATGTATATTTCATGTCATTTACATATTCTTGCAACTCATATTGATTTCCTAGAAGTAATCATGGAACGTAGTGTTAATAATGTATGAGTTGACTAGTGCAGGAAGATTATTGCACCGTTACTGTCCAAGATTCCGAGAGCTATCTTCCATGAGGACGGATCTCGATATTCGACTCCGAGTTTAACTGCAGATAAACTGAAGTAGGTGGCACACATCCAAGGATTTTTTTCCTAAGATAGATCATGGCCCAACGAAGCTCGTGTTGTTATAACTGGCCAAGTTTGTAATTCAATTTCTAAGTTTGTTCGGTCGAGAGGCCTGAACAAAAATTATCTATAATTAGTGTAAACGGCTTAGAGCCGAAGGATATATATGATGTAAATCATAGATACGAAAGCTAGTGAACCATCGGTTATTATTTTGGTTTATGTAATCTGGTTATCACCTCGTTCTGGGGCTGGAATGCTTTGTAATGTAATTTTCCAAATCAAGTAAATAGAAGAGGATCATTATGGTTTGCACACACAGCATGTAATTTCATCTTTGATGTGTTATTTCAAGTGTTGATCACTTTCGTTCCTTAGAAAGGGAATGAGCTGGTTGGCCAAGGCCTAACCAACCTAACTCATTGACCCCTCTCGCTTTCGTGATTTGGGAAGACGATGTGTTTATTTCATAGTAGTTGTCTGATGAAACTATTTAATCGTTAATCTTTGAGTTTTGAATTAAATTATCTTTTGTAGCCTATGTGTGGAATGGATCTGTAGTTTGCAGAGTATTTGTATTCATTTATGTTTATAAGATATCTTTTACGCATTTTCTTTATTCTTTCTTTCTATTTTAATTCATTTTGGAAGCAGATTTTGCGAGGAAGTCTTTCCTTCACCAGTGCGTGTTGTTTCTTGCACGCGCTCAGTCATTCATTGCAGAAAACATTAAATCACTCACCTGCATTTTATTTCCCATTATTTAACAAGTGAATGAATCAATAAATCAAGTAACTATTTTCGATATTAAAAGTGCATCTCTAAAAAGATCTAGAAGCAGTTATATTAACTACAAAATTATACTTGCAAAGAATATCATTATTGTGGGTTAAGTACCAAAACTCGATGACACATGCAAAGTACTTAGGCTAGTTTTAACTCATAAAGCTTATTTCCCTTATGAAGTTTAATGAGTTCAAACATTTCCTTTCTCGCAGCTACTTAATTCACGATTTCATTACAGTTGCAATTCCTTTTCAGCATATCTTTTTATCTTTCGGAACTAAACCAACAACTGAGTAAAGGGAACCCTACTTCGGGGCAAGAGCAAGTCTCTTAACACCAGAACAGAGTGCTCCAAGCCCCAAGGCTTAGAGAACCTTCACTCAGACATAAGTCTTCAGTAAGGAAGATTGAAAATACTCTTACACATAAATACTGTACCTGCAGTAGTGCAAGCAAGATTGCAACTGTGCAAGGATAGGTTGTTTGTGTGGGAGAAAGATCAGAAAAAAGGCAGAACTCTTCAAGGGCACACTTTTCAGACTACTTATCATCCATCTGGAGATTAACATAGCGTTTCATTCAACATTTAATATTTTTTCTGTTGTGTCGAATTTCTTTACTTGATTTACTTGCAAATTGACTTTTACATTCCAACAATAGATTTTCCTTGGTGTAAATTGCCTTTCCAATTGTTTTCTATCTGATTCTACAAAAAATTCCCTTCAAGAAGTAGGATTAGAAATAGGAAAATTTAATACCATTTCTGGCATTGCCTGTGCTTCGTCTCTAAGTTTATGAAACCCTCGGGTTGACAATTAAGTGTTGAGGAGTTTGCTCAAGTGCAATTCCTGCACCCAACATTTTGGCTCCGTTTCCGAGGAATCAATTTGAATTGGTAAGAATTTTCCATTTTTTTGAATAAGGGTAATTCTGCTATCATTTTTTTCGCAGTGTGCTTCTATTGTTTGAAGGAGTTCATAGGTGCCAATTTATTTCTAAAACTTGGAGCTTTTAATTTTTGAATTTCAGTTGTCATTTTTTCTGAAATGTATGCCTAAAAGACATAGGGGTCCAAAGCCCACTAGGGGCCAATGAAACACTGACAAATATGAAACCAAAACTCACATTGGGCTTTCTTTTTCAGGCGTAAAGTCTAAACAAACTCAGACTCATCATGCAGGAACAATCCACCTAGGCTCTGGTAGCAGTAGTTCAGGTGTGACACAACCCATAAAGGGGAAGAAGGGGACTGTTGGAATCCATATTCAGCCTTGTCAGTCTGTTAAGAGTGGTTCGTGTGGAAGAACAACAATGGCATATATGGAATACCACACAGAAGGAAGTGGTGAAAATCAAGAAAATGAGGAATAATCTACTTTCGGATTCCCTATTGTGAATCCTAATATACAAGCACAAATGATAAATATTTCACCATCAACTCTTCCTCATTTCTATGGTAAGGTACATGAAGATCCAGACACTTTCTTCCTCATTACTTATCTGATGCCCAGAAGTTAAATTTGTTTCCTACAACTCTCAAGGATGCAGCACTCTACTGGTCCACGGGAATAGGAGGAAACACTATAAATTCTTGGGAGCAAATGAAGAGAGTGTTTTTATCAAAATATTAGGAATATTGCAAAACTATAGATATCCAAGATGAAATATTTACTATTGTGCGAAATGATGATGAAATGCTAGAGGACTATTTGGAGATATTCATGTATATTCTCCAAAGGTCAAAGCACAAATTTGATATAGGTACTATTAGAACCTTGTTCTTACGTGGACTTACTAATGATTCTAGGAATAATCTAAATCTATTGGGATAAGGGGATATTGCTCAAAAACCTTTTGATCAGATATGTGACTTGTGTAGGAAATTCTCAAGGAACCAATATAGATCCGATAAAGGAATTCGAAATAAAAATAGGAAAATCGAATCTACTGATGCTATGATTACTGGATTAGAAAACAAAATGGACAATATGAAAATTGAAATAATGAATACTGTTAGTAAACAAATAGACTCTTTGAAGTTTCAGTAAAAACTTGTAGAAGAGTAAGAAAAACTGTCTATTCTCTATTCAAGATGTAGAAGAAAGCATCCTCTAAGAGAATGTCGTCTAGATATTAAAGAGAAAAATAAATGTGCAATTTGTGCAAATAACCATTCAACAAAAAAATGTCCCTCCCTACCTGGGATGAAAATTGTATTTGAAGGGGGACAACCTGAATCTGAATCATTACATGTAATGGGAGCATGAAGAAATTGGCCTTAGGTAAGTGCAGGTATGGTTCCTGAACCTCCACCACATTTTTTTGGTTATAATGCACACTCATATTCCTATCCTAACACTGGTCACTCTCAGTATTGGCAACATGGGAATCAATATCAATATGGACAACCCTCCCAATCTTGGCAATAAGGATGGAGAGGGCCAAACCATTCACATCATTCACATAATTCCTATCATGCACCGATGCAATCATATCCTCCTACATATGCACCTTACCCAATGCCTCAACCATCATTACCTTAGCTGAGTCAACCTATGCCACCATTACCTTTACCTCCACCATTTCGACCTTCTCAACTGCTTGCTCAACCTTTACCCAATCCTAATAATAAAGTGGTACAAATGATCCATTCTATGACCCCGCTTTCTTCATCCAGATTTCAGACTAAACCAGTTGGAGTCAATGATCTCTAATTGAGATCAGGGAAAGTGTTAACCTCAGAAAACCAAAAGCAGCCCATGTTGATTATCGATAAGAAAGGAGAGGAGGAAACTCCTGACCATTCTGGGAAAGATGACACCATTCAGCCTATCCCTGTACATTATGAGCCCTTATCATCTTCTTCCAACCGACCTCCCTATCCAAAGAGGTTAGTTGTGGAGAAGAAAGGCCCCATTCCCGACTATAGCCTAGCTTCTGAGCTTAGGAACCTTTTTATAAGGTATCTTTTCTCTGAGCTATCAAAGGGATCCCATCAGTACAAAAATCATTAGTGAACTCTACCTCAAGAAGCCAGGGAGGAGAATATTGCAACCCTAAACCATTCAATTTGTTGGTAGAGCAATAGAGTTAATGATGGGATATATGAACATGGAAAAATATATCGACATTGGAAACCATGTTGTCTCTGTTTATATAGGTGATGTTCTTGTCTCCAATGTACTTATAGACCTAGGGGAAGCCGTTAATGTTATGACCAATCAAAACCATGGATCAACTTGGATTGTTCCATATTCATCCTACTCCCATCGTGCTTGAACTGGCAGATAGGTCTAAAATCAAGCCACAGATTCTTGGGAATATCCCACATATTTCATTGTGCTTCAGCCAAAGGATCCTGTAGGAGGGCATTCCTTGATCTTGGGATGACCATGGCTTGCTACGGCTAATGCTTAAATTGGATGTCGTTCTGGTGATATGTATATTTCCCATGGAGATTCTAGAAAGAAAGTCACCCTATATCCACCTGCTAGATCTATTCAGGAGCTCCGAGACACTTTATGGTTAGACTATAGTAGTGATGATGAGACCCAGCCTATTTCATTGATACATCAGAATGCTAAGTCCTCACACGAGGGTGAGATTCAAGACTTCCTAAACAATCTAGACACCATGCCTAATTTTAAGTCATTAAGTCATATTTTTAGTCTAGATTTTCACGAAGGATATGAATCTCTACCTCCATCATCACCACCTTTAGTTACACCTTTGTGTACTCTGGAGCCTGACACTACTCTTGTTGAGATTAGTCCAGGTAAATCCTTGTATATCAGTTTAGACTTGGACCCTTCTCAACCAGAGCAACTTGTGAATTTGTTGCAAAACCATCTTGATGCCTTCGCATGGGGTTATGAGGATATGAAAGGCATCCCTCCTGAAACTTGTACACACCATATCTATATTCAGGATGGAGCCTGACCTCTTTGACAACCCCTGAGGAGAACTAACTAAGCTCTAAGAGATGTTGTAAAAGAAGAATTACAAAAACCCTTAGATCTTGATTTTATCTATCCCATTTTTGATAGCCAGTGGGTCTTTCCATTAGTATTAGTCCTGAAGAAAGATGGGAGATGGTGCACTTACGTTGACTATAGACAATTAAATAAATCCACTCTCAAATATTACTTCCCCCTTCCTTTCATCGATCAGGTACTCGATACCCTTGCTGGTAAAAAGTATTTTTCTTTGCTAGATGGCTTTAGCATATATAACCAGATACTGATAGCACCCGACGATCAAGACAAAACCACTTTTACATGTCCATGTGGTACATTTACTTACCCAGTGCTTCCCTTTGGGCTATGTAATGCCCTGACTACCTTTCAAAGGGCAGTCCTAGATATTTTTACTGACCTCGAGTGCATGGAAATCTATATGGATGATTTCTCTGTGTTTGGTGATTCATTTAAGGAAGCCCTCAGGAATCTAGAAAAAGTGCTTCTCGCTGCCAAGAAGCTCGTCTTGCCTTCAGTGACAAGAAATGTAGACTAATATCCAAGGCAAGAGTAGTTCTTGGCCATCTTATTTTCAACAAAGGTATCCAGGTTGACCCTGCAAAGGTAGAAGTCATTTTGAGTCTTCCCATACCCAAAACTGAAAGGGAAGTGAGAGGTTTTCTAGGACATGTGGGCTACTATAGGATATTAATTGAGAATTTCTCAAGGACAGATACCCCCCTTTTCCGACCTTTGGCTAAATATAGTGAGTTTTCTAGTCTACCACTTGCCAACAGTCTTTTGAGACATTGAAGGAAAAATTAGTTTAGGCACCATTTTGAGAGGACCAAAATAGTCCCTGCCATTCCATATTTCCTCTAATGCCTTGAATACTGCTATTGGCGCAGTTTTAGCACAGGAAGAAGATAAAGAATCTTATGTTATTTATTTCACTAGTAAAAGCTTGTCACGTGAAGAACTCAATTATATTGTTACTGAGAAAGAGTTTTTAGCTGTAATTTTTTCTATTAATAAATTCAGACATTATATTACAAGATATGAAGTTCTTGTACATACTGATCATTCTGCTATAAGATATTTGATGAATAAACCATTAACTAGCAGTAGAGTGACTAGGTGGTTGCTATAATTACAAGAATTTAATATTACTATTATTGATAGACCACGGAAATCAAATGTAGTAGCAGATTATCTTTCAATATTAAATAATCCCGGTGAAGCAATTACTGTTGATGATGATTTTCCTGACGAACATCTTTTTTCTGTGTGAACAAAGTCTCCATGGTTTTCTGATATAGCTAACTATTTAGTCACTAGAAAATTACCACCCCACTTATCTGCTCGTTAAAAGCGGAATATCATTCAGAAAAGTGTTGCATATTCCTAGATCCAAGGAGACCTCTTTTACACTAGAGCAGATCTCATTATCCATAGATGTGTAAGAGAGGAAGAGGTGTTTTATATCCTAAAATATTCCCATTATGAACCATGTGGTGGTCACTTTTCCGATAAGAGAACTGCATATAAAGTGTTACGAGATGGTTATTTTTTGATTTCCTCATTTAAAGATGCCAAATAATACATCAAGCGGTGTCATAGCTGTTAGCGAATTGGCTAGCCTAACCAAACTAATGAGATACCTTTATATCCTCAAGTTATGATTGAGCCTTTTGAAAAATGGGCTATTGATTTCGTAAGACCAATAAATCCTTCATCATCAAATTAAAAGCATATCTTGGTTTGTATAGATTTTGTTACAAAATGGGTAGAAGCTAAAGTTGTTTCTTTTGTTATTGAAAGAGTTGTTGCTGATTTTCTTTTTACTGAAATCTTTACTAGATTTGGCGTACCTAGAGAAATTGTTTTTGACAATGGATCATAGTTTATTTCTAATTTGCTTTAGGGTGTAATGGAGCAGTACAAAATCCGGCATAGGAAATCCACACCATGTCACCTCCAAGCAAACGGCTAGGTAGAATTCAAAAATAAGGTGATTGAGTCTATCCTCACAAAGAGAGAAAATATGAATAGAAATAATTGGGATGACAAATTACCGGAAGCATTGTGGGCCTATCAGACCACTTGGAGAAACAGCACAGGACACACACCATATAATATGGTGTATGGGAAACAAGTCCTTTTGCTGATAGAATTCTAGATCAAGACTTTTAGGACTGCAGTCCAATTCAGGCTAGATCTATTTGAGGAACAGCAACAGCGCCTTCTACAATTGAACGAGTTAGATGAAATCTGAAGGGATGTTGTTCAACATAACATCTTGGTTCAACAATAGCGCAAGAAGTGGAATGACAAGTCTATTCAGAAAAAGTAATTCCAACCAGGTGATTGCGTGCTCCTTTATGATTCAAGATTCAAACCTTTTAAAGGAAAATTCCATACACGCTGGATGGGACCCTTTGAAGTGGTCAAAGTGTTCGAAAATGGAGTGGTAGAAATCAAAACTATTTATGGACAGAATTCAGTGTTCCTGGTAAACGTGAATATATTGAAGGTATATTTTCAGCCCCTTACTAAAGGAGATTTTATGCAGCAAGTCGAACAGCCATTTGAAAAGGAGTTGGTAGGTGATAACACCAACTTGTTGAAGAATTTATTCCTTCTTGTCCTTGTTTAAAAAAAAAAGATAATCAAAGAAAATAAGAAGCAAAAATGACAAAAATAAAGAGTATAAAAAGAAAAAAATTTCGTGTAATTGTGAAAATCAGTTGACTGGCATGATTACAAAAGGATCAACCTGAAAACTAGCATGTTGGAAGGAAGATAAAAAATTTTCATAAAAAGGGAATGTTACCTGAATTTTAGATATGCTGGCTGCCACCAAGAAGAAGTAGGTTCACGAAACCAAGCACTTACATAAGTTTGGGGTAACTAGCATGGACATTTTTGCCAAGTAAACACTTACTTCCCATTGCAGTTATTTTTCCTACACCAATACAGGAAAAATTCAAGGTAAAATCTTCTTCTATTTCCCATTTCAAAATGTCCCACTAGTTTCTTTTCTAGATTCCCCAATGAATTACCTTCCTCTTTCTTCCAAGAATCCACCCTTACCCGATTCGTAGAATCCCTCTTCTCTGTTGAATTTTTTCCAACATCCCCTTTCCTTTATCCCTCTTGATGATATCGTTCTGAAATCCCTGCCGTAATATTCCTTCCCATTTTGAAATTTTTACCCCTTTCCTACTTCTTTATTCCCACATAAGTTGATTGTGGAATTTGATGAAATCATTCAGAAGGCATGTCGAGAAGCACCAAAGGATGGCGAATAAATTTTTCCTGTATAATGAGGCAAAATTTTTAAAAGTACAACTATAGAAGTATGTCCTATCGGAGTTTGTATTTGGTAAAATTCTCCGATGCAAGCACAATGCAGTGCAAGCACGAGTGTAGGCAGGTCTGGTGCAGTGATACAATTGACTATGGGGGCAATTTATACAGTCCTAAAATGGTTTATCAAAGATCTATGGGCCTGTATTTTTGTACATATGTTGATATGATAACTCACTCCATGTCTTAAATTGATGCTTTGTTTCATTAATTACTAATCTAAGGATAAATATATAAAGTGCAAGGTGTGTAAGGCTGAAATCTAATATTTTTTAATAAATGCTGAAAATAAGTCTGATTGAATTATGATGATGACTGCAGAAGGGTACTCCATCTGATAACTTGCAGTTGCCCTCTTTGCAATTATTTCGCACTATCCTACCATCATTAACCTACTTGTGATCATATCATTCTAGCTGTTACATCACCACCACCCATACCGCCACTACATTCAATCATTGCGATCCACCTATAACGATGATCATTGACACGGTTATACATCCAAAGTGGAAGGAATGTTCCATCATAGCCGAGTAAGCAGGTCTACAAAGATGAAAGTAAAGGAACCTTCAGTATAGAATTCTCAATGAATGTTGGAGTTACCCTAGAATTCTTTTGAAGGTCTAATCGGTGAAGTGAAAGAGGTTTGAAATGGCACTTGTGAGGAGTGAACCACTATCACTACAGGAGATTGAAAAAAATTCCATGTATAGGAAGAGTCTTGCATTTTTGTAAGAAACTGGGTACCTGTCATTTCTCCAAAAATTTTAGGGATTCGACATGGGCATAGTGCTAGAATTTGCACGAGTGTTAAAGGAAGGCCAAGTTAGGTTAGGTCCTTGAAATTTAAAATCACTCAAGAGTTCATTTCACAAGCCATAGGCCTGCTACTTATAGGTGAGCATTGATTTAAGGAGAAGTTGACAAAGAAGCGTTGGTAGCGGTTTGTGGTCGATAAGAAGATTTAGGTCCATTGGAGAAAGGGACTGCCACATACTACCTTCACCGAAAATGGCGAGATTTACTATTTATATTAAAAAAGTTTGGCACATGTGAAGGACATTATAACTTGGCATTCGTGTACCACCTTCGACTGTTGTCACATTTCGAGGTAGGGAAACTAATTAATTTGCCTCACTTCTTGCTCAGGAGCCTAAAAAAGATGGCGAAAATTGTGGAGAGCATGAGTGCAAGCTAGGTTGCAACCAAACTCTGCCACCATGGAATCATTACGATGTTGGAATGGAATAGCATGGGAGGCATTTTTGAAGGAATTTTGAGCAAAGGATGCAGAAGAACCTGCTAGTAGAAGTGCAAGGAAAAAGAGAAAGGCAGAGACATTGTCTCTTGCCAAGAGAAGAAGTAAAGGCTCACTAGTGCAAGCAGATAATTGCGTCATTGAAAACACCCAACCTGTAGCAAAGACAAGGAAAATTAGGACCTCAACGAGGAGGAAAGTTTTCAACCAAGGAACAAATCAGTCGAGCTCCCCAATTGTAATCAACGACTCACCCCAAGTCTCCTCCATAGTTCACAATCTCTCGGTGCTTGCAGATGTAGTAGCACACACTGTGGAGGATGAGGATAATGTAGAAGATGACGTGTTATTGTCAACATTTGTCAGCACGCTAAGGAGCAAGAGAACAATTTCGACACCAAACACTGGCGAAGTCTAAGCAAAGGAGGACGAAGAAGAACAAAATGAAGAATCTTCTGACAATTTTAGTGAACTGGAGGTGGATACCCTTAAATATTTTGAGGAACAGAGCATTGAAGAACCTGTAGTTTTTGAAGGATAGGACATTGAAGACCCTCTGGGTTGTGAAGATCAGGGTAATGAATACCACACAATTTTTGAGGATCAAGGCATTAAAAACCTTGCAGTGTTCGAAGGACAGGGTACTGAAGTCCCTATGGAAGTAGAAGAATGGGGAATCGAAACCCCTATTTATTTGGAAAGGTAGGTTTCAGAATCCCCTGAGAAAATGGGAGAGCAATTTAAGAGCCTGGAGGAATTACACGCATACGGTACTGAAACCCCTGGAACAGAGATTGGTGAGGGTATCCAAACCCTCAGCAATAGCAAAACCCTGAGCATAGAAACCCTCGGCGATGACTTAAAGAAGACTTTTGATAGTCTTGACCTTGATGTTGAGTCCGTGGTAGAAAACGCATTTTTTCCCGAAGATCTCAGTACAACACCATCCACTCTCTTCCTTAATAGAAGAATAGTGGAATTAGAGCAACAAGTCCATGACCTGGAAGCTCTAAACTAGGTCATGAAAGAGCAGAGTTGGCATAAACAAAGTGAGGTGGAATTACGGGTTGAACTAAGGAAGAAGAAGTAGCAGTAAGGTGTGGAAATAACAGGCTTCCAGATGCTATAGATGCCTGGAAAAGGTAACTATGCAGCTGTGAAAAGCCTTAGACAAGAAGCCAAAGATAGTAAAGATAGGAATAAACATTGTACTATAGAACTAAGGTGTGATGAATCATTTTTGAGGGTTTTTTACAAAGGTAAAACATTGTGTGAGGACACACAACAACTTAGGGATGGGAGGATGTTGGTATCCTAAATTTCCCTATTTTGTACCCTATTTTAATCAATATCAACCTCTGTTTTACCTTAATCCAAGACCCTTATTCCTTGCACTAGTACAAGATGGTTACCCTTTTCCTGCACATCCTTATAGTTTACATTAAGATTTGCTACAACACTTTATTAATCTTTTTATGTAGATTTCATGTTATTTACATATTCTTGCAACTCATATTGATTTCTCAGGAGTAATCATGGAACATAGTGTTAATAATGTATGAGTTGACTAGTGCAGGAAGATTCCTGCACCGCCACTGTCTGAGATTCTGAGAGCTATCTTCCATGAGGAAAAATCTCAATCTTCAACTCTGAGATTAATTGTTGATAAACTGAAGTATGTGGGGCGCATCCAGGGATTTTTCTCCAAAGATAGATCATGGCCCAACGAAGCGCGTGTTGTTATAACTATTGGCCATGTTTGTAATTTGGTTTCTAAGTTTGTTCGGCTGAGAGGCTTGAACAAAAATTATCTGTAATTAGTGTAAATGACTTAGAGACAAAGGATATATATGATGTAAATCGTAGATAGCAAAGCTAGTGAACCATCGGTTATTATTTTGGTTTATGTAATCTGGTTATTGCCTCGTTCTAGGACTGGATTGCTTCGTAATGTAATTTTTCGAATCAAGTAAATACAAGAGGTTCATTATGGTTTGCACACACAACATGTAATTTCATGTTTGATGTGTTATTTGAAGTGCTAATTCCTTTTGTTCCTCAAAAGGGGAACAAGCTAGTTGGTAAGGGCCTGACGAACCCAGCTCCTTGACCCCTCTCGCTTTCGTGATTTGGGAAGACGGTGTGTTTATTTCATATTAGTTGTGTGATGAAATAGTATAATCATTAATCTTTGAGTTATAAATTAAATTATCGCCTGTAGCCTATGTGTTGAACGGATCTATTCTAAATCATTTTCGAAGCAGATTGTGCGAGGAACTCTTTCCTTCACCAACGCGTGTTTTTGCTTGCACAACAGTTAGTCATTCATTGTAGCAAACATTAAATCACTCACCTGCATTTTATTTCCCATTATTTCGCAAGTGAATGAATCAATAAATCAAGTAACTATTTTTGGTATTAAAAGTTCATCTCTAAAAGGATCTAGGAGGAGTTATATTAACTACCAAGCTATACTTGCAAGGAATATCATTATTGTGGGTGAAGTACCAAAACTCGTTGACACATGCAAAGTACTTAGGCTATTGATTGATTCTTTTGTAAGTGTTTTATCTCATGAATTTTATTTCCCTTATGAATTTTAATGAGTTGAAGCATTTTCTTTCTCGCAGCTACTTAATTAAGAATTTCATTATAGTTGCAATTCCTTTTCAGCATATATTTTCAGCTTTCGAAAGTGAACCAAAAACTGAGTAAAGGGATCCCTTCTTTGAGACAAGAGAAAGTCTCTTGACACTCAAAAAGAGTGCTCCAAGCCCTGAGGGTTAAAGAACCTTCACTCAGACATAAGTCTTCAGTAAAGAAGATTGAATATACTCTTACACAGAAATACTATACCTACACTAGTGCAAGTAAGATTACAATTGTCCAAGGATAGGTTGTTTGTGTGGGAGAAAGATCAGAAGAAAGGAAGAAATCTGAAAGGGCCCACTTGTCAGAGTGGTTATCATCCACCTAGATATTAACATAGTGTTTCATTCAACATTTAAGATTGTTTCTTTTGTGTGGAATTTCTTTACTCGATTTACTTTCAAATTGTCTTTTACATTCCAGCACTAGATTTTCCTTGGTGTAAATTGCCTTTCAAATTTTTTTCTATTTGATTCTGCAAAGCATTCCCTTCAAGAATTAGGATTAGAAATAGGAAAATTTCATACAATTTCTGGAATTTCTTGTTCTTCATCTCTAAGTTTACGAAACCTTGGGGTTGAAAATTAAGTGTTGAAGAGTTTTCTCAAGCACAATTCCTACACCCAATAGCATGTTGTCTCCAAGGAGGGAATTACAGTAGATCCAGAGAAGATAAGAGCCACCATGGAGTGGATAGCTCCTAAGAGTGTGGACGAGGTGATATCTTTCATGGGTTTTGCAAGCTACTATAGGAGGTTCATCAGGAACTTCTCGCAAATTTCTTATCATATCACATCATTACAGAGGAAAGGTTAGAAGTTTGAATGGACAGAGGAGTGTAAGGCTAAATTTGAGTAGCTTAAGAAGTTGCTGACACATGCACCAATGCTAGAGCTTGTAGATCAAGAAAAAGATTTTGCAGTATCGACAGATGATTGCAAGAGAGGACTTGATGGAGTCCTTATGTAGGATGGACAAGTGGTATGCTATGAGTCTGGGTAACTAAATGAACAAGAGAAGAACTACTCAACACATGATCTTGATTCGGTAGCCATCATACATGCACTAAAGATGTGGAGACACTATCTTCTTGCAGAAGCTTTTTACTCATGAGTGATGATATTGGGTTGAGGTATTTTTTTGATCAACCAATTCTGAATGCTAGGCAGGCTAGATGGTTGGCCATGATTAGCGAGTTTGATTTAGAGATCAGGTACATCAAAGGTAATGAGAACAGGCTAGGAGATTCTCTTAGTAGGTGGGTACATGTAAATCACTTGGAAACCATGAGCTCCTATTGGATAGACTTGCATGATATGATCTTGCAGGTATTTCAAGAAGATGTTAGGTATATGGAGATTGTGCACAAGTTACAATAGGATGTTGGGATAGGTATAGGTATAGGTATAGGTATAGGTGTAGATATAGTTACATGTAGTGGTACAGGTACAGGTAGTAGTATAGGCATAGGTATAGGTGCAAGTACAGGCGAAGGTGCATAGGGTATGGATTATTGTCTCATAGCAGATGGATAGGCTAAGTTCCGAGACAAGATATATGTATCGGATAACAGTGAGCTCAAGAAGATAATCTTGAGGGAGTTTCATGTGAAACCTTATTAACGTCACATAGGTTATCAAAATACACTGACAATGGTGAAGAGATTCTACTATTAGTGGAATTTGAAGAGGGATTTAGCAAAGTTTGTGGCAAGGTGTTTCGATGGTTAACGAGTGAAGGTAGAGTGTAAACATTGAGGTGGACTACTATAGATGATCGTGATTCCAGAGTTGAAATGAGAAATTGTTTGGATGGATTTCATCACATGGCTCCCTAAGATAGTGAAACAACATGTTTCCATAATGGTCATTATGGACAGGTTAAAAAAGGTTGCACGCTTCATTCCATTTAAGTCTACATTCTCAGCTAGCAATGTAGCATAGGTATTCATTAGAGATGTGGTAAGGTTGCATGGTGTTTCAAAGAAGATTTTGTGTGACTAGGATAAGAAGTTGACTTCCATGTTTTGAAAGGAGTTGTTTGCAAGTTTGGGCACAAAGTTGGCCTTCAGTACAACTTATCATTCGTAGATAGATGGACAGACAGAGAGGGTCAACATGATATTGGAGGACATGTTGAGGATGTACATGATGCATCAACAAAGAAAGTGGAAGACTATCTTCCACTAGTAGATTTCGAATACAACAATGGTTACCAGGATTCAATGAAGATGCGTCCTCTTAAGGCATTGTATGGCTAAGTTGTAACACTCCCATTAGTTGGAATGATCCGGTTAACATGATATCGACTGCATTGGATGTGTTGGCAGACATGGAATAAGAAATGTAGGTGATCAATAAGAACCTAAAGGCAACATAGGATAGGTAGAAGAACTATGTAGATCAAACAAAAGAGCTATGCAAATCAGAACAGGTTGTTCAAGGAGTTCCATGTTGGGGAACACGTGTACTTGGGCATCAAACCAAAGAAGAGTTCCTTGTAAATTGGATCATGTGGTGGGCTAGCACCATGGTTTTTTCGACCCTTCAATATCATTTAAAGGATTAAGCCAGTAGCCTATAAAATTGCACTACCTTGGACAATGAAATTCCCTGATGTTTTCCATGTATCTTTGCTTAAAAAGTATGTTAAAGATGTTGATCATGTGATTGACTAGTCTGTATTGCAGGTGGAACCAAATGGAGAATTCCAATTGGAGCCTCAATGTATATTATAGAAAAAGTTGCTCATGCTCTCGAGCTGGTAAATCATGCAAGTTAAAGTGCAGTGCAATTACTTTGGGCCTGATGAATCTACATTGGAGATTGCATATCAAATGTGGGCTATGTATCCTTACTTGTTTTCCAGTTGAGGCAAATTCTTATTGCCTTGATGTTTTGGTGTCATATTTGTATATGATTTGGTATATATTCCGGTATATGTTATAATGATTTTTCTATATGAACATATGTATATAGATTTAAATACTACCATGATCTAAGTTATCAAGCTCCAATAAGTGGTATTGTTGTCATGTTATTATGTTGTCATGATGGTTTTCTTTCAGCAGAGTGATCAATGTAAATAGTCAATCGAGCTATGTTATAAAGCTCCATGGGAAGTATGTTTTATTTTCAATAGCTTTGCTAAGGTCTAGGTATGGTCTAACACCGAAGACGGTATTCACCAAAGGGGAGGGTTCTGTAATAGTGCTAGTGAAAATTCCATGTAATAAAAGTTAATAAAGGAAAAATAATAACCACGGTTGATGGGACACTTATTCCAAGCTAAATGTTGGACAAGACATCTTAGTCAATGTTCATTTTCTTTTTTATGGCTAAGGAATTTGGAAAAGGAAATGGCTAAGGCTTTGGAAAGACAAAATGGCATTTTTGGCACATTATTTATGAAAATAATGGAAATTAGGAGAAAAGGGAGGTGAAAGGTCACAAGTTTCATGTGAGGATGAAACTGAAGGGAAATAATGGAAAATGAAGAAAACAGAGGCCTCATTCATAAAAAGGCTTATAAGGATTAGTTTGTATCCTTTTGTGAAGTTTTTGATCTCTCTTATTACTCTCTCTCTCTCCCTCTCACTCTTGGACACTTAGAATTTTCTTGGAGCAATTTTGGCATTAGAGGAAGAAAGAAAAACAAGGAAAGAGGAAGCAAATATCAAGCAGGGAAAGGTAGGATCAAGCAACTACGAGAAGCTTAATTGTAGGTATCAACTTGCATGTGTATTTTCCTTACTAGATGTGGCATGCATGGTATTTCATGTGGTTCTTTTGTTGTTGTGGCATGGATTTTTCTAGGTGTAACAGTGTTTTCAGCCTAACCTTCCCATTTCTGGATAGCCATGGTGTGATGGGCCTCTCATGTTTTGGTTGAGCTGGATTGTCAGATGGATTCAAAGCTGAGTTAGGTAGATCTCTGAAATGATAGAAAACATGGCCTAGTAACCAATGAACAAGACTATGTGTTGTTGTAAAGCGAGATTTTTGTGTTTCCTTAGATGGCCTAGGAATCCTTACCAGTGAATGGCATCATATACGATAAAGCTTGGAGATGGTTTTCTCTCCATTGGACCTAGTAATCTTGGGTTTGGGATATGCGGTAAATCCTGGAGAGTGGGTCACAGTTTAGGACCTAGTGATCTGTGTTTGGATTGCAGTAAAGCCTAAGCGACTAGGAGAGAGGAAAATTCCTCATTATGTAGGTGGAGAAATTTGGTGGAATTCATGCTTGTTTAGCCTATTGATCGAGTGGAGATCACGGTAAATCCTGTTATGACATGTTCATTACGTTGGCTTAGTGATCCGAGATGGATTACGATAAATCTCTGTTTCTATTATTGAGGGTGAGGTAGTTGAGCCTCGATATGCCCTGGTTGGTTCTTTTGGTTTGAGTCCCACATTAACGCTTGGAATATGGCACGAGGTGAATGGCTAAAGAGAGATTTGTCTAAACCATTCTATGGTTGGGTGGAATGTGGTAGTCCCATTTCTCGGTTGTTTATCGCATTCATTAATGAGAAATTCATTCCCTTGATTTTAATGTGTAAACGTACTGATGTATATGTGGATTTCATGGTTGATATGCTTATGATATTTCTATCCCTATGATGTTGGTTATATGTATGTTTTATGACAATAGTTATGTATGTCTCTCTGCATATTTTCACTTGTACATGAATTGATAATTTGTCTATGACCTAATAGATGATAATCCAACAAATGACATGAGGGAACAACGATTCATAGTGATTCTCAGATAAGTATGAGATCCCTACACTTAATTCTGTTCTTCACACCTATAGGTTACATGTTGATGATATGTTTGATAGAATGCCTGGAATGCCTAGTAGCGGTTTGGCTAAGGTCTTGTTCAAATTATTGCTTCTGCATCATTGTTTCCCTTTACTTTTACTGATTCTAAGCTATCACTCCATTCTGGGTAGTGGTCTGGGCTCTCGGTCTCAAAACATGGCTTAAACCTCAGCATCACTAGCACAAAATTTGCAACTTTGGTCTCTCGTCGCTGGCAGGAAAGCTTGTGAGAGCGACTTTGGGTCTCTAGTCACTTCCTTGCCCACAGGATGAGAGCGACTGAAGCCTAATATGTCCAGAACATCAGTGGGACCTAGGGACATATTGTCTAAGTGGTTGACATGTCTCCTGAGGATTTTGAAGTTGATGTTGGATGACCGTGTGTGATGTTTCTGTTGATTCCACTCCCTTAAGGTCGCATAGGAGGTCAAATATGATCATAGTAACCTCTTGTCACATGTTTAACTAGTCAGCATGGTTAGTTGGGGTGGATGTGTGAGGAGGATGTTGCAGATATTCATGAAAATGCTATAACATAGACCTAATGTATAATATCTTTCTCATTAACAAGATATCTCCTTTTTCAATCATGTAATTTCCTACTCTAAAAGGTTATGGGGTGTCCATATTACATACAAATTACTCCTATGGTGAAATATGATTCATATATCTACACCAAAAATTATCCCTCATAATATGGGGGTTTCAATACAAGAGTTATCACAATCTTATGTTAGATCTACATAATTATAATTCTACTCTTCTTTGTCCACATCCATGGTCTATCCTCCAATAAGTCTATCAATGGGGATTTTATCTTTGAATAGTCCAAAAAATTCTGAAAATAATTGGTCATCCCAATGAAGGCCGTCACATCATGCACATTGTAGGGTCCCTCCCAATCTACATCAGGGCCTACCTGAATACATCCTTAGATAACCCAATGACCAAAAATGGTATCTCTGTATGTGAGAACAAACATTTGGTATTCTTTAATTTAAACTAATTTGCCTCAATTACTTAAGTACTTGTGTGAAATTCCTCTTATGTTCTTCCATACCATGGTAGACCACTCTAAATCATAGAAGATAACGGTATCTAAGAATGGATACAGTACCTCGTTCATCATGGTCAAAAGTATAGTAATAGCTTTAAAGAAATGAAAGGGAATAGATTGGAATTCATAACCTCTAAACCTTGTTACCATGATTTTCCTTGCTTCATCACCCTCTATTATCCTTGTCTCAAGTCCATCTATGTGAACACTTTGGCCTTTGCAAACTTTTGAAGCAAAATGTTGTTAGTTGAAGGTGTGGTACATGCTATTTACACAATTCTTGCTAAAAGCTTATTAGTCAATACACATCGTTTGCTCCTATGTATCATGCTTCTACTTGAAGAGTATAAGAGCACCATAAGGAGCTAAAGAAGGATGAATGAATCCTACATGAATAATGTTTATCAATTGGTGCCTCAACTCATCCAATTGGGAAACTTGTAAAGTGGTGCACTAAGCTCATGATCAATGCAATGATGTTGGTAGGAGAACATTTTGTAACTCATTTATCATCCTATATTTTTATATATTTAGCCACATGGAATGTTTTGGTGGAATAAACATCCCCATTACATCACTTCCCTAGTCACTACTACATTTATTCAATCATTTGACCTTTCTTCTTCTCTCTTCATGCTTCTTAGTGGAGACACAAATTCACACTTTCCTTCTACTACTCCGTTGTGGTTGTTGGAACATACTATTTACTGTTATCATCCAAGATAATTATTCAATCCATCTATGGTATAGGGACGACCACATTTTTTCTGAAGAAATCATGTCCCAATGTCACCTCAAAATCATCCATTGGTTTCGTTGTAAATTCCAAAAGGTGACCGTCCATCCATCAACCTTAACTAACCTATCCAAAAAACGTGATCATCATTTAAAATTACCATAGTATTAAGCCTTTATAATATTTCGATAAACTTCTTGCAACTATTTCCTACCTGCCCAATTAAATTAGTTACCTTGAGTATGGAGATAAAAACAAAAAATTTAGACACAAACTCTATGGGTTCACAATAAGATTTCCTTCACATATAATGCATAATGGAATTACCTTTATCTACGATCCAAAACAAAAGACACTCAATTTTTTGAAAAAATATGAGAATGAATATGTGTGGGCTTAATATTTGAAATTAAAGGAAAAGAAACCAAATCTGATCAATGATAGTGGTAGGTATTTATCATTATGATCGTATTTTCCAAATCTCATAATTTGAGTGCCAGCTAAAGCCACAAAATTTTCATTAATGACGAACTCTATTCCTTAAAAATTCTCCAAGATCCTAGTTCCAACCACCCTATCAATGCATTTAGGTATCACTATCAACCTTTCCAGTGTGACTCGATTTCCATCAAGTATTCATAGACTTAATAATGTGAACTCAATAATGCAAACCTTAATATATTTCCCTCATGGTGAGATTTACATACTCAAAATATTAACATGTCTCGCTTTAATCTCTACACTTCTCTCATTTTTCTTTTGTTTTTTAGACACAATGGAAGAAGAAAGGTTTTGTAAAACTAGGATTGTTGTTTTGAGGATGGCATCTATTAATGGAGTAATGAATCGAGTAATTGTAGTTTTAATCTTACCCAATCTACAAGAAGAAAGACATTCATCAACTCCCACTAATCATTTACATTGTTATTTCTAAATTTATTGACTTTATTCAATCTAGTCACCTTTGATGAGACTCATTACCACCATTGAAATTAATATTTTTTCTAAAAATCACATCCATAAAAATACTAAAACTATACAATCCTTTTGGCTCCTATTCATACTCACTATGAAGCTAGGTTACTTTTTGTATTTAAATAAATAAGATGTATCTTTGAAAATTAAATGTTTCGTTTCAAAATTGTAGAAACTTAGCACTCCCCAAAAGCATCACTACACATGAGATTACTCAAGTAAAACAAAATATATGTAATGAAAAAAGATAAAAAACTATTATACAAGTGACTCTTCAAAAAATACCAAATGAAGTATAGTTACAAGAAAAAAAACCAAATAAAGTATGGTTAAAAGATATATCCACTAATATGAAGGAAGCCCATGTTGATTTTGTTAATCCTTCATTGAGGACCATGCCTTGTGATATGTTTTAAAAAATAGCATGTTTCCCATTTTCACTATCATATTTTCTTTATACAATTTCAAAACCAAATCACATGTACATTAAAGGTGTTATCACCATGTTTATGTTTGTGCAATTACCACTCAAATATTTATTGAGGATCATGCCATGCCATGTTTTCTAAAACATTTTAGGTTTTCAATATTATCTTTTCTTTATATGGTTTCAAAACAAAACCATTGGCATTAAAGGTGTTATCATCAATCTTATGTTTATGAAATTACCACTAAAATATTTGTTGAGGTCCATCCCATGCCATCTGTTGTAAAACATAGTAGGTTTCCCCTTTTCACAATTACCTTTACTTTATATGGTTTCAAAACCAAATCACCTCCATTAAAGGTGTTATCATGACCTTATGTTTTTGAAACTACTACTTAAATATTTGTTGATCTATTGCACAATCATATTTAGTAGTGTATCAAGTCATCACTTGAATATTTGTTGATGTGGTACACATTTCTATTTAGTAGTGTATAAATTCATTGCAATTACCTGGTAGAGAGAGAATTACCTTTTTATGAGGCATACGATAATTGGAGAGAGTAAGGATAATTTTGAGAATATAGGGGTTCCTCCATATGTGAAAGTGAAAGAAACAATTGTGTCTTTTTCCTATTCATATGGTTTGGTCAAGTCAAGTGGCCATGAGGCAGCTAAAATGAATCCTATATTTCTTTCTTTGTTCCAACCACAGAAGTCATGATCCACTATCGTCTGACACAAATATCTTATGTGGCCCCTAGAATTAACTAGAGTGCACATAGTTTCTAGGGAACTTCACCTACATGGAGTAATGCTCCTCTTTCATTCGGTTAGTTCATTATACCCCATTGTGTAGAAGCTCAGCCTATGTTTTGATGCACTCTACATGTTTGTTTAGCTACATTAACCTAACTTAAGCATTATGCTTGCAACCTTCTTCCACCATATTTCCATATCAACTTCAGGACATAAAATGCTACCATGATACACTGTGGCACTCATAGAAAACCACACATTGGACCAATACAAGCGATTGGAACATTATTGCAAGGTTAAACCTTGATAAGCATTAGTTGACATCAAGGGAAACATTACAATGCCACCATTATCTCGCCTTGAAATTGAATGTCAACCTAAAGCTAACCTTTGATGTTAAGCATAATACTCTCTCTCGCTTTGGCATCAATGGAAAAGGGTAATACCCACACTAAAGAACAATGCCAACAATTTCAGCGAAAATATTGAAGAGATAGAGTACATACCAAATCTCATATTTACAACATATGTTAGAGGATGATGGAGTTTTTGTGCATCTATGTGTCTAACGTGCTAATGGTGCAGGTTGTTTAATGTCAATTACTATTGATATGGAGATTAGAGTGTTTATAGAGTTGTTGTAGTAGAGTTAATATTGTTGATATGTTTGTGATTATAGGGGTTCAATTGGAGAGTTTATTATTATAGCTTCATTGGATGTGTCTTATGTGGTTCCTAGAGTAATTTAGTGATGGTTGAGTGTGGCGTCAATATTGTTAATGTATTGTTGTAGGGTTTGATTTTGGTAAGAGTATTGATTGTGTGGGATGGTGTATTGATTGAGTTTGTATTGGAAAGATTCTATTGGAGGACATGTATTAAATCTTTCACATATGAGAAGACTGTAATTATGAGTCCACTATGAAAATGGTTGAAGTTTGGCTCACAAGTGTTTGTATCAAGAGATCGTGGACCATCTCCAGGAACAAGAAGAAGATGTATCAAAATAAAAAGAGCTACAAATAAGTAAGAAAAGTTTCAAATTCAAAGGAACTCTTCTTCTTGTTGGTTAAGAATGGTGAAGAATTTCTAGGTTTTCCTTGCACATATAATGATGATGATGCTTTGAGATTGATGGCTTTAAAGATGATAACCAATTGTTTGAGATTTATATTTTAGATAGAGGTGGAGGTAATCCTTTGGGAGAAGAAGTCAATAGTAATTGTGGAGAAAAGGAGAGAATAGTTAAAGATAAACCTCAACATTGGCTATAGCACAAATTCTCTCACTTCAAAATAGTGATTTGAAGAAACTGCTTCAAATTCTTGAAGAAAGAGACAAAGAAATCAAGGAAGAAATTTCTGATTTGAAAATCCAAATGCACGAGGCAAGAATAATTGAAGAGGAAATGAGCAATGATATGAAGGATACTAAGAAAAATGTGAATCACTAAAAGATTAAGCACATTAAGCGAGAGATGAATTAAAAAGGATCAGATCTAGTGTAGAAGAATCTACAAGGAAATTAGAAAATAATAGAAGCAACGTGAAAAAGGAGAATCATCAGTAGGACCATAAACCTAAAAAAGGAAAATCATTATATCTAACTTGTTTTGGATATTTTACACCTTAACCTTTGGATATTTCATATGGGTAGAAAGGAGGAGTGAGGGAGTACCTTATAGGATATTCCTTGAGGGCTGGAAATTTTGTTAAGAAGATTAAAGAGATCCATATATAGGGACATGATACACTACAAAAGCCACATGAAAAATACAATTCTAGTCATGATCAACACAACACAAATAATTCATTGAAGATGGGGGAAAAGGTATGGTTATAGGTGGACAAGGAGAGGGTACAAGGTCTCGGTAACAAAATCACGGCTCTATGATATGGCTATTTTGATATAATAGAAAATGTGGGAGATAATTCTTGCAGACTCAGTATAGCCTATACATGTGCATATATTTATTTGTGAATGTTGAGAATCTTGTAAGTCCACACCATGAAGCTTTATGAGACTTCCATGATAAAGCAGGAAGAGGAATAAGCAATAACTTATCTAGAGGATTTTAGCACTAGCTGCTTAGTTAGAGTTAACTAAGATATAGTCTTAGGGAAGAGGTCCATAATGATATGACAATGGGAACATGACTTTTGTATTTTGGGTTGAAATAAAATATCCCAAGAAAAGCCAAATGGTATACTCAAGAGATGGTGGATGAAAAATTTCCTCACCTCATTCAAGAGAAGCTTTTGGAGACCAATATCCTCCCAAAATTGGGAGGTGTAGTCCAAATGGATAATTATATTATTTTTCCTCCATATCTATGCTTTTAGAGTGGGAAACGCAGAGGAATTATCTCATAAGAGCTTTCTTTACTCGTGGGACCTGATTTGGGAAATTAAGGTCTAAAAACTTCCAAGAGCATTTTGAGGCATGAAATGGAAAATTTTTGGGAGTAAAACTTTTCTCCTTAAGAGTTGCACCACTTTTTCATATTCTACACAAATATTTGTTTCAAACAACAAAAGAATCACCTCAATCAAAGTATTAATGCGAAATTTATGCCACTTAGAAGTTGACCTTCCTATTTTCACCACCATAATTTGGGAGGATGCCATGCTAGCCCCTATTATTCATGGAGAAGAGGCTAGCGACATGATTATGATGAAAGAGGATCTATAAGAGTCCATATTGTGACTATGGTTAGGGATTTCCACCTCTAGTAGGCTATTGGGTTATGTTATAATTGGGCCACTAGGGGGCAAAGGTGTTCCATTCCTTTTAAGTGCATTTATTAAATACGCGAGCAAAAATAGTTGAGAGAGATAAGAGATAGAACGAAAAGAGAGGATTTGTTCATTATACCCTAGATGATACCAACCATAACTCTTTCTACTTGTAGTCATTTTCTGTTTAGAGAAGTAGAGCAGAGCATCCTCACATTCTAACTACATTTTTCTCCCGAAAGAGTTTACTAGGTCATGTCTTGTCTTAAACCATGGTTTGTGAGTTTTTTTTTACTATTATTTATTTTATAGATAATTTTGTTTTGCATGCATACACAATCAATAGTAATCTACATATCTAGAAATCTAAAGAGAAATAAAACCCTAATATCACTGTGTATTTTGGATGATCAAATATAGTTTTTTCATATATGTTTTGATGAAATATCAGGTGGAATATCCATGATATTTTATGAATCAAACTAAATTTAGCTAGTAAATAATTTAAATGATTTATTTAATTAATTAAAGTTGTTGGAGGGGAGATACTTGATGCTAAGAAGACGTGTGATAGTGATTATAGATACATCATAAAACTTTATTAGTTAGCAAGGGAAAAGGACTTAGTAGATCCATGAGTATTTACTTATAATCAACGTCACTTGTTTATGACCATATTAAAAGGGAAAGGTACACCTATCATTTTATATATATGCGTGAGTAGATAAAGTGTTAACCAAGTCCTAAGTTTCACTAATAAGACATGTGTAACATGCATATAATTGAATATTTTAGAATGGAGAGGATGTGAGGGAATCCAGGTAGAGGAGAGTCCTCATAAGGACCACCTCTTCTGAGAATCCCATTTCCATCAATAGAGATAGGTCTCATATTGTGCTCCCTAGAGGTAATTAATGAAGCTTTAAGAGGGAACCAAACAACTAAGGGGGAAGAAGAGCACCTTCCATTAGGGGTTGGAAGCCTTGAGGGATCGAGGGACTCTAAAAGAGGATATCAACTAAGGATATTATTAAGCTCGCAATTTTTTTTGGAATTCATGCCATTGAATAAGTCGAAGCCTCGTTGGAGGGAATTACCATATGTTTCACATCAAGATAGTATACTTCCAATTTGAAAACTAATATAGAGATATTCCAAATGAATGATAGTTATATTAATTCATATTATAATTAATAAAATAATTAGTATTATTCTGAATTTGTTAAATATTTAAATATTTAAATTAAGTTACCAAAGGACTTGTCTTTAGTGCGACTTCTTGGACTTTCTGGTGCGAGAATCGGGTAGAAACATTGAGGTGAAATCATTATTTGTGGTATTTAAATTGGTTTTTTTACTGTATATATGGATTTAGCACCCTGAAAAAACCGTAGGGCACTTCTATTATGCAAGGGTTACCCATCAAACCTGTGACTTCAATAAATTATTGTCAGATTTTAAAGAAATTAGACCGGAAAAACCCACCAGAAAAGCTTCCAAAAACTCTCAATAAAGACAACTCGGTTACTAAATATAAGTAGATTCAATTGATTTTGCTATATTACAAACAATTTATTTAGAAGAATACTCTCCATATGAATGTTATATTAGAATGAAACTAAATAATGATAATTCATTTTAGTAACCATGATATTTTATAATGAAGAGTATTTTTATATTTAAAAATATGAAATTTATAAATAATATTTTTAAGAATTATCATAAACTTTATCATCTTAGTGTATGAGAAATTTCCATTGAAAATATATTTATATAAATATAATTATTTTTTGTTTGTTTGTCAATTTGGAGATTACAACATATTTGACATTGGCTTGAGTTACCGTGACCTAGTGACATCTAAGCCATAAATATTTTGCCTAGAACTAGTGATCTTCACATCACATAGTGACTTAACATTACACCTATCACCACCAAGTGGACTTATATAATTATTATTTTAATTAATATTAACCAATAATTCAATATATCTATATAAATATAATTATTCTAATTCATATTGTAATTAACAAAATATTTAACATTGTTAGCATTATATTCAATGTCAGCCAATTTATGCCAGGTAATGTTACATTCAATGTGAGTCAATTTCAGCCTAGGATATGGTTATTCGTAGATCATCCTTTTGTTTCTTTTGTGTTCTAATAAATTTTATTGCAATGCTATTTGTTTTTAAAGAAATAACATTTTAAATTTTATGGACAAAATTTTTTTGTGGCTAAAAGGTTATATTTTCAATAATTTATATTCATTGTATAAATATGTTAATTTTGGATCATCATAGTTGCCAAAGGAATGAAATCATTTGAGATGCAAAAATTATAAAATTTTGAAAGTGGTTTACAATTGGAGAGTTGTAATTCTATGTGATTAACAAATCCACAGTTAAACAAGAATCATATATATATATATATATATATATATATATATATATAGATATACACTAAGAGGGTGTTATGAGAATGTACATGTGAGAAACTTGAGTGAGATTATTCTTTGGTCTTCTCGAAAGAGGATGGGATGGTCGTCATGTGTGACACACAGATTGCAATTTGTGCCCACACCACTCATGATGAGGCATCGATCTAGTGAAGAAAATTGGCCTGGTAGCTAGAATTAGTCCTGCATTTTGGCCTTATGCACCATCGTTCAACACACAGGTTATCCATAATCCATATTAAGGAAACACTACAAGAAAAATACCTTCTAATAGAGGTTTTTGCGGAGGCCCTTATAAAAATAGCCCAAAAATCTATTAGTAGCAGAGATGGTTGGGAAATTTTTTTACCAGATGTTTCTTTGACGATGCATATAAATTATTAAATCGCATAGGTGATTTACCATCAATACACACACTAAAATTTTACATAACATCGTGAACCATGGATTTTATTTTTTTGAAAATAAAAACCATGGTCTGCTAAATACCAAAATGAGTCAGTGCTTGAATATTCAATAGTAATAAACTTCTTCATATAGTAAAAAATCCTGATGTTACTCGAAAAATATGTACTGGTGTGGTAAAAGTATATGAATGCACCAGGGCATCTTATAAAGCATACCGATAGACGATTTTGAATTTCTAAAAAATTACCAGTGCTACTGCAAAACCACATCACCAGTGTGTTATCAGTAATGTAAAGCCTTGAGCCATCTTGATAAAGCACCATGATAATTATAAATTAAAAAAAAAAGCACGATTCTTTTGGATATATCCTACCCTAATGTGCTACGCGAAACACACCAAAGGAGGGTTAAATAAAAATAAACATCCCGACCATAATTTTTTTTTTTACCATATATAGTGTGGGAGATCTCTGAAGCACTAGTGCCACACTTTCCACGTACAAGCACCCTAACATCGATGCCTCTCCTCACAACCCTTCAGTACTATGCTCATTGTTTGATTTTCCAAATTTTTCAAACGTTGTGAGAATTAGCTTTTCTCCATTACATGTCCATAATTCTTCCCCAATGACCAAATGTCCAAGTAATGTCTATGTTTATTTCTAAGTTAAATTTTTAGAATATTAGAATTGAAAATTAAGTTGAATTTCTCATTGTTTTTTCCAAAAAAAAAAAATCGATGTGGTGTGCGCTTGATATGTTTGACTGGCACCAGGCATGGTGCACCCTGCTAACTTACAAGGTGCACCACATCTGAGTTCATGAACATAATGTGTTGTTGTTGTGATAGTGTGTTTTGTAAATATAGACACACCAAGATAGATGTGATATATTGTACATCAGTGCATCACTCCCAGTGCATTTATATTTACCAAATGCACCATAAATAAATATTTTAAAAAAGTCCTATAGCTCAATGTGTTTCATAACTTGAATGCACCATACTAGTGCTGACACGTGCATACCGATGCACGAGTACGTTGCACCATTATGAAAATTTAAAATTTTGAAACATTCGCGGTGCATCATACTTACATGTGCACCATTACGAGTGTGATTATAGTCGAAAAGGCACTAGCTCTAGTACATGACAATGTTATGAGTGCACCCGTGAATTATTTTTTAAATTCAAACTTATGTTTCCATAGTTATAAATACATGTTTCATTTAATAATAATAAAAAATATTTATGTATGAGACTGATGTATTTTATATATCAATCATATATCAAAGATTTAGGCAAAAGGGAGCAATAGAAGGAGGAGGAGCAAAAAGCGAACCCATACAGTATGGTCATACCATGGAAGGCTAGAGAGAGGGAGAGAGATTTATACCCTCACCTTATTAATTCAGTGACCTGAGCACTCTTGAGGAATGTATCCATCCCTAAGTATGATGAGGAGGCTACATCCATAAAGGCGCACTCTATCTGATTGGAACATTTGATCCACTGATGGAATGTCGAGGAGCAGAATTTCCTTGTTGATCCTAAGTTGTGGTATATGTAGACTTAGGAGAAAATATACTTAATAACTGGCCTATCCAGGAGAGGGGAGGATTTTTCCTCATTCTATGATGTCCCCCATGGTGTTGCTACTGAGATTCCATTTTCATATAATCATAGATATGTCAGGCCTCATGTGGTCCGTCCTTCATATTTTTAGGTCTGTGATGGACAATTATGGATTTCTTATTTTGCTACAGAGGAGGCTAGGTGTATCTCATTATTAGTTAACACCATTACAATTTGTTGTGGTTATGGGTAGTGCATTAGTTTCCCTATTTTGTATTATATTGATTCTTTGATTTAGGTGCCATGTTGCATCAGATGGTCCTCGATTTTTTTGAGGGATTTTTCCATGACTTTAGATAGATGGTGTACGTTCTCAAGACAAGGGAGGGAGAGCTCCCTTTTTCTTATGAGTTTTTTTCCTTTTTTGATAGGTTTCTAGAGGCATGGCCTACATTTTATTATTGCCCTCCTAGGTCATTGACTAACGTTTGGATATGCATGTGAGGGCAGATGATGCCCAAGAGGCGCATGCCATATATTCTGGCTAGGATTTTGGATGAGGCACTGGCGGTAGTGGCCAGTGTGGATAACCATTCGTTTGTCATCTTGCCATATCCATATGTGGGGATTTATTAGAGAGGGTGTTACAACATATTCTTCACAGTGGTTGAGCCTCTAGATGATAGAGGAAATATTAATATTTTATTTAAATCAATCTAGTTTCATTTTCTTGTTTTAATGAATTAGAATAAAATTTATTATAGCACATTCTTTAACTTATTTTATTAAATTTGTTTAATGAAATTGTCTAAGTATTTTTTGTCTACTCTATATTTTGTAGACATCATCTCACATGATTGGGACATGCTACAGAGGCCCAAGAGGCTGAGGAACATCCTTAGAGAGGTGTGGAACTTCGGGGATAGATGACCACCATGTGATTTCAGATGGACTACTATGATAGATTGGCCATAGTTTTGGTTTGGCAATGAGTTCACCCTGAGAGGCCTTAATATATTAGCGCAGATATGTTGTTCATGGCATGTCATTGGAGCTCTTACTTTACTAGCAACAATGAGTGTTGCAAGGCATCATGCTGCATCATATCCATTAGATGAGGGTGGTCATGATGATGATGAGGGTGATGATGATGATCATAATGAGGAGGGTGATCGTCATGATCATGATGATGAGGATGGAAATGATGATGCTTCTAGTGGTGCCACCCCATCGAATTATGACAATAAGGGTGTCGTTGATCCTTCTGCTAGTACACCTGCTCGTTAGTTGCTTGATGATGAGATTATAGAGCTAGTGGATGTGCCATATATTTCTCCTGATAGACCAGACTAGCCACCTTCTCCTACAAAACATCCTTCTTCTATTGTAAACCAACTGCCTCTTAGTCCTCCACCTTAGCTGAGTTCGATAAATGTACTTGATCAGGAAATAGTTGACCATCCATTGTCTTATACTGCAGACCAGGTTGCAGGCACTACTATGTCTCTTGTATTAAATATTTGATTGCACTGATTTGACTTCAGGATGTAGTTATTTGACTTGATCAAATCTCTTGAGATGTAAATTTATTTTGAGTGAAAAGAGATTTGATCCCTCTGGGCGCTTGCTGGATCTAGGCGGCTGGTATATTAATATATATGTAGTTGACATCAAAATATTTTATTTATAATTCACATTCTCCATATTAAAATGTTAAAATATGCCCCCTCCTATTTTTTTCCATTCTGTATACATTTAATTATTTTTTGTATCAATATTTTCTAAAATATTACATATCAAATCTATATTAAACATTGAATATTTTACAAATATCTCTCATACATTGAATTAAAAGAAACTATTATTGGAATAAGAATTCTCTCATTCTTTCTCGCCAAAGTGAAAATATAAGAAAATTTTCAATTTAAATTACTTTATTTTTCTATATATAAATTATCTATAAAATTATGTTATTTAATATGGACATTGAGATATTTTACTTATGGTTGGCATCAAAACACATGTAAATAGAACATATAATGAATTACACATAATGTAATATCAATAATACTATTTCTTGTCACGTGAAAAAATCAAATGTTTTCCTTGTAGTAAGAAGTAAATTATATTTTTTTACTCATTACATTTCTTCTTCATAATAAAAGTTATTTTTTTTTTACTTTCTGTTACATTATATCTCTATATAAAGTTATATAAGATTAAGGTGTAAATTGAAGTATTGTAATTATGGCAGAAATTAATTTCTTTTCTTATTACTATTTTAGTTTGTTAGTTTCAATTATTGTTTTACTATTTTTAAATGTAACACTATGTGACAACATCTCTCCCATAGGAAGTTGTAAAGGGCCTCTTGGCACAATTAATTACTATCTAATACAACATAAAAATCTGGCACTTGATGGCTAAGCCCTACATAATAGAAGTGCCCAAGTGGTTTTTTAGGGTGTTGAATCCATATATACAGTTAAAAAATATAGTTTAAATAACAAAAATCAAGATTTCACCTCAAAAGTCTCCACCGGATTTCAACACCGTAAACTCCAAAAAGTCACAATAAAGACAACTCCATAAAGATATAACATTTTGATGTTACTTTGGTTCTTTATTGGCTATAGTACTAGTTTAACTTTAAATCTTTTTAATAATAAATATGAGTTAGATAATGAAAATTAAATTATCACGAGATATTCACTAAAATTCATGTTTTTCACATTTCTCCTAGCTAATATTACATCATGTTCATAATGATAAAGACATGTATACTTTAAATAATTTTGTTACAAATGCATAAAAAATAGATATTTATTTTACATAATCTAAACATGAAACAAAAATGCATCACCAAGTTTATTTGAAACTGCAACAAATTCCTCTTAATCACAATCACGAATTTGGTCCACTTGGCATGTTCTACTCGCATGGTGCTATCATATTTACCCAACATACTACCTAAATAATATTTAAAAATAGAGTTATTTCTTTGTGTGTTCGATAACATGAACGTTTCATCCCGACGTGAAAATGTTATACATGCACACTAGTGCATGTGTGATGCACAGCTATGAAATTTAAACTCGTGAACCCAATACAGTGGGTGTTTTGTATGTGCGCACCATAGTTGGTGAGGCTGTATTTGATAGTGCACCGAATATGGTGCATGACTATGCTTTTGGTGCGCCCATGATATTCTTTTTAATTGAAAGTTATGCTTCCCTATTAATAAATACATTCTTCATTTAATAAAAAAATGAATTTTATACATAATTCTGATGTATTTTTATGTCAATCATGTAGTAGAGATGCTAACAGAGGGAGAAACAACAGGAGAAGGAGAAAATGGCAGCCCATATAATATGATCCAACCATGGGGGGCTAAAGATAGGGAGAACACCTAATTGTTATCCTAAAATACACACTTTAGGTGTCTTGCCTAGATCTCAGAGGTCCTTGCTACAAACCAGCATGGTGCCATGGATTTTAGAAATGGAACTATGAAAATTTTATACCTTTTTAAGTGTTTTTGGTTAAAATGGTCAAATAAGAGTAAAATTAGAAGGCAATTGTACAGACAAAATATATCATATTAGGTTTCATGGGTCTTATTAGTCACAAACCAAGCACTATGAAAACTTGCAGGGCTGCCTTTCATGCCACTACTGTATCGTACATTTGATGTCCTTTAAACCGAAAACATGATGTATATGGCTTAGGCTTACGAATTTCAATGACATGATGTATATGGCTTCGGCTCATAACCTTAAATGATTATTTCGAGTAGGATAAATTTTAATAATATATCACATGCAACACCTTATTACGTAGCCTTATCACTTATTATTACCAAACTTATAAAGACATGTCTACTCTAAATAATTTACTTATAAATACATAAAAATATATATTTATTTTACATAATCTAAATAAGAAAGAAAAATGCATCACCAAGTCTATTTTAAAGTCAAACAAATGCCTCTTAATCACCATCACATTATTCATCATTTAATTCTTAGACATAAAATATTCATTAATTCAACTTTTATTTATAATTACGAATGAAAATAAAATTCAAAATTGTTCCATTATGCATGAAGAAAAAATTAAAACCTCTCATGCATCCATGTAAGTCCATTTGTTTCTCTTATGGTCCATAAAAAGATGTAATCAACATTTTGTACATGCCTAAGACCTTTTAGTTTACAGTGGTGCTTCATAGGTATGTGCACACCATCTATGGTGTGATTGTGTTTTATAGAGCACTGAAGCCATTTCATGACTATGTTTTTGGTCCATTGATAATGTTTTTGTCTTTTAAATTGAAAGTTATGTTTCCATATTACTAAATATAATTTTTAGTTAATTAAAAAAAATGTATTTTATGTATGAGGCTGATATATTTTATATGTCAGTCATGTAGCAGAGACGTCGGTAGAGGGAGCAACAACAATTGGAAATACTTAGCAAAATAATGAAAACAAAAAGATCTAACAATAATATAAATGATGAAATAACACAATTACATATCACTCTCTATTTTCATCACCTTGATTATCTTCCTCAACACTTGGTATGATAACACTATTGTTCTGAAAAACATGTTTTTATCTAGGGTCATGTATTAATACAAACCACCAGTCCATGTCTAACACATCTGGGTAAAAAAAACATGGTTGCAGTGTTTTAGGAAAACATAAGGCTCCCTAGATTCATGCCATATCTTTCTAGAGTTGATAGATATCGGCCGACTATCGTGTTATTCCTTTACATTATTCCGATAAAAGGTGTCCCACCACTTTCACCTAAAAATAACACATTGGAATGAAGAGAGTTCCACTTGAATAATTCTTGTATATTTTCAACGTAACCTAATGTCCCCTGCATTAGGTTTTTATCGCGGTGCATAGCACGACTACATTAGTCGAAGTAAAATCCACTCCATTGTCTTGTGTCATGCATCCATCATCGACATCCTTCATGCAAAAATGGGGTCCATATGCCCACATAGATGGTAGAAAATGCATCTATAAAAAAGTAAAAATGTCATAATGTCATGTGTTTAATAACCCAAACATAATTAAAAATATAAAATATATACAGATGTTACAATTCAAAGGTGAAATATGAGGTTAAAATTGTATAGAAAGAGATTATAATTATTGATTTGCTGCACCCAATCCCTATGTTTAGTATGTCCTCTTCATCATGTGGGTAACAACCAGATGCACCCTATTATTCTCTTACTTGATCAACAACCCAACTATTAGGGCATTTCATTGGCATATTTTCTTTTAAAGGATCAAGATAAGGCAAGCGTCTACCATTAAACCATTTTAATTCTTTCATGTCACTGTTCCATTTCCACCTATTCTCTTCACACAATGTGACCCACAATTGTGTCTCTTCCATATTGTAAGGAATGAATTTGTTGATGGCTTTAATTTCTAAAATAATTGATGAAATCAGTGCAACATATATATATATATATATATATATATATATATATATATATATATATATATATATATATGAGATCAAAATATGCATTAATATGAAGGTCAGTGTGAATAATTATTTTGTAGTAATTTGGAAAATGATAAGCTTGCACTTACTCTTTATCATGTGCCTGTTTCCATTGATTTCGAGAAGCTCCCCTTCTATTTTTTCTTCATCCCTTTCATCGTCCCAAATCACACCAACCGGTGTGTTGTTGATCTGTTTGGTGTGCTCACTAGCATAATATAAGGAACCATGCGATATATACCCCTTGGGTTTTTTACTTTTTCGAACAAAACCTTTCAATTTATTCATGTACCTCTCTAAGGAGAACATCCAAACAAGAAATGACCCTAAATAATTCATTCTCATTTAGTAGATGAATTAGAAGATGCACATGCAATTCCATGAAACTCGTCAGTAGTTCCTCCTCAAACATACAAACAATCTCAACTATCTCTTGATGCCACTGTGGAATGTAGATAATTTAAATATGGCACATCGTAGGTCTTGGAGGAAGTCATGGTTCATGCACCCACACATGAGTAGGGGATAATGTGATTGCACAATAAATAGTACATTATACAGAAATTAATTATAAAATATCGCATTACATAAAAAGAAGATAATAATAAAATCATGTTTTTCACATACGTACTCTTAGAGGGTTCAAATAGTCATGTGATTTGAACCCTAAAAAATGGTAATCCACAGTGTGGCAACAATGTAGTGAAGACCCATATAAAGAAGGCACCCTCACACTCATTATAACTTCCTTTTCCAAAGAAATATCATCTTTCTTTAAAATCCATGGGAGATCACCTTCTTTGAAAGACCAAGAGCAGCCAACCACCTCTCTAGTTTCTTATCTTGGCTAATGTTTCTTTCTAGTTTTTGAAGAAATAATATCTCTCCCAATAGCCAATGTGTCACTTTATTTTGATGATATGTTCATTCATAAAGAAGATGAAACATTTTTAAATGTATGCATGGGATCTAGTAAGTGGTAATATTAAGATGCTCCCAATATGGGAGCTCATAAAAGAGAGATTTCCTTTTCATCCTAGTGGGAAATTTCTCAACATAGGTGTTGAAAAAATTTGGATCATTGAACATAGGATCCCCATTTGAATCGAAAATTTCTACAAACCTTCTCCTTCTCTATCTCATATGCTCTAAGCCATCCAACTAGTGTCATTATTGCAGGCCCTCAGGTTGTCTCTCGTTTACCATTGAAAGAGGATGTTTCTCTTCGATAAGGGTGTTCTTCTGGGAGGAATATTTTGGAGCAGTCATGCACTGGATTTCCTAGGTGGTCGAACTGCCTAGCCTTTACAGAACTCCATTTTATTGCCTCATTTCCCACTTGTGATGAAGAACTAATATTGTTGTAGTCACTCCTAATTGGTGAATTTAGATGTAGTGGGAATTAAATAGGTGGTTAATTCAACGATTATTTGTATTCTTCCTCTCTGAGTATTTCTCTTAATGAAGCCTTCCCTTGATTTGACATTGTAGTGGGGTACACCCGAAGGTGGTAGGCGGGTCACTCATCGTCACTAGAGTCCTAATTTTAAAATATTGAACATCATTAGTACAATATCAATTATATTAGTAAGCATTTCACTGTAACTGGTTTGTCAAAATTTCAATATACCAAATAATTATTACCATTGTTGATGTAGGATTGTGGATTCCATGTTCCAATTGGCAGGGTGAAGAGGATCTCCATTTTCATCTACCAACTATTTGCGATATGTTTCTCATGATAAGAGCTTCTGACATTTTTGAAATGGAGGAATATTTTCTGCATTTGAGCTCAATTCTAAATTTAGATATTGCAAATAATTTTCATACATTTTTATTCAAATTGACAATGGATTAAAAACAAAGAAATCAATTAAATAATAGAAATATAAATAAATATTAACTTACTATAGATGGAAAAGGAGAACTCCACAAAGGACTTTGACTAGCAATACGGAATGATTTAGAATTTGAAGAGTTGGCCATTTGATATTATTGACATTTTGTACATGTGTTTGAGAAAATCAGAAATAAATTTATCTTTGGATATCTAAAATTAATATCGGGAACCATATAACCACAATCTGAATTTCAATATAGTTTTGAAACCATTTTTCAAGAACAAGGCCACTTTAAGAAAAAAATGTATAGTATTAACTATTGTAATTCATGTGGATGTGGCCTAAAGGATAATTTGAGATTAATATGTCATTTTATGTGAAAATAAAATTGCATATAGCCTTCAAACCCCACTGGTGTACTAATCAGAATAAATTGCACCAATTTGTTAAAATAATAAGAGCACCGAGGTATATAAGTAATACCTGCACCTATTTATTGCATTGCAAATATATATATATATATATATATATATATATATATATATGCACTTTTACATAAAAATGCAACGATACGTTTAAATAAAAAATAACACCAGTACAAAATTGTTTCTTGAATTTAGAAAATAAAAATGAATTCAATCGTCTCAATGCTCTTTCAAATATATACCACACCATTGCGTTAAAAAACATAATCGCACCATTTCAAAATTTCAAAAATGAATTAGAATTAAATCATGCCAGTGCGTTGGAAAAATATGTCGCCACAAAAATGTCTGTGTGTTATTTTTATAAACACTCTAGAGCTCTTGACTATCAAATGCACCGATGTGTGAAGAAATTGAAAAAAAAAATTACAATGTTTTTGCTTTTATTAAAATTCAAAAATGGATGCCAACTTATTTTTCAAAATCTAATTTCATAAAATCTTTTAAATAGTAAAAATGTATTCACTATTTCATTATTTTACCCAAAGTTTCAAGGGAGTGATTTGCGAGAGAAATAAGCAGAAACACTATGCAGTAACAATAGAACACTTTGTAGTAGCAGAACTATTCAAAAGATCAAAAGCTCTAAGATTTGGTTATTCACTCAAAAACCTGCATAGTAAGTTTTAAATTATATTGTTTATTTACTAATAAAAAAAATTTACAATTTCTATTATGGTTTAATTAAAAGAGAGATCATTTGCAATAGAAAATCAGATTATGGTTTCAAAATATTTTGGATCCATCGAAAGATCAAAAGTTGAAAGGTATGGTGATTCACTCAAAACAATAAATAGCAAGAATCTTAAGTTTCACTATTAAAGAATTTTAAAATTTCTGTTAGATTTATTCACAGTTCAAAAAAATAAATCAAAAAGCTTGTTAATAAAAAATTTAATATAGATTTTACCAACAATTTTTTTATGATCTGTGTTCCTATTTAAATTTAAATAAAATTCAAGAAAAAAAATAAACACTTAGCTTAAACCCTTGCTTCTTCCTGAAAATTTGACATTAGGGTTTAACTTTCTCTACCACTTCACAACTGGGGTTTTTCAATTCTGGCATTTTATATTTAATGGATTTCTGTACTTACTGTATATAGGGAATTTGACATATAAACTAGGGGAATCCTTTATTAAATTAGATCTAAGCCTTTTCGACCCTCTTCTGTTTTTTTAAAAATAACTATATGTTGCGCGGTGCGCTATCTGTGACATAACGCACGAGTGCTACCTGAGCAATACAATGCACCAGTAAATAATAAATTCGATTATTTCTAGTCTATTCATCATTTCTTTTGATATAATGTAACACACCGACGTGCCTATTCCTAATATCACTGTTAAATCATTGTTGTGTGTTTATCCTTATAAATTGCACTGTTAGGGCTCTCCAATATTTTAAAAAATGGATATATGTTTCACTGTGCTCCTATGTAATATAACACATCGAGGCTAATTAAGTAAAAAAATGCACCAATATATTATAACACTTTAGATTATCTCCAGTATGTTCATCGTTGCTCCCATTGTAATATAACACATTGGCACGCATGTTCCTAATAGCACCATTAAATCATTTTGATGCGTTTATCCTTACAAATCGCACCATCAACCCTCTCCTTTTTTCTAAATGGATATGCATTTTGCAGTGCACCATCTGTAATATAATGCACCAGGGCTACCAAAGTAATAAAACACACTGGTATATGATAACGCTTTCAATTTAGTCTATTATGTTCATCATTTCTCCCTGTGTAATATAATGCAAGGATGTTCATGTTCCTAATAACACCATAAAATCATTCAGGTGCATTTAGCCTTAAAAACCACATTGTCCTACTTTAAAATTAATTTTAAAAATTAATTTTCCGTGATGGTACTGAACAATTAAACACCCAGTGCATTTAACGTTATAGACACACTGATGTGTTTATTCTAATAAATACACTGGTGACCAAAGTTTTCTGTCGGCTGAAAATTATTTGATTTATTTGTAAAATATATCTAATGGATTATGTATTGAATAGTACAAGTTTTATATTGATAAAAAATGTCTCAAGTAACAAAAATATTGATCGACGCAATGACAACACATAAAACAAATTAGAGAAGACAAGTTTTCTGTAAATTCTTTACAAAAGTAATATGTTGGAACTATATGTAAGTTTAAATAATATGTATTGGTTGGTGTGTATCATGTAAAGCCACAAAATAAAAAAGGTTGATGAGATTATTTATAATCTAAGTGTAGAAGAGAGTAAAATCTTGATAGAGAAATTACAGAATGATGAATCAGGTGAATGCAAAAATATTTTTCAATATGAGTTTTGTTTTATTTTCTTTCGAATTTTCATTAATAATATACTTAAGAATATTAGATAACATGTTTCAAACAATCCATTAATTCATATATGTTTAATGTTCTATAGGTAGAAACAATGAATAAAAGGATTGATGTCGTTCTAAGAAAAGAAAAATTATGGAACATGTAAATGATGATGAATTGGTCCTTAGCTCATGTGGAGTGGTGTTTGAAATTGATGAAATGGGAACAATTTTTACATAACTATGAGGGATCTAGTGGAATGAATGTCTAGATGTACTTTCTACGTACAAGACAAAAGTCATTCCAATTGTTGTGAGAACCAAGTTATATCTAAACTACAAGAAGTGTTTCCATAGAAATGGTCAATGAGACATGTCAAAATTGTCATAGAAAAAACATAAAACAATAAAAATTAATCATCCAGAAGGTAATATTCCTAACTATATAGAATTATTTTATAGAATTATATGTATATATATTACTACAAACCATTAATTTAAATTAATATATTTAGTTTTTAAATATCATTATTAGTTTATTACTTTTTTTAGGATGATTATGACAATCCCAAATGATCAACACGTTGATATGCAAAACATGCTAATAGGAATGTCCAAAATAGTGTATAAGGATATGGTAAACAAAATGGACATAATTGCATCATAGGAGGAGCCATCTCAACAATAACATGCTTCAAATATATGTAATCATGATTGAATTTATACATATAAAAAGGTAATTTAGCGTTAAATAGTATTTTCTTGCAGAAAAGGAAACAAGATGGAACTCGTTTAGCACATAAAACAGGTCGACAAGGAAGAAAATGGTTGATATCAAATTTTGTGAGTAATTGATAATATTTCCTTATAACAACTCAAGGTTTCATTTTGGTATATTTTATATTGTTTTATAGCAACCATCCTCAAATGTCTTCAAATAGGTGCTAACATAGAAGGAAGAGCCATCAAAAGAATTGATTGACATTGGGTTAAATAACAATTGTGAGAATGTGTTGGCATACCAAAAATTAATTGTGGAATTTGTAAGTATCTATGTTGCTTTACTTCTCTAAGATTATAATTGATACAACAAAAAAATCATTTATATTAAATATATGATTTATTATGGGATATAAAACTTGTAGGAAACAAAGTATGAAACTATGCCAAAAAAAAGGTTGTTGAGAGAAGGCCTAAGATTTGGTTTTGAAGTAATCTGTATAATTCACAATTTACATCTTTCTATGGTACATTTCTTCCTGATTTACATTGATGTAGACTATTTATTTCAATTTTAATTATTCTCACCAATGTCTATACACTCAGTACACTTTATTTTTATGTTTGCAGATGGAACAAGATCAACGAGATGGAACCAATTGATGTAATCAACAAAACATTCCTCCAAATAACCTAAGTCATGGAAGTAGCTCGAGTATTGAAAGCATTTCCAATGAAAAAAGATGATATATTTGGGTATCAATGCAACCTGTTGTATTTTTTGAAATAATTTTCTGTGAAAATCAAACATTTTATTTAATGTAACCATGGACATAGTGCCCCAATTGAAATGCAAGGGCTTGCCAATAAAATCCTGTTTTGTATGACAAGGATCCTCTTATTGATATATAATAAAACATTTTTTAATTTACTTTATTGTGTTATCCAATGTCACTGTGAAATGTTACACCACTCATTAAATATATGGATCAATAAATGTTATAATGAAGAGATGTGAGATCTGATAATATAACAAATTAATCCATACACCAAACATCATATACAAGTGCACTAACGAGATATTAATTTATATGAATATTTTAATAAGATATATGTTGATTTTCCAATGAATAACGAATCTAAGAAATTACAATAATTGCATTGTCACAAGTCCCTGTCTCCAAAAAATAGAATATCTCATACAAAAACATAGGTACATCCCTAACATAAAAATGCACCACTCCTTTACTTTAAATAAAAGCACATGGACATCATATTTTAGCATAATGAGTGCCTTTTCGAAAAATGACAACACCGGTGCTTTCAAGTCTCAAGCACCATAATTGCTTTTAATTAATGCCTTGGTGAATTGTAACTCTTAACGCACCAATTCTTTCATATACCTAACACTGCCTCGTTCTACAAAATATTATTTTCATTCCCAGTGCACTATTAAAATTAACGACATTGATACCTCTATTTAACAAATGCACCGGTGCATTTATGCAAATAAGATGTATCGGTGCTTTGTGTGTCAAAGAAATCATCAGTACTACAATTAGTTTTTGTGCGCCCTGGAGTCGTTCCTTCATCAAAGAACAATTAGGGAATTTTTTATATAATCACTAATGCGATATACTTTTCAAACTTTGATGTTGTTTTAGTTGAAGGCACCGAGGCTTTTTTATTGTAAACATCAGGGTGATATACATTTCAGGTGATGGAACTCTTTGAATTAAATGCCTCGGTGCTTTTAATTTTGTATGAATATCGATGCATTTCTATAAGTAGCTCATCGGGGATGCTTGTTTCATAAAGTGCACCGAAAAAAAACATCTCCTAAAACCTTTGACTACCCATATTTTCTAGTTGTGATGAAGTTTTGTTATAATCTCTACTAAAACATCCATTCCCACAAACGAATGTTTTTGCAGATGCTTTTTTGACAGTTTTTGCTAATTTTATAACATTAAAAACCCCCATTATAACATCCACTACAAGGGACTTTCCTTGTAGAGAAAGACTTACAGATCTCTCTTTTTCTAAAGTTATTCTCTAAATATCTCATATATTCTAAATCCCAACCAATGACCTAATTTTATAATAGTTCTGAAAAGCTTCTTTCAAAATAGGGCACTTATCCGCCAATCGGTTTTATTAAATAACATGTCACATTGTTTGTAATATTTCTACCTATCTTTACTCACACGGTGTTATGACGATGTACATGTGAGAAACTTAGGGGAGCTTATTGGTTGGTCTTCTTGATAGAGGATGGGGTGGTCATGATCAATCGATAAAATTACCCATTTTCACTCACCTTTACCTATTCCTTTTTATCCATTTCAAAGATTTTATGCATTCGATTTATATATCAAAACAATGAAGGTATATTAAATTGGCATGTCTTCCTGAAATGTTGATTAATGATGCATATTCCTAGGGGAACGCTCCTTAGATGACTTACTAACTGAATTCTTGAGGAATCACGACAGATGATTCCCACTAAGATACGAGTCAATATGATGGTGTTAATGAGCTGGCAATGTTATTCAAGGATGGGACTATTAAAACTATTTAGCTGTCGAGGAGCTGATAAATCGATTCTAACTACTATATTTTCATTTTGTTTCTACCTAAACAATCATTGTATATTTGTGGGCCAGCATGATTGCCATAATTTCTGAGTTTCTTAATCGCTATTCATGTAATGATAAATTGTATAAGTAAGGCTCAGTGGAGCATAATGATAGAATTTTCCTTTGGATGTGTAATGATGGAACTTTCATTGTAATTCCTTTTTCATTAATGTAAATTCTAGTCAACTATAATCCTGTGTGATCTTTAACTCTTCGCGACTACTGTGATCAAAGAGTTGGGCCCACTCTTCTAACTAGGTGTTCTTGGATTTAATCATGTGAATATGTATGTGTTTTGGTAATGTTATGCATGTTTTGTAATTGCTGTTATTTATTTATTGTTTTATAATCTTGTTGTGATTTTGAATTGTCATTACTCTACATTGTTGTTACTGTTATTTACTTTTTTGTTATTTAATGCATTTTGTTAGGCTTGTATTTTGTGAATGCTCAATACTAGGTAGGGATCCTATGGCCTGCATAAACTTTCCACGATAACCTTGAAATAATTAATGAACCTCGGATTGATAATAAATTTGGAAGGGATTAAATATATAACTTATATCCTAGCACCACCATTCTGGTGTCATTGTCAGGGAGGCTATAAGAGGCACAAAAGTACAAACCGTATTGACCATAAGAACACTCCCTTGTCCTAGTAAAGCGAAGTTTGTACTAAACCTCTTCCAAGGCCCGAGCATTAGACTATTTTTATTCCTTAAGTTTTCTCCCTTTTTTTTTATCATGAGAACACTCTCTCATCCTAGTTTGGCAAAGTGTTTACTAAACCTCTTCCAGGAATTGAGCATTAAACTATTTTGATTGCTTTATTTTTCTACCTTTTTTTTCTAAGAACACCCTCTCATCCTAGTTAGGAGAAGTTTGTACTAAACCTATTCTAGGACCTGAGCATTATAATTGATATGAATTGGATCATTATATTATTTTTCATCCATCTCGATGCATTTGGAGTGGAAAAAGTGGCGAAATCAGCTCACAGGACCATTTTTACCGGTGAGACCCAGTTTGGCAAAACAGGCTCTGAAACCTTCTGGGAGAGATCTGAGGCATCAAACGATGGTTTTTGGGGGTAAAAAATTGTTTCTTACACACTGCACCTTTCGTTGATATTGTACACATAAAGAGATTTCCTACAGTGCAATAATCGCATCAATCGGAGTCCGTATGCAAATGTTATGCCACTTAGAAGTTGACCTTTTTGTTATCACACCTATAGTTCGGCAGGATGTCGTATCAGCCCCCATTATCCATGGAAAAAGGGCTAGCCATCTGTTTTTGATGTAGAAGAATATAGAAGAGTTTATTTTTTAAATATAGTTAAGAGTTGATGTAGTCAAACTTAACCACTAGTATGAAATCATGTTGTGTTATAACCAGGCCAGCAGGAGGAAGAGGCATTCCATTATTTCGAGAGAATTTTGTACCTTAGTTTAGCAAAGATAGCTGGGAGAGATATGAGATAGAGCACATAGAGAGGATCTATGCATTGTAGTAGCCCACAAGCCACAAAGATTACTTCTTTGTATCTGCAACCATATTTCCAGACAGAGAAAGAGTGTGAAGCGTCCTCACCTTCCAGTTGGGTTTTCTCCCAAATGGGTTTCCGAGAGAGCATATATTGTGTACTATGTGTGTGTGATATTATTTTTTCATTCTCTACTTTTCTGCCTGATTTAATTTTACATGTATGCAGTAATTACAGTTAACTTTACAGATCTAGAAATTAAATGAAACTATAATAGTGTAGAATCTCATATTTTTTTAATATTATATTATCGAACCTGTTATAATGAAATGTCGAGTGGACTATCCATGGAATTTTATAGATCATTTGACATCAAAGAAGGTTTCTTTGGGTATTTTATGGATATTTCAAGGATCCTGCATAGGTGAGGTTTTCGTAGCTTGAAGAACAAGTCGCGGATATAAACCATAATTTAAACCTCCTCATGGTGGCCCTAAGAAATAATATAGGGTTATTTGGAGATGAATGGGGTTCAAATGCAGAGGATAAATCAGAAGGGGGGTAATGAGATTAGGAAGACACAGATAACCAGCTAAAGAAAGAACCTAGAAAAGATCAACCCAGTTCAAGTGCCATAAACCAATCACTATTTAAAGTGGAAGAAAAAGTTTATATCAAGCCATACCACGATGCGATCGACACTCTGAAGTTGAACCACTAGTTGTAGCAACTAGAAGTTTATTTCAGTGTCCATCAGATTGAGTAATGGCATAAGATCTCAATTGCACAGCTAAAATTGGAGGGCCATGTAGTGAGTTGGTGGGAGAGCCACACAGAAACCCTATGGTTGAGGGAGAATCTCGAGTGACTAAGTGGGAGGATTTAAAAACCATCATTAATTCACATTTTTATCCAATTATGTAGATGGAAGACCTCTGGATCTGATGGCATTACTTGAGGCAAAAGTCAGGCCAAAGCGTGCAGGAGTACACCACAGAATTTAGAAGGATGGCTACAATGTTTGGTATCTCTCAAGAGAACCCAGATGTACTCGTTAGCTACTTGGAGTGTCTACACTACCATCTACATGAGAAAGTGATTGTATTCAAGCCCAATACAGTGGATCAAAGCAAAAGGAGACACAAGGCGCTTCTAAGAATTGGAAGAAGAAGAAAAAAGGGGGAAAAGATAAAAATAGGACAGTCATTGCAAACCAGTGCAAATATCCTAGCAAAGAGTACAACCATTGCAACATTGATGGGAATATAGAGGATAAGTGTTGGAATTTGAACCCAGATCTAAACCCAAAGAAAGATAAGAACATAATAAGAAGAAGAATCTCATGGCCACTGATTCAAGAAACCAAGTTGAAAGCATCTCAGAAGTGGATGAGAACAACATATGTACGTCAGTGTATAAGGAGGTGAATTTGAGTAGCCTTCAGCAAAAGGTAAAGAAAGAAATGACCAAACTCTTCCATGTAAAGACACAGGTCAAGAAGATGAATATCGATGCTCTGTTTTACTCAGCATTGCACAAAAATATCATTACCACAGATCTGGTCAAGAATTTGGGGCTGGAAGTTCGTGATCATCCAAACCCATATCCATTGGGATGGGTAAATAAGGATACAGAGCTAAAGGTAACAAAACAATGTAAAATTAAATTTGCTATCAATTTTGATTTTATTGATGAAGTAGATCTGGATGTGGTTCCCCTTGATATATGTGGAGTCATGTTTGGGAGTCCATACATGTACATGGATGATGCAATGTTCATGAGGAGATCTAACCAATATTGGCTTATCAAGGATGGAAAATCATTAATCATCAATGTGTAGAAAGGAAAGTCAAAAATTTAACTGGTAAGTGCTAACGAAGCAAAGAAATTGATCAGTCCCGGCAAGAAGTATGTTTCATTGTTTTTAAGAGAAAATTATAGAAGAGTCAATAAGCGGCAAGGCATCCCTGCAGGGGTGCATTAAGAAACAAAACAACAATTGGTGGAGTTGTTACACACATACAAGGATGTGTTCTGAGATCCTAAAGGGCTACCCCCGAAGAGAGAAGTGGAGCATGAGATAGAGCTATTGTCAAACTCGCCATTGCCAAATATTGGGTTGTATAGGTAGTCTGTTATAGATTCATGTGAGGTGAAGAAATAGTTGCAGCAACTACTAGAACAAGGTGTCATTCGACTGAGTACGTCACCATGTGGGTCACCCATCATCATTGTGCCAAAAAAGGATGGGACTTGGTGGATGTGTATAGATTACAGGACATTTAATAAAATCTCAATCAAGAATGAATACCCCCTACCCACGATAGACGATCTGCTATATTAGTTGTAGGAAGAAAAATATTTCACTAAGCTGAACTTGAAGTCTGGATATCACTAGATTCGAGTCAAAAAACACGATACATGGAAGGCTGCCTTCAAAACTATTCAAGGTTTGTATGAGTGGTTAGTTATGCCATTTGGCCTATGTAATGCACTAGCTACATTTATGAGATTAATGAATGATGTACTGAACCCTTTTATAGATTCATTTGTTATTATCTATTTAGATGATATACTGGTATATAGTGCTACCTGGGAGGATCATATTTGACATTTGACACAGGTTCTGGAAACATTGAAGAAGCACCAACTACTAACGTATCTCAACAAGTAAGAGTTTGCGCAGCAGTCCTTAGTGTATTTCAGTTATGTGATTGGTGGTGCAGAATTGAGGATAGATCCTTCCAATATGGAGGCCATCATGAAATGGCCAATGCCTACTAATGTTACTGAGGTTAGGAGCTTCATTAGAACAACACAGTACTTGAGGAAATTCATAGCCTCATTTTTAGCAGTAGTAGCACCACTCCATGACATAATAGCAAGTGGAAAGAGTTTGCAGTGGGGCAAAAGGAAGTAGAAGGATTTTAATGAGTTAAAGAAGAAGATCAATGAAGCCCCAGTTATAGAATTACCGAACCTGCAATGGCCTTTTGAAGTGAAGACAGATGCGAGTGGGTATGCTATGGGAGTTGTCCTAATGCAAGGAAGAAGGTTCATTTTCTACCATTCTGTAGTATTTCGTGGGGCAGTTCTTAACTACCCTACTTATGATAAGGAGATCTATGCCATGGTGCAAGCTATGAAGAAGTGGAAGCACTATCGGATGGGGAAGCAGACAATAATCCACATGGATCACCAGCCATTATAGTACCTGTCAGCCAAGAATAACCTACAATAGACCAGGAATTACAAGTGGATGGGATTTTTACAACACCTTCATTTGGTGATCAAGTATAAGAACAACAACACAAAAAAGTTGGCCGATGTTCTTTCAAGGCCACCCACATCAAAGATTACAGCTTTGGGGACTCTTATGCACATGGAGCCATTCACCCATGATGCATACATAGAGGCATATTCAGAAGATGAGGACTTGAAGGAAGTGTATCAACAGTTACAGAGTCAGAGTAATTTGCACGATGGCAACAACACCATTGAATACCATCTCCAGGATGGGTTACTCTACATGTTGGATAAGTTATGTGTTCCTAAAGGTGAGCATTTGTAGTTGATTAGAGAGGCTCATACCTCCAAGGTTGCAGGACACTTTGGTGTAGGAAAGGTTGTGGATAACCTGCAGAGGTATGTGTGTTGGCCCAAGATACAAGAATAAGTAGCTAGTTTCATAAGAGGATGCATGCTTTTTTGTACCAGAAAGCCTAGCAACAAGGAACAAGGTTTGTATCATCCCTTACCTATAGCTACTCATCCTTGGGAAATAATTACCATGGATTTTGTGGGAGTTTTAGCAACAACCAGGAAGGGACATGATTGCATGTTCGTGGTAGTTGATAGGTTCATCAAGATGTGAGTTCTGATGCCCTGTAAAAAGATCATCAGTGGACAAGAAGCAACAAACTTGTTCTTTGGAAATGTTTGGGTACACTTTGGGATACCAAGGGGCATCATTGTAGACAGGGATAGAATATTTCTTAGGGCAATATGGACTACATTATGGGAGAATATGGATACACATTTGAAGAGATCTACAACATTCCATCCAAAGACAGATGGGTGGACAGAAGTAGTGAACAAGACTTTGGTGTAGCTTTTTAGGGATTACAACCAGAAGAATCTGAAGACATGAGATGAAAATCTGGTATATATATTCAACATTCTTATAAAAGAGTGGTCCACAAATCTACTGGAAAGTCTCGATTTGAAACCTATTCTGGATATTGCATATGGGTAGCAAGGAGGAGTGAAGAAATACCTTATAAGAGATGCTTTGAGTGTTGAAAAATTTATAGAGAAGAGCATGCAGATCCATATAAGGGTACATGAAACACTGCAAAAGTTGCAGGTGAAGTATAAGGCCAGGAATGATCAACATAGAACAGAGAAATCATTCAAGGTGGGAGACAGAGTATGGCTACAGTTAACAAGGAGAGGTTGTAGGGGTCTGGTAAGAAAATCAATGCTCTAAGGTATGGTCCCTTTGCGATAATGGAAAAGTTGGGTCATAATGCCTATCAACTCAGTTTATGACCATATATGTTCATTTTATCAGTTGTAAATGTAAAAAATTTGAAACTCTATGAGCCTTCCATGCTAGATCACGAAGAGGAATAGCTCCTACCTTCTATTTGCAGCAGAGGTTTAGAACTACAAGACAAGGGAAACAAGACCTTTGGAATATTGGGTTGAAGGGACAACTTCTAGGCAAAGCTAGATGCTACACTAGAGAGAAGGTGGAGGAAACATTTCCTCACATCATTCAGTAAAATATTTTAGGGACCAAAAGCCTTCCAAAATGGGCAGGTTTGATCCGAATCAGATCGTTATATTATTTTTCATCCATTTCGATGGATTTAGAGTGGAAAAAGTGGAGAAATCAACTCACAGGACCGTTTTTATGAGCGCGACCGAGTTTGGCGAAATAGGGTCTGAAACCTTATGGGAGCATTTTCAGGCATCAGACGATGTTTTTCATGATATTCTACACACAGAGATTTTTTCAATAGCACACAAATCACATCAATCAAAGTATGTATTCAAAAGTTATGCCACTCAGAAGTTGGTATTCATATCTTCACACCTATATTTCGGGAGGATGCTATGTCAGCCCCCATTATTCATGGGAAAGGGTCTAGCCAAGTGTTTTTGATGTAGAGGACTCGAGAAGAGTCTATTTTTTAACTCTAGTTAAGAGTTGATGTAGCCAAACTTAGCCACTAGTAGGCTATCGAGTTGTGTTATAACTAGGCCACTAGGAGGAAGAGGCATTCCATTCTTTCGAGAGAATTTTGTTCCATAGTTGAGTAAAGATAGCTAGGAGAGATAGGTGGTCGAGCACACAGAGAGAATCTATGCACTGTAGCAATCCACAAGCCACATACATTACTTATTTGTATCTATAGCCATATTTCCAGATAGAGAAAGAGAGTGAAGCGACCTCACCATCCTCCTGGGTTTTCTCGCAAATGGGCTTCCCAGAGAACATATCTTGTGTATTATGTGTGTGTGTGACTATTTTGCCATTCTCTACTTTCCTGCTTGATTTAATTTTACATGCATGCACTAATTACAAATAACTCTACAGATCTAGAAATTAAATGAAACTGTAATAGTGTAGAGTCTCATATTTCTTTAATATTATATTATCATATTTGTTGGGATGAACTGTCTAGTGGAATATCCACAATAGTTTATAGATCAAAACTGTTTTGATTGCTTTATTTTTTTCTCTTTTGTTGATCATAGGAACCACTCTCTCGTCCTGGTCAGGAAATGCTTTGTATTGAGCCTTTTCATGGACATGAGAATTAGATCGCTTCAGTTGTTTGTTTCTTTTTTATTTCTTATAGGAACCACTTGCTCATCCTCATCATGAAAGGTTTTTACCAACCCTTTTCTAGGACCCAATATTTAGATCTATTTTGGATTTTTTAATACAATTCTCCGCTTCTAGATTGTATGAATAGATAAACAAACAAAAGGAGTAGAGGAAGATCCCCAAAAGAAGTTTGAGGAAGGAAAGATCGAGGCAGAATCACCTATATCTAGGAAAACATCACAAGATCTGAATCAAGGAACTCATCGAGGAGTGTTGTGAGGGTAATATCTCAGACAGGGTCCAGGCCCAAGATAGTTCCACAACTAGAGCCCTCGTCAATAGCATAAACACAGTCCATAGAAGAGGAATAAACTAGCAAAGGATTCTGAGGAATTAAGTGTTGAAGGTTCTGAAGGAGAAGAGGTAGGGGAAGTAAATCCTCCACTTGATCAGGGAAGTGTTGTTAAACAAGCTCAGTCACATATCGTCAAACAACCAACCAGTTTAAATTCCAAGTGAATATTAGAGGATATTCATGGCGAACAACACAACTTCCACAATTGAATTTCTAATTGGGTAAATTAGGGGTGATGCACCCATGAACCCTATTCCTCTAACAACATCACCTAATTTCCATGGTCTCTCTTCCGATGATCCAGATGCATTCCTCCTCGAGTTTGATGTTGTCTGTTAAGGATATGATTATGTTTTGGATGCTCCAAAACTAAAGATATTCCCTACTACCTTCAAAGGGGCAGCATTGCAATGGTTTATGGATTTATGAGGAAAATCTATTACAACATGGGAGAATATGAAGCAAATTTTCCTTGAAAAATATTAAGACTACTGCAAGTCTTGAGATATTAAAGAAGAAACCTTCAAGATTATGCAGAAGGAGGATTAGAATATGGAGGACTTTGTGGAGAGCTTTAAATACATCCTGCAAATATCAGGCCATAGTGATTTGGATAAAGGTAACTTTAAGATAATCTTACTCTAAACACTAAGAGAAAAGAGGGATATCTCAAAAGGAAGATTTCGATACAATCTATGAATTGTGTGTTAAATGTTCACATGGAGCTTCGAGACATAAGAAAATAACATGATCTCTCAAGCCATCCAGTAGTGGGGTCACAAAAGAAGAAATTGGAAAGTTACTAGAAAATTTGAGTACTAATATCCTAAGCACATTGTACTCACAGCTAGATGTTTTGAAAGCATAACAGAAATGGATCGAAGCCAAGAAAGAAATAGCCATCTTCTACCCTCAATGCAGGAAGAAGAAACCATTGAAGGAATGTCAACTTAATGTTGTCGAAACCTCTGCAATATGTGAGAAAAGCTATTCCACTAGTAGGTGTCCATCACTTCCTAGACCGAAGGTAGTTTTTCCAGGAGAAAATGAAGAAATAGACCAGCTTTATTTCATGGGACGAAAGAAGCCATGACAACCACAACCACATTGTTGGGCTGCCAAATTGGCATACACTTTCACTACATTTTCACCTTTATCCTCATTCTGTCACCTCATTTCATCACATTATCATCATATTTCCATCACGATATGGGTTCATATTTTCATTTTCCAAAATTATTTATTTTATGTATTTAAAGTGAATTTATGATTAAATGTTGGAAGAGTAACATGTATTTTCTTATACCTAAAGGTGGAATGAGTTTGGTGACATGTGTAGGTGATTTGGAAGGTTCCAAGACACTTTTATGTGGCCTCCAAGACACAAATTCGAATTTTGTTGAAGATTTGAAGGAGATTTGGGATAGGGGTCAAGCATATCTCATGGAGAAAAATCATGGATAAAGGAATATGTGTCTCATATTGGTTGTAACCATATGAATTATTTGTGGATCTAGGAGGGATTAGTGGATGTCCATTAATGAGTTAGTTGCTTATGTTTTTGTATAAATAGGAGTACCTACTCCATTCCAAAGGAGGACTCTTGGAGCATGTATCCTAACTTATGATGTAATAGAGTAAAGTTTTCTTGCTATAGTTTTAGATATAAATTGTCTTAATGTAGTATATGAATTTATGGAATAGTTTGTCACTTTGTTCTTAAGAGAATTGAGCTCACTCTAAAAGGATTAAAGAAATATTTTATTTCATTAAATATTTTATTTTCATGTTTAAAGACTTTTCGTTATTAATGAATGAATTTTAGTTTAAATCTTATCAGCATATGGAAGGACAAACAACAGTCTAAGTTAGGGTCTCTTCCATTTGATATGAGTAATAATTGAAATTCATTATCTTTTCTACTTTCAAGTGATTTTCTAAATTTCCAGTTTTCCAACAATGATATTAATGATGAATGAATTTGTAATGAAGAAAAACAAGGACCTCCTTAGTTAGGAGCCTCTTCTATTATTTTTTATGCATTTTAAGCTATTTTCCATTAGTGATTTTTTATTTATGTTCATGAAGTAGTATTATAGAAGAAGGAAAAATCTGGTTCTCCTAAGTTAGGAGCCACTTCTCCTGCTTATTACAGAATGAATTAGAAATTACTTAGTTAAATTTTATATTTGTAATATGCACTTCTAATTAGTTTATAATTGTGTTCACTTCATTTTCCATAACATATCTTCTAAAGAAGATTATAGTTGCATCTGAGGTCCCATATATTTTGGTTTGCTTCTAAGTTTTGTGGAACCCCCGGGTTGACAATTAAATCACCCAACATTTTGGTATTATTTCCAGGGAGGCAAAGTTAGATGTAACTAAGTTAGGAGGATTGTTTAGGAAACATTTTCTTTTAACGTCGTTTTCATTTGGGGTTAGATGCATTTAGGCATTTTTCATTTATGTTTATTTGCATTTGCATATAGAAAACATAGAACATTAAAATCAACCCTATTCATAAAAAAAAAAACCAAAATAAAAATCCAATTGCAAAAACAAGATCTAAAGAGCTTTGTGCTATGACAGTTGAAGAAAATAAAAGCCTGAAGATCACATTCAAATTTGGATTCAACTAGTCAGTCTTCATGATTATGTCCAAGAACTCAATAGGGTTTACTTTTCAAACTTGGATATGAGTCTACTCATGATCTTGTTGTGCAAATAAATGCATTGGAAATTCTCTTATACTTGAGAGAATTTTTGATCTCTTTTTCAATAAAAGAGTACTAACAAATAAAAAAACAAGTTCTTCTGATTTTTAGGATAAATTTGTGATTTTGTGGTGCAGTAAGAACCACCGATTTACTAACCCTTGGCAGGAAAAATTTGGAATAAAACAAATGATTGTGAACAAAGAGCACAAGAGAAGGTGGAAAAATGATAGTTTCAGGTAAGAGATCAATTCTTTTCATTTTTTTTCATCCAAATTTTTAAGAGAGGAATCAACTAACAAAAACTTTACTATGCTCTCCTCCCATGCTTTATGTGACTTGGAGGATCAGAAAAAGAATTTTCATGTTTGTATATATTTTGTTAAAAATAAAAATCTCTTTCATTATTTGTTTATTAAAAAAAAAAAAACAAAAGAGATTTTCTTATTTAAAAAAGATTGAAATAATAAAGATAAATAAAAACACAAAAATGAAAATGATAATAAATCAAATTTAAACAAATAAAAAAATATTTCATGGAAGCCAACTAAATGAATTTTTGCAAATGTTATGCGTGATTTTGAAAACATGAAAGATAGCTCTGGAGAGGTCAAATCCACAGAGGTTAAAAATGTCATTTTTAAAACACATTTTGTAACCAAATGAAAATGAATCTCAAAAATCTAAACCATTGGTTTTTCTTAGAACCAGGTGAATTATGTTTATTGTGTGAGATTTCCTCAAAATTCGTAACCGTTTGAGATATTTTCAGGGTTCTTTAGAGCCTTATTTGCGAGGTTGCATGAAAAAAAAACAGTTTTCAATTAAATGCAGCAAGTAGGCAAGGCCAAGGCCATGGCCATCCAATGGCCCAGCCATAGAGCCATGGCTAGCCACCCATTTCCAAGCTGTAGAGAAAAAATAATCAGTCAATAAATAAAAATAAAATTATTAAAAATAATTTTTTTATTAATTAAATCTAAAATATTAATTATTGAGAAAAAAAATCGTACTGCAGAAATTACCAAAAGTGATATTTCTCCATGCTTACAACTTGCAACAAAGAATAAAAAAATCCTAAACACTTCCCTAGCTTTTATAGAATAAAAATTAGTTAAAAAATCCACTTTCTAGGCAAAAAGGATGAGTTCAAAAGATATGAAAAATGATTTGGCAAATATTTCGGAATCCCATTTTTCTAAAAATCTTGGAAATGATGAATTCAAAAGATATGAAAAATTATTTGGAAAATATTTTGGAATCATAGTTTCCAAAAAATCTTGGATTTAGATTGGCCACTTGTCAAGTTGTTGTTTCAATTTTCATTTTTCAGAATAATTAAAATTTCCAAAATTCCATTAAAGTCATCAATGTGACTTGTGATCTATTGGTAAGTAATTAAAATTGCATAATGGAGGTCATGAGTTCAAATCTTGTGGGGATTGGAATTTGTTAATTATTCTACAATTTTGACACAACATTAATTAAGAAACAATTTTTCCACAACATGGCAGCGCAACATTGGCCAATATTGCACATTCATCACCACATCGTTAGTGAAACAATCAACATGTCACATTATCCATTTTCCATGTCACCCACTACCACATAACTATTACAGAGTCACCCTTCATTTGCCATCTCATTTTTCAACATTGAAAATGGATCAAGAAGAAGAAAAATTAGGGTGCTTCATCTACAAGATTATTGTTTTGAAAAATGCCTTGAAGAGAATCATGTAGATGGAAGATTTAATCATGTAGACATGTGTTTTCATTTCATAAAGTATTTTTAAATGATCATGTTTCTTTGAGTTTCTTAGGTACAGAAGCCAACGACATCGCAAGCTGGAAGATTTTATGTCATGGATCAGCTAAAGAATATAGAAAGATTTTTAGATGCAGGAAGAGCGCAATCCTGCAACTGAGAAACCTTATGACAATCTTCACTGATTCACCCAGATTTCAAATAAGCACAACTTTCTCATATGACATCAGATTTCAATGATTCAAGCATTGTTGGAAATATCTCGATGAGATCTACATAATGAGAAAGATATCATCAGAGTCTAAAACACTTAAAGAATGAATAAATTGCTCACAAGATATAACAGGTAAAATGAGGCACTAGTTTCGACACAGGTATAAATTCTTTCGATTTTTCTTTCATGAATTTGTTTTATTAGTACGAGTTCTCAGTTTTTTTGTAAATGTAATAAATAGAGAGACCGATCACCTCTCTCTTATGATAAGCTTACATTACATTGCAGGAAAAGTACTAACGTTTTGTAGGTTCCAAGAAGATAAACAAATGACCACAAGCAAACATTGTCTTTTAGAGACCCCATTTCAAGCATGAGGACATTCTTTTGGGTAAGACAAGGGGGAGAATGTTATCATATCTATCAAATCATTGAAAATCCTCTCAAATATCACATTTATTTCAAAAGAAAATGATCAAAGCAGCAGTGAAGATGAAACATCAATGCATGAGCACATGATGTCAGATCAGTTCCATCACTTGCAAGCCTTTTAGATGTAGTGTATCCATTACATCCATGCTTCTTCAGTGAATAAAACATTCACCTAATTTCCCTTTACATTCATCATTGTATTCTTCCTTTTTCAGTAAATAAAACCTTCATTGTATTCTAACTTTTTTAGTCAATAAATTTTCCTTCACAGTCATTTTCATGCCTCACTTTCACTATCCTATAACCCATGAATAAAAACATTCAACTCCTCTATAGAGCTGATTCATTCCATTTCCTTTTAATTTTTTCAAATAAACCTTGATCCACTTCAAAATTTCTCATCCATAATCCTTCAAAATTATTCTTTCATGCTCAAGTTAGATGATGGAGGATTCCTTAAGGCCTCCCTTCTAACAAGTCTTGGCCTATTGACATCAGCACATTATCTAGGTTCAAGGCTAGAGTCCTTAGTAGTACCTTGAGGCTTATATTCCTTAATGATAGGCTCTCTCGCTAACAATCATGGGAATACACCAATGTCCCTTGATTGCTGGATCTTGCAAGTGGCTTGACATTAGCTCATCTATTCGCCCTTGGCAAGGTGTACTTAGCTACCTTGGAACTCATTAACATTAATTGCAAATTCCCTCACATTGGTTAACAACATGCATAAATGGTGAGTAATTCAATGACTTCTCTTCATGCTCGTCATTGACACATTTATTCACATGATTATAATTTTACCATCGGGTGTTGTAACAATTGAAGACTATATCATTTTAATAGTTTGCAACAGATCAATTTGTTATAGCAGCAATAAAGATTCAAACCTTATCATCAGCAAAGAGAACACATAAGAAGATCCAAATTCCTTTGTTTACATACTCCATGATCCAATAACATCATCATCCAGACTCTTCAGTGTCCACAACTCATGTACATTGAGGGTAAGTTAAAATTGTAACTTTGGAAAGTTCCTCACTTCCTTTTTCACATTGTCATATCTCTAGTTGGAGGGGGAATTCATGTTGATACCTCATATTCACATTTCATGATATATATCACATTCATATTCCATTATCACCTTTCATATGTCATATATGTCCTTTACACACATGCCATCCTAACCAACATACCTTTCCAAACAACTATTATTGCATTATGATCCAAAACGTTACATGTTTTGCAAATGATGATCATAGAATGAATGGTTGATTAAATGTTTTCAAAGTCTTTTGATGCAACACAAAAATAACAATAGTGTTGTTACACAAGAACCAATACTAATAAAAGTTGGTTGCCACAAAAGAACAAACCAAAGTAATATGTTGCAATCAAATATTTTTCAAAATGACACATTGCAAAAGGAACAAAGTTATCAAATGATTATGTGAAGATGAAAGAATAATTAACATTAGCCAAAGTTCATATGAAAGGAAGACAATTCAAAAGATCAAATCATGATTAAAGTAAATCAAAGCAATAACTTAAGTTGGGGGGTATGTTGGTCCACCAAATTAGCATACACTTTCACTCCATTTTCACCTTTATCCTCATTTTTTCACCTCATTTCATCACATTATCATCATATTTCCATAACCATATGGGTTCATATTTCATTTTCCAAAGTTATTTGTTTTATGTATTTAAAGAGAATTTATGATTAAAAGTTAGAAAAATAACATGTATTTGCTTATACCTAAAGGTGTAATGAGTTTGGTTACATGTGTAGGTGATTTGGAAGGTTCCAAGACACTCTTATGTGGCCTCCAAGACTCAAATTCGAATTCTCTTGAAGATTTGAAGGAGATTTTCGATAGGGGTCAAGCATATCTCATTGATAAAAACCATGGATAAAAGAATATGTGTCTTATATTGGTTGTAACCATATGAAGTATTTTTGGATCTAGGAGGGATTAGTGCATCTCTATTAATGAGTTAGTTGTTTATGCTTTTGTATAAATAGGAGTACCTCCTCCATTCCAAAGGAGGACTCTTGGAGCATGTATCCTAACTTATGATGGAATATAAAAAAGTTTTCTTTCTATAGTTTTAGATATAAATTGTGTTAATGTAGTATATGAATTTATGGAATAGTTTGTCACTTTGTTCTTAAGAGAATTGAGCTCACTCTAAGAGGATCAAAGAAACATTTTATTTAATTATAGATTTTATTTTCATGTTTGAAGATTTTTCATTATTAAAGAATGAATTTTAGTTTAAATCTGATCAACATATGAAAGTAAAAATAAAGGTCTAAGTTAGGCTCTCTTCCATTTAATATGAGTAATAATTGAAATTCATTCTCTTTTTCTAGTTTCAAGTGATTTTCTGAATTTCCAGTTTTCCAACAATGGCATTAATGATGAACGAATTTGTAATGAAGAATAACAAAGACCTCCTTAGTTAGAAGCCTCTTGTATTATTTTTTTATGCATCTTAAGCTATTGTCCATTAGTGATTTCTGATTTATGTTCATGAAGTAGTATTCTAGAAGAAGGAAAAATCTGGTTCTCCTAAGTTAGGAGCCACCTCTCCTTCTTATTATAGAATGAATTAGAAATTACTTGGTTAAATTTTATATTTGTAATATGCACTTATAATTAGTTTATAATTGCATTCCCTTCAGTTTCCATAACTTATCTTCTAAAGTTGATTATAGTTGCATCTGAGGTCCCATATATTTTGGTTTGCTTCTAAGTTTTACGAAACCCCCGGGTTGAAAATTAAATAATAAGGATTTAACACACAATTAAATCACCCAACACACATAATACGAATCAAGGTATGACTCAAAACCGTTAATATTTTAATAATTGAAATTTTGTATCTCATCTTGCACCATTTTCACCTTCATGGCCATAATATTATCAGTATCCTACACCCTAGAAATCTTGGTCACCTCAACCTATTTTAGCCCCTTCTTGTTCTCAAAACTATCATCGACCCCTTCTTCCTACAAATCAACTTCCCCTGCTTGTGATACAACAACAGTTACAACTCCCACCTAATGCCTCCACCATTAATCCTCCTCTTTGTCCTCAACTTCCTGTTCAACCCAACCTGGACCCAAATAATAGGGGAGCCCAATAGGCTGAGACACTCAACCTTCTTGCATATTGTATTGCCACTTCGAAATGTAATGAATTGAATATTCGATCTGTACGAGTGGTGAATGCAAAGAATTCACCGATATTTGTTGAACAAATTGATGATGAAGTCTCACGACCATAACTTAAACACTCCTCTAGGGAAACTGGGGGTAATTCGACACAAATCATTGTAGAAAGGTAGCCCCCACCAAAACAATTGTCACTCTAGGGAGTCACACAGACCCACCTTATCTCGAGAGGCTTTCATTTAGAAAACAATTTCCTCAACTTGAATTTGATATTTTGGCGGAATTACAAAATTTATTTGTTAAGGTTCCATTACTACATGCCATGAAGTATGTATCAATCTATCATAAAATGATTAAGGAATTGTGTTGCAAAATCCCTGTAAGGAAGCCGAAAGACCCACCCAGTATCCATGTGATGGGGAATTTGTAACACAATATTTTTGGAAAAACTATACGCATCAAATATGGTGACCTAAGAAACTTGATTCTCACAGTAAAAATTAATGGGGTTAATATTTCAAATGTTTTAGTAGACCTAGGTGCCAAAATTAACATTATAACATTAAAAGGTATACTTACCCTAGACTTATTTAATATTAAATCAACCTCGATGGTTCTAGAACTTGTAGATCAATCTACTATGAGGCCTGTAGGGAAATTGGAAGATGTAAATATCTCTGTGCATTCTTTGGAATATCCTATTGATCTCGTAGTACTACTGCACATTCAATCTCTAGTTGGGGAGCATCCCTTCATCTTAGGTATGGCTTGCTATGGCCAATGCCTATATTGGGTCTCGATCGAGAAGCATGATAATATCAAATTGAGAAATTATGAAGAACCCTGTTCTTTACCCTCCTTTAGAACCAAGCTCATCAGTCAAACTAGGTTTTACCTTATCACAAAAGTCTTCCCTTAGGGGAGAGTGTACGCCCGAAAACAAAAACATTAGACCAATTCTAACTATTGGGGAAGCTTTTTTTCAAAGAGAAAATGGAGGACGGTGCTATTAGTACATTTATTAGTAATCCCAATTATATTTCTTGCCCGATCCAATGAATATTAGAGTTTCCTATGAGTTTTACTACCCAGGAAACCATTCAACTAGAAACTAAAACTAAAAATTTTCCTGTCATAGCAACCCATAATAGTATTCCACTAGCAATCGATCCAGGGAAAGCACTGAACATCAATCGCAATCTATCACCCTCCCAAACTGTACAAATGTTAAAAATACTTCGGAATGAGAAGGAGCCAGTTTCTTGGGAATACATGGATATGAAAGGGATTCATCCCAATTATCTACCCATCACATATATATAAGAGAGGAATTTCCACCTATTCACCAACCATATAGAAGAATGAACCCTACTCTGAAAAACATTGTTAAGGAAGAACTACAAAATCTATTGGATATTGGGTTTACTTATCCAATCTCTAAAAGTCAATGGGTATCCCCATTAGTCATTGTTCCAAAGAAGAACTAAAAGTGGAGGATCTATGTTGATTATAGGGAACTAAATAAACCGACCCAAAAATATTACTTCCCCTTACCTTTCATCGACCAAGTTGTCGATACACTAATGAGAAAGAAGATATTTTCTTTTTTGGACGGATCCAGTGGATATAACCAGATCCAGATAGCTCCTAATATTTAACATAAGACCACTTCTACTTGCCATTGTGGAACTTTTTCATACTAGGTCCTCTTGTTTGGACTCTTTAATGCACCTAGTACTTTCTAATGGGAAAAATTAGGAATCTTTTCTGATTTTGTTTATTGCGGCGTTGAAATCTATATGGATGATTTTACCCCATATGGTGATTTTTTTGAAATTTTAGAAAACATACTTAAACAATGTAAACAAACTCATGTTTATCTTAGCACAGTAAAATTTCATACGATGATGGAAGAAGGGATCGTTTTGGGGAATTTAATTTCAGTTGCAGGAATACGGGTTGATCATGCTAAGGTCGATGTAATTTTAAATTTTCCCACTACAAAGACACAAGCAGTGGTAGGTTGCTTTATTGGTTATGCTGGGTATTATCGACACTTCATATAATTTTTTTTCTAAAATAGCATTTCCACTTTTCTAAATACTATCTAAAGATGCAAAATTTGTGTGGACTAATGCTGATGAAGCGGCTTTTTCAGGGATCAAGAAACTTGTTTTTGAGGCTCCAATATTGCATGGTCCTGATTGGAAACTTCTATTCCATATCTTTGTGGATGCTTCTCATACAATAGTTGGATCAGTCTTGGGACAACAAGAAGACAAAAAACCATATGTGATCTACTACGTCAACAAGAATTTAACTCCTATTGAGCTTAACTATACAATAATTGAGAAGGAATTTTTGGGTGCGATTTATGCTATAAACAAATTTTAGCATTACATTACAGGGTACCCAACCTTTCTGCACACATATCATTCAGCCATCAGCGTTCTAATGAATAATCCTATAACTCCTGGGTGAATTACAAGATGGAAATTATTTTTACAAGAATTTTATATTACTATTATAGATAAACCAAGAAAAGATAACATGGTCGCAGATTTCCTATCTAGCTTAAATATTAATGATGAAGATACACTTTTAGAAGACAATTTTCATAATGAACATCTTTTTTCAATTTCTACTCACACGCCTTGGTATGCAAATGTTGTTAGCTATATTTCTACATGTAAGCAACCTCATCATTTTCCATACAGGGAACAACGGAGAACTATCTGGAAAAGTTCCCACTATACATGGATAGAAGGCTATCTCTTCTACATTGCACTAGATCAACAAATCTGATGTTATCTAGGAGAGGATAAGATCTATGATGTTCTGAAAGCTTCCCACGATGGAATTTATGATCGCAACTTTGCTGATAAAATAATTGGTCACAAGATGCTACGGATGGGATATTGTTGGCCCTCTTTATTCCAAGATGCTATAAATTATGTTTGGGGGTGTGACAGTTGCCAACGAATGGGTCGGCCTATTCAATCAGATCAAATTCCACTACAACATCAACTAGTCCTTGAGCCCTTTGAGAAATGGGATATTTATTTTGTTGGGACATTTAATCCTCCTTCTCATTAGAAAGTCCATATCCTTGCCTCTACAGACTACATGAAGAAATGGGTGGAAGCCAAAGCCATTTCAAAATCCACTGAACAAACTGTCTCTAACATTTTATTTGAGGAAATTTTTGCTTGGTATGGGGCCTCCAAGGAAATAGCTTCAGAGAGGGGGGCACAATTTAGATCACATTCAATAGGAGTGCTTATGGAAAAATATGGAATCAGACATCAGGTGACATCCCCATATCACCCTCGGGTGAATGGTCATGTTGGAGAGAGAAAACAAAGTATTGGAAAATATTCTTACAAGGACTATGGCTAACCATCACTAGAATTGGGCTGAAAACTTCTTGAAGCACTTTGGGAACTTATAACTACATGGTGGAATACAACAGGGTTTTCACCATATGGGCTTGTGTATGGAAAATCCATTTTGAGCTTGTGTGTGGAATTTGAGGTCAAAATGCTCAGGACAACTTTGGAAGTAGGTCTGCATCTTACTACAGCCTAGAAACGCTAATTGAATCAGCTCAATTAGTTATATGAAATGTGTTTGGTAGTTTTACATAACACTGCCACTATCTAGTAGCAGTGAAATAAGTGGCATGATAAATTTATTAAGAAAAGGGTGTTTCCAAAAGGTGATTGGGCATTACTCTATGATTCCTGATCCAAGAATTTTAAAGGAAAGCTCTACTCAAGATGGGTGGGTCCATATGAGGTTGACACAGTGTTTGATAATGGAACCATTAAACTAATAACAATAGATGATATACATACTCCTTTACTTACAAACAGACATTTCCTCAGGTTGTATGACTGACTGATCTCTAGGAACTCCTTTATTAAACAAATTTCTAATGATTCTAGTTTTGAAATCATTTGTGGAGAAAATTCATCCTCTACACCTCATATTGAAAAAATTAATATATATATATATATATATATATATATATATATATATATATATATATATATATATATATATATATATAATACTAATAATATGTATATGATAATAATAAATAAATTTGAGTTCTTCTACTGCTCCATTTCCAACTCTCTTTTTTGCTTATATGTCATCTTTCCATTTCCCCTACTATTACTCCATTTGTAGCTCATTTTCCCTTATACAACACTTTTTCCTTTTCCCTTGTTGATACTTCAATGATGTTGATACTCCATTGGTGTTGTTACTCCATCGATTTTGCTACTCCACTAGCACTGATACTTCACTGGTGTTGATGCTTCACTAGTGTTCTTACTCCACCGATGTTGATACTCCACTGATGCTGATACTTCACCGATGTCGATACTCCACTGATTTTTTTACTCCATCGATGCTGATACTCCAATAAGGTAAGTCATCAAGTATGTTCCCAAATGACTGTGAATTTAATTGATATTTCATTAATGGAATGACTAATTATAGTTGGGGATGAGCATACCATAGTTTAGGGGGAGATTATTGTATTAAATAATAATGATATCATTTATTGTTATTATCGTACCTCATTTAAATCACCCAATCATACCATTAAGATCGAATCATTACCCACTCAGACCATTTCTTTATCCGTACCCTTCACATATACCCATGTTCATTGGAAATTGCATTATGTACAAAATACACATGCCAGCACTAAAATGTGGTCATTTTCAATGTATTGGAATAATTACCATAATCATTACCATATTTACCATCGATTTTATCATAACTCTCGCCCGGATTCGCTTCACCATCACTCCAATTACCGCAAATTTTATTGGCTAACTGTCCCCTTAATGACTTGTTGCTACTTTGAATGCTGCTACAAAGTAACTAACATGAATAATTGGTGGCCAAGCCATTAGACATCAACTAGACACCACAGAGAAGGTTTGTTGTCAACGAGAAGTATGGAATATTTTATAAAATGCAGCTGACAGACTTACTTTGGGAGGTTAGAGGGATTTGATGAAGGGGTGATAATTGAGTTTTCATTAAATCTCGAAGAGAATCACTGAAGGGTTCACGATTGGAAATTCAAGTAACTAAGGAATTTATTTTGATCGTCTGTTGATTTCCACGAGACGGAAAAAGGTGTTTTACCAGAAGAGAACCCATGCCAAAGTTTCCAATGCTATTCCTATACGCACAAGAGAACATGATGCAGAAAGGGAAGGGTTATGACCGAAATTTCTACTATAGCTTTAGGCAGAGGTTGCATACTTCTTAATGTGATATATCACCTGTGAAGGCCAATCTTCTACTCTCTTTAAATATCATTTTAAGCTCTTAGTCTGTGTCTGATTTTGTTAGGTGCATTCCATAAATATTTCATTCTTTCTTTTGAATAATCTCTAATTAATGGCTCGATCTACGTGTCGTTCACGCCAGGCATTGTTTTTCCTTATGAATCATCAGCTTGTAAAATTATTGGTAATTCACGCCTTGTTACAGACTCCTATGACTTGGGAGAAATTGGTTGAGATATGAGAAGAAGAAGTTGTAGCCATGATGCCTGTAAGGCTAGAAGAAGAATTTCTTGAAGAGGAAGTAATGGGGAAAACACTAGAGGAGGTAGAGGAAAAAGGGGATGAACAAATGATAGATCGACAATACAATTTGCGGAATGAGGGAGGAACTCAAGAGACTAAAATACAAGGTGTTAGTAGAATGGAAACTAAATTTGTTACCCGTCATTCTCCACTTATGGCCTCCCTACCCAGAGGAGTGAGGAAATTCTGTTCTCCTACCCACGTGGTGAGAGAATTAATCTTTCCTCCAAAATTGAATTTTTCTAGGGTTGATTGTAGAAGGAGAAGGGGATGTTGTTGATACTGCACCACAATAACTTACATCAATAACTAAACAAGTCGAAGAAGGGGTTTTTATCGATGTTGTTCCATAAGAACCAATATCGATGCTAGAGAAAATGGAAGACGTTGTTGGTGAGCTACTCCACAAGAACCAGTATCATATTCTGGACAAATAGAGCAAGGAGTTAATGTTGATATTTCTCAACAAGAATCAATGTCATCTTCTAAAAAAATGGAAGAAACAATTATTGTTGATACTGTCCCACAAGAACCAGTATCAACAACTAAAAATTGGAAGAAGTTGTTGCTCATACTGCTCCACAAGAACCAGTATCATATTCTAAACAAATGGAAGAAGAATTTGTTTATGTTGCTTCATAAGAACTAATATCAGCTCTTGAGAAAATGGAGAAAGATGTTTCCATTGATACTGCTCCATAAGAACTAGTGACGAATTCAGAACAGGTGGAGGAGGAAATTTTTTCCGATACTATTCTACAAGAACTAGTATTAGCCTCAGAATGATTAGAGGAAGAAAGTGTTACCGATACTACTCCATGAGAACTATTGCCGACTTCTAAGAAAATAGAACCAAATTCGGCAATGCTAGAGTCTGTAGAAGGATGTGTCGATGTTGCTCCACGAGTACCAACATCCGAACAAATGGAGGAAGTCATAGTAAAATAGGAATCGGTTGATGAGTTTGTTGATGCTGCTCCACAAGGACTAGTACAAATCCTGAAACATATAGAGGAAGTCATGGCTAAACAGGAATTGTTCGAGGAACTTGCAAAAAGGAAAGCCCCCAATCAGAGTCAGTATCAAATTTTTTTCAAAGAAAACATTTAGTTGAAGATGGAAATTACTAAACTAAGGAAACGAATGATGAGGTTGTGAAAATAGGAAAGAAAAAGAAAAATTAATACTAACTGAACAATCGAAACCCCTGGAACTGGCAAGACAGTTTGGGTGGCAGTACAGATAGAGGATAAGGAAATTACCTCAACATCGACGCAAACTGAGAACTCCTCCATCCTGAAGAAGCTTGGGAGTTCCTTTTGGTGGAAAAAATCCAAAAATGGAAGGCCACTACTTTTAGTTTCCAGCGTGGGTAAATTCCCACAGAGACCCATTGGAAAGAAATAAAGAAGATTCAGGAGAATGCAACAAGGGTGGTTTCCGATTATAGTACTAAGATTGAAAAGCTTAAACAACAATAAAAAAATCTCAAGAAGGAGATCAAAGAGTTACAGGGATAGGTTTAGTTACTGAAAACTGATAAGGACAAGGTGTTCACCTTAACGCAATAAATAATGGCATGTAGGCTCCTTGCTAACTTTTATGCCCTTTTTCTTCATGAACAATATCTATTTTTAGGTCTAGAAAGTACTCACCAGGAGATAAGTCACAACATAGAAGATCACATGAAATTGTTGAGGATTTGGAGAGTTCACAATCATATTAACCATCATTTTCTATGTGAACTATACATGCATGCTTATATCCTAGGAACTGATCAGTCATTCAATTCAGTACCATTTGTAGGAGATATTCAGTTGATATATTTTACATCTTTTGTGATTAATAAATTCAAATGGAAAAATTCCCTTGATATGTTCGAGGAAAACCAGGAAAATCGTCCATTGATGGTGATAATGCAACATTTCCAATATGGGGATATTTTTACTAAACATAATTCATTTCTCAAACTAGAAGGACAAAAACGCCAGATGCTAGGGACACAATGATGGTGTGTTGACATGTGCACAAGATAGATCTACAATTTTGAGGAAGAAGCCAAGGATGCTTGTCAGAAGCCTTGGATGCTCTTGGTAAAAGAGCCCTTTGGGGCACCCAACCTTGTAAGAGCCTTGGGGAGATTTGCATGCTACATTTCTTACATACAACACTATGGAGTTTGTTGGTTTGGATTAAGGTTTCAATCTCCTATTATCTCACTACATTCTGATCAGTATGGACCGACTTATGTTGTGGATGAAGACTAGTGGAAGGTTATCGTTCACTCAGATGGGTTTAAGCTTCCTGGGATTGATATGGAAAAAAAATATGATCTTACATAGTTTCATGCCAATCACAACAGGTCTAACCCTGATCTGCATAGGAAATGGTTTACATGAGGACTTGTAAGCAAGCCAGTTGGGGAGAGATGTTGGTTGAAAAAATTACCCATTTTCACTCACCTTTACCTATTCCTTTTTATCCATTTCATAGCTTTTATGAGGTTGATTTATATCTCAAAGAAGTGAAGGTATATTAAATTGACATGTCTTCTTAAAGTGTTGATTAATGAAGCGTAATCCTAGGGGAATGTTGCATAGATGGATTGTGGACTGAATTCCCTTGCAAAATCATGACAAATGATGCCCAATGGGATCCAAGTCAGTGTGACACTGTTAATGAGTTGGCAGCGCTATTCAACGATGGGACTATTAAAACTATTCAACTACTGAGGAGCCAATAAATCAATTCTGACTACTATATTTGCATTAATTTTTCCACCTAAACAATCATTGTATATTTGTGGGCAAGCCTAATTGCTGTAATTTCTAAGTTTGTTAATCACTATTCATGTAATGATAAATTGCATAAGTAAGTTTCAGTGCAGCAGAATGATGAAATTTTCCTTTGGACGTGTAACAATAGAACTTTGATTATAATTCCTCTTTTATTAATGAAAATTGCAGTCTACAGTAATCCTGTGTGATCTTTAACTCTTCGCCACAACACTAATTAGAGAGGTGGGCCCACTCTCATGATCAAGTGATGTTGGATTTAATCATGTGAATATGTATGCATTTTGGTTATGTTATTAATGTTTTGTAATTGTTTCTCTTTCTTTACTACTTTATAATTTTAGTGTGATTTTGAATTTTTGTTACTCTAGTTTGTTGTTGTTATTATTTACTTTTTTCTTACTTGATTCATAGCATTTTTTGTGCCTTGTATTTTGTTAGTGCTCAATACTAGGTAGGGAACCTGTAGCCTGAATAGATTTTGCATGATAACCTTGAAACAATTAACAAACCACAGATTGACAATAAATGTGGAAGGGACTGAATCTATAACTCATATATGAACAACATTAGTCATTTTGTGTAACCGACATGAATTTCAATTTGCACCCATTCCACTCATGATGGGGGCATTGGTTTAGTAAAGATAGGTGGCCAGGAGAGTTGTGCAATTTAGCATGATCCCTCAACATCTAATGCACAAATGTTATATATAATACTACCCACACCCATCCCCGCAAGGCCTGTAAATGGAGGCTACCTCCACACATTGATAAACATCGTAATAACATTTCCCATTGCAGGAATTTACTAGAGGTTATATATCATCCTAGTCAACATTTCCAATTGTAGAGTTTATATATCATTTGATCGAACCATGTTGATTGGGTCTTTTGGCTTTGAATTGGTAGTAATGGTAATATCCCTAGTGGTGTGATGTGTTGTAGGCATTCCCAATACAAACTTTATATCATCTATGCGTAGCACAAAGAAGATCCCAATTGGAGGTCCATTTTTTAATACATTCAAATCCCTACTCGTATATTGAGGGGGAAACATTGCCTTCAATGATTATGAATTCAAAGAACCTCATCCAATATATTATATTGGTCAAATGTGTGGTTTTATATGAGTTTCATAGTGTCTCATGGTTTCATGATATGTCTTGAAGTTGAGCTAGACATTTGGTGGAAGAAGGATGCAAGCATACATGTTAAGTTAGGGTAACGCATGTAAACAAGCATGCAAGGTGAATTATAATGTAGGTTGAGCCTATGCAGGGTGAATTGTAATGAACTTACCAAATGAAAGTCGAGCATTACACCCTAAAGGTGAAGCTTCCCAGATTTTGTGTGCACTCTAGTCAATTACAAGGGCATATACTTTGGTTTTGCACTTGGTAATGGGTCAAAGTTTTTGGGGAAGTTATATAGAACATGGTTAAAGTTGATAAGTTCTCTCATTCAATGAATATCATGTATGATCATGTTAAGGAGGAGAATTATCAAAATATTTGACCATTCAAGAGCATGTTAATAGAGATGGTTAGCTCTCCATTGCTCGAATAACACTTGTTGTAAATGTAGATCACTATCAAGAGGAAGGGGGGGAAGTGAATCAATAGTGATGGAACTTATAAACAAAAATCATTTGATTAATCCTTTAAACATTCACAATATGAAAAACATAAGGATGGACCAAGCATCAAAATAGAACACAAAACTATAAGAATAATCAACACATGGGACACTAATTTTTTTTGGTCAAAAACCCAAAGGGACAAAAACGACATGATGTTGTTGTGTTGCTTCTCATTCTCTTATTATTATGTGATAAAATATTTTACATATTTCAGCTAGCCTCTAGCATCTAGGACCCACTACCCCTTTTACAGTATTACTCTCCACTAGTAGCTACAAAGTATTTACTCACACGACTTTGTGGGCAACCACTTGCTGGAAGCAACCTATCCTAATAAGATTTTCCCATCCACCATTGGATGGAGATACCACTCCAAATATACAATTTTCCTAGCCACCACGAGTAAGGAGCAACCATCTCTTTTTTGTTTAGCCACTACTAAATGGAGCCCCAACCTCCTCAAAAACTTAGAGCCATGCTTTCATTCATCTTAAAACTAGACTCTAAGGAGAACTACACAGCTAAACAATAACACACTATTCCTCTACAAAATGGGAAATATTATTAACAAAAACATTGCATATGATAATCTAATAAACACATCAACAATAACAAAATACCCTAAATATATCTTCATAACACTTTTTTCTCCATCTCCTTGCTCTCTGCTCAATAGGCCAACTGAAATATGATTTTTCTACCTTCTATGACTTTTGTTCTGTCTCTACAAGTCTTCAGGAAATCTACAGAGTTTGCTCCACTTGCATACGCTTATCTTATCAAACATTAACAATGCATACAATGAACCTCAACTCGTCAATGCAATCTCCAATATATAATTTGCTAGAATTATTAAAGTAATAATTGAAATCAGAGTAATGGAGATTTAATAATCTCTATTCACATGCTGTTTATTGTTCGGGTATTTCGATATTTCTCCTCCTTCACCCAACCCTCCATGATCTTCATTGAATGAGAGATATTATCAACTTGAAACATATTCTAGATAACCTCCTCTGAGTGGAGTGCATATAGAATCCAGGAAACTTCACCTAAATGGAGTAATGCTCCTCTTTCATTATGGAAGTACATTATACCACACCCTAGAGAAGCTCAACTTGTGTTATAATACACTCAACATGCTTTTATACCTATATTACCCTAACTTCACCCTTATGCTTGTTGCCTTCTTCCACCAAATTTCGAGCTCCACTTCAAGACATAACATGCAACCATGAGACACATTGACACTCATATAAAACCACACATTGGTCCAATATAGGAGTTTGGAACATTATTGCAAGATTAAGCACAGCTAAGTACTAGTTGACATCAATGCAAACATTACAATGCCAACATGACCCCCCTTTGAAATTGAATTTCAACCTAAACCTCACATTTGAAGCTAAGCACAATAATATTTACCCCTTTGACATCAATGGAAAAGGTTAATATCCACACTAAAAAACAATGCCAAGAATGTGAGAAATAATATTGCAAAGATAGAGTAAAAATTAAAGCTCATATCTGGAGTATATGTTAGAGGATGATGGAGTCATTGTACATTTATGTTCCTAACATGCTTGTGGTGAATGTTTTTTGATGTCAGTTACTATTGATATAGAGATAAGAGTGTTGTTGAAGCTGATGTAATAGAGTTCAAATTGCTGACATGTTTGTGATTGGAAAGGTTCCATTAGAGAGTTTATTCGTGTAGCTTCATTTGATGTGTCTTGTATGGTTACTAGACTAATTTAGTGATGGTTGAGTGTGATCTTGAGAATTTTCTTGTATATTGATGCAGGGTTGGATTTTGATAAGAAGATTGAATGTGTGGGTTGGTGTGTTGATTGATTTTGTATTGTAAAGATTGTCTTAGAGGACATGTATTCAAATATTTGATATATATGAGCAGGTTCTTATTGTGATTCTAGTGTAAAAATGGATGATATGTGGCTCACAAGTGTTTGTATTAAAAGATTATCGACCATGGCCAAGAACAAGAAGAAGATGTCCCAAAAGAAAGGTAGTACCAAACAAGTCAGAGAAGTTTCAAATTTAGGAGAGCCCATCTTCTTATTGCTTAATAATGGTGAAGAATTCAGAGGTTGTCCTTACACATTTAATGATGATGATACTCTTAAGGTTGATGGGTTTCAAGATGATAACTAATTAATTGATATTAATCTTTCAGATAGAAGCGGAGGTAATCCTTTTGGAGAATAAGTTAGTAACAATGGTGAGGAAAGGGAGAGAAAAATTGAAGATCAAACTCAACATTGAATATAGTACAAAGGCTCTCACTTGAAAAGAGAGTTTTTAGGAAACTGGTTCAAATTCTTGAAGAAACAGAGAAACTTTTCAAGAAATAAATTTCTTATTTGAAAACCCAACTATAGGAGGCAAGGAGAACTGAAGAGGAAGCGAGCAATCAGAAGAAGGAAACTAAAGAAAAATGTGAAGCTCTTATATTTGAAGAAATTTTTTAAGAGATGAATTAAAAAGGAGTGGATATAGTCCAAAAGCATCTACAAGCATATCAAGAAATGTTAGCAGCAATGCAAAAAATGAGAATCGTTACCAAGACCATCAATGTGAAAAAGGAGAATCATTAGATCCAACTTGTTTTATATATTTTCCACCTTCACCTTTGGATATTGCATATGGGTGGCAAGGACGAGTGAGGGAGGATCTTACAAGTGATTCTTTGAGTGCTAAAATATTTGTTGAGAAGATTAAAGAAATCCATATACAAGGGTATGGGACACTGCAAAATCCATAGGAAAAATATAGTTCTATCCGTGATCAACACAACACAGGGAATTCATTAAGGGTGAGAGAGAGTATGGTTATTGTTGAACAAGGAGAGGCTATAGGGTCTCGATAAAAAAATTAAGGCTCCACGATATGGTTCTTTTAAGACACTAGAAAAGGTGTGATATAATTCCAACAGACTCAATATACCCTGTACATGTGCATCTATTTAGTTGTGAATGTGGAGAATCTTGTAAGGCCACACCCTGGAGATCTATGAGCCTTGCATGCTAGATCAATAAGAGGAATACGCCGTACCTTCTCTAGAGGATTTAGGCACCACTTGTTTAGCAGAGTTAACTGAATATACAGTTTTATGGAAGAGGACTAGAATAATATGATATTGGCAGCATGACCTTTGGAAAATTGGGTTGAAAGTAAAACTTCTAGGCAAAGCTAAATGGTACAATCAAGAGAAGGTGGAGGAAAAAATTCATCACATCATTTGGTAGAAGCTTTTGGAGACCAAAACCTTCCCAAAATGGGGAGGTTTAATCCAAATCGATCATTATAATGTTTTCATCCATCTCTATGCTTTTAGAGTGGAAAAACTAGAGGAATCAGCTCACATGACCTGCTTTTACTAGCGGGTCCCCATTTGGAAAACTGAGGCCTAAAAACCTTCTAGGAGCATTTTGAGGCATCAAAATAAAAATACTCCCGGAGAAAAAAATTATCCTTAAGTGTTTCACCTTTTTCTCATATTCTACACAAATATTTCTTTTTAAAAACAAAAGAATCACCTGAATTAGAGTCTTTATGCAAAATTTATGTCACCCAGAAGTTGACCTTAATATTTCACCACCATAATTTGAGAGGATGTTATGCTAGCCCCCATTATTTGTGGAGAGGAGGCTAGCCACATGAATATGATGAAGGAGACTGTAGAAGAGTACATATTGTAACGCTCGCTAGGAGTTGAGGTAGCCAAACCTAACCGCTAGTAAGTTATTGGGTTGTGCTATAATCGGGATACTAGGATGGAAATGAGTTCCATTAATTTTCGAGGTCATCTTGTCCATAACTGAGAAAAAATAGTCAAGAGGGATAAGAGATAGAGCACAAAGAGAGGATTTTTTCACCATAGCATCCCACAATCTACAATCCATACTTCTTTTTACATGCAACCATTTTCAATTTACAGAAGTAGAGAAAAGCAGCCTCACTTAGCACTAAGTTTCACTAATAAGACTTGTGTGTCATGAATATAATTTAATAGTTCATAATGGTGAATATGCAAGGGAATCAAGGTAGAGGAGAGTCATCAAAAGGACCACATCCTCCAAGAACCTCATTTTCATCATCAAAGCTCTCATATTATGCTCTATAGAGGTAATTAATGAGACCTTAAGAGGGCACCAAAAAACTAATGTAGATCTAAAGCACCTTCCATGAGGGATGGGAAATCCTGAGGGATCGAAGGAACTTAATACAGGATCTCCAACTAAATACATTACTAGGGCACATCAAATTATTAAGCTCCCAAAATTTCCTAGACGTCATGCGAGCTAACAAGTAGAAGGCTCGTTGGAGTAAATGACAAGATGTTTCACACTAAGAGAGTATACTTCCAATTTGAAGGCTAATATTGAGATATTCCACCTCAAAGACAGTGATATTAATTCATATTATAATTAATAAAAAAAAAAGTACTATTCTAAAATTTTTAATCATAAAAAATATTCCATTAAGGTTACTACTTGTTAAATTACAAACAATTTATTTAGAAGAATACTCAAAATATGAATATTACACTAAAAGGAATCGATTAATGATAATTCATATTGGTAATCGTGATATTTTATAATGAATAAAATATTTTCATATTTACAAATATGAAATTTATAAATAATATTGTTAAGAATTAGTGGACATTTTATCTTCTTAATGTTTGAGAAATTTCTAAATAAAATATATTTATATAAATATAATTATTCTAATCAATATTATAATTAGAAAAATATCTGACAAGTTAGTATTATATTCAACGTGAGTTAATTTAAGCCAAGAAATATTACATTCAATGTGAGTAAATTTAAGTCTAGGATATGGTTATCGGTAGATAGTATTTTTTTTTCTCACATTCTCATTAATTTTATTGCAATGTTATTTGTTTTTTTTTAAAGAAAATAACATTTTAAATTTTATGGACCAATAAATATTTGCGGCTAAAAGATTATATTTATTTATTTTTTTATATTATTTTTAATATTTTATATTCATATTATAGATATGTTAATTTTGGATTCACATAGTTTCGAGATGAATGAAATCTTTCGAAATGAAAAACTATAACATTTTAAAAACGGTTTATAAGCAGAGAGTCGTAATTCTATGTGATTAATAGATCCATTGTCAAACAAGTATATATATATATATATATATGACAAAGTTAGTATTATATTCAACGTGAGTTAATTTAAGCCAAGCAATATTACATTCAATGTGAGTAAATTTAAGTCTAGGATATGGTTATGGGTAGATAGTCTTTTTTTTTTCTCACATTCTCATTAATTTTATTGCAATGTTATTTGTATTTTTAAGCAAATAACATTTTAAATTTTATGGACCAATAAATATTTGAGGCTAAAAGATTATATTTATTTATTTATTTATATTATTTTTAATATTTTATATTCATATTATAGATATGTTAGTTTTGGATCACATAGTTTCGAGATGAATGAAATCTTTCGAAATGAAAAAACTATAAAATTTTAAAAACGGTTTATAAGCAGAGAGTCGTAATTCTATGTGATTAATAGATCCATTGTTAAAATATATATATATATATAGGCACTAATCATGGAAAGAGTATGCCATCTCTTTCATATTGAGCAACATGATAACAAAATATTTTATTTATAACTATTTCTCATTGGTTTTATATAAAATATATCTTCACAAATATCTTGTTCCAAAATTATCTCGTTTTTACCTTTCCTATGGGTAGCAAGCACACAATCAGATCACAAATTTCATCTTGTCAGTTTGGACATGCTTAACCTACTTGTTAATCATGGCGTTTGGGGCCTTAAAGACACCACCTCTTTCAATTTGGCACTACTTCTAAAAAATATTATGAGTGGTTAGTAGTGATGTTGATGATGGAAAGACCACTCATCGTAGTGGTTCCCTAAGAAAGGGTAAAACAACCAAGTGGAAGTGTATGATCGACAAAACAAATGTTGACAATGGAAAGAGAAAACCAAGGCTCATCTGGCATAAATAGGCTGATAAAAATAGTAATCACAAAGGATATGGTTAGAATGGTTTCATTTTTACACAATCTTGAAATAAAGGAAAACTATGCTTTATATAAGTTTTCATGCCCCCATGATAATAAAGTGATTCTAGGGGCATGCCCCCCAAGCTTTATTTCATTCACCTAAGTAGACTACTAGTTACTAACAAGTGGATGGAATGAATGTTGATTTACGAGATCAAGTGAAAGACTCGACTGGGAATTTATGAGATCTACTGAAAGACTTAAATTAGAAAGGGAATAGTTTCATTTTTTAATTAGGTTGACACAAGAAAGTAACTATGCCCATATACCTTGTTTCATTTTTTAACAAGCTTGGCACAAGAAAAAGAACTCTGCTTTGAGATCTTGATTATGATCTGCAAAAGGCCATGACTTCCAAGAGGTTCTCATCATAAGGGAGAATAACATCCTACAAGGGATCAAAGGATCCAATGGATAAATCATATTCCAATTTTCTTAGTAAACCGTGGACTACATCACTTACTAGATCATCAGTAGTCTTGGGCATGGAACAGGTTGCAACGTAATTAATTTGTTGTGGGAGAGATACTGATTTCATATAAGGACCATTTAGGGGAGTTGTTTTATTTGGAGTCAAATTAGGACTAATGAATGATAGTTGGTACATGGTCACGATTCTTCCTTCATGCAGGAAACAAATCACACTAAAGAGTGAAGAGACAAGAGCTCCCACATCGTAAACGTAGTCAGAGCTACGAAGTAAATTAAAATCCAAAGGGACTTGGACTACCATCACATATTTATAGATAGCCTTTCATCCTAAAGAAATAAGCAACTGAGGAAAGATCCCTAACAGTTGACTAGTTCCTCTATTAAAAGCTAACATATTGTGGGTAACAGGCACAAGCCCCAGGGAACTGAAAACTTGCCAAGCAGTTAAGGACAAAATACTAATAGGCATGCTTTCTTCTATGATTTTGATGGGTACGAGAATATTATGATCATGTAGTATGATCTAGAGGGGCATGTAAGGAGGAACACAATATCCTTCTAGTCGACTCCAATGAAAGGAAGAGACCATACTACTTGGAGGGGGTGTTGTGGAAACAGGAGAACTACCCGCTTGTATTATGGGAATAGGAGAATTGCTCCCATGTGCTATGGGAACGCGATAATTTTCCCCCTGTGTCATTGGAATAGGAGGATTATCTCCCAATGTCATTAGAACGGGAGTATCTCCCTCGAGTTTATTGGAATATGAAGAAACAAGAAGAACCTGAGTGGTATGAGACTCACTCTCTACAGGAAAGGTACGATCAAATGAAGGTGGAATCAGGTAAACCATTTGCTGAAGCAATGGTTGGTAAAGAATGGACTCATGGGATTCACATTTACATAGAGTGGAATAACTAGAAACATATTCTAGTCAATCACTTCATTAACTAGTGTAGGTTTAGGGGAAAACTTTCAGTAGCTAGGTGGAAGTTGCAGTTGAGAAGCCATAAGCTTTTCTGACAGTTTTTAGGCTTCATCAATATAAGGAAAAAGTTGAAAAAGATGATTCCCTTCACAGAACCTATAGGGGACCTTAACTTTAACCTTCTTTCCGTGAACCTTATGATCACTAGTCAATGGATTGGCACCAGCATGATCTCTAGAAGCTAGAGAAAGGTTGATGTGAGCCTGTGGACCACACTTCTAATACTTTAGGAATACCAAGACAATCTTTAAGAAGGTGATCACCCGTACATAATATGCAAGGGAATTTAACTTTGTGGGCATGATTGGAAGGTTCCTCCATACTATTTACATCCATCGCAATGGTTTCTTGGTTTCCCCCCTTCTTATTTGTCTTCTTCTTCTTCTTACCTTTCTTCTTCTATTAGCCTATTGGTTTCTAGAATCAATAATTTCACTAGGAGATGAGGAAGAAAAGGATGAAGAAACAATAGGTGAAGAAGGAAAGGGGTCAACTTTAGAATCAACTTGAGCTTGATGTTGTTCAGGTGAAGGAGAACTGGGTTGATGAGAAGTTTGGACATTTGGAACCAAGGAGGTCGAAAACAACCAAACTGGTAAACAAATGGTAAATCCGGGAAGCGATAATGTTTCCATATAAGGAGCACCAATGTTTCCAAAAGAATGAAATGGACCAGGATTCCCATAAGAGGGGTTTTCTTGATTGGTAAACTCAGGAATTGTTTCCATTAGTCTCAACATAAGATCAACTAAGCACTTATTCCACGGAAAGGAGTTTGTTCCATAGTCAATTAATTGATTTTATAAATTAAAGACACAAAATAAAACAAAGGGGTAACTAGGCAAAATGATTTACCAAGCAACTGTGAACTAAAATATATCACTTTGGAGAACCAAGAATTTATGTATGGGTAGGCCATCTCCTCGAATGTTGTGTTCGGTGTATCACAGAATGCAAAGACGTTTACTTGGTTACCTATGGAAAGATAAAAACGTATAGGGGAATGCCAAAATATAACTGGAGGTACGTGGAAGGGTAGTCCAGAGTAGTGTTGTATAATGCATAATCATTTGATGAGAGAATTCCCTTATACTTATCATGCGTGGAGCATCTAATATACCCTAAGTGACATGGAGTACCATCTGATATACTTACGTAGGTGGAATGGGATATCACCCTTGGAATGTAACACTAATAAAGAACGACAACTCCTATGTTTAAATACATCTGACCACATATCTACCATAGACATCTATGTGTTTCATTAAGTTTCAAATTCTCCTTAGGTCAATTGAGTTAATTTTAGAAGTTTATCTTCAATTACGTTTCGATTTCAAGGCTAAAAACTCTATGTCACCTAAACACACCTATGATGCATCTAATATGACAAACAAAACTATTTTCGTTTTCCTTTTAACATTGAAAGGCCTCACTAAGTAGGGGAAGAAGAAATCAATAAAAAAAACCACAAATAAGTGACACTACAATCAATCTCCTCAACTTCACTATTCCAACCAAACTCAAAGCCCTATATGCAATGAAAATAATTATTTTTTTCTTTCCTTTTCTTTTAATGTTTCAAATGCAAAGAAACATATGAATGCAAATTGATCATTGAAGAAAAGAAACCACAAAGTCTTTAATTGTAATGTAAAAATCACTTTTCAAATTCAACAATAAATCTTTGCATACAAACGAGAATTGACAAGAAGAAAGAAAGAACAAAACAAACTATTATAAAATAGGTGATGACACTTGGAAGTGATTAACACTCATACACAATTTTTCAAAAATGAAAGAAAAACATGGAATTTCACACAAGGGATTGGATTTTAAAAGACGAATACACACTCCATGACACAAGGAGAACTAGTTGGAACAAAGAAAATTAGAGAGAAAAGCACAAAATGGAAATTGTTTCCATCAAATGGGGGTTAGTGCATGTGCTAAAAGGGCACCAGTGCTCTACATCACAGGTGCAGAGAAGGATGGGGAGGATTGCAATGCTCTGTATCCATACCAGGGGGAGCACTAATCAATATAAGGCCAAGTTTTGACACAAAAAATCAAATGAAGTTCAATGAAATGTATTCCTAAGGTTAATTTAGAACTAAGTGAGGCAATGAATGTTTGTTTAAGAGGTCAAACAAGTACAAGGTACAAGGAAACCACTAAGGGAATGAAACCATCCTTAGTGGAGTCACCAATTTGTTATGCAGAATTTACGACTGTAGGAAGAATATCTTCCCTAGACCTAGTGGACTTGTCTAGAAAAATAGAAAGGAAATAATATAAAGTCTCCCTTATAGAAATTGAAAAATGGCAAAGAGTTTTACTTGGAATCCATTGCAATATTTTATCTTCTCTTAACCTATAAGCCTTAATTGTAGCTCTGATTTCTATAATTAGAACGTGCGCATACAACTAGCATAAGCCAAAGATCTATGACATCTATGTAGCATTATCCAATTACTCTATTCAATGCATTAGAAAAGCATCAAAATATATGAATGCAAACATTACATCACATATATAGGAAAATGGTATACTCTTTGTATTAAAATGAATAGGAGAGAGTTTACAACCAAGAATAGTAGTTGATCTTGTAGAGGTCTCCCTAAGTTGACTTATCCTTCCTTATCATAAATCACACCTCAATCACCATAATGCATGAAGATAATGACTCTCTTAGATTTAAGGCAGTGGAATGAGGGCATGATCAGTCTCAAAAAGCCAACCCTAATGTTGTAGATGGTTGTAAATTTATAGGAGAGGGATGGTAGTTTAGCAATTCTTATCCATATACTAATCTAGGCTTGAGATCCACTTAAGACGGGAGGATGAAATCAAGGGATAAGAGGTGAAGTATCCAAGGTAGGATCAGATATGATTCAAACTAATTATCAAAGGTAAATGGTTAGAACAATTCCTCAAAGCTTCGTGATTATTTTTAATTTTCCTAAACTTCTAGAATCAATGCACCCTAAGAAAGGGACAAACTGCTACTAATTAGTGATGGTACAGAAGGAAGAAATGTGTTGTTGAATGTAGGTCCTTAAAGCGGAAGAGTCCATTGGGCCTTAAAAGCAATGATTTGGTGCAGTCAGGCCCATAAATTTAGGGATTTGGAAGAGTCATGCTCAGGAACTTGTGTAGGGATGATGACATTGTGTTCACGGATATGGATTGATTTTGTTTGCAAGCCTATTAACTGGATGCAACAAAATGACCTATAACACTCCTCTTTCATTTGGGAAGTGCATTATACCACACTATATAGAAGCTCAACCTATGTTATAATGAAATTTGCATGCTTTTTTACTTACGTTACCCTACTTTAACCCTTATGCTTGCAACCTTCTTTCACCATATTTCCATCTCAACTTTCGGATGTAACATGCAACCATGAGACACTGTGACACTCATAGGAAAATACATATGGGACAAATATAAGACATTGAAACATGATTGCAAGGTTAAATTAAGCACTAGTTGACATCAATGGAAAAATTAAATTGCTAACATGCTCCCCCATTGAAATTTAATGGCGACATGAAACCGATGTCTAAAGATAAGAAAAATACTCTCTCACCCTTTGACATTAATGGAAAAGGGAATACCCACATTTAACAACAATGCCAACAATGTGAGTGACAATATTGCAAATATAGAATGTAGATCAAATCTCATCTTTGGAGCATATGTTAGAGGATGATGGAATTGTTGTGTGTCGATGTGCGTAACATGCTTGTGGTGTATGTTTTGTGATGTTAATTATTGCTGATATGCAGATCAGAGTGTTGTTGGAGCTGCTGAAGTAGAGTTGAGATTACTAACGTGTTTATGATTACATGGATTCCATTAGAGAGTTTATTTTTGTAGCTTCCTTGGATGTATCATGTATGGTTTCTAGAGTAATTTTTTGATGGTTGAGTGTGATTTTGATATTGTTATTGTATGTTGCTACAAGGTTTGAGTTTGAGGAGAAGATTGATTTTCTAGGTTGGTGCATTGCTTGTGTTTGTATTGCATGGAATTCTTTGGAGGGAATGTATTCAATGTTTCATATATGAGCAAATTTTTATTGTGAATCCTTTATGAAAATGAACAAAATGTGGCTCAGAACTATTTCTATGAAGATATCATTCACCATGTTGAAGAACAAGAAGAAGATGTCTCAAAAGAAAAACAGTAGGAAACAAGTAAAAAAAAAAATCAAATTCAAAAGAACCCCTCTTCTTCTTCGTTAAGAATGGCTAAGAATTACCAGGTATTCCTTGTGCATGTAATGATTATGATGCTCTTGAGATTGATGGTTTTGAAGATGATAACCAATTGATGGAGATTAATATTTCAAATAGAAGTGGAGGTAACCCTTTTAGAGGATAAGCCAATAGTGATGGTGAGGAAAAGGAGACAACTATTGAATATCAAACTCAACATTGGCTATAGTGAAAAGGCTCTCACTTAAAAATAGATATTTGAAGAAATTGCTTCAAATTCTTTAAGAAAGAGACAAAATTTTCAAGCACAAAATTTCTGATTTGAAAAGCCAGCTGTGAAAGGTAAGGAGAACTGAAGAGGAAGCAAGCAATATGATGAAGGTCATTAAAGAAAAATGTGAAGCACTGAAATCTAAAGCAAATTCCGCAAGAGATGGTTTAAAAAGCAGTAAATCTAGTGCAAAAGTGTCTACAAGCAAATTAGTAAATAACAATGACAACGTCAAAAAGGAGAATCATCAGCAAGACCATCAAGATGAAAAACGAGAATCATTAGATCCGACTTGTTTAGGATATTTTCCACCTTCACCTTTGGATATTGCATATGGGAGCAAGGAGGAGTGAGGGAGGATCTTACAAGTGATTCCTTGAGGGTTGAATTTTTTTATGAGAATATCAACGAGATCCATATGCAAGGATATGATACACCACAAGAGCCATGGGAAAAGTATTATTCCAGGAAGGATCATAACAAAACGGACAATTCATTCAAGGTTGGAGACAATGGATCGTTATAGTTGAACTAGGAGAGGCTACAGGATACCGGTAAGAAAAGCAAGGCTCTGCAATATTGTTCTTTTAAGATAAGACGAAATGTGGGAGATAATTCCAATAGACTCAGTCTACCCCATCCACGTGCATCTATTTAGTTGTGAATGTGGAGAATCTTGTGCGACCATACCTTAAAGCTTTATAAGCCTGCCATGCTATATCAAGAAGAGGAATAATCCATACCTTCATTGGATGATTTTGTCCCCATATCCTTAGGCAAAGTTAACCAAAGATACAGTTTAGAGAAGAGGCCTATAATGGTATGAGAACAGAAAAATTACCTTCAAAAAATTAGGTTGAGAGGAACACTTCTAGGAAAATCTCAATGGTACACTCAAGAGAAGGTGGAGGAAAAATTTCTTCACCTCATTTGATAGAAGCTTTTGGAGACCAAAATTCTCCTAATATGGGGAGGTTTGATCCAAATCAGTCATTATATTGTTTTTCATCCATCTTTATTATTTTAGAGTGGAAAAATAAGGGGAATCAACTCACAGGAACATTTTTATTAACGAGACCCCATTTGGAAAATCTAGGTTTAGAAACCTTCCAAGAGAATTTTGAGGAAACAAATGAAAACATTTTGGGAGTAAAACTTTTCTCCTTAATTGTTGCACCATTTTTTCATATTCTACACAAATATTTCTCTTGAACAACAAAATAATCAGCTCAATTAGAGTCTTAATGCAAAATTTAAATCACTCTGAAGTTGACCTTCCTAGTTTCAGCACGATAATTTGGGAGAATGCCATGCCACCCCCCATTATTCATGGAGAAGAAGTTAGTCACATGATTATGATGAAGGGGACAATAGAAGATTCCATATTTTAACTATGTTTAGTAATTGAGTTAGTCAAACATGACCACTAGTAGGCTATTGGGTTGTGTTATAACTTGGCCATTAGGAGGAAAAGGGGTTTCATTCCTTTTTGCGTGCACTTATTCCATAGCTGAGCAAAAATATCCGAAAGGGATAAGAGATAGAACGCAAAGAGAAGATTTGTGCACAACAGTATCCCACGGGATACAAACCATACATTTTTTTACTTGCAACCATTTTCTATTTAGAGAAGTAGAGTAGAGCAGCCTCACCTTCTAGCTACATTTTTCTCCTGAAAGAGTTTACGAGGTCATATCTTGTGTCAAACCATGGTTTGTGAATTTTGATTTAACTAGTCTTTTTTTCTTGGCACTTTTAATTTTCATGCATACAAAATTAATTGGAATCTACATATTGAGAAATCTAAAGAGAAATAGAACCCTAAAGGTGTAGATTTTGGATTTTCAAGTATAGTTTTATCATACATGTTTTAACGAACTATCGAGTGGAATATCCACGAAAGTTTACAGATGAAATTAAATTTTGTGTATAATCATATAATAAATTCAAGTCTAATGATGGCTAAAATAAGGTTAATAGTCTATTTAATTAATTAAGGTTGTTGGAGGGGAGAGACTTGATGCTAGGAATACGTGTGATGGTGACTAACAACACATCATAAAACTTGATTAGTTAGAAAGGGAAATGTATTTAGTAGATCCATAAGGTTCCACTCATACTCAACATCACTTGTTTATGGGCATAATAAAAGGGAAACTTATACCTATCATTTTATAAGACTTGTGTGTCTTGTAGATAATTGAATAGTTCATAATGGTAAGAATGCGAGGGAATAAAGGAAGAGGAGATTCATCAAAATTACCACCTCCTCCAAGAGCCCCATTCTCATCACCAGAGCTACCTCTCATATTGTGCTCCCTAGAGGTAATCAATGAAACTTTAAGAGGGCACCAAAGAACTGAAGGGGAAGTAGAGCACTGTTATAGACATTTTTGGGCACTGCAACCCCAAGCATAAAATGTCCATAAACCAAGGGCTCCTAAGTCCCTAAAAGTGTTGTTCTAAACCCTAAAGGAACAAGGTCAACTGATTACAGCTTCTCCGAGAAGTTCTCCATGAAAAACTGCTCAGAACTGGTCAAAACAGGATCATTTCACCTGCTCCATAGGCAAAGTGCATTGCATCTCACCTAAATACACTATGTTGGTGCGTTGCATTTCAAAAATCCCTTCTATGGGGTGCGATGGGTGAGAAGTGACAAATGGGAGTGTCAATCCACGAGGTGGTGAGGCATGGAATCTTCCAGAAACTTCTCATGTGACACTTGCCTCTCTGATTTCGACCAAGGATGAGTAAGAGATCATCAATATCCAAGTGGAAGCATGAACTATCAGAGGGAAGACACTAATCAAATCACAAGCTGACTCATCTCCCTTACAGATATATATATATATATATATATATATATATATATATATATATATATGGATCCCTCGTCCCAGAGATCGAAAGGCTGGAATTTTACATCTTGTAAGGAATTGTTGTTGGTTTCTTGAGGCAAAATCATAGTGTTGGGTGATCTAAGATTTGCATGAGGTGAAGAAGGGCTTACTTGCTGAGAGGATGATGCTGGGTCAGAACAACTGGTTGTAACTCTCTTGGCTCTTTCTTGATTATCAATAAAAGTTATTCAAGTTTTCCTCCATACTCTTGTGTCGTTTATGTTTTATGCATCTGTATGGTCAATTTACATCTGATCCTAGATTGTTTATGATAATAGATCCATGTTCTTATTTAATGTTATGATACTTTGATTCTATAGGTACTCTGTGAAGTTGGGTGTACAAGGAAGCAAGTAGCAAAGGACTATCAGAAGAGAGAGGAATCGAACTAGGAGCCAAGCGCAAGACAGAGGTTGGTCTTGTTTATTCTTCTCTCATCTATCTTTCATAAAGGAAAATGAAAGTAGTTTTACTTTGTTTCTTTCTAAGGTAGCTACCACACCTTAGTGGGATTAGCAGTTCTGCATAGACACTTTTCCCTGTAACAAAATGGCGACTTCTTTGGGGAGGGACTAGGTCGTTTGTTTATCTACATTTTTGTTTACTTTATAAACTTACAGACGGAGCCTGAAGTTGAGCCAGGTAGCTTTCGAACTACATTTGCTATGCAAATGCAAAGTAGACAAATGTTGCTTCAGTCAATCTCCGGGTTTTGTTTATGAATTAAACAACTGATTTACAAAATCTTTAATTGCCCTTGTGGTGGCTCTAGTAACCTCCTTAGATCTACCCCTGTTGTTGATTTACTGATTACCACTTGCTCGTCCAAAATCCCTGAACTGAATTGCAAACTGTGACCCGGAACCCAAGCAAAATCTCGTCTCTAGCCCAACGCAGTCTCTGTTCTATGAATCTGAGATTCAACGCACTTCCCGAGTGTAGTAGGTGCACTGCATTTCCAGTTCACTCTGTTACAGGTGCGCTGATCAGACTAGGCATTGTTCCTCAATTTTGGTTTCTGTGTTCATTCTTTTCAGTTCTATTCATGAATTTTGCTGCCTGTAGTTAGTATACCTCTGTTTGAAACCCCTTTCCTTGCTGATATTCCACCTCCATTGTGCAAAGAATTGTAAATGTTTTTGTGTATTTGTTGAGTCATTTTCAGTTCTCCTTTGCAAAAAAGTAACGTAATTGTACTGTCATTTCTTGATTTGAAAGTGTCGCAAGTGTCATTTTCAGTCATAGAAGAGAGTCTGATTGCTCTTCATAGTCAATTACTCTATTACTATTGTATTTGATCTGAATTAGTAGTCTTTCTAGTGTCGAAAGCAAGTCTTCATTTTGAATTTGAAAAGAAACTTGTTAGTAATTGTCACTTGAAAGTAATTCAGATTTACGCATTAGCTTTCTTTTTATCATTCACATATTAAGAAGGCTGAAAACAAATACATGCATGTGCATTTGAATTTAGGTTGTTTGATTGGTTTAATTTAGGACAGTGCATATAGTGTGTGCTCTTTGCTCTCTGTGAAATAATATTGTCTCTCTTTCCTTAGTAGCTAGGATTTTCATTGCACAAAGAAGATAAAAGATTGTTTATCATCTTAGATTGCATTTTAGGAATTGTACATCTACATCATGGGGTGAACCTGAAAGGAAAATTTCTCAAGCAAGATCAACTATAAAATAAATTTAATGAATCTAACAACGCTTTGGAACTTAACGCACAACATCTAGAAGTCTAGGCTAGAGACATATAACGGCGTCGTAAAGCCTGGTAACTATTGTTCTCACTGTTGGTTGGGTGATTCCTCCACTTTGAGATGATAAGTGCCAGTACGGACTTGTGCTCCCACGTACGATCGAGTATATTTTGGGAGACCACAATAGGCTTAATCATTTATCCATAGGAAGCCGTGTCTGCCACCCTATCGATCGCAATGCACTGAACACAGCATTCGGGAAGATTGACTGCCATACTGTAAAAAGTATTCTGCAGTTTTGCGATTGGTTTGGTAATCCCTCTACCTAGATTTCCAGAGCAGTCCCTTCCATTCCTTTTCAGACTCCTTAACGGAAAAGGTCCATCCGAGCACTTGTCACTTCAGGCTCATTAAAAATCGAAGGCGACTATAGTCATCTTTTGTTTTTTCTCGACTCTTTAAAATTGAAAAAACAAGTTGTGTCAAAAGCATTTAAAATTCATCTAATTCGGAAACATACTTCCCCTTTATTTTTAGTTGGTCAAGTAATCTGCAATCGTGGAAGAAATTCAATTGAAACCCCGTCGTTCGCAGAGGATTACGAGTCAACCATCTTTGTCTCTGGAATCGAAACTATTACGGACAAAGTGAACTCGTTTAATCGGTTCCAAATCTCCTGGTAAAGTTAGAACAAGTGTTCCAGCAACATCAGAGACTCCGGTTACTCCAAACATTTCTGGTATCCCTGCCTTTACAAGAGAAGTTCAGCAGCCACCGAAGGACAATAGTATTGATCCTAGTCTAAGGGTAAACACTTGTGTCACTGAACCAGTTCCATCTACAACCGGTTCGGAGAGTGTTGTTCCCCAAACATCTGTCGCTGCAGATTCCATACCTTCTTCGGCACCAGAAATATTCTACGGACCTGATTGTCTACCTCTTCCACCTGGTCTGATTGCTATATAAGAGATTGTGGAGGATCCTCCATCTAGTACTCCATCACAATTTGGGGTCGAGATCACTCTGTATCCTTCTTCATCAGAAATTAGTCTACCGCCAGTGGAAGCTCCTGTAGAATCACTAGGTAATCTTTTGGATAGACTAGAAATGTCTAAACAACTGTCAACATCTAGGACTATGTCGTCCGACACAGTGACAGCAGAACTTCATGCTATCACTCCAACAATGTTTGCTGGTATGCCATCTGTCCCAACTAGCTCTCATTCGTTAGAAGGAGCCCACTCAGGCGCTATTTCGACAGTATGGTCCGTTCCTGTTTGTTCATCTAGAATAGTATCCAGAAACTCTTATGTTGAGTCTCAACAAATTAATCCTTTGGGATGTCAATTTGGGCAGTCCGGTCCTCAAGGGCAAACCATTCCTTTAAGTACCGGATTACCGCCATATGGGGGGCAGTATACCCTTTCATTTTCCCCTCCAGGAGGACAGCCATACGGGACTTCACAACAAAATTCAGGTTATGCTGGAATTACATCTAGCGGTTGGGTACCGATACTACCTCAACAACCAAGAGTTGTATATTCGATGCAACAATGTTTACCTATGTCAAATATGCCAACTACGCCAGCTATTGTGACGGTGTCGCAAGTACAAGTGCTACCTGTTGTATGCCAACCTCAGGTTTCTCAGGTTGTAATGCGATAGCCTCTTGACCCTACGACTCAACCACAATCGCCGACCGGTGGAATTACACAAGTCCAAACGGATACAATTACCCCTCTTCTTGGTCAAACAGTTAGTATCGGACAACAGCACATGGCTTCACAACCATGGCTTGTGCAGTACCAACAACCACAATTCCAGCAAGTATACCAAGGATCTGAGCAACAAATCTTTGCAAATAGTGGGTAGCCGTATATTCAAAACGGTCAAAATCAACCATTCTACAATGGTCATGCCCACCAACCTTACCAAAGTTACCAGCATCAAATGCATTATGGTGGTATGCAAAGACCAACTACTCAGGCAATCCCATCTTATCCTGGATATGCTGCACCTAACCTGAATCAACAGTTACCCTTCGTGGCAACTTTAGAGTTACCTGATTTCAATCGGTTAACAAATGATCCAATCGCTTACGCCCCTTGGTGGCCACCGATTCCGCATAAACTTCCATCAGATATTCCTAAATTTAATGGAAATCTGTGTGAATATCCGTCGAATCATGTGATGACCTTTCATCTGTGGTGTTCATCAAACACCCTAAATGATGATTTGATTAGGCTTCGCCTTTTTCAGAGGACGTTAATTGGTCCGACAGCAAAATGGTATATCGAATTACCCAGAGATTCGTTTGACAACTTCAGTACCCTAGCCACAACCTTTTTAACCCATTTTCAGTTACCGATAAGGTACGAAATGGGAACGGAACTTCTTACCAATTTCAAACAAACAACGGCTACTCACATATCTGATCATATACATGAGTGGCAACGTCATCGTAGAATGGTAAAAACGTATGTTCCTGATCAGCTTTTAGCTGAATGGTTTATTAAGTCATTATTGCCTTCTATTATAGAAGATGTGGCAAAAGGGGAGTCATCACTGAAGAGCAAGTCATTGCTCGTGCACAATATTTAGACTTGATTTATACTCAGTCTGGCACGCTCTATGATAAAATACCTGACGCTCCCAGATCATAATTTTCGATCCCCCCTCCTCCTAAACCAAATAATGACTCTCATGCCGGCGATGGCGTGATAGGTGCAACAGACAGAAAATTGACAAAGGATACATCTAAAAAGGCCCGTAATATTTCCAGTCAAAATGAAAAAGAGGAACTTCTTGCCTCGGAAGTAAATGTCGTCTCGACAGATAAATGCAAAGAAACCAAGCAACCAGGGGGCAAGAAGAAAGGCAAAGCGAAGAAGAAGAAACATGAAGAATCATCACCTGAAAAATATTCTACAAACCCTTCTGGAAATAGGAAACCAAGTCGTCCATGCTTTATATGCGATGAGGATCATTGGACCGCAGATTGTCCACACAGAGCTAAGCTTAAAAAATTCTTCAAGAATTCAAAAACCTCGGCAGTATTAACTGATCCGTTTCCAAATCCAGGAAAAAATCTGGTTGACAGTGGAAATGCTTCCCCATCTCAAGTGTTGATGTTTTCGATTTCCAAACAGCAAAATGATCCTTTTATATTGACAAGGAACAAATGTTACGGGAATCCACAGCTGTCGAACAACAAGGATAAAGAAACCTAGTAGTTCGACAACAACTTCGACAGAAGTTGTGCTGCCCATCATTCCTGAGTTGACAATAAAATCGTTAAAGGGAGTAGTACACAAGTCGACATTTAATCCTCATGCTAGAGCAGCACAACATTATAATATAGTGGAAGATTTGGCCCAATCGCCATCCGCTATGTCGACACTTGAGGTACTGGAAAATTGCACATCCAAAAAGCAGGCTTTATTATCAGCCATCAGTGGGATAGACCCAAAGGATTCCAATCTTGTATCCTTTGATCATAAAGGATATGATCCTCAATTACCAGCTCAACTAGCTTTCCTCGTTCAAGTGAAACCCCTCAACAAAACTGTTCATCGAACGATTATTGATGAGGGGGCATCTACATGTATTATGTCGATGAGTTGCTAGAAAACTTTAGGATCTCTTACCTTGTCACGATCTTCGATGACATTAAAAGCATTTAACGGATGAACATATACCCCATATGGTATTCTAAGTAACTTGAAGGTTGAACTAGGAGGGAAAACAGTAGAAATAGATGTTGAAGTAATTGAAGGAAACCTCGATTACAACATCCTACTAGGAAGACCATGGATATATGCTATGGCTGCTGTTGTGTCGACCTATTTTAGGAAGATTGCATTTCCCTTTCAAGGAGGGATTACAATCATCGATCAACAAACCTTCCTCCCCAATGGTTCTCAAGTTACAGGAAGCATTCCAATGATCCATGGAAGCCCCCATTCGCTTGAAAATATTGGAGTAGGCCTACTAAAAGACCCTATATTAATGGAAACTCTTGCCCTTCCGCCTCCAATCAATTTGGTGAAAGTAGTGTCGGTAGGAACTTGCAACATGATATCTTCGATTAAAAAGATCTCAGAAAATGATATCAACATGGATCATGCGCAGGTATTGCCTCCAAGCCCAACAAAAATATTGTAGCAATCAATGTTCCTAGCATGGGAGGCAAACCCAAATCAACGCTCACCAAGCGTTTGGATAGATAGGTCTAAGCAATATGGCACCCCTTCAGATCCTTGGTCGCGAGTGCATGTCACCGACGAAGGAATTGTTCAATCAATGGTAATTGAAGGGGCACCATGGGAAGATTACCACCATCGTTCCCTTCTTTCGGATTGTGAAGAAGATACTCCTGATGACCTTTATCATCCTTCAGTTTTTTATTTTCTATCAAATACTGTAAACTTGGTGGATTCCGAGTGAAACTTGTCCAACATTGAAGAGACTATCGCCATAAATATCTCGACCAAAACAAATTTTCTAGAGAATATTTATGTTGGCAAATGTTGTGCTCCTTCAGAACTGGAAATATATAACGCTCTTTTTCATGAATTCAGAGATGTCTTTGCTTGGTCATATAATGAAATGCCAGACATTGACTCGAGTATCATTGAACACGAAATCAAGATGTATCCAGTTGTCAAACCAGTACGACAACGAATACGGCAGGTGCACCCCAAGAAAGCCGCTGCCATCAAGGCAGAAGTTGAAAAACTTCTCCATGCTGGTTTCATTTACCCGGTTCATCTAACTGATTGGGTATCGAATATTGTCCCTATTATGAAAAAACAAGGAACAATTAGAGTGTGCATCGATTATAGGGATGTAAATCAAGCTTGTCCAAAAGACAACTACCCTACACCCATCATTGACCAGATAATTGATGAATGCGCCGGATGTGAAATGTTTTCATTTATGAATGGATTCTCCAGGTATAATCAAATAAATATCCTCCCACAGGACTAGTCAAAGACTGCATTTATTTGTCCATGGGGGACATTCGCATATCAAAAATTACCCTTTGGTTTAAAGAACGTAGGGGCAACATTTCAGAGGGCAATGAATTATGCCTTCCATGACATCAAAAACATCGTTCAGCCGTATCTCAACGACCTTCTGGCTCATTCGTGAAAGCGGACTGATCATCCACAGCATTTAAGAGCGATATTTCTACGTTGCCTACACTACAAGATACGACTCAATCCACACAAATGTGTGTTCTATGTCAGTTCTGGTCGTTTACTTGGCTTTGTAGTCTCTAAAGACAGGATTCGTCTCAACCCATGTAAGGTTCAGGCAATCATAAATTTGCCTCCACCTTCGAATTTTCTTCAGATTCAGAAACTCCAAGGAAAAGCAAACTTTCTGAGGAGGTTCATTCCAAATTACACGGAACTTGCTAAAGGTTATACACGTCTTTTGAAAAAGGAAGTACCCTTCGTCGGGGATCAGGTTGCGGAAGCTTCCTTTGATGCTTTAAAAGAATCCCTAATGAAAGTATCATTAATGTATGCTCCTGATTATCAAAAAGACTTTAACATGTATCTGGCTGCAGTGGATACAACCATCACAATGGTTTTAGTTCAAGAAGACAATGGAACTGAACATCCTATATATTATTTAAGTAAGAACTTAAATGATACAGAAAGCAAATATTCTTATGTTGCAAAGCTAGTGCTCACAGCTGTTCAAGCGATACAGAGATTTCGACACTATGTCCTATTTCGAAAAACTACCATTCTATCAGATTGCAACCCCATGACTTATATATTGTCGCGACAGTTGATGGGGGCCAAATATTCAAAATGGATAGCAATTCTACAAGAGTTTGATCTAGAATTTGTAAAATCCAAGTCAAAGAAAGCTCTAGTTTTCGCAGAATTATTATGCAATCTCCCATCATCGTCCAACGATGAAACATTCAAAGAAACGATCGTGGACGAAAATTTGTTTCTGATATCTTCAAACAATCCATGGTATGGAGATATAATCATTTATCTCCAAATCCAAAAGTATAGGCCCAATACCTCCTGCTCCGAACAAAAATGTATTCGATACCAATCAAAAGACTACATGATCGTCGGTGATACACTTTACCATCGTGGTGTCGATACAATTTTACGGAGGTGCCTCACCCATGAGGAGGCTGAAAAAGTCTTGAATGATTTCCATTCAGGCGCGTGTGGAGGGCATCAATCTGGTTACACTACAGCACAAAATTTTTTACGAGCAGGATACTTCTAGCCAACAATGTTCAAAGATTGCATAACCGCAGTCAGAAGTTGCCATACCTGTCAAATTTTTGATAGCAAAACCAGAAGACCACCCGCACCTCTGCAGCCAATAGTTTCTGTTGGGCCATTCGCCAAATGGGGCATCGATTTCATGACATGTAACCCCACCTCGACCGGGGGGCATGGGTATATCATAGTCGCAGTTGACTATTTTACCAAATGGGCCGAGGCGATGCCTACATTAGATAATACTAGTGAAATAGCTGCCCTCTTCTTTTTCAATCATGTAGTCGCCAGATTCGGCATCCCACAAGCTATAGTCACAGATCATGGGTCGCATTTTCGCAATCACATGATGGTCGAATTAGTTGCCAAATTAGGGTTGTCTCACAACAGCTCTACTCCATATTACCGACAAGCCAACAGACAAGTTGAAGCAATCAACAAGGTCCTAAAGCGCATGCTGAAAAGGATGATTGGAGTTCACAAAAGAAGTTGGAACCTAATCCTGTACTCAGCCTTGTGGGCTTACCGAACATTGGTAAGGAATGCAACCGGGTTTACACCTTTCCAACTGGTGTATGGCCTAGAAGTAGTCTTACCAATCCAGTGTGAAATCTCATCCCTCAAACTCGCAATTGACCTTCTCCCTGGGACTTCAGAAGAGGAGGCTCGTTTCTTAGAACTAATCCAATTGGATGAAACCCATCGTGATGTCGCTTTGGCTAATGAAGCCCATAAGAAACGAGTTAAGGCGCAGTTCGACAAGAATGTCAAACCTCATGTCTTCTCAGAAGGTGACTTGGTCTTGCTTTATGACCAAGAATCCGATAAATTGAGGGTAGGTAAATTGAAGTCTTTATGTATGAGCCCTATATTGTTAAGCGAGTGTTAGCAAAAGGAGCCTACGAGTTAATGGATTATGACGGCATTCCACTGGCACAACCTCGTAATGGGTTGTACCTTAAGCATTACTATGCGTGATTCAGTATAGTAACCTATATGCTTTTGTTATGTTTTTGTTTTCGCTAAAGTATTTGTTTTGGTCAAGTAATCCACTTTTTACATTTATTGCAGATGTCAAACCTATTGGAGTCATGTGTTGGATATGCCAATGGAGTGAGTCGTAGTTTGCAGAACCTATCGTCTGTGGCCTGGGCCATTTTTTATCCAAGCGGTGAGTTAGTAAGTCTCAGAGGGGTAGGTATTGGTCGATCAACGAATAACATCGCTGAATATAGCGTATTGCTAGAACTTCTCTCTGATACCATCACACATGGCATACTCCGACTGATTGTCAGGCTAGACTCACAACTCGTCATACTACAACTCACTCGTATCTACTCTGTCCGAAATCCAGCTATTTATCACATGTTCCTAAGGGTTAAGATTTTGGAAAGGAAATTTGATTTTATTCAATATCAGCATATTTCCAGGAGCTTAAACACATTAACTGACTCATTGGAAAATTATGTGTTAGATAGACATTTGCAACATTTATAAAAAGAAGCATATCATCAATATTTGCATCAGGATCATGCAACTTAACCAAAATAAAACTCCGAAAATCAAAAATATATATATATATATATATATATATATATATATATATATATATATATATATATATATATATATATATATATATAGATATATATATATATATATATATATATAACTATTTATGGTTTACACATAATGTTTTGTAACCAAGACAAAATTGGTCAAATGACCCAAAAAGCAAAACGCTATGGGGCACCCTAGTCTAATGATGCTTGTGATAACAAGTCACAGCCTATACGATCATGCGTAAGAGCCTAGTCCATTGTCTTGGCACACCAGTAGTATGTCGCTGCAACCTCAAAGGCAGCTCGTTAGTCGTCACATCTGGAATACCGAGAGTGAGGCCCTCGACCTGATCCTGTAATGCTGTGAGAGTCTCGGCCACATCGAGGTCGCGAAGGATAGCCCTTCCAACAACCTCTCCTGCTGGGGCGACAGCTGGCACTCTTAGGCGTACTACTGGCCGAACAAGACTGACATCTACATGAACACATGAGTTTTGATTAGTCTTGACAGAATAAAGCACAAGGACATTATAAAAGAAAAACGATAAACAGGAATATGGTCAAAGAATTTACCGATGGAACCCCACTGTTCGCCAGCCGGCAGTACCAAATCTGGGTCACCTTGGAAGTCTGTTATGAAACCAGCTCAAGAAAAGATAGAAAAGATAGATCGACGGCTTAGAATTCAGCCTCTTCGAGGGGGCAACCTCCTTTACATTACATAAATGAACAATTATTCGATGATACAAATGACAAAATATCCTTTCTATATATAGGAGTCTAAGGAGTCACAATATAATCCAACCGACCTAACAATAATAATATAAAGCCACAAAAATAACAATAGAGGGATTCTATGGGGCACAGAAATAACAATATGGGGGTAATAGGGGCACAACAATATAAATAAGGGGTATAACTACAATAGTAATGGGGTAATCACTAGTATTATAAGGACCCAACATGCCCCTCTCCTTCAAAAAAGTGTTGTTCTCAACGCTTGAGTAGTTCTGGATACTTCTGCATAAAATTCTCATCCTCCCACGTGGAACCTTCAGTGGATAAGTTCTTCCACTTGACAAGATACTCTGAAATTGATCGATTTCGTAGCTGTCGAGTTCTTGTTTCTGTGACTGCTTCTGGTTCCAATATAATTTTTCCTTCCTCGTCAAGTTTTGGCAATATTGTTTGAATTGGGAGCTTGTCGCCTATAACCTTCTTTAAACATGAAACATGGAAAACTGGCTGTAATCGAGAAGCAGCAAGAAGCTCCAATTTGTAGGCCATAGTACCAATCTTTTGCAACACCTTGTACGGACCATAATACTTTGGTGATAATTTAGTATCCTTCTTAGCCTGCTTTAGGGACATTTGCTTATATGGTTGTAGCCGTAGGAATACCCAATCACCTACATCAAAACTTCTTTCACTGCGATGTTGATCTGCCTGTTGTTTCATTCTATTTTGTGCCAACACGAGGTTATCCTTTAAGAGTTGGAGGACTTGTTGTTGATGTTCGATGTGATGTTCCACTGTCTGAACCTTAGAATTTTCTCTTAAATATGATGTGATGGATGGTGGTTGATACCCATAAAGTGCCATAAATGGGGTCATTTTTGTTGCTGTATGGAAGGAAGTGTTATACCACCATTCAGCCAGACGCAACCATTTGACCCATTGTGTCTGTTTATCAGATACAAAGCAACGAAGATATCCTTCCAAACATTTGTTTACTATCTCAGTTTTCCCATCAGATTGAGGATGATAAGATGAGCTATGAGCTAACTGAGTACCAAGACAAGAAAATAATTCCGTCCAAAAATTTCCAGTGAAAATGGGATCTTTGTCACTTACAATAATCTTTGGGTTTCCATGTAACTTTTGAACTGTTTCCATAAATGCAGTAGAAACTGTACTGGCTTTAAATGGATGTGATAATGCACAAAAGTGTGCATACTTGGTAAGTCTATCAACTACCACCATGATGACACTCTTTCCCTCATACTTGGGTAAACCTCTGATAAAATCCATTAAAACCTCCTCCCAACGTTGGCTTGGAATGGATAAATGTTGTAATAGACCCGGTGTCTTAATTGTTTCAACTTTATTTTGTTGGCAACCCAAACATTCCGCCACAAACTTTTGAATATCCGATTTAAGGCCATCCCAAAAAAATTCCTTCTTAACCCTGTGGTAAGTTTTTAAAAATCCTGAGTGCCCTCCTAAGGGAGAAGTGTGCAATTCCATAAGAATCTTTTGTTTTAGCTAGGAATTCTTACAGAGGTATAAGCGATCTTTGTACCATAACGAATCATTTTGCCAGCTAAATGTATCAGAAGTACTGGAATCTTGTTGTAGCTTTTGAATAAGTGCCCACACTTCTTCGTCATTCTTCCATTCCTCCTTTGCTTTGTTTATCCAATCTGGTTGGATAATAAAAATGGCACACAACAATGCTTCCACATCCTCATCCTTTCTTGAGAGCGCATCTGCCACCACATTTTGCTTCCCTTTTTTGTAGATGATTTCAAATTCATAACCCAACATCTTTGTGACCCACTTTTGTTGCTCTTCAGAGGATAATCTTTGTTCTAAAAAGTATTTAAGGCTATCATGATCCGTTTTTACCTTGAAGTGTCTTCCCATTAGGTAGGGTCGCCATTTCTTAAATGCATGGAGTATTGCCAACATTTCCTTCTCATAAATAGCTTTGCTTAAAAACTTTCCCTTGATTGGACGACTTTCAAAAGTAATGGGTCTTTCATCTTGCATTAGAACAGCACCAATTCCATTTCCTGAAGCATCACATTCCACAATAAAGGTTTTTGTGAAGTTCGGTGTAGCTAAGACCGGTGCTTGGCACATTGCCTCTTTAAGATGTTCAAAGGCCTTTGTTGCTTCCGGAGTCCATGAAAATGAATCTTTCTTCAATAATGTTGTTAGAGGTGCTGCTATTCTCCCATAATTCTTAACAAACTTGTGATAATACCCTATCAACCTAAGAAATCCTCGCAGATGCTTTATGGATGTGGGGATTTTCCATTCCTTAATGGCTTTAATTTTGCTAGGGTCTAGCTTAACCCCTTCATGAGATACAATATTACCCAAATATTCTACCTCCTGGACTCCAAAGAAACATTTGGATCTTTTTGCATATAATTGTTTCTCCTCCAATAGTTGTAGCACCCTGTCAACATGTTCAACATGATCCTTCTAAGACTTGCTGTAGATTAGTATATCATCAAAAAATACTAACACAAATTTTCTAAGGAATGGTTTGAAAATTGAATTCATCAAACCTTGAAATGTTGAAGGTGCATTGGTAAGGCCAAAAGGCATGACCAAAAATTCATAATGACCCTCATGAATTCTAAATGCCGTTTTCGGAATGTCTTCAATCTTCATTCTGATTTGATGATATCCCGAGCGAAGATCCAACTTGGTGAAGTAAATTGATCCATGCAATTCATCCAGTAATTCATCAATGATAGGAATGGGGAACTTATCTTTAATTGTGAGCTTGTTGAGCTCCCTATAATCTGGACACATGCGCCATGATCCATCCTTCTTGTGCACCAATACTACTGGAGCTGAGAAAGAAATTTGACTTGGTTGAATTATACCAGCCTCTAGCATTTCTGCAACCATACGTTCAATTTCACTTTTTTGGACATAGGGATATCTGTACGGCCTTATGTTTGGAGGAACACTCCTGGAATCAGATGAATAGCATGATCATGATCACGCATAGGTGGGAGACCTTTGGGAGTCTCAAATACCTTGGAATGATTGTCCAGGACTTTTTGGAGATTTGGAGAAATAGGTGATTCCAATGTGGAAACATCTAGTGAACATAATTGTGCAATTACACCTCTTTGCTCCTTTTTTAGAAGCTTTGTCATGCCATTAGAGCTGATTATCTTTCCTGGTTTCCCTGCAATACCCCTTAATTCAACTTCCTTTCCTTCTAGAGAAAATTTGATGAAAAGTTCTTGAAAATTAAAAGCTATTGTACCCAAGGATTGTAGCCATTGGACTCCTAGTACAACATCAGCACCTCCCATTGGAATGGAAAGCATTGGGCTAGTCAATACATATTCTCCCATGGATAGCTTGATACTATGGCACTTTCCAGAGCAATTTATTGTTCCTCCATTTGCAATCATCACTTGACACTCTGGTGCTGGATATAGGAAGCAATTCAATTCTTTTGCTACCCTACAATGAATAAAATTGTGGGTGCTTCCTGAATCAATCAACACTATTACCTTTTTCTTCTTGATTTGTCCTTCTATCTTGATGGTTTGAGGAGTGGTAATTCCCACCAATGCATTACAAGATATGGTTGGATTTATTTGTTCTTCATCTAGGCTTTGTTCCTGGAGTATATCCTCTTCTTTTGACCTTTCTTGCTCCTTTTCTTCTTCCTCTTCACAATCTATGTAGAATAATTTCTTCTCAGCACACTTATGACCTTTTGTGTATTTGCTATCACAATTGTAACAAAGCCCTTTTGCTCTTTTTTCTTCCAATTGTTGTGGTGTCAACCTTGTAGGTTGTGGAAGACTATGGGCAACAACACTTCCGTCTTTATAGTTGTGAATGGTATGCTTCCTAGTTGCCATAATTTTGCTTTCCATTTTTCTTGCTAACCTGAATGCCTTCTCTAATGAATCAGGTTCCCAAAGGTGAACATCATGTTGGATATTATCCTTTAAAGACCCTATGAACACATCAATCCTATGCTCCTCTGGAATATCTTTTACCCTTATGTTCAATTTTTGGAACTCCTCAATCTGCTCCATTATTGAACCCTTTTGTTTGAGACTTATCAATTGGCTAAAAAAAGTGTTTCTTTTTGTATCCTCATAATGTGCTATCAATTCTTCCGTAAAAATAGCCCAAGTGATAAATTGTTTACGAGAACAAAGCCATAGATACCATACAAACTGATTTGGTTCCAAATATACAGTTGCCATACGTACCTTTTGTGCGTTTTGCACATCATTGAGATCAAAAAATTGCTCCATCTATAATATCCATGTTGCTGGGTCCTTGCCATCAAACTTTCTCATATCGATTTTTGGAATATGGTGGGTCGTCGATCCAACATTAGATTCTATGATATCATGATTAACATTTCTTTTGTTCGCATCATGAGTTTCCTTTACTACCTTTTCACCATTAGTAAGTATTCCTTGTAGAAAATTTGTCAAATGTGTCTTCATATCTGTCATGCCTGTCTTCAAGTGTGTGTTCAAATCTATCTTCAATTCTTCCATGTCTGTCTTCAAATCTATCTTCCAATCATCCATCTTAGCTTCCACGCCATTTATCTTAGATTCCATGCCATTTATCTTAGCTTCTGTTAGCTTTTGTGAGCATGACATTTGTTGCACTTGTTCCTGTAATTTTGATATATCATGTAGCATTTCTTCCTCTTCTTCATGAGTCATGCTAGATCTTTCAGGTTCCTTACTAGGTGTTTGCATTTTCTTTCCTCGGGGCATCAGTTACCGATAATAATTCTTTACTATGCCCTTTGAATTCCTTCAAACCCAGCTTACACAAAAATTAAAAAAAAAAAACTACACACCTTTTTTCACTTTGTAGAAGTGTGATATTGAATCTGATGTATCTCTGTAATTCTAGATCCTCCAATTCTGAAATTGTGACCTGTAGTAGCCTTCTATGTCCTCTTTCCAATGCCACAAGTCTGACCCAAATTGGATTCTCCAAGGAAGAGTTATGCGAAATCTCCCATAGTGACTTGATTATAGACTAGTTCAGTAGAGCGAACTTGTACGACGTGCCACGAGTCACTGTTTCGACCAATGGATCTAAAAAATGCATACAAGAAGCTACAGTCTGTCCTCTTTCTATAGCTTCTTACGAAATTTCAATCTGATCCGTAGAGAGAAAGTTATGACAATTTTCCCCAGGTCACCTGTTTTGAATGTAATTCAGGAGTCTACAAAAAGACCAACTTCCTCAGATCATATCTCCGCAAATATCGCACGAAAAGCTCTGAAATTTGGACCAAAGGTTCAGCGTGATCTCTTCTCAAATTGGTTTTTTTTGCGACTTCTGAAACGTCACAGAAAAAAGTTATAGCGAAAATGCCACGATGACCTATTTGGAGCAGTAAAACCCTAGAATCCAAAGCTCTGATACCAAATGTTATGAAACCAGCTCAAGAAAAGATAGAAAAGATAGATCAACGCCTTAGAATTCAGCCTCTTCGAGGGGGCAACCTGCTTTACATTACATAGATGAACAATTATTCGATGATACAAATGACAAAACCTCCTTTCTATATATAGGAGTCTAAGGAGTCACAATATAATCCAGCCGACCTAACAATAATAATATAAAGCCACAAAAATAACAATAGAGGGATTCTATGGGGCACAGAAATAACAATATGGGGGTAATAGGGGCACAACAATATAAATAAGGGGTATAACTACAATAGTAATGGGTAATCACTAGTATTATAGGGACCCAACAAAGTCCATACCAGCATATGGATACTCGGAATAAACCATCTCCTAATGATCAAACCACCCGAAGAAGGTATCAGAAAAGGATATCTGAGACTAACCAGCATGCCTAGACATATGGTCGACCCATCTCTGCATACGTGGTTCAGTCGGTGGAGGTAAATCGAGTGAAATATGTTGCGGCTACATCAGTGGTATCTTTTCCAAGGCGAAGGTGGTCAAGATAGAACCATATCCAAAGTTCATAAATCCCCCGCTCTTCACCTTGGTCAATTGTTCTTTCATCACAAGGAGTACTACGTCGCACCAGTTGAACACCTTCGGTTGGAGACACTCCAAGGCGTACTGCATGTAAGATTGGTTGGCCACATGAAGAGCCGCACCACTAGCCATCCTACCAAAAGTGAATAGAATAGTCTTCAGGGACCTGTCAGTGACATCTCGGATGATGATCTTGTCATCTTTACTTGGTTGAGATCCCTCTTTGCAATACCTGTGAACATAATCTCTCATAGATTCACCTCCTCAGGCCGAACCTAATAAAGAGATGGGGGCACCCCACCTCGATAAGCTGGTCAAAAAATAGATGTTTACTACAGTCAAGGGGATGGATTTGGCCCTAATCTGGAACACCTTGCTGGTAGGATCCAAAGCATCAAGCAAATACTGCAACAAGTTGATTTGTTGTCTCATTCTAGAAATGCGAAAAAACTTCAGCAAGCCACAATTCTGCAATGCGTTTACTGTAACTGGATCATGTAAAGCAAGCATGTCCTCTTCTTCATGCTCACGTTCTCACCATGTAATAGTCATCTTGCTCCAAAAATCTCTGAAAACAAACAAGAGAAGAGTTAGATCCTAATTTGGTGACAAGCAGACAAAATTTCTATCAAAAACTATGCATAAATTTCCTTCCTTGCACTCATCGCACCTACAGTAGTGTTCTGGGTGCGTTGCATGTCAGTTGGCCAGTAGACAGGCTAACATCCAACACACCTTTCGATACACAAGGGGTGCGCTGAAGCCAGGGTGAGTTTTTCAAACCCCAGAGGCTCAGAAAAACCAGAAATCAAGCTCTAAATGCAAAATGGAAAGCATGAAATGAAAGAGCTTAGGTTTAGCTCGTACCTAGTCTGGACGGTGCCGAGAATCGTCCACAGAATCTCCCGGAATCAGCTGATGAAAATCAAGGGGGGAAAGCACCTCCAAAGCTCCAACAAGCCAAAGTTCAAATGTAATGGTAAAATGAGAGGTAAAAGCACTTTTAAATTACTTTTTACGTAATTTGAGTAAAATATTAGTGTTCTAACTCATTTTTCAAACATATATTTCTCATTTCTAACTAGTTTGATGAAGCGATTGAAAATGCAGTACAATCTTTGAAAGAACAAAGCTATTTATGGTAAAGCCAAGAAATGACTGTTGTATCGAACAGTTTTAACGCGAACTTCATGCTCATTAAAAAATAAACATAAGCAATGAGAAAATATTTCTCCCAGCGTTTAAGCTCAATAAAAAATGAACCAATTCCCAGTAAATAATCATCGTGAATGTAGTACTTTAGCCTTTAAAGCCTTGGTCATGTTCCCATCATCACCTCCACTCTGTATTGGCTGATCATTCACCTCCATTTGATTGTTTACCCCTTTTGAGAAACAACTGCGAAGAGTGATCCTGCTAGCCATCCTTGTAACACTGTCGTGATTGGAAAATTCCAAACCTTACCTGTAATCAGCTGCTACCCAATTTTATCACTCGTTCCTCAAAGATAAGTCTCCTTTAAGCTCTTTTCAACTGACTCGTAAAATATGAAAAGATTGCCGAGCCATTGGCCTCTCCAGATCGTTAAAGGGACTGGAAGTGCTATCCCTCCTTTAGATTTTAATCTTTTTGGACCTGAGGGATTATTACACAAAAAGATTGAGTGCTTGTTTTGTTCAGCTCGTTAAAAGTATCGAAAATTCATCCCTTCTATATTGTTTTATAATTTTTCGGACTTAAGGAATTATATGACGAAAGAGAATTTTGGAGTTTCCTTTACATCCCTTTTTAGACTCTCTAAAATTGAAAAGGACCGAGTTATCTTTGTTTTTAAACTCGTTAAAACCTAATAGCGACAAACTTGTCCATAGCATAGAAGAACGAGTTTCACTATCGCTAGGCTCGTTAAAACATAGAGATGGGTTTGCCCGAAGGGAAAATTATAAAAGAAGCATATGTTATCCTCCTCAAGCTTGAAAAAAATAAAGAGGTACTGGTCTGCAATGACTAGGGAAAATTTGGGAAGAAAACTTGAAGAAACTTTATTGGTAGCAAGTCACTCTTGAACATGACACTTTCACTCCGCATCTAAGTCGGGTTGGGTTGTTTCATTCACTGGTCACGTCACCATGGTCCCATCACACCATCCACATTTGGGGTTAATGCTACCAATCCATCACGTCAGTGTCGCCGATATGTTCAAGAGAAGTCATTCAGAGAACTCACCTGTGTCTCACCCGCTGCAATACATTTACGCTCCATTCTTTCATGACCGCCACCCTGAACCTTATACCACCAGATCGTTTTCACCTCCATTAAAATTATTTCCTCCGTTCCGTGTCATTGATGTGGGATTCATTAAGGCCCTCCTATGACGGATCGCTTCTTGTTGACATCAGCTCATTATCCAAGAAGCTGATCTAGGGACACCCCGTTTGGTACTTTGAAGCTTGCATGCCTCAATGGCAAGTTTCTCACTTCCGGCGATAGGTTTACATCAATGGCCTTCGACCGAAATATTTTGCGTGGTGTTCGACTCCAAGTCCTTTATTCACACCACGTGAATTGTACTGCAGTACCTTGAGGGTCATTATCATTATCGGTGTTTCCTCTCGTGCCTTCTAACAGCTTACATCATTCGCTGGTAATCAGGCGATGTCTTTCCATGTTCGACTCCAGAACATCTCTCACATGGATCGACTTGTACTTCGAGTGAAGATCGAACGAGATTGAAGACCCTAGATCTAGTTTCATCCATCCGGGTTACGATATATATTCAGGGAAATAAAGACATCAAATGTACATCATTGCTGCACAGATAATCATCCAATCAAAGGGATGATGGCTCTACCAGAATCATTAGTCTACACTCAGACGATTGTCTGTCCTATGTACATGAAAATGAGTTTATCAAGCTGAGCATGTGAATGCCCACCTCAGCTAGATCACGAAAATATTATGAAGATAATGTATTGTATTGTATCTTATTACAGGTCTCCTCCCAGCTTGAAAGAACTTCGGATCCTCATGATATAGCATTTCACCAGACATCAAAAAAGATTAACGACCTCATGCTTTAGGGGGCAACTGTTAAAGACATTTTGGGCACTGCAACCCCAAGCATAAAATGTCCATAAACCAAGGGCTCCTAAGTCCCTAAAAGTGTTGTTCTAACCGCTAAAGGAACAAGGTCAACTAATTACAGCTTCTCCAAGAAGTTCTCCATGAAAACTGCTCAGAACTGGTCAAAACAGGATCATTTCACCTGCTCCATAGGCAAAGTGTGTTGCATCTCACCTAAATACACTCTGTGGGTGCGTTGAATTTTAAAAAGCCCTTCTATGGGGTGCGATGGGCGAGAAGTGACAAATGGCAGTGTCAATCCGCGAGGTGGTGAGGCATGGAATCTTCCAGAAACTTCTCCTGTGACACTTGCCTCTCTGATTTTGACCAAGGATGAGTAAGAGATCATCAATCTCCAAGTGGAAGCAAGAACTATTAGAGGGAAGACACTAATCAAATCACAAGCTAGTTCATCTCCCTTACAGATATCTATATATGGATCCCTCATCCGAGAGATCCAAAGGCTGGAATTTTGCATCTTGTAAGGAATTGTTGTTGGTTCCTTGAGGCAACATCATAGTGTTGGGTGATCTAAGCTTTGCATGAGGTGAAGAAGGGCTTACTTGGTGAGAGGATGAGTTGGGTCAGAACAACTAGTTGCAACTCTCTTGGCTCTGTCTTGATTATCAATAAAAGCTATTCAAGTTTTCCTCCATACTCTTGTGTCGTTTATGTTTTATGCATTTGTATGGTCAATTCACATCTGATCCTAGATTGTTTATGATAATAGATCCATGTTCTTATATAGTGTTATGCTACTTTGATTCGACAGGTACTCTGTGAAGCTGGGTGTACAATGAAGCAAGTAGCAAAGGACTATCAGAAGAGAGAGGAATCGAACTAGGAGCCAAGCGCAAGACAGAGGTTGGTCTCCTTTATTCTTCTCTCATCTATCTTTCATAAAGGAAAACAAAAGTAGTTTTACTTTGTTTGTTTCTAAGGTAGCTACCACACCTTAGTGGGATTAGCAGTTCTGCATAGACACTTTTCCCTGTAACAAGCACCTTCCATTAGGGGTGGGAAATCCTAAGGGATCGAGGGACTCTAATTGATAATTTCCAACTAAGGACATTACTATGGAGCTCCAAAATATTAAGCTCCTACAATTTGCTGGAAGTCGTACCAACGAACAAGTTGAAGCATAGTTGGAGGGAATGACAAGATGTTTCACACTAAGAGAGTACACTTAGAATTTGAAGACTAATATAGATATATTCCAAGTGCATGATAGTTATATTAATTCATATTATAATTAATAAAAAAAATAATATGATTTTAAAATTCTTAATTATAAAAAATATTTCAATTAGGTTACTAAATATAAGTAGATTCAATTGATTTTTATATATTATAAACACTTTATTTAGAAGAATACTAACCATGTGTATATTGCATTAAAAGAATTTTAAATAATGATAATTCATATTAGTAACCATAATATTTTAGAAAGAATAATATTTTTATATTTAAAAATATGAAATTTATAAATAATATTGTCAAGCATAAGGATAATTGTTTTTTGAAAATTTTCTAATTAAAATATATATACAGTTGGCTTGATAAACCACTATCTAGGATCATTTAAGCCATCAATATCACCACCGGATTTCACATTGAATTTTTGAACTGATGAAGTTCACATCACATCACAATACACCCATCACAGCCAAATAAACTTACATACATATAATTATTTTAATTAATATTAAATTCTCATGTAAATATATTTATATAAATATAATTATTCTAATTAATATTATAATTAGAAAAATATTTAATGTTTTTAGTATTATATTCAATATAAGACAATTTAAGCCCAACAATGTTACATTCAATTTGAGTAAAACATATAGAATGGCAAAAGGAAATGATTGAAGAATACATGGCACTAATGCAGAACAAAACTGGAAACTTGTTGATTGTCCACAAAATGTGAAACACATCGCATACAAATGGGTTTACAGAATTAAGTATAAACCAGATGAATGGAAATAACCTTTGGGAAAGTGAAAGTGAAAGTAAATGAATTAGTTGAGGAACATTGGGCATAAAAGCACTATTGATATGCACTTGGAAAAATCTCAAGTGTTTGAGAGTCTCATCATCATCCTAGTTATTCGACTCTGATGACATGGTTGGATCATGATAGAGCCTAAGGGAATCAAAATCTCCAACTGCAATTGTGAATTGTTTATCACTTTCTGCCAAAGAAAAAAGACCTTAACTTTACGTCAAGGCAGCGTCCTTATTATTCAACGTCATGCCCTCCTACATATATCTGAGCAAGAAAGATCCTTCTTAGTCATTGGTACAATTGTTGGAAATATTAATCCCAACCACTGCATTAAACAATCTGGCAGTAGCCATACTTGTCAAAGGTAATTTTGTAGGTTGTGATTTTGTTTGCAAGCGGAAGGACTAAAGTCTGAGCAGAAGTACATCGCTGACCATTCCACAATGCAACAAAGAGTTTAAGACATTTAATTAATTTTGGTAAATAGGTATGGGAAAACATTCACTTCGCGATTGTTGCCCACACTCCACAACAGTTACTGACACTCCACAGCACCTGCAAGTTCTGAAAACCATTTATTATGTAAAATCTCCCATGTTCTGTATTAATGTTTTCACTCTCATGAATTAATGAGTCAAATGTATCTTATGTATAAATATGAATGTAAAAGTCATTTGAAAAGTTGAGCGATAGAGAGGGTGAAAGTCTTAGAGGTAAATAGAAAATCGTGGAGCCAATTTTGGTGTGTGCGTGAAGACAACAGCTAGAGTGTTTTACTATATGTTAGTCCGCAACCCTCGTGAAATATAAATCACCATAAGATATTTCTTGTTTTATTTGGAGTAGTAGCCTCCAATTTAACACACGAATTTATTTTCCTATGTTTTGAAATATAATCAAAATTATGTTATGTTGCGATGTGGACTTAAATTTTCACAAGTAGATTTACCGCAACCATTTTTATTTTACACTCTTTTTTCTGTCATGAGTTCTTTGTTTTAATTAAGCCTCTGTGTAGTTGGGATTTCTTTGCCGCAACTGAAGACTAACCTTGCCACAACCGATTTCTAAGCCAGACTCCTCTCCTCTGCTCCTACAAAATTGTTTCTAACATGGTATCATACATGGAAAATTTTAGGGGCTAATATTAGCAGGTGGGCTAATTTTATATGATTTTTCCAAAAGAAAGATTCTCCAATTTCCATTTTTTATAAAAATGATTCACTGAAATTTTACAATATAAAATTATTTTACCATAAAAATTGCCAATATTATATACAAAGCATATATAAAATAAAGGGTTGTATATTGTGGAGGCCAATGGCATTTAACATAATCATCTTCAGAGCATAATGCAATATCACTGTGTTTCTAAATAATAATGTGAACACATACTTCTTGTTCTATTGTATGCCATTTTATCATTGTGTGGCACACTTTGGGTTCATTATAAGCGAGATAACAATGTTAAATAAATAGTGCAAATAAGAACTGACGAGATTTAATGAAAGCATTATTGAGTGAAGATGACACTAGGTCAAATCCACATTGATAATTAATCAATAAGATAATTATTTGAAAGAAGTCTCATGGCATAAATTAGAACTCATTCCAGCATGCCATGGACATAACTTTCCTATATTTTGTTGAAAGCATGCCTTTTGGTTGGCACAACTTTGGTGTCGATTGTTGTGGCTCCAATGAAAGGTACTTTTGAACGTGAGGTATGCACAGGAGACTTCACAGTTTTTTCACACAAAAGATAATTACCTCGTTAACTTCATTGAAAATATGTAAAAGGTTTATATGCCCAAGAAAAGATAAGTTAAGTTAACTTTGTTATTAGGAGGAAGATTTATTACAAATCTCGTGCATTAATTATAAGTTATCTTTGTTGATTTATTGAAAAGAGAAACGTGTAAGAGAAATCATGTATTAGACCCTGTGTGAGATAATTATTTGAAAGAAGTGTCATACACAGTCCAATGCATGATTTCTCTTAGTAGTGAAAGCTTCTTTTTGGGATTTATTTTGTTTGTTTATCTATGTAGGCATTTACATCATTTTTATAGTATTTGTTGTTGATTTATTCTTCATTAGAGTTTGTTTTCTTGATCCTTCTTGTTTTTGATGTATTTTATCATCCCATTTGTTCTTAGCTCCTTTTAGTATTTTTGTCATTTGTTTAATCAACCTCAGCCCCATATTTTATTGTTGACCCTGTTTTATTTATTGATTACTTTTCTTTCAATCTATATATATATATATATATATATATATATATATATATATATATATATATATATATATATATATATATATATAGATATATATATATATAGATATATATATTTATTTATCTATTTATTTATTTTTATTTTTTTAATAAATTAATTTAAATATTATTTTTCAAAAACTAGTCATTACATAATAATATTTATTGAGGAGTCTTCGGCGAAAATCACATAGAAAAACTTTTGTCGACACGTTTCGAACCAGACAGTGTGGTTCATCATCAGGACAAGTTGAATGAGTAGATCTCACTTAGCACGTTAAATAGATAGGGCAGAGAATCCCATGACTTAACGGCTAACAACCATCAGCTGGAATTGACTGGATGTCAATTCTAGTTGTTGGTTGTTAGTCGTTAAGTCATGGGATTCTTTGCCTTATCTATTTAATGTGCTAAGTGAGATCTACTCATTCAACTTGTCCTAATGATGAACCACACTGGCTGGTTCGAAACACGTCGACAAAAGTTTTTCTATGTGATTTTCGCCGAAGATTCCTCAATAAATTTATGGATCACAAAAGTCTCAATTCATTAATAATATTTTTTTTAATATATTAATAAATTAATATCCTAATTTAAATATTATTGTTCAAATATAGCCATTACTTGCAATTATGTCTCTACATTGCACTCTATTTAAGACTTTGCCATGATCTGCCTCTTCATCTAGTCCTGATGATGAACCACACTTGTTGGTTCGAAATGCACCGGCCAAAAATTTCTCTTATGTGATTTCTACTGAAAGACTTTGCATACAACAACCAATGTGCTATAGATATATATATTTGCATGCAGGGAGAAGATTAATTGTTGTGTTAGAATTCCTGGAATAGAAACATGTATTTAAATGGTTATTATGTTTAAGATCTCCTTTTTAGAATAGAGAATTATCTACATGCATGAAAACAATATCTAATGAATTATATTTCTTGAAAAAGGAAATGTATTCTTGCATGCAAGACTTAGGTCGCTTCCTTTGGAAGGAAAGATTTGTGTTGGATTCAGGAGAACTATAGTAATTGTGAAATCTTGCATAAAAAAATAGGTGCCATGTTAATTTCTTTTCGAAGGAACAAGAAGGTGCATGCAAGAGATAAGAATAATTATGTTATCTTATTTTGGAATAGAGCGTGTATTTTTAGTTACAATAGTTATTGTGAATAAATCACCTTTAAAAAATATGTTGTTGGAAAGAACAAGAATTTGCATGCATAGGAACATTAACCGTTATGTTAGCTTCCTTTTATGTATTGGCATGCACCAAAAGCAATAGCTGAGGGGGCTAGTTTATGATGATAAATTTTATGTAATTACATGAATAAAGTTCATAACTATTATGCTATATAAATATATAATTTCATGCACTAAGTATGGTATTAGTTTCCCTTTTGTAAGGAGTATTTGTCAAATATTGTTAAAGGAATCATGGAAATGATGTAAGGTTACATTGGAAAATTGGAATGTATACCACCAATATGACATGTGATGATTTCATGTCAATTTATTTTTATAGATTGTGGGGCCCATGTTGAGGGTCAAGTATGAATGCATGATGTACATAAATATTTATTTTTCTTTATTGATAATGCCCATTTGGTCAGTTATGTAAATTACACTAGGAAAATGTGATAAAAGATAATTTCACATGCTAGAAAGTTGTGAAAGACCAGGAGGCCTTGGGTTGATGGTGATTGTCTGCGTAGATGGGTTGGTAAGAGTTGGTTACATGGATTTCCTCTCCCTAGAGATAGATTATCTTAGTAATGGAAAATAGTTGGTGAAGATTGTTGGAGGGGAAAAAGCTTGAGTGAACTGTATTTATTTTTGTGTCTGTTGGAGGAGGCCCAAAATTCCTCATAAATGGGATGTTGTCAAAGGAATAAGTAGGACACTACAAAGAGAAATAATGTATTGGACCTTGTGTGGTCATTGGAATTATTATTTTGGTTGGAAAGTGGAATTCCAGAATGAACCTTATCTGTTCATTGAAATATTAGGTTGTACATGGTGTGGTCGGACAGTCCTAGGTGGAATTTGTATGGTCTCTGTTAGAAAATTTTCTATATGTGAAAATGGAAAAATTTGGTTGGAGAAACTAGTTACCGATGGTTGGGACATGTATTCGTTTTCCATTGTGGTTCTCATAACATAGAAAATTAACTAATCACTTATGTGTTGTGTTAAAAATGAATTTTCTATATGCATGTGTAAGAACTTTATGTACATTTTGATGGGAAGGAACCTAGTGCCTAGAAATGAATTACTAGAAGTGAAAGTTCTGATATTGTACTACCAATCTTGTGAATGTCATTAGCAAGAGGTTGAGATAGTATGCACTTTGTGTAATTATTGATCATTTCAATGATTGGAGAGGTAAGTGCTCTTTAAGTACTTGTAGAATTACTGCACGGATGTATTTAGCGGGGGATAAGATAAGTATGTGCTTCGTGAATTTTTTTATCATTTAATGATTTGAGATCTAGGTGTTGTCCCAGTAATTGTACAATTATTGTGATTAAAATATAAAATGACATTGCATACTTGATTGATAGTTAAAATATTTTTGGTCAATTGAAAATGTTGAGACTAATGTGACTATGTTGGAATTGTTGATCATACATTGCAGGGAATTTTCCATGAAGGATGTGAAACAACCATAGGTGTTTGTTGATGGGTTGTTAAACCATTCTTATAGTACTTGCGTAAGAGTGACCATGACTTCCAACACTAATTGGTAAGTAATGGCAAGTTGGTATAGAGATTCTATTTTTTTTCTATGATTTTGACTAATCTCTAAGTAATGGAAAGTATAACTTGCATATTTTTGTAGCTATATATTTCTATGACCATTGATAAAATATTATTGTTTAATTTCTTATTTGTATTTCTTGGAAATGAAATCCTTCATTTTGAAGCACAAGGGTCCCCTTTGGGGTTATTTATAATGTTATATGATGGGTAAAATTTAAAGTCCCAATGAGAGATAAACACCAAGGATGGTGTGCTCTTTAATAGGGGGAGTATGTAATATCCCCTCAATGCTATATATAAAATTATATTTAATATTGATTAACCATGTTGAGTAGGAATTAGTTACAGAAGTAATTTTAACATTATTAATAACTTAATTGTCTTGGGAAAAAATATTGGGGTGAATGAAATAACGATCACATCAATGTCCTTGAAAGAGGGAAGAGCCTGAGAACTATGCTCAAAATCTCTTTTTATTTTACTTTTTTGGTTTCCAAAACTAGTCCAAGCACCATATTTATGAAATTCATGCAATATTTTAAGAGAAAAATATTTGTCAGAAATGTGAAACCTGTGGACATTCATCCATTGACTACCATGAATCTAAATTCTACCTTGTATCTTTATACAAAAATAAAAATGTTATATATATATAGATACATATATATGTGGATATATATATAGATATATCAACACCTTTGCAACTGAGCTATATGTATCAAAAATGTGATAAAATGCTTTTCAAATCATCGATTGTGAAGGCCAATGGTATTTAACATAAATGTCTTTAGAGAATCATGCAATATCAGTTATTATTCAATAAGAATGTGAACAAATTCTTCTCGTTCTATAGTGTGTTCTTTTAAAATTTTGTGGTGCACTTTGAGTTCATGAAATGTGTAATAACAATGTTACATCACTAGTGCAAATAGGACTAATGGAATTCAATGAAGGAATTATTGCGTGAAGATGGAACTAAATCAATTCCATATTAAGAATTAATGATTGAGATAATGATTTGAAGGAAGTCTTTTGGCATATCTCATAACTCATTCCAGTCTGTCATGGACATAACCTTCACGGATTTTTGTTGAAAGTGTGCATTTCTATTCGCACAGCTTCGGTGAGGAATGTTGTGGCACAAACAAAAGGTACTATTGAACATGATCTATGCACATGGTACTTCATATTTATTGCACACAAAATATACTTATTTGGTTAATTTTATTGGAAATATTGAAACCGTTTATATTCCCAAAAAAATATAAGTTATGTTATCTTTGTTGTTTGGAGGAAGATTTATTAAAAATCTTGTGCATTAATTATATGTTAGCTTTGTTGATTTCTTGAAAAGAGAAATGTGTGTGAATGGATGAAGGAATGGTTTCTATGCATTATGCCTTTGAAAAAGGATTCTTTATTACATGAACAAAGAACAACCAATGTCTTACAGAAATATATATTTCCATGTAGGGAAAACATTAATGGTTTTGTTAGAATTATTGGAATCGAAACATATGTTTAAATGGATATTATGTTTAATCTCTCTTTTTGAGAATAGAGACATGTATTTGCAAGCATGAAAATAATAGTTGATGAATTATATTTCTTGAAAAAAGAAATGTGTTCTTGCATGAAAGACTTAGGTAGCTTCCTTTGAAAGGAAAGATGTGTTTTGCATGCAAGAATACTATAGCTATTTTGAAAAAGAATAATAATATTTATGCATAGAAGAATAGATGTCATGGTAATTTATTTCAAAAATAAAAAGTAGTTGCATGCAAGAAGTAACAATTGTTATGCTAGCTTATTTTGGAATAGACCATGCATTTTCATATACAATATTTATTTTGAATAGCTCACCTTTGGAAAATATGTCGTTGGAAAGAACATGTATTTTCATGCATATGAACATTCTCCACTGTGTTAGCTTCCTTCTACATATTTTCATGCACCAAAAGAAATAGCTGAGGGGGATATTTTTTTTGATAAAGTTTATGATAACGGTTGCGCTAGAAAATTCTATAATTGCATGTGGTAACTATGGTATTAGTTTCCTTTTCAAAAGGAGTTTTTCTTTACATGCCCTAAGATGATGGTGGTTGGGCTAGTTCTTTTGAAATATTGTTGTTCATTTCCATGCACAATAACAACATCTATTATAGAATTAAAGTCGTTTGGATTAATCACATCATTAGGATTTGGTTGAAGTTTCGAACCAACCAATGTGGTTCATCCTCAAGACAAGGTGAAAAAGATCAATCAATCTTTAAGAGTAAATAACTGGGATGCATCATAGCATCATTGGTTCCAGTTTAACAACTAGTTTTCAACAACTATTTTTTTCAGTGACTGACCTTGGGCTACAATGCATCCTTGTTATTTATTTTTAAGGATTGATTGATTTTTTTTCACCTTGTCCTGAGGATGGACCACATTGGTTGGTTCGAAACGTCAACCAAATCCTAATTATGTGATTAATCCGATAGACTTTCATTCTACAATATGGATCACAAAAGTCTCAAATCAAACATTATTACCCTACACAAAAGGGAAATGGTCGATAAAGATCGTCATCTTGAATGATTTCAATTGCAGGTGGCTAAAAAGAAATCTAATCTTACGTTTCTAAAAAGGCTTAGGGTTGCATCATTGGTTCCAATTTAGCAGCTAGTTTTTTCAATCACTGACCCTAGGCTATGATGCATCCCTACTATTTATTCTTAAAGATTGACTAATTTTTTTCACCTTGTCCTGAAGATGAACCACATTGGTTGGTTCGAAACGTCGACCAAATCCTAATGATGTGATTAATCCGAAAGACTTTCATTCTATAATATGGATCACAAAAGTCTCATATCAAACATCTATTATGTTAGCTTGCCTTTGGAAATATTATGAAATTTCATGTTAGATTATGTTAGCTTTCTTCTAGAAATATTATGCATTTAAATATAGGATTACGTTGGCATTCTTTTAGGAAGATTGTACATTTGCATGCAAGGGTAGGTTAGCTTAGTTTTGAGAAATGATTGTGTATTTACACGCAATAATAATAAATATTGTGAAAAGTCTAGGTATTTAAATGACAAACCAAAGTTGAAGTGTTAGTTTCATTTAAAGGAATAATGACAGTTGTAGTGGTTTTCTCTGGAAAGGAATGTAGACTTATTTTTTAGGGGTATACCAATTAATGTGAGATTTATCTATAAACATGCTTAAGAATGTTTTTACTAATGTGTGCATTGTGATGTTAAAGAAGGCATGGCATGCTATTTTGTTTATGTTTTATGTATGCACATAAATAGATGTGGAAGCATCACAAATAAAGATTGACTATTGGATGATTATCTAATCACGACATCAAATTTTGTTGATGAAAATAATGGGAGGGAAGGATGGTGACTTATGGAAAGGTTATATTATGTTTAACATTTTGGCATGTAAAGGATTATGGTCCATGTAAATTTAGGAATTCCAACTACATGATGATCCGCAAATAGGAACAATCAGGCCACAAGGACATAGAGATAGAGGGTTTGTGGGTAAATTCTATCATGATTATTATAATAATTTCTATCCATATATGTTTCATTTCTAATGATATTTCTTTGTAATATTTTATGACAATGATTAAGGGATGGAATCCTTCACAAGCCACTAAGTGATGGGTTAACACCCTCATGAGTTTTTAATAAAATTAAACATTTTTTGGTCTTCACCCTACGGGGATTCCGGAGTATACCAATTTTCAACGATTTATTTTCCCATTGTGATATTCTTATGATGTTGATATATTGCATGATGTGTATTTCACATCATCAAGGATGTGATTAACTAATCTAGTTAAAGGAATCATGGAAATGATGAAGGGTTACATCAGGAGGTCTATGTTAGTATGCTATAATAGTGGTTGTTAATGGTAATGTAATTTACTATTCCATTCCTAAAGTTCACTTTATCTAATGATGGATATTTAACCTAATGGTCATTGAAGGAATGTGGAATAAGTAATTTGGAAAGTTACATGCTGGTAAATTCTCTAAATTTTTCTTAACCCTATATGTTTTCATGCGAGGTTTATTGGGGGATGATATATTTGATCCCCACATGGCTAGGAATCATTGGTCAATGTTGTGTTGGTGACGTGAACTTGATGTTAGGTATGCCTGAGGTAATTTTTAAAAGGTTGTGATGCATTTTGGGAAATCCTATGGCGGTTTGAGGTTCGTGTTTTCCTAAAACCAAAATTTCCAATGCAGTTTCTTCTCATTTGGAAATTGTCCATTCCACCAAGCACTATTCTTCATGTTGGAGATTTGACACTGAGGGTTTTGCAATTTTTCTTATCATTGTCAGATTTACTTTTCCCCTGAAACTCACTAATTTCATAATATGACCTCCATTGAGTTCCCTTCTGCTAACAATGAGAGCAACGTAAAAAAAAAAATTGTTGCGCTAATAGTTTTTTCAGTTAAAATTTTGGTCTTTAATTACAGTTAGCTTCTTCGCTCATTAATTTATTTTTTGTCAAAATATACCAAAATATTTCTCCTTGGCTCTAGTGTATGGCATTTTATCCATTCCTTCACATACAATAGTAAAGAGGGTTTTGTTCCTCTTCAAGTAATTACAATGATCCATTTTAGTTTCAGTGGCATTGTATAGTTGTCAATCATCAAGTCTTTTTAATGTGACCCTAGGCTCTATACCATTTTTTCCAACATAGCAAGGGTGAATTGGGTTTTTCTCCCATTTCAACATACTTATTTGAGCATGGGTACTATCACTCTAGGGTTTCCCCTTTTTCTATTTATCTTGTTTATTAGTGGTCATTCTATGGCTATTCAACACATCACAAATTCTCTGTAAAGAATTATTGGATTTCGAAATTGTCATTACATTAAGTCTGCCATTTTCTTTAATTATTTTGTTTAGCCATCCTATGGCTAGGGAATATCTTGGAGTCTTGGGATTGATCCCAGGTTCGGTTCAAACCTTAACATACTCGTTAGGTTTTTCTAGTTTTTTTTAGTTCCCTCAGCTCAATCAATATGGGCATTTTTATAGGTTTATATCCTTCTATTGTTTTATGTGCCTATCATATATTGTAATTCATTGATTTGGTAACAAATATCAAATGGTGGATAAACCTTGAATTACCCATTTGAGTTTGCTTGCTCTTCGTATTTAGTTATTTCTTTACTTTGTGTGAACTCTTGTTTTATCAACATAGGTTACATTTTGTGACTCACATATATTTTTGTGTATATGTATAGGTCACGTGGGTGCTAAGATTGAGACCCTATTATAATAGGTGATTGGATCCCTCCTACTTCGTCTCAAAATAGTTATTTTATAGTAAGTTTGTTTTAATTAATATAATAGATTGACATTCACTCTTCCTCTCATTATTCACATTATAGGTTGATTACCAAACTAATGTATCGGGTTTTTCCCTTTCAGGTATCCTGTGCATTTTAAAAGAACCATCTGTTGACCCTCAATAACCTCCGTACTCATGGTTTACAACACATTGATTTGATTCTTTTGCCATATGTCGTCCTCTCATTTTGCTTACCAATCATTAATGGTTATGCTGTTTGCAAGAATTTAATCAGTCGCATAGGGTTATGGAAAATCATCCTTATGGATTTATTTAAAACTGTTTATGTAATCCTATCTGACCCTATCCATTTTTTTCAGCTTTAGATTGAATATGAGATTCAAGTTTAACTATCCACTATTATTTTAATAGCCAAAATACTCATTCAATATGATTTTAGTTCTTATGTTGAATGTTTAATACGATGTTTTATTCTGGTGTGTCAACAAAATCTCTTTGACTATGTGGTTAACGTTTTATTATATAGTTAATGTATAGAATACTTCAGACAACTTCTATATTTTAACCACTATGGTCATATCATATTACTATTCTGTTTAATTTTTTACATGTAGATTGGGATGTATATACATACATTAGTTAAACTACTCTATCGCATGAAATTATTTCTATAAGATTAAGTATATTCAAATTGATTACACTATATGTGGATGTTGATGCATAATTTTATTATAGTTCTAGCCATGTGCATTAATCCAATCGAATTCGACTTGGAATTATATGATTACAATTTTAATTGATAAATTACTATAAAGATACGTTCCCTTTTTATTTCCAAATAAAATGTTTAGGAATATTAAACTTATATAATTCATGTACCATATGTCTTTATCTTTATGGTCGAGAACTCTAATTTCTTAATCATAGTTAAAGGGATATCCCCTCAACAAATTGATAAGGAGTAATAAGAAAATATTTAAAGAGTTTTATTTCTAATTTGATAAGAATCTCTACAATATTTCCTGTTAGTATTACCCAATTATAACAACTAACCATCTAGGAACTAAACGTTATGTTAAATAATTTAGACAAAATCATATTTTATTTCATTTCTCAAAATACTTAGACTTGCAAACATAAGGTATCCCTCATACATATTCCTTGATGACTACATAATTACACAAACTATCTAGTACCTATGATGGTATGAAGAATCTAGTATAAGGTCATAATTATAACTTTACTAGAGTCTTATCATACTGCTTCTGATGCAGGATCACTAAGCTCAAGAAATATCATTGTATTTTAGTAGACGTAGGGAGTCTTGTGTTTTAATGAAGTTGGTTTCCTAAGTGTTGAATTAATGTAATTATTTAGGCTTTTGAGTGATTTTAATGAGAATAGGGATTTAATTAAATATAGTGAGGCACATTTTTAAATATTCTTAAATGTAGGAGAACATGAGAGATTTAGGATAATTGAGAGATTGAGAGATTTGATAATTGATTGTAAAACTTAGATTAGGAGTCAGTTCATGATTTTGTGGATTAGAGAGGATCCTTAGAGATAAGGAAGAGATTTTAGGATTTTGTTGAGAAGTTTATGGATGTAAACTAGGAATTTGTTGTAGAATCCTTTTGTATAAATGCAATCCAAAAAGGCAGAGAAGAAAGGTTAGCTAGTTAGTTGGTTGGACAGTTAGAGTGTGACTGTAAGCTTATAGGAAGATTGTGAAACAGAGGCCACTGACATTGGAAATGAGGCCAGATAGATAGAGAGTCCAAATACATAATCATTTTTTTATATAGACATATACAGAGAATTTGATTTCTGATTGTGTAAGTGTGTAGCTTGAGTATTGAATGATAGATTATGTGTTAATCAGAGATTTGCATAGTATATATGTATGCAGGTGGAATTCGGCAGAAAACAGAGAAGAAGAATGATATGGATGATTGCATGGATCGTTGAATCCAATTGAAGGATCAAAGTAAAGCTCTAGAGGGATAGTGATTAATGAAACACGCGAAGTTAAGCTTAGGAGAGAGTTGCATAACAGAACAACGAAAGGACCAGAAACCTGAAGTAACCCAAAACCACAGAATAACACTGAAGAAATGGTGAAAAAGTACAAGTAAAGAGAAGAATGAGAAGTAAAGTGTTGATGTACAGGAGTCATTGGATCTATATGATAAAAGGACAAGATTATTCGTGATGGGCGGCCAAGATTAAGTTGCATAGAATGGAGCTAAGAAATGAATGTCAGAGATTCGCTAATTAGAATCACATTGCAACAGATTTAAGGAGTAATGAACTCCGAACTTAAGAAATTTGTGATGTGAGATATGGATCGCATTGCAATATTTCACAAGTGACTTAACCGTGACTTAAGCGATGTGCGATTGCAATGAGTGATATCATTGCTGACCGAGGAATCAAGTGCTTTGGTCAATGGTAGAGGATCACTCATAAACCCTGCATCACAATATTTCCTTGGTGAGTGAATGAACCTTGGGACTTAAGAAATTGTGATTGTGATGTGCGATATGATTGTGGACCATCGGATTACAAGCAATATTGATGGTAGAGATTGAAGCGATAAGGCTTGGCCAGAGAGGACCTGGGAAGTTTATAGGCGTGGTTGTATTTTATTTTGAGTGAAATTTCATTATAACATATCGCATGCAAGAGGAGGAGTCTTAGGATGTGATGAGGTCACATGTTGACGTGATGTGATATTGTTACAGCCATTGATCTGGTGGACGAAATCAACAGTGGGGAATGGATGCGATAAAGGTGGAGCATCAGGAAGTATATAAAAGTCATCGAATGGAGGAAGAGCAATCGCTTCTCACAGATCGAGAATTCTGAACGCAAGTTATTAAGAGTCCTTTGAACCCGCGATTGTGATAAAGGTAAGCCTTGAGAAATGTGAAAAGGGTGAGAGATTACAAAATGGTAAGTTTACATATGTTTTATGTGTATTTCTAGTATATAAGAATTATCATAGAAATAAAGCACCGATATAAGGTTTCGCGGGTAAGACCATATATAACCAAAGTGAAAGTGTGGGGTTTGACTTATATCCATGGTGCATAAATTTTAATGAACGTTTATGAGGGTGGAGTATAAGTCCTGATGGAATGGATTAACTAAGGGATAAACTCAGTTAGTTAACAAATCGTTTCTGCATGAGATTTATTAAGGGGGGCTTAAACCTTAATTTATAAATATTTGACTCGGTAAGGTCATTGAAACTCCTGGGGAAAATAGGTTTATGCATTTCATATGCATACTGTGGGTATGCGCAGGTCTTTCCTGCATCAAAGTGGTATCAGAGCATAAGAAGATTATGCATAAGGAGGTGTAAATTTAAAAAGGTATGCTCTTTATATTTTTGTGTAGGTAGCAGCAGAGGAAGGTGAGAAGATTGCAATAGCCTAAGAGTAAGGAGTGCTCAATAGAAGCTGAGAACAACTTCCAACTGCGTTTGGGTGGAAGTTGTTGAGCCAGCCCCATAGTTGCAATTGCTGGTAGAGTTGTCTTAGAGATAACAATTCCAGTGAAAGAAGTGTTGGGTAGAATTGTTAGTCAGCAAGAAGTTCAAGGAAAGAACCAGAGAAATGCTAACAGACTAAGTTCAGAGGAGAGAATCTTAGTGAGGCATATGTAGCAAGGAGGAGACTTGTTACTACAGAGGTATTATTGCAACTCACAAGAAGATCATAAGGGAAATTCCACAAAGGATGTGGGTAGAATTGCTAAGGAATAGAAGAAGCTGGTAAAAGTTTCTATGTGAAAAAGAGGTGGTTAGAACCAAGTATTTCATGGTGATTGAAATACAAGAGGACAGTTGTGTTCTTAGAAGGTGCAGATGAGTTGAAGCCTAGAAGGAGCAGAGAGAAGTGCTCAAAAGAGGTTCTAGAGACAGAGAACCAAGTGCTTTCCAAAAGACCAAGTACAGAGGAGAGCTTGGTGAGGTAAGTGGTAGCAGGGAGGACTTTGTTGGAGAGGCTTGCGCAACTCATAGTGAAGTGAAGGGAATTCATAGAGATGGAAAGGATGATGACTAGTGACAGTTATAATAGATGTTGTGAAAGATATCATAGTAGAGGACAAAAGAAGAAAGATGCCAAGGAAAATGGCATGAGAATGAGTGACGAAGAATATGATAAAGAAATGGTCGAGATAGTAGTTCAACTTGAAGTATTAACGGAAATGTTGCAGAGAAATGAGATGGACCAGAAATATGGTTATGTCAAGAGAAAGAAAGTAAAGTGGCAGAGGCTACAAGAGAAGAGGAATCAGGAAGAAAATATGCAGTTAATAAAGGACCTGAGGGAACTTGAACAGATTATAGATGTCAAATTAGAGACAGAGAAGCTCGAAAGAGTTGAGCTACAGAAAAATGAAATGCTGGAGAAGGTGTTGAAGTTTTGGTATGTGAAGCAGAACATGGACCATTACTTTTTGAAATTAATGAAGAGACAGAGGATTTGAATCATATGAATGACTTAGAGCAGCCAAAATACTTGATGACTGAAGCATCGAATGAGACCATAAGGTCTTGTGGTTTTAAGACTGATAATTTGTCTACAGTTGCAGGTTTGGAAGAAGATAGGCATCCTTTTGAAGATGTCAAAGACATACAAGAATACCTTCTAGAAGATGAAGGTTTTGAAGTAAAGTATGACAATGAGATGGGAAAAGAAACAACTCACTACAGTGAACAAGTGTAGAGGCGTCATTAAAAAGGATAGTGTGGAAAAGAGACTTGCTGACAGTCTCAAGAATTCTTTGAGTTTGAATCAGCATAATAATGTGCTGATAGAGGACTTAAAGGAAATATCAGAGCAACATATAGAAAGGTTTCAAGAGGAAGAAGATGTACAAAGGCCTTATATTTTTTATTTTGATAATTGTCTTATGATTGCAAATTTTGTTGCAAAAACTGGAACATATTTTGCACAGGTGGATAGCCAAATGAAAGAAGAAGAGAAAGAACATATACTAAAGGATGTTAAGAAAGATTTAGCAAAGGAAGAAGGACCATGTGATGATGGGTCAATATCGAATGAAGAAATGGGATATTGTGTAAAATTTCCAAAATTTACTCCAAGTAAAATCATTGAGTTATATAGAGAGTTAAACCTTCAAAGAAGAAAGTTAGAAAAGTAGAGTATAAACATTCAGGATAAACTGCTGATGAAGGATGACAAAGAAATTGTCAGAAATGATAGTCAAGAAGAATTTGATAGGTATAGAAAATAAAAGCAGAAAATTTTCTTGAAAGAAAATATGGCAGCAGTTCAAAAGGTGGAAGACAATAGTGAACAAAAGAGTAAGGATGCAAGAGTGGCAGTAGTAATGAAAATTCTTCAATTAAGATTTGAAGACAATCAGCACACAGAGGATATATTGGACAAAGAAATTGAGTTGATAAGAAGGTTAATGATGAAAGTCTCTTATAAGAAGACAACAACAAGAAAGGAAAGAAGCGACAATAAGAGGAAGACAACAGCAAACTATGAAAGCATGGCAAGTGGAGCATTACAACATAAGGTATGGAGATTTGGAGAACAGCAGTAGACATCAACAAAAATAGAACAATTGACCAGCAAAGACCAATTATAAAATAATGTCTGGGATCCAAGAGGAATCAATTATCCACACTTATGACCAGGAGGTCATAAATTTTCTTACTTGGGGAGTTTGATGTGGGAGCATTCCGCTCAAGAAATATCATTGTATTTTAGTAGACATCGGGGGTCTTGTGTTTTAAGGAAGTTGGTTTCCTAAGTGATGAATTAATGTAATTATTTAGGCTTTTGAGTGATTTTAATGAAAATAGGGATTTAATTAAATATAGTGAGGCATATTTCTTAATATTCTCAAATGTAGGAGAATATGAGAGATTTAGGATAGTTGAGAGATTCAGAGATTTGAGAATTGATTGTAAAACGTTGATTAGGAGTTAGTTCATCATTTCATGGATTAGAGAGGATTCTTAGAGATAAGGAAGAGATTTTAGGATTTTGTTGGGAAGTTTATGGATCTAAACTAGGAATTGGTTGTAGAATCCTTTTGCATTTAAATGCAAGCAAAAAAGGTAGAGAAAAAAGGTTGGCTACCTAGTTGGTTGGATAGTTAGAGTGTGACTATAAGCCTACAGACAGATTGTGAAATAGAGGCCACTGACATTGGAAATTGGGCCAGAGAGATAGAGAGTCCAAATATGTAATCATTTGTTTATATATACATATACAGAGAATTCAATTTCTAATTGTGTGTGTAGCTTGAGTATTGAATGATAAATTATGTGTTAATTGGAGGTTTGCATAGTATATATGTACACAGGTGGAGTTTGGCAGAACATAGAGAAGAAGAATGATACGGAGGATCACATGGATCATTGAATCCAATTGAAGGATCAAAGTAAATCTCTGGAGGGACAGTGATTAAAGAACCACACTAAGTAAAGCTCAGGAGAGAGTTGCGTAGCAGAACAACGAAAGGACCAGAAACCTGAAGTAACCCAAAACCACAAAATAACACTAAAGAAATGCCGAAAAGGCACAAGTAAAGAGAAGAAAGAGAAGTGAAGTGTTGATGTACAGGAGTCGTTGGATCTATATGATCAATGGACAAGACTATTTGTGATGGGCATCCAGGATTAAGTCGCATAGAATGGAGCTAAGAAATGAACGGTGGAGATTCACTAATTAGAATCGCATTGCAACAGATTTCAGGAGTAATGAACCTCAACCTTAAGATATTTTTGATGTGCAATATGGATCACATCGCAATATTTCGCAAGTGAGTAAACTCTGACTTAAGCGATGTGCGATTGTGATGAGCGATATCATTGATGACCGTTGGATCAAGTGCTTTGATCAATGGTAGAGGATCACTGATAAACCTCGCATCACATTATTTCTTTGGTGGGTGAATGAACCTTGGGACTTAATCAATTGTGATTGTGATTTGCAATATTGTTGTGGACCATTGGATTACAGGCAAGATTGACGGTGGAGATTGAAGCGATAAGGCTTGGCCAAAGTGGACCCGAGAAGGTTATAGGCACAGTTGAAATTTATTAGGATTCTGGTTGCGTTATCGCATATCGCATGCGAGAGGAGGAGTCCTAGGATACGATGAAGTGACATGTTGGTGTGATACGATATTACAACAGTCGTTGATCTGGTGGACAAAATCAATGGTGGGGAATGGATGCGATAAAGGTGGAGTTTCAGCAAATATATAAAGGTCATGGAATGGAGGAAAAGAAATCGCTTCTCACAGATCGGGAATTATGAATGCAGGTTAATAAGAGTCCTTTGAACCCATGATTGCGCTAAGGGTAAGCCTAGAGAAATGTACAAAGGATGAGAGACTTTGAAATGGTAAGTTTACATATGTTTTATGTGTATTTCTATTATATGAGAAATATAATAGAAATAAAGCGTCGATAGAAGGTTTCGTGGGTAAGGCCCTATATAACCAAAGTGAAAGAGTGGGGTTTGACTTACATGCGCAGTGCATAAAGTTTAATTTTTTCTAAATGTTTTCAAGAAATTTCTTTATTAACTCAAATAATAATAAAATAATTACATCATCACATACATCTCATCATGGCTTCCATCGCTATTAAATCCAATAATAGTTCAATGTATAAAAATAGTAAATGTTTAAAAAGTAGAACCGTAAGGGTGTTACATGTTCCCCCCATTTTAAATAAACAACACCCTTGGTGTTTTCATTTTAGTTTTGTTCCTCTTGGAAGAAAATTGGAAATGCTTCTCACATTTTTTCCTCCATCTCCAAAGTGGCCTCCTTTGGTGTAAAGTGATTAGATTTCACTTTAACCTACATGGTGGCTCGACTCCAGAGCATGGTTTCTCTCTGATTGATTTGAAGTGGTTTTTATACTTGGAAATTAGTGGGCCTTTGTATTGCACCAAAAGTATTGCAACTCTCAATGGCTCCTCAACTTAAATTATCAATATGGGGTTCATACAAACATAGAGGTGACAATGTTGTATGCACAGTAGGTTACGTTATACTAGTGCCACCATTATCCATGAAATCATATCAAGTTGTTCAAAGACCATTCCTCCATCTTAACTATAGTGAAAACTCCTGGTGAAACTAATTTTAACTATGAAAGTGAAAATGTCATTCATTCAACTTGTAGATGCTAATTAACATTACATGAGATAAGAAGAGCTAGTCTACTTGCAGAAGTAAAGCTGCTATATTTTGCACATTTCATCAAATCAATAACCTACTTTCATGTATCATTGATATAATTTACATTTCCTTGAGAATAAAAAATCTAACTTGTAACATGCTTGTGAATTAAAAACACTAATTCTACTCAGTTTTGCAGTGAGGAAAAGAGGATGTTGCAGTGGTATAATACCTTCTCCAGATAATAAAATCAAAATTTGGGGGTAATTATTGATCTTAACCAAACTAATATTGAACTAGAGGGGAAATGAGGTGGAGAAAATGGTGCTACATTCCTGCTACAGGAGGTCCTATATTGCTACAAGAGGGCCTGTCTATATATAGGACATGTTCCAAGAGCCTTTTGATGGTGGAGATGGTGTTTTGAGGGTAGGAGAAGATGGATGAAGGTAGGAGTGAGTGAAAGAAGGTTTTGGAAGCCTCATAGCCAAACCCATGACCTCTTAGAGGTAGGTCTTGCACTAAGGTGGATGACCAAGGTGTGATTAATTGCCTACACAGAACGACTATGCAAACAGAGTTTGAGAGAAGTGTGAAGGGTAAAGGGAGAATATGGAGAAGTCCAAGTGGATATGAAAATGTTTTCCCACACCTGCAAACCATTCACAACTCTGAAACTCACCAAATACATGCATCAAATAATCAATAACAGAATGAGATAAAAAGTGGTGGAAAATATGGGTTGAATTGATTAACATTTGTTCTATTTCACAACAGTACTATGATAGCTAAACATTTGCTAGGAGTGGCTCCCCCTAATAGCTTATAAATTGTTGATATAGTCTTCCTTGAGCTTCACACACACTTGGAGTTACTTAATTGTCATTGAATTTGATATTTTTAGTGAGGATTTGGTGATCCTGAGCAAAGTTAGAGAGTTAAGGAGGTGGACAAGCCTCCCTATATTTTCTCTTGTTTGTCTGCATCAACCCCCTCCATGGTAAATGCCTCAATTTTTTTTTTTCCTACAATTTAATCACATTATGACACATACTATAACAAAAACCTTTTACTCCTCTTGTTAAGCATATTATGACCCAAAATGCAAATTAATGTGATAAAAGGACAATTCTAAGGTTTGGAGGATAGCATAATGAGCCTCAAAATATACCTATTAATGGGAGCCATCATCATCCCCCTATTGAAGGTGTTTCTCATCGTATGAGAAACTTATTCATCCATAGTAAGCTCCTTCATGGCCCTAGCAGCCTCTTTGACATCCCAATGCACCTGAGATGGTGTTCCCTCCTCTAGATAAAACCCTGCATTTGCCTCTATCTCCATCCATACCTTATGTTCCTCTGCATGGTTTATTTCTTATTGTAAGCCTAATAGAAAAGGTGCACTCATTTTGGGTCCTATCCATTTGATTTTTAGGATTTTCATGGTTCTTTTGTACAATGGGATTCTTTCCAATGAATTCCTTCGCCTTTCAGGAGAGTGATAATCTCTAATTTGCATACTTTCGGGTAAGGAATGCCACCTTCTCTAACAAGGTTGTATACTCTTTGTTCCTAAATCCTAAAAGTATCCTCAAAATGTAGAATGACTTGCTCTTTGGTTTCTATTTACTTAGGTGCTAAATTAGAATCAAAGGAGATGAGGTTGTGATAGTTGATCACTGCTGTAGGGCTTACCAAATTTTCTTTGATGTATAGGTTTCCTTCTCTTCCTTTTCCATTAGCTTATTTACCTCTTCAGCCCTTATCTCCTCATGTGTTAACCAATATGCTAATGCCACGAGTTTCATCTCTATCGATCTTGAAACGGGGTCCCAAAAATTTAGATATTTTAGGATCAAATTACTCATATAAATCTCATCTAGATTTTCCCTCTCCTCCATACTCATCCTTTTCCAAAACTCAATAAATTGTCTGTAGTCTTGGAAAGGCAAAAACCCATACTTTGCTAGTGCCCTAATTTCAAATTGCAACCACTACTGCTTGAGGAAAAGAGCATAGGATTTGGATGGTTTCCTGCATTTTATAGTCCTCATAGAAAGACTTTTCATAGTTGTAAGTTGTGTTTCCTTCTCTTGTAGTTGGTATTTTAGTATTCTATTTTCTTCCTGTAGCTTCTCCCTCATGATTGGCTCCCTGATTTTTAGGTCACTCAATTCCTTTCCCATTTCATTGATGTTTTCCTCCATTAGGCCCACATATTCTACATTTTTGAATTTGGAAATATACATCCATCTATGTGTCATTCCTCTTTCCTTTTCTAATTCAAAGAAGAGTGGTATGGTGAAGTTCTAGGTTATAGTCCTACCTCGTTCAACAACCTTGTAGTAGGACCCTAAACTCGGCTTTGGATCAGGCTCTTGAAACAGTTGGAGTCATTTTTCATCTACTTTTGATGTGGATTCTCCTTCCTGTAGCTCCTTTTTCTTCTCCTTTAGCATCCCCTATTTCTCCCGTAGCATCCCCTATTTCTCATGTAGCATCCCGTGTTTCTCCTATAGCTCTTCATTTTCTTCTTTCTAAAGGGTAGTTTGGGTCTTCGGTTTCTTGAAGGTCATTGCCCTGGTGGTGGGCATCCTCACTTATGTAATAGGTGGTTTTGCTTTTCCCTTAGGAGAGGTAATCTCCTCAAATTTTCCTTCACTAGGCCCCACATTTTCCTTCTTACTAGGTGACTCCTCAATAGTGATAGGGACCTTTGAAGGAGGTTGTGGTTTCCCCTATCTAAGGTTGTTGTTCTTCCTTGTTTTAAAATGTACGGGACCCAACCTTGGATACCTCCTCTTGGGCTTCATAGGTGTAATCAATGTGGAAAATGTGGTAGCCATTTCTTGTTCTATAATCGCTAGAGAGAGACTTATTTTATGTCATTTCTTCGCTTTTCCTTTGGGCTTAGAATTATTCTTAGGGATTTCTTTTCCTTCTACTTATTTCTCTCCTTCTTCTTCCTCGGTTTTTCCTTACTCTTATTCCTCTGTTTTTCCTACCTCTTCTTCCTTTGTTTTTCCTCTCCTACCTCCAATTCTAGAGGCTAGTGTTTATCTATGTGTGATGGCTTGGGTTTCAATGAATACCTTCCTATCCATGTCCACAAAATCACTCCATAGGACAGGGTTCCTTAATCGGATCAAAGAATTTGTGATAATTAACTTGAAGAGGCCATGATGGGATGTGTGTCGATGCTTTCCTTCCCTCACATTTTGGCTCATTTCAATGATTGATTTCAAAAGGAAATGGGAAACACTACATCATTGAGTAATAGGCAATTCTTCCTTGAATCTTAATTCATGGAGCAACCTGAAATGTTAGGAAGATACAACACTCATTCTCCCTGCACAAGATATACATTTGAGGATGTGATAAGCCAACTCATCACTAGGGTAAGGTAGGCTCTCTCTTCTCACTCCATTGTCATATTCTATAGGTTTTTCTTTTAGAAAGAGTTTTTCTTAGTTGTTACACTCACTTCTTTGTCCTCTTCACTCCATAGAGTTCCCAAGCATAATGTGGTCACTTTGCTTATAGTTTCTTGCTTAAAGAGATGGTCAATCCTCTCACAACAGTAGTGGCACTATCTTCTCCTTCAGAATTCAATGCCATGGGAAATTCATGAGTGATATCATCATCATGCCCTTTTAACAATTCAAAGAAAGAAACCCAACCATTGATGCCTTCTAAAAATATTCACTACAGGAGGGTGTTGGTGAATTCTCTTGGTGTTTGTGGGTTCTCTACTATTAAATCCTTTCCCAATTTATTATACAACCCTTTCATGTTGTTACTTGGGGTGTGGAATTCAATTTTCTTTAGAGAAATCTTAGTGGTAGAAATAATGTTAAACCCCATTTTTATCAGTGAGGGAGAACTATGATAGAATTTATATCAAACAAACTTGTTTCCTCTGCACCTTATCTTGCCTTTAAAAACAACAACTTCAAAAATTCCTACTTCTCAATTGTTTTTTATAGGTTACCAACCTCAGGGAGAATTTCTCATGTAATTGTATGGAAATCAAGGAAGGAGGAAGCCACATACTCCTTTACAAAATAGTTTTGTATGTGCATGAGGGTTGAAGACAATTTTGGGTCAGTGTGTCTCTCTTTCACCCTTAAATTCCCTCTTGTAGCACCTTCACGACCCTCCTATAGTAGTTCAAACCCTCCTATACCTTCCTCCTGTACAACCTACAAACATAGTTCAAAACAACTTAGTGGCACCCTATGCATTATGATAGAAATAGCTCAACCTCCCTCTAACTACTATTTTGGAATGAGTGATGGTACAAATGGAGTCGAGAACAATACATAATATTCCCTTTTTGGTAAAGGCTCAAATAATTTTGGTGACATGGCACATACACGAGTTTCCTTTTTTGAACCATTGTCCCCACTCATTTTAATCATCACCCCTCTCCTCGTGATTATCACCATACCCCTCATAAGAACCACCCCATTTCATTTGACATATCCACGTTGCATGGGTGAATTAATATGAAATTTGATTAACTACCTAACGGTGGTCAAGTTCAGTGGTCGCCTCAAACCTATTAAAACTCCTTCCTCAACCATTAACACATTTTAGCATTTTATGCATAGCAAAGAGGTCAGGCTTTTCAACCTGACCCTACCCATGGATCGAATTGCTCGAGATTATTTCATGCTAGATCTATGCCTCATAACATCATGATCTTGAGGGAGTTGATTTCATTGGCTTCTTTTTGTTCAAGAGTTCATAACTTGATGATCTTCTTACTTATAACCTTGTTGTGTGTGAAAATTCCTTCTCTATGTCCAAGATGTTGTTGGTGGACTAGATGGCTTACTTCCTAAGTATGATGTGCCTCCTCTATGCTATAGAGATGGATCCATTATGATCTTTGTGGGTGAAAAAAAAATTCAAGGACTTCTGCTGCGACAGTACATGCTGCTCCAGGACGAGTCTGCTTCCTATAGTAGTCATTTAATCCTCCATTAAAGTATTAATTTTTCATGCCAAGCTGAGGGAAAGGGATGAAAATCATGAGAATAGGATTATGATCATGAGGAAGTAGTGTAGGTGATATAAGAACAAAAAACAAGGATTTTCTATGTTTTTTATATGCACGACAAAGTGGAATTTTTAAGCATTTGTTTGGCTAGATGGAGTGGACGGGTGATGGGGTTGGCATTGGAGAATCCCTCTGATAATTTACTAAGGACAACATGGCCCTCTGGTGTTTTTCCCCCATTGGCTCCTTCTCCCATAGCCTTATAGGCTCCTCCTGTAACATTACAGGACCTCCTATAGCATTATAGGTTCCTACTATACCATCACAACGAGGAGGAAAAATTGGAGTCTTTTGTTGATTGGATGATGGAGAGAGGTGGATATGTGAGTGGAGAGTGTGGAAATGAAATGTATAGGTGGAAGAATGGAGGAATACACTTGTAGATTCTACTCTATAACCATGATTTTGTCATTGTTTGGATTCCTGCAAAAAGAAAATGTTAGCAAAAATGGTGTAAGAACTCCTTCCTTGTATTTCTCTTTTTCTCTTATGTGTTTTTTCTTATTGTTTTAGAGATAAGTACGCTACCTCTGCAGAGGTTTTCAGCCTGCATGCCTACATTAAGCACCTTAGAGTAGGTTTTCACGTGGGGATATTTTTCTTTCTTTTGTTTTTAATTTTCTCTTAGGCTACCTAAGAGTTGGCCTCATATGGTTTATAGAGGTTTTCATCTAGACCCTCTTATTATTTTTCCTTTTTTTTAGTAATTCTATGGAATGAGGTTAATGAGCCTCCCAATTACATTAAAATCTTTGCTGACTGAGCTAAAAAATTATTCCTTGAACAAAGGTTTATTATGCAACTTCAACCTATGACCATTGGCAAGTAAGGGAGTGACAAGATTAAGGAGGGACGGAGTGACAAGGTTATATGCTAGGTAGTTCCAAGGCATGTCAGGGAGTGGTAGGGTGTGCCAGGGAGTGTGAAAACATACCAGGGAATGAAGGGGATGCTAACACATCCATGATTCAATGTCTTCAGAAAGGTGAATGAAATACTCGCTTCTTTCATAAATCTATTATCCAACATCATCAAACCAATAGAATCTTCTCCCTGAAATATGCCACAGGGAATCAGTTGGCCCCTAATGAAGAGATGGAGAATCTACGAGTAGATCATTTCCATACCATCCTCTTTGAAGAGGAGCATGATAGATCTGAAGCCATCCAGCGCATTACTAGTGTTGTGAAGACAATCCATTCTGTTGACAGAAGTGATATCTCTAGTCCTATGAGAGGATCTAGCAACAAACTAAACAAACAAGTGCAGGCTTTCCTAGCTTATGTTGGAAAATGAAAAGTAAGACAGATAACCTACCTCACTTTAATGCTAAGCACTGGTTGATGTCGCCCTCTACCTTCTCGCTTCAAGGTTCAATCCTCTTTATGCCATTGTGGATGGGTACCTACAAGGAATATCAAACAAAATGGACAAGAGCATAGATAGCATAATATATTCTAACTAAACTACATGATAGATGAAGGAATATCATGCTAAATGAATAATGATTTATACACTTATGGAAAGTAAACACCTGATGTATTTATTAATAGAAATAGGGGAAGCATACAACCATATGTACCTTGATGTTGGAAGCATCCTTTGAGGTGGATTTCCAAGTCCAAGCAAAGAACTTCAAGCACTCCTCCTCCTTAGCGAGATGGGTAGCATTTAGGCAACGTTTCAGCATCGGAATGTAACCAAGAAATGACCAACTAGCAGGGGATAAAAGGGATTTAATTTATAGAAAAGGAGAGGGAGTTAGGGACCCACAAAAGGTGGAAGAAGATCTACATCTTAAGTGGAAGATGTGGCAGGTGTCATGGTGTGGCGCAAACACATGCTAGGGAGCCTGAGGGCCATGTACCAAGAAAACACAATGGAGCACTAGTTTCAAATGCATGGAATTGAAGTGCTAGCAAGTTCCAAATGTGCTAAGGATGGAGTGACAAGGTATGCTACGTAGTGCCAAGGAATGTCAGACTACTAGGGAAGCATATCAAGATGTGTCTAGTGCCAAGGTGTGCCAATCCATGCTAAGGAGTGTTAGGGAGTGACAGGGAAACACAAGGGAGCACTAAGTTAAAATGCATGGAAATGAATGAATAAGAGTGTGTGAGAGGTATTGTGAGTAAGTTATAGGTGTGCTAAGGAGAGAGTGACATGGTATGCTAGACAGCGCCAAGACCCAAAAGAAGTAAGGGTAGTTGTGAGGGCATGATATCTAAGGAGTGCCAAGGCATGCCAAGGAATGAAAAGGTGTGCTAAAACATGCCAGATAGTGCCAATGCATGTTGAGGAGTGTTAGATTGTGCCAGAACATCACAAGGGAGAACTAGGTCAAAATGCATGGAAATGAATGAATAAGAGTATGTGTCAACGAGTTTCAACGAATTCTAGGTGTCTCAAGGATAAAGTGTATTAAGGGAAGGTCATAATAAGACTTGTAGGAGCCTATCCTATGGTTACAATAAGGGGTTGGAAAAAGTAGTTTCAAACAAAGGGAGACTTTGGGTAGGGCACAAAATTGTTTTTCCAATGACTTGGTTGGGTTTCCAAGTCGCAAAAAAAGTAAGGCTATCTATGAGGGCATGAAAACTAGGGAGTACCAAGGTGTGCCAGGGAATGCTAGGAAGTAATAACACATGCTATACGTTTCCAAGGCATGATAGGCATGCTAGGATGTGTTACGTACCAAGGTGTGTCATGAATACATGCTAGGGAGTGTGAGGGCCAAGTGCTAGGGAAACAAAAATGAGCACTCATTTAAAATGCATGGAAATGAAGTGTCAGTGAGCTTTAGTTGTGCTAAGGAGGGAGTGAAAAGGTATGCTAGCCAGTGCCAAGGCATCAGAAGGGAGAACTAGGTCAAAGTTCTTGGAAATTAATGAATATGAATGTGTGCCAAGGAGTGTGAGTGAATTCTAGGTGTCCCAAGGACGAAGTGTGTTTGGAGAAGTTCATAATAAGACTTGCAGGAGGCAAGCCTATGGTTGTGATAAGGTTTGTACGAAGTAGTTTCAGACAAAGGGATAATTTGGGTTGGGAACAAAATTGTTTTTTGAATGACTTGGTTGGGTTACCAAGTCACAAAAAAGGTGAGGTTATTGTTGAAATATGGCAACAAGAATATTCCAATTTAATTTGTCCTTGAATTAAATTGTGAATTAAAATCGAATTTAGTCTTAACAACTACTTCCAAATAGTTTATTAATTTATTTTAAATTAATTAGTTGGAGAATTTCAAGTTAGAAGTCTTTCTTAAGTCATGCAAGAGTTATCCCTTAAATTAAGGAGATAAGATTGAGTTATATTTGAGTTGTAATTAGTTAACTCAGTTTACTGAGTCCAGTTAAATTAGTTCCAAACTGTTTGAGGAACTAATAATGAGTTAACATTCAGTTGATGCATGCATGCACTCAACTAATGCCACTTCAGTTAACTGAAGATTCCCTCATTAGAAACTCATGCATATCTATTCTGAGAAGGGCCCAGTTGAGATTAAAGTCAAGGACAATGTACTATTAGTTGCATGTTTTTTCTCAAAGAGAAAACTCATGCATGCAGTCAAGGATTTAATCCTTGATGATTTCGTAGTTTTGGAAGAGATCATCCACTTGGTAATAGGAGAATCATCCACAAGGAACTGTGCAAGGAAATATAAGCTTGGAGGGCAGAGAGGAAGGCTGGAGAGAAGCCAAGTTTTCCTATGAGCATCTGTGAGGATTGTACTAAGAGCTGGCTAGCTGTGAGAGCTAAGGATTTGTATAATTCCTATGTATTTCCACCTATATGATAACACAATAGTGTGGAGTTTTTAGCTGAGGCTTTCCCCAAAGTATTTTCATGTGTATTGTGCAATATATTCTTCTTCTTCTGGTTATATTGTTAAGTTGGATCTTTAAGCTTCCGCAAATTGATAGTAGAAATAGGTTATGGTATTCTACTTTGATCTATATTACATTATCGGGTTAACCTACTAGCAGATTTTCTACATGGTATCGGAGCTGTTAACAATATACTCAGAAGAGAATTCAAAGTTTGAAGTTCAGGGTTGTAGGTTCAAATCAAATTCATATCATACTTCAAGGTTGGCCAATGGTGTTCTATCGCTTGAGACTCGAGTATGCCTTGGAATGTAGCTAGAATTACATAGCATGGAAAGATACAATGGAAGTTGTATTAGAAGACAATGGCTTGAAGGAATTCATTAATTAAGAAATCCCAAAGCCAGCTTCAACTAATGCACAAGAATTGGCTGAGTGGAAGAAGTGTCTGGCGAAGGCGAGATAGATCATCCTTGAGGGAGTTTGAGAACATATTGTCTCGAGTCTCCATGGGAAGGATACTCCATTTTTAATTTGGAAGACATTGAAGGACCTATACTAGAACAGTAGCGACTAGAGGAAATTGGCGCTCAAGGCTAAGCTTCAAAGAATCAAGATGGAGAAGGCGATACTATTTCCACATATCTGAACAAGCTCACCACCTTTATAGAAGAGCTTGGCAATGTGGGAATAACTATTGTCGATGATGATATGGTGAGCCTCGCTCTCCTTGGCCTTCCAAAGAGTTGGAATGCTACCAGGACTCTGTGAATGGACGGGACGAACTACTGGATTGGGAACGACTGTGGTCAGATCTTATGTAGGAGGAGATTAGGAGGAGTGCACAAGATGGTTCTTCATCCAAGAATGATGATGAAGAAAATCTGGCCTTAGCAGGTAAGGCATGGAAAGGGAAGGTAAAGGCTTCCCATTTCAAATTGAATTCTTCTCATGGAGGGAAGAAGGGTGACATGTCTAAAGTAAGATGCTTTAATTATCAAGAGATGGGACATTATGCGACTAAATGCCCATTGAAGAATTCCAAGAAGGGATCCTTTGAAGGATCGGAAGGTGAGGCATTAGCCTCCAAGTTCAAAATGGACATTACCCTCATCACATGCATGGTGTCATCGATGATGGGTTGTGTCTGGTATCTTGACAGTGGAGCCTCATTCCACATGACCGGTGATAAAAAATTATTTAGTGCCTTGTAGGAGAAAAACCTCAAGATGCACATAGATATGGGTGACAACGGAAGGTATAGTGTTTCAAGAGTGGGCACGATTGCTTTTTAGAGGGAGCATGGAGCTCCTATAACCTTGGCAGATGTGATGTAAGTTCCTGGACTAAAGAAGAACTTGGTATCGGTCACAATGTTAGAGGACGAAGGCTATGATGTTGTCTTCACTAAAGGAAAGGGATTCCTAAGACACATAGCCACAAGTCAGACCAAGAGGATAGGGCTTCAAGTGAAGAATCTCTATAAATTATAGGTATATGATTGTGCAACATTGAGTACAAAAGTAGAATTGGTGCAAAGCCAAGACATTGGCAAGTTGTGGCACAGGCGGTTGGGCCATTTGCATCATGGGGCTTTGAAGATAATGCAGCAGATATCTACTTGAGTAATTTGACACACGCAAAGGTTGTACCTCGGGAATGTACACCAATTCTTCCTTCCATGATCGAGACAATCAAGCAGAGGCTACCTTAGAGTGAGTTCATATTGATGTGTGTGGACCATTCTTGATGGAATCCACAGGGAAGAAAAGGTATTATGTGATTTTCATTGATGAGTATTCTCGTAAATGCTAGATTTATTTCATTTAGAAGAAGGACCAAATTTTCACAAAGTTTTGTGAGTTCAAAACTTTTGTCAAGAAAGAGTCACGGATGAAGATCAAGGCCTTTAGAAGTGACAACAATGTAGAATATGTCTCTCAAGAATTTAATGACTTCTCTACAACAGAAGGAATTAAAAGAGAGTTGATGGCACCTCATAATCCATAGTAGAATGGGGTGGCCGAGAGGAAGAACAAAACTATTGTAGGGGAAGCACAGGCAATGTTGCATGACCAATGCCTACCACTTCACTTGTGGACTGAGGCATGAAACACATCGATCTATTTACATAATAGAAGCCCGCATCGCATAATTGGGATGAAGACACTGAAGGAAGCTTTCTCCGGTAAGAGACCAAATGTGGGTCACTTTAGGATCTTTGGCTCATCAATATATTTCCATGTGACAAAGGATGCATGAAAGAGGCTTCAGCCGACAGCAGAGTTGGGTATACTTGTGGGGTACAATAATACACCTCACAACTATCAGGTGTACTTGCCTGCCAGTCGGAAGACAGTGGTTTGTAGAGATCTAAAGTTTGATGAGCAGAAGGCCATGTGAGTATCCCTTGAGAGGGATCTCCAACTACAAGCTGTGGAGGAGTTTTTGGCTCCTAAGGAGGAGGAGCTTCAAACTAATGTAGAGCATCTACATGTAGAGGTTGCAGGAGTGGAGACATCCACTCAAGCAGAGTCTTCCGGAGATGGATGAAAGCACACAAGAGAAGCTGATAGATTCTTGGAGGATGCAAGAGAGAATCTGGAGATGAGCCTCATAAATTGGTAATTATATGGGCTCATTTTACCTCCTAACCTAGTCAAATCAACCATTCTCTTATCTTGTTGTATAATTTTCTTATTATATTTATGCTTATAGAGTGAGTTGAGTTAGTTATTATGCCATGTGGTCTAACATGTATTTAATGTAGATTATTAATGGATTTGTAGGTCAAAGTCAAGGATCCAGTGGTCAAATGGTAGAGATAACTTGAAGTAGACAGAGGAGAGGACTTATAGGATGGAATCCCCCTTATTTATTACTTCACACTTCGAATTCCCCTTCATTCAGCTCGAAGTACAAGCAGCCGAATCATGCACTAGAAGGCAGGCGAGCAAGTGAAGGATGAATAATAGTTATCTCGAGTTTTTGGAGCCAAGCATCCCTAATTTTAAGGAAGTTGTTGGTAACCTCAAATGTATAAGTAGAGAGGCCTAGGGCCTCACTAGGGTTATATTTTTTTTCTTATGTAAACTCTGCTTAAATTTCGATCTTATTATCTTGTGATAGTTTCATGTAATCTTGCTATTTGTTTGATAATGAAGACGAAATCCTTTTTGAGCTAGCACTGAGTTACCTTAGAGGGCTGAAGCTCTTGGGTTAGGGCCCAATCGAAGCAGCCAAGCTTCTCTTTACTTGTATTTGTATGCTTTACTTCAGTTTGTAGATTAATTTGTTATTAGATGTATTTCTTTTATGGTTAAGAATAGGTTGCTTTTGATGATTTAGTAGTTTGCTTCCATTTGTGCTTTCTATAGCAGGTTAAGCAGTGATCAGAAAATATTCAAAAGGCTAGCAAGAGTGCCTTGGACTCTCTTCCTCCCTCTAGGACCATGATCTGAGGCAAATACCCTCTTGCTACCCTAAAACATAGATTTTCCTCCTTCATAGAACTTCTAGTGTTTGCAACTCTTTAGTAGGTTAATAGTCTAGCTTTTCTTTGCTTTAGATCTTCTTTATCATTTTAACTTCCTAAGTTGTAGTAGTCCTCTTTCATGCTTTCCTTTCTTGCAGCATTTCTCAACATTTCCTTTCATACATCATAGTTTAGACCATTTTTATGCAAAAATCTATTTTTCCTAGATGCACTCATTTCATTGGTTGTTTGATTTTCTTTGTTGACTGTCAGTTTCTATGCAAAAGATCTCTTCCAGTAGTAGGCCAGCTTACCAACAATCACATTGTCCATCTGATCCATGCCCTATAGGTCTCCCTAGCCTCACCTCAATTCTGCCCTAGCTTCCTGCATTTTTCATAGAACTTCTTCCTCTCTCCTTGAGCAAACCCAATCACCTCTCTCTCTCTTGGTGATTCATGGTAGACACTAGGCACCATAACACCTCATTCCAACCTTCATCCACCTTTTCCACCCACTCTCACACCCTCAAAATATTGGAAATTTCTCTCCACCTCCTCCTGTAGGCCTCCTGTAGTTTCCCTATTTTCCTCCTGTAGTTTCCCTCTGTCCTCCTGTAGCTTTTCATGTATGCTTTCTTTTTAAGGTAGAGTGTGGGAAAAGCCTCCAGAAGTCCACCTAAGACCTCCTAGGACCCATCCACACCATCCTACATCCTCCCAAGCTCAAAAACCGCCCTCTAATGCCACCTATTCACTACCACACTCACACACAATAAATTAGATGCATGTCAAATTCACATAAAAATGCATAAAAATCCAAAAATATGTTTTTTGATTATTTACTTCCAAAAATAGCATGGTTATATTTACTTCCAAAAATTTGTGCCTCCTTTAGTAGGTAATGGTATTTCCTTCATGGTTTCCATAATGTTTTTGGCAAAATTAGAATTAGCTTGTTAATTAGGCTTTACTAGTTCTTGCTTTACATTCCAGTCTTTTTCCTCTCTGCAATTAGAATAGCTTATGTAGAGTAATATTTCTTTCTTTCATCACACATAGAGCTTCTTCTGAGACCTACAGAAGCTGGCTTGAGCTCTTAGTGATCTTGTGCCGACTGACAAAGTGACAACCTGGAGTGAGAAATAGTACTTGTGCATATAGCACCGATGCTTCCAAGTTTGTTACGAACTACCAGGTTGATAAAAGTAAAGTTGGTAGCCCAAAAGTTGCAGCATTCTTGCTACAATACTGGAACTCACCATTTGGGAGCACCATCTTCTCAGCGCAGACAAACGAGGTCGCCTGAGAGGTACACTGGATACATGGCCCTTGCTGGGGAATGTGTTGAGACAAAGCCATCTTCCTTTGAGGAATCAGTGCAGCAGCCGATTTGGGTTGATGCTACGGTAGAGGAGTATGACTCCATAGTTCTTAATAGTGTTTGGGACATGGTTCCGAGACCAAAGAACAAGTCAGTTGTGAGTTCCCATTAGCTTTACAAGGTTAAAAAACCTGTTGATGGTAGTGTGGAGAAGCATAAGGCAAGATTTTTTGCCCATGGCTTTTTACAGGTCGAGGGGATTGACTATGATGAGACATTTGCTCCTGTCGCAAGGTACTCATCTATTAGATCTATGTTGGCGCTATCAAGACAGATGGGTTGGAAGATCCATCACATGGATGTGAAGACTGCATTCCTCAATGGACAGATTGAGGAAGAGGTGTACATAGAGTAGTCAAAAGGTTTTGAGACCTTTGACCATGAGTCATATGTGTGCTGACTCAAGAGAGCGCTGTACAGGCTAAAGCAAGCACCTCGTGCTTGGTACACCAGGATAGACAACTACTTCACTAGGTTGGGCTTCACAAAGAGTGAAGCATATGTGAACCTGTACCACATCGCGGTGAGAGGTAAGATATTGATCATCATACTTTATGTTGATGATCTCATATTGACTGGTGGTGATCAGTTGATCATGTCTTGAAAGGAGGACCTTGCAAGAGAATTCAAGATAAAATACATGGGTCTCATGCATTACTTCCTTGGCATGGAAGTGTGGCAGAGGGATGGGGATTTTTTTGTGTCTCAGGGCAAGTACGCCAACGAGATACTTAGGAGATTCCACATGGAGAAGTGCAAGCCCATGCAGACTCCTCTAGCAGGTAACTAGAGGATGGACGTTGCCACTTCAAGAGAAGTGGTAGAGGCTATTGTGTACAGGCAACTTGTGGGTTCACTGTTGTACTTAGTGAAAACATGAATATATTTGTGTTGTGCAGTGAACCAGCTGAGTCAAGTGATGGTTCAGTGTACCAAGATGTTTTGGAAGGGGGAAAAACATGTGTTGAGATACCTCAGAGGCACATCTTAGTATGGGTTCTGGCATAGACAGACAGAGGGAATGAAGCTACAGGGCTTCACTGATGCAGATTGGGTAGGGAGTTCATCAGATCGGAAGAGAACATCAGGAGGGATTTTCAACCTTGGGTCAGTGGCAATTTCTTAGTACAGCAGGAAGTAGAGATCGGTTTCACTTAACTCGGAAAAGGTAAAATAGAGGGTTACAAGTCAGGAAGCATGTGAGGCCATCAGGAAGTGGAAAAGCCTAGTTGGTTTGTTTGATCAGAGGATGTATCCAAGTGTGATCTATTATGATAATCAGAGTTGTATCAAACTCTTTGAGAATCCAATATTTCATGATAGGTCCAAGCACATTAACATCCGGTATCATTATATCAGAGACTGTGTAGCGAGGAGGATCATGTCGTTGTAGTATATTTCGACAGAGGAGAAAGACACTAACATTTTGACAAAGGAATTGTAAAAGCGTAAATTTGAGTTCCATATAGACAGGGTTAGGGTGGGAGATAATCCCTTTCTTGTTGAGAGGGAGTTTTGAAATATGGCAACAAGAATATTCCAATTTAATTTGTCCTTGAATAAAATTGTGAATTAAAATCGAATTTAGTCTTAACAACTACTTGGAAATAATTAATTAATTAATTTTAAATTAGTTAGTTGGAGAAATTCAAGTTAGAATTCTTTCTGAAGTCATGCAAGAGTTATCCCTTAAATTAAGGAGATAAGATTGAGTTATATTTGAGTTGTAATTAGTTAACTCAATTTACTAAGTTAATTCCAGTTAAATTAGTTCTAAACTATTTGAGGAACTAATAATGAGTTAACAGTCAGTTGATGCATGTATGCACTCAACTAATGCTACTCCACTTAACTGAAGATTCCCTCATCAGAAACTCATGTCTGTCTATTCTGAGAAAGACCCAGTTGAGATTAAAGTCAAGGATAGTGTACTATTTGTTGCATGTGTTTTCTCAAAGAGAAAACTCATGCATGCAGTCAAGGATTTAATCCTTGAGGATTGCATAGTTTTGGAAGAGATCATCCACTTGGTAAAAGGAGAATCATCCACAAGGAACTGTGCAAGGAAATAGGAGCTTGGAGGGCAGACTGGAAGGGTGGAGGGAAGCCAAGATTTCCTATGGGCATTTGTGATAATTGTACTGAGAGCTGGCTAGCTATGAGAGCTAAGGCTTTGTATAATTCCTACGTATTTCTAGCCATATGATAATACAATAGCGTGGGGTTTTTAGCTGAGGCTTTCCCCAAAGTATTTTCATGTGTATTGTGTGATTCATTCTTCTTCTTCTGGTTATATTTTTCAACTCGATATTTAAGCTTTTGCAAATTGATAGTAGAAGTAGGTTATAGTATTCTGCTTGGATTTATATTGCATTAATGGGTTAACTTACCAACAGATTTTCTATAGTTATCTATGAGGGCATATTAACTAGGGAGTTCCAATATGTTCCAAGGAATCTGAGGAAGTACTAGCACATGCTAGACAATTCTAAGGAATTTCAGGCATGCCAAGACATGCCAAGTGCTAAGGTAGGCCAAGAAGTTCTAGGCATCCAATTGTGGCACCAACACATACTAGGGAATGTTAGGGCCAAGTTCCAAGGAAATAGAATGGAGCACTAGTTTCAAATGCATGGAAAATTATGAATGAATAAGAGTGTGACAAAGAGTGTTAGAAAGCACACTATGAGGTGTGCTAAGTGTGAGGGAGTGGTAGGATGTGCTAGGGAGTGCTAAAGCATGCCAAGAAATGTAGGGGATGCTAACACATGCTACATAGGGCCATGGGATTGTTATGCATGCTAGGTGTTATGGCATGTCATTATGTAAATTTTGTTGCTTAGTTGTTTTACGACCACGGTTGGATGTGAACCTTGTCTTTGTAACTTTTTAAGTTGTACGAGTTGATATTCAAAATGAGTTATAAGATGTTCTTAGGTGAACATGGCATAGTCTAGTTGTAGTAATTGTAACTTGGTGAAGATATTGTTATAGTCAAGTTGTTGGTATAGTTGAGGTAGGATTTGGTTGGGTTCCAATGTTGCAAAAAAATTAAGGGTAGTTGTTCGGGCATGATAGCTAAGGAGTGTTAGGGGGTGCTAAGGAATGAAAACGTATGCTAACACATGCTAGATAATGTTAATGCATGTCGAGTGTTGGGGAGTGTCGAGGCTAGGCACAACATTAATTTTTCAATTATTTGGTTTGTTTCCCAAGTTGAAAAAAATGTAAGGTTGTCTATAAGGGCATGACAACTAGGGAATTCAAACATGTACCAGGAAATACCGGAAGTGCTAACATATGCTAGACAGTTTCAAGGCATGTTAGGCATGCCAAGTGATAAGGCATGTTAATATGTGCCAAGTGTTAGGGTGTGGCACCAACACATTCTAGGGAGTATTAGGGAGTGCCAGGAAATGCAAGGGAGCAATAATTTCAGTTGCATGGAAATGAATGAGTACGAGTGTGTGATAGGGAGCTTTAGTGAGCTCCAAGTGTGCTAAGGAGGGAGTGACATGGTATGCTAGGCAGTGCCAAGGCATGCTACAATGCTAGGGAAGCATGCCAAGATGTACTAAGTTCTAGGGTGTGCCAATGCATGCTAAGGAGTGTTAGTGAGTGCTATGGAACAAAGGGGGCACTAGGTCAAAATGTATGGAAATGAATGAATAAGAGTGTGTCACAGGGAGTGCAGTGAGTTCCAATTGTGTTAAGGAGGGAGTGACATAGTATGCTAGGGAGTGCTAAGGCATGCTAGAGTGTGAGGGTAGAATTGACCAAGATGTGTTAGGTGCTAGGGTGTGCCAACATGTGCTAGGAAGTGTTATAGAGCGTCATGGAAACACAAGGGGCCAGTAGGTCAAAATAATGAATGGAAATGAATGAATAAGATTTTGTGACAGGAATTTTCAGTGGATTCCAGGTGTGTTAAGTGAGTGACAATATATTATATGCAGTGCTAAGGCATGCTAGAGGCCAGGGAAATGATATGCCAAGATGTGCCAAGTGATACAGTGTACCAATGCATGCTACGGAGTGTTAGGGGGTGCCATGGAAACACAAGGGAGTGCTAGTTTCAAATTCATAGAAATGAATGAATAAAAGTATGTGATAGGGAGTGTCAATAAGTTCTAGGTGTGTTAAGGAGTGAGTGACAGGTATGCTAGGTAGTACCAAGGAATTCTAGGATGTCAGGGTGACATGCCAAGATGTGCCAGGATTCAGGGAGTGTTAGAGAGTTCCATTGAAACACAAGGGAGAACTAGCTCAAAATGCATGGAAATGAATGAATAAGAGTTTGTGATAGGCAGCGCCAGTGAGTTTCAGTTGTGTTAAGGAGGCAATGACAAGGTTATATGCTAGGAAGTGTGAAGGAATGCTAAATTTCCAAGGCATGTCATGGAGTGCTAGGGAGTGCCAAAGCATGACAAGGAATGTACGAGGTGCTAACATGTGCCACATAGTGCCAATGGATTGTTAGATGTGCCAGGTGTTATGACATGTCAATATTTAAACTATGTTGCTTAGTTCTTTTATGGCCATAGTTGGACATGAACCTTGACATCGTAACTTGTAAGCTTTTAAGTTGGATATGTTTAAATTATACATGAGTAGCCTAATATGAGTTATAGTCAGTTATTAGGTGAACAAGTCATAGTCTAGTTTTCGTATCTATAACTGGGTCAAGTTGTTGTACTCGAGGGAAGACTTGCTTGGGTTCTGAAGTCCCAAAAAAAGTAAGGGTAGTCGTGAGGGAATTATAGCTAAGGAGTGCCAAGGTGTGTAGAGGAATGAAAATGCATTCTAACACATGTCGAACATTTCCAATGCACATTGAGGAATGTCAGGGAGTGTTATGGCATCATAAGGGAGAACTAGTTCAAAATACATGGAAATGAACAAATAAGTGTGTGAGCTAACGACTATCAATGAATTCCAAGTGTCTCAAGGAGAATGTGTGTTAGGAGAAGGTTACAATAGGAATTATAGGAGGCAAGCCTATGGTTACAATTATAAGGGATTGCTCAAAATAGTTTTAGACAAAGGGAGACATTGGGTTAGGCACAACACTATTTTCCCAAAGACTTGGTTGGGTTCCCAAGTCGCATAAATAGTAAAGTTATCTATGAGCACATGACAATAAGGGAGTGCCAAGGTGTGACAGGAAATGCCAAGAAGTACTAACACATGCTAGACACTAGAAGTGTCACTGAAGAGAGAATTAGTGATGGGCCTTTAACGACCATCATCAAAAGTTTCACCAAAGAGAGAATTAGTGACAGGCCTTTAACAACCCTCATCAAAAGTGTAATTGAAAATGGCTTTTGTGAAAAACCTTAAAGGACCATCAATATATACACTTACAATATTCTTTTTTTTTTAAAGAATCACCATATGCGACATTGGTGATGGACCTTAAAGGTTTGTCACAGGCATGACCCTCACCAATGACATTTTTCCTTGTAGTGGTTGGAGAAAATCTTAAGATCTATAACCCCAAAGTTTGATTCAAAAGTCTCTTCCATTGAAGAAATGTAGGATTCGAAGAACCTTACTATTGGAAAATTTCATGGGATTTCAATAGCCTACGAAATGAGAAAAGGGTGTCCCTCAAATATCAGAGAAGTTTCATTCAATGCTACTTCTAAAGGAAAGGAAAAGGAGGAGATGAAGGAATCAAGTTATGTATCAGATGAAGAAGAGGCAACTTTCGTAAAGAAACTCCAAGCGGGTACTGGAACATTTAGAAGTAAGCTTCCTTTCAAATGCTTTTCTTGTGGAAGAGATGGTCATTATGCTGCTAAATGCTCTTTTAGAGAAAACCATGAGAAAGGAAAAGATGCTACAAAAATGAAGGTTATAAGAAGGTTAAAAAAAAAAGATAATTTTCTACACACACAAAGATAGGGGTGGTATTTCAAATGGATAAGAAGGTGAGTCTAATCAAGAATATCAACTACTTATGGAATTTGAAGATAAATGTATTGATGAATCTGATGATATTTCTATGGATTCTCTAGTAGAAAAGGATAATCTCATAGAATAAATAACTTAACTTAAAATGCATTTAGAAGAAGCTGAATTAGTAGAAGATAGTCTGAAGAATAAAATCCTAGAAAAGGAGAGCCATAATGAAAATTTATAACTACAAGTTGTAAGTCTAACAAAAGAACTTGAAAAGGAAAAAATTCTAAACATTAGATTTGCTAAAGGATTTGAGACCTTAGAATAAATCGTCAAAGTAGAACGCTCTCATATTATAAAGAAAGGTCTCAAATATAATGGAGAATAATAAAAGACTATAAAATCTTCTGAAACAGGTACATCAAGCTATTTGAATGAAGTAAAAGGAAGTAGTCAACACAGTTCTAACTCTTAGAAAAGGGGTAAGGGATCAAATGTTTCTCAGTGGAATAACCCTTATCACAATCAAAGGTAAATCTACAAAATTAGGTGCCACACTCCAAGGAACTTTTACTTTAATGGTCAATGCTTCACTTGTCATAATTTTTTCATAAGGTTGCTCAGTGTGTTGCTTATAAAACTACCATATCTACAGAGGAAATACAACAAAATAATAAAACTAGGTTAAAGGAATAATCTTGAAATACCTTCTCACCTCTTCAAGATGAATTTGTATACTCCTTTTGCCATAAATTTGGGCATAGAGAAACTAATTGGAAAATAAAAATATGTTTTACTCTTCAGAATGAACAAAAGGAAACAACATCTAAGGTATGGAAAAAGAAAACCATAGAATATGAGAATTGTAGTATAGCTTTATATGCATGAGATCAAGAAGAATTGTGTTACGTTGATAGCGGATGTTCAAAACACATGAAAGGTGACAAAGAGAAGCTTATTTCCTTTATGGGAATAAAGAAAGAAAAGAATGTAAGATTTGGAAATAATTCTCCTGCTTCTATCAAAGAGGAACTATTTTGGTGAAATAAAAGGTTAAATATGGAAATGTTTTTTTTTTTATGAATTAAAACATAACTTATTGAGTGTTAGTCAAATGTCTGATCCAGGGCATTAGGTGGTTTTCAGATAAAAAAATAGTGTGGTATGAAATATGGATATAGGTAAAATCGTAAAAAATGGAACAAGAAATCCAGGTAATGTTTATTTCTTGGGAGGTGGTTTAGAACATTGTTAGTTGAGGAAATCAGAAGATAGTTGGCTCTGACATAGAATATTGGGACACCTAAGCTTCAGTCAACTATAGAAGTTGAACAGAATGGGAGCGGTTCAAGACTTTCCTAACATCTCTCTTCCAGAAAGTACCATATTCAAATCATGTGAATTCGGTAAGAAAACCATAATGTATTTTAATTCCAAAGAAGTTACCTCAAGTAAGCCACTTGAACTTATTCATATTGATTTGTGGTCCTATGAGAAATAAGTCTACTCAGGGGGAATAATACTTCATATTATTCATTTAGGATTTTACTCGCATGTGTTGGATTGTCATATTAAAACATAAATATGAAGCATTTGATAAATTTAAAGTATTCAAAGCTCTAGTAGAGAATGAGCTATATTTGAAAACAAAATGCCTTAGATCTGATAGAGGAGGAGAATTTATATTATATGAGTTTTTCGACTTTTGTGAACATTATGGCATTAGGAGCTAGCTTTTTATAGCTAAAACTCCTCAGCAAAATGGAGTGTCAAAAGAATCAAGAGAATAATAATAAAAAATGTCACATACCATGGTTGATGAGTGTGGAACACCTCATACCTTCTGGGGAGAAGCAACAAATATAATAGTAAATAAAATCAACAAAGCCCATATTCAAGTAGACAGTGACAAAACGCCTCATGAACTATGGTTTGGTAAACCTCCAGTTTTCAAGAATTTTAGAGTCTTTCAGAGTAAATGTTACATAAAGAATAATAATGATAAATTTGGAAAGTTTGAGGCTAGAGATTATCAGGGAATTATCCTTGGATACTCCTCTAGAAAAAAAAGATATAAATTCTACAACAAAAGACTTCAAAAAATTGTTGGATGCATTGATATTGTGATTGGTGAAGCACCGACAGATGATGAAGATACTTCTACAAAAACCCAAAAGAATGTTGGCAAAGGAATCAATGAGGCATCAAAAGAAGGAATTGATAGTACAAAAGGATCATAAAAGATTCTATCAAGGTATGTTCATAAAATTCATCTGGAATCTCAAATTATAGGTGATAAGGAAGCTGGAGTACAAACTAGAAGAACTCTTGTTGGAACTATTAGTTATCTATCATTATCATCCACAATTGAACCACAAAATTTAAATCAAGATAGCAAATATAAATGTTGGGTTAAGGATATGGATGAAGAACTTGACCAAATAGAAAGGAACCATACATGGGAATTAGTACCATGACCTCATGATACAAATGTTATTAGCACAAAATGGGCATTCAAAAACAAACTAAATGGAAATGGAGAGGTAATTAGAAACAAATCAAGACTTGTATCGAAAGGTTGCATGCATCAACAAGGAATACAATTTAAAGAAACATTTACACCTATAGCCATACTTGAAACCATAAGAATGTTCCTTGCATTTTCAAAGTTTCATAACTTTAAAGTATATGAAATGGATTATAAATCTGCATTTCTAAATGGGGATCTAGAATAAGAATTTTATATTGAAAAACCTGAATGGTCCGTTCTAGGAAATGAAAAAAACCTTGTTTGCAAACTCAAGAAGGAATTATATGGGCAAAAATAACCTCCTTGTGCATGTTATTATCACCTTGACAAGTATCTTCAACAACAATGTTTTACTAATGGATTTGCAGATAAAAATTAATATATAAAGATAAATTGTGGTAAACTTTTAATAGTTGTTGTTTACATAAATGATGTCATATTTGGAAGCAATGAAGATTCTATGAGTCAAATTTTTTCCTCAGTCATGTAGAAAAAATTTGAAATGTCATTACTTGGTGAACTAACATACTTTCTTGGTCTTTAAGTTTAGTAAGCAAAGAACAATATCTTTCTCTCACAGATTAAGTACCTCAAGCGGATTTTAAAGAAGTATGGAATAGAAGGCTACAAACTTGTTGGGTATGTTTTATATTATTTCCAGTGTGTGTTATCTCGCATATTGGGTGTGTGTTATTTTTGGACCCTATACTAAGTGGGAGGACCTACCTATGGTCTTGTGCATGGGTTTTGCACATGGTTTTGGGAATGATGGTTTTCTTCCCATGGTATCTTGTAGCTCCATTTAAGGGAAATATGGTTATGCTCTAATCCAGGGTTAATGGATTGGGGTTTTTGGATGATTCAACATGTATATATATGTATTTTGACATTGTAAGAAATAATGAAAAATCAATCTGGTAGTCCAGGTTTTGGGATTCAGGTGAAAATCTCATTGTATATATGTATTATGTTTTCTCCATTGTTTATTTTCTATTTTCAAGAATTTGTTTGTAGGTAATTTATGTATAGCATTAAAACCTACATTTTCTATCAGAGTTGTTTCACCTTCAAGGGGATGCCTTTGCTAGTAAGGGTTCTTCTTAGGCCAGTGGTAGACCCTTTTTAGTGGCAGGTCTACGAGATCGATTCTCGCGGTGAAAGAAGATGGGAAGAAATGGAAAGATAGAGATCGAGAAATTTAATGGTTAGAATTTTGAGTTGTGGTAACTTAAGATGGAGGATCTGGTAGTCGATAAATATCACTCGATTGCGGTAGATCCAGCTACTAAACCAATGACAATGTCAGATGAAGGCTGATGGAATTAGGCTCAGAAAGTAAAGAGCAATATACAGTTGTATATATCATATTTAGTATTGTTGAATGTATTAGGTAATCTATGAACAAGGCTTTGTGGGAGAAGTTAAGAACTTTGTATCAATCTAAGTCTCTGGTGAACAAATTATTCCTACAGAAAAATTTATATAACCTGAGGATGGAGGATGGAAACTTGGTGACAGAGCATCTGAATTCCTTTAATACTATGGTAAGTCAGTTGTTATCTATTGATATTAAAATTTTAGATGAATATAAGTGCGTCAGTTTGCTATGTTCACTACCAGGTTAATGGGATAGCCTGGTTGTTGCAATAGGTAGCAATACAACTACCTTGAATTTTTACGAAATAGTCTCATCCTTGTTGTTGGAAGGTATGAGATGGAAAAATATGGAGGGAAAGAATGGATATTCCTTGGATGTACGAGGATGGTCCTAGAACAGAAATACAAATAATTCCTCGAGGGGGAGATCTAAATCTAGAGGGAGATCTAAATCTCAAGGAAAACTTGTAAAGGTGTGCTGGAAATGCAGAAAGGAAGGACACTTCAAAAATGATTGTAGATCCAAAACTCCTGAGAAAAGAAAGGGATCCTCTGATGCTCCTTATGCAAAGGAAAAAACCACCTCAAATGAATTTGGGAATGTGTACCTGGATTTTTGTTAAAGTACACATCTATATCATGAGGCATGGTTGATTAACTTAGGTGCATCCTTTCACTTCACTCGCCATAGGGATTGGTTCCGTGAGTATGAGAAATATGATGGTGGTGGTGAATTCTTAGGGGATGACAGGAAGGATAGAATCATCAGATGTGGAAAATTCAAGATGAATTTGCAAGGTGGAAGTATTAGAATTCTTATCTGTGTTCTGCATATTCCTGTATTAGCCAAAAATCTAATTTCTCTAACCAAGATGGATGATGCAGGTGTAAAAACAATGTTCAATAAAGATACCTACAAGATGGTTTTGGGAGCACTCGTATTGATGCAGGGAGTTCAGATTGGAACTATGTACAAGCTTATGGGTAGCATTGTTATTAATGGGTGCAACAATTATGTGGTTCCTGAAACTGGAGTAGAAAACCTAGTGGTCTCTCGAGAAAAGACCATGTTGTGGCATCAAAGACTTGGACATATTTGAGAGAAGGGCCTTTGAATACTTCATGATAATGGTATGGTAGAAGTTATGCCCAATTTCTCTATGGATTATGATTTATGTGAACATTGTGTATATGGAAAGAAAAATTGGGTGAGTTTCTCCTCTGGTGCTAAGAGGGCAAAATGGATATTACAACTTGTGCATAGTAATGTGTTTGGGCCTATGCTGATTCCATCACTCAGTAAGTCTGTGTACTATGTATCATTTATAGATGACTTCTCAAGGAATACATGGATATATTCCCCAGGAATAAATATGAAGTCTTTGGCAGGTTGAAATAACTTAAGGCTCTGGTGGACAAGCAAACAAAGAAGAAGATAAAGGTGTTGATGACAGATAATGGTGGTGAGTTCTACAAGAAGGAATTTGAAAATTTCTGTAAGAAGTGTGGTATACGACAAAAAAATACTACTCCATACACACATTAGAAAAATAGAGTTGTAGAAAGAATGAACATGACATTAATGGAAAATGAAAGAAGCATGCTCAATGATGCCAAGTTATGAAAGGAATTTTGGTAGAGGCGATGGAGACTACATGTTACCTGGCTAATAGATCACCTTCATCAGTGTTGGAGGAAAAGTATCCACATGATTTATGGAATGGTAAGAAACCTTCTCTTTAACATCTGAGGGTATTTGGATGTGATGCATATGTACATGTTCCAAAGGACAAAAGAACCAAGTTAGATAGTAAATCTGAAACATGCATATTTATTGGGTATAAAGATAGTTTAAAAGGTTATAAGATTTCGAAGCCAGAAATAAGGAAGCTTGTGTACAACTGAGATGTGGTGTTTAGAGAGGTGAAAGATGTTATTAAAATTGAAGTCCTACCAAAGGAACATCAAAATATAGAGTTTGAGATAAAGGAGGAAGAATCAAAATCTACAACAGAAGAGGAATTAGAAGATGAAGATCCACAAACTCCAGCCATGAGAAGATTAGTTCAAGAAAGAAGGAAGCCATAAAGGTATAGTCCATCTTCTTTCAGTTCAAATTTTTCTTTATCTATTATTAATGATGATACCATAACTGTCATGGAGGAAGTAGATTCAGAGGATGCCAAAGTCTGGAAAGAGGCCATGATTGATGAAATGGCATGTTTACACTAAAATGAAGCTTTGGATCTAGTGGAGTTTTCGTCTGGAAGGATACTCATTAGAAGAAAATGGGTGTTTAAGAAGAATATTAATGCAGAAGCCAAGCTGGAGAAATAAAAAACTCAGTTGGTAGCAAAAGGCTATTCCCAAGTGTCGGGAATTGATTTTAGTGATCTTTTTTCTCCTGTTGCTAAGGTAGCTTCTATTAGATTACTTTTATCGGTTGTTACTAATTTTCATTTTGGCATAGAACAAATGAATGTGAAGACACCATTTCTTCGCAAGGATCTAGAACAAGAGATGAACATGAAGCAACCTAAAGGCTTTGTGGTGAAGGGTAAGAAAGAACTAGTATGTAGGTTAAAAAATTCTACGTATGAGTTAAAACAATCACCAAGGATGTCGTATTAGAATTTTGATACATTTATACAGGGACTTGGTTTCACAAGAAGCAAAGCAGATCAATGTGTATATTTTAAATTAATTGGTGACCGTGTTATTTATGTAGTTTTGTAGGTGGATGATATGTTGCTCATTAGAAATGACAAAGAAATTATCCAAGAATTGAAGAAACAATTGTCCTCCAAATTCGACATGAAAGACCTTGTTGTTGCAAACTATGTTTTGGGCATGGAAATTATACGAGATCAGGAAAAGAAGATGCTTTGGTTAAACCATAGGAAGTATGTCGAGATAATACTACAAAGGTGTAATATGCAAAATATTAAACGAATGAAGGTTCCTATTCCTACAGGTATAAAGTTATATGTTGAACAGCATCCCAAGGCATAAGAAGAGGAAGAGGAGATGTCTCGTGTTCCATATGCAAGTGCATTAAGTAGCCTAATGTATGAAATGGTCTCTACTAGACCAGGCATTGCACATTCAGTGAGAGTATTGAGCAGGTTTATGTCCAAACCAAGGATGAAGCATTGGGCAACAATGAAGCGGGTTTTTAGGTATTTGCATGGCACTAGTGATTATGTTATGTGCTGCCAAGGAAGATCAGGATTAGGTAGAGTTTTGGACATCCATGGCTTTGTTGATGCAAACTAGGTTGGAGATCTGGATTAGAGAAGATCTACAAGCGGGTATCTATTTAACCTATTTGGAGGTGTAGTCAGTTGGATGAGTAAGAGACAGTATATAGTGACCATTTCAACTATAGAGACATAGTACATGGAAACCACTTATCCAAGCAAGGAATAATTTTGGTTGGAGATATTGTGTTCAAGTCACAGGGGCTTCACTCAATGAACCTCTGACATATCATGTGTGTTCATGGCATATTAAACAATACCCTTAATTTGACTACATATTGGAAAATACCTCTAAAAATCACATTATTTAACCCCCTACCAATATGAACCCAATATACCTTCCCAATTTAAAAACCCCTACTTTCACTAGATATTGTAGGTATCCATTTTTTCATTAACATTTTTTATACCCCTTTATATTTTTTCATTAACTTTAGGCTCCATTTTTTATACCTGCCAATATAAAAACCCTCTACCCCCTATATATCCCCCATTATATTATGCCATTTTTTCCTCAATAAATATCCCCCAATATGAACCCACGTGGTATGGTATTTCTCCCCCAGTGAAGCCCCTGTGGTTCATGGGGTTAGTACATCGAGCTATAAGGATAGTAAGTGATAGCCAAAGTGATTTTTTTGGAAAATAACCCTACTTATCATTCAAAGTCAAAGCACATTAATGTTCAATATCACTTTGTGAGGGATACGGTTGACGACAAAAAGGTGTTTCTCGTAAACGTGGACACTTTGAAGAATATTGGATATGCATTGATGAAGTCTATGAGCACTGAGAATTTTTCTTGGTGTAGATAAACAATGGCCATTGCATGGCTGGACCAATGACTAAGCTCTCCTTTGACCCCTTGTGTGGAAATAAAACAACAAGTGGGAGAATGTTGGGTGTGTGTTATATTATTTCCAATGTGTGTTATCTCTCATATTGGGTATGTGTTATTTTTGGACCCTATATTAGGTGGGCGAACCTACCTATGGTTTTGTGCATGGGTTTTGCACATGGTTTTGGGCATGATGGTTTAATACCTATGGTATTTTTTTGATCCAGTCAAGGGAACTATGATTATGGTTGTCCTTGATAACAACCTGCTTAATAAAGATGTCAACATGGTAATAGTAGGATAAGTATTCAGGCCGATATATATGTGACAAAAATATTAGTCAAAGTATATGATTTCAAACGCAGAGGAATGATAAATATAAAGTACGAAGAAGTATAAAGGGTTCTGAGAAGAGAAGACACATAAATACGTGAGTATGGTGAAGAAAAGTCATGTACAGTTTCTGCACAATAGTATTCTTAATATTATGGGTCTTTACCATGGTATTGGCCCATAGTAACGAGTGCGACAATGGATATTTGATACCGTCAAAGAATACCATCGACATAATTACAGAATTTACCTAAGGTATTGGCTAAGGCCCAAGCTATCTAAGGGGATGGAGATCAAAGTACTATGTGTGCATGATTTGGTTTATTGATGAATTATTTATTCTTAAATATGTGTACATCCATGATTGTGATGATGGACCAGATCTTATAGATCTGAAATGACTACACATTGAATAATTTTCTTATGGGTTGATATATTTGTGATGATGATGTCGTGATGTGTGTCTTTTACAGTATGTGCCGAGATTTGGGTTTTATTAAGGATCTATTGTGCAACAAAGGTATTATTCAGTAGTTATAGATATATAAGAAGTTTTTCTTCAGAAAGATCGTGTACATACACAGATCGGATTTCCAGTAGTAGCGTAATGATTTTGTAGGGGACATATTTGTATGTGCATATGCCTCTTCAAAGATGCATACATACGCGAAAGTGTCTTACAAGGGTTGTGTACATATGCTAGGGTTTTACTGTAAATGATGTTTGATCAGTCTTACTGTGTTTGTTGATGAAGTCTTCCATGATGAAATTTGTCTGATAGTGTTTATTGAGGTTGAACCAATTATGTTATGAAATATTGAATAGTAGTGATGCTTCTATGATAGGACCTGTATTTGGTTCAGAAGTTTGTGACAAGATCATTGTGTGTTTTAGTGATTGATTTCAGTAGTGTATTGGTTCAGTTTCAGGGTTCAGTTCTTTGAGATCTCTACATGGGTTATCTTAAGATAAAGCATGTATATACGCATGTACGTCTCTTAAGAATAGCATGTATATTCTGACATAAGGTTGACCAGGGTTTAAAGTCACAAAATCATGTTTTTGTGATGAACAATAGGTGGTCTGACATTCTGATGAAAGGTATATAGTGAATTGAAATGATCTAGCTGCTTTGGTTGTTTGAGAGTTAGTATTTATTTATTCAATGACTTGGTGATTAAGTTAGTTCAGTGATTTCATATAGAGTTGGTTTTAGTATTTTTGTCTGATATTTGGCATGGATCCAGTTTGAAATGTTCTGAAAAGTGATCCACAAAGAACAAAGAATAAAGGGGTTGTAGCTCCCTTTTAGTAGAAGTTGAAAAATAAGAGAAGGATGCAGCCTTCTACAGGTGGGTTCCTACATACTAGTATGAGTCTACACCATTAGAAGTATTGTAAGAAATTACTCTTTATAATAAAAGAAGTGGACAAAGACGAAAACAACAGTGGTTTTTTCGCACATTGCATTTCCACATAAAAATCATGGTGTTCATGTGTTTCTTGTGTGTAATGACTTTTTTTTGTTATTACTGCACATGATTACAATTTAATTAATGTTTAATGAAGCAATGATAGACTATTTCAAGTTAAACAGGTGATGAATTAATTGAAAAATCAGTGAACTAGATATTTGTGACTTTCCTGCATCACAGTCGCGTACATAAATCTGAATAATAATAAGAAAGTTTAACTAGTTTAAAATATTGATTCACCACCCCCCCTCTCAATATTTTTCTAACATGTGCATGTTGGTATGTGGTTATTTTCTTATCATTGGCATGGATTTTGGTGGGATTTGACAATGGATTTTAGCTTAGCCTTTCCATTTCTCGATAGCCATGGTGTGATGGGATTGTTCTCAGTTTGAGCTTTGGGTTGTCGGATGGTTTCAAAATATGGGGTGAGGTGGTCTCAAGAAATTTCCCAAAGGTGTAGGAATCCTTTGACCAGTAATGATGTGATACATGGTAATAGTGTGATACACAGTAATGCCTTAGGGTGGAGGCAAGAAAATTTGTCAAGTATGGTGAAGAAATTCTGAAGCATCCAAGCTCGGTTTGGTTTTGTGATCTCAAGACTAGTTTACATGAGCTCAAGATATAGTGAGAGTGGAGTTGGCTTAACCTCTGAATTCCCTTGGATGTTTATGGATTGGTTTATCCCATGAGATCACACATTCATTCTTGGAGTATGGCATGGGGGTGATTGTCTAAAACAAAGATCTGGTTCAGCCAATATATGGTCTCGTGGAACGTGGAAGTCCTGAACGTGGTTGGTAATTTCCTATGGTTAATACCAACTAAGTTTCGCTTGCTTTTGGTAAGGGAATATATTGGTTATTATGTGGCTTTAATCATTGTTCTCTTATGTATATTTATCTGGTTATATTCTAGTTATAACCACGGTTTTATGACATATCTAAGTCATGACTATTTTCATGTTTTCACTTATAACTAAATAAATAATGAATGCAATACCTAATTGGTGTTAAGAAAATAAATGAGATAAGGTAGTGACCCTTCTTGTTAAACCTTAGATAAGTTTTCAATCACTTATGTTCAGAGTTACCTTCATGACTTGTAGGTTGCATATCTACCAAGTGTTTGACAAAATGTGAGTCCCGACTAGAGATGACCAGGTCCAATCTTGGTTGTAGTTTCTTGCCTACAAGCATTTTCTTCATTTCTTTTATGACTTTTGGAAGTTTCACAGTTTTCTGGGTAGAGGCTACTAAGTCGCACACCTAGAAAATAACCTTAATTCTCAAAATCGCTAGGACATCACTGGAAGAAAAAGGCCACAGTCACACTTATGCAAGCCTATGGGAGAAATTGGAACCCATAGTCGCATGGAGGCATTGGCAAGGGAACAACTGGGGCTCTAGGTCAGGGAAAAGGTGAGTTGTCTCACATATTGGACACCTACAAAGGTTCGGTTACTCCTGGGGGTTCTGTGGCACCCGAGGAAATCCAATAAGGTCTAGTTGTGTCGACACCACTTCTTTAAGGTCATCTAGGAGGTTGAGCCATATCATAGTAGCCCCTCATCTTATGTTTATTGTGGAAACTAGTGAAAGTGGGTAGATGTGAGAGGAGGCGATGTTACATCTCCCATACCAAGTGAGCAAAAAATGCATGTAACGCACGTATTCTACAATATAGAACAATACTTCTCCTTCTCAATGGCTCTGACCTTTCCCTACCACACCTCTCAACTGTCGATAGAAGTTCCAGCATGTGTCATACAAAATGAGGGTGCCCGTTGTGAACAAAGTCCCATACCGTTCGTTCACCCACACCATCAAGATATATATAAATAAAAATAATATGTTATACTTGAACTAAATTTATAATATTAGAATAAAGTTAATACAATCATAGATATATGTTTACTATCATATATATATATATATATATATATATATATATATATATATGGAGAGACATTATAATACTAAGATGACTAAATAATCATAAATATCAATCTACAAGTAATTAGGTAGAATTATAATAATAAAAATTTGGGAATCTGACTTAGTCTATTATATTATATTATAATATTATCTTATAATTATATATTATATTATAAGTTCTATTCTATATATAGGTGTTATATTTCATTTATGAAAAGTTATATGTGAGATATAAATTTATGTTATTTAATATGGATATTGAAATATTTTATTTGGTTTATTAAGATACTTTTATGTTATTAATATATTTTTGTTATAAGTATTAAAGTTAAACTCAACATAAAATGAGTTAGATATCATGTAATACTAGTACAACATCATTAAAATTATTAGTGTGATTGATATAGCTGAAAGCCTCATAAATATAGCTAAAAAAACTATTGCAACATGAAGAATGCCTTACTAATGTACACATTTAGCTTATGAAAAGGTTATGGGTCAACTTTAACCTGAGGGAAAAAAGGAATTACACATGTTATCATAAAATAGATCATTTACTAAATAAAATTTATTTATATATAAATAAATGTTATAAATCATAATTAGGAACTTATTATGGAGGAACTTATTAGAATTGGAATAATCTCAAATCCCTAGTAAATTGGTGGGCGGGGAGCCAAGTGTCATGAATCTAATTTTTAAATTTTTTTAAAAGTAATTGACCATTTTGCTAAATAAAACTTCCTTATATATAAATGAATGTTATAAATAATAATGAGGAACTTATGATGGAGGAAGTTAATAGAATTGGAATAATCTATAATCTCTAGGAAATTTGTGGGCAGGTAGCCACCTTGGATGAATCTAATTTTTTAAATTTATTAAAAGTCAATGAAAACTAACAAACTTTGTAACACAATACAACTATTAATAAGCATTGGTATGAACCATATCCTAACCATATTCCTTTGAGAATCAATCTAGGTCCTTAATTAAAAAAATGAAATCAAAAAGTAAACAAATCCTCATCCACCTTAAGTTAAAATAAGAATCCTTCGACAATTGTTATTATTTTTTTATTAAGTTTGAATTAATTTGTGACTCCATATAAACTTGACTTAAAATGAAGCTCCAAATTCAAGATTTTATTTAATGAGTCACATTGATTTTTTTTGTTATTACTATATTATAGTAAGTATTATTTTATTCCTTTTTAATGTAATTCACTTAGCAATATCTCTTTCATAATGGGTTATAAAAGACTTCTAAAACAAACCAAAAAAAATGAATGAATTACAAATCTACTTAAAAAAACCTCTTAATCAAATAAGAATTCTCTTTTTCTTTATATATGATATCATTGAAATATTTTATTTATGATTTATCTTTTACACATTAAATTATTAATAAATACCTTAATAAAATTATATATATGTAATTAAAAAATTATATATATTACTATATTATATTTGTTTTAATATTATAAATTTCGTATTACTCTCATATTTTATTACAATAAAAATATTATGAATATTTTAAATATAACTATATTTATAAATATTATAATATTAATATATTATAATATAATATTTCAAAATAAACCTTTATTTATATAAGTAAAAATATTAACTATCTCATAAAGATTAAAATTAATTATTATAATATTTTATATATTTTTATCCAGATATTATATTTTTTTTAAATATAACTCACATTTATATAATATAATTTTTATTATAAACCATATTACACAATAAACACCTATGTCCTATGTATATAGCATCGCAGTGTTTCAGATTTAACCTCCAGTATTTAGTATAGCCCGCGATCGTTGACTTTATTTGATGTACTTCTGTCGTATTCTGCTTAAGCGGCAGTAGATTTGGACTCGTGCACCATATCTATATTTATACTTTAACCTCCACTAGTTCTATGCACCATCTCATCTCATTCCTGCTTTGCTTTTCTTTCTGGAATTTGTTTTGTTGTTTTGGTTCATATCAATGGCTTCGAAGCTCGTATTACTGTTGGGTATTTGCATTTTCGCTCTCTTCCTACTATCTCCGGTAACAGCCCGACCAGGTAAAAATACCACTCAATTACATATTACACAGCAAAGTTGAAAAGCTTGGAGTTGCTGCCCTATTACAATACTGTTGTATCATCTTAGTGTCCTCTTAGCCGATGTCTAACTCTTCACCATTTTATGTTATAGAATATGGGGAGGGTTCATAACATAATCAAATATGTGATTTTAGTAAATATAATCTAAAAATAAAAATATCAAAACAAAATTCAGTTATGTTGTAAAAAATTAGCTTAATAGTTTATTACTAATTGTGAAACTGTTTGATGTGTACGGCACATACAGATTGTCCTCCCGAGGATGCAGATGGTGCTGCGGACTGCTGCATTACTGGCCCCAATGGAGAGTGGATCACAATGTGCTGCCCTGATTGCGCAGATGGTGCAGCCGAGGGCCATGTTGGTGCATCTGACGGTGGTCACCGCTAGATAGAATAATTGTGCTAGGTTTCGGTGCAGACTTGGATCTATATAAAGTACTCCATTACTGTTTAGGTTTGTCTGGGAGCTAATAAGAAGTGCAATAGCATTCATTATTTTATAGTATAAAGTACTCCATTACTGTTTAGGTTCATTACTTTACAGTATAAAGTACTCCATTACCGTTTAGGTTTGTTTGGGAGCTAATAACAAGTGCAATAGCATTCATTATGTTATGTGTTATTCCATTTTAATGATTTATCTGTTAAATGTAGCCGTTTTGATGATTGATTTTGTAAAATGTTAATGGGTTTTTATAATAGGTTTTGGACACTCTGTTGACTAGTATATTAATGGTTTTAATGATGATTTGTGTGTTTTAAATATTTTTGAATATATAGTTTTTTATTTAGATTCATATGTCTTGCAAATGTGAAGTGAGATTAAACAATGATATAAATTTTCATCTTAAAGAAAGAAATGTATAATTCATAGTTTTTAATTGTTTTAGGATTCAATATAGATTCATTTTAACTTTGGATTTATAGAGAGTTTATGGTTCAAATTTATTGAAAGTGCAAACTTCTTCTAGAAAACAAATTTGGAAGAATATTTGATTCATTTAGAAAAATGATAAATCCTAAGTTTATAGGAATTATAATGGTTCTTTAAAGATTTGTTCTATTTCAATATTTGATAAATCAGAGATTAAGATGGATATATACTAGTTCTTTATACTCAACATTGATTTGGCAATTATATATATATAGCTAATTCAATGTTGACTATAAAAAAATTAAGCATATTTTTTGTTTTAAGCAATTATTTTTTTATTTTTACTTTTCCAATGAAATATTTTATTGAATATAACTATTGAATTATTTGATATAAACGCACATTATCCACGCTAAAATGTTTTATTTCAATACATTATTAGTTGTTATGAAAACATGTTTTTTTAGATTGTTAATATATTTTTAAATATACACTTAAGTAGTAATAGAAAGTTATATATATATGGAATATTTTCCTAAATATTTCAACTTAATGTGGATTACGATCTTTTGATTTTTTTAATTTTTTTAATTGATGAACATCCCAATTAAAAACATCCCAAATACTTTATTTCTAGAGGAATCTATTAGAGGAATGGTTTTCCTCATACTTTCGATGATCTAGGTGCCCATCTAGGGACATCTAAAAAATGGTCTTGATATTGGTAGTTTTTTTGTCATATATCATTGATATATATTTTGGGGCCTTCCCACTCACTTTTTGAGGTTTTGATGCCCAATTATTGAGCATCTAGTTCAATCTGCAATTCCTCTTTGTAACGAGTTAAAGAAGACTTGAAATGGAGCAAGAAGAGAAAATTCACGGTCTTGGATTTTTCTTGGATAATTTAGTCACTAGTGTGAAAACTCTCTTGGCTTTTTCTTGGATAGTTTAGTCACTAGTGTGCAAACCTATCTCAAGATACCTAGTGAAAGAAACATGTAGAGAAAATGTGGAAGTCAAAGGACATGGGAAACTGGTGCAACAACTATAAAATCTTTTGGCACAACAATGACAAAGTTATGGTCAACCATGGTTATGAGATGAGCTTAAATCCTCAAACTTGATTTATTGTGAAGGCCACCAGATCCCATGGATAGGGAAATAAAATGGATCATCAACATAGAATCCAACATCACAATCATCGTTACAAAGGTCACTAGAGGAGCTTGGGGAAGGTGACTACCTCTTCCACTTGCAAATGTAGGTGAAGGGGACATCACTTCTTGTCGTGTTCATAGCAATGGTTAAGAGAATTTGATCTTAGTTGAGGATTTGTTTGGATTAGCGACTGAGGGAGAAGCTAGAAAGCACAAAGAAATCTAAATTGTGTGCAAAAAATTTACGGAAATTGAGTAACTTGAGTAGTGAGATTCTAACATTGTTAGTGACATCAATACAAATTTAGGGGAAACAACATCCTTCTAGGATGTAGCAGAAACTTACTCACTATAGCAGTGAAAGCACATTAATGGAGGTACATGGTGCCATTAAAGGAGCCATTAAACACTGCAAGTTGTCCAATTACATTGGAGGTAAGTAGTGTGGTAGCAACCTTGATCTGTGTAGAGAGGCACTCCTCTTATGTTTTGAAATGGTCCTTGCTGAGGTTGACAAGGATTCCTTTCTTATTATGTCTCTTCATCCTAATGAAAATTTATCTTATGTTTTTAGTGTTCACAGTGGTCCTTGTAAATCCTGATCTAATGAGACATAGCTATTTAATTTCTTCTTTCGCAAGGGCCCTTACACATCCTCTGGGGAATTCCCCATGGATTTTAAAATTATTTTCTATTTAGAGTTGGAAAAAGTTCAGGGATGAGATCTCAAGGATTAAAGCCCTAAATAGAGAATATTAGGCACCTAATCTCTCACCTGTATTCTTCATACTTAGTCATTCTTCTTGTTATATTCATACTAGTGCATATAGATCCTATTAAGGATTCCTCTTATTGTTTTGCAACAACTAGTGCAGTGACAAGCATCTATATTATACCCTGGTAAGAATATATTTTACTCATTTTATTATTTATGTCATTATACCACTTGGGTAGGTAGAAGTCAATGATTTAGTTAGTGGTTGCTGTGGTTTGTGAGATCCTGATAATAATTTGTGTGAAAACATTATAGATTTGGCATAGAATAGTCTATTTCATAATTTCCTTTCATGTATCTAGAGATATTGACAAAGGTAATAAGAACATTTGTCTTTGTATAAATGTTGTAGCTTTTGACTGGAAGCATTCCCTTGTACAATTTATCTAGAGAGGCATTTTTGTTATTGTTTTCACAATAGATCACTTTTCTTCTTTGCTCCTTGTGTGCACATTCCATGTGACGCTAAGAATGTGGACCCAAAAAAAGTGTGGAGTTACTTTTGAGCTTCCCAGCTTCCTTGGTTCAATACAAAAATATCTACTAAATTAGGAGAGAACATTGAAGATGAACACATTAGGCTTTACATTTATAGTTTCTTGATTTTTAATCTACAGTGTGTTCTTCCCAAGGCTGTCATGGACTCAAGCTAGGCCTTCTATACAAACTAAAATAGTTGATCTAGCTAGGGATGAAATTGATTTTAAGAGTTGCAATTATTATTCATTTATATGGGATGTCTCAAATTTGAGTACCTTGAATCAAACTTCATAGAATTAGACTGAATCTTCTCAATGTCTCAGATTACGGAAAACCCAAATTGTCCAAATTTCAAATGTTCTAATGGCTGCTAAGATGACTCGTATGGAGGAGGACCCCATTCAAAAGTGTTTCATCAGAGTTTGTAGAGGGGTGCCACAGATCTTCGAAACAAAACTAGATTATCAGAAACAGAGTGTGAATGTTACATGTTTTGACATATTTAGATGTTGTGTGTACAAAAATTGGTCACTATTTTATACATCTCAATTTTTATATCACCAGTGTTTATATCATTATTGGTCAATGTAATTAAATCAAAGTGTTCTTAGTGCACTGGGGTAAACCGTTCCTAGTTAAGTTATAAGCTAATAAAATTTTACTTGGCTACAATTTCTTAGCTTGAAAAGAAACATCATCAATTTTATTTTGTGTGTCAAGGGATCTTGATAAAGGAAATAAGCACATTTTGATTTCTATAAATGTTGTAGCTTTTGAATGGAACCATCCCCTACTCCAAGTTATCTAGATAGGTAGTTTTGTTATTGTTTTCACAATAGATTCCTTTTCTTCTTTGCATCTTGTGTGCACCTTCCCTGTGACTTTCAGAATGTCGACCCCAAACAATTGTGGATTTACTTTTGAGATTCCAAGCTTCCTCAGTCCAAAACCAAAAGATCTACTAAATTAGGAGACAACATTCAAGATGAACACATTAGGCTTTAGTTTTATAGTTTCTGCATTTTTAATAGCCATTGTGATTTTCCCAAGGTTGTCACCGACTCAAACTAGGCCTTCTATACAAATTAAAACAGTTGATCTAGCTGATGATAAAATTGATTTTAAGAGTTACAATTATTATTTATAACTATGCTATGTCTCAAATTTGAACACCCTTAATCAAACTTCATAGCATTGGACTGAATCTTCTCAATGTCTTGAATTGCAGATACCCCAAATGGTCAAAATTTCAAATGTTTTGATGACTCCTAAGGTTACTCTTATGGAGGATTACCCCATGAAAAAGTGTTGCATCAAAGCTTGCATAGTGTTGCCACAAATCTTTAGAGGAAAACCAGATTATCAGAAGTAGTGTAAATGTTTCATGTTTTGACATATTTTTGATGTTGTGTGTAAAAACGTTGGGGAGTGTTTTATATATCTCAATTTTATATCAGCAATATTTATATCTTTTATTTTCTTTTTTTTTATGCTAATGGAAGAACCTGTGAGCAATTTATGAAACCAACGTTTCGGACTAGCTAGGTGAGTCCATCATCAGGGCAATGAGATCTATATTTTGAGAAGAGAGAGTCGAGAAAATTATGAGGTTGTTAATAGATGAATAGAAAGATATCTGATATCTTTTAGCTTATAATGTCGGCCTGATTGATTTACACTTATTAATTAATAAATTAATTAATTAATTATATATATATATATATATATATATATATATATATATATATATATATATATATATATATATATATATATATATATATATATATATATATATATATATATATATATATAATTATTTAATAAATTTTTTAAGAGATTGTTTAATATTAATATTATGATTTAAATTTTAGGTTTTAATGATTGAAGAAAAAATTATAATAATAAATTAATTTATTAATTAGTAAGTGTAAATCAATCAGGCCGACATTATAAGCTAAAAGATATCAGATATCTTTCTATTCATCTATTAATAGCTTCATAATTTTCTCGAATCTCTCTTCTCAAAATACAGATCTCATTGCCCTGATGATGGACTCACCTAGCTAGTCTGAAACGTTGGTTTCATAAATTGCTCACAGGTTCTTCCATTAGCATAAATTTTCTGCCAGCCTGTATGGAATCTCTCTTTAACAATATTTATATCATTATTCATCAATGTAGTTAAATAAAACCATTCTTAGTGCACTGGGGTAAATCTTTGTTGGTGAAGTTATAAGCCCTATATGCATTCAATGCAGTGGCAATTAATGTGATAGACGAAGAAAACATTATAATGACACCTACAGGAATGTCAATTATTTAAGACTTGGCATATTATTAGTTATACACTTTTAAGAATTATTTTTTCTGTCTTAGTTAAGATTCCATTGAGCAAAATTTTGGTAATTATTTATCTTGAAGATTCCATTTAAATTAAATTGTTATCAATGCTTTATATTTCTTTCAGATTCAAGCATTGGAAGTCAACCTATCATATTTCATTTATGATTTCTTTTGTTTCCTTTCTGAATCACCTAGCCGCATTTCAAATTGTATCCGTCAAATGATGAGCATATTGGGTCTACTGGGAGGAATTTATTATGGTCTAAGGAGAAAATCACTAATGCCACATGAGAGGTCCAAGGAGATATCATTGGCCCAACTGTTGAAGTAGCAACACTCAACATCTAGGAGAAATATGCTTACCCAAAGAGAGAGAATATGAGCCATAATGTTGAACACCAACATTATAAACCCTGGGTTGGAGGAGAATCACAATGGGTTTCTTCTCATTTTCCCATAGAAGGATGTTCCAGCTTCCATTCTAGTCACAACCATCATAGTCAGCAGTAGTTTCATCATCTTTCTTTACCATTGTCTCGGTTTAGGATTTTTCCCCTAATTGGGTCTATTTTTTCGCAAAGGAATAGATCAAGCCTTCTTCATGATTCACCTTCTTCGTCCTCTACTCAAGGGAAGTTATTGCAAGTAATATATCTCCTATTGATGAACACGTTGGGAGCTCTATGCATGAGCCATTGCCATCAACATTGTCTAGTGAAGCTATTGTAGCAAATAGAGTAGGTGCAAATGCTAGAACTATATGTAGAAGAGCACTAAACAAGTGCCCACAACACACCGCCTTTAAATAACATGTGAGAGAAGAATAGGAAAGGCTTAGAGGCTATCTCCCAAGGGATAACCACATTCTATAGAACAAAGAAAATTATCACCTATTTCTAGTATTGATGAAAAGTTCAATACAGATTATTGAAATTGTCACCTATTTATAGTAGGATGCCATATGCTTCTGTTAAAGATTGGAGACATCCTCTACAACCTATAGATTCTCCTTCTTCCTTGTTACAGGCATGGTGGATCTACATTCTTATTTGAATGAAATCTTTTGCAGGTTTGGTTTTTGTATACTTGTTTACTTTCTAAGCTTAGGAAATAATCTGAAATTGACCAGATTTTGACCATAGCCTATGTATATTATGACACTATAGGAAATGTTTCCTGAAAAATATCATAGAAAAACTACTTTCCTCAATGTCAAAAGTCTTTTTCAAACACACCATGTCCACTGAATATTCATGTGTAATAGTAGCTTCTGAAAGCGATGGGGATTTTCTTTAGAAATGATGGATATTCTCATGTCATCCACTATTGAAACTTGAAATTTTGGATGGTGCTAGTATTTCAGAGTTAAGGATTAGGTGATATGATTTAGGTGGAGAAATATTTTTCAGATACATAACTTCACAGATTTGTTGTCAATATTTGGTGTTAATATTCTCAAAAAAAAATTGTTGATGAATAATTTTCACATTCACAATTACTTGCACCAGTGTTATCAATATGAAAGTTTGTTTTGAGATGCAAGTTACTATGTCCCAGGCTTGATGTGATGACATATTCCATTAGCATACTAGCATCCCATGTGCTATGACCTTTGAGTTGTGTTTTTTATATGATATGTGATTACAAGCTATTGTGAACTCTTTGTTATGGTTGTTATTTGTGATGAAATTACAAGCTATATCTATAGTGGAAAATCCTTGTGGTGGTTTATGTAACCTAAACATCAAATTTTCTAGTTATCATTAGCTAACAGAGTGTTGAATTCCCCACTTGTATGTCAACTGAGCTTCAATGATAAGGCTTTGGTACAAGTAAAAAGGTTTCAAACATCTCTTAAAATACCATAGGTTGAAGAACGGTTGGTATAGGTATTAGTCGAGAAGCAACCAGAAGCTTATATGCCTTGAATATAAATGAATTCCATCTAATAAGATCAATAGAATGAAGTAAACTAGTGCTAAGCTTTGGATTCCTAGATAAACTATCTACCAATTGTTTCTCCATTGCAAAGGCCTTCGATTTTTCCACATGCATTGAGAAATAAAAAGACAGGGAAGAAGAGTTTTCAAAATTATCCACGGTTTCTCCTCTGAAGTCCTACAATTGGATTCTTAGCTCCATTATTTCTCCATGGTTTCTTCCAATTGTTGCTCCATTGTAAATGTCTTAGACCTTTCAACATGGAGTGAAAAATAAAATGAACAATGAAGAAGAGATTTCAAATTTATCCATAGTTTCTGATCTAAAGTCATACCTTTCACTCTTTTGGCTACCCTACAACTCATATTGATAATGAATTCTTCTTCGAAAATCTCTCTCTCTCTCTCTCTCTCTCTCTCTCTCTCTCTCTCTCTCTATCCAAGGCTAAAGTTTTGGTTTCTTTTTGTCAATAAAAATAAATAATTAGCAAAGGACTAAAGCCCATGTTTGCTGTTAAGTCATTAATACTATCAGTTTCCCCTTTTCCTATTAAATAGAACTAAAAATGTTGTAAACTTACCATGGAATGATGAAAACTTTTGCTAGATTCTAGAATACAAGTGCCTACAACATTGTGGAAGTTGTTGTTATACTTCAAGATATCAACGCAGTGAACCCAAATCTCTCTTTGTGGTCTAGTTTGCCCCAGAACATTTCAAGGGGTTATATGTAGGCTTCATTTTTTAATTTACATATGATTCATAAGTACAGAGCTTAGCAATAAAAAAAAATCAAGACATCCACCATGCATTGTAGAAGCGATCGCCTTTTTTTTTAAGAAATTGAATCTTGGATCTAATCTTATGTATCATTTATGCTAGAAATCGTCTATGAAAAGGTGGAAAGTCCCTTCAAATAATCACCTGATCAATGTAGCCCTATGCTTCTCTCTTGTACTTAAACACCAAAGGAAATCCTCTCTCTTGAATCAAGAAATAATCAATGTAGTTAAAAGATTGAAATTAAAACAATTTAGTGTACATCCGTGTGTCATGAACGATTCTCCACAACCACATTCACCTTTGGAATTTGGATTGATAAAAATAAAATCTGACTTCAATCTATTTCTTGAAACAACTGATCATGATACATCAAGTTGAGCAGCAATCTATGGAAGGTTGGTATAGGTAACAGTTACTTAAGGCCAAGAATTGATTGGAAAGGTATGTTAATTTGTGAAGAGATGCTTCTATATCAATTTAATAGTTGTGAAGTAACATGTATATTAGACTTATATTCTCAGCTGGTAACAATATTGTAACAGTTGTGATAGGTTTCAGACCCCTATTTTATACACGGGCAGTGTTTCAGTAGCTGTATTTAGATTCACTCTAAATTTTCATGTTTCATTTATGGTTGTCCCAATTGCTGGGAGAGACTCAAAGAGAAACCATTTTTGTACATTGAGTACCATCATATGTGCAATAAATTAATAGACTTAAAACCTTTAGTTTCTTCAAGACTAGTACAATCGAAGCTCATGTAATAACATTTCCTACCTCTTGTAGGTATTATGTATGGAGAAAACATATTTGTCACATAGCATGTCTGTTAGCCTCTCAGAGCCTCATGTCACATTTAAAAGTTATATACCTGATCCAAGCCACTTCACACATTTAAACAGGCCTATTCTGAAGGATTATAGACTTTGGCATTTTTTAGATTCTCTAGGTAGAAATAAAGAACTTGTATGAGTATGTCCTATATTGTCTCCATGTAGCACTCCAATTTTATCAAGAGCACTACTAGGTTCAAGAAAGGGTGTCCACTATCTCCCACTTTCATTGGGATTTACATCAATGAGCTAGGGATTTTCCTTAATCGGCATAAATATGAAAACAATGGGTGCATGTTTTCATTCTTATTCTTCTTTTCGTTGATGATGTGATCCTTTTGACTTCTTTCCTCAAGGGTGTGCATAGAAAGACAACTGCTTTAGCACATTTTCTATGAGCTTCATTGTTGATGGTCAACATGGGTAAAATTGAGCGGTTATGATCTTCAACGGGTAGGAAGGGTCTTCTAAGATTATCATTTCTTTCTTATGGTGAAGGATATTGAGATCACCAACTCATATTACATACTTCGGTGTTCAGTTCTTAGGCTCTCATTTTAGTTTAAGGCATGTTCAATCTTGGGTCAATAGGGGCTACATTTATTTTTCCCTACTTAAGAGATAGTCTTTATGACATCATTTCTAAGAGATGTCGACCAAGATGGTAATAGTCTTAATTTACTTTCAAACTTAATTAATTAGAAAATAAAAAAACTAAAATCTCTATTGAAATTGCAATTTTATTTTTACTAGGAATTGAAACACATCACGCTAAACAAAGTAGCAACACATGCACATATATAAAAATCAATTTACATCACAGTTTATTGTCGAATTTCCTTGAAATTATGCTTGTTGCTTAAATGAACAATTTGAAACTACTTTTATTTTCACCAAGACACAAAATTTCTCAAAAATAGAAGCAATGTAATGAAACAAGTTAAAGACATAATTACATAAGAGACACTAATTTTCAAGGGAACCCAACTGGGAAAAACCTCTCCTTGTTGTGCTATTTTATTGAAAGAGTACACAAATCAAATACAAGGTAGATTGTCTATTGAGAACAAAGTTTTCCTCCTTCTAACCTAGCATAAACTTTCCATGAATGTTACTTGATCACAACTCCTATAATTTGCACATAAACAAGTTTGAAATCCTTGTGTAATTGCTTCTATTCTTGGATCCTAAACTCATGCGCACATGGCCTCCTATTTTGCAGCATAAATCTCTTAATATGTGCACAGTTGATACTTAATAATATGCACACCACAAGAAAGAATCTCACACAATTCTTGTGCACTCTCTCACAAACCTATGAGCTATTGTCTTTTCTCACAACCTTGCGCACAAAGCAATTGTTGAATTTTGTGCCTTCATCCTCCTTTTATGCTATTCCATCATTCTATAATTGGCAAGTTTACTTTTAAAACTCAGTCTTGTTATTTGTTAACTAAGCCAAATAGACTCTTCTAACTTGTCCTTGCCACTAATAGACATTAAGGGTCTCACTCATTTTTTTCCAAATATAAACTTGCACTTGGAGAGCCACGTAATTGAGCCTCCAACTAGCACATGCACAAATTAACTCGTCCTTTTCCATGAACTCGTAATTGACAAAATAAAATGTTGAAGTCTTTCTTTACTAAGGCACAAGTTAGGAAGACCTTCACTCGCTATTATTTTCAACATCTTTTATTGTTTAAAATCGGAAATACATGAAAATATTTAAACTACACCCTTCACTTACTACTTCCCACTCTAAAAAATTGAATGAAATTCACTCACTACTCCCCATTCTGATAGATTATATGAAATAAACCCTATACAGTTTCCTTCTCCTTGATATGCTAAAGGCACAATGAATTTTGGTACATGCATGAAATTGCTTCAACTGAAATATACCTAAACCGTAGATGTATTCCCAGTCTTGAGATTAATAGCTTCAACCTACATGAAAGATTTTGTGAAATGTGAAATGTGAAGTTATATCACATTCTGTGAAATGTCTAGATTTTCTATTGAGACTTCCCCTTCCATCTATCAATATTCACAGCAGCAATATTACCTCCTCAGTCTTTAATATGGTCCTAACATCACGAAATAGTGACATTCCCTTAATGCAATCTTATGTTAATTTACTTGTTATGATTTTGAGACATGTAAATAGAACCATCTCAAATGATCCATTAAAGATGCTTATCAAATTTCCACTCTTTGTCAATTTATAGAGTATATCAACTATCATTGCACTATCACTTTTGAAAGCAATTGTTAGGCGACAACTTCTAGTTCTAGATTTGTATGATTTAGTCACTAGAGTGGTGCGCTTGATGCTAACTAGTCAAGCTCGTCTAATTCATCAACAATGTTGTCAACTTATTTTACAGTTTCTTCTTGAATGCCCTCTTGGTGTCAAGCAACTGCAACAACCCTTGGATTTCTTAGCGATTCACCATTTCTTAGTGATTCGCCATTTTGTACTAGTGATTTGCAACTTCTTAGTGATTTTACATTTTGTGCTAGTGATTCACCACAATTTTACAAGATAATATAATATGGTGAGAGATTCGCCAAAAATATATATATACATATTATATGATTAATAAAATTGCCTTTCATTTTTCCCATGTATCATGGGGATATGCCGATTTATTATACATATAAATTTAGGAAGGTTCTCGAAATTTTCCCTATTATTAGAGTAGGTTAAAAAAATTTAGTGTAAAAACAAGTGTTTTTACAAGCAATTAAAAAAAATATGTTTTGAGGGTAGAATTTTTAAGTGTATTTACTAGCAAGTAGAAAGATTTTTTTTCACTCAGAAATGGAAACGTCAAGCACAATACTGACTAATCTTCAGATACCTCAGTTTAATGGAAAAAATTATGATTATTAGGCTATTACAATGAAGGCCATGTTTTCTTCTTAAGACGTTTGAGATTTGGTGGAGAATGGCTTTCAAGAACCATCAGATGCAGTAGCAAACAATGCCTTGTCTCAAGCAGAAAGAGATTTGTTGAGGGACAACAGGAAGAAGGATGCAAAAGCCCTCTTCTACATTTTTCAAGCAGTTCATGAAAGTATTTTCCCAAGGGTTGCAGCAACAATGAAGTGCAATCAAGCATGGGACACCCTAGAGACAGCCTGCCAAGGAATGGAAAAAGTCAAGACAACATAATTGCAAATATTGAGAAGAGATTTTGAAACACTTTGTATGAAAGAGTCTCAGAATGTAGACTCATTTGTTACAAATGTAATTAGATTGGTTACTCAAATCGGGTCTAATGTTGAGACACTTGAGGAAAGGAAAATAGTTGAGAAAGTTTTGAGAAGTTTGCCAGTAAGGTTTGATGACATTGTTGTGGTCATAGAAGAGAAAAAGGATCTCTCACATTTCTCAGTGGATGAGCTTCATGTGCCACTAATTTCTCATGAACATAGATTGAATAGAGCAACAAGATCCTCATTTGAGCATGTCTTCAAGACACAAGTTTCATTTGGTCAAGGTCGAGGCAGAGGAAGATCATATGCTAGAGGAAGAGGAAGAATACCACACAGAGTTGGAAGAAGCATCCGTTCAAGCTCAAGTGGAAGGGGCATTACTCAAAATCCAAGTCAAGGCCCAAGCCAAAATCAAGCACAAGGTTAGAGGTATGATAAATCTCAAGTCTAATGTCATTACTGTAAGAAGTATGGTCATTACGCAAATGAATGTAGAAAGAAGAAATATGACATTAGTAACAAACCAAGTGAAAATTTCACAAAGGAAAATCAGAACCATGATAGAATATTTTTAGCTTGTAATGTAGCACAAGAAAAACAAAGTGATATATGGTATTTTCATTCAGGGTGTAGCAACCACATGTGAGGGAACATAGAAATGTTTTCCAATCTAGATGAAAGTGTGAAATCTGAAGTAAAATTAGGGACTGATAACAAAGTTTCTGTCATGGGAAAAGGAAGAGTTAATATCCTTACAAAGAAGTGGGAGAATAAGTACAACTCAGATGTTTACCCTGTCCCTAGTTTGAAGAATAACCTCATAAGCATTGGACAACTCATGCAAAAGGGCTACAATGTAATTTTCAAAAATGTTGTGTGCACAATTCTGGATAAGCCTCCAAGCAGACATCTGATTGCAAAGGTTTAGATGACAAACAATAGAATGTTTCCCCTCAAAATAAAATCAGATTTCGATAAAGAAGGTGCACAAGTACAATTATCAATGAACTCACAAGAGGATGAAAGAAAAGTTGCAGTTGTTACACAAGTGAACTACCAAGCAGAGGTCAAATATGAAAATTGGTTATGGCATTTGAGATTTGGAGTTTTGAATTTGTTGCATAGGAAAGGCATGTTGAAGGGATTTCCACTCATAGAAAATCCGGAGAGCCTATGTGAAGGATGTATCTCGGGAAAACAACATAGAGAGACATTTCCAACAGGAAAGTGAGTAAGGGCAAAGGCACCTTTTGAGATTGTCCACTCAGATTTATGTGGACCAATGCAGACACCATCAATTGGTGGCAACCACTATTTATTGACCTTCATAGATGTCTACACAAGGAAGACATGGGTATATCTCCTAAAACGGAAAAGTGAAGTGTCTGAGCACTTTCACCAATACAAGGCTCTTGTTGAGAAGCAAAGTGGAAACTACATCAAATTCCTTAGGACTGAAAGACGTGGCGAATACATCTCAAATAATTTCTTTCGATTTTGTAGGGAACATGGAATTCACAAGAAATTTACAACAAGGTATACACCTTAGCAAAATGGTGTAGTGGAAAGGAAGAATAGGACCATTATGGAAATGGCAAGGAGTATGTTGAAGGCAAAGCATTTTCCAAATGATTATTGGGCTAAAGTTGTCACTTGTGCAGCATATATCTTGAATAGAAGTCCAACCAAAAGCATCCAGAACGTAGTTCCTGAAGAGGCATGGAGTGGAAGAAAGCATAGTGTCGCTCACATGAGAGTCTTTGGATGTGTGGCATATGTACATGTCTTGGATGAGTTGAGGAAGAAGTTGGACAACAGGGGGGATAAATGCATATTTTTTGGATATAGTGATGAATCCAAAGCATACAAGCTCTACAATCCATCAACCAAGAATGTCATAATCAACAAAGGTGTGCAGTTCATGAAGAGAAAGAATGGGATGGAAGTTTAGAGAATAAATTCAATGTCAAAGCATGTATACCACATGAGGACAAGGAGGAATTAACAGCAACAATTAATTCCTCAACAGTGACTCCCTCTACTCCTATTCAAGCGCAACAAAGCAGGCAACAAACAACATCATTAACAAATAATAGGACAATGTCGCGCAATCAAGCAAGTGCTTCTCCAGGCACACCACAAAGTGAAACACCAAGTGACACGTCAAGCCCGTCTTCAACAAGCACAAGAAGACCAAAATTCAAAAATTTAAATGAGATTTATGAGCAAGAAGAAGTTGATAGTAGTGTTGGTCTAAATTCCTTATTTTCTTTGTTTTTTCATCTAGATGACCCAATCCACTTTCAAGAAGCAGTCAAAGAAGAAAAATGCTTTGTGACAATGGAGGAAGAAATATAAGTAATAGAAAAGAATGACGCATGGGAGTTAGTAAACCTTCTACAAGTAAAAAATGTCATTGCAGTGAAGTGGGTCTATAAGACCAAGAGCAATGTCGACGTAATATTGAAAGGCATAAAGCAAGGCTAGCTGTCAAAGGATACAAGCACCTCCATGGAAGAGTTTATGCAAAGATGTTTGCACCAGTCGCGAGGATGGAGATAGTGCGTAGAGAGGTGGCGATTGTCATGCAAATGGAAAGTGTATCAAATGGATATAAAATCAACATTCTTGAATGGAGTGCTGAAAGAGGAAGTGTATATTGCGCAACCACCTGGTTATGAGGTATAAGTCCAAGAAGGCAAAGTGTATCAGTTGAGGAAAGCTCTTTATGGGTCGAAGCAAGCACTGCGTGCATGGTATAGCAGGATAGATGCTTACTTGTTGGACAATGGTTTTGACAAATGTGACAGTGAGCCTACTCTCTACATCAAAGACAACTATGGTAAGATTTTTATTGTTGTCTTATATGTAGATGATTTGATTTTTATAGGCAGTGATGATTTCCTCATCACTAATTTCAAATAAGTCATGAAGAGTGAATTTGAAATGACTGACTTGGGGTTATTAAGGTATTTTTTGGGCATATAAGTGAAGCAATTAGAAAATGGAATTTTTATTTCTCAAGCAAAGTATGTAGTAGACATTTTGGAGAGGTTTAATATGGAGAACAACAAGCCTGCACCAACTCCAACTATCATGGGTTGAAGTTGAGAAAAGAAAATTGTAGCAGCAATGTCAATTCAACATTATACAAAAGCATGATAGGAAGCTTGATGTATTTGACCGCCACTAGGCTAGATATAATGTATGTAGTGAGTTTGATGTCGAGGGTCATGGAGACACCAAAGGAAACACGTTGGCAAACAACGAAAAGGATTCTAAGGTATGTCAATGGGACAAAATAGTATGGTATTTTGTATGTTGCAACAGATGATTTCAGGTTGGTTGGTTACATTGATAATGATTGGGTAGGAAGTATCGATGACAGAAAGAGCACGCAAGGATATGTTTTTCATTTTGGTTCTAGAGCCATTTCATGGGCCTCGAAGAAGCAACCGATAGTTTCATTGTCGACAGAAGATGCTGAATATGTCATCGCAACAACAACAGCGTGTCAAGTAGTTTGGATGAGAAGGATGTTGAGGGATCTTTACGACGACCAAGAGGGAATGACAACTATTTTATGTGACAACACTTCCGCAATTTCATTGTCAAAGAATTTTGTCTTTCACAAGAGGTCCAAGCATATTAATGCTATATCATTTTATTAGAGATTTGATTAACAATGATGAAATTGTGTTGCAGCACTACATGTCACAGGAACAATTTGTTGATATTTTCACAAAGGCATTAACGCATGAAATTTTTGTTTATCTCAGAGATTGTTTGGGAATTTTCAATGGAGGCAGTTGTGATTAAGGGGGAGTGTTAGAAATATTAATCCCAACCACCGTGCTAAACACTTTGGCAGCAACCATACTTGTCAGAAATATTTTTGCAGTTTGCGATTTTGTTTGCAGGTGGAAGGACTAAAGTTTGAGAAGAAGTACATCATTGATCATTCCACAACAAAGGAATTTAATGAATTTTGGTAAATATGTACGGGAAAACATTCACTCCGCGACTATTTCCCACGCTTTGACATTTACCCGACACTCCACAACACCTGCAAGTTCAGAAAACCATTTGTTATGGAAAATCGCTCTTGTTGTGTATTAATGTTTTATGTTTTGTATAAATATGAATGTAAGTCATTTGCAAAGTTAAGAGAGAGGGGGGCTGAAAGTGGGAGGTAAAGGGAAAATCGTGGAGCAAATTTTGGTGGGTGCCTGAGAAAAACAATGTGTTTTACTGTGTGTTACTATGCATCCTTGGTGAAGCATAAATCACAGTATGTGTGTTACTCAGCATCCTTGGTGAAGCGTAAATCGCAGTAAGATCTTTCTTGTTTTACTTGGAGGAGGAGCCTCCGATTTAACACACCAATGTATTTTCTTATGGTTTGAAATATAATCAAAAGTATGTTATGTGTTTTAATTAAGCCTTTGTGTAGTTGTGATTTTCTTGCCTCAAAACACTTGCCTTGCCGATTTCTGAGCAAGACTCCTCTCCTCTGGCTATGCACTTTTTTTCCTAACAACAATTTTCCTTCAAGGTATAGATTAAGTATCATAGTTAAAGTGATACTTAATGCACATTTTTAATGACATGAAGCTTTGAAAATATATTTTATCACTTTTCATAAAAGTAATAAAATATCTTATATTCCTTTAACCCTAGGGTATGGTTATTCGTAGATCTTCCTCTGGTGTTCTTGTTAATTTTATTGCAATGATAAATTTTTTAAGCAAATTTATGGACCAATTCTTTTTGTGCTTAAAAAATTATATTAATTTTATTTCTTATTTAGTATATTATTTTTAATATTTTATATTTCATGGTATAGATTTATTAATTTAGGATGTAGGGATCAATTTCTTTTCCCCCTCTATCGGCTAGCAGCGGCTAACTGTGTGCTCCCCGGTATCGAACGGTAGCACTACAACAGATGTTGTAGTAAAATCATCCATCCATCATCAACATAATCGTGAAAAGCTAATTTGTGTAACCAAGCTCTATAGCAGATGTTCTTCTCCGGTTTCGTCTGCTGGTCTAATGTCCGTCCTCCTGGTACTTCTTTTCAATGCGGGAGAATTGTTTGAATAACGATATAATGCGGGCGGGAGAATCGTTTGAATTGGGCGGTAACGCTACAACGCGGGCGGGAGAATCGTTTGAATTAGGCGGTAACGCTATAACGCGGGCGGGAGAATAGTTTGAACGGGGCGGTAACGCTATAATGCGGGCTCACGGACTGAATGGCGAATGCAGAAATGGGTGAACAGAAAGAAAAGCAATAACAAAGCAAGAAAAGCATGGGTGAACGTAATGCGGTAATGGGTCATCGTTATCCCAAAAATTATGCAGAAGTGGTTTACAAGTGGAGTTGTAATTGTATGTGGTTTATAGATTCACTATATAAACCCCATAGTAATTATGAAAATTGTATACCATCTCTTTCATCTTAAGCAGCACGCTAATTCTGGAAAGCGTGAAGTAGGAGGCCTCTCAACCCATTGGTTTATTCAATAAAGTGTCACATCATCTTTAATATTTCTATCCATCTTTAATGACACGGTGATGAGGGGGCTTATTCGTTGGTACGTTCCACTCCACTCCATTGGCACTCAGGATGGGGGCAACGGTCTAGAATGACTCGTGCATTTCGGCCCATAATCCACAGACAGATGTTATCCATAATCCTTCGTGCATTTCACAATCCACAGAGAGATATTATCCTTCGGCCCATAATCGACAGACCGATATTATCCATAATCCTACTCATACACAGCCATCCGCGCGACCGCGAGGCCTATAAATGGAGGCTGCATTAGAGGTCATATATCATTCCACCCAGCATTTCATTTCCCATTGTAGAGGTTATATATATATATATATCATTCGAGATGAGGTACTCATTTGGCTTTGCATTGGCAGTAATGGTAGTAGCCCTGATGGTGGGCACTGCTGTAGGCAAGCCAAAGACAAAATTCGTATCGTCTGCGTGTAACACGCAGAAGATCCAAAGAGGAAGTCCTTTTTTTAGTACTCTCGGATCCCTGCTCAGAGATCTAGAGGAAAACACTGCCTTCAGCGGTTACGACTACAAAGCGTCGCGATCAGGCTCACCCAGCGCCTATGGGCGTGGGATTTGCAATCAGGGAATCTCTCAGTCTGATTGCACCGCCTGCCTTAAAAACCTTGGCGGCCGCATCAGAAACATTTGCGACAACGCCATCGGTGCTCGAGTTCAGCTAACTGACTGTTTCATCCAATACGAGCAGTACAGCTTTTAGTTATGTCAACGTCTAGTCATACGTATATCTATGTTTACGTTTGTGTCAATAAAGCGTCTCACATGATTCTCTGAGCAAGAGAATCTGATGCTGTGCTATTCTCACCAGGCACTATCTAAATCCTTCATATAATATAATAAAGCTATTGCGCAGTTATGTGATAATTATTATGGTTAAGAAAATTTGAGAATATATTTGTTAATATTATGATAATTTTATATTTTAAAAATATAAATTATAAATATTTTTTAAAAATGAAAGCCAATAAATATTGAAATTTTAGATTAGATCTGACTCTGTCAATATTTTTTTTATTGTAGCTCAAAAGTTATATGCTTGAAATTTTATGAAAAAAGATTAATAATAATTAAATCTTTGCAATGAATCAATCAATTATTTATAGGATTATATAAATTAGATAATATTAATTTAAAATTTGATATGTTTGAAAAAATTTAAATTAATATTAATTTATTTTAATTTTAATTTTATGATATGTTTTAGATAAAGAAATTAATTTATTTCATTATATAATAGATTTTAAATTCTAATTTAAAAGTTGATTGTTTATATTTTTGTTAATTATTTATATTGAACTAAAAATTACATATAAGTTATAGTGTGTTGAGAGGTGTTGGATATTTTAATGTGGGTCTAACGCTAGAGGCCTATATATAGAGTAAAGGTTTAGCTTAGTTTTTGGATATAACAAAATTTGAGTTGAATCAAATTTATTATAAAAAAAATTTCTCAAATTTCCACAAAATGAGATTTATATTTGAAGAAATTTTATCTCACTCTACACTTAATAAATCCTAAATAAAATAAATCTATATTGTTAATATAATTGAACTTATTTAGGTCCACAAAAAAAATATAATTGATATCTAATATTTTGCTTCAATTATTTTTAGAAATATATACATCTTCACTTTTTTTATACATAGTTATAGAGATGGATGCTCAATACATAAAAACAAAAATTAAATATCTATTTAAAAATAAAATAAAAAAATCACTCCCATTTATTGCTCCTAAAGTATCACCAATATATGAAATTCATGAGAATATAAATTTTATAATTTAAAAAATGATAAAACTAATTTAATTATATAATTAAAACGGGAAAAATTATAATTCTTAAGTTTAATTATGGTTTAATTTATTTTTATTATTTCTATCAATTTCAATAATGCCAAATGTATCATAAAGTGATTTTGTTGTGTATGGGTGTTTAATTGATATAGTTACATTAATTCTTCTTCTTTATTTTGTTTGATAAATGGATATTTTCTTTCATAAGAAAAAGTTACATATAGCTTGAATTTCTAAAGGAGGACGAAAATGAAGGAGATTTTTGAAAGTAATGAGCTTCCTACCAAAAAAACAACAATGATAATGATAACGACATCAAAGACTTTGATTTCAAGGGGAAAATGCATGTGAGTTTTGCATGACTTTCCACCCGTTCACTAATTTTTTAGTGTTTTCTTGGATTAGTGACTTGTTGCTCTTGCAGCCTCAATTTTAGCTTCTTTAATAGAGACCACCTTGAATTCCATCATTTAAGCTGAAGACCGAAGTGTGAGGAAATCGATCCTAACTATTTTCTTCGAACCTCCTCATCTAGCATATCCTTCACATATTTTCCATGTCATTATTCCACAAGGTAAATCAGTCATGGGTCGTCTAGATCCATATCTTCTAGCAGGTCTTCTACTTTACCTTCTTCCAATGGGGGCCTTATCATTTCCTATGGTAATGAATTTTGCTAGTTCTCTTTCAAAGACTTTTGCATGTCATCTAAGGGGCTATGGGATTTACCTTTTGTTGATTGTAGGTTTGATTGAATATTGAATTACTCTTGGGACTCCTTCAGAGAGTATTTCTGATATAGGGATCTGCTTAGGATTTGATGTACCCTAGGGACTCAAATTTCTACTTTATTGGGGGTTTCCACGAATCAAATATCTCTTGTTGGGAATGCATTTTTTCAAAATATTCCTTGGTAGTCATTGAAAAATCCTAAATAAGATGTTCATATTCATGACAATGTTTGTATCTAAAGGGGACTTTTTCATAATCTAGAGATTTCTTCCAAACATTATCATGATAAATATGTATGCGTGGAAGAGAGTAGCAGATATTCATGTATACATAATTCCATGCATATGAAGTGTACCAATACTATGAAAAGTGTTTCAATGGCATTTTTTATTCCTTCAAGGCTCTCCTCCTCCCAATATTGCTTGGGAGGATAAAAGAGATAGACCCACATTAAGGAAACAAGGAAATTGTCCTTTTGTGGATTATAATTCTCTTTCTAGAATCGCATTTGAAAAAATATGGCGCCCATCAAAATCCTTCAATCTATCTTCCTATCTAAACTAAATATCTATAAAAAAACTTGGCCCCTAACTCCAATTTTATTTGACACTAGGTGTTGCATTTATTTTAGGTCCACCAAATCAAACCCTTTTTAGAGGTCCATAATAAATTTTCACATCATAGCATGATCCTACATACATTGGATATATTATCTAATCTTATTATATTTAGCCTCATATTTTGGATCTTGAATTTCCTTTCACACAGAGCACCCTAGATTCTTAGGTTGTCATAATGCACCCAACGAAGAGTTTGTTACGAAACAATAAGCCCCTCTTTGTCCAATTGTTATATGAATGGGAAGTTATACACTAGGAGATTCATTGGGAATACATATGTATATATACTCATTATGAACACTCGAAGGGGGTAGATCCCCCTTTTGTAGAGTGAAGAATATATGGATAAGCCCCTCCTTATCCAGTCTTTCTGTGAAAGGGATGCCTTATGCGAGGAGATTCATTGGGAATACCTATGTATCTATACTCATTACAAACTCCCAAAGGGGGTAGATCCCCCTCCTGCGATTGAAGAATATATGGATATGCAAAAGAAATCCTAGAATTTATATAGTAGAGCCAAAAAAATATTTTTTATATTGATTCATATTATAATTAATAAAACTTTAAATTTTATTTTATTTTTTAAATATTCTCCTCTATATAAGTGATTTAATGTCTAGAATGAAAATTATTTATACTCGAGAAAAATAAATAAGATGTTGCTCTATTATAGTATTAGATTATAAAATAATAAGTAAAAGTAAAAAGTAATAAAAATAATAAATAATTTATATTAAAATTACTACATTATAAACAATTTAATAAAAAAATATTCATAATACCAATATTATATTACATTAAAATAAAAATAAAAATAATAATCATGATATTTCCAAACTTCATCTTTAAATATAATTATTAATATTTCTATATTTACACTTATAAAATATATATGATATAAATAATATTATTAAAAAATAATTTGATTCTATAAATATATAATAAAAAATTAAACTATAATTATTGAAATTCATATTGTAATTAAAAAATATATTTAACATGATTACCCTTACATTCACTCTAATTCAATTTCACCTAACCAATGTATTTTAATTTTCATATCGGTACTCATAGTTCCTTTTTTCTGTTCTTGTTCGGGTTCCTTTCATGTTGTTATTTGCTTTTAACATAATAACATTAAAGATTATATATTTTTTTTAATTTTTCAAGTGTATTACTTTTCATATGCTTGTAATTTTATTAGGCTTATAAAATAATAATTATATTAATTTAGAATTTTAATTTTTGTGAAAGACATATTAATTTTTAATATTGCTTAATTAATGTTATTAGTTTTATTAAATAACTTTTTACATAATTTTTTCATCAATCTTTTTCTTTTATTTATTTATTTTTATTTTCATAGTTTTATGCGAGTCCACATGTGAGAAATCTCATGGAGCTTATTTGTTTGTCTTTTTCATAAAAGATGAGGTGGTTTTGTTTTTAGGCCCACATGGATTGCACCAACCCCTAATGAATAAATGATCTAGACGGGATTTCTTTCAAAGATTTACAAGTTTGATTTTAATGGGGCAAAATTGGATCTTAATGGGTCTTACAAGTTGGATGTTAGCAGGGTTATAACATTCCTTCCAAGCCAAAGAGCCGAAAAAGAAATGTTGCAAAACCAATAGCCAACTAATTCAATATCTCGGTGAATTTATGGTCAATTCGGGGAGGGTTTCTCCCATGAACATTGATGGGAATGAGATTTTGGGGGTTAATCAAAATCCATTTTCCTTAATAAATTAATCCTAAGGCCTGTGGGTTATGGCCCACTAAGCCTATCGAAAGCGCTTTGAGGCTAGAAGCCTTTAGAAATCATGGACCACACATATATCAGAGGCTTTACACTATCGAGAGCGTTACATATACTTTTAGGCCTTAAAAACCCCGTGGCCATACAATTATCGGAACACAGGAAATACATGGGAAGGACCACGAAAACCCCGCTATGAACCCATGGGCTAGACTTCAAATATCATAACTCTGCACCTATCTCTCTATCGGGTCTGTCTTCTACTTGCCGCAGCATTGTTCCGATGCCAACACCTCCGATCCAACAAAGCTCCGATCGTTGACCGATGCATATCGGCGATATTGCCATAGCGCTCATCGACATATCGGCCATCACTCTTCCCTACTCTATGACCTTCCTATTTGCGATTGGAAATTTGATCACAACCGTCGATCCTAGATCTGATCCGACAATTGTCATTCAATCCCAATCCACTATCGCATTATCGTTTCAATGCTTCTTCACCGATGCGATATATCGGTGATCGCCCATCGACACTCCTTGAAGTCTGAGGCCCAGCCCTTTAGAAATGATTTCTGCTGATGCGATAACTCTGTTCCCACAGACATGATCCTATCCGCCATTTGAAGGAATTCTATGTTAAAACACAATTCTACCACTGTCTGCCAAGCACGGATAAATTTCATAAATATCTCTAGGTCGCCATCTTTCCTTCTCGTGATCGATGGTCGATTAACCTGCAACATATGAACACACTTATAACGTTGGCTTCCAGGCCATTAACACACATATATATATGAAACAGAGACAGGCGCACAGTGCAACACTGAAAAACACATATATTATATTAACACAACACACTTACAGTTAAGGCATTTCAGCCTTAGAATAGAGTCTCTCTCGACTACATTATATCTATATCACTCTCTCCTCTCTACTTTGAACACGCAAGTTCAACACATATATATAAGAACATTGGATCAGATCATAGTGAAGGATCCGATCATATCCTCTAACAAAAAGCCCCAAAGCTCTCATTACATGCATGCATATCACAGAATGTATATTGATAATACTCCTCAAGACCTTTATCCATTTTTGTCCATCTTTAAATCTTTTTTAAAACAGATTTTCCCCTGTTCTGCTCCCCTTGTCCACATCTTTCTCTTCGCTCCGCTTTGGATTCCTCCCTTTGACTAAGGGTGCTAGATGCTCCTAATGGGAATGAGATTTTGGGGGTTAATCAAAATCCCTTTTCCTAAAAAAAATCAATCCTGAGGCCTGTGGGTTATGCCCAACATAACCTATCGGAAGCGCTCGCAAGGCTTTAAGCCTTCATGATCATGGACCATTTAACATTATTAGAGCCCATATAATTATTGGGCTTTATTACCATCGGAAGCATACATATGCGACTTAATCCATAGACCCCCTTTTCCCATTCCACTATCGGAATACAGAAACATCATGTAAATCTCGCACCTAACTAATATGCTGGACTTTAAATTATATGTACCTGAATCTACAGATCGTCTGGTCCGCCAGCTTAAGCGCTACTCCTTTAGACCCTCGATACACCCGATCTTTGATCACTTCTTCCCGATATCGGCAATGTCGCATTATCGGCCCATCGCATATCGGCAGTCGCATTCCACCGTCCCTTGACCTCGGTTAAGTGCGATCGCCGATCACACCTGACTTTTGATCGTCGATTTGTCACTATTAACGAATCAACCTTTCACTATTCCATTGTCCAAGTCCTTCAGCTTCTCCGATATGCCATCGCCGATCACATCTGGGCTGTCGATATGGGCTTCCGATCCGACAATCCAAGATCCATCCCTATATCGCTGATCGCTCGCTATGATGGTCAGGTTTTGATAGCACCCTAAGGCTTCCGCCGATGAGAAATGATCAGGACCGTTGATCTCACAGATCTAGCAGATCCTGTGTATCATTTCTCTAGCCTCCGCTTGGACTTAATCTCACCGTTTTGATGGAATATGTGCTTTAAACCAGTTCCTCTGCCACACCTGCATTCATAAACGACTCCAAATATAAAAATATTCTATTGGATCGTCATCAATCCTACTGTGGTCGATGGTCGATCAACAATCTTTCACAATTGGGATTAAACCCTCAGCACACATATACACATAACAGATTTAAAGGAAACATCCTACAGAGACACGCGGGAAACACAAAACACATATATATTATATAGTAACAATTCTAAGGCATTTCAGCCTTAGCACAGGCTTGCCTATTGCTACATCACAACACCTCTGAATTCACAATTTCTATTCTATATTACTCTATCTCTCCTTTTTCTGAACATGCAGGTTCGTGACACACACACACACACACACACACACATATATATATGGAAGCATTGTTGGATTGGATCACAGAAGGATTTGATCAATCCTCTAGCCAAAAGCTCGAAAGCTCTCTATGCATACTTGCATATAACACATGGCAGATTACATTTTATAAAGTCTTCTTGAGACTTTATCTACTCCATTTTTTTCTCTGTTCTAAAACAGAAAAGTCCCTGTTTTGCTTCCTGGTCCACGTCCTCCTCTTTGCTCTGCTTCGGATTCCTCCCTTTAACTAAGGGTGTTGGATGCTCCTGCACCAGACTCTCGAGGCACAAAAATCTATGACCTCCTTGTCATATGATTCTCCTTGTTCTTAGCAATTCTACCCACTTCACTTCTTCAGTGGAACTGCTTTTATGATCTTCTATGAGCTGCAACCAACCCTTTACAACAGTAAGTCCTCCTTGTTGCCACTTACCTCACCAGGCTATCCTCTGGACTTGGTATTTTGGCAAGCTCTATGGTTCTCTCCTCAAACCTCTTTTTGACTAACAATTCTACCCAACACTTCTTTTGCTGGAATTGTTATCTCTAAGATAACTCTACCCACAATCGCAACTATGGAGCTGCCTCAACAACTTCTACCCAACCGCAGTTGGAAGTTGTTCTCAGCTTCTCTTGAGCACTCCTTTCTCTTAGGCTGCTACAAATATTCTCACTTTCTGTTGTCATTCTCTGTGGGATAGTAAGACCATAACTCTCCAGCTCTATCAATTGTACCTCCTTCTCCTCTGCTTTCTCTCTGTAATCCTTCTTTAATCCTCCTTTGCACGCAAAATATTCTTCTGCTTTGATACCACTTGATGGGAATGAGATTTTGGGGGTTAATCAAAATCCCTTTTCATTAACAAATTAATCCTGAGTCCTGTGGGTTATGGCCCACTAAGCCTATCGGAAGCGCTGTGAGGCTACAAGCCTTTAAAAATCATGGACCACACATATATCGGAGGCTTTACACTATCGGGAGTGTTACATATACTTTTAGGCCTTAAAAACCCCGCGGCAATACAATTATCGAAACATAGGAAATACATGGGAAAGACCATAAAAACTTCGCTATGAACCCATGGGCCAAACTTCAAATATTATAAGTCCACACCTATCTCTCTGATCACATACTCATACTCATTCATGCTTTTTAATGAATGTGCAAACAAATTATTACATCTTCCTGTCTCCATGGCTACTTGAGACACATCTTCTTCTTCAGAAACTGTAACTATAGCTTCTATTATACCGTCAGGTTCTCTCATCAATTTCTCCAGCAGTTTAATCTCCTCTTCACACTTAGCAAGCACTTCATCACAATTCTCTCTTCTTCCAGCTTCATCCTTTACATGCTGTGTTACAATATTAAAATATTGTCTTCCTTCGACCCTTGTACTCTCAAGGTCTTTTTGCTGTAGCAAATCACTACTTCCCTCATTCAAGTGGTCTTCTTCATCACACTCTATTCTCCTAGAGTACTCCTCCGGACTTTCGACATCTTCAAAAGACTGTCCATCTTCTGTAAAACACTCCTTTCTTAGTGTTCTTTTTCCCTTCGCTATGTCTTTCCCATAGACTTCCTCTTCCTTAACATTTTTTAGTAGATGTTCTTCTTCTTCACCGACTGTCTCAACAACTTTCATGGCTATTTCCACTATGCCTATCATCATGTTGAACTGATGATCTTTTACTATGCTTTCAGCTAACATAGTCTCTTCCTCAAGTTTGCCTTCAGTCCCTTGCTATTCTAAATCCTTCAGATGATTTAGAAATTTCACGATTGTCTCCTCTTCAATCTCTTCGAGCCCTTCACTTGGTTGCTTGATATCTTTCTCCAGTTGTATATGAGATCTATCTATCTCATCTTTTTCCAAAATAGAATTTAGATTTTGTTGGTCTTCCTCCTTCTTCATGACAATATCAGCCAATTGTTATTGAAAATGAAATTAACTCAGACAAATAGATAAAGCACACATAAAAACCAGACAAAAATATTGGCGGAAAAGGCTTCAGCCTCAGGTATTCTCTCTCACATTTTCATTCATTTTTTTTTAATAATTGAATATAGTGTTACAAATAAATAGATGAGAGGTAGTGTTCTCAAGATAGTGCGTGCTATCTTAAACACTTTTGGTTGAGATAATTTCTCCTTTGGTTGACATAATTTCTCACCAGACACACACCACTATAGGAGTTATCTAAACTAACTCCTATCTTAGAGGAACAACCCAAGAGTTAGGCACAAATTCCTAACTTGGAATATTTAATTTATTTATTTATTTTTGGATTTATTATTGTTTTATGAGAGAGGCTAACAATTTTCCTTCACCTACAAACATGCACAGATTGTTAGATTTAAAATCATCAGACCTTTTGGTCTCACTTGAAGTTTTAGTCTTCAAGTCTTCATCTTTACTTTCTCCTAGAATTTCTCCTTGTTTTGGTTCACAAATGGATTCTTCCATTTCTAACTCAACTTCCTTGAGTTTTCCCTTCAGCCACCTTACTTGCTTTTGCTGTAGCCTTCTCTGCATCTCATGCCATTCCACTGGCTTCTTCCTCAAGACCCAACCTAGTGTCTGGCTTTCCTCAAGCATTCTCCTTAATGCATTGAGTTGTTCTTTTAATCCAGCAACCTCTTTGTCAATTTCTTCTTGACTCATCTATTAGGATCCCATATTGTCTATTTTTGACCTTATATTTTGTCATTATATTACCCTCTTCAACCCTTACTTGAAAGCCTTTGCTAGTATTTTGACTTAATCATTCCAAAAGGTATATAGTAACTCTCCTCATTGCTATATGTTTAATTATTCAACATGTAATCATGCTATCTTTATAATTGATCCTTGAAGTTGACTAAGTTGCTGAACAATTGTTGAAATTGCCTAACTGGCAGGACCACATTTTGCAGTTGCTGAAACAGCGGAAACAACACAAACTACAAAGTTGAAACAGAAAGAACAGCACGAACCTCGAAGCTGAAATAACAAGAACAGCATGCGAACTTCGAGGAGACAGCTGAGAATTGCGTAACAAATTTGCAATAGCAAAGGAGTCTGACCGATTACTACATTGGTCGTAATGATCATGATCCACATGACTATAACAACATTCTGTTAACGAGAACTAATTTCCCTATTTTTGGTACAAAGGGTTGAACTAGAATGTATAATGAAAATCTTTTGTAATAGATGTCTCCTCTATAAAGAGGAGACATCTACATTAGAGAGGGATGTATGGAGAGAGGATGAACAAGCCGTAACACAGGAATTGTAGTGAAGGGATGAGACTGAATCTTTCTTGTAATATGGTATATTTACAGATGAATAAAGTTCTGTTCTGAGTATTTCATCTTAGTTTCTGTGTCCTGGGGAATCTTGTCAAAACGAAGGGGCCCACCTTCATCACAAGATTCACCCATCTTCTTTCTGTTGTGTGTTGTGTGTGTGATTTCTGTTTATATCTTATTCAAGAGTACTGCTTCTAATGATATTTTGCTGAGACTATGATTTCCTTTTAACTAATTGATGCTGTATATGAGTGCCTCACCGGTGATTAGGATTTACAGAGTGTATTGGTGAACTGGATAACAGAGGCAAGTGCTGAAAGTCCTTACTCTGAGGATAGGGTCCTGATCCTTTGTTACAGGATAGCCATCACTCCCTTTTGCAGATTTGTTTTCTTTAATTAATTATCTGTTCTTATTCCATTCCTGCAACAAGCTGTAACTGCTGTAACACAGAGTAGGGGTTTAATAGGGAGTGAACTTTTTATACTACAACTTTTAATACTATTAAGATTGAGTACATACAGTAGGTAGTCACCTTTGGAATAATCAGACTTTCCCGGGTTGATAATTTATGTGGCACTCGACTGTTTTATTAATAAACAATTAAAGTGACCAACATCATCCTCTCCCCATTTTCTTTGGCATCCTCTTTCTTATATCCTCTACTATGGCTTCTCTTTGAACCTCTGCTATGACTATTAGCATTCATCTTCTTCTCTTATTTCTTCATGAGCTCCTTTGCAACATATGAACACACTTATAACGCTGGCTTCCAAGCCATTAGCACACATATACATATGAAACACAGACAGGCGCATAGTTCAACATTGAAACACACATAAATTATATTAACACAACACGATTACAACTAAGGCATTTTAGCCTTAGAACAGAGTCTCTCTTGACTACATTATATCTATATCACTGTCTCCTCTCTACTTTGAACACGTAGGTTCAACACATATATATAAGAACATTGGATCAGATCACTATGAAGGATCCGATCATATCCTCTAAAAAAAATCCCAAAAGCTCTCATTACCTACATGCATATGGCAGAATATATATTGATAAGTCTCCTCAAGATTTTATCCATATTTTTCCATCTTTAAATCTGTTTTAAAACAGATTTTTCCCTGTTTTTCTCCCCTGGTCTACATGTTTCTCTTCGCTCCTCTTTGGATTCCTCCCTTTGACTAAGGGTGGTGGATGCTCTTGCATCAGACTCCCGAGGCACAAAAATTTATTACCACCTAGTCATATGCTTCTCCTTGTCCTTAGCAATTCTACCCACTGATACTTCACTTCCTCAGTGGAACTGCCTTCATGGTCTTCTGTGAGCTGCAACCAAGCCTCTGCAACAACAAGTCCTCCCTGCTGCCACTTACCTCACCAAGCTCTCCTCTAGACTTGGTATTTTGGCAAGCTCTATGGTTCTCTCCTCAAACCTCTTGCTGACTAACAATTCTACCCAACACTTCTTTTGCTGGAATTGTTATCTCTAAGATAACTCTACCCACAATCGCAACTGTCGAGCTACCTCAACAACTTCTACCCAACCGTAGTTGGAAGTTGTTCTTAGCTTCTCGTGAGCACTCCTTGCTCTTAGGTTGCTACAAATCTTCTCACCTTCTATTGTCGTTCTCTGTGCGATAGTAAGACCATAAATATCCAGCTCTATCAATTGTACCTCCTGCTCCTTCTTCTTTCTCTCTAGAATCCTTTCGCTTCTCTTACACGCAGAATCTTCTTCTGCTCTGATACCACTTGATGGGAATGAGATTTTTGGGGTTAATCGAAATCCCTTTTCCTTAATAAATCAATCCTAAGGCTTGTGAGTTATGGCCCACTAAGCCTATCAGAAGTTCCTTAAGGCTACAAGCCTTTAAAATTCATGGACCACAGCTATATCGGAGGCTTTACACTATCGGGAGCGTTACATATACTTTTAGGCCTTAAAAACCCTGCGGCCTTACAATTATCAGAACACAAGAAATACATGGGAAAGACCAGGAAAACCCCGGCTACGAACCCATGGGCCAGACTTCAAATATTATAAGTCCACATCTATCTCTCTGTCGGGTCCGTCTTCCACTTGCCGTAACGCTATTCCGATGCCAACACGTATGATCCAAAAGAGCTCCAATCGCTGACTGACGCATATCGATGATATCGCCATATCGCTCATCGACATACCGGCCATCACTATTCGCTGATCTATGACCATCCGATTTGCGATTAGTGAGTTGATCGCAACCATCGATCCTAGATCTGATTCGATGGTTTTTGTTCAATCGTAATCCACTATCGCATCATCATTTCAATGCTTCTTCACCGATGCGATATATCGATGATCGCCCATCATCACTCCTTGAAGTCTAAGGCTCGACCCTTTAGAAACGATTTCTATCGATGTGATAAATCCGTTCCCACAGACTTGATCCTATTCGCAATTTGAGGGAATTCTACGTTAAAACACAGTTCCACCACTGTCTGCCAAGCACGCATAAATTTCATAAATATCTTTGGGTCACCATCGATCCTTCTTACGATCGATGGTTGATCAACCTCCAACATATGAACACACTTATAACACTAGCTTCCAAGCCATTAACACACACATATATATATATATGAAATGTAGACAGGCACGAAGTTCAACACTGAAACACACATATATTAAATTAACACAAAACGATTACAGCTAGGGCATTTCAGCCTTAGAACAGAGTCTCTCTCGACTACGTTATATCTATATCACTCTTGCCTCTCTACTTTGAACACGTAGGTTCAACACATATATATAAGAACATTGGATCGGATCACTGTGAAGGATCTAATCCTATCCTCTAACAAAAAACCCAAAGCTCTCGTTACATGCATGCATATGGCAGAATATATAGTGATAATTCTCCTCGATACTTTTATCCATCTTTTTCCATCTTTAAATTTGTTTTAAAATAGATTTTTCCCTGTTTTTCTCCCCCGGTCCACGTCTTTCTCTTCCTCCACTTTAGATTCCTCCCTTTGACTAAGGGTGTTGGATGCTTCTGCATCAAAAACTCTCTTTCCTCCTCTAAAATCTCAATGATTAAGTTTCTCACATGGATTATAAGGGACCTAATGGAAAAATTAAGCATCACATTCTAGAAAGCAAGACTACTAAAGAAAATTTGGATATCCTTTTAATGTAAGAGACCAAATGTGATCACGTCATTCTATGTTAACTAGTCCACTTAGCTAGTTGGGTTGCATGCAACCTACTAAGAGTTCAACTTATATATTTTGCATTTCTCCGAAATAATGTTTTGATCGAGCACCCACTACTTAGTCCCATGCAGATGATAAATGCCCTCGAGAATGTGCTTTGCATGAAGGGATGAAATGGAGATCCAATTTATGCCTACTATTTGCCCATTGTCCATGTAATTCTATTAACCTAATCAAGCCATGCTACTTAAATATTATTTCCCATATCTTATTGCAGTACCATACCAACATCATGCATTTCCATACTAACTGTTTACCATGAGCCCATGCATGAAAACCATAACCTTGACAACAACAGATTTTACCCAAAGAAAGCACAACCCACTCCGATACCACCCTGTAACTACCTCCTCCCACATTTACCCACTTTCACTGGCTTTCCTGGGGTAAGCATGAGCTGAGGGTCATTATGATAAGACTCAAACTCCTATATGACCTTAAGAAAATCGATTCGAAAACATAGACCTTATTGACTTCCCTCACGTGTTACATGACCTCCCAAAGCTACCCAACCCTTGAGCTAACTCTCTTTTTCATTGACCTAGGCTCTCAGTCGCTCCCTTGGAAAGGCCTCTAAGGGATTGTAAGCCTCTAGTTGCTACCATAGGCCTGCTTCCTAGTGACTATGGAATTTTCCAGTTAGTCTGTGACAACGACCTCGAATGTTGAGCCATTTTTTCAGGGCTAAGACTCAAGCCTCTACCAAGAAGTCAAGGAAACTTCTAAAAATGGTGAATAACATAGAAACGAAGCTTCTAAACCAAAAAATTCAACAAAGACTTGAATTTACCCCTCCCAACCAAGACAAACATTCCGTCAAACACATGGTGAACATGCAACCTACAAGTCATGAATTCATATCTAAACATAGGGATATGAAACTTATCTGAGGTTCAACTAGAAGGACCAATGGCTTCTCACAATAGTTTCCATAACACCAATTAGTTCATCCATTCATTAATAAGACTTCCATAATTAAAATGTGATAATGGCCATACTTAGATTTGTCATATAACTATGATTATAACAACCATAGTGTCAAGTAGATAATAAAGACAGAATACCATTAAAGCCACATAATAACAAGTATAATTACTCATCAAAGAAAAGAGAAACTTATACCTTATTAACCATATATAAAAGTCAACCAAGTCAAGGACTTCCATGTACCGCCCGCCTATAGATTTGGTTGAACCAAATATTTCTCTCAACCAATCACCCCCTTGCCATATTCCAAGAATCAATATGAGATGTCATTGGATAAACCAATTCATAGAAAAAAAAGGGAATCCATAGCTTAAACCACCCCCACCCTCACCATACCATGATCTCACCTAAACTGGTCCCGAGATCATTAAAACCAAACTGAGCTTGGATGACTCAGAATTCATTCACCATCCCTTGAGGAATTTTTCTATCTCAACCCACCTATTGAGGGCATCCCAGAGAAAACCATATCCACACCCAACCCTTGGGCGTTTCTTGAGACCACCCCACCTAGATCCAAAACCTTTCGGCAATTGAAATCTTAACCAAGAAAAAGTCCCCTCACACCATGGCTGTTCGGAAATGGCAAGGTAATGTTAAAACCATTGTTGAAACCTAGAAAAAACCATTCCAATGACAACAAAGGAACCAAATACACACATGCACATACCATGCATGCGAAAACCAGCTAGGAAATCATACATGCAATCTGTAACCTGCAAGTATTCTCGTTGAAGCTACTTGATGCAATGTTTCCTTGCTTGATTCTTGCTTTCCTTGTCCTTCCTTTACTTTCCTTTTCCTTCATTTTCTTGCTTGCTTCCCTTCTCTTCTTGGTGCCTTGCTCCTCTTTGAGACTAATTCCAAAATAAAACTAACAAAAGACCCTTAATCGATGCTCTGATGTAGTTTTATTATTGATTTCTCTAATTTCTTCAATTTCCTTCATTTTCCTTCAATCTCCTCCTTACATGAAACTTGTGACCTTTCACCTTCCTTTTGTCCCATTTTCCTTTATTTTCATAAATAAAATACCAATAATGCCTTTTTTCCTTTTCGAAGACTTTGCTAATTTTCCCTTAGCCATAATACATAACAAGTGATGCCTACTAGGATGTTTTACCCAACATTAAACTCGAAATACAGGTCCTATGACCTTGGTATTATTTTGTCTTTATTAACTTTATTACATGAATGTTTAGCCCATGTTTGTTAGACACAATTAATAATAATATACATATCCATAAATTTAAAGAGAAATAAAACCATGATAGTGTATATTTTGGATTTTCGAATATAGTTTCATTAGATCTATTTTGACGAATTATATAGTAGAATATCAATGGATAAAATTAAATTTATCTAGTAATCACATAATAATAAATTGAATTCTAATGGCTAAACTAAGGTTAATGGTATATTTAATCAAATAAGGTTGTTGGAGGGGAGACACTTGATCCTAGAAAGATGTGTGATGGTGACTAACAACATATCATAAAAATTGATTAGTTAGCAAGGGAATTGGATTTAGTAGATCCATGAGGATCTACTCAAAATCAATATCACTCGTTTACAAGCATAGTAAAAGGGAAATTTACACCTATCATTTTAGATATGTGTGTGAGCCGACTAATCACTAACCAAGTCCTAACTTGCACAAATAATACTTGTGTGTCATGAAGATAGTTTAATAGTTTATAAAGGTGGGGATGTGAGGGAATCGAGGTACAGGAGAGTCATCACAAGGACCACCTCCTCCAAGAACCCCATTTACATCACCGGTGATAGTTGTCATATTGTGCTTCATAGAGGTAATTAATACCAAACAACTTAGTTGGACCTAGAGCACCTTCCATCTGGGGTGAGAAATCCTGAAGGATCAACCGACTTTAATAGAGGATCTCCAACTAAGGACATTACTAGGGAGCTTCAAAATATTAAGCTCCCAGAATTTGCTAGAAGTCATGTGAGCGAACAAGTAGAACCTAGGTTGGAGGAAATAACAAGATGTTTCACAGTAAGAGAGTATAATTCCAATTTGAAGGCTAATATAGAGATATACCAACTAAGTGATAGTGATATTAATTCATATTATAATTGATAAAAGAATTAGTACCATTCTAAATTTTTTAATGATAAGAATTATTTCATTTAGGTTACTAAATATAACTAGATTCAATTGATTTTGTTATATTACAAACAATTTATTTAGAAGAATACTCACCATATGGATTTTACATGAAAGAAAAATCAATTAATGATAATTCATATTGGTAACCTATTTTATAATGAAGAATATATTTTCATATTTAAAAATATGAAATTTATAAATAATATTGTTAAGAATTAGCATAAATTTTATCCTCTTAATGTTTGAGAAATTTCTAATAAAATATATTTATGTAAATATAATTTTTTGTTTTGTTTGTCAAGTTAGATATTACAACATGCTTGACATTTGGCTTGAGAAACCATGACCTAGGGGCATATAAGCCATCAAAATCACCACAGGATCACACACTGCATTTTTTTCCCACAAATTGGTGACTTTCACATCACGGAGTAACTTAACAGCACACCTGATCACCGCCAAAAGATCTTTTATAAATAGAATTATTTTAATTAATATTAAGTCACAATTAAAATGCATTTATATAAATATAGTTATTCTAATTAGCAAAATGTCTAACATTGTTAGTATTATATTCAGTGTGAGTCAATTTAAGCCAAGTAGTAAGGTTTATAAGTGGAGAGTTGTAATGCTATGTGATTAGTAGATCCACTATTAAACAAGTATATATTTATATTCACTAATCATGGAAAGAGTACAACATCTCATTTCAAGTTTCTTTAATTTCATCTTGTCGGTTTCGAGATGCTTAACCCACCTGTGAATCATGGCGGTTGGGGCATTAAAAACACCGCCTTTTTCAACTTACCATTGCTTCTAAAAAAAATGACAAGCGGTTAGTGGTGATGGCCTCTAGAATCAAATCATAATGGCTAAATATCTCCAAAACAAGGATCTCATCGGTTGGCTATGTGTCAGTGCTTCAGACCCTCCATATATCTGATTATCATGGCGCAGTCTCCTTCACACTAAGCATTGGTTGTTTGGGAATCTCAGATGGGACATTGGCTCAGGATCCATCCCAGAGATAGGCCGAGAATTGCTCTCAGGCATGACTGGTCCACATTTATTAACTCCTCCTCTGATTACATTTATGCATAATCATGAAATTTTTTGATTAAAGATATTACAAATGCTTATCTTTCCTCTCCTTCATTCATTCATTGGAACTATTCAACTGAGCTAAATATTCCAAATCCCTTAATTCTATAATGGAAATTATATATTACTAAGCTCAAAATCTCTGGGATTGTCATCTTTGTTAAGAAATTTACGGCAGAGAGATAAATTGTTATTGAGATTTACAGAGATTTATAGAGAGGAATAATAAAATAACCAACAACAATACACATAAATATTATACACATAATATTTATTGGAAAACCCCAAATCTGGGGAAAAGCCCAACCCAATGAGTTCTCATTAGCATTGGCCAAAACCCTGGCCAATCTGGTCAAGTGAGTCTTCACCACTCACCTCCAGGCCTACATTACAATGAAGTATTCCCATCCTTTTATAGGCTCCATTAAATGCAATACCACAGACCATAATACCATGGGTACACTATGCCATGTGCCTAAAACCACTACTATTTAACTAGGTCAACCTTGACTCAAACCCCGAGTCAATTTTACCTAACAATTCCCCCCTTAAAGTTGACTTGGGGTTCTTTGACTAAACCCTACCAAAACCTGCTAAGTGAGACAATCCTGCTCACTCTAGCCCTTAACCCCTTCAAATTTTTTACCTGCGAATTGTTAACTCGACATCCCCTTATTACCTAGGTCTAACCTAGAATTTATAGGTAATTACCTAGGGGTACGCATGCCTTACTAGGTCTTACAGCAGTATGCCCATTTTCATGCAAATTAAAATTTTCACTCCATTATAATAAATTTTTTTTTTTTTGTTTACCCTTGTTGCTATCTTTGTACATATGACATCATTTTCCATACAAAAAGAACCCATATACCGAATTACATGGGTCACCATCGACTATAACCGCCAATTATCTAGGCATTCTTTTTTAGGTACATGGTCCATCAATTAATTATTCCACGTGCACATATCCTCCTCATGCACTGAATCTCTCATGACCCAATAGTGTGTAACTTTGCTTCACAATCTATGGCTTTTGATCCATCTGCAAGCAAAACTTAATTATCTCTATATCTACCAGGCCAATACAAACCCTTGGTAACAAAAAATGTCGTTCAGAAGCCAACTTAGCTCTGATACCAGTTGTTAAGAAATTTACGGTAGAGAAATAATTTTTTATTGAGATTTACTGAGATTTACAGAGACGAATAATAAAATAACCAACAACAATACACATAACATTTATCAAGGAAAACCCCAAATCCAGGGAAAACCCCAACCCAGTGAGATCTCATTAGCATTGGCCAAAACCCTAGCCAATCCGGCCAACTGAGCCTTCACCACTCACCTCCAATCCTACATTACAATGAAGTATTCCCATACTTTTATAAGCTCCATTAAATGCAATACCACGGACCATAATACCATGGGTACACTATGCCATGTGCCCAAAACCACTACTATTTTACTAGGTAAACCTTGCCTCAAACCCTAAGTCAATTTTACCTAACAATCTTTCCAAAAGAAGACAAATTTATTTTCTTTGGTGGCTCACAACAGGGAAAGGTAATTGTTAATGAGACATATAGGATAATGACCTAGCCCACCACACAAATTTTGTTTTTATCTTGGCTTGCTTGGTCATGGAAATGGAATTTTCTTTTTAAAATCAAGTGTTTGTCATGGTTGGTGGTTCACAACGAGATTCTAAGCTAGGAAATCCTATGCAAGAGGGGATATTAGGGCTTGGGGAGATGCAACCTTTGCATTTGCTCCAGAGAGGACATCCATCACCTCTTTCTTCAGTATCGCTTTGCTAAATAGGTTTGGACATGTCTTATACACTTGATCAACTCCGTTGTAGTTTGGGATCGCATAGAAATTGTCTTTTGCCTTGGTAGGTGGACAATGGGTCATCAAACCCATAGGACATTGACTTTCTTTATCATTTGGGAGATTTGGCTATCTAGGAATGCTCTTATCTTTGAGCAAGTGATGTCTGATATCTAGAGGACCAATTGTAGAATCATATCTTACTATCTAGAGTATTCTTACTTTTTTCCTACGAATTCTAAAATCTCTCGTCCACCTCGCAATATATTGTCTACATTTCCTGTCCCTTTTTTTGATGTCAACCTTCTTTTGGTCTCTGTGGATGTGGTATAGTCATTCATTTAAGGTGAGTGAGCTCATACAAATTTCACATGCACTATGGCAATGGCTAGAATACTTGTGCTTAATTACTCACAGTCTGAGGGGTCTTGCACTATGCTAATTGGCTCGGCCTTAGGGATTTTACAGTTTTTGGAGAATCTAAATGTGTCATTGATTAGGAAAATGATAGAGGTTCTTTAAACTCTACAACTCTCAACTCATGGAAAAGAAGAACTAAGTCCTTGATCAAAGTTTTCCACTCTGGCCCCATCTCCCACATCTATTGGATCCAAAATTGCAAAACCAATCTACTCTCCAAAGAAGTTTGTAGTTCAAACCCTAAGTATAGGATCAACTTCCAGTTTTTTGGATCTGGCATTTTGCAATGTAAAGTTCACAATATGATATAACATGTCGGTTATTGTCATGATTTTTAGTATACTCTATTTTATTTGAACATTTTCCTCGGTTTTCGAATTTCTATATGTTGCACCTTGCATTTTAGATTGTTCATAGTAGCTACAACATACATTTTTGTATGGCGGCAAGTTTCAATTTTATAGAGGACTTGGACTAGCCAGAGTGAGAATATCCATATTATAGAATATGCACTTTCTCTACAAAATTAATTGAAAACCTTTTTTGTGTTTTGAAAAATATAATCTAAATCCCAATCAACCAGTTATTTTTTTAATAATTCTGAAAAGATGGAAATAACGTGTTACAAGCTCTTTAATTATTTTTCTTATCTTTACTGACATGGATTTTTCTTATCTCTACAGACATGGTGGTGTTATGAGGATGTACGACTTGAGGGTGGATCACTGTCAAGATACTATCTCTCATATTCTTAAAGTGTAGTAAATATTCTATAGCATGGGAAATGTTGGTTACTTTACTGGACGTTTGGTGTCCATTTTCGTTATCGTATACAATGATGGTATGCATATGCTAGCATGCATGCATGATATCGCTATCCATGGCATGTTTTAAAATTAAGCGCGGGACAACCAATGTTTGAAATATGGTGCCCTCCATGATCAATAATATGCCATAAATAAAATATTAAATATTTATTACTCTATTTACTATTTGTTTGTTCCACACATATGTTGGAAGCTCAAGGTTTTGCATGATTTTGATCAGCCTAAAGATCCTCGTAATTTTTTTTACAAGGTAGATACCCAATTTATATTAAAAGGTTAAGAATAAATTATTAAATAGAGAGGAATTATAATGTTTAAATATTTTTGTAGGTTAAGTTTAATTAAATGATTAAAAAATATATCATAAAGAATTTGATTTTTATATTAATATTTAAAATGTATTTTTATTGTATTTTCAATTTTAATAATTTTTTAATTTTGTTGAAGTTATATTAGTTATCAATGCTTTTAAATTTACAAAAAATATGCCTCTTATAAGTTGTAAAGTTCAGAAGTTTTTAGTTTTGAAAGTAGTTACATAAACTAAAACATGGTGATCATATGAAAGAAAGTTTAGAAATTTTTAGCTTGTCACAATGAAGTGATGTTTGAGAAATTGTGATGTATCACATAAATAATAATATAGTGGGAGATGGAACAAACTGATTTTGAGTGAAACATTATTGTCATAATCAATGAAAGTTTGAGAGCAATGTGTCCATTTCAATTTCATGTGAATTACATTTAACAAAAGATTTGGTTTGATTTTCATTGAAAGTATTCTCTCTTTGGGTATGATGCACAATCTATGGCACCATGCTTGAGATATCCAAAGAGGTGCACACTATCACATGGAAAAGACAATTTTTCTGACACAAAATAAAGATTTGGTTGTGGAGAGAAAATATTGAGAGAATGTGATGTGTCACATAGAGAATATTTTTCATGCAAACCTATTGCATGGAGAAGTCTTTTTTCGCAACTTACTGTAGTCTGTGGAAAGAAAACTTGTGTGTGAAACACCAAAAAGAAGAAAATGTTGTGTCATGCTAAAGATTTCTATGGTTCATGAAAAATGCAAAGAAAGTGCCCTTTTTAGAGATGTTATGTATCACAAAAACAAAGAAAAATGATCTTTGTTGCAATGTAGTATTACATAAGAAAATAAAAAATTCCATGAAATATGGTGGCAGAGAGAAAATTGATGCAATATCCAATGAACTAAAATTTCCCTAAGAAAAAATGAAGAAGAAGAAAGTTTTTCTTTGTTGTGGGACAGGAAAATTTATGTTGTGTGTGAAGAAAAATTATGGCAGTGCAATGTATCATATGAAGATAAATTTCAAGATGATGTGATATGCTATAGAGATGGTAATTTTTTTTGGGAAATGTGAAAAGTTGCAGAGAAGGGACAATTGAAAAGCTGCAATTTTTCACAAGTAAAACCATGTGGGGCATGTAATTTAATAAAGGAACGACTCTTGGAAGATGTAAAAATGATCTTTTATCCAAGTTTTTTGGAGAAATTGAATATTTGAAGTGGTTTTTTGTCGTGAACATAAGATTTTTTTAAGAAACCCTAGACTTCATGAAGAACAAATTCCGTTCAATGTGAAATTTTATAAGGAAGAAATGCTTTGCAAGATGATATATGTCTCACAAGAAATAGGATGAGGTGTGATACATCACAAAACTACAAATATTTTAAGCATGTGAAACATTGTATAAATAAAAGATGTGTAAAATTTCATGACTGGAAATGAGACAGTGTGAAACTTCACAAATTGTAAAATGTCATGACCAAATTATCTTTCAACACAAATTCATTTGATTATAAAGAAACTTATGCGATTGTCATTATCATTGTACCCTCTCTCATTCTGTTGTCATGCCTATTTTTCATATTTCATTGTACTCTCTCTGTACTCCATTGATATAAAACGTCTTAAATAGGCTATTCGTTTTACATTAATTCATCATTTCATTGTTCTTTTTTTTGTTTCTTTGGGGTGCGCTCCTCCTTTGTATTTTTCTAGTGGTAATTACTGCATGTCTATGTGGTGTGTGTTTTTTCTAAATACGTATCTCTTAGTGGTGTGTTTTGTCATAGGTGCATGTATGTATTTTTTTGTTATGTTATTTTATTTGTTTTGTATATGTGACTCTACGTGTTGAGTTGTTGTGTGTGAAGTGGGAGAAAGAGTGTTGAAAGAGACCAACATCCATACATGCATTTGTGATTACTACTCAAATTCTAAAAAACATGATCCAAAGGAGTGACGATGGGGCCAACCAAAGGTAACGAGAAGCCTAGATATTTGTTTTTCGTTTCAACCTTTCCTCTAGATTTTATTGATGTATTAATATGTGATTTGTCCTCTGATGGAAGGGAATGTGTTTTTTTTGGTCCTCACTCCCGAGATTTTTACCCAAGAAAGGAATTACTGATGGATTGGTGTGCACTTTAGTCTGGTTGGGTGGTTGGCTAGTGATGAAGATAAGGAAAGGCACAAATGCAAAAGAAAAAATGTGTGCAAGGACAGAAGGTTACACCTCTAATTCCAAATTATCTTTTAATACACTTTCATTTCATTATAACTTATGCGGTTATCACTGCCATTGTGCTCTTTTTTTTGTTATGCCTATTTGTCATATTTCATTGTACAGTCTTGTTCTGTTATCATGCATATTTGTCATATTTCGATGTTTCATGATTTTTAAAGGAATGATGGGATAGGATCCCCATCCATTTTAAGCATGAGGATTCTTCAGTGTTATTAGATATTAGGTTGTTGTAAAAAATTGATGTCCCTGTGCTTCCTCTTGATTGATCAACTCGTATATTCAGCTACATGAGTGTCTTCTAGCATGATATCCTTCTTCGTCTCCTTCTTCATCATCTTATTATAGCATGATAGAGTAAATGCACCTAAAATTCACTCATTACAATACGACATCAATCTGAAAAACCCCTCGCCTAAGATGTTGCATGATGATCCACTTACTGAGGTGGAATTGGGTGACAGGCTGAGAGAGAGTCTCAGTGATTGTGCAATTTCACAACTCAGGCAATCAATTGTTAGGACTGAGCCTTGAGACTACACAATGCATAGTTCAGGCTGGACTAGTCTTGAAGATTACGTAGATAGGGGGTTCAAGAAGCCAGGCTAAGGGCATCAGTACTAAATTTTCCCACTACGTAGTGCTAGAAGGACAGGGAGGCTAGGTTATTGTGCAAATGTACATTTCAGGAGCTCAAGGGCTAATCTCACAGAATGCACATTTTAGGCTTCACTGGAGGAAGTGATAGCATAGTTTTGGAGCTCAGGGGTTGGGCTTGAGCACTAGGCTTGCTTAGTGCACAGCTTTGGCAGGCAGAAACTGCACATTACGTAATTCCAAGGGACAAGTTTGGTGGTTGAGGGCTGTGGCTACGCAATGTGTAATTTAGGCTAGCTGAGAGAGGCTAAGTGTTTAGGTGAGGGATTTTTCCCAAATTTTATTGTGTTAGATCAATTCCATGAAGTTGAAAATTAAAAGCAAGACTCTGAGTATGATCTAACACATATATTACTCGATGACACAACAGGGAACAATCAGAACACATAAATAACACAGTTCCCTCAATGTGACAAATTTGTGATGTTTGGCACCAAGTCTGACACCAAATATACACTTTGTGATGACCGTGATGACACTTGTGTGACAATTATTAAGACTTTGGAAATATTTTTGACACATGTTTTCATGGTAAGACAACCTCATTTACACAAAGATTACCCTTTGAAAACACCAAAACTAGCTTTTGTACATTGGGTGATACTTAACATGCTAAAAGACAACACTTTGATTTTCTCACAAAGGGGGCCAAAACATTTAGAGAAAACTCATGCATGTTCAGGTTGGCTGAGAGAGGCTGAGTGGTTTGGTCAGGGAGCTTTCCCAATTTTGACTAAGTGTCGAATGAGTGCCATGAAGTTGAACAAAACAAGACTTTGAGTATGATATAACACTTATGTTACTTGACGAAACAATAAGGAACACTTAGAACACATGAATAACTCACTTCCCTCAATGCGACAACTTTTCCATGACTGGCACCAAGTGTGACACCAAAGATACACATTGTGATGACTATGATGACACTTGTGCAACAATGCTTAAAACTTTGGATATGAGTGCGACACATGTTTACATGGTAAGACCAACTCATTTACATAAATATTACCGTTTGAAAACACCAAAACTAGATTTTGTACATTGTGCGACACTTATCATGCTAAAAGACAACACTTTGATTGTCTCACAAATAGGACCAAAAAACTTAAAGTAAACTCATGCAATGACTCTTAATGTTTGCGAAGAAAACCTATGAAGTCAAAGTAGGCTTCGAAATTTGAATTTATCAAGGTGGATATTGGTGGCCACCCACCTATTCAACCTAGACCTCCAGTTCATTTCATTTGTTTCCTTTATTATAGCAACATTTAGTGTTTTTAGCAGTTTATCAGCTCCTAAACATTCGGAGCTATTTTGACCCACTAAACAACCTTTTTTTGTGTTTTGCAGCAGGCCAATAGTCATAGGTAGGGGCCTATGGTAAATCACGTTGTACTTAGAGAGATATTTCCAACAAGGTATCATACATGCCAGAAAAATATCATATGACCAAGTTATGACCTAGGGAAGTTGGCTGCCCAACTAACCCCAACAAGGCCCACAAACTCTGGGCGTTCCATATCTCGGTGTTATGATTTTGGTTGTTTAGGATTTCCCCTTATTTTTCAATAATAAAAAGGCCCTTCAGCCTCATTGCAACATAGTTCATAGGCATTTAGCCGTGACATCTCTCCTCAAAGATGAGCTACCGTTGCCCGAGCTAGTTTATTTCCATTATTTTTATAAGCATCTTTCAATTCTTTGATGTTAATGCAATGAAGGTTTATTTTTGCTGCATATTTGTGTTTATGTTTATATTTGTATTCTGTTGTGTTCCTGCATAAGTCATTATCATGAATGTAAGCCAAATTTTGGAGGGTGTTGTAGCTTATAAATAATTTGAATAGAAAAATTGTCCCTAAGTGGTGACAACCTAGTAGCAACATTTTATAATGCATCTGTAGCTTTCTTACACATTCTATGAAAAAATATAATATTAAAAGCTTGGAATTGAGAAATAAAATGACATACCTCTTATTGATAACTTTTCAAATTGGGTGGCATAGCGTATAATATTCTGTACCTGTCATACCCCAATCTCAAAGTCACTTATTCCTTAAAGAGCCCCAACTTTGAGGTCAATGGATTTATGTAAGCCCGAAATGAGTGCTCCGTATTCTGAAGTGTTATTAGTGCACTCAAATTCTAAGCAACAAGAGATCATGTGTTTCTTGTATTGTAGGTCTACTAAAGCACAACCAGCTCTTGTGCTATCCTGTGTCTTGGAACAGTCAAAATACAAAATCAAAATATCAAAAGTACAAGAGTTATGCCCTACACTAGTATTATTGCTATCTACTACACATATTCATTTCCGCCAGTTGGGCTAGGAAGGAGTTCCAAATGTGTGTCTGGTGGGATTAGTGAAGGCTAAGAAAGGTAGCATCCAAGGTTAGACTCTAAGAAGAAATTTCCAAAAATTAAATCTGCGAAAGAAACTAGCTCGTTCTTCCCCTCAAAGGGGGTGACAGTGTGCTTCATGGAAGACTCTAATTTCACCTAGATTTGTTTGTTCTTGCCCTTATATTGAAGACTTAAATGTGACCAATCGGTATCAACATACCCATGTAATTTGCTGGACCAATCTATACTCAGAAATACACCATAGGCTTATGGAATGTCCACAGGTACTATGCTTATGAACTAGTGAACTCGATGATTAGATGATAGGTGGATGAGAAAATTTATGAGCTCACCAATAGCATGGATAAGGGTCTTGTCTAACTGAATGATATGTGCATTGGTCTTATCCCATTTGGCATTTATTTTATTTGCAACAGATAATGCCATTACATTTACAGATGCACCAAAATCAACTAAGCAATAGTGTACATTGTAATAAAAAATTGTGAAAGTAAAAAAAAATGATGGGCAAAGTGTGTTAGCTTCTAATGTTAAAGAATTAATGACAGACTCCATGGGACCAGAAGACTTACCAGCTCCCTTCTGCAAAGAAGAAACATCTTTACCGGAGAAAGGTTGTTCAAGAGCTTGGACAAGTAGTTCTCATTGGCTTTCTATCCTTGTAAGATCAAATATTAAAATATTAGCGCACGCTTTCTTCATGTTTCCTAGTATATTATAATCTAACAGAGCAAACATTGTTGAAGTGTATGGATGAGTGGATTTGACTGAGACTTACAAAGTGGTAGGCTTACTTTTACCATTGACATAAGTGTTGTTTGTGGTGGCGGCTTTTCCAGACTTACCCTGAGTGTTCCGAGCTAAGTTGATAGACAATGTTATATTTCTTAACAAGTGTTCCTTCAATTTTTTCCTCGTCGACTCTGGTTCAGAAACTAGCCCTTGGCTCCTCAACTTATATAGATGATTTTTCTTTTAATTTGGGGTCTCAATCGATGTGGTTCTTCGAAATTTTTCTTTTCAATTGTCAACACATAACTGAAGGCATTCACAACTTGTCTGACACTCACAACCTCTTCAGCCACATCAATTTCTTCATTTTCTTCTGTTTTCTTTGTATGCTCATTTAAAAGTGCATTCCTTATCCTTTCTTGGTCTAGTTTTTGTTTACATGTGTACACTTGTCTAACACATATTCAACAATTCCTTCACTTTTTGCAACATTTTTTTCTATAGTAGGAATTTAATGTAGTACAAAAAATCTATCCTTTTTTGATACCCTACTATCTGATATTTTTTTGAACCGTATCCAACCTCAACAATGGTTTATCCCATATTTATTGTCTCTTTTGAAACCCTCCTTAGTTTAATTTACAATATTGGGCTTCTCATTTTTAGTTATCTCTTACTAGCTCTTCTATATTAACGCAATATTCATATGAATAACACTCTCACTTCAAGCATTCATCAAACCCCACCAACCAAGAGTATTGTCTTTGATTACCTCGTTTAATGGGCATGCCACATCCATTTAATGAATATAATATATTGAAGGTCACTTTCCTTGGCTTAGCCTCATTCATTGTGAGTGGACATGGACCCACTCCTTTGTGGATCCATGTTCCTTTTTCATGTTAAACTTTATTCTTATTCCTCTAAGTGTTTTTGTGCCTTCCAACCAATATATTAGATTTTATTTCCTCTTAATTTTAATAGAAGTGTCTTTTGCACTCCTACTTTATATTGACATTATTGTACTTAGAAGTTCCATTGATCTACTTTTGTGGTCATTTTTTGGAAATTAATACAAATAATACTTCATCTTATATATTGATTCTATGTTGGATCCTCTTTGGAAATATACCATTTTATTCCTTCTATTTTAAAGCTATTTTCTCTCCACAGTTTTCTCATTTCCAAGGTGCACCAATTTTCTTGTGGCAGTTTTTGCATATATAATTTTCACGTCTTCTCCCACCTTAATTGTGGGAGCCTATTTCCCTTTATCTTCATCTCAAGGACCCTGATATGGAGTTTTCATGTAAGCCCTTATCCTTTGTTTACTTTCCCTTGTGAACATTCATTTGTCCCCCTAGGCTCACTTCTCTTTTAGCATTTTATCTTTTGTAGGGAACCCTCCTTATGACCTTTTTGGGTTACTCCACAAGTCTTTCCATCTTTCTAGAAGAGTGCTACATCTCGTATTCCCTTGCAATGCTTCATGGACATATGGATGACTCTATTTAAGCTGACGCTTAACATTCATTGGAGTTCTAGCATAGTGCCTTACCTACGACATTGTTACCCTAATTGGCATGATGACAAATCCATTGAGTGCATAGAATGGGGGAGAGTTGGTTGATTGATTAGGAGAGGACACTTGGTTACCACTACGGAAGAGAAGAATTGGACTAACTTGTTGTGGAGAATACAACATTTTGGAGGAAGGGTATTGAGCCCTAGAAGACATGCTTGGAAGGTGTTTCATCTTGGGGGTAGGATAAACCCTACTATGACACTTGTACATCCTTTTATTATAGAAAAATCCATGTGGGGTTGCCTTGTTAGTTACTTTTATTGACATAAGTCTGTGTTTTATGTTATCCTCCCTAACATACTTTATATGTAAAAGTAGGAGAGAGCTATTATGATCTCATCATCATTATATATCCATTTTTTTTTTGTTATTGCCTTGGATATGTCTTTAAGGGAGAAAGACAGTAGGATTTATAAGGAAACCCTAGGAGGATAGGAATTGGAGGAAAGCTATAGAATTATCTTGCTAGGTACTTGTGTGATGCGGCATGGCTAGGGCTCATAAATCCTAAGAAAGAAAATAAAATATCTTGTAATAGAAGTTTGGTGTATGTGCCAAAGAGGACTTCCTAGAAATCATGTTGATCTTCTAATATGATAGTTACTTAGGAGAAAACCCAAACTCTGGAGAAAAGCCATCAAACATTTCTCCAAAAAAACATCTTCAAAAACTCGTGGTCTTGCTGATGACATAAACCTGCACCTGTAACCTCTCTGCCTCCAACCCTGAAAGTCCACTCTGACCATGCTATAAGGAACACCAAAAAAAGGAACATCACAAATCATCCTGCCCCAAGATTGTTTGCCCTCAAGCAATCTAAACTTGTAGACCAATCTAGTTGCAAAATGTAATTGAGACCCAGTTTCTACATTCCATACAAACCACTAGGTGATGTTATGCCTCTGTGTCAACCTACCATGAATGGGCCCCTTAATGCTCGAATCCCAAACCAACCTCTTACGGTCATCAAAAAATCCTTTTGGATCCCAATGCCACCAAGAACATGCATCAATGCTCTATTGCTCCTACTGCACTATGCTTTAGAATGAGAATATTGTGCCACCAAAAGGATACCAACTCATGATCTCCTTCTAATCCATCCCGTCGGAAGGATTGGATCCACATGCACCTATATATGTTACAAGTCCACTGAACTACACCATGTTCAACTCATGCAAATCTGCCCAACCAATCAGCCAAATATGTCTAGGAATCCCTGCCGCTCCCCTTATAAGTGGGCAAACCATGCTGCGCTCCATGTCTATGTACTCCTGGAGAGGGTTTTGACCTAGAAATGCTACAACTTCACTAGTTGCCACTACATCCACCTAGACCTCACTAGTGGGTAAACCCAAAGATGCATGCACTAGAGCCTCCCTCATGTGACGGAAAACTCTGTGCTCCACTGGTCCACTCGTCATATGAAAAATTGTTTTGTTAGGTCCCAATGCCTCATGATGACCCATGTCTGCAAATACTACCTCCTTGGTGGTTATTTGTACATCTTTCTGGTCCTCATCAATGGTTGGCACCAAGGATGTCTGCTCATCCTCTTACATCATAGGCTCAACATGAGCCACCAATTGACTCTCTAAAGAGGGCCCATCATGCGCATTGTGCTCCACTATGTGTCGCTCATGTTATATGGGAACAAGTTGCTTCTTATCAATACCCTCTACCAAACATGGATGCATCTCTGAGATGGTATCAACAACTCCCCTAATCACTCATGCTCCTCAGAGGTGTCCATGGACTCAACTATAGAAGAAGAATCCCCATCCTGGAAGTTTGTAGGATCTCCTCATGATCTCCTCCTATCGTCTCCTCAGTGTCACCCATGCATGAGTGGTCAGGTCCCCAAGGTTCCTTGCAAATGAAGCAAAGACCCTTGCTCCTCATCTCATTCCTACTACATGGTTGGTCAGCACAAGTCCACTACAACTCCTCCTCAGTCAACCGTCACCTAAACAACCCAATGTTTTTCTCAACTAACCTAACCACTCATGCATGGGTGACACCGAGGAGACGATAGGGGGAGATAAGTAGGAGATTCCTTCTAACTTCCAACATGGGGATTCTTCTATAGTTGATTCCATGGACACCTCTAAGGAGCATGAGCAGTTAGGGGGAGTTGTTGACAACAACTCAGAGATGCATCCATGTTTGGAAGAGGAGATTGATGAGCATCAACTTGTTCCCATTCAACATGAGCAACACATAGTGGAGCACAATGCACATGATGGGTTGTCTTTGAAGAGTCAGTTGGTGGCTCATGTTGATCCCATGATGAAGGAGGATGAGAAGAAATCCTTACGGTTAGCCATTTATGAGGAGAAGACAAATGTATAGACAACCACCAGGGAGGCAGTATTTGCAGACACGGGTCATCAAGAAGCATTGTGGCCTAACATGATAGTTTTGCAGATGATGAGTGGATCGGTGGGGCACGAAGTTTTCGGTTAGATGAGGGAGGCTCTACTGAATCCATCTTTGGGTATACCCACTGATGAGGTGTAGGTAGATGCAGTTGTAGCTAGTGAAGTTGTAGTATTTCCAAGCCGCAGCCCTCTCCAAGAGTACATAAACAGGGAGTGTAGCTTAGGTTGCCCACTTATAGGGAGAGAGGCAGGGATTCCTATACATATTTGGTTGATTGGTTGGGCAGAGCTGCATGAGTTGAGCATGGCACAGTTTAGTGGACTCATACCATATATAGGTGCATGTGCATCCGATCCTTCCCATGGGATGGATTGGCGGGGGATCCTTCCCACGACAAAGAAAGAAATTCTTCTTCTTCTTATTTTCTTAGGAACATTTTACTTCATTGAATATTGCATCAATTTTCTCTCTGCCACCATATTTCATGGAATTTTTTCTTTTTCTTATGTAATACTACATTGCATCAAAGATTCTTCTTTTTTTTTATGTTGTGGTACATAACATCTCCAAAAAATTATTTTTCATTTCATTTTGCATGAACCATATAAATCTTTAGCATGACACAAATTTTCTCCTTTTTGGTGTCTCACACACAAATTTTCTTTCCACATACTACAGTAAGTTGCGAACAACATGTTCGCATGAAAAATATTCTCTATGTGACACATCACATTCTCTCAATATTTTCTCTCCACAACCAAATCTTTATTTAGTATGAGACAAATTTCCTTTTCCATGTGTAGTGTGCACCTCTTTGGATATTTGAGGAATGGTGCCATAGGTTGTGCATCATACCCAAAGAGAGAATACCTTGAATGCAAATCAAACCAAATCACTTGTTAAATGTAATACACATGAAATTGAAATGGACACATTGTTATGAAACTTTCATTGATTATGACAATAATGTTTTACACTAGAAATTAGTTTGTTCCATCTCCCATCATATTATTATTTATGTGATACATCACAGTGTCTCAAACATCACTTCATTGTGACAAGCTAAAAATTTCTAAACTTCCTTTCATATGATCACCATGTTTTAGTTTATGTAACTACTTTCAAAAATTAAAAACTTTTCACCTTTACAACTTATAAGGGGCATACTTTTTGTAAATTTAAAAATCACTTATAACTAATATAACTTCAACAAAACTAAAAATATAATAAAATTAAAATGGGAATAAAAATGGATTTTAAATATTAATATAAAAAATCAGATTCTTTATGATATATTTTTTTTTGATCATTTAATTAAACTTAACCTACAAAAAAATATTTAAACATTATAATTATTCTCTCTATTTACTATTTTATTCTGAACCTTTTAATATAAATTGGGTATCTACCTTGTAAAAAGAATTACGAAGATCTTTAGGCTGATGAAAATCATACAAAACCTTCAGCTTCCAAAATATGTGTGGAACAAACAAATAATAAATAAAATAGTGAATATTTAACAAAATATTTAAACATTATAATTCCTCTCTCTATTTACTATTTTATTCTGAACCTTTTAATATAAATTGGGTATCTACCTTGTAAAAAGAATTACGAAGATCTTTAGGCTGATGAAAATCATACAAAACCTTCAGCTTCCAACATATGTGTGGAACAAACAAATAATAAATAAAATAGTAAATATTTAACTTTTTATTGATGGTTCTTTTAATATAATTATAAGCTGAATATATGCATTTAGGATTACCTTGTAAAAAAACCGTTGCAAATATTGAGTAAAGCTTTTTGGACTAATCAAAATCATCCAAAACTTTGAGCTTCCAACCTGTTTATGAACTAAACAATTAGTAAATAGAATAGTGTGTGAACTAAACACTCACTAAATAGAATAGTGGGAGGTTGGGAAAGAACAACGCTTTGAACTTTAACACATAAGTTGTGACATGGCCGGGTTACTAAAATAAAGGTATAAAATGTTTCAAGCAATCGATATATAGCTTGAGTCGCCCTAATGGTTAAGAGTGTGTGTTTCTTGCTAAGAGGTCACAGGTTCAAAACCAAAGGGGGTAGAGTATGTATGCCTTTGTAGACTTAGCAGTCAAATCGCTGCGAGGAGGTGGTGTATGCCTTTGTATACTTAGCAGTCAAATCACTGCGCAGAGGTGGGTCCCTTGTCCCACAAACAAGGGTGTCGGCGGAGGTGGGTCCCTTGTCCCACAAACAAAGGTGTCTCATACACAAATTTGGTATCTGACTTGTCTGTGACCTTAAAAATGGATATATTTATACTCTTCTGAATATTTCATTAAAATATTTAGACTAAGATCATAACGTTGTTTGGGTATTTTATCGTCTGTAAAGACCGATAGTATTTGAAGTTGTTCGAAATATAACATAATGAAGACTGATAATATTTGAATTTGAAGTTGTTCGAAATATAACATAACGAAGACTGATAATTTTTGAAGTTGTTCGAAATACAGCAGAATGAGAGTGTTTCTCTCGGGTTGGAAAGGGAAAAAATTGAAACGGTCCATCTGTAGGTTTATTTTCAACCTAAACAATAGCTAGAATCATTTCACAATAGCATTGATTTTATTCATTGCGTTTATTTGGATAATATCATGGTGTTATTGTTAACGGCAGAAGATAATTTTGTAATTACCTCCAGCACGGCAAGTGAAAGTGCCGGAACTATCATCCGTCGCACAACTGTAATCCTGTGGACACTGCCCCTTGAAGAATTTGGAATAATTTGTGGGAGAGTAGTTGTTGAGGAAGGCGCCGGTGCATGGCATGTATAGCGACATCATGGATTGTAGCATATGGATACATCATTGTATTCCATAACGAAAACAGACACCAAACGTCCAGTAAAGTAACCAATATTTCCCATGCTATAGAATATTTACTACACTTTAAGAATATGAGAGACAGTGTCTTGACAGTGATCCACCCTCAAGTCGTAAATCCTCATAAAACCACCGTGTCAGTAAAGATAAGAAGAATAATTAAAGAGCATGTAACACGTTATTTAGTAACACTAATGGGCTGATAGCGTTTTATTTCCATCTTTTCAGAATTATTAAAATATTAACTGGTTGATTGGGATTTAGATTATTTTTTTTAAAACACAACAAATGCTTTCAATTAATTTGGTAGAGAAAGTACATATTGTATAGAATGGATATTCTCATTCTCGCTTGTCCAAGTACTCTATAAAATTGAAACTTACCTAAATGGATATTCTATACAAAAATGTGGATTGTAGCTACTATGAACTATAATGTGGATTGTAGCTACTCTGAACAATCTAAATTGCATAGTTACAACATATAGCATGTCAAAAACCAAGGAAAATGTTCAAATAAAATAGGCTATACTAGAAATCATGACGATAATGAATATGTTAGATCATAATGTGACTTTTATATTGTAAAATGTGAGATTCAAAAAAATAGAAGTTGATCATGTACTTTGAACTACAACCTTCTTTGGAGAGTAGATTGGATTTGAAATTTTTGGATCCAGTAGATGTGGGAGATGGGGCAAGAGTGGAACACTTTGATCAAGGTCTTAGTTCTGCTTTTCCATGAGTCGAGAGTTGGAGAGTTTAAAGAACCTCTATCATTTTCCTAATCGATGACACATTTAGAGTCTCCAAAAACTGTAAAATCCCTAAGGTCTAGCCAATTAGCACAGTCCAAGACCCCCGAGGTTGCGAGTAATTAAGCACTAGTGTTGGAGCCATTGCCATAGTGCATGTGAAATTTGTAGGAGCTCACTCACCATCAATGAATGACCATACCACATCCACAAAGACCAAAAGAAGGTGGGCCATAAAAAAAAGAGATAGGAAAAGTAGACAATATATTGCGAGGTGGAGGAGGGATTTTATAATCTGTAGACAAAAAGGAAGAATACTCTAGATAGTAAGATATGATTCTACAACTGGTCATCTAGATATCATACATCAGTTGCTCAATGATAAGAGGGTTTGGAGCACCGACATGTAGCCACCCAATGCTATCGTTGTTCTGGAGATATTTAGCCATGATGATTTGATTCCAGAGGCCATCACTACTAACTGCTCGCCAATTTTTTTTAGAAGCAATGACAAGTTGAAATAGGCAGCGTCTTTAAGGCCCCAACCGCCATGATTCACATGTAGGTTAAGCATCTCCAAACCGACAAGATGAAATTACATAAACTTGAAAAGAGATAATTTTGGAACAAGATATTTGTAAAGATATATTTTGTATAAAACAAATGACAAATAGTTACAAATAAAATGTTTTATTATCCTTGTTGCTGAAGATGAAAGAGATGGCATACTCTTTCCATGATTAGTGCATAGACTTGTTTAATAGTGGATCTACTAATCACATAGAATTACAACTCTCCACTTATAAAACCTTACTACTTGGCTTAAATTGACTCACACTGAATATAATACTAACAATGTTAGATATTTTGCTAAGTAGAATATTAATTCGAATAATTATATTTACATAAATGTATTTTAATTGTGAATTAATATTGATTTAAATTAATTATATTTATATAAGCTCTTTTGGCGGTGATCAGGTGTACTGTGATGTGAAAGTCACCAATTCGTGGGAAAAAATCCAATGTGTGATCTTGTGGTGATTTTGATTGCTTAGATGCCCCTAGGTCGCGGTTTCTCAAGCCAAAGGTGAAGCATGTTGTAATATCTAACTTGACAAACAAAACAAAAAATTATATTTACATAAATATATTTTATTTAGAAATTTCTCAAACATTAAGAGGATAAAATTTATGCTAATTCTTAACAATATTATTTATAAATTTCATATTTTTATATATGAAAATATATTCTTCATTATAAAATAGGTTACCAATATGAATTATCATTAATTGATTTTTCTTTCATGTAATATCCATATGGTGAGTATTCTTCTAAATAAATTGTTTGTAATATAACAAAATCAATTGAATCTAGTTATATTTAGTAATCTAAATATAACTAAATATATTTCATTTAGATTACTAAATATAACTAGATTCAATTGATTTTGTCCTTAGTTGGAGATCCTCTATTTAGTAATCTAAATGAAATAATTTTTATAATTAAAAAATTTAGAATGGTACTAATTGTTTTATCAATTATAATATCAATTAATATCACTATCATTGAGTTGGAATATCTCTATATTAGCCTTCAAATTGGAATTATACTCTCTTAGTGTGAAACATATTGTCATTTCCTCCAACTAGGGATCTACTTCTTCGCTCGCATGACTTCTACCAAATTATGGGAGCTTAATATTTTGAAGCTCCCTAGTAATGTCCTTAGTTGGAGATCCTCTATTAAAGTCCTTTGATCCCGTGGGATTTCCCACCCCGGATGGAAGCTACTCTAGGTACACCTAAGTTGTTTGGTGTCCTTGTAAAGTCTCATTAATTACCTCTATGAAGCACAATATGACAACTATCACCGGTGATGGAAATTGGGTTCTTGGAGGAGGTGGTCCTTGGGATGACTCTCCTCTACCTCGATTCCATCCTCACCATTCTAAACTATTCAATTATCTTCATGACACACAAGTCTTCTTAGTGCAAGTTAGGACTTGGTTAGCAATTATTCGGCTCATGCACATATCTAAAATGATAGGTATAGGCATCCATTTTACTATGCTTGTAAACGAGTGATATTGATTTTGAGTAGATCCTCATGGATCTACTAAATCCTTTTCCCTTGCTAACTAATCAATTTTTATGATATGTTGTTAGTCACCATCACACATCTTTCTAGGATCAAGTCTCTCCCCTCCAACAACCTTATTTGATTAAATAGACCATTAACCTTATCTTAGCCATTAGAATTCAATTTATTATTATGTGATTACTAGATAAATTTAATTTGATGCATGGATATTCTACTAGATAATTCACCAAAATAGATCTAATGAAACTATATTTGAAAATCCAAAATATACACTATCATAGTTTTATTTATGTTTAAATTTATGGATATGTATATTACTATTGATTATGTCTAACAAACCTAATCTAAACATTCATGTAATAAATTTAATAAAGGAAAATTGAAGCCAAGGTCATGGGACTCATATTTCATGTTGACTGCTAGGTAAAACATCCTAGTAGGCATCACTTGTTATGTATTATGGCTAAGGGAAAATTAGCAAAGGCTTTGAAAAAGGAAAAAGGCATTATTGTTATTTTATTTATGGAAATAAAGGAAAATAGGAGAAAAAGGAGGTGAAAGGTCACAAGTTGCATGTAAGGAGGATATTGAAGCAAAATGAAGGAAGTTGAAGAAATTAGAGGAATCAATAATAAAAAGACATCGGAGCATCAGTTTCGGCTCTTTTGTCAGTTTAATTTTGGAATTAGTCCCGGAGAGGAGAAGGGCACCAAGAGGAGAAGGGAAGTAAGCAAGAAAATGAAGGACAAGGAAAACAAGAATCAAGCTAGCAAAGGTTGCGTCAAGTAGCTTCAACAGGAATACTTGCAGGTAACAGGTTGCATGTATGATTTCCTAGCTATTTTTGGCATGCATGGTATGTGCATGTGTGTATTCGGTTCATTTGTTGTTATTGGAATGGGTTTTTCTAGGTTTCAACAATGGTTTTAGCATTACCTTTCCATTTATAAATAGTCATGGTCTGAGGGGATTTTTTCTTGGTTAAGCTTTCGATTGTTGAAAGGTTTCAGATCCGGGTGAGGTGGTCTCAAGAAAGGCCCAAGGGTTGGGGTGGAGTTGATTTTCTATGTGAAACCCTCAATAGCTAGGTGGAGATAGGTAAATTCCTCAAGGGATGGTGAAGGAATTCTGAGGGATCCAAGCTGAGTTTGGTTTTAATGATGTCGGGACCATTTAGGTGAGATCATGGTATGGTGAGGGTGGAGGTGGCTTAAACTATGGATTCCCTTGTTTTTCTATGAATTGGTTTATCCCATGAGATCCTGTATTGATTATTGGAATATGGCATGGGGGTGATTGGCTGAAAGAAATATTTGGTTCAGCGCAATCTATAGTAGAGTGGTACATGGAAGTCCCTGACTTGGTTGGATTATGTATATGGTTAATAAGGTATAAGTTTCTCTTTTCTTTGATGAGTAATTATACTTGTTATTATCTGGCTTTAGTGGTTGTTCTATCTTTGTTATCTACTTGATAATATTCTTGTTATAATCATAGTTATATGATAGATCTAAGTATGACTCTTATCACATTTTAATTAATGAATGTCCGCTTAATGAATTCATGACCTAATTGGTGTTATGGTAACTATTGTGAGAAGGCATTGATCCTTTATTTTTAACCTCGGATAAGTTTCATATCCCTACGTTTAGATATGCATTCATGACTTGTAGGTTTCATGTTCACCATGTGTTTGACATAATGCTTGTCTTGGTTGGGAGGGGTAAATTCCAGCCCTTGTTCAAGTTTTTGGTTTAGAAGCTCTATTTATATGTTATTCACCATTTCTAGAATGTTCAATGAGTTCTTGGTAGAGGCTTGAGTTTTAGCCCTAAAAAAATGGCTCAAAATGCCAGGTTGCTAGCACATATTGACTGGAAAATTCCATAGCTGCTAGGAAGGAGGCTTATGCTAGGGACTAGAGGCCTTGCCAACGGAGCGACTGAGAGCCTAGGTCAATGAAAAAGAGAGTTAGCTCAAGGGTTGGACACCTGGAGGGGTTTGGTAGCTCGTGGGTAGCTATGAGAGGTCCTGTAACATGTGAGGGAAGTCAATAAGGTCTTAAGTTCACAATTCCATCTTCTTAAGGTCATATAGGAGTTTTATTCTTATCATAATGACCCTCAGCTCATGCTTACGCCGGGAAAACCAGTGAAACTAGGTAAATGATTGAGCAGGAAGTTACAAGGTGGTATGAGAGTGGGTTGTGATCTCTTTGTGTAAAATCTGATGTTGTCAAGGTTATGGTTGTCATGCATGGGGTCATGTTAAAAAGTTAGTATGGGCATGCATGATGTTGGTATTATACGGAAATAAGATATGGGAAAAAATATATTAGCAGGGCTTGATTAGGTTAATAGAATTACCTAGACAACGGGCGAATGCTAGGCATAAATTGGATCTCCATTTCATCCCTTCATGCATAGCACATTCTCGAGGGTTTCTATCTTCTCCATCAGACTAAGTAGTGGGTGCTCGATCAAGCATGCAACCCGACTAGCTAAGTGGACTAGTTGACTTAGAATGAGGTGATCGCATTTGGTCTCTTGCATTAAAAGGATATCCAAATTTTCTTTAGCAATCTTTCATTTTAGAATGAGATGCTTGATTTTTCCATTAGGCCCTTTATAATCCATGTGAGAACCTTTATCATTGAGATTTTAGAGGAGGAAAGAGAGTGTTCATAGGAGAAACCCTCCCCGAAATGACCATAAATTCACCCAAATATTGAATTAGTTGGCTATTGGTTTTGCAACATTTCATTTTGGGCTCTTTGGCTTGGAAGGAATGTTATAACCTTGCTAACATCCAACTTGTAAGATCCATTAAGAGCCAATTTTGCCCCATTAAAATCCAACTTCTAAATCTTCCAAAGAAACAATACAACCCCTCTAGATCATTTATTCATTATGAGTGAGCGCAACAACGACCACCTCATCTTCTATGAAAAAGACAAACAAATAAGCTCCATGAGATTTCTCTCATGTAGACTCACATAAAATTACGAAATTAAAAAATAAGTGAAAAAAAAAAGAATGATGAAAAAATTATTTAATAAAACTAATAACATTAGCTAACCAATATTAAAAATTAATATGTCTTTCACAAAAATTAAAATTCTAGATGAATATAAATATTGTTTTATAAACATAATAAAATTACAAGCATATTAAAGGTACTATACTCTGGAAAAAATTAATAAAAACATAATCATTAATGTTATTATGTTAAAAGCAAATAACAACATGAAAGGAACCCAAACAAGAACAGAGAAAATGAACTATGCGTACCGATATAAAAATTAAAATACATTGGTTAGGTGAAATTGAATTAGAGTGAATGTAAGGGTAATCATGTTAAATATTTTAATCTTTGCATTTGTTATATATTTATACAATTAAATTATAATAACATTTAATAATATTATTTATTTTTATATATTTTAATTTTTGCATTTGTTATATATTTATACAATTAAATTATATTAATTTTTAATAATATTATTTATATTATATATATTTTATAGATTTAAATATAGAAATATTAATAATTATATTTAAATATGAAGTTTTGAAATATCAGGATTATAAATTCGAACCATTATTATTATTATTATTATTATTATTATTTTAATGTAATATGGATATTATGAATATTTTCTTGATTAAATTGTTTATAATTTAGTAATTTTAATATAACTTATTTATTTATTGTTTTTTAATATAACACTACAATAGAGTAATATTTTATTTATTTTTCTCAGTATAAATATTTTTCATACTAGATATTAAATCACTTATATAAATGAGATTATTTAAAAAAAATTGAATAAAATTTAAAGTTTTATTAATTATAATAGGAATCAATATAACAAATATTTTTTGGCTCTATTATATAAATTTTAGGTTTTCTTCTACATATCCATATATTCTTCACTCTGCAAGAGGGGGATCTACCCCCTTTGGGAGTTTGTAATGAATAAAGATACATAGGTATTCCCATGAATCTCCTCGCATATGGCATCCTTTTCATAGAATGACTCGACAAAGAGGGTCTTATCCATATATTTTTCACTCTGCAAGAAGGGGATCTACCCCATTCGGGAGTTCATAATGAGTATATATACATAGGTATTCCCAATGAATCTCCTAGTGTATAACTTCCCTTTAATATAATAACTGGACAAAGAGGGGCTTATGGTTTCATAACAAACTCTTTGTTGGGTGCATTGCGACAACCTAAGAATCTAGGTGCTCTGTGTGAAAGGAAATGCAAGATCCAAAATATGAGATTAAATATAGTAAGATTAGATAATATGTCCAATGTATGTAGGATCATGCTATGATGTGAAAATTTATTATGGACCTCTAAAAAGGGTTTGATTGGGTGGACCTAAAATAAATGCAACACCCAGTGTCAAATAGAATTGGAGTTAGAGGCCAAGTTTTTTTTATAAATATTTAGTTTAGATAGGAAGATAGATTGAATGATTTTGATGGGAGGCATATTTTTTCAAATGTGATTGTAGAAAGAGCATTATAATCCAAAGAAGGAGGACTTCCTTGTTTCCACGATGTGGGTCTATCTCTTTTCCCTTCCCAAGAAATATTGGGAGGGGGAGAGCCTTGAAGGCATCGAAAATGCCATTGAAACACTTTTCATAGTATTGGTACACTTCATATGCATGGATTTATGTATACATGAATATCTCCTACTCTCTTCCATGCATACACATACTATCATGATAGTGTTTGGAAGCAATCTCTAGATTATGAAAAAGTCCCCTTTAGATGTAGACATTGTCATGAATATGGACATCTTATTAAGGATTTTCCAATGATTACCAAGGAATAGTTTCAAAAAAATCCTTCTCAAAAAGATACATTTGATTCATGGAAAACCCCCCAATGAAGAAGAAATTTGATTGCCTAGGGTACACCAAATCCTAATCAAATCCCTATATTAGAAATAGACACTTCGAAGGAGTCCCAAGAGTAATTCAACATTCCATCAAGCATGCAATCAACAAAAGGTAAATCCCATAGTCCCTTAGATGACATGCAAAAGTCTCTTAAAGAGCACTAGCAAAATTCATTACCATAGGAAATGATAGGGTCCCATTGGAATAAGGTAAAGTAGCAGACCTTCTAGAAGATATGGATCTGGACGACCCATGACTGATTCCCCTTGTGGAATAATGACATGGAAAATATGTGAAGTACATGCTAGCTGAGAAGGTTCGAAGAAAATGGTTGGGATCGATTTCCTCACACTTCGGTCTTGGATTTAAATGATGGATTTCAATGTGGTCTCCAGTAAATAAGCTAAAACTGAGGATACAAGAGCAACAAGGCACTGATGCAAGAAAACACTGAAAAATTAGTGAACTGGGGCAAAGTCATGCAAAAGTCACATGCATTTTCCCCTTGAAATCTAAGTCTTCCACGTCATTATCATTATCATAGTTATTTTATGGTAGGAAGCTCATTACTTTCAAAAATCTCCTTCATTTTAGTCCTCCTTTATAAATTTAAGCTATATGTAACTTTTTCTTATAAATGAAAAGATACATTTATCCAACAAAATAAAGAAGAAGAATTAATGTAACTATATAAATAGTTGATAAACATTGAATTAGTTTAGCCATATCAATTAAACACCCATACACAACAAAATCACTTTATGATACATTTGGCATTATTGAAATTGATAAAAATAATAAAAATAAATTAAATCATAATTAGACATAAGAGTTCTATTTTTTACCCTTTTAATTATATAATTAAATTAGTTTTATCATTTTTTAAGTAATGAAATTTATATTCTTATGAATTTCATATATTGGTGATACTTTATGAGCAGTAAATGGGAGCGAAATTTTTTATCTTTATATTTTTAAAGAATAAAATTATTTTTAAAAAAATAGGTATTTAATTTTTATTTTTTGTTATGTATTTGGTTATTTTTTATAATTTATTATAAAATAGATGTCTAACTATTTTCCTATTTAATATATAATTGCTTAGCACATAATATAAAAAATGATTAATAATAAAAAATTGAAAAATAAAACAAATTGAGCATCCATCTCTATAACTATGTATAAAAAAAGTAAAGATGTATATATCTTTTTTCCTATACATAAATAAGTTCAATTATATTAACAACATAGATTTATTTTATTTGAGATTTATCAAGTGTAGAATAAGATAAAATTTCTTAAAATATAAATCTCATTTTGTTAAAATTTGAGAAAATATTTTTTTATAATAAATTTAATTATGTTTACTAGTTTTTCATATATAGGGTTACTTCAATGGATCAAATTATCACCCACATTAAAATATCCAACACGTGTCAACACACTAAAACTTATATGTAATTTTTTATTCAATATAAATTAACACACATATAACCAATCCTTTTATGTTAGAATTTAGAATCTATTATATAATGAAATAAATTAATTTCTTTACCTAAAACATATCATAAATTTAAAATAAAAATAAAAATAAATTCATATTAATTTAAATTTTTTCAAACATATCACATATTAAATTAATATTATCTAATTTATATAATCTTATAAATAATTGATTCATTGCAAAAATAAAAAATAAAATAAAGTAAAATTATTATTATTATAGTAGTTTTCATAAAACCTTACACATATAACTTTTAAGATATTGATAAAAAAAATTCAGATCTAATCTAAAATTTCAATATTTGTTGACTTTCCTTTCTTAAAAGATTATTATAATTTATATTTTTAAAATATAATATTATCATAATACTAACAAATATATTCTCAAATTTTCTTGATAACAATAATAATGATCACAGAATTGCACCATAGCTTTATTAGTCCCTGCCTCCGGCATAGCAGGGACTATAGCGTTCGATCGAGCGTTGACCAGGTATTAGTTGCCGTTGACCGCGCTGTTCACCGAAATTTAACCTAAGGTTTGGGCATTTCAATTTGGCGCAATGGCATTTTAACCAAACTTTTCACTTGCACCTCTTATTGGAAACCTCACTTGTTTCGAGGCACATTACGAATGTACACGGTTATTTTATCCAAAGTCCAGTTGCAGAAATGTTGGGACACTGCTTTTATCCAAAGTTCGTTTTCTGTGACCAAATATTGGGACAAATGATTTTATCCCAAGTTTTTTTCCACCTACAACAACTATGCATGTAGATTGCCACGGTTATCGACCAAGAAGCCAGAAGCCCGCCACTTGCAGTGCATGTACATTGCCGCCACCTGTAGTGCATGTGCATTGCCACCGTTATTTGGTGCCTTAGGGAAGCACATCGATATTGTGAAGATGTGCAAGCAGACATCTCACATTCTTTCTTTCTGTCAACTGAAATCTCATCTTTCTACTGGTTTTTTTTTAAGCCCAACGCTGTTTTTCACGTCCCCAGTTCGAATCTCCTCAGCTCAAGTGTTTGGTGATTGGCATATCAAAGCAAATAGATCTTGGTGATGCATTGATCGCTGGATTGCATGTGTGTATCTTGTGGGTGCCGGGGCGGTGAGTAAACCCGATTTGCGGAAATGGGTGACAAGGCTGCGAAAGAAGTTGTGGATTTGGTAAGGAGGACTTGAATGCCTTTTGAGTCTTTTACTAGGTGTTTCTGTGGAGCTTTGAGATTGATTTTGTGAGGTTTGTTAATGCAGGAAAATATTCCCATCGAGGAGGTTTTTGAGAATCTAAGATGCAGCAGGGAGGGTTTGAGCAACCTAAATAGATTATTATTTTCTTCCAATAGATTATTTTTGTCTTCCAAATAGATTAGCAGAGCAGGGTTGGAAGTTCTGTACTTACCTCTTGGTTGAGCGCTCTAACTCGGCTTAGTTGCAAACTTGCAGGGTTTTGTTTCAAAGAAATATCCAGCTCAACTTTCACTTACCACCTTAATCTGCTTTCTGAGAACCTTGCAGTCCGCTGCTTACTCTTTCTCGACAGCCCCAGCGCAACGGCCTGAGAATCGGCAAGAAATTGAAACTCCGTGATGCAGATGCAGAACAAGATGCTAGAAATTGTGAACCACACACTGGCAAACACACACACAGTCAAGGCAGGTATGTTGTTAGAAAATTAAACACAAATATGACAATAATTAATTAGTTACATGCTATTAGTTAGTTACATTTTCTTCTGAATATCTTATGATATGATTCCCTGTTTGTTTATAGGTTCTTCCTGATGATACCCCTTCAGAATTAACACGAGAAGATCTACACACCTAGAGTGTGGTGACTGCAACAGAATTAAGACGAGAAGATCTACATACCTGGAGTGTGGTGACTGCAGCAGCGATAGGTACCTTGGGACAACCTGGGGCTAATAATTAACTACAATGTGAAGAAGTTTCTCATGCACTTATGTATGTTGCGTTGCACCTCAACATCATTCCTCAACATCATCCCTGTGAGAAACACAGAACCACAGTTGGAACATAACCACATTTGGAATGCGTGCATCCTCTTATGTGCTGCTGCTTCGGAGGGGAAAAGGTGAGAGGTTTGTTGCCCTGGAATCTCCTGTATCAAATTATGTTCTTCCTAGCGAGCATGGCCCTAGTTTAAAGAATACTAAATTACCAAGCCCATTCCCTGGGCGGGATATTATTATTCAACCTTGGGTTGAAATAATCTTTAGCAACTCTTCACGCTAGATAGAGTTTCTGGCAAGACAAAGCTCTCTGTGAAATTGAGTTCTTTTAAAAATTTCTGCAAATAGCACATGCACCTTGTGAAAAAACATCACTGCTAAAAAACAACACCACAGTAAAATTATTAACCATGAAAATATTTCTAGATTCATTAATTTTATTGCTACATCAAACACAATCCTCCTAAGCAATTTTGAGTAAGAGATTCCTGAAAGTTTTCAACTTAATGGAAATCAGGGTCCTGCAACTGCAATTGGTGGAAATAGCAATTGGTAGAAATAGAGTGTAGCACAAGTGGGTTTCACTGGATTTCTACAGATTCTCCTTGCCTTGCATGCCCGCTCCGCTTACAGTTACCATGGTGAAATAGGTGAAGTGATAGTAAACCCTCGTTCTCGCTGAAACAAAATTCATCTGAGCGATAAGACTTTTGTCAAACATTAAACACTAGAATTGAGATTTAGATACTCACATGTGGCGTAATGCATATTTTGATGATTGCCACCTTCAGCCTAATGCATGTTTTGATTATTGCCTGTTTTCGGGCGTATTGCATGTGGCGTATTGCCTGTTTTAGATACTCACATGTGGCGTATTGCATGTTTTCGGGCGTTCCGTGTAGCGAAGTGCGCCATTCAAGTTCTTTATTATAACAATACTTCACATCAGGATGTAACCATCACCACCACGCTCAATAGAATCCCTTCCAAATGCAAATTCAATTGATCAAGTTGCAGAAAAAAAACTTGGGTGGGATAGATCTGTGTGGTCGTGCTACGTTCTCTCTCTTCTGGAATCCGCATGAAGACCAGGTATGGGTAGGACCTCCTTACCTCACCAACGCTGCGGACTCATTCCATTTAATGCAGGTTCTTCCTCACCCTCAGGCCCATCAGTCTCCATCCATTGATCCCATGATCCTTTCCTTCCATCCCATCTAATCAAGGCTGTGCATGGTCAGGCGATGTATAATGATGAACCCATCCCATTTAATCGAGGCTGGCATGGTTAGTCGATGTATAACGATAGACAAGTGTTTAAAATGTTAGAACATGTCAAGGATATAAATACCGTCGAGAACCACGTCAACGCGCTAGCCTCATATAATGTAATTAATTTGCTATAAATAAATTTGTGGGCCCATATCTTGGCCACTCTTCCACACCATTGATATCGTGTCCTTCCCGTGTCATCGTGGTTGTCCTTCACCATAGATTCTAAGTGTTCTAGCATAAAGTCATAAAGTCGTGCTTACGTGCTACCAGATCTCGGCGCAATCAAATCTGGAGTTGATCGTCCCGTCCTCAGTTCTCCGACCCTAACAGCTCATGTATTAGGCACCCTTGCCCATCCCACCTCAACCGGACAGAAGCACCGAACCTTGCTTTACCCCGCTACAGAAGAGAATTGCTCTAGCGCGGATGCTTTTAACCAGTGACCTTTTGGCGAAGGTTATGATCCACAAGTGAGTGAGTGCCCGGGCTATACGCAGACCTTTCTTTTTACCCACAGCTTAGAGCGAATCTATTAAGGAAAATATGCGGCAAGACAAACCTACTTTTGAATTGTTGAGTCTACGCTGGAAAGCTACTATTATATAAGTAATAGTTTCGAACTCCAATGCGCGATCCTTGCATCAGCAGAGATCTGAAAAACGGGAGGGAAAACATCTATTATATAAGTCATAGTTGTGGATTTAAGCAAAACTATAGTTTAACTGATCATAAGTATACTTGATGGCAGTTACTTCAATGGAAATGATAAGGTGTTGTTTTGTTACTTCAAGTTCCTACTAAATAAAATGCTATACTAAATGGAATGCTATGTTAGAATGGTATACTAAATTGAATGCTATGTTAACACCGAGGGACATCTCCTAATGGTATATTAAATGGAATGCTATGTTAGAATGGTATACTAAATTGAATACTATGTTAGCACCCAGGGACATCCCCTATGTAGCAAGTGAGGATTAACATCCATGTAATAATGGTCTTGTTTTACCGGAGAACATGCGCGTAAATGTATTTTTCTTGCACGTCATATTTATCCTATTCATCATTCAGTTCTTAAAGTTGTTTGTCTGAGTTAGTTTGAAACGTTAATGTAATATAAAGACTTGTCTGAGTTATTTTAAATCTTGATATAATATAAACAAGTGATATTGTTTTTTCATAAATAGTAATTATCATGATTGATTTATTGTGTTTTTTTAGAGAGATAACTAAATATCAAGTTTTTATTTTTAAGTAAATCAATGATGGACTGACTACAAATTTATTATAGTTTCGTTTAATTTTGTTTATTAATTTCAAATGCTCTCCTAAAATAATATAGCATAAAAGTTGTTTAGCTATTTTCGCTGTTTATCTATTTTCGATCTTTGTGTTGATATATTTTGATTCATGACAATATTTCCAACAAAAGAAATGAAGTTTTAATTATATCATGGAGAGTAAATTCAAATTTTTGCATTAACAGTGTAACTGGTTCGAATAGTAAAATCTAGTTGGATGGGCGAACAATAATTCCAATAGATTATTGCATCGGTGAAATAGTTTATTGTGCAATCAGTGATTCAATAATTGCTCACTGTTGATAACTTAGAACGTTCTTGCAGCCCTTACTTTGTAAGGATTTAACGGCTAAAACAATGTCACGACAAACACTGAAGAGATCGTATAGGATCACGGAATGCCTGAAATGTCTCTTATCTTTAGATTTATATTCATATTATATTTTTCTGATTTGAAAACTTCCCAGTACGTACTCTTGAGTCAATTTTCAAAACATATGGCATGGCATCGGCCTTAAAACTATGTTGGGGCTTGCGAATAAATCACGTAGTGCCTCAGATTGTGGCACTTTTGCTTTGGAACAAGCTCTCAATACTATGATACAAGAAAGATTATTCCCCTGGAACTTTCTCTGTAGTCCTCCAAGGTATGCTTAAACTAAATTTCTGAATACTTAATGGTGTTTGCAATATTATGAATGATTGTATTACTGAGTACAATACCGCAGTACACTCAGAAGATGGAAAGAAAAATGAAAGGATTTCGGCACCTGTAATGTAGGGAAACATCACTGCACTCCTATCAAAAGAGGGATACTAGCGCACGTCTCTTTTCATCAATTCCAAAGCTGTAATTAGTTTATTATCTGATTTCAGGCCCGGCAGGGACTACCGCCGCTTGCGGATCATGTTATATTATACGAGGGATTCAGATAGTGTCCGGTGAGAATAGCACAACATCAGATTCTCTTGCTCAGAGAATCATGTGAGACGCTTTATTGACGCAAACTTAAACATAGATATACGTATGAGTAGACGTTGACATAAACTAAAAGCTGTACTGCTCGTATTGGATGAAACAGTCAGTTAGCTGAACTCGAGCACCGATGGCGTTGTCGCAAATGTTTCTGATGCGGCCGCCAAGGTTTTTAAGGCAGGCGGTACAATCAGACTGAGAGATTCCCTGATTACAAATCCCACGCCCATAGGCGCTGGGTGAGCCTGCTCGCGACGCTTTGTAGTCGTAACCGCTGAAGGCAGTGTTTCCCTCTAGATCTACGAGCAGGGATCCGAGAGTACTAAAAAAAGGACTTCCGCTTTGGATCTTCTGCGTGTTACACACAAACGATACGAATTTTGTTTTGGGCTTCCCTACAGCACTGCCCACCATCACGGCTACTACCATTACTCCCCATGCAAAGACATATGAGTACCTCATCTCGAATGATATATATATATATATATATATATATATATATATATATAACCTCTACAATGGGAAATGTAATGCTGGCTGGAATGATATATAACCTCTAATGCAGCCTCCATTTATAGGCCTCGCGGATTATGGATAATATCTATCTGTCGATTATGGGCCGAAGGATAATATCTCTCTGTGGATTGTGAAATGCACGAAGAATTATGGATAACATCTGTCTGTGGATTATGGGCCGAAATGCAGGAGTCATTCTAGCTGCCTGGCCACCTATCCTGACTAGACCGTTGCCCCCGTCATTAGTGCGAGTGGAGTGGGCGCAAATTGCAATGACCACCACATCCTCTTTCGAGAGGACCAACGAATAGGCTCCCTCAACACCGTATCAGTAAAGATGCGTAAAAATATTAAAGGTTATGTGAAACGATATTTAATAAACCAATGGGCTGAGAGGCCTCCTACTTCACGCTTCCAGAATGAGCATGTTGGTTAAGATGAAAGCGATGGTATACTTTTTCATGATATCTATATATATATATAAACAAGTCAGGCTGCAAAGCAGCTAGTCCCTGCACGTAGTTCTATCTCTGTTGAGAAGATTATGGGTTGAGAAGATTATGGGATTGCCGCCAGCTGTCTGTCCTACTGATCCAGAACCCAGATTTGAAGCTTAATCTTATTCAGTGGTAAGCAACAGATTTTCATAAAAGGTCACGCCAGAGAAGGGCTTGTAATACTATTTAGTTTAAATAAATGGTTCCAATCTAATTTTCCAATGACTAGGAACCCATTAGTTCTATTTTGATTTAAAAATGTAAAAGTAAGAGGCATGATACGACTACAAAATAGTTGAGCTCACAATTATCTTGATCATTGGTGTACATAGTATATGGATCTGGGAACTAATGCTTAATTAGCTACAGATTTAGAAGAGCATCGAATAAGCTATACAAGTGCTTCCCACATGAGACTAGAGGAATAAATTCATATTCAAGTATGTCCAATGTAGTTACGAGATATAAATTTCTTAGGAAATTCCTCGGATTTACACTAATAAGTTATATAATATGTTAAGGTGGAATTCAAAAAAAAATTCAGGACTAGATGAAATTGTGGTAGTGAAAAACATGAAATATTACTCAATAAATAAGAAATAAGTCAGAGAAAAATGTAGTATAAAATAAACATAAGCCAAACCAAAAAATGGAATACCACAATGCAACATTTGAAATAAAAATGTATTAGCAACAGTGACTACATGTAATAAGATTCACGACATGCATTTCTCTATGATAGAAATGGTCATCTTTAAATATTAGAAAAAAAAAAAAAATCATTCTCATTGCCGAATACACCCATATCCCCGTTTAAAGAAGGAATAACTATCATTAACATGATTGTGTCCGGAGGAAGATAGAGACACTTTGGACATGAGCCCTGAATACAAAATAAATAGAGAATATATCTTAAACTAATGGTTTCAAGAACATCAAATCAGCAGTGAGGGCGCAGCTCTTATGTTAATTGTGATCCTGTTCACGCGTTGGCAGCCAAACTAGCTCTCTTTTACATAGAAGGGGTTCTTCAGGGCGTAGTGTTAATAAGTCTGTAGTCAAATTACCCAGGCGAAAATCCCAGGCACTCTTCTGTTGTGCCCAATCCACCAAAGAGAAGACATTTGTTGTAGATCCATCTCGCCGGTAGAGGACAGGGAGAATGTAGTTGTGATTGACTGGATCTAACCAGTACATGGGCTGATCTATCGTCTGGTTGCCTAGTTTAGAGATCCCTCGTTCAGATCTATGAGGAATGCCTTGTTTCAGACAGGGATACGTCCTCCATGTCCCCTGTGGGTATCTTTTTGCCTCTGAGGGTTCATGATCTGGCTGACGGTGCAACCTGCAAATTCCTTGCTTTGTGTAGTCGTCGTGTGCCTTTTCTGCCGTCTCTACTGAGGAAAACCAAACCCTTAAACCCTCGAAATGAAGCCCGTAGGTGACTGGAAGGGTTTTCTCTGATTCAGAGCACGCCCAAAACAATCCATCATTTGCTAATCCATTCCTTCCGCCTTTCCGAATCACCCTAACCAGAAGTCAGATATAGTAAGGACATGTTGAATAGACCTACCAGTACCGAGTCGATGTATTTTTCTTGTTGATTCTACATCAACTGCAGTAAAGAACCATTGTGAGGGGCATTGAACACCTGTCAATCAGGGGAGAAGATAGAGAAGATATACTCAGTAGAAAGTAGTGCAAAGATAAATTGAAAAAATAAATTAAAGAAATAGTTTAAAATTGTAAATGAATGACCGAAAGAATAAATGTGTAATGTTTTACTTGAACTGGAGCAAGCATCATGCAACCGGGTGAGCTCGGTTGAGCATGCATATGCACATTTGCATACTTCCTAAGGTCAAAATAGGGTCGCTAGAAACAATCGCACCAAAGTAAAGAGAAGGGTGGTAAAATGTTTCAAAAATATCAAGGTTGGGATCGTACTTGAGAGTAAATAAAGGCAAGCAAATAGGCATAGATAAATACATGCCTTCCCTGATGCTCCAGCCGAGAACCATAGTGGTATGCACGTGGGCTATGAATTATGATAACTCTACTGGCCCAGGGACATCTGTCACCCTAGAGCTCTGCAACTAACAAATGTACAGAAACATCATTTTAAACATATTGTCTCACCCCACGCCCTACATGCATTATTGCTCTCAGGGAATTTGCCAAGGATGTAGCAGTTGTCATTCTCAGGGAAGCACGCGCATCGTAAAAGAACATACGATATTTCTCGTTCAAAACCGAAGAAAAAGACTGGAATTCCACCCAATGTGCCTTTCCTTTCGACCAGTGTGCCTTCTTTTCCTTTCAGACAGAGTTGAATTATAAAGCTTTCGTAGTGAAAAAGAAAAACCAATTCCAGAAATTCGCCAATGTGCCAAGAGGATCTATCTGTTCATCATTATGAAGCTCGATCATGTGGGTACATAACAAATTGGCATTCCACGTGCAAGCATATCAACAATTGTTGAGACATCTTGGCATGTGTCCATTACAGATGGAAGCATATCAGCCCGGCTATGAAACAATTCAATATTGCTGGGCAAGCAGCTCAATATTGTTTGTTTGGTGGAGAACTGAATTCAGGTTAACAGAGAATCTGTACAGGTGACAGGATCAGAACTTCAATCTGCATAGTCATGGGTTCTCATAGATCTCAGGATTTGCCTTGCTCGTTGCTGAACTAGAAAAATTCAGCTGATGGATCACCATTGCAATAGCGAAGGCAAGCTCTTGTCCACAAACATGGATGGAAAAGTCATTACCTGCAAAGGTATGGTATGGTTTGGTTTGTGTTTTCAGCTTTTCTTTCTGTAAATAGTATTGCAGCTCTGTTTGATCAAAGATAACACAATCATCATTATCTGTCCCTTGGCTCCGGCCTTCTTCATCACCAAAGCGATTTTTTTCTGCACAGAAGAATGTTTTGGATTAGGAATTTTGATAAGTAATGCTTTCAGGTTGAATTTAGAGCAGTACCTAGAGTAGCCTCCGATTCTGATGTCCCTCTATATATATCTGAACAGATAAATCAGATAGTACATTCCTATAGGCTCAGTTTCATTAATTTTGATGTCTTTTAATTCTTCTGAACCAAACAAAAAATATAAAGAGAGGAGAATCCACTTTATATATTACGTAGTATACATTGAGAATGCGAGGATTCATTTTACGAAAATCAGTGTTTAGATAAAGACTCGAGTGGAAACAAATCGATGGTGTTCACATAGAACTAACTTGAACAAAATCCAGTCTATTTGATGTTTTGTCCATGTCTTGGTCAAGGTCCTCCAAAATTCTTTCCTGCAGGCAAAGGCAGATTTGTGGTACGCATCAGTCGACATGATTCACTTCTTTAACATCTTTTAAGAAATGTTGATCTAAAATCAACAGGAATTGATAGGCAAACACTGATGAACTCGATCACTTGAATGCATTAGATCATAGTACTAGCAGTTTAATAACCAAAGGAACAAATATGCCCAAGAAAATTCACCTGTCCCATGAGCTCCTCATGTATTGTGAGACCAACACTGCCAAGTCTCTCAACACTCGCACTAAGCGCATCTAACTCTTGATCTTGTTCTCTGGTCACCAGGCAAAGCAAGTTAACAGGCTACCAGATCAATGCTATTCAAGAAAAAGGCTGACAGGTGTAAATTCTTGGAAGAGAAAAACAAATTTTGAAAAAGGCTCTTTAGCAGAGGTGTCCGACAAGTGTAAATTCTTAGAAAGGAAAAACAAAGTTCGAGAAGGCTCTTAAGCGTAGGTGTCTAGACTCTAAAGCACTGTTATAAAAAAAGCTATATTTAAAAGTGATCTTCAACAACATAAATTTGATCATACTTCTAATAACAGAATACATATATTGGGAATTCATAGAAAGGATAACAGTCATTGACGGCTTTGAACTGCAGGAAATACCAGCAAAAAAGTCGCTATATTGCAAAAGCTAGTATTGCTAGTGGCCATCCCACAATTGTTCTGGTCAAAGAATCCACGGCTCCTCGAGTCCTTCAAGGCCTCAGGAATATCTCTAGTCCAGGTAATCTCATTAATCTCTTAATTGTTTCCAAACCCACTGCTATTCTATCAAGTAATCATGTTATGATGACCAAAATTTAATCCTATGATCAGTTTCACATTAGAAATCTCACCTTGTTCATTGCTTCTCACTGCAGAAACATAGCTGTTGCAGGTTTTGGGAACAGTCTGCTGTTGCAGAGAGCATTAGAGGTTCTGGGAACGGTCTTCCTTGGAGCAATCCAAAACCAAGTCATCCTTCGGGCCTTCGACAGCAAGCTCTGCACATGAATAAAGCAGCATGGCGGTTTCGGCCCAAATGGGCCTCTGTGATGATTTGGTGCCCACGACAGCAAGCTCTCCACATGAATAAAGCAGCATGTCGGTTTCGGCCCAAATGGGCCTGTGTGATGATTTGGTGCCCATGGAAGCGCAGCCTCAGGCGACAAAAACAGCGGCAAAACTCAAGAAGATAATGGCGCTTCTGGAAGCGGTGTATGAGGCGGAGATATGGAGGTCGTTCTCAATGGAGGAGAGGCAGAAGAAAATGGTGAGCAGCCGAATACTAGAAGGAGTAATCGGCTTCAGTGGAGGCAGCTGTAAGTTGCTTTAATGCAACATCTGGGGTGCATGCAGCCTGAATGCTGCTGAACACATACCTTAGCATATACCTGATTGCATATACCTGATTGAAGTTAGCGGATTAATGCTAGCATTAACATGAGACCGTTAACGGTCAGGCATAATCAAACTAGCGTAAATAGCCATTTAACCTATGTTCGGGCCTCTTCCGCCTCGGGAAGAGGCCAAATAAGATGGCGAAGGATGGCGAAAGAGTGAGTGCTTTAGAAACTTAGGATATCCGCGCTCTAACCGCCGTATAATAGATAAGCAAAGGGGTCAACTAATGCTAAGTCGGGGTCCCTGCGATTACTATAGTCCCTGCCGGATGCCAGATGGCAGGGACTAATAAGGCTCATAGTGAATCTATTAATCACATACAATTACAACTCTCCACTTTTAAACCACTTCTGCATAATTCTTGGGATAATTATGTAGATCATTAACCTTACCCTTTTCTACGCGCATCACCCATTCCCGCTTTACGTTCACCCACGCATTTCTTGATTTCTTTATGCTTTTCTTTCTGTCCACCCATTTCCGCATTCCCAATTCAGTGAGTCAGCCCGCATTATAGGGTTACCGCCCAATTCAAACGATCTCCCGCATTGAAAAGAAGAAGTATCAGGACGACAAACATTAGAGCAGCAGACCAAACCGGAGAAGAACATCTATACAGAACATCTGCTATAGTGCTTGGTTACACAAATTAGCTTTTTACAATTATGTCCATGATGGATGGATGATTTTACTCGAACATCTGTTGTAGTGCTACCGCTCGATACCAGGGCGCACACAGTTAGCCGCTGCTAGCTGATACCGGGGGAAAAGAAATTGATCCCTACATCATAAGTTAATAAATCTATACTATGAATATAAAATATTAAAAATAATATACTAAATAAAAAATAAAATAAATATAATTTTTTAGCCACAAAAAAGTTTGGTCCAAAAATTTGCCTAAAAAGACTAACATTGCCATAAAATTAATAAGAACAGGAGAGAAACTAAAGCAATATCTATGAACTACCATATCCTAGGGTTAAAGGAATATAAGATATTTTATTACTTTTCTGAAAAGTAATAAGATATATTTCAAAGGCTTATCTTATTAAAATTGTACATTAAGTATCACTTTAAACATACTTTGAAGGGAAATTGTTGTTAAAAAAAAAAATTGTAGAAGAGAGGAGTCTCGCTCAGAACTCCTTTCTCATAAATCAGTTGTGGCAAGCCAAGCTTTCACTTGTGGCAAGGAAATCACAACTACACCGAGACTGACAAGGCAAGCTTTCACTTGTGGCAAGGAAATCACAACTACACCGAGACTCGCAAGGCAAACTTTCACTTGTGGCAAGGAAATCACAACTACACCGAGGCTTAATTAAAATACAAAACTCACAACAAAAGAAATAGTGTAAAAGCAAAATAGTTGTGGTAAATCTACTTGTGAAAATTTAAGTCTACTTCGCAACATAACATACTTTTGATTATATTTCAAAACAAATGAAAATACATCCGCTTGTTAAACAAAAAGATCTGACTGCGATTTAGGCTTCACCAGGGTTGTGGAGTAACACACAGTAAAACACATGTTGTTTTCACACGCCCACTGAAATTCGCTCCATGATTTTCTCTTTATGTGTCACTCTCACCCTTTCTCTCGCTCAACTTTGGAAATGACTTTTACATTCATATTTATACAAAACATACATTTGAAACATTAATACACAACATGGGCGATTTTACATAATAAATGGTTTTCTGAACTTGCAGGTGTCATGGAGTGTGGGCAACAGTCCCGCAATGAATGTTTTCCCATACCCATTTACCAAAATTCATTAAATGCCTTAAACTCTCTGTTGTGTTGCGGAATGGTCAGCGATGTATTTCTGCTCACACTTTAGTCCTTCCACCTGCAAACAAAATCGCAACCTGCAAAAATACTTCTGACAGATATGGCCGCTGTCAGATTCTTTAATATGGTGGTTTGGATTAATATTTCCAACGCCCCCCCTTAATCACAATTGTCGCCATTCACAATTCCCAAACAATCTCTGAGATAAACAAAACTTTCACGTGTCAATGAATTTGTGAAAATATAAGCAAATTGTTCCTGTGAACTATAATGTTGCAACACAATTTCATCATTGTTAATCAACTCTCTAATAAAATTATATTTAGCATCAATATGCTTGGGCGTCTTGTGAAAGACAAAATTCTTTGACAATGAAAATGCAGAAGTATTGTCACAGAAAATAGTTATCGTGACCTCTTGGTCATGGCGAAGATTCCTCAACGTCCTTCTCATCCAAACTAATTGACACATTGTTACTGTTGCGGCGACATATTCACCTTTTGCTATCGATAATGAAGCTATCAACTGTTTCTTGGGGGCCCATGAAATGGCTCCAGAACCCAAATGAAAAACATATCCTTACATGCTCTTTCTGTCATTGATGCTTCCTACCCAATCACTGTCAGTGTAACCAACCAACCAGAAATCATTTGTTGCAGTGTATAAAATACCATACATTTTTGTCCCATTGACATACCTTAGAATCCTTTTCGTTGCTTGCCAATGTGTTGCCTTGGGTGTCTCCATGATCCTCTACACCAAACTCACTGCATACATTATATCCGACCAAGTGGTGGTCAAATACATCAAGCTGCCTATCATGCTTTTGTATAATGTCGGATTGACATTGTTGCTGCAATCTTCTTTGTTCAACTTCAACCCCATGATAGTTGGAGTTGGTGCGGGCTTGTTGTTCTACATATTAAATCTCTCCAAAATGTCTGCTACATACTTTTCTTGAGAAATAAAAATTCCATTTTCGGTTTGCTTCACTTCTATGCCCAAAAAATACCTTAACAACCCCAAGACAGTGATTTCAAATTCACTCTTCATGACTTCTTTGAAACCAGTGATGAGGAAATCATCATTGCCTGTAAAAATCAAGTCATCTACATCTAAGATAGTAATAAGAATCTTACCATCGCTCTCTTTGATGTAGAGAGTAGGCTCACCATGACATTTGTCGAAACTGTTAGAGTCGGTCTGGTCATTCCTCCGTCAGAGATCAAAACTCTTTTTGCATTTCATGTTTAGGTGTCCCATCTCACTCGATTAGTTGCATTCTGTTAGGATCATTCCATAAATATGTTGGAAGGGGTTTTGTCATTCATTTCCCTCATGCTTTGCACTGCTGGCTCAGGTCTTGTCATCAAAATGAAGTCTTAAAAGTCATTTTCAGTCCTGTTTCAGTTTCTAGGTCATAATAGTCATTTTAGTTTTTAGGTCTAGGGTTAGTCCAACAGTGTCTTCACAAGGTCTAATAAAGCCAGCAGGTCAGAGGGAGATTCTTAATAAGTTATTATTTCAAAGATTTCTATCGTCACACGGATGGATTATGAATTTTCTTCAAAACTCTGTTTTGAAGACAAGTCGACATTTTGTTTTTTGTAATAATTTTCAAAAATTTTCAGTTCTTGAAATCTTCAGGCGCAACCCTGGTCTCCTTTGCCAAAGTCCATGTCAACTATTCCTGCAAAAAATTGCCAAGAAATTCATCATTTCAACCAAAAAATCAAGGAGGAAACAAAAAGTTAGAGTTGTATTAATTGTGAAAAAGTGCCAATTGCAAAACATTACAAAAATGGGTTTTAAAGAACCAAAAATCAAATCAATGTCCTTATAAAGGTTTTTCTATGAAGATGAATGTCATTCTGCATGCCAAGGTTGAAGAAAAGCATTTCAAAGCGAATTGGGTGAGCAAGTGCGTGTTTTGGAGAGAAATCGTTTGCAGCTAGCCGGCGCGGTGCACAAAATAGGTGGCGCAGCGCACTGGGAGTTTTTGTCCAGTGTTATTCTAAATGAGCGCGGCACACTGGGAGCATGCGGCGCAGTGGGTTCTTGGTGCAGTGTATACAGTCCAAAGCCCAAAATTGTTCAAATCTCTTCAAGTTGCTCATTCCTTGCGTGGATTTGCCAGGTAGGGTTGCTATTTTGACATTGCATCAAATTTTGTGATAAGTGATGGTGTTTTATGGGTGGTAATGATTGGAAACTTGGGATTTCTTTGGCATATCATTGTTCATTCTATATATGCATTTTTGGCTAAGGAAAGACAAGGGTTTTGCAGCATTGTTTGGGATCCATGTGGCTTTATGTTTTGATGGTGTGCTTCTCTGAGTAACTATAAGTTTATCTAGTGTTATGTGTATCATTTTCATGCTTCTTCTTCTAAAATTGAACAAATGAGTGATTAAGGTAGAATCCATAACTGCTATGCTCTGCCTTTGAATTTGATTAAATTTTCATGTTTTCATCTGTTTAAGGAGAATTCTTGAGATTTTCTTGCTCTCCTTAGCTCCTCACCAGTCCGATCTATCCATCTCACTCACTTTAAAGCATCACAACGATTACCTTCCTTGCCCCAATCGGAACTCTGTAGAAACTGTGCCTCATCCCCGAGCCCAATTTGCCTTTCCCTGTTTCCAACATAAAACTCTCAAAAACTCAAATCAAATCCTTTTGCACTTAATACCTAGCCTAAAATCAGTTTCTAAATCAATCATCTCTAGCCCCATTGAGTATATTTAGCTGAGATTGACCCGGAGAGAGCCCTCTCCTGTCCTTGTAGGGCTAGCTACAAGGCCGAGCATGGTTTGATGTGGACCTAGACCCTTGTCTTTTCAGCCTGAGACAAATCTAGGCTCTAACATAGTGGCGACCGTACTGGGGAGAAAATGGTTTGCTTGTTGATGTCATTTGTTTTATAAGCTACAGACGGAGCGTGAAGTTATGCCAGGTAGCCTTCGAAACGCTTTTGCTTTGCATTAGCACAAGTAGATAAATGTTGCTTCAGTCAATCTCTGGTCTAGCTTGTAAATGTGACATCTAACTTGTTAATTGCCTCAGTACATGTATCAAGTTTAGATCTGATTGTTGATGGTGGACAATGATCAGACACTGGAAAGGCTGAAATCATTCACCTAGAGATTCCAAATCATTTTTGAGATCAGATCCAAAAACTCAACTGGATGATGAACCTGGCGAGCAGAAACATGAAAGGACAATATGGACAGATCAGGTATTCAAGTTGGAGTTTCATCCAAGATATTTTGTTCTTTGTTATAAATTATTTCCTCTCTTTTCCTGAGAATGTCAAGAAGGCTTTGCAAAGTATCCTATGTTTGAGAAGACATCCTCGGCCTGCATTTGATTCCTTCCCTTTGAAGATTGTAAATATCAAAGATTTGCATTCATTTGAGCTTGATCAGGGCCCTTCTTCTGAATCTTGTGATGACCATCTTCAAATTGATGAACCCCAAGAGACCAAGACTGATTCTATACCTTCTGTACATGCTCCTATACCTTGTAAAATTCCAGATCGATATAAACCCCTTGTTTTACCTTCTGTTCTTCATGCTTTCCCCAAAAAGTATGATCGATACATGTCGAGGTTTGATGGTGAAAGTAAGAATGTCAATGGTGAGCAACATGTGCAGAATGTTGAGAATTTTCTAGATCTTTTTGAGGTTGATGAAGAAGATGTCAGTAGAAGGCTTTTTACTCTTTCTTTGCAAGGCAAAGTCAAGAGTTGGTTCAAAACCCTGCCTAATGCAAGCATCTTAGATTTCCGGCAGTTCATCAAAGTTTTTCTCGATAGGTGGATGATCGGACAAAACTTTTTCCTTATTATAGAAGAGTATAATCAGCTGAAAAGATTGCCATGGGAGACAGTACAACAGTTTTCAGCCAGATTTAATCAAGTTTAATATTTAATGCTGGTTGATATAATACCTCCTCCTAGGTCTTCTCTCTTGCACTATCTGGGTGCCTTTGATCCAGAAATGGAGTTTCAGCTGAGAGAAAGGAACCTTGCAACACTTGAAGCGATGCAGAATAGTGCAGTAAATGTAGAGGCTCACTTGCTAATCCGAAGGGCAAGGTTAAAGGAAGAAGAGATGGAAAACATAGATCCGGAGGAATCGACATCTCTAGAGGTAAAGCTTTACATTTTGGTAAGTGTAGTGGAAGAGATGATGCAAAGGAATGATTATAATGTTCAAGCCCATGGCTCACTGATTGAGAAGAACAAATGGCTCCTCCAAAACATTTTGTTTCTTATCCTAGTTGTCATAGATACGATAATGATTGTTTTGTAGATCATCTTGGAGAAGAGAGATCTGTTGATATGACATGTATGCTTGATGATGTCTTTTATACTGACGATTTGCCTCAGTTTGATCAGTATGATGATGATTATGTTCTCCAAACAGAAGCTAATCTTGCAGACAAATTAGCAGCTAGTTTGTGGGAGGAGGAAGTTCACTTACAGTAGCTCGAATACAATGATCAAATGATGCATATCAGCTATGACTATGACGAGGAAAGTGTAGCAAGTGAAGGATCTTTGCCTTTTTGTTTTGATTCATGTCAGTTCATCAGAGACAACATTCATGCAATTAGAAATCAATTGTCAAGAAGTCTTGATTTGGACCACCTTGAGAGCAATGAAAACCTTGTTCAAGGCTTCTCACATTCAGATATCCAGCCCCCAAATGCCATTGATTGTCAAGTTGCACATGAAGACTTGGAAGCTGGAACATATGCTCGGATGATGCAAGACGATTCCATACCATTTTGTTTCTAATCATTTCAGTTTTTGAAGGGAAAATTGCATAGTACATCTTCAGTAAAAAATGAGGAGCATGTAGGCAATCATGTAATCACATTGGAACCAATAGAAAATGGGTTGCAGTAGTCTTTTCAAGTTTTACATGATCCCCTAGCTGATATTTCGGATGAGGTTTGCAGTCAAAGTCCATCTCCATTGACTACATGTGAGCTTGAAATGTGTACTGATATAAACTTGACCCCACAGCTGGTTTCTTTGTCATTTTCAGCAGGAGTCTCGTTACAAAGCTCAGATCAAAGTTTGCGTTCATGGTATGAAGAGAAGAGAAGTAATCCATTGGATGAGCTAAGTCCCAGTGTCCATGAATTTCAAGATCCTTATGTAGTGTTTTTGGAGGTGGATAGAGAATCCATAGCATTCAACGGATCTATTTCCAAGTTGTCATGGGAGTTGCCTTCCAGTAGTTCTCTCTTGTTGTTCATAAGCGAGCACTTGTGGAGAATTCAAACAGCAGACGTAATACTTACTTGGTTGCATTGATTGTTTCATTTCACTTGATCTGGCAGTGAAATAAAACAGTTAGAGTAGGTTTTGATGAATAAGATTTTTTTTTAGCATTATTTTCCAGTTTGTCAATTGTGTTAAGTATCGAGTCATTTTTTAGTTGAGTCAGAGTCATGTATTTTTTGTCAAAATAATGACTCCATAGCCCAATGGATGAAGGCACTGTCTAGCTCTTCCAGAGATCTGCCATTATTGGCACCTCCAAGGAGCTACCATCCCCATTGGAGCCAATGTTAGAGTCGGTCTGGTCATCCCTCCGTCAGAGATCAAAAATCATTTTGCATTTCATGTTTAGGTGTCCCATCTCGCTCGATCAGTTGCATTCCATTAGGAGAATGCCATAAATCTATTGGAAGGGCTTTTGTCATTCATTCCCCTCATGCTTTGCACTGCTGGCTCAGGTCTCGTCATCAAAATCAAGTCTTAAAAGTCATTTGTAGTCTTGTTTAAGTTTCTAGGTCATAACAGTCGTTTAAGTTATTAGGTCTAGGGTTAGTCCAGCTGTGTCTTCACAAGGTCTAATAAAGCCAGTAGGCAAGAGGGAGATTCTTGATAAGTTATTATTTCAAAGATTTTTATCGTCATACGAATGGATTATGACTTTTCTTCGAAACTCTGTTTTGAAGACAAGTCGACATTTTGTTTTTTGTAATAATTTTCAAAAAAATTTAGTTATTGAAATCTTGAGGCACAACCCTGGTCTCCTTTTCCAAATTGCATGTCAGCTATTCCTGCAAAAAATTGCCAAGAAATTCATCATTTCAACCAAAAAATCAAGAAGGAAACAAAAAGTCAGAGTTGTATTAATTGTGAAAAAGTGCCAATTGCAAAACATTACAAAAATGGGTTTTAAAGATCCAAAAATCAAATCAATGTCTTTATAAAGGTTTTTCTATGAAGATGAATGTCATTCTGCATGCCAAGGTCGAAGAAAAGCATTTCAAAGTGAATTGGGTGAGCAAGTGCGTGTTTTGGAGAGAAATTGTTTGCAGCTAGCTGGCGTGGCGCACGGAACAGGTGGCGCGGTGCATTGGAAGCGTACGACGCACTGGGAGTTTTTGTCCAGTGTTATTTTGAACGGGTGCAGTGCACTGGGAGCACGTGGCGCACTGGATTCTTAGCGCAACGCATACAGTCCAAAGCCCGAAATTCTTTCAAATCTCTTCAAGTTGCTCATTCCTTGCGTGGATTTGCTAGGTAGGGTTGCTATTTTGACATTGCATCAAATTTTGTGATAAGTGATGGTGTTTTATGAGTGGTAATGGTTGGACACTTAGGATTTCTTTGGCATATCATTGTTCATTCTATCTCTGCATTTTTCGCTAAGGAAGGACGAGGGTTTTGCAGCACTATTTGGGATCCATGTGGCTTTATGTTTTGATGGTGTGCTTCTCTGAGTAATTGTAAGTTTATCTAGTGTTATGTGTATCATTTTCATGCTTCTTCTTCTGAATTTGAACAAATGAGTGATTAAGGTAGAATCCATAACTGCTATGCTCTGCCTTTGAGTTTGTTTAAATTTTCATGTTTTCATCTGTTTAAGGAGAATTCTTGAGATTTTCTTGCTCTCCTTAGCTCCTCACCAGTCCGATCTATCCATCTCACTCACTTTAAAGAATCAAAATGATTGCCTTCCTTGCCCCAATCAGAACTCTACAGAAACTATGCCTCATCCCCGAGCCCAATTTGCCTTTCCCTGTTTCCAACATAAAACTCTAAAAAACTCAAATCAAATCCTTTGCACTTAATACCTAGCATAAAATCAGTTGCTAAATCAGTCATCTCCAACCCCATTGAGTATATTTCACTGGGATTGACCCGGAGAGAGCCCTCTCCTATCCTCGTAGGGCTAGCTATGAGGCTGAGCGTGGTTTGATGTGGACCTAGAACCTTGTCTTTTCAGCTTGAGACAAATCTATGCTCTAACAGAAACCATTGTCCAACAAGTAAGCATCTATCTTGTTATACCATGCACATTGTGCCTTCTTTAGCCCATAAAGAGATTTCCTCAATTGATACACTTTTTCTTCGTGGTCTTATACATCATAACCAGGTGGTTGCACAATATGCACTTCCTCTTTCAGTAGTCCATTCAAGAACGCTGATTTTAGGTCCATTTGGTACACTTTCCATTTATTTTGCATGGCAATCGCCACCACTATACACATTTTCTCCATCCTGGAAACCGATGCAAACGTCTCTGCATAATCTCTTCCATGTTTCCATTTGCTTCCTTTGACAACTAGCCTTGCTTTATGCCTTTCAATCTTACCATCGACATTGCTCTTGGTCTTATAGACCCTCTTCACTCCAATGACTTATTTTCCTTGCAGAAGGTTCACTAACTCCCATGTGTCATTCTTTTCTATTGCTTCTATTTCTTTCTCCATTGCCACAATCCAATTTTCTTCTTTGACTGCTTCCTCAAAATGGATTGGGTCATCTACATGACAAAACAAAGAAAATAAGGAACTCAGACCAACACTACTATCAACTTCATCTTGCTCATAAATCTCATTTAAATTTATGAATTTTGGTCTTCTTATGCTTGCTGAAGATGGGATTGACATGTCTCTTGGTGTTGCATTTTGTGGCATGCATGGAGAAGCACTTGCTTGACTACGCAATGCTATCCTATTATTTGTTAATGGTGTTGTTTGTTGCCTGCTTTTTTTCGCTTGAATAGGAGTAGAGGTAGTCACTGTTGAGGAATTACTTTTTGCTGTTAATTCCTCTTTGTTCTCATGTGGTATACATGATTTGACATTGACTTTCTTCTCTAAAATTCCATCCCATTCTTTCACTTCTATGAGTTGCACATCTTTGATGATTATGACCTTCTTGGGTTATGGATTGTAGAGCTTGTATGCTTTGGATTCATCACCCTATCCAACAATTATGCATTTCTCCCCCTTTATGTCCAACTTCTTCCTCAACTCATCCGAGTGTGCATATGCCACACATCCAAAGACTCTCATGTGAGTGACACTATGCTTTCTTTCATTCCATGCCTCTTCAAGAACTATGTTCTAAACACCTTTGGTTGGACATTTATTGAAGATATATGCTACATAAGTGACATCTTCAGCCCAATAATCATTTGGAAAATGCTTTGCCTTCAACATACTCCCTGCCATTTACATAATGGTCATATTCTTCCTTTTTGCTACACCATTTTATTGAGGTGTATACCTTGTTGTAAATTGCTCGTGAATTCCATGTTCCCTACAAAATCGAAGGAAATAATTTGAGATGTATTCACCAACTCTGTCAGTCCTAATGACTTTGATGTAGTGTCCACTTTGCTTCTCAATAAGAGCATTGTATTGGCTAAAGCACTTAAACACATCACTTTTCTATTTTAGGAGATAGACGCATGTCTTCCTTGTGTAGTCATCAATGAAGGTCAATAAATATCGGCTACCACCAATTGATGGTGACTGCATTGTTCCACATAAATCTGAGTGGACAATCTCCAAAGGTGCCTTTTCCCTTATTGAATTTCTTGTTGGAAATGTATCTCTATGTTGTTTGCCCAAGATACATCCTTCACATAAGCTGTTTGGTTTTTCTATGAGTGCCAATCCATTCACCATGCCTTTCCTATGCAGTAAATTCAAACCTCCAAAGTTGAGGTATCCAAATCTCAAATGCCATAACCAATTTTCATCTTTGACCTCTGCTTGGTATTTCACTTGTGTAACAACTACAACTTTTCTTTCATCCTCTTCTGCGTTCATTGATAGTTGTGCTTGTGCACCTTCTGTCTCCAAATATGATCTTATTTTTAGGGGAAACATTCTATTGTTTGTCATTTGAACCTTTGCAATCAAGTGTCTACTTGGAGACTTATCCAAAAATGTGCATACATCATTTTTGAAAAAGACATTGTAGCCATTTTTCATGAGTTGTCCAATTCTTATGAGGTTATGCTTCAAACCAGGGACAAAGTAAACATATGAGATGCACTTCTTCTCCCACTTCTTTGTTAGGATATTAACTCTTCATTTTCCCATGATAGAGACTTTGCTATCAGTATCTTGAGGGTGTTGGACTTGCGAACATGTCAAGGGATCTCCCTAGTAAGAAGTCCCAAGTAGACCTCAGAGCATTTGGTGTAAGAGTCCCAGCAGTGGGTCGTAGGATATCTCCTTGACCGCGGTTGCGCGCAGAGGCAAGTAAGATGTCCCTGTTGATTGCAAGGGTGTGACATATGCAACAAGTCAAGGAAGGTGCATGAATGGTTCTGACACACAGAGGGTCAGGTGAGTGCACCCCTTGGAAAAATGTGAAAGCACAGAGTTAAGAAGGGGACACACGAGTAAAGATGCATCACAAACATGAAGAAAAGTCAGCTAGAAATCCAAAGTGATGGTTAAACCAACAACACATCTCAGTAATATTCATACATACATATACATGAAATCCATACGTGCATGCATAAGAAAATAGATACATATATCATTTAGAGTAAATAAGACTGCTGAAATAAAATGTGTTATATGCATGAAACATGTTGGATCTGTTATATTAAGAAGTGAAAGTTCCAATCATACAATAAAACCATTACCAACCACTAGTTCTGATAGCGAAACGTTACAGCCACTGTCCACTGCTCCTCTAAAGAGATATACTAGCTTTGCATAGTGGAGAAGCCAAGGCTCGTTACAATACTCTCCAAGCTTTCTCTAAGATACTCCTATTGGAAGCTTCGCTAACCAAAAATGCCTACAATGAGTTATGGGGGACTATACATAACAAAGGGTGGGGTGGCCCTTAACATTCCCCTTTGTGACTGTTCATATATCCTCATGACTTTTCATCTACTCTATGACTGTTACATGCAACTATCGACACTTGAACTTCCACTTGACAAGACGTTACATACAATTTACACATGTACCCATGCGAGACAAAATAGGCTTGAGAAATCCATGAAAGACATCACTGTGAATCAGACAACTGTGGGAAGGCCAACTCTTTGACATGCTCACGATGGTTGACAGTGGCGAACTGATGCCAAGCTTGGTAGTCCACGATGGTGTTTGTGTACTCTGTGGTGACATTTTTTTGGAAGTGAACCCTTGCCTCCATTGCATCTGGGTACACTGCTCGGGCTCCTCTATCCAACTCGTCTAATAACATGCACATCATTGTCTTGAGTGCAGTTGGACTAGCGACATATTGATGAATGGTGTATGAACTAATCATGAAGTCTGCATTGGTGGCTATGTGCACCAACTCGTCAAAGTACAAGTCAAGCTCCAGTTAGACTTGTGCCTTTGTCTTCGCCTCGGTGAGTGTCCCAATAGATGGGATCGCATGTACGTGTGCAATAACATCCATACTCTTGAACACCTGTGCATGGGAAGTCTGTAGACAAGTGATGAGCTACTGGAGGTCCTCATAGGTCTGGATCTGACTCTGGATGCTTGCCTTCAGCTCGACCACTCTGGACTTCCTCATCTTGGGCAAGTGTAACGGGGATCCCTTGTATCTCATTATCCATGTCTACATGTAGTCAACATCAATATGCACATTTTAAAAGAAACGTGCTCTCTTAGAACACCGATGTTGCCAACCGTTGAGATGGACAACTTTCTTATGCATGTAGCAAACTTGGAATACAACGCCCATATGACTATCTCAAGGGACAATACTTCATCCAGTATCGCCTTCTTCAACTTTGCTCAGGAAGATGTTGTAACCAGTTCCTCTCCTTGCTTGGCTGTCTATAACTCAATAGTCATTTGCTCGTTCTCAGATATCAAGAAGCGAACACTTGAGCTAGTTGCTTCGACATATCCTATAGTAGCATCAGCCAATGCTGCTCGATGCTTGTGCACGTCGGACATGACCACTCATTATTCAAACTATGCAAGAGATGTGTTATCATCCAGAGCAGACACTCTATGTGATTGCACAACTCTATGCCATGACTTATCGAATGATATGTTGTGCATCTCTCCTTCCAGATTGTCTCCAAGGATCTTAGTATCTCCTTGGTCGCTTGGGACTTGCTCTGCTTCCAGATCCAGTGAAGTTGGGAGGTCTACTTCTCGGTCATAAGGCATGAGGTCGATGTCTTGCTCTAACTCTTCCTGCCCCATATCCATATCCTTTTTCTCAAGTGCTTGTTCAATCTCTTGAGCGAAGTCTTGCTCCTACAACTACTCACCCTGTATGCTTGGTGCCAGCTGTTCGGATGAGTCTACTACCTATACGGGTGTAGTTTCATCTATCAGTACATGTTGTGCCCCCTTCTATACTGTTCTTTCTATGATTCCTTTTCCTGTTTGCACAACTTATGTTCCTTCCGAAGTTTTTCCTTGAACTAATAAAACTCCTTCACTATTTCCTCCATCCTCTGTTTTTCTCTCTGCCTTTGTGCGTTCTTCCTGTCATGATGTTGCCTCTTTGCCTCTATTGCCAAAGCTACTTTCTGCACAAGTGGGTCTGCTTTGAATTTGTAGCTTTGCTTCACCTCTGTGCTATCGACAATGCTTCTCTTGTCTTTGTTGCGCGTTAGTATGATTACCTTTGTTACTGTTGTTGTTGGTGCTCTCCTGGGTGCTACTTCACGGTTCTTCGTTAACCATTCCATAGTGATGCTAACCGTTTCATTGGGCCTCGTGGATCCACAGAAGTTGTACTCTCGCGTAGTGATACTTCACTAAACATTTCCGGTTATACGGATTAAAGCTTTAGATGTCAAAAGGATATTTCTTGATCTCCTTTATTTCAACATCCACATGCTTGAGGTTCTGTTTCTCGGACAACTTGATCCATAATGGAAGAGTGGGCCAAGGTGCCTTCTTCTTCCGATGTAGCCTACCTGATAGTCCTGCCAAGAAGTGGTATGATACTTCTTGCATGACGAACATGTCCATGGAAGACTTCGACGAAAAATGTGGAGGCTTATCCACGCTGTACATCCGTATGAAGGTGCTGGATGGTGAGGCATACCAATCCGCAATATCGATTAGTTCCTCTTGTACACTTGGGTGACAAAATGATCTAACAGCTATGTGATAACTCCTCTGAGGTTGCATTCAGAAAACAATTTACAATAATCATTGACAAAGTTTTTCATCGATGTCCATGCCCACTTCATGCCTGGGAACTATTGAGGGGCACAGACTACAACCAAGATGTAAGAGGACATATAGATTTATGCTTGCTGACCTTTGGGTGATTGCTAAGCTCCTGTTACCTGTTCCTTCAGCCTGTGAGCCAACATGTTGGACCAGTTGCATTCTTTGCCTTCACTGGCCAGTTGGTCTAACATGATCACCCAACTCTGTGGGAAGGTCTTTGTGCTCTCTTAGCAATACAAGTGACATGCAAAGATGACCAAGTATTCATACACCTTCCGCAGTATCCGCCTCTTATAAATCTGGTTGGGTGTCATCCTGAATTTGGCTGGCTCCTTTACCAAGTTCTTCAATATGCCCCTGGAGTTGGCATTACTATTGGTTATGCTGAAGGGTGTCTCCATGGTGATAACTAGATTTGAAAAATGGTAGATCTGTTGATAATACTGTGCCATGAATGTAGCAATCTCTATCCTACTAACACTTCTCAATTTCATCGTCTCGGGATCAATGTGTGAGACGATCCAATGTATCATGTCTTGCATGGGAATGCGGGATACCTGCATGCAATCTGGTACAAGCCGGACTTGTGAATGTTCACAGAGACTTGGCGGCCTTTGAGATCTTCCCCAAATGTGCCTGAGAATGCATCATTGACCTATTTCCATTTCAGCTTGATATCTTTATATACAATCAACTTGGTGTCTTAATAGAATGGCAAACTCATAGGCACTCGCTTGAGTGCTACTCCAGTTGTGCTTCCATCAGTGTCCTTTCACCCTGCTCTCTTGGAGGCCATTGATCCTGAAATGTTCAGAGGTGGATGAACACCTACTATATTTGGAGACATGGTGACATGTGTGGCAAAAAATATTTTAGTTAAAACCAAAGCAAACTTGAGGGATGACATGCAACATACCTAGGGACTGACTAGCAAGGATTGCGTAATTTTCACTGGGAGGGCGGGAGACTGACTACTAGAACTGTGCAAAAGGCATTCCAAACTGTTGGAAGGTTGGTTGACTATTAAGATTGTGTAATATGCAATCCAGACTGGCCTGATGGGTTTTGGGATTGCACAATGTGCAATCTCAACTCGCAAGTGATGTAGGCCCCCAGAATGCATTACACAATTTTTTGGGCCAGCAGTCACGGCCTCTCAGAATTGCGCAAGGAAATACTGGATGGCAGTCATTGGCTAGAATTGCGCATTTTTTGGGAGGAAAGAAGAGCCTTCCCTCTTAGAATTGCAAAATTCTATCTTGGTGAGGCATTGTACGGGCCAAGGTTTCTTGGACTCGCTGATGAGCAACTGAAAAGAAATGAAGATGTGAATGCATGAAGATACTTAGTGTAAGTAGAAGTGAATGATCACACATGCAAATAGTGAATGCAAGATTCAAAAAATGGAGCAACATGCATGTATGTGAAACAAGTCTCTGAATCGGTGATTGTTCATCCAAAACAGTGTCATGCATGCGACAATAATGAGATGCTAACGAAAAATAAAGTGGTGCTTGTACAAGCTAACATGCATGCAAACAAAATCAAGTGTTCACATAAATCAAGAAGACAACACTCACACAAGCCAAAAAGCTAAAAAGTGACAAAAATGCTGCAAAAAGACAAGTTAAGTGGACTTACTCGGAAATAGGTGAGCTGGATGTGTCGAAGACTCCTAGATGTGTTGTGGGATCTCAGAGCTCCAAGTTTGATGTGAATAATGAGCTCTGAAGTGTCAAATAAATAAGTTGTAGGCTCATGACGCGCATGCCACAAATCTAGGAAAAAGTGACACTTGGAGGAAAGTTTCTAAAAGGATATTTGCATGTAACCTCCAGTTGCTAAAAATAGCTCCCTAAAATCTAGGGATGCTTTTTTCATGTAGCTTTTTTCTATTTCGGGAAAACACAGCCCATGCATGCAAGTCATGTTTTCTCGGTCCCGGTTGGAACCAGTCAACCTTTGGGAACATGCAATAGCCTGCTTGACTGAGGGATATTTTTTGCGCAATTTCTAGGAGGAAGTTGGGATCGTTGTCAAGAGGGATTGCATAATTTCTAGGAGGACCAGTTGATTGCTGCCCAAAATTGCGCAATTTATGGGCTGAGCTATCCTGTTGGGCTAGATTTCACAATTTTCCAGAGGACCGCTGCTTGACAGGATTGCACAATTTTTGAGCTCAGTAGACTGTGAGTCAGATTTGCGTATTTTCTAGAGGGAAGGTTGGTTCCCCTCAAGAATTGCACAATTTCTTGACAGAGATGCTTAGCCAGTAGTTGGACCAAGTCTAGAGTGGTAGTCTGTGAGGGGGGTGAAGCAAGCTATCAGGCACAGACTCGCAAGCCGCTAGAAAACCAATGATGCTCATGTACTTGACAGTGCAAGACATGCTGTTGAGGATGGTTGGCAGGGAGGCTCCAAAACAAAGCTAAGGAAAAATTTTGGATGGTTGTTGTAGCTGCTACAACACTTGGTGACACACTGGTAGAACTCCAGCTCTCATAATGGACCTCGTTCATGAAAAGCAAGTCTAACACCTCCCAAAGTATTTTTTAGTTCTCAGTTCGTCTTGGTTTCCACACTTGCTTGATTGTAAGATGTAGCATCTGTCAAGCTCTTGGTTGGTCGACACACATTCCAAGCCAAGTCAACACAATTGTTTTAATTGGGGATGAGGGGTATATTAGTGCACAAGTAGTATAATCGTCAGAGTTTTATTTTCATCTCTGGTGTTGCTCCGCTACCAGGAGGCCTAGACAGTACCCCGATGGAGTCACGCAGGAACCAAAGCATTGATCCTCTGCCAGTGAGCCTAGTCAGTACCCTGACGGAGTTACTTGCGTCACATCTCTATGTAGGAAGCCTTTTCTTTTGCCTTATTTACTTTTCATTTTTTCAACAAATTTCACATTTTCATTTTTTCATAACTGTGCATAACACTTATTTATTTCAGAGGCGAAAGATGAATCCGGACTTATTGAGAACATAAGAGGTTTTTCCTTCACCTTACTCTAACGTGCTTGTTCAGGTTTCCTCCCTCACCTTACTCTACTTGATTGAGCTAACAAGGATTAACTAAGAAAAAATCGACTAGAGTAGGTGACACTAGTTAGCGCGCAAGCGTTGTGTTTTCACCAACGTTCACTTCGAACAGTATGTATTTTCCATTGGCGTATCATGGACTGAAGATAACAAGTTCTTCATACAGAGGTAGGACGACATATAACAAAGTATTGATAACTGCACAAGTCCTCTTTTACTTTACCCAACTTTTTTCAAGAGTCGCACATGGTTTCATGTGAAGCTAACCTATGAATATAAACAAGAAAACAAACACAAAATAAAGAAAAAGCAGAAGTAAATGCAAAAGAGAAGTAAGCAAGCAAGCATGCATACTGGAAAACATACATGCAAGGTAAGAAGCAAATATACATGTAAAAAAACAAACCAAAAGCAAACACTACTCCTACTCCTAAGCTAACAGTGCATGGGCCTAATCACATGAAGTGATACTTCCAATGTAGCCACCGACGCATTGGTTGAACCATGTTGGTGAAGGCATGGTTTGTGAGAAATACAATTGTGTGAACCAGCAAACGAGAAAGATATAACAATGAAGACAAACACACTCCAATTTTAAATGTGTCCACAGAACAAAAGTGAGTGCAAGTACATGACATGCAGTCCATGGAATTATCATGGTGTTGTGCAATAATGTGTGCAGTTGTTAAGCATACGCATACTCTTGACTGTGACATGCAAGCAAACGAAAGAAACAAAGGAAACTTGCATCATGCACATGTACTTTCTATGTAAGATTCATCCAATGCATAATAATGGGATCGTGTAGTTCGAGTGGAGGAAGCATAATCTGTGTGTGAGATTGATATTCAATGCATACAAATGAGCGATGAGGAGCCTCGAGTGTTTCAACAATTTCTTGATCAGAAGTGGAATGAACCTTAGGACAATGAGGGCCTGACATAACCATCATCTCGGGTATAAGTGCCTCGACAGTCTATGAAGTTTTGACTTTGTCAATAGATAGATCATCATAAACAGGTGGCTTGGGAAAATCAATTGTGATAGAATCATCATCATGATCGAATATAGGAGTAAATACATCACGATAGCTACGATCAACAAAATCAATGATTTCATTAGCATCATCATGATCTGATGAATCAAATAGAGGGTTCGATGAGAAGCGGGAAAAGTCACCCTTTGTGTTTCCAGGAAAAGCAGATGAAAATTCAAGTGGATTTTCGATGAATAATTTATCCTCTCCATTGTTGGATGATGTACTAACATCCTGTGTGCTCTGCGGATGATAAAAAATGGGTGCATCCATAGGTAGAGATACACACACGAAGTCAGGGATGGCATAAACACTAAATATGTCAGGAAAGAACAAAGGAGGCTTGGAGAGAAGGGAGTCTCCTTCGTCGAGGGTTGATGCTCAAGCTCCTAGTCATACTCTTCATGAATGACAGTGCAGGTTGGTTGTGCAACACCAAGTCCGTCAATAGCTTCATCCTCGTTCACAACAAGTGTGGAGTCCAGAATGGAAGAACACAAGACAGTGCAATCTAAAGGATTAGTAGAACATGAAGACGGAGGCCAAGGTACAAAATACATGTGAGAACCCAATGGATTAACAACCAAGCTTTCACAAAAATCAGAGTGAGCAATGTCGGGAGGATGTGTCGGTTGAAAAGATTCGTGTGCATGCTGTCCCACATCACTCTACGAAGGTGGAGTTGCTTGATGAGGGGACGATGGACAGTCACTTTTGACAGCGACCGTGCCTATCAATGATTGTGCAGCTCCATCACCGAAGTATGCTGAGTGGGGCTTGGTCTTGAAATTCTTCTTGGGATGGAATGCTTTGTTAAGAAAATATTTGAATATATCCCAAAGATATGGAAATTTCATCTGGCTCTTCAGAGCTTGAAACTGCAACACACGGAAGTGTTCCCAAAATTCCATAGGTAATTCAATGAGATAAGAGAATTTATCAAGTGAGTGAGTGCTGCCAAGAGGCATACTACAGAACCACCATTGTGGGGATTCACGAAGTGTGTATCATAGCAACAGGCTAGCCTTTTCAGTATAGAACTCATTGACATTATCAAGGAATGCATAGAAGTCTTCTAAGTACTCAGGCTAGGATACTTCACCTTCACCATCATACATGAATTCAGACAAGAGATCAAAAAACTCCCTCATGATGTTGAGAGGTTCGGCATGCGAAAGACCTCATGGAGGGATGAGTGGAATGGAATCCATGGCAGATGTGCAAAGGTAAAAAACAGGATGATAGGACAAAACTTTTCATCTGGCCCTCCTTCTAGCACCATAAATGTTGAGGGTGTTGCACCCACCAACATGTCAGGGGATCTCCCCGGTAAGAAGTCCCAACTAGACCTCAAACTGTTTGGTGTAGGAGTCCTAGCAGTGGGTTGTACGGTATCGCCATAACCACGGTTGCATGCAGAGGAAAGTAAGATGTGCATGTTGTTAGCAAGGGTGTGACATATGAAACAATTCAAGGAAGGTGCATGAATAGTTCTAACACACAGAGGGTGAGGTGAGTGGGCTTCTTGGAAACCTATGAAAGAACGGAGTTAAGAGGGGAGCACATAAGAAAAGATGCATCACAAACTGGAAGGCAAGTAAGCTAGCAATCTAAAGCGATGGTTAAGCCAACAACACATTTTAGCAAGATTCATACATACATATACAGGAAAGCCATATGTGCATGCGTAAGTAAACATATACATATATCATTTAGAGTAGACTAGGTAGCTGAAATACAATATGACATATGCATGAAAAGTGTTGGCTCTATTATATTAAGAAGTGAAAGTTCCAATCATACGATACAAACATGACAAACCACTAGTTTCAATAGCAGAATGCTATACTCACTTCTGCCTGCTCCTCCAAAGATATATTCTAGCTCTTCACAATGGAAAAACCAAGGATTATTAGAATACTCTTCAAGCTTTCTCTAAGATACTCCTATTGGAAGCCTGGCTAACCAAAAGCACCTGCAATGAGTGATGAGGGACTATATATAGAAAAAGGTGGGGCGGCCCTTGACATTCCCCTTTATGACTGCTCGTCTACCCTAATGAATCTTCATCTACTCTATGACTGTTACATCCAACTATCGACACTTGAACTTCGACTTGACAAGACATTACATACAATCTGCACATGTACCCATGTGAGATAAAATAGGCTTGAGCAAGCCATGCAAGACATCACTATGACTGGAACAATTGTGGGAAGACCAACTCTTTGACATCCTCACAATGGTCAACAATGGCGAACTGATGCCAAGCTTGGTAGTCTGCGATGGTGTCCATGTACTCTGTGGTGACATATTTCTAGGAGTGAAATCTTGCCTCCGTTTCATCTGGGTTCACTACTTGGTCTCCTCTATCCAAATCTTCTAATAACATACAAACCATTTCCTTCAGCTCGGTCTGACCAATGACATACTCATGCATGTTGTCTGCGTTGATCACAAGTCTGCGTTCATGGCTATGCACATCAACTTGTCAAAGTACGAGTCAAGCTCCAGTCAGACTTGTGCCTTTGTCTTCACCTCAGTGAGTGTCCCAATAGATGGGATCACATTTGCATGCACAAAAACATCCATACTCCTGAATACCTGTGCATGGGAAGCCTATAGACTAGTGATGAGCTGCGGGAAATCTTCATAGTTCCGGATCTGACTCCAGATGCGTGCCGCTCTGGGCTTCATCATCTTGGGAAAGTGTAATGGGACTCCCTTGTATCTCATTGTCCATGTTTGCATGTAGTCAACAATAGTACGCATGTTTGACAAGATACGTGCTCTCCTAGCACACCGCTACTACCAACCGTTGAGATGGACAACTGCCTTATGCATAGTACAAAACTTGGAATACAATTCCCACATGACTATCTCAAGGGACAATACTTCATCCATTATCGCCTTCTTCAACTCTACTCAGGCAGATGCTGTAACTAGTTCTCCTCCTTGCTTGGCCATTGGTAAATCCTTAACCATTCAATCGTTCTTAGCTATCAAGAAGCGAACAATCGAGCTAGTGGCTCCGAAATATGCTCTAGTAGCATTGGCCAGTGCATTTGTATGCTTGTGCATGTCAGACATGATCACTCGTTCTTCAAACTACACAAGATATGTGTTGTCATCCAGAGTAGACACTCTGTGTGATTGCAAAAATCTATGATGCAATTCATCGAATGATATGTTGTGCATCTCTCCTTCCGGATTGTCTCCAAGGATCTTAGTATCTCCTTGGTCGCTTGGGACTTGCTCTCCTTTTGGATCCGATGAATCTGGTGGGTCGACCTCTTGGTGGTAAGGCATGAGGTTGATGTCTTGCTCTAACTCTTGCTACTCCATATCCGTATCCATTTGCTCAAGTGCTTGTTCAATCTCTTGAGCGAAGTCCTGCTCTTATGACTGCTCACCCTGTCTACTTCATGCCAGATGTTCAGATGAGTCTACTACCTATACGGGTGCAATTTCATCTATCTATACATATTGCACCCCCTACTATACCTATTCTTGCAACTCCTTTCATAGTTTCTCCTTCAACTCATGCAACTCCTTCACTGTTTCCTCCATCCTCTGTTTTTCTCTCTGCCTTTGTGCATTCGTCCTATCGCACTATTACCTCTTTACCTCTATTGCCAAGTTTTTTTTTGCACAAGTGGGTCTGCTTTAAACTTACAACTTTGTTTCGCCTCTACACTATCGATAATCTTTATCTTGTCTTTTTTGTGTGCCAGTATGTTTACCTCTGCTACTGTTACTATTGGTTCCCTTCTAGGTGCTACTTCAAGCTGCTTCATTAACCATTCCACAACAATGCTTACTGCTTCATTAGGCCTGGAGAAGCTGTAACAATATCTCCATGGGTCTTCCTTCACCTAATGATATGCCCCGTGGATCCATAGAAATTGTACTCTCGCATAGTGATCCTTCGCCAAACAATGCGGGTCATACGGATTAAATATTCAGATGTCGAATGGATATTTCTTGATCTCCTCTATTTTAGCTTCTGCATGCTTGAGGTTCTATATCTCATACAACCCGATCCACAACAGAAGAGTGGGACAAGGTGCCTTCTTCTTTTGGTGCAACTTAGCTGACAGTCTTGCCGAGATGTGGTATGATACTTCTTGCATGATGAGCTTGTCCATGGAAAACTTTGGAAAAACATGTGGAGGCTTCTCTGTGATGTACATCCATATGAAGGTGCCAGATGGTGAGGCATACCAATCTGCAATATCGATTACTGCCTCCATTGTTGCCTTCGACATGTAAGGTAGATCCTGCTCAAATATCATCTTGTACACCAGGGTGACAAAATGATCTGACAACTGTGTGATAACTCCTCTGATGCTACATTTGGAAAATAGTTTACAATAAGTATTGACAAAGGTTTCCGCCGATGTCCATGCCCACTTAATTCACTGGAAATGCGGATTGGCACAGATTGCATCCAAGATGTAAGTGACATATAGATTTCTACTTGCTGACCTTTAGGCCGTTGCCCAGCTCCTATTACCTGTTCCTTTAGCCTGTGAGCCAACATGTCAAACTAGTTGCATGCTTTTCATTCACTGGCCAGTTGGTCGAAAGCGATCATCCAACTCTGCGGGAAGGTCTGCATGCTCTATTGGCCACACAAGTGACAAAAAAATATGACCAAGTATTGATACACCTTTCACATTATCTTCATGTTGTAAATCTGGTTGGGTTTCATCCTGAATTTGGCTGGCTCCTTTACCTAGTTCTTCAAGATATACTTGCAGTTGGCATTGCTGCTCCATATGTTGAAGGGTGTCTCCATGGTGATCACTTGCTTCAACAAATGGTACATCTACTGATAATCATAAGGTAGCAATCTCCATCCCACTGACACTGCTCAATGTCATCGTCTCGTGATTAGTGTGTGAAATTATCCAATGTATCATGTTCATGCATGGGAATGCGAGCTACCTGCATGCAATCTGATGTAATTTGGACTTGTAAATGTTCACATAGACTTGGAGGCCTTCGAGATATTTCCAAAATTTAACAAAGAATGCATCATTGACCTCTTTCCATTTCAACTTGATGTCTTTGTCTATGATCAGCTTGGTGTCTTCATAGATTGGCAAACTCATAGACACTTACTAAACTGCTGCTCCAGTTGAGCTTCCATCGGTGTCCTTTGACCCTGCTCTCTTGGAGGCCATTGATCTTGAAAAAATGAGAGGTGGACAAACACATGTTGTATTTGGAGACATGGCGACATGCATGGAAAGAAATATGTCAGTTAAAACCAAAGAAAACTTCAGGGATGACATGGAACATACCTGGGGACTGACTAGCAAGGATTGCACAATTTTCACTGGGACGTTGGGAGACTGACTGCCAGAACTATACAAAAGGAAGTCCAGACTATCAGAAGGCTAGTTGACTACTACGATTGTGAAATGAACAATCCATACTGGCTTATTGGGTGCTCGGATTGTGCAATGCGCAATTTCAACTGGCAAGTGATGCAGGCCCAGGGACTGCATTGCGTAATTTTCTGGGCCAACAGTCACTGCTTCTCAGAATTGCACAAGAAAAGACTATAGGGTAGTCACTATCCAGAATTACACATTTTCTGGGAGGAAGACAGAGCCTTCCCTCTTAGAATTGCACAATATTGTCTTGGTGAGGCAGTGTTTGGGCCAAGGTTGCCTAGACTCACCAATAGGTAACTGAAAGAAAATGAAGATGTGAATGTATGGTAATATTGAGTGTAAGCATGAGTGAATGATCATGCATGAAAATAGTGAATGCAAGATTCAGAAAATGAAACAACATGCATGTATGTGAAATGAGTTGTCGAATCGATGACTGTTCGTGCAAAACAGTGTCATGCATGCGACAACAGTGAGATGCTAATGAAAACTGAAGTGGTGTTTTTACAAGCTAACATGCATGCAACTGATAGCAAGCGTTCACAGAAATGAAGTAGACAGCACTCACGCAATCCAGAACACAAAAGCGATAGAAATGCTGCAAAAAGACAAGCTAAGTTGAATTACCCTGAAATAGCTGAGGTGGATGTGTCAAAGACTCCAAGATGTGATGTGAGATGTCATAGCTCAAATATCGATGTGAAGAATGAGCTTTGAAGCGTCGAATAAATAAGTTGGAGGCTCATGACGGGCATGCCACAAATCTAGGAAAAAGTGACACTTGGAGGAAAGTTTCTAAAACGATCTTTGCATGTAACCTCCAGTTGCTAAAAATAGCTCCCTAAAATCCTGGGATGATTTTTCCATGTAGCATTTTTCTATTTTGGGAAAAAGCAGCCCATGCATGCAAGTCATGTTTTCTCGGTCCCGGGTGGAACCGGTCAACCTGAGGGCACATGCAATAGCCTGCTTGACTAAAGGAGATTTTTTATGCAATTTCTGGGAGGAAGTTGGGATGGCTGTCAAGAGCGATTGCACAATTCCTGGGAGGAGCAGCTGATTTCTGCCCAAAATTACACAATTTTTGGGCTGATCTGTCCCATTGGGCCAGATTGTGCAATTTTCCAAAAGAAGGCTGCTTGACAGGATTGCACAATTTCTGAGCCCAGCAGGCTGCCAGTCAGATTGTGTAGTTTCTAGAGGGAAGGCTGGTTCCCCTCCACAATTGTGTAATTTCATGAGGGAGCTGCTCAGCCAGCAGTTGGACCAATTCCAGAGTGGTAGATTGTGAGGTGAAGCAAGCTATCATGCACAAGCTAGAAAGCTGCTAGAAAACCAATGAAGCTCATGTAATTGACACTCAAAGACATGTTGCTGAGGATGGTTGGTAGGGAGGCTCCAAAACAAAGCTAAGGAAAAATTTTGGAGGGTTGTTGTCGCCACTACAACATAGTCCCTAATGTTACTTCAGATTTCACAGTTTCATCTAGATTGGGAAACATTTCTATGTTCCCTAACATGTGGTTAGTACACTGTGAATCTAGATACCATATATCACTTTGTTCTTCTTGTGCTACATTACAAAGTAAAAAAATTCTATCATGGTTCTGATTTTCCTTTGTGAAATTTATACTTGGTTTGTTACTAATGTCATATTGATTCTTTCTACATTCATTAGCATAATGACCATACTTCTTACATTAATTACATTGGATTTGAGATTTATCATACCTCTGACCTTGTGCTTGATTTTGGCTTCGGCCTTGACTTGGATTTTTATTGATGCCCCTTCGACTTGAGCTTGAAGAGCTTCCTCTTCCACCTCTGTGTGGGCTTCTTCCTCTTCCTCTATTATATGATCTTTGTCTGCCTCGACCTTGACCAAATGAAACTTGTGCCTTGAAGTCATGCTCCGATGAGGAGCTTGTTGTTGTATTCAGTCTATGTTCATGAGAAATTAGCGATGCATGAAAGTCATCCACTAAGAACTTTGAGAGATCTTTTGTCTCTTCTATGGCCACAATAATGGCATCAAAACTTGCTGGAAAACTTCTCAAAAATTTCTCAGCTATTCTCCTTTCCTCAAGTGTCTAAACATGAGACCTGATTTGAGTAACCAATCCAATTACATGTGTGAAAAACAAGTCTACATTTTGAGACTCTTTCATACAAAGAGTTTCAAAATATCTTCTCAACATTTGCAGTTTTGTTGTTTTAACTTGTTCCATGCCTTGGTAGGCTGTCTGGAGGGTGTCCCATGCTTGCTTGGACTTCAATGTTGCTGCAACCCTTGGGAGAATACTTTCATGAACTACTTGAAAAATGTAGAGGGGGGATTTTGCATCCTTCTTCCTGTTGTCCCTCAACAAATCTCTTTGTGCTTGAGACAAGGCATTATACGCTATTGCATTTGTTGGTCCTTGAAAACCATTCTCCACCAAATCCCAAATGTCTTGAGAAGAAAATAGGGCATTCATTGTAATAGCCTAATAATCATGATTTTTTCCATTAAAGTGAGGTATCTGAGGATTATTCAAGATTCTGCTTGATGTTTCCATTTCTGAGTGAAAAAAAAAAAAAAATTATCTGTTGGTAAATACACTTCAAAATTCTACCCTCAAAACATTTTTTTTTTAAATGCTAGTAAAAACACATGTTTTAACACTAAGAAATTTTAACCGACTTTGATACCAGGGAAAAATTTACTAACCTTCCTAAATTTATATTTATAATAAATGGGAGAATCCCCATGATACATAGGAAAAATGAAAGGTGATTTTATTAATAATATAATACATATATATAATTTTTTTGGCGAATCTCTCACCAGATTATATTATCTTGTAAAATCATAGCGAATCACGAGTACAAAATGGCGAATCACAAATAAATCCAAGGGTTGTTGGAGTTGCTTGGCACCAAGAGGGTATTTAAGAAGAAACTGTAAAATAACTTTACAACATTGCTGGTGAATTAGACGAGCTTCAATAGTTAGCATCAAGTGCACCACTCTAGTGACTAAATCATACAAATCTAGAACTAGTAGTTGTCTCCTAACAATTTCTTTCAAAAGTGATAGTGCAATGATAGTTGATATACTCTCTAAATTCGCAAATATTGGAAATTTGAGAAGCATCTTTAATGGATCAATTGAGATGGTTGTATTTGCATGTCTCAAAAGCATAACAATTAAATTAACATAAGACTGCATTAAGGGACTGTCGCTCTTTCATGATGTTAGGACCATATTAATACATGAGGAGGTAATATTGCTACTGTGAATATCAATAGATGGAAAGGGAAGTCTCAATATAAAATCTAAACATTTCACAGAATGTGATATAACTCCACATTTCACATTTCACATTTCAGAAAATCTTTCATGTAAGTTGAAGCTATTAATCTCAAGACCAAGAATACATCTAGGGTTTAGGTATATTTCAGTTGAAGCAATTTCATGCATGTGTCAAAATTCATTTTTCCTTTAGCATATAAAAGTGAAGGAAAGCATATAGGTTTTATTTCATTTAATTTATCAAAGTGGGGAGCAGTGAGTGAAGTTCATTCAGTTTTTTGGAGTGGGAAGTAGTAAGTGAAGGGTGTAGTTTAAATCTTTTCATGTATTTCCTATTTTTAACAATAAAAAATGTTGAAAATAATAGTGAGTGAAGGTCTTCTTAACTTGTGCCTTAGTCAAGAAAGACTTCAACATGTTCTTTTGTCAATTACAAGTTCATGGAAAAGGATGAGTTAGTTTGTTCATGTGCTAGTTGGAGGCTCAATTATGTGGCTTTCCAAGTGCAAATTTATATTTGGAAAAATATGAGTGAGAGTCTCAATAGATAATCTGCCTTGTATTTGATTTGTGTACTCTATCAATAAAACACCACAATAGGGAGAGGTTTTGTTATGAAACCAGCTCACAAAAAGATAGAAAAGAGAGATCAACGCTTGAGAATTCAACCTCTTAGAGGGGGAAACCTCCTTTATATTACACAAATGAACAATTCTTGGATGATTCAAATGACAAAACCTCCTTTATATATATAGGAGTCTAAGGAGTCACAATATAACCTAGCCGACCTAACAATAATAATATAAAGCCACAAAAATAACAATATAGGGATTCTATGGGGCACAGTAATAACAATATGGGGACAATAGGGGCACAACAATATTAATAAGGGATACAACTACAATAGTAATGGGGTAATCACTAGTATTATCGGGACCCAACATGCCCCTCTCCTTAAAAAAACTATTGTCCTCAACGCTTGATTAGTTTTGGATGCTTCTGTATAAAATTCTCATCCTCCCATGTGGAATCTTCAGCGGATAAGTTCTTCCACTTGATAAGATGCTCCTAAATTGATCGATTTCGTAACTGTCGAGTTCTTGTTTCTGTGACTGCTTCTGGTTCCAATATAATTTTTCCTTCCTCGTGAAGTTCTGGAAATATTGTTTGAACTAGGAGCTTGTCACCTATAACCTTCTTTAAACATGAGACATGGAAAACTAGGTGTAATCGAGAAGTTGCAGGAAGCTCCAGTTTGTGTGCCATAGTACCAATCTTTTGCAACACCTTGTACAGACCATAATACTTTGGTGATAATTTATTATCCTTCTTAGCTTGCTTGAGGGACATTTGCCTATATGGTTGTAGCCATAGGAATTCCCAATCACCTACATCAAAACTTCTTTCACTGCGATGTTGATCTGCCTGTTTTTTCATTCTATTCTGTGCCAACATGAGGTTATCCTTTAAGAGTTGGAGGACTTGTTTTTGATGTTCGATGTGATGTTCCACTGCTTGAACCTTAGAATTTTCTCTTAAATACGATGTGATGGATGATGGCTGATATCCATAAAGTGCCATAAATGGGATCATTTTTGTTGCTGTATGTAAGGAAGTGTTATACCACCATTCAGCCAAAGGCAAACATTTGACCCATTGTGTCTGTTTATCATATACAAAACAACGAAGATATCCTTCCAAACATTTGTTTACTATCTCATTTTTCCCATTAGATTGAGGATGATAAGATGGACTATGAGCTAACTGAGTACCAAGAGAAGAAAATAATTCTGTCCAAAAATTTCCAGTGAAAATGGGATCTCTGTCACTTACAATAATCTTTGGGTTTCCATGTAGCTTTTGAATTGTTTCCATAAATGCAGTAGAAACTGTATTGTCTTTAAATGGATGTGATAATGAACAAAAGTGTGCATACTTGGTAAGTATGTCAACTACCACCATGATCACACTCTTTCCCTTAGACTTGGGTAAGCCTGTGATAAAATCCATTGAAACCTCCTCCCAACGTTGGCTTGGAATGGATAAAGGTTGTAATAGTCTCGGTGTCTTAATTTTTTCAACTTTATTTTGTTGGCAAACCAAACATTCCGCCACAAACTTTTGAATGTTTGATTTAAGGCCCTCCCAAAAAAATTCCTTCCTAACCCTGTGGTAAGTTTTTAAAAATCCTGAGTGCCCTCCTAAGGGAGAAGTGTGCAATTCCATAAGGATCTTTTGTTTTAACTGGGAATTCTTACAGAGGTATAAGTGATCTTTGTACCATAATGAATCATTTTTCCAGCTAAATGTATCAGACGCAATGGAGTCTTGTTGTAACTTTCAAATAAGTGCCCACACTTCTTAGTCATTCTTCCATTCCTCCCTTGCTTCGTTTATCCAATCTGGTTGGATAATAGAAATGGTGCACAACAATGCTTCCACACCCTCATCCTTTCTTGAGAGTGTATCTGCCACCACATTTGGCTTCCCTTTTTTGTAGATGATTTCAAAGTCATAACCCAACATCTTTGTGAACCACTTTTGTTGCTCTTCAAAGGATAATATTTGTTCTAAAAAGTATTTAAGGCTATCATGATCCGTTTTTACCTTGAAGTGTCTTCCCATTAGGTAGGGTCGCCATTTATTAAGTGCATGGAGTATTGCCAACATTTCCTTCTCATAAATAGCTTTGTGTAAAAACTTTCCCTTGATTGGACGACTTTCAAAAGCAATGGGTCTTTCATCTTGCATTAAAGCAGCACCAATTCCATTTCCTGAAGCATCACATTCCACAATAAAGGTTGTTGTGAAGTCTAGTGTAGCTAAGACCGGTGCTTGGCACATTGTCTCTTTAAGATGCTCGAAGGCCTTTGTTGCTTCTGGAGTCCATGAAAATGCATCTTTCTTCAATAATGTTGTTAGAGGTGCTGCTATTCTCCCATAACTCTTAACAAACTTGCAATAATACCCTGTTAACCCGAGAAATCCTCGCAGATGCTTTATGGATGTGGGGATTTTCCATTCCTTAATGGCTTTAATTTTGTTAGGGTCTACCTTAACTCCTTCACGAGATACAATATGACCTAGATATTCCACCTCTTGTACTCCAAAGAAACATTTGGATCTTTTTGCATATAATTGTTTCTCCCCCAATAGTTGTAGCACCCTGTCAACATGTTCAACATGATCCTTCCAAGACTTGCTGTAGATTAGTATATCAACAAAAAATACTAATACAAATTTTCTAAGGAATGGTTTGAAAATGGAATTCATCAAACCTTGAAATGTTGAAGGTGCATTGGTAAGGCCAAAAGGCATGACCAAAAATTCATAATGACCCTCATGAGTTCTAAATGTTGTTTTCGGAATGTCTTCAGTCTTCATTTTGATTTGATGATATCCTGAAAAAAGATCCAACTTGGTGAAGTAAATTGATCCATGAATTCATCCAGTAATTCATCAATGACAGGAATGGGAAACTTATCTTTAATAGTGAACTTGTTGAGCTCCCTATAATCCAGACACATGTGCCATGATCCATCCTTCTTGTGCACCAATACTACTCGAGCAAAGAAAGAAATTTGACTCGGTTGAATTATACCAGCCTCTAGCATTTCCGAAACCATATGTTCAATTTCACTCTTTTGGGCATAGGGATATCTGTATGGCCTGATGTTTGGAGGAACACTTCCTGGAATAAGATGAATAGCATGATCATGATCATGAATAGGTGGGAGACCTTTGGGAGTCTAAAATAACTTTGAATGATTGTCCAAGATTTTTTGGATATCTGGAGAAATAGATGATTCCAATGTGGAAACATCTAGTGAACATAATTGTGCAATTACACCTCTATGTTCCTTTTTTAGAAGCTTTGTCATACTGTTAGAGCTGATTATCTTTCTCGGTTTCCCTGCAATACCCATTAATTGAACTTCCTTTTCTTCGACAGAAAATTTCATGAAATGTTCTTGAAAATTAAAAGCTATTGTACCCAAGGATTGTAGCCATTGGACTCCTAGTACAACATTAGTACCTCCCATTGGAATGGAAAGCATTGGGCTAGTCAATATATATTCTCCCATGGATAACTTGATATTATGGCACTTTCCAGAGAAATTTATTGTTCCTCCATTTGCAACCATCACTTGACACTCTAGTGTTGGATATAAGAAGAAATTCAATTCTTTTTCTACCTTACAATGAATAAAATTGTGGTTACTTCCTGAATCAATCAACACTATTACCTTTTTCTTCTTGATTTGTCCTTCTATCTTGATGGTTTGAGGAGTGGTAATTCCCGCCAATGCATTACAAGATATGGTCAGATTCATTTCTTCTTTATCAAGGCTTTGTTCCTGGAGTATATCCTCTTCTTCTGACCTTTCTTGCTCCTTTTCTTCTTCCTCTTCACAATCTATGTAGAATAATTTCTTCTCAGCACACTTATGACCTTTAGCGTATTATCTATCACAACTGTAACAAAGCCCTTTTGTTGTTTTTTCTTCCAATTGTTGTGGTGTCAACCTTATAGGTTGTGGAAGACTAGGGGCAACAACACTTCCATCTTTATAGTTGTGAGTGGTATGCTTCCTGGTTGCCATAATTTTGCTTTCTATTTTTCTTGCTAACCTGAATGCCTTCTCTAATGAATCAGGTTCCCAAAGGCGAACATCATGTCAGATATTATCCTTTAAAGTCCCTATGAACACATCAATCCTATGCTCCTCTGGAATATTTTTTACCCTTATGTTTAAGTTTTGGAACTCCTCAATGTGCTCCATTATTGAACCCTTTTGTTTGAGACTTATCAATTGGCTAAAAAAAGTGTTTCTTTTTGTATCCTCATAATGTGCCGTCAATTCTTTCTTAAAAATTGCCCAATTGATAATTTATTTATGAGAGCAAAGCCATTGATACCACACAAACTGATTTGGTTCCAAATATAAAGTTACAATACGTACCTTTTGTGTGTTTTGCACATTATTGAGATCGAAAAATTGCTCCATTTGTAATATCCATGTTGTGGGATCCTTGCCATCAAACTTCCTCATATTGATTTTTGAAATATGGTGGGTCTTCGATCCAACATTAGAGTCTATGGAATCATGATTAACATTTCATTTGTTCTCATCATGAGTTTCCTTTACTACCCTTTCACCATTAGTGACCATTTCTTGTAGCAACTTATTCATATTTATCTTCAATTCTTCCATCTTATCATGCATGCCATCAATTTTAGCGTCCATTCCATTCATCTTAGCTTCCCTGCCATCCATCTTAGCTTCTACGCCTTTCTTTAAACAATCCATCTTAGCTTCTACACCTTTCTTTGAACCATCCATCTTAGCTTCTACATCTTTCCTTAAACCATCCATCTCAAATTCTGTTGCTTTTTGTGCAAGTGACACTTGTTGCACTTAGTCTCGTAATTTTGATATATCATGTTTCATTTCATCCTCTTCTTCATGAGCCATGCTATAGCTTTCAGGTTGCTTACTAGGTATTTGCATTTTCTTTCCTCGGGGCATCAATTACCGACTCAAACTAATTTTTCAAACCAAGCTTATGCAAAAATTTAAAAAACTACACACCTTTTTTCACTTGTAGAAGCTTGATATTGAATCTGATGTATCTCTACAATTTCGAATCATCCAGTTCTGAAATTTTGATCTGTAGTAGCTCTCTTTGTCCTCTTTCCAATGCCACTAGTCTGATCCAAATTGGATTCTCCAAGGAAGAGTTATGCACAATCTCCCAAGATGACCTGATTATAGACTAGTTCAATAGAGTGAACTTGTACGGCGTGCCACGAGTCACTGTTTCGACCTTTGGCTCTAGAAAATATATACAAGAAACTATAGTCCGTCCTCTTTTTGTATCTTCTTATGAAATTTCAATCTGATGCCCAGAGAGAAAGTTATGATGATTTTCCCCATGTCACTTGTTTGGAATGTAATTCAGGAGTCAGCAAAAAGACCAACTTCCTCAGATCATATTTTTGTGAATATAGTGTGAAAAGCTCTGAAATTCGGACCTGAGATTCAATGTGATTTCTTCTCAAATGGGTTTTTTTTTAGCTTTTGAAACAACGCGGAAAACAAGTTAAAGCGAAAATGCCACGATGACCTGTTTGGAGCAGCGAAACCCTAGAATCCAAAGCTCTGATATGAAATGTTATGAAACCAGCTCACAAAAAGATAGAAAAGAGAGATCAATGCCTTAGAATTCAGCCTCTTCGAGTGGGAAACCTCCTTTACATTACACAAATGAACAATTCTTGGATGATTCAAATGACAAAACCTCCTTTCTATATATAGAAGTCTAAGGAGTCACAATATAACCCAGCCGAACTAACAATAATAATATAAAGCCACAAAAATAACAATAGAGGGATTCTATGGGGCACAATAATAACAATATGGGGACAATAGGGGCACAAAAATATTAATAAGGGATACAACTACAATAGTAATGGGGTAATCACTAGTATTATAGGGACCCAATAGGTTTTTTTCCAGTTTGGTTCCCTTGAAAATTAGTGTCTGTTGTGTAATTATGTCTTTAACTTGTTTCATTACATTGCTTCTTGTTGAGAAATTTTTTGTCTTGGAGAAAATAAAAGTAGCTTCAGATTGTTAATTTAAGCAACAAGCATAATTTCAAAGGAATTTGACAATAGAATGTAATGTAAATTGATTTTGAGATATGTGCACGTGTTGCTACTTTCTTTTGTGTGATGTGTTTCAATTTGTGGTAAAAATCAAATTGAAATTTCAATAGATATATTAGTTTTTTTATTTTATAATTAATCAATTTTGAAAATAAATTAAGACTATTACCATCTTCGTAGACATCTCTTAGAAATGATGTCATAAAGGCTATCTCTTAAGTAGGGAAAAATAAATGTAGCCCTTGTTGACCCAAGATTGAACATGCCTTAAATTAAAATGAGAGCCTAAGAATTGAACATCGAAGTGTGTAATATGAGTTGGTGATCTCAATATCCTTCACCCTAAGAAAGAAATGATAATCTTAGAAGACCCTTCCTACCTATTGAAGATCGTAACCGCTCAGTTTTACCCAAGTTGACCATCAAACATAAAGTTCATAGAAAATGTGCTAATGCAGTTGTCTTTCTCTACACACCCTGGAAGAAAGAAGTGAAAAAGATCACATCATCAACGAAAAGAAGAATAGGAATGAAAAGTTGCACCCATTGTTGTCATATGTACGCCAATTAAGAAAAAACTCTAGCTCGTTGATGTAAATCCCAATCAAAGTGGGAGATAGTGGACACCATTTCTTGAACCTACTAGTGCTCTTGATAAACTTTGTGAACTACATGGAGACAATCTAGGACATACTCATACAAGCTATTGATTACTACCTAGAGAATCTAAAAAATGCCAATCTCTATAATCCTTAATAATATGCCTGTTTAAATGTGTGAAGTGGCTTGGATTAGTTATATAACTTTTAAATGTGACCTGAGCCTCTGAGATGATAATAGACATGCTATATGTGACAAAGATGTTTTCTCCATACATAAAACCTACGAAAGGTAGGAAAAGTTATTACATGAGCTCCTCTTGTACTAGTTTTCAAGAAACTAAATTATTTGAGTCTATTATTTTATTGCACATATGAAGGTAGTCAATGTACAGAAAAGGTTTCTCATTGAGTCTCTCCCAAGAATTGGGATAACCGCAAATGAAACACGCAAATTTAGAATGAATCAAAAGACATTTGTCGAAACAGTTCCCATGTATAAAATAAGGCTTCGAAACCTATCACAAATCTTACCATATTGTTACCAGTTGAGAATACAAGTCTAATCTACATGTTACTTCACAATTGTTAAAATACTATAAAAGCGTCTCTTCAAAAATTAACATGCCTTTTCAATTGCTTCTTGGCCTTAAGTAACTATTAGCTATACCAACTTTCCATAGATTTCTTCTCAACTTGATGTATCATGGGCACTTGTTTCAAGAAATAGATTGAAGTCAAAGTTTATTTTTATCAATCCAAATTCCAAAGGTGAATGTGGTTGTGGAGAATCGTTCATGACACAGGGGTGGATGCTAAGTTTTTTTAATTTCCATCTTTTAATTACAGTTATTAGTGCTTGATTCAAGAGAGAGAATTTCCTTTGGTGTTTAAATACAAGAGAGGGAAGCATAGGGCTTCATTGACTAGGTGATTATTTGATGGGATTTGCCACCTTTTCATAAACAATTTATGGCATAAATGATACATAGGATTAGATCCAAGATTCAAATTCTTGAAGAAAAAGGCAACCATTTCTACAATGCATGGTGGATGTCTAGAGTCTAGCAAATGGTTTCATCATTCCATGGTAAGTTTACAATATTTTTAGTTCTATTTAACACAAAAAGGAGAGACTAATAGTATTAATGAATTGAAAGCAAACACAAGCTTTTGTCCTTTGCCAATTATTTATTTTTATCGACAAAAGGAAACCAAAACGTTAGCCTCAGGGGGGGGGGGGGGGGGGGAGAGAGAGAGAGAGAGAGAGAGAGAGAGAGAGAGAGAGAGAGAGAGAGAGAGAGAGAGAGAGAGAGAGAGAGAGAGAGAGAGAGAGAGTAGGATAACCAAAAGAGTGAAAGGTAGGACTTTAGATGAGAAACTATGGATAAATTTGAAATATCTTCTTCGTTTTTCATTTTATTTTTCACTCCATTTGGAAAAGTGTAAAACGTTTACAATGGAGAAACAATTTGAAGAAACCATGGAGCTAAGAATCCAATCGTAGGACTTCAGAGGAGAAGCCATGGATAACTTTGAAAAATCTTCGTCACTGTCTTTTTATTTCTCAATGCACGTGTAAAAATTGAAAGCCTTTGCAATGGAGAAACAGTTGGTAGATAGTTTATCTAGGAATCCAATTCTTGGCACTAATTTAATTCATTTTATCGATCTTATTAGATGGAATTTATTCATATTCAAGTCATAGAAGCTTCTTATTGCTTTTCAACTAATACCTATACCAACCAGTCTTCAACCTATGGTATTTCAAGAGAGTACCGAAACCTTTTTACTTGTCCCAAAGCCTTATCTTTGAAGCTCAATTGACATACAAATGGGGAATGCAACACTCTATTACCTCACAATAACTAGAAAATTTGATGTTTAGGTTACATAAACCACCATAAGAATTTTCCACTATAGTTATAGCTTTCAATTGCATCACAAATAACAACCATAATGAAGAGGTCACAATAGCTTGTAATTGCATATCATATAAAAACCACAACATAGAGGTCATAGTGCATGGGATGTTAGTATGCTAATGGAATATGCCATCAAATCAAGCATGGTACATAGTAACTTGCATCTCAAAACAAACATTCATATTGATAAATTTGGTGCGAGTAATTGTGAATGTGAAAATTATTCATCAACATATTTTTTTGATAATATTAACGCCAAATATTGACAACAAATCTATGAAGTGGTGTGTCTGAAAAATATTTCTCCACCTAAATCATATCACATAAACCTTAACTCTGAAATACTAGCACCATCCAAAATTTCAAGTTTCAATAGTGGATGACATGAGAAAATCCATCATTTCTAAATAAAATCCCCATCGCTTTCAGAAGCTACTATCACACATGAACATTTAGTGGATATGGTGTGTTTGAAAAAGTTTTTGGACATTGAGAAAAGTAGTTTTTCTGTGATACTTTTCAGGAAACATTTCCTATAGTGTAATAATATACATAGGCTATGGTCACAATTTCATCAATTTCATAATATTTCCTAAGCTTGAAAGGTAAACAAGTATACAAAAACCAAACTTGCCAAAGATTTCATTCAGAGACGAATGCAAATGCACCATGCCTGTAACAAGGAATGAGTAGAAGTTATAGGTTTCAGAGGATGTCTCCAATGTTTAACAGAAGCATATGACATCCTACTAGAAATAGGCAACAATTTCAATAATCTATATTGAAATTATCATCAATGCTAGAAATAGGTGATAAGTTTCCTTATTCTATAGAATGGTGTTATTGGTGAGCACCTGTATTGCAGCAATAATGCTTCAACTCCTGGGGCTTCTTACTGCAGGCTGTCACTTGGTCAGCTGGCACAAGATCACTAGGAGCTCAAGCAAACTTCTATGAGTTTCTAGAATAAGCTTTTAAGTGTGATGAAAGAAATCTAACTCTACAGAGGCTATTCTATTTGCAGAAAGAGAAAGAAGAATGGAATGTAAAAGCAAACATTAGCAAACCCTAATTTACCCACTAACCCTACTTTTGCAGGAAAAGAGATGAAAACTAATTAAATGAGTGCCATTGACTACTAAAAAGGTAAATTGCATTTATTCAAGCTACTTCTGAAAAGAAATGAGAAGAAAACATCTTTTTGTTCTTTTGAGTGTTTTTATGAGAAATTATTATGCTTGCGATTTATCTGTTGTGATTGTGCAGAGGTTTGGTGGTGAAAGAAGATGGAGTTTGTTTTTGTAGAGGTGGGGGAAGGTTTGGAGAGGTCCTAAGAAGCCCCTAGTGCCCTTTTGAATACTTCCATTGCAATCGGATTTCGAAAAACCACTTACAGGGGATTCTACAGGAGGCTGCAGGGGATCTACAGGAGGAGGATGAGAGCTATTTTTGGAGGTTTTGAAGGTGGAAAAATGATGGGAAGGGGTAATTGAAGGCTAGATGAAGGTGTTGAGGTGTCTGGAGCTTTTCAAGGAAGATCAAGAGGGAACATGATAGTTGGATTTGTTCAAGAGGGAAGATTATGGAGAAAAATGCGGAAATTAGGGCAGATTGGTGAAATGTTGCGAATGACTTGGGGAATCTTTGAGAAGTGAGTTGATGCTAGATTATTTATGGATGAATGGTGAGTTGAGGTGTATTGCAAGAGATCTACACATCTAATTACAAAAACTGATCAAATAAAGGACTAACTATACCATGAAAACATAAATTTCTCTAGCTTGACCTAATTTCTGACCTACAAACAAAAAATACTAAACAATAACCTTTGAACAAAAAAACATGCAGAGATATATATTGTAAAAGAATAGGAAATGATCTAGGCAACTGAATTTGAATCCATATATCAATCTTTCCAAATCAATTCATCACACTAGAAATTGCATAGAGGAGCAGAACTGTGTTTTTGGTGGCAGCAGTAGTGCGTTGACCTCAAATCATAGTCCCAGAAAGGGAGAAAGGAGATCAGGGCCTACTTTTGGCCTTTTTGAATCTTATTCTATCACTTCAGTAACCTACTTGAGCAACTGAAACAAAAACAACTATGCAAATCATCAAAAGAAACCTAATCTAAACAAAGCAAAATGAATCTATGTAGCAGAAATTAACTCATGAACTGAAGGAAAGAAATATAAGTACAAAGAAAGAGGTGCTAGGCAGCTTGGGTTAGGCCATAACCCAAGAGCTTCAGCCCTCTAAAAGAGATCAGTGCTGGCTCAAAAATTGTTTCATCTCCATTATCAAAAATAGAAGTCACATTACATCAACTGTTCTAAAAAAGGAAGCTCGAAAATGAGTTGAACAAGTGCTGCACAAAAGTGCAAAAATTCTACTAATGACTTGCTAACCTACTGAGGCTCTAAGCCCCCTTATCTATACAAATGGAGTCCTCCAATAGTCTTCCTAAAATCAAGGAGCTCGGCTTTCCAGAATTGGAGATAAACAACAGTCCTTCTTTCCTTTCTCGACTGCCCCTTGGATGCATCAATGTGGACCTTTGTGCTTCGAGTTGCCGATGGAGGATTCGAGGAAAGGGGTCATAAATGAAGGAGACACCCCCCTACAAATCCTCTTCCCTGTTTTCCTTGAGTATTTGCTACCATTTTCTCATAAATCCCTTGACTTTGTCCAAAATTGACCAAAAAATCTGCATGAAGCACACATTAAACTACATGGAAAAATGACTAAACCAATTCACTCTATTAGCATAAATATATTCAAAAACATGGAATAAACTAATGAGAATGGTGGATTAAGTCGAATTAAGAGACAAGATGAGCCCATATAATTACCCATTTCTGGGGCTCATGATCACCCTCCTACTGAATGGGTTGCTCATCCTCTGAGCAACTAGTCTAACTCTTCATCCTTGATGGCTATAACAGATTCCCTGACATCCCATGCTTCTGATGTGATATCTTCCACTTTATCATGGACTCCTGCCTTTCTCCCCACCTCTTCCCACTGTTTCTGTTCTTCCTCCTCTTTTACTCCTTCCAGCAGTCCTAGCAGCAGTGGAGGACTGAATTTGAGGCCAATCCAATTGGCCTTGAAACTTTGCATAAAGTACTTATATAGTGGCACTCTCCTCATTGCTTCCCTCATCCTGTTTGGGGAGTGATACTCCCTAATCCATAGGCTGTTTGGTAATGTGTTCCACCTTCTCATGCAGGCATGAATGCAATTATCTCCAAACAATCACTCCATGTCCTCGAAATGTGCAATAGCATAGGCCTGCTTATCAACATAGTCTGGGACAACTTGAGGATTAGATGCAAGGTGTTGGTGGGTATAGATGAGAGCCATGGGTTCTGCTGGTTCAGCTCTAATCATTAAGGGTTCATTCAGCTCTTTTTCCATCATTTTCTGGATCTCTGCTGCCCTTTTCTCTTCATGGTTCATCGAAGATGCAATGGCCATTAGCTGCAAGTCTCCCAATGCAGCATTGGGATTCCATAGGTTCATATCAGCAAGGGCCAGATTGTGCAAGTAAAATTCTACTAGCTTCACTTTGTCGTTAGTTGAATTGTGATCACATAGATACATGAATTGGCCATAGTCCTGAAAAGGTATTGTGCCCCTCTGGGCCAGTGTCTTGATCTGAAATTGGAGCCACCGATCCTTGAGGTATACTGCATATGATTTCGCTCGCTACCTACATTGTAATGCCTCCATAGCCCAGCTGGCCATGCAGGCTAATTGGGCTTCCTTTTCCTGTAGCTTCCTTCTCAAAATCAACACCTTATTTTCTGCTTGGGATTCTCTTTCCCGTTGCTGTTTTATTAATGTCTCACTATCTGCCTGGGGTCCCTCTTCCTGTTGCTGTCTTTTTAGGATTGACAACTCATTTCCTCCTTGAGGTTCCCATTCTTACAACTGCTTCTTTAACATTTCATTATCTGCCTCCAATTGAGCTCTTCTGATTCTTTCTGTATGCCTAACCATGCTCAATTCTTTGCCCATTTCCCTCAATTTGTTTTCCATGTGCCCAATGTCTTCCACCCCTTTTGATTTTGCAATCTGCATCCATGTATGGGTCCTTACTCTTTCCTTTTCCAGCTCAAAGAAAACAGGGACTACAAACTTTTGTGGGATGACCTCCCCCCCTTCCAGAAGGCTGTAGTAAGAGCCTAAGCTAGGCTAAGGTCCAGGCTCTGGTATCTCTTTTGCCTTGTCTTCCTCCTTGGTCTATTCTTCTACTTTCTTTTAAAGTTTTTCAATCTCTTGGAGCTTTGCTAATGTCTCCTGTAGAGAGGTCTGCACATCCTGTAGGACTATTTTAGAGTCCATTAGATTGATCCTTTCTTTCCAAGTAGAGGTCTTAGGACTTCCTCTTTCGTAAGTGATGGGGGTTTTGGATGGAGATTCCTCCGTTTTTGTGGTAGGGACATCCTCAATGATGATGGGCTCCTTTGAAGGTGGCTGAGGCTTCCCCATCTTTATTTTGGTACTCTTTTGAGCCTTGAAGTACATAGATGGTTGGCTCTTCCTTTGTCCTTTGGGCTTGGCTGGAGTACTAAGTGCAACAAGAATAGCTGCTGCCTCTCTTGCTAGTGTCTCAAGAGACACTTCTTCTTGCTTTGCTTCTTCTTCTTCATCCGTTGTTTTTCCTGTTTCTCCTGGTTTTGTTTCTGCTGTCTCTGAATTTGTTTTCTCCTCTGCTTGCTTAGTTTCCGCCTTTCTTGTGGCAACCTTTTCCTGCCCCGTCTTAGGCTTCTTCCTCTCAGTTCTTGGTCTCTTCTTTTTCTCTGCTTTAGGCTCATCTTTCATGGTTTCATGTTTCTCCTCTCCTGTCTGGTTTCCTTCTTTTTTGTGTGGGGTTCCTCTTCTTCCAATTGAGTGTCGTTTTCTTATTCATGGATTTCCTTCTCTGATTCCCCTTTTTATTCCTCCTCTTCACTCTCATATGGACTAAGGTCATCAGTGAGAGCTTTTATATTATCTTCTTTAGTCATGTTTCTAGAAATCTCCCAGGCTATGGGGATTGTGAAAGTGTGGAGGGCATCCTCCACCAGAAATTTAATTAGCCCATGGTGAGCCAATTGGTCTAGAACCCTTGCCTTCAATTTAGTGCTAGACTCTATCAAGGATTGGAGGAGAAAATATGGAATACTGAGTTTTCTAGATGCAGGAAGGTCCATGCCATATCTTAATTCATGTAACCGTCTGAAATGGTTCCCATAAACTATGTTGTATCTACCTTCATCAGAGATGTATTTCATGATCTGATAACTGACCTCAACCCATGGATAAGGTATACTTGTCCTCATGATGCCATTCCTATCCTCCACAGGATGTTCATTAGGCTGGAAAAAGGTCTTCTTGGCAACTTGACCCAGTGGTTTTTCTTATTTGCTCCAGGGTAGCCCAAGTGGGAGACCAGTGACCCTACTGATGAATTCCGATGTGAGTTCTATGGTTAGACCCCTCAAACTGATAGTGGCATAGGTTTTTGAGTGAGGTTTTAAAGACAATAAAAATTCCTCTGTGACTTCCTCATCATACTCATGAAATTTTTCAAAGAAGAGCATCCAATTTTCCTTAGTAAAGAGGGCTACCACTTCTAGATGTTCATGTAGCTTAGTTGAATTCAGAGGCTCCTTCCTCATAAAACCCCTGTCATGATGTTCAGAGACTGTTGGAATGTCTCGAATGAGGAGGAAGGCAACAAATTCCAAACCCGGAAACAGAGGAACAAATGAGGTTTTCTTTCTGGAACCAGAGAGAGAGAGTTTTTCGTGTTCTTCCTTTTTAAGAAAAACAAATTGCAACTTTCCTTCCTTCCAAACTTTGTTCTTAAACTTAATTTACTTATCGATCTGTTAGAGGGAAACAATATCTTAAAAAACAGATAGTATATAAAACAATGTTTTTTTCCTTTCACAAAATAAGCAGACTACCCAATGCAAGTTCACTTTTTACAGGCTTAATTTTCTAGAGTTGCATCATCTCTTTACAGAGGAGAATACCACAGAGGGGAAAGAGACAGTATTTGAGTGCGAAGAGAAAATGGAGAAACTGTCTATATATATATATATATATTTTTAAAAACACAGGCAGGCTCTGTTCTCACTTTTCCTTTCTTTTCAACTCAATACTTCGCTTCAAATCCCACCATCTTTTGTATATATATGGAAATGTAGAGTGGGTTTTACTGAGCCTACCTTTTTCAGCCTGAATTTGTCCTGAAATCCTGAGTTTTTCTTTGTGGTGCTACTCACTGGCCTTCCTGTAGAAAGGCTCTTGTAGGACTGTGTTCTCGCTCCTGTAGAGCCCAATAATGCTCTTGTAGAGCCCGATAAGCGGAAGGGTTTTGAAACTGGCAAAAAGCAACTGTTTCGAGGCTCTGGAGGTGGTAGGTAGATCATTGTAGTCGAGAGCACAATGATACAAATGAAAACAAAGGTGGCGAAGGTGGTCGACTGCAACGTACTTAAGCTTATGGGAGTGTTCTGCGGTGACGAGGTGAGGTGGCAGGAAGGGTATGTTACCCTCATCCGGACCATTGGTCCCTACTTCAGTGTCATTATGATATTTCATGCCACCTACCCACAACCATTTCCATCATTTGCGTTTGGACGCTGCCACTACTTGTGTTGAGATTCTTACGAGTTGACTGGACACACATGCTGAGTGCACCCACTGAGCACTATTTGAACTGGAAAAGGGTGGCCAGTTAGTTGGCCACTGATCTCATTTAATCGCAACCATCTCATTTGTCCATGCAGTTTTTAAATTATACTCATGCAACAGAGGAATGGGTTTAGTCACTTACCTATTAGTTGCTATCATGCTATTGCATGCTCAGACTTTGGCGTTCTATTCATGGATTACTACTGCTAGTGCCCGTGGCTTCTGAATTGGTGGCTCGGCTACCTCGTATTGGTGATCTTTAATCAGGACCAGCTCCTTACGTGTTTTATACATCTGTGGTTGCACCGACCCTGCCTCTGGAGCTCGATGTTTAAGCGGATCAGCTGCTACAGGAATCCTGCAGGATTTCCTGTAACTGCTTCTCCCTTTAAAACTTTGGCTGGGGCTTGAGCAGGGACTGGAGAGATAGCTGAGGAAGGTTCTGTCTGTCAAGGAAAAGTAGCTGGTATGCACTAGGTAAGATTTAAGTTAAGGGTGCTGCTTGTTTATTCTTCATTTCATTTTTTTTTTTTAAACAAAAGAAACCAGATTTCTGTGTTTTTTGTGCAAGGAAGAAAGAAGTGAGTGGAAATGCAGTGGTGCAGGTATGGAATGGAGATTTAGAAGGATGAATGGTGGCAGGGGGGTCCACAGGTCTTCTGGACAATTTTTTAGCCCTTTGATCCTTTTCTTGACTTGATTTCGAGCTTTCTGTGGTTTCTACAAGAGCCTCCTGTAGAATGCATAGAGCCTCCTGTAGGATGCATAATTTCTAGAATAGGTGAGACCAGGGATTGGGAAAAGACAATAGCAATGGAGAAATGGTCTATTAGAGGTGTATTTGGCTTGGCCATGTACCTTTTTCTTCTGTGGCCCTCCTGCAACCTGCAATGTATTCAAGAAAAAGTTAATTTTTATGTTCGTGTTTTTTCTTCTTTCTCTGTTTTCTTTTTTCTTTTTTTTTTTCTTTTTTTTATAGGAGATAGTTGGGGTGCCTCCAGGAGGTTTTAACCCTCACTGCCTGCGCTGGCCGCCTCGAAGGGGAGGTTTTCACCCATAGATATTTTATTCTCCTTTTTTTTTTCTTTTTTTTTAGGGTGTGGGTGGAGTGGAGGTAGAGACTTGCTCCACTACCAACATTGTTTTACTCAGATTCTCATTGAATTATTTCTTAGAGAGGGGCTTCCTATAGATTTTCAACCTATGCCCATTGACAAGCATGGGGATGGCTTCTTCATCGATGGTCCTAATCAAAACTGAACCATTGTCATTGCACCTTTCTATTGTGTATGGTCCCAACCATCTTCTCCTCAGTTTTCCCTTGAAATCTTTATACCTTGAATCATACATCAGTGCCCAATCTCCTTCATGGAATTGTTTCTCTTTGAGGTGTCTATCATGCCATATTTTCCTTTGAGGCTGGACTACCTCTAAGTAGATAAGGGCCTGCAATCTTTGTTCATCCAATCCATTTAGCTGAAGTAACCTTTCCTTTTGTGCATGGCTGAGATCTAGGTTCAGTTGAGCTGCCATCCTTAGTGTGTTATATTCAAACTCTATTAACAATAAAGCCTTCTTCCCATAGACCAACTCATAGGATTTGAACCCTGTGGTGGTCTTCTAGGTGGTGTTATAGGCCCAGGTGGCCTCAACCAATCGATCTACCCAATCTTTTCTACTGCTGCTCACCACCTTGGTCAAAATTCCTTCCAAAGCTCTATTAGTGACTTCCACCTATCCATTTTCTTGCGGATGATAACGGGTGGAAGTTCTGTGCTTAATTTTGTGATGTGTGAGCAGGTCTTCAATCAGATTGGAGGTAAACTCACTCCCTTGATCTGTGACTAATTCTCTTGGATATCCAAACTTGTAGAATATATTCTCTCTCAAAAACTCAGCTATTTTTCCTTTATTGCTGCCTTGATGGCCTTTGTTTCTACCCATTTTGTTAGATAATCAATGCATATGATGATGTAAGATTTCTACTTTGAAGGAGGGTTGACAAGACCCACAAAGTCCATGCCACACTTCTCAAATGGCTCGAAAGTCACTTGAGGTTGTAGGGGCATCTCATCCCTTGGAGTAGGTTTCCCCATCCTTTGACATTGGTCATATTAGCTGATATATCTCATTACATCTTGATGAAGAGTGGGCCAATAGTAACCTGCTTGCAGGATTTTGAAGGTAGTCCTCTTTGCTACAAAATGGCCCCCACAGGGCCCATCATGATAGGTTAGGAGAATGTCAAAAACTTCCTCCTCCCTGACACATCTCCTCAAAACCTGATCTGGGCCAAGTTTGAAGAGATTGCCCCTAATCTAGGTGAAAGAGGCATTTTTCCTTATGATCTTGCTCTTCTCTTTCGAGGAGAGCTATGGTGGGAACTGTGTGAAAACCAAGTAATTTGCTATATCAGCAAACCATGGAGAGAGTACTGAGATAGAAAATAGGTGTTCATCTGGCATTTGATCATCGACCATTCCTTCTTCACCTACAGGCAGATCTATTCTAGACAAAAAATGAGAAACAACATTTTCCTTACCCAACTTATCAACAATGGTTCAATCAAATTGTTGGAATAAAAGAAACCATCTAATAATGCGAGCATTTACATCTGGTTTGTTCATTAAATACCTAATTGCAGCAAGATCAGTGTGCACAAATGTTTGATAGCAGGTGATGTAGTGTCTGAACTTATTTAGGGAATGAACTACAGCTAGGAGCTCCTTTTCAGTTACAGTGTAGTTTAATTCTGCCTTCAACAAGTTTTTACTTACAAAATATATGGCATAACGCAGCTTCTCATCGACTTGCCCTAAGGCTGCTCCTATCACTTTGTTCGAGGCATCTGTATGAATGTGGAAAGGTAAGGCCCAGTTTGGACCTCTCGAAATTGGGGAAGTCACCAGTTTAGTTTCCAAGGTATCCAGAGCCTCTTAACAGTTGTCAGTCCATATGAACTCAGCATCTTTTCCCAAAAGACCAAACAATGGAGAGGCTAGCTTACTGAAATCCTTAATGAATCTTCTATAATACCCTGCTAAACCTAGGAGAATTCAAACATCTCTTACCTTTTGAGGAGGTGGGACCCTTTGGATGATGGCAATTTTGTTGGGGTCCACCTATAATCTTTGCTGAGGGATTGCATGACCTAGCACGATCCCTTTAGTCATCAGGAATTCACATTTTTCAGGACTGAGGGACAGGTTCATTTCAATACACTTGTCCAAAACTTTTCCCAGGTTAGACAAAGCTTGCTCGAAGTTAGAACCATAAGGGCTAAAGTCATCCATATATATTTCCACTGCATCATTAACCAGTTCATCAAATATACTCAATACGGCTCTCTGGAAAGTGGTAGGAGCATTGCACAATCCGAAAGGAAGGAACCGATATGCAAAGGTACCCCAAGGACATGTGAAAGTGGTCTTATCTTGGTCTTCTTGGCTGATTTGGATTTGGTTGTACCTGCTAAACCTATTTAGGAAGGAGAAAAACTTCTTCCCTGACAGGCCATATAACACTTGATCTATGAAAGGCAAAGGAAAATGGTCCTTCTTGGTGGCCTTGTTTAGTTCTCAATAATCGGCATAGATTCTCCACTTCCCATTTTCCTTTGGCACTAGCACTAAAGGAGAGACCCATTCGCTGACAGAGATAGGGTAGATGAATCCTGCATCCAGTGACTTCTACAGTTATTCTTTGACAATGTCCTTAAGGGCTGGATTCATCCTCCTTTGAGGCTGCCTAACTGGTTTACAATCTTCCTTAATGTAAATGTGATGAGTACAGACTGAAGGGTGCACTCCCTTCATCTCCTTATAGCTCCAAGAAAAAGAATCCAAGTTGTTTCTTAATAAGCTACACAGTTCTTTCTCTGAGAGGTGGATAGGGATGAGTTGATTTTCAAGGTTCTTTTTGGGTTGAATTCCATATTCTTAACTCGGAGAGAGGTTGGTTTAGCCACATAGAGATCAACTAAAGGATTGGATTGGGTTTCTTCCACCAGCTCTTCTAATGGAAACACACTGGGGGGTAGATTCTGAATCAAGTTTTCAATAAGATCATCCTCTGTTTGTGGGCCCCCCCAATGGTAGCTTCCACTGCACACAGTGGTGTGAAATAGACTTCATCCTCATCTTCCTCCTCCATCCAGAGACGTAAATCATTTTCTAACAAAGGTTGGGAAGGAGGATATAGGACTATCTGCTTGGACATATGCCCATTCTTGATTGTCATGTTCCCAACTTGACAACTGATGTAGGCATCTACAGTAGCCAACCAGGGTCTTCCCAGGATGAGAGGATACCCAGTGAGCTTTGCCTTTGGCTGGAGAACTAGGAAATTAGCAGGGTACTCCCAAGAAGGGTCATGGTGGAGTAGTCTGCTAACGGTAGTACTGTTGTCGTCTTTCTTAGGGAGCCTTGAAGCTTGAGCTTGAGCATATTGTCCTTGGTCATCACATTAATGGCAGCCCCTAGATCAATCCGAGTATGGGGAATTATGGTGCCATTGATGTGGACATCGAGTATAGGGCTTCCAGGGTCTAGATATTTTGGACAGATTACATGCCCCAACATTAGGTCGGACAATTGTCCTATGACATTGATAGTTGAAGCATCTCTTCTGCACCTGCCTGGGTGCCTGAAGCACTTCTCCTTGATCATCTTGTTTTATATAGGCACATCCTTTATGGCTTGGAGAAGTGGTATCTCTACACATAATTGTCTTAATTCTCCTAGAAGTTCAGTTTCTTCTGGGGTAGGTTGTGTTGTTCCAAATACTCTCTTAGGAAAGGGTGGAATGAATTTTGGTTGTCTTTCCTCTTTTTCTTCCTCATCCTCCTTAGGGGGAGGTTGGTTATATGGGAGAACCTTCCCAGATCATAGGTTAATCTCCTGAATCTCCATAGCATAGGTCAGGCATGATGTTTCCCCACTATATACCTACTGGGCTTATCTGTTATTCGGGTTTGGGTTTGGTTGAGTAGGTATTTCGGGTTGTCTTGGTGGAGTAGGAGGCAATGGTTGTGGATGAGCAGGTGCTGGAGGCAAAAGAGCGGGAGGAGAGTTGTATTGGGGCCTCCACCCCTGATGAGGTGCATTCCATTGAGGCTGTGGCTGAGCATAAGAGTGAAATGAATGAGCAACTGGTTGAGCATGGTATTGAGATGGATATGACCAAGGAGTGGGTATCGACCAGGAAGGATGAGTAGGGAGACCCCATGAAGGCATGGAAGGGGCTTGACTAGGGTTGTAATATGTATGGAATGTCCCTTGCATTCCCTGCTGGTAAGGTCTGGGTCCATGTCGCCTCCTTTGGTTCATGAAATAGAGTGGTTCCGTGGCTCCTTTGGCCCCCTGTTATGCGGCTTTAAGTCTAGGCAAGGAAGGGCACTGATTCGTAGAATGGTCTTCTTCATAGACTAAACACACTTCTATAAAGTTCAATGGACATTCATTACTAGGATGCCTTCTGGTGCATCTAGGGAAAAAAATGGCCAAAGCCCTCTCTTATTCCTCTTGTTTTCTTTTGATATGCAAGGTATCCATTTGCATGGCAAGAGTCTGCATCATCTTGCTCTTGAAATCTTCCAGCAGATTTCCAAATTCACCTCTAAGGAATGAACTAGATGAGGATGTACTAGCTAGGGGTTGACTTCCCCTATCTCTCTTTCTGGCTACCCTAGAATGGTTTCTAAACACAGTCTTTATGTCTTCATAAGGTAGTTGGTAGATGCCCTCCCCAACCAGCAAATGGAGGGTATCTAGAAGGTCTTCCAGGACTCCTCTGAGCAGGACCAACTTTAGAGATTCGGGGTCAAGTGTGCACCTGGCCCTTTTATAACTGAGCTGAAACCTCTCTTCATAATCTTCCAAGGATTCATCGCTTCCCATGGTCATTCACAAGATTTCTTCCTTGGTATCCTTGACCTACAATAGTCCCAGTATTTGTTATTAAAGGCTTGTTGCATCTGAGCCCAAGTTTTGATGTTGTTTCCAGGTAACCCCATGAACTAGCGCAATGCTACATCCTTGAGGGTGGAAGGAAACAATTTCAACTTCTGCTCATCTTCTGCGTAGTCATAGGTCTGACAGAGAACAACAAATTCAAACAAGGTATCAGGATCTTCAATAGTCAACCCATGGAAGTGACGTAAGGCTGAAGGACTTATGTTCTTCATTTTAGTGTCCGCATTGGTCTCTCGGATGGGAAAGGTACCCTTTACTCTTTCCCCATTCCCTCTAACATTTCTTTTTTTAGCCATGATCTCAGGATGGATGGTTTCTTGCTCTTCTTCTGCTATGCGATCTTCTATATCTCTAGTGGTTCACCTATAGGTTCCTCTGGATCACTGCCACCGAAGAAGAGAGGAGGGTGACTTTGTGATGTGCTGGGGGTGTTGGGTAGGAATTTTCCTTAATTATCTCTATTCCTACGAGGCATGAAAGGAAATCTCTTTTTTGGGTGATTTTTGTTTTTCTGCTTATACCTGCAAAACTGAAATTGATTGAGCAAACAAAGTGCAACTAACTGAAATGAACTTGCTGAAATGAAATTGAAGAATTGAAATGAAAGCAAGGAAGTGACTAATCTACTTTGTTGGAATGGAAATTGTAGAATTGAAATGAAAGCAAGGAAATGGCTAATCTACTTTTTCTGAAATGGAAATTGTAGAATTGAAATGAAAGCAGGAATTGCCTAATCTACTTTGCTGAAATGGAAATTGTAGAATTGAAATGAAAGTAGGAAATGCCTAATCTACTTTTGCAAAATTGAAATTGTAGAATTGAAATGAAACAACTACTCTACTTTGGCTAAAATAAACTACTTAGTAGAATGTTGTGGTAGAAAATAGAAGAAAAGCAGTAATCACAAAATACTATGACGCTTCCATGACAACGGCACCAAAAAGTGGAAGTGACGATGCTGTATGCACAAGTACTAGCTCTTACTGTAGGCTGTCACATGGTCAGTTGGCACAATATCACTAGGATCTCAAGCCAACTTCTATGAGTTTCCAGAAGAAGCTTTTAACTGTGATGAAAGAAAGCTAACTGTACAGAGGCTATTCTATTTACAGAAAGAGAAAGAAGACTGGAATGTAAAAGAAAAACCTAGCAAACCCTAATTTACCAACTAACCCTACCTTTGCAGGAAAAGAGATGAAAACTGATGAAATGAGTGCCATTTACTACTGAAAAGGTAAATTTCATTTATTCAAGCTACTTTTGAAAGGAAATGAGAAGAAAACATCTTTTTTTTCTTTTGAGTGTTTTTATGTGAAATTATTATGCTTGTGATTTATTTGTTGTGATTGTGCAGAGGTTTGGTGGTGAAAGAAGATGGAGTTGGTTTTTGTAGAGTTGGAGGAAGGTGTGGAGAGGTCTAAAGAGGCCCCTAGTACCCTTCTGAATACTTCCATTGAAATCAGATTCCGAAAAACCACTTATAAGGGATTCTACAGGAGGCTGCAGGGGATCTACAGGAGGATCTATAGGAGGAGGCCGAGAGCTATTTTTGGAGGTTTTGAAGGTCTAAAAATGATGGGAAAGGGTAACCAAAGGCTAGATGAAGGTGTTGAGGTGTCTGTAGCTTGTCAAGGAAGATCAAAAGGGAACATGATGGTTGGATTTGTTCAAATGGCAAGAGGGAAGCTTATGGAGAAAAATGCAGAAATTAGGGAAGATTGGTGAAATGTTGCGAATGACTTGGGGAATCTGTGAGAAGTGAGTTGATGCTAGTTGCTTTATAGATGAATGGTGAGCTAAGGTGTCCTGCAAGATTTCTGGACATCTACCAACAAAAACTAATGAAAGAAAGGACTAACTATACCATGAAAACATAAATTTCTCTAGCTTGACCTAATTTCTGACCTATAAACAGAAAATGTTGAACATTAACCTTTGAATAGAAAATAATGTAGAGAGATCTATTATAAAAGAACAATCAATGATCTAGGAAACTGAATCTCAATCCATATATCAATCTTTCCAAATCAAGTCATCACACTAGAAATTGCATGGAAGAGAAAATTTGTGTTTTTGGTGGCAGCAGTAGTGCCTTGACCTCAAATCATAGTCCCAGAAAGGGAGAAAGGAGATCAGGGCCTGTTGTTGGCCTTTTTGAATCTTATTATGTCACTGTAGTAACCTACTTGAGCAACTAAACCAAAAACACCTATGCAAACCATCAAAAGCAACCTAATCTAAACAAAGCAAAATGAATCTATGTAGCAGAAATTAACTCATGAACTGAAGAAAAGACATATAAGTACAAAGAAAGAGGTGATGTGTAGCTTGGGTTGGGCCCTAACCCAAGACCTTCAGCCCTCTGAAAGAGATCAGTGCTGGCTCAAAAAATGTTTCATCTCCATTATCAAAAATAGAAGTCACATTACATCAACTATTCTCAAAAAGGAAGCTCGAAAATGAGCTGAACAAGTGCTACACAAAAGTGTGAAAATTCAACTAATGACTACCTAACCTACTGAGTTTCTAGGCCCCCTTATTTATACAAATGGATTCCTCCAACAGTCCTCCTAAAATCAAGGAGCTCGGTTTTCCAGAACTGGAGATAAACAATAGTCCTTCTTTACTTGCTCCACTTCCCCTTGGATGCATCAATGTGGACCTTTGTGCTCCAAGTTTTTGATGGAGGATTCAAGGAAATGGGTCATAAATGAAGGAGACACCCCCTACAAATCCTCTTCCATGTTTTCCTCAAGTATTTGCTACCATTTGCTCATAAATCCCTTGACTTTGTCAAAAATTGACCAAAAAATCTGCATAAAGAACACATTAGACTACATGGCAAAATGACTAACTCAATTCACTCTATTAGTATAAATATATTCAAAAACATGCAGTAAACTAATGAGAATGGTGGATTAAGTCGAATTAAGAGGCAAAATGAGCCCATATAATTACCCATTTCTGGTGCTCATCAGTTATCCCCTGGGAGATACCCTCTAAGCCTTTCTTCTTCATCTCTCTCATGCTATTCAAAGGGGATGTGTTGTGGGAACTTGTTGAGATGCTCTTCTACATATAGTTCTAGAATTTTCACGTGCTCTTTTTGCTACAATAGATTCCCTAGACAGTGTTGATAGCAATCGCTCATGTAGAGAGCTCCCAAAATAGTCATCAACGGGAGATATATTAGCCGCAATAGCTTCCCTTGAGAGAGACGAGGATGAAGGTGAAACATGAAGAAGGTTTGATCTATTCCTCTGTGAAAAATAGACCTAATTAGGGGGAAAATCTAAGACCCAGACGATGGCAAAGTAGTACGATGTAACTGCTGCTGACAATGATGATTGTGACTAGAAAGGAAGCTAGAACATCCTTCTATGGGAAAATGAGAAGAAACCCATTGCGATGCTCCTCTAACCCAGGGTTTATAATGTTGGAATTCAACAGAATGGCTTCTACTCTCCCTCTTGGGTGAGCATATTTCTCCTAGATGCTGAGTGTTTCTATTTAAATGGTTGGGCCAATGATATCTTCTTGGACCTATGTTGTGAAAATTATTTGGAAATAGTGAATTTCTCCTTGGACAATAATAAATTCTTCCAAGTAGACCAAATATGCTCATTGTTTGATGGATACAATTTGAAACTCTGATAGGGGAGTCAGAAAGGAAACAAAAGAAATCATAAATGATATATGATAGGTTGAATTCCAATGCTTAAATTTGCAAGACAATATAAAGAATTGATAACAATTTAATTTAAATGGAATCTTCAAGATAAAGCATTATCAAAATTTTACTCAACGGAATCTTAACTAAGAGAGAAAAAATAATTCTTATAAGTGTATAAGTAAGAATATGTCAAGTCTTGATCCCCCTCCTCTCCATCCGATTCATCCCCCCGGATTTATCCCCCCCACCCCTACTCCCTTCGCCCTCGGACATCTCATGCAGAACTCTCCGATTCTCAGATTGGGCTGGGTATCATCGCTCCGGGAATGGGATCCATCTCCACCCGAGGCAGAAAATCAGATCTCAACAAAGCTATCAAACGAGCTGGCGCGGAAGTTGCCTCTGGGCGACAGTCCACCATCGACGGGGTCCTTAGAGCAACAAAACCCCCAAAGCGGGGTCCCTCATGAAGTGTCTCTCTTTCAACTGCAGGGGTTTGGCTAGTTCCCCCAAAAAACTTGCCATTAAGCGACTTTTTGAGGTCGAAAATCCTGATATTATCCTCCTGCAAGAAACTCTGGGATCAGCTGAGAATATCTCTCACAATCTCAACCTCATCTCGTCTCGTTGGAACTACATTGCTTTGGATGCGAATGGCAGATCAGGGGGCTTGGCTATTGGCATCAACCCGAAAACCATCAGATTGGACTCATCCTGGGGGGGTCCAGGTTTCATGGGAGTTGATATCTTTTCCGCTGAGCTAGGGCAACACCTCCGCATTGTCAATGTATACGGGCCTTGTCAGCAAAGGGAAACCTTTTGGAGACAGCTCCTCAGCAGAAGACTGATGGCTCATGATCGCATTATCTTGGGAGGAGACCTAAATTTTTCAATGGGATACAGAGAATCTTGGGGAACTAGGGCACAGATTGATCCCATCTCGGATTTCATGAAATCCCTCCTGGAGCAAAAAGACTTTATTGACATCCCTATGATGAAGGTTCTCCCAACTTGGAGGAATAGAAGGATTGGATCTGCAGCACTTGCCCGTAGGCTCGATCGCTTTCTGATGAAGGAACCTCTGATCCATCATCTCCACAGATACAAGCAATGGGTAGGACAAGGAGGGATCTCCGATCACTCTCCTATCATATTGGAAATTATGGGACCCCTACCCAAGCCAAAGGCACCATTCAAATTCAATCACCTTTGGCTTCAGGACCAAAGCTTCACTAAATTAGTGTCGGACTTTTGGAAATCCCACCCTATAAATCGGGAAGCATCGATGGCAAGGGGTTTTGTTAAAAATTTGACAGAACTCAAGCACATTGTTATAGAGTGGGCAAAAGAGAAGAAGAAGAGAGAGGATGAACATCTTATTAGAATGGAAGAAGAACTCAAAGCTCTCCAGGATGACAGGAATCTGGCATTCGGATCTATGGAGGACAAGGCTCGATTCATCGATTTAGAAAACCAAAAGCATCTCATTCTAAAGCTCAGGGAGGAATCGCTTAGACTTCGGAGCAGGGCAATCTGGCTCAAAGCAGGGGATGAGAATTCTAGATTCTTCCACAATTATGCAAAGGGAAGGAAGTTGGCAAATACTATATGGAATATCCCCCTGCCTGATGGAGGATTGGCGGATACTTTCAATAAACTCTCACTCTTAGGTACCTCCCACTTTAGAGGCATATACAAAAGTCCTGCGGGCACAAATCTGGCGGAAATCATTAGGGTGGCTTCACATTTCCCTAGATTTGTAAATGAGGAGGATTGTGACTCACTTACTGACCCTGTCACAATGGAAGAGCTGGAACATACCATCAAATGGTTTCAGAAGGAGAAGAGCCCTGGACCTGATGGATGGACCATTGAATTTTATTCTGCTTTCTTTGAGATCATTGGAGAAGACATTCTGAAGGTAGTGGAGGAAAGCCGAACTACAGGTCAGATATACCATGCTATAAATTCCACCTTCATTGCCCTCATTCCTAAAGCTGATTCCCCTTCATCTTTCGACGATTTCAGGCCCATATCTCTCTGTAATGTCCTCTACAAAATCATATCAAAGATCATCGCCAATAGGATTCGGCCCATTCTGTCAAATCATATCGCCCCTCAGCAGTTTGCTTTCCTTGAAGATAGACAAATCCATGAAGCAATTGGATCTGCCCAGGAAGCAATTCACTCCATCTGGACTAAGCGGCTTAAAAGTATTCTCCTCAAGATTGATCTCTCAAAGGCATTCGACCGTGTAAGTTGGCTCTACATTAAAATGATCCTCATTCATCTGGGTTTCCCCCTCCCCTTTATCAATTGGATTATGGCTTGTGTTACTTCCCCTACCTTCAGCATCCTTATCAATGGGGCTGCCTCTCATTTCTTTCATTCCGAAAGAGGTCTTCGACAAGGCTGCCCTCTGTCACCTCTTCTCTTCATTCTGGTAATGGAAGCTCTGAGCCGTCTGATTATCTCTGCAAGAAGGGATGGAGCCATCAAGGGCCTCAAAATATCCGAGGATTGTTATCTTACCCATCTGTTATTCGTTGACGATGTGCTTATTATGTTAGATGGCAGCATACAAGATACCACCACCTTCAACAGAATCTTAAAACTATTTGCACATGCTACAGGAATGGAGATAAATCAGGCAAAATCTTCCATCACTATGGTCGGCACCACAGTAAATGAATCCTTGGCTGCTAGTCAAGCCTTTCCTTTCTCTACCCAACCCCTGGATAGAGGGCTCAAATACCTGGGATACTGGCTTAAACCCACCTCTCAAAAGATCGCGGACTGGGTTTGGCTGGTTACAAAGATTGAGAAAAGGATCACATGCTGGAGCTTTCGCTATCTGTCCAGGGCAGGCAGACTAACATTGATCAAATCTGTTCTGGAGGCTACACCAGTATTTTGGATGGCGCTTGCCTGGATACCCCGCAATATTTTATCTAAACTACAGAGGCTCTGCAACAGGTATCTTTGGGCTGGAAAACATGAAAAGCGCACATTTGCCTGGGTAGGATGGAACTCGATAGCCCTCCCAAAGAAATGGGGTGGGTGGGGGCTAAAGGACCTACCCACCTTCGCATGTGCTCTGGCGGCAAAGATGGGATGGGCCCTGATGACTACTCATAGCCTATGGACTTCTATTGTATATCACAAATATATTTGGCCTCAAAACACTATGGATTGGCTCAGACAGCCCAACTGGAACAAAGTTGGAATCTCATCTATCTGGAAGGCTCTGCTCCATGCCCTTCCACTCATCCGGGATAACATAGTTTGGAGAATCAAAAGTGGAGACAGGGCTCGTATTGGACTTGACCCCTGGAGCGGATGTGGTGGTCGACACCTACTCCCACAGGATTTGGTGGACTACCTATTTTCTCAGGGCACTAAGACTATTGCGCAGATAGCAGACCAGAATCGATCAGACATATTTCACCAGGCCTGGCAGTCAGCAATTCAATTAAATATTCCCCTGCGATGGCACACAATCTGGCAAGATTACTGTGCGGCATTGACGGAATCTCACATTAGGATTACTGAGGGCCCAGACGAACTGATCTGGTATCAGGCGGACAGCGGACTGTACTCCCCAAAGGAGGGTTACTTGCATCTTATCATTCATAAGAAGCCGGAGGTACTTGACAAATGGTGGCATCATATATGGAAACTCTCGGCCTCCCCTCGCTCAAAATTATTTACATGGTGTGTCCTCCGGAACAGGGTTCCTACTGGTGACTTTCTCATGCGTCGATCTCATTATGGTCCGACCAGATGCGCACTTTGCAAGGCTGAGTCCGAATCTACTGTGCATCTATTTCTAAAATGCAATTCTGTACAGCAGGTTTGGAGCAATATAAAACCATTCATCAATTATACCGGAGAATGGAATGGGCCCGATGCTATCAGTGCTTGGACAGACTGGGGTAATCAGCACAAGGGAAAGAAAGAAGCTAATCTCCCAATAGTTGTTAACTGGATCATATGGAAAGTGAGGAATCGTGTGATCTTTGATGATAAACCACCTGTCTGGCCGCTCATTGAAGCCAGCATCATTTCTGCTTTCAGAGAACTGCCTGAGCCGCCTCCCCCAAAGACTCGTCGACCAAATCCCCCTCCCATCATTGATCAGAGTACTCCCTGGGCGTATTTCGATGGTGCTGCAAATGCCCAAAGCTGTGGGGGTGGTTTCATTCTGCACATTTCCACGAATCTTTCATATCATATCAAAGCGGGTCTGGGGGCAGGCACCAACAATTTCGCGGAGCTAATCACTTTACGCCATCTCCTTCACTTTGCTATTAGTCATCAGTGCTCTAGTATTAACATATTTGGAGACTCACAGATTATCATAAACTGGTTCAATGAGATCTCAATATGCCACTTGCACACACTCAGAGTCATATTTGATGAAGTTCGGCAACTCAAAGAGGTTTTTAACCATATCTCTGTTGCTCACATTTACAGGGAGCATAATATGGCAGCTGACAAGCTGTCAAAGGAGGCCGCGCTGATGGAACGTGGAACATGGGAGATCACAAAATTTTTGGATCAGCAAGAACAGAAATTTTATCATAGGCCATATATAGACCCGGGTTATCCTACAGCGGGTCCACCACACTCCTAATATTTTTGACTCGGCAGCAACATTACAGAACACAGCTTTATGCATAAGTTTACTCTTTCTTTGAACAGACTGAAGGTTGCTGACAAGCAACAAAACATTTGATAGATAAACAGAGCTCAAAATGTTTTATATCAGACAGGAATATATGTAATTTTTGTATCTTTGTACAGATCCACAGCGATCATGGCATATGCTATAGCATCTACATATGTAATCTTTTCATATATTAATGAAAACTTTACGGATTTTTCCAGTGGAAAAAAAAAAGAATATGTCAAGTCTTAAATAATTGACATTTCAATAGATGTCATTATAAAGTTTTCTTCATCTATCACATTAATTGCCATTGCATTGAGTGCATATAGGGCTTATAACTTCACCAACAAATATTTACCCTAGTGCACTTAGAAATGTTTGCTTTAACTCCATTGACCAATAATGATATAAATATTGGTGATATAAAATCAAGATCTATAAAACACCGACCAACATTTGTACACACACCATCTAAATATGTCAAAACATGAAACATTTACACTCTGCCTCTGATAATATGTTTTTCTTCTGAAGATCTATGGAAACGCTCTGCAAGCTCTGATGCAACACTTTTGCATGGGGTAATCCTCCATAAGAGTCACCTTAGGAGTCATCAAAATGTTTGAAATTTGGACCATTTGGGGTATCTGCAATCTGAGACGTTGAGAAGATTTAGTCCAATGCTATGAAGTTGATTCAGGGTGTTAAAATTTGAGATATCCCATAGAAATAAATAATAATTGTAACTCTTAAAATCAATTTTATCACCAACTAGATTAGATATTTTAATTTGTATAGAAGGCCTAGTTTGAGATGGTGACAACCTTGGGAGAAACACAATGCCTATTAAAAATGTAGAAACTACAAAACTAAAACGTAATGTGTTCATCTTGAATGTTGTCCCCTAATTTAGTAGATATTTTGGTATTTCACTGAGGAAGCTTGGAAGCCCAAAAGTAAATCCACACTTGTTTGGGGTCCACATTCTTAAACTCACATGCAAGGTGCACACAAGTTGCAAAGAAGAAAAGGGAGCTTTTGTGAAAACAATAACAAAACTTCCTATCTAGATAACTTGTAGTAGGGATTGGTTCCGCTCAAAAGCTACAATATTTATACAAGTCAAAATGTGCTTATTACCTTTATTAAGATCCATTGACACACAAAAGCAAATTGATGATGCTTCTTTTCAAGCTAAGAAATTGTACCCAAGTAAAATTTTATTAGCTTATAACTTCACTAGCAATGGTTTACCCTAGTGCACTAAGAACGCTTTGCTTTAACTACATTGACCAATAATGATAAAAATGTTGGTGATATAAAAATTGAGATATATTTAATAGCGGCCAACATTTGTACACGCAACATCTAAATATGTCAAAACATGTAACATTCACACTCTGCTTTTGATAATATGGTTTTATTTTGAAGATCTGTGGGAGCCCTTTGCAAGCTTTGATGCAACACTTTTGCATGGGGTCGTCCTCCATAAGAATCACCTTAGGAGCCATTAGAACATTTGAAATTTGGAAAATTTGGGGTATCTGCAATCTGAGACATTGAGAAAATTTAGTCCAATTCTATGAAGTTTGATTCAGGGTTTTCAAATTTGAGACATCCCATAGAAATGAATTATAATTGCAACTCTTAAAATCAATTTTATCACTAGCTAGATCAACTATTTTAGTTTGTATAGAAGGCCTATTTTGAGTCGGTGAGAGCCTTGGGAAAAACACAATGCATATTAAAAATGAAGAAACTATAAAACTAAACCATAATGTGTTCATCCTCAATGTTCTATCCTAATTTAGTAGATCTTTTGGTTTTGAACTTAGGAAGCTGGGAAGCTCAAAAGTAACTCCACACCTTTTTTGGGTGCACATTCTGATCATCACATGGAAGGTGCACACAAGGAGTAAAGAAGAAAGGGGATCTATTGTGAAAATAATAACAAAACAGCCTAGACAAATAAATTGGAGTAGGGGATGGGTCCAGTCAAAAGCTACAATATTAATATAAAGAAAAATGTTCTTATTACCTGTTAGGTTCCTATACCAATAGGTTTCATTTTTCATGATTGACCTGGGAAGTGCCAAATATGTTCATCTTTTCATGCTGCAAAGGTTCCATATTCTGTAAAAAGCATTAGAGGAAAGTTAAAGAATGTAAAGAGGGTATGCCCTAAAAGAAAAATCAAAGGGAAAAAAGAGTAAATTGGTCAGAAAAAATAATAAAAATGAACCCCAAAGAAAGACCAGGAAAGTGGCTAGCCAAAATGCCACTGCTAGCTTGATGGATGGCCCAACAGTTCAATCTGGACCATGCCATGTTTTAAATTGCTTGTTATAGACTAGAGAATGAATATATGTCCAAAAAGTTCAAGCTTGGCAGATGAGTAGATAGGCAGAGAAGTGAAGGATCCCAACTGCTTAATCTGGGCCCTTGGAAGAAATAAGGGTAGATTTAGCTAGGAGGACAGTCCAAAGAAAAGAGGATAATCAGGGTTTGCAAGTCCAAGTGCACCCATTCAAGAGGAAGAGAAAATGTCAGGTGTATTAGGCTGAGTAAGTAGTTTGAGGTTGCAGAAGTAGGGTTTTTGATCTCCTTTTGTATGGTTAAACAAAACTTGTCTCATCAATGATAGAAGTGTCAAAGCAGTTGTTTGATGGCAGAACTATGGAAGCATGCCTAACTCCCTTTCACCCCCCCCCTTAAAGTTTCTTATTAACACCCCCTTGAGGACCTTGGAATTTTCCCAACAAGTCTTGCTTTCAGTCCATTTTTGTAAAACATCAAGTCAAGTTTTGACTTTCTTCAAATGGAAAGAAGCCACATTTCTTGTGTAAATTCACTCCTCCACATTCCATTCACTTCTTATGTCTAAGGTTTCAGTTCATAACTTAGCCTCTCCCCTACGTTTTCACCTCACAAACTCATATTAACTTCTAATTCTATTATATAGCTCCCTAACAACTTTCCCATTCCTATTGCTACAAAAAACTATATAAAATTCCAAAAAATATTACATAACCCACCCCATGGCATTATAGCCATATAATGTGGTCTTGGGAGATATTAGTCCATTTGGGACTAATATAAACCCTTCCACGTCTTAACCTGGAGTTAATGTAACCTCTGGTTAAATTAACAACCGCTGCCCACCTCTCCACTCATTAAACTTTGTTACTACACCCTCCACGTTCATTTTTTAAAGTTTGGTGTTTAAAAGTTTATTAAACATTAAACTCCTCTGGTGCGTATAACACATATAACCCGCTTTCCAAAGGTTTGAACCCCTGCCACATAAATAAATCAATATAATATGCAGTGGGCCCCCGTACATTAACATGCCGCCAGCTTCAAACTCCGTCAGCCCTCTGATCTGCCCTCCCAGATCCGCCAGTCCAGGTTGATTTCAGAACGCCCCCGACGTACGGGAGTTATCATCCGATAGCACAACGGTTTTGCCGGCGTACAAAAGACATGTGTCCTGTTTTCATTGTGTCAGGCCTCCTCTGACACTTACCACCCCCATACAGAAGGTGGTCCGATAAAACCATTTACCGCCTTCTGCCTTGGCGCCACGTCCCCATGACGTCACCTCCGCGTCAACCCGCCGCTGCTCCGTGTCACTGCCACCTCATCTGTCTGCGCCCCCATCCTGCCACCGTGTCCTGTGCCACGTCATCGCCCCAGTCAATTGCCACGTCACCTGGCCGCACCTGGGACCCACCGATGACATCATGCTGATGTCATCACAAAAAAGCGAAAAAATGCTGCAAAAACCCAAATTTGCATTAAAACTTGCGAAAGTGTCGCTTTTGTTTGTTTTTAATGCAACTAAACGGTGCAAGTTCTTGCATGAAACTTACATCTAGTTCGCACTCGACATTCCCGTCAGCCACCCAGGCCTACTCGACCTGCAACCCAACCTCTTCGGCCTCCGCCTGCAACTCTTCACCACAACAATCTCTCGAAAAAAAAGGTATTTACCCGAAAAAACGCCCGTAACCCTGTTTTTCATAATTTCTCTGCAAAATTTGCCAATACACCTAAAAATTCACCTGGAAGATGTTGGCACCCGTGAGCTTCTCCTCTCTGCCCCACTGTATAACCTAATTTATGACCAAAACCCCGGCAACACTGTTATCCCCTACAAAATTTCCATTAAACTCGAAATTCAGCTCCACTTCTCCCGCAAAACCACTGAAGACTGTCTACAAAAGTCCTTTTATTTTTCTCCCTTTCAAGTGAACTTAGTGCAGATCCCTGCAAAGTCTTCATTTCATTGAGTTTTACTCATCAATAACATCTCTGCACAGAACTTAAAACTGTGAGTTCCTTGCCCAGGAAACCATTATCAGAACTCCGTTCCTTGTTGAATTACAAGCCTAATCCAACTGTAATTACAGTCAAAACATGGAGGCCCCAATTGCCCTCAACATTTCACCACTAAATGCACCCCATAGATAGTTAGAATGGATTCCACTGGCAGATAGAGACTATCAAATTGTTGATATGGAAGGAGACAAGCCTCATCTTCAGGCTTTCTGTGAGATAAGGAATAAATTCAGAAACAAAGATGACCCATGGGAATATGGGAATCCAACATGCCCATGTACTACTTGCCCTCAGTAAATGCCTTTCCTGACCTCATCCATCAATGTTGTTCCAATTATGAGCCTTCTCAAAGGTCAGTGATGGGCCCTGCTGGTAAAGTCCTCTTCTACATTACTCCTCAATCCATCAACGAGATGTTGCAATTCAAACCAACTCAGCCTTTGGTCCCCCTTTCCATGAAGAATCTGCTAGATCAAGCCTCAAAGTTGCCCTTTGCAGAGATTGACGGAATTTCTAAGTTGTTTATGCCACCAGACTGTTACTCCAGATTCACAATCCCCTATCTCCATGTTACATTTATTGAGGGAAAAATGCTCATAGATATGATCTCCTACATCCTGGGATTCAGAGCAAGTGAAATTGTGGACAGTATTGTCTTTGTCTTGATGTCTATCTTCACTCCAGGACAGCCCCCTGCTGTCCAGTATGATTATGCCACCTTCATAGCTGATAAGGTTCATGAGCAATTCATGAACCTAGAAAGGGAAAGGGTATTCAAATACACCTCATATATTTATCATTTTTTGCTATATTATCAGTCTGAAAGTTTCCCAGTCTTCCTCAAAAAATTGGATGCTAGGGAGGAGAGGAGGTCAGTCATATTTTGGTCATCAGTATTCCATCACGTTAGTTACTCCCCATACACATATTGTGAGTTCATTGACATTTTTGTCTATCCAGCTACCTGCTTATTATCAACAGATCCTCCTCCTAGACTCATTGATGAGATGCAAAAGATTCTACAGCTTTCCAAAAGCTATAACATTGGTGACTGGTATTTTTACCAAAACCACACGGTAATCAGGGTTTATGGCTGTGAATTAGCCCCCTACCAACTGCCAAAATATGTCCCTATGAGACTCTTTGCCTTAGAATACTTTCGGAAATTTGGTAACGCAGATATGATTCATTTCCATGGCAAAAGCAAAAAGGCACAGCTAAAAATCAAACAGCAATTGGGCCCCTTTATTTTCAATAAGAGAGAAGAAGCATGGAAGGATGCTGACCAGATGCTGGGAGAGAAACTTAAGCTCAAACTAAGTTTCATTTGGTCACCATATGATCCCAATCACTTTATAAGCCTTAGAAGAATCAAATATAAGCTTGCAGGATATGTACATTACAATATCCCTCAAATTGAACAATATGCCAATCAACAAGAGTGGGTAGAGGGCACATTAGTGGAAGAGCTTACTGAAGAGTAGATAACAGAAAAAGCAATAAAGAACCTGGAAAAATCAGTTGACTTGGAATCTTTTGGACAGGTCTTTTTTACATCTCCTCAGCACCTTGGAGAAGGCACCTCATCTGCCATGCCCCCCCAGCAACCAGCTCAAGAAAGTGCTCCACTACCAGGGACATCTAAAGGAAAAGCAATGCAGCATTCAAAAGAGCAAGTGCACAATTTAGAGTAGCAAGAAACAATGGGAGACCGGCCGGTTTCTACAGATGAACAGGGACAAGGGCAAGACCCTTTAACTCAAGCAAAAGTGACTGAAATTCCTGTGTTGCAGACTCCTGCCAATGAAGAAAGAGCAAAGAAGAGGGATAGACAGGAAGAGACCCCTCTAGGGACATCCGCAGAGCAGCAAGGAGAAAAGAGACAAAGGTTAAATCCTTTTTCGGAGGAAGAAATGCCAAATGGGCCCACTGAACGGCAAATTCCCCCAAGCATGGAAACATCAGCCAGCTCCTTTCACCAGGAGCAAGAGAGACAACAGGGGATATAGGTAACATCCACTAGGAAACAGGGCCAATAGGGCTCTGACATTAAAAAAGCATTCACTGATATCAAAGCTAGGAATGAGCCAGTGAGATTACAACTGTACAACCAGCTAATAAGGATGGCCCCCACCAATCAGCAAAGGCTAATGGCAGCCTATGATATCCAGGAAGGGAAAATGACCCTCGGCCACTTCAAACCTACAACTCAGCAACCCAAATTAGCTGCTGACTATATTAGAACCAATTTGGAAGTGTTCGCCAAAGATATCCATCCGATGGACCAAATTGAATTGCACAAGTAGACCGGGGAGATGGTATATTCTACTTTAGCAGATAAAACATTGTTATCCCATAGATTGCAAAAATCTTTGCACAATACTGTTGCCCAACTAGAGTTGGAGAAAGCTTCATCATAGGCCAAGTACAATACAATCAAGTCCTTCGAGGAGATCATCATAGAGCTTCGACATGATCCCACTGATCCCAAGGGTGTGCAAGCTTTGATTAAAAAGAAAGATGAAGACATAGCCGCCCTTAGAAGACAAATCAAGCTGCCAGCTACACTACATCCTCAAAATACAAAGGTAGCACAACAAAAAGAGGAGCAGGATGTCGTAGCTTTGCTTACGACCTTACATAAAAGGTTGGTAGAGACAGATAGTTCCTTGGAGGCATAATTACTGGGAAAACAGGGAGAGTTGGCCTCTCAGCCAATTCAAACAGCTCAGATTCTTACAGCTGCTCCACCTACGGCCCCCACAACAGTCCCTCTCACTACCCCAGCATCTGAATCAGGTACCTCAAGCTCAGCACCAATTTCAGCAACTACTACAGCACCTGCAGAGCAAGGCACCAGTTTGAGAATGGACAATATGATGAAAGAAATAGAAGCCCTGGAACTGCAAATGGCGGAGTTGAAAGAAACCAAGGAAAAGCTGGCTAGAATTGAGGAAAAATATGACAAGTCAAAGCAGGATGTAGCTGAGAAGACAAGGGAAGTGAAAGCCCTGAAAAAAAGAATAAAGGAGCTGGAGAAAGAGCTTACGTTTGATAAGACTCTAGCAGATATCAAGAAAATTCTGTGGGCCAAGATTGGCCAATCCATTACAGACCAATGGCAATCCATTGAAACCATGCATGAGCAAATGGATTTGATAGGCATAGCTCAGTTTGAAAATCAAAAGGCTAAAGCATCTTTGGGTAATATGCCTGAGCAAGCTAATAGGATGATCCAATTTCTGAACACTCACACCAAGGAGCAGTTGGCAGCATTAGGAATCAGAAATAGGACTGATACTATCTTATTAGTAAAAAGGGTGTTGACCCTAAGGAATTTTGTGCAGACCTTGGAAAGAAAGTGCCAAGAGATGCAAGCAGAGGTGGATGAGTTCATAATAAAGATCACAGCATTACAGAGCAGAGGGCTACCTAGTGATGCAACCCAGCCACTCCAGGCCGCTACTACCAGGATCTCCCTCGTTCATGCACATAAAAGCTGGTTTCTGGCATTATGGCCTCATGATTTATAAGAACCCTGCTTGATATCAAATCTAATTCACGACTCAAATACAAACAATTTCCAAATGTTTTGGGCAGGATTCGATACGCCCCTACCTTTAAACTAGGCTGCTTATATCAAACAGTGGCGATATTCATTGGCGGCCATACCATAATATATATATGAAACTCTACGCTATTTCATGTAGCGTTACACGTCCAGTCGAAACGTTTTATATCTAAGGCTACCACGCCACAACGCAATTGAAAATTCAGACGTCACTGCCCAGTTTATAAATCAAACATATAAACTGATAAACCGCAATTACGCAGACCGCCGCTGGTTAAAATTCTTCTATCAGTTCAACGGAATGAATATATATATATATTACCAGATTTACATCTACGGTGTCCTCGTTACACAACCAGAACTGTATATATATATAACCGTCATGTTAATAAGTCGCAAGAACAGTTTTTATCAAACCTGGTTGCGCCATCAAAGCTTCCACCTCTTCAATACGCAGCAGTCTTTTCAGGGATTAATTGCCACACATATACCTCTCGACATATTTCTGTCAACGCTATATGACTGCAAATACAGTTCCACCGGTTAAAAACGACTTGGACAGTCACGGGAAATAATTAGAGTGTGTGCACCCCACTTCTTCTGAAATTAAACATACCTCCGCTATCTCCAATTGACGCAGATACAACTCAGAACTCTTACCTAAAAGCCGCCTTCAATTTTGTTGCCGTCCCGCTTTTCTGCTATCTTATGTAACCGAAATATATATAACAAAGCAACTTACGCACAGGAGGTTACAGCTATATATATATGAATAGCTCAGGCTTGCGCTGACTCCACAGTTCTTTTCATAACCGAACAACATATAGATATGGCCTACCTCTATTCTTTATGACCAGCGTATCAACAGTTCACAAGTAACATTAATTGCGTGTTGAAAAGGACACGAGATCCGCCATTCAAGCAACAAGCAGCTACCAACATCGATGGCCTGTCAATATCTATCTGTATGCAAGTGTTCAAACAATCAACGCCCATTGTACTTATATAAGGTCGCCCATTCCTCTTTCTGGCCGGTCGATGCAACGAGCCGGTCACAGGTCCTATATAATAGCTTTCAATTTCAACACTTCGTAATTCACACATAGTAATTTCGTGTTAGAACAATAGAGCCATGCGCCCGTACAATTCCACATTATATAAAGGAGTGCCCATACAAATTAAACATTATATGTCATCGATTGCTGCCATTATACCTCAGAAGTCATTAAACACGAACACACCCATATCAATTGAATTCAAATACTCATATTTACATAAACAAGCATTTACAAAAGTTCTATTCATGGCCAGATATACAAATCCATGGCCCTTTTACAAACTGTCGGAAGGCTCTAAAGGAGAACCCTTCCTTCCTTCTCACACTCACTCCTCACGCTCCCCTTTTTTTTTTTTCTTGCCTTTGAGGCTCATAAATTTATACAAATTGAATTGAACCAATTTAGGTTCAAATCCCCTTAATCACTCAACAAAGTCCTCAAATATCTCAACACCCCTACAATCTAGATTTTATCCCTAGAATATTGAAACTCAATCTAATTTAAATAGATTTTAGGTGTGGACTCAACTAAGTCCCGTACATAGCATGTCTACTTCCTAGAATTTCTATCTAACTCTATTTTCTCTCATATTCCTTTTAATTAAAAGAATATTTACAAAATCCTCACTTTCTCCTATTTTATTAAAAATAACAAATTAATTAATAAAATATTAAAATCCATCACACCCCCTTTTGACATATTTACAAATGAAGAATATGGTCTTGATGCTCCTGCATCAGACTCCCCATGTAAGAAAATTCATGACCACCTGGTCATAAGTCTGGATATCTCCTCCTGGATCCCAAATTTTATTTTGTAATCCTTCCATGCTTGTTGATGGCTTCACTGCTGTTGTCATCTATTGTTGTCTTCCAGGTTTCCATATTTTGTGTTGTAGTGCTCCACCTGCTCTGCTCTTGCAATCCTTCACTGTCATTCTCTTGTTATCGTTCCTTTTCTTTCTTTCGGCTGTCTTTCTCTGGGATGTTTTTATCATCAACCTCCTTATCAACTCAATTTCTCTGTCCAGTATGTCCTCTGTCTGCTGATTGTTTCCATCCCTTGATTGCTGAACTCTCATTCTTGCTTGTTCTTCACCCTTACTGCTGGTTTGCACCTTTTCGGCTGCTGCTAATATAAATGTTGCGGCCTCCCAATCTTCCTTTCCCTCTGCAACATTCCTTTGTTCATCACCTGCAACTTCTTCCAAACCTGCAATTACACACAAATCATTAGTTTTAAAATCACAAGACCTTACGGTCTTGTTTGATGCTTCAGTCATCAAATCTTCAGGCTGCTTTGAATCATTCATATGATTCAACTCCTCCAGCTCTTCATCACTTTCAAAAAGTAATGGTCCACTCTCTGGGTAACATAACGAAACTTCAGCATCTTCCTTTTGCTGTAGCTCAACTGTTTCGAGCTTCTCTATCCTCTGTCTGGCATCTATAACCTGTTCAAGTTCCCTTAGTTCCTTTATCAACTGCAAATTCACCTGATGATTCCACTTCTCTTGTAGTCTCCGCCACCTCAACTTCTTCCTCATGACATAACCATGCTTCTGGTTTTCCTCATTTCTTTGCAACATCTCCATTAACACCTCAAGCTGAACTGCTATCTCAGCCTTCTCCCTTTCATATTCCTCTTTGCTTAACTGTCTCTGTATGCCAACTGCCTTGGCATCCTTCTCCTTTTGTCCTCTGCTGTGGTTTATTTCAGAACCTTTATGACGACTTTCACTAGTCATCATCCTTTCCATCACTATGAGTTCCTCACTCACTTGCTATGAGTTGTACTAAAGCTTCTCCAGCAGCAAGTCCTATCTTGCTGCCACTTACCTCACCAAGCCCTCCTCACTTGGTCTTTTGGCAAGCAATTGGTTCCCTATCTCCAGAACCTCCTTTGAGCACTTCTCTTTGCTCTTCCTGGCTTCAACTCATCTCCCTGTTTACAACTGTCTTCCTTATCCAATCTCTATTGGATTTCCTCAAGGTTCTACCACCTCTATGTTTCACCTGGAAACTTTCACCAACTTCCTTTATCTGTTAGTTGCAATAATATTTCAATGCAAAGACTACAATATTCTATTCTTCAAAAACATATCATCTTACCAAAAATTGACGCAAGCCTAGAGCCTAGCCTGCAATACCAGGACCTTCAAATTATCATGCTTCAAAGAATGCATACTCAGCAAATTCCCAAACTTCAAATATCAATCACTGGCAAATTCATCTTTCTCCCATTTCAACATGCAGAAGCTTTCTTTCATATTTATGGTTATGAAACCTTTTCACAATAATCATTTCTCAAACATCAAATTATTTATCGATCAGATTTTAGATGCTTCATAACACCAGAACTACGCCTTAAGTCCCTCATTCATTTCATCACCAACATACCATCACAAATTCTTTCCCATGTGCTGGATTCACTTAAATGCGCCCTTGAGTTATCTTAACAGCTTAACAAAGTTATTCAAATCCCAATTTGGAAGTCAACCAACTAAATTGCGCCCTTCAATTTGCCACAGTCTTCATCATTATCATAATGGAACTCAATTTACCCAACGCATTACAATTTTTCCATGTTTACAAATTTCATTGCAATTTAACAACATTCTTTGGACTTAAAATTTCCATCTATATAAGCGTCTTACTCCAGGTTCAGGACCACATAATGAATCCAGTTTTCATACCTTTATATCTGCATTTTTTTGACCAGGAATGAACTTCATTCCGGCGCTGTACCATTTGCAACGATTTGCCATTCTATTCCCACCTCGGATGCTGCAACCATCCATCCTCAATCTGTTTCTTGTCAGTAAAACACAATTCAAAATTAAACAACCCAACACCTGCACAATTCTTCCTTCATTCAGCTGCATATCAGATTTAGAATCTAATCATTCATCACACATTTAGAAATATATTCCAGTTCAACAAACTTTCTGTCTTTATTCAGAAAAACAAACCTTCTTCATTTCAACAGAGCCAAGCTCTGATACCAAAAATTGATGCAACCCAGCCACTCCAGGCCGCTACTACCAGGATCTCCCTCGTTCATGCACATAAAAGCTGGTTTCCGGCATTATGGCCTCATGATTTATAAGAACCCTGCTTGATATCAAATCTAATTCATGACTCAAATACAAACAATTTCCAAATGTTTTGGGCAGGATTCGATACGCCCCTACCTTTAAACTAGGCTGCTTATATCAAACAGTGGCGATATTCATTGGCGGTCATACCATAATATATATATGAAACTCTACGCTATTTCATGTAGCGTTACATGTCCAGTCGAAACGTTTTATATCTAAGGCTACCACGCCACAACGCAATTGAAAATTCAGACGTCACTGCCCAGTTTATAAATCAAACATATAAACTGATAAACCGCAATTACGCAGACCGCCGCTGGTTAAAATTCTTCTATCAGTTCAACGGAATGAATATATATATATATTACCAGATTTACATCTACGGTGTCCTCGTTACACAACCAGAACTGTATATATATATAACCGTCATGTTAATAAGTCGCAAGAACAGTTTTTATCAAACCTGGTTGCGCCATCAAATCTTCCACCTCTTCAATACGCAGCAGTCTTCTCAGGGATTAATTGCCACACATATACCTCTCGACATATTTCTGTCAACGCTATATGACTGCAAATACAGTTCCACCGGTTAAAAACGACTTGGACAGTCACGGGAAATAATTAGAGTGCGTGCACCCCACTTCTTCTGAAATTAAACATACCTCCGCTATCTCCAATTGACGCAGATACAACTCAGAACTCTTACCTAAAAGCCGCCTTCAATTTTGTTGCCGTCCCGCTTTTCTGCTATCTTATGTAACCGAAATATATATAACAAAGCAACTTACGCACAGGAGGTTACAGCTATATATATATGAATAGCTCAGGCTTGCGCTGACTCCACAGTTCTTTTCATAACCGAACAACATATAGATATGGCCTACCTCTATTCTTTATGACCAGCGTATCAACAGTTCACAAGTAACATTAATTGCGTGTTGAAAAGGACACGAGATCCGCCATTCAAGCAACAAGCAGCTACCAACATCGATGGCCTGTCAATATCTATCTGTATGCAAGTGTTCAAACAATCAACGCCCGTTGTACTTATATAAGGTCGCCCATTCCTCTTTCTGGCCGGTCGATGCAACGAGCCGGTCACAGGTCCTATATAATAGCTTTCAATTTCAACACTTCGTAATTCACACACAGTAATTTCGTGTTAGAACAATAGAGCCATGCGCCCGTACAATTCCACATTATATAAAGGAGCGCCCATACAAATTAAACATTATATGTCATCGATTGCTGCCATTATACCTCAGAAGTCATTAAACACGAACACACCCATATCAATTGAATTCAAATACTCATATTTACATAAACAAGCATTTACAAAAGTTCTATTCATGGCCAGATATACAAATCCATGGCCCTTTTACAAACTGCCAGAAGGCTCTAAAGGAGAACCCTTCCTTCCTTCTCACACTCACTCCTCACGCTCCCCTTTTTTTTTTTTCTTGCCTTTGAGGCTCATAAATTTATACAAATTGAATTGAACCAATTTAGGTTCAAATCCCCTTAATCACTCAACAAAGTCCTCAAATATCTCAACACCCCTACAATCTAGATTTTATCCCTAGAATATTGAAACTCAATCTAATTTAAATAGATTTTAGGTGTGGACTCAACTAAGTCCCGTACATAGCATGTCTACTTCCTAGAATTTCTATCTAACTCTATTTTCTCTCATATTCCTTTTAATTAAAAGAATATTTACAAAATCCTCACTTTCTCCTATTTTATTAAAAATAACAAATTAATTAATAAAATATTAAAAATCATCACACCCCCTTTTGACATATTTACAAATGAAGAATATGGTCTTGATGCTCCTGCATCACCTAGTCTAGTAACCAGTGCTGGAAGACTACTGTCACATGAGCATAATGACAACAGGGTGAACAATTATGCTTCCAATCAAATCACAGCTTCCTCAAGCACATCAGAAGAAACAGGGCCTCCATCTGGACAAAGTGTCTTTGATAAATTAGAAAATCTATTCTACATTGCACATGAGATAAATCATCTCTTTGAAACCCAGCCATAATTTTATAGGTACACTGAAGCTGATGAGACACTGATCAAAATACAAAGGCATCCGCTACCTACAGAAGATTAGTGGAGAGGAATGATGGAGACATTGCTCAGGTGATTTCGGTTATTAATTCTTTTTTGTAAACAACAATTCAGCATATACAGATGGCATGCTCCACCTTTCAAAAAGGAAGAAAAGGCAGTGCAAGGCAGAAACAGAATGACCACTACAGCTCAATAAATGCAAAGAAGACGAGCACCCACGATGAAGAAAAAGACAAAGTCAGCAACGTACTAGCAACAGGACAGCACACGCAGAATAAATGCACAGAAGGCAGCTGACTCATTCAGCCCAGAAAGTCAAAACTCCTCTGACAAATTGGACAGCTAGAGCATTCATATTTACTACAGCATTTATCCCTTCACTTACTGCTCCTTAATTAGTTGGTAAAGAAAGTTATGAGTTGAAATCTTATCCTCATGATATTTTGTATCTTCCTTTTGTATAAATACCTCCCGATGACATGTATTTGGGGTTGGTAATTTCATTTCTGAACTACGCTGTAAGTTATCAAAGCTATATAATACAAAGGTTGCTGGAATTTCACTGTGCTAAACCATCTGAATGTAGAAGTGAAGCTCTGGGAGCACTATAGAATTCTTGCGTCTTTTATGGATCAATAAGTCTCTCTTCTCTGTGTTTTTATGTTTTCTATATGTGCAATTTCATGTTTGTTCCATAAACTTGGTAGCAGAGAAGAGGAATAGCACAGAATTTGCTTAAAGGTACGCTGTGTTCAATCTCAGTTACCATATATGTTTTCTTCAGAATTAATCATAAATAGGAATTCTTAATTGCTCCTATTTACATTAGTTCTTTCATTCTGAATATTGCTTAGGAATTCTTTATTGCTCCTTAGTAATCTTCATGCACTTTCTTGATATGGATTTAAACAGGAACACAATAAAATATAGAGATAACCATAAAGACAAATATGCAGCGGAAATAATACTTCATTTCATTACTGTAAAATACTGAAATATGGTTACAAATAGAAATGGAAATAACCCAGCTAGGGCGATGGTAGCTTATCTCTGAGAAGAGATGTGTCGGCTACATGCCTCTGAACTGTTGTCCAAAAAATGTGTTACAATGAGGCTCGAGGGCCTATTTATTGTTGAGAAACAATGGAAAACCCTTCACATTCCAAAACCTAACCCTAGAAGATGAAACGCCAAATTGTGGGCCCCGTTTTTGGGTAAGTTGGTACATCAACTTCCTGGGGTTGTGAATTGGTCGTACTATCTCCGTTTGACACGCATGATAGCCTGTTGGAAAGATCTCTCCGAGGACTACGTCGAAAAAGAAAATTCTTAGTCAGAAAAATCCCTGGCGGTGGATTTCCCAAAAAACATCGTTTAGGGCCTCAAAACGGCTCCGGAAGTTTACGACCCAAAAAACTGCTAAAAATAGTAAACTGTGCTATAATTAAGGAAATAGAAAAACTGAAAGAGATAGTTGTGGGGTCCAAATGGGATAGGTGGGTGGCCACCAACATCCACATGGATCATTCCACCCCCTTTAGGAAGCAATGGTCCCCATTGCGTTGAGTTCCTCTCTGAGATGAGGAAACTTCTGTTGAGCTGGGTCTCTGGTGAGCTGTTTTGCAATCTCTGATGTGTCCAGAAATGGTGGGGAGCATGGTAGGTGACGGTCCACATTGAACACTCGGTGCAAGTGAAGGAATGGAGGAATGTTGTGCTTCAAAGCATTGTTTCCCGTAGCCTTGTTACTGGTGTAAGGACCATGTCGAAGTGGTCTGAGTTTCTGATGGGTTCTGGTAAGGCGCTCCCTCTGCAAATGTAACCAAACTTTGTCGCCCACCTGAAACTTGTGTGGTACCCCTTCGGGTAAGGAGAAGTTGTTCCTGTGTTCTGTCACGACTGTATCCCTCTATTGCTGCTGTTGTGTGGAGGAACCCTTCGCGGGGGTCATGGATGTAGCAACGATCTTCCCCTTACTTTGGGAGTGAACCAGACAAAAAATTAATTTCCTAGTCTGTGAGATGAGCTTACTACCTTTCTTAGTAGTGATCAAAGAGGTGGCAGTAGGTGGGGCTACCTCCGGTATCCTGTATAATGAATTATCCAAAGAAATGATGACAGCACGAGGTCCTGAATCATACACAACATGTCGCCTCCACAAGTATGGCTGGCCTAATAGTACATCACAAACATCCAGAGGTGTAACATCACACAATACCTCGCCTGTGAAGGGCTTGATGCTGTAGGGAATGCGGCACTGCTGGCGAACTTTGAGATCTCGTCCTTCGTGAAGCCAACAGATACTGTATGGCTGTGGGTGTGGTGTAGTTGGTAGGCCCAACCACTTCACGACCTCTGCTGAAATGAGGTTCTATTGTCTGCCACTGTCGACAATGAATTGTAACGGCGAACCCTTCACCCACATCTGTCAGTGGAAAAGACGTTCCCCCTCCTCTGGATCTTCGGGCTCATTTTTCTGGATCTTGGCAGTAGCTACAATGGCGCTAGGATCCGCATCAATGATCTGCTTCCCTTTGTCATTCCCCTTGTCAGGTTCTGACTCAAAGTCGGAACATGAATCTGATTCGGAAGCCTTCAACTCAGCCACCAACGACTGCTTTGTCCGACACTCACTTGTGTTATGAGTGAGACTCTTGTGGAACTCACACCACTTTCTTATGTCCTTCGGCTTCGTGGTGTTGTTCTTTTCTTGCGGCTTCGACGGGTTGTCTTGGGTCACCCCGCCTTGGCTTTGTCCTTTGGGTTTTGGATTTGCAGATCCAAAGTCTCGTTTCTTCTGTTTGAACTTTTGCTCGATTTTGACAGTGTATCGGTATGCTGTGCCGAGTGAGGAGATGTTCAAGAACTCCATCTCTTCCTGGATGTATCTGTGTAGGCAGCCACGGTATTTGAGTACCAGATGCAGCTCAGAATCTTTGATACCCAATTGTGTGCGAAGGGTATGGAAAATGTTTGTGAACTCCCGCACATCTTGGTCTCGTCCCTGCCGCAATGTGGTCCATTTGATGTATTTGTCCTCATAGCTTTTGGGAGGGTAGCACTGCTCCTTGATGGCATCCCGGAAGTCATTCCAAGTGTGTGCGGCTGAAAACAATGAGCCTGTACTTTCATCCTTCTGTTCGTAGTAGGTTTGCCACCAGTCCTTGACATGGGGGGCTGCTTTGAGAAGAGCGAAAACAATCTTTTCCCGACTTGAAAATTCATGAACAAAAAAATACCCATCAAGCAGATTTAACCATTTATCTACGACATCTGTGTCTATTTGACCCTCAAAGATAGGGATTTCAAAATTAACTTGTACCTTAAATGGTGTGGCATTTCCAGGGTAGCTGTTGGAAGCCCATGCGTCGCCTCTAGGTAGCCGATGAAGGATTTGGGCAAAGCTGTCCATCATCGCGTTCCTTTGTCGCTCGAGGGCTTCTTCAAGCAAGATTTTGATAGGATCTCCTGCCCCCTCGTTTTTCTTCTCATCCGCCATGGGAGGTCATCAAGATTTGCGAGGCTGGTCTTGCAAAGGTTCGACCAGTTCCAGACCTAACTCCTTATATCCCGACCTTGTTGGGGACATGCAAAGAAAAACAGAGAAAAAGCAGACCGCTCTGATACCACTGATCTGGATTTAAACAGGAACGCAATAAAATACAGAGATAACCATAAAGACAAATATGCAGTGGAAATAATACTTCATTTCATTACTGTAAAATACTGAAATATGCTTACAAATAGAAATGGAAATAACCCATCTAGGGTGATGGTAGATTATCTTTGAGAAGAGATGTGTCGGCTACATGCCTCTGAACTGTTCTCCAAAAATTGTGTTACAATGAGGCTCGAGAGCCTATTTATTGTTGAGAAACAATGGAAAACCCTTCACATTCCAAAACCTAACCCTAGAAGATGAAACGCCAAATTGTGGGCCCCGTTTTTGGGTAAGTTGGTACATCAACTTCCCGGGGTCATGAATTGGTCGTACTATCTCCGTTTGATGCGCATGATAGCCCGTTGAAAGATATCTCCGAGGAATACGACGAAAAATATTATTTTTAGACAGAAAAATCGTTGGCGGTGGATTTCCCAAAAAACGTCGTTTAGGGCCTCAAAACGGCTCCAGAAGTTTAGGACCCGAAAAACTGCTAAAAATAGTAAACTGTGCTATAATTAAGGAAACAGAAAAACTGAAAGAGACAGTTGTTGGGGTCCAAATGGGATAGGTGGGTGGCCACCAACATCCACCTGGATCATTTCTCCTTGCCAGCATAATGAAAGATTCTTGAGTGCCTTTCATTCTTTGACTTAAATGTCACCATTTCAGATATCAAAATTGCTCCTGAATTGATTACCTTGATCTGTAGCAAACTCCTTTTACCAAATGAACACTTCAGCATTTCACCAGTTCACCCACTCTGACTCCATCTACCCAATGGAAGAAACTATTTTTTATTTGCATTCCTGTTCCACCTGAAATTACCCTCCAAGAAATTCAAAGCAAAACTTGTGCATAATAGCTAGCCTAAAATACTCCAAGAACAAAGCTAAAACTACAAAGAGAGAGCCCTCTCTGGTTGCAGGTAGGCTAGGCCCTGCAGCTAAAATATTCGTTAGTGGTTAACTCGGTCGTATTCCCTTAGGAACCAGGGAACAACCTAAGTGATAACATCATTGGCGATTCCACTGGGGACGAACGAATTTTTTCCAAAAATTTCACCATTTTCCTTCTAATCTGAAATATTCCTAGAAAAATACCAAAAACACGTTTGGAAGCTGGCTCCAAAGATGAAAACTCATTATACCAAGTCAATTCCTGACCCCGATCCTCTAGCTATTTTCGACAATCCCAATTTAATCCCTAAGATCCTTAGGAAACAAGAGGAACAAGAAGATATTGCTGATTCTAGCCCTGAAGCAGTTCAGCAAAGTTATATTCCAACCCCTACTAAACCTTCAGTCCATCCTCACATTGCTCCCACTTCTCCTTCTTCTTCATCCACCTCTCAAAGCACCTTCTCTACACCACCATCTACTACCCATATTTCTACCACCATTACTATTGTTCTAGTAGTCCCATTTCTTCCTGTTGTCCCATTTGTTCCTGTAAATATGGCAAATAGATATGCCCCTTTACAATTACCTGGAAATCCTGGGGCTATGCCTCAGGATTATCAATGTAAGATCACTTATTTTGATGGTATAGGTACATATACAGCCCTACAGCATACAAAGAAAATGCAAGGCTATTTTGAGAATTATGAGATAGACGATGATGATGTGAGAATGAAAATTTTTGTCCAAAGTTTAACAGAAGAAGTAAGAACTTGGTTTAGAGCACTTGCTGCAAATTGCATAGCCAATCTGGATGCTCTTTACCATACATTTCACAATAGATGGGAAAAGAAAAAAGATCCACTGCATATTTTATCTGAGTATGACACTATGAAAAGAGGCCCACAAGAAACTGTCCTAGATTATTGTGCAAGATTCAACAATGTTTACAATGTGATTCCTCAAAACCTTAGACCTCCACCTGACTTAGCCTTAATCAAATTCCCAGATGGATTTGATTCTGACATGGCATATCAACTGAGGGAAAGATTCCCCCCAACCTTAGCAGATATGCAGAATATAGCTGTTAGTGTAGAGGAAAACCTAATTGCTAAAAGAAATCGGGCAAGAGTTGAAAGAAGAACAACTTTCAAGGAAGAACCTTCAGCATTTGAACAAAAGCTTGATGCAATCATCAAAGGCATGGACAGACTTGGGGATAGGGTGGAAACCATCGAAAAAGTCATCATGGGAAGGGAAACCAAATACTGCAAGAAACCCAAACTTTAGAAAGAATCAAAATCCAAATGTTGGAAGGGCTGGTCCCGACCAGAACATTAGACCTGCATTTCAAGAAAACTATGCTGAAGCCTCAACATCTAGTGAACCAACAGAGGACCCTCATATCAACTTGATGGGTCTGGATAGCCAACACCAAGTCTTTCTAACACAAGAAGATCAAGAAGCCCATAACATCAATCAATTTCAAACCAAATCAGGGGACTCATTTGATTTTAGAGAAGGCTATGATGCAGTAGTCTATGAGGTTCATAAACAATACAAATTAAGAAGTAGAACCATAGATGTGCCTGAACCTACCAAGCTCAAGGATACTGAGCAGCCAAAGAAAGTAAAAGATAAAGCTGCGCTCACAGAATCCTCTGATAAAGCAGATCTTAACCCAAGAGAAGTTATTGTGGAAGACATATCAGATGTACAACCCACAAAAAATCTGACATTTACAAGCCCGCCCACAAAAGCAAAACCAAACAGTGTTCCTGAAATTATTTCTAGAAAAGAGGTATTTCAAAACAACATTCAAAATCAAGAGAAGATCATTGAAGATCCAACTGAAAAAGAAAAGTTTGCTGTCCACAACACAATGTTGCAGATAGAAAAACCCTTCAATTTAGAAACAAAAATTTGCAAGCTGAAAATAGCTATTCCTCTTTCGGAATTGGCCAAACATGAATTATATAGACAGCAAATCAATAGGTCACTCCAAATACCAGACAATAGGGATGCTATAAATGTTTTAGATGATCAACCTGAATTACTTTTTGGTCCTGAAGTTAATGGAAAGACAACAAATGGAGGAGTTCCACCTTTTTATGTCAGTTTAAACATTCATGACAAGGTGTTACATAATGCAATATTTGATTCAGGAGCCTCCCATAACCTAATGCCTAAATCCGTGATGGAAAAACTAGACCTAGACATCAAAAGGCCCTACAAAGATTTATTCTCATTTGATTCCAACCATGTCAGGTGTCTAGGACTAATCAAAGACCTTTGTGTATCCTTAGTCCAATACCCAACCAAAACAATTCTGATGGATGTGGTGGTAGCTGATATTCTACCCAAGTACGGTATGCTTTTATCAAGATCATGGGGTACCAAACTCCAAGGATCCTTGCAATTAGACATGTCCTATGCCACTATTTCAGTCTTTGGACAGCCAAAGAGATTGTACCGTGAAACACTAATGAAATATGTGGTGAGTAGTCAAGAAAAGCCCCAAAACTTCCCCATCTATTCAATACATTCCGATATGGACTCATTCATTCTATATAATGTTGACATGTGCCCCAAAACTGATGCCAAACTCCTGATAACAGCACAACCAGAAAACATGAATGAACAAGCTGCTGATCTAGATCAGAAAAGTGTCAATATGACTAATGCAATAAAGAAACATGACATACCATATGTTTTACAGGAACCCAATTTTCCCACTAAACAAATTTCCAAAACTCTCAATGCGAGTCATAACCAAGAAATCTTATGGTACTTAGAGTTTGATGGTTCAGTAAAAAAATTAGGAGCAGGGGCAGGGATCTGGATGCACAACATGCAAAATTACCATGCTGAAGGTCATGCATATAGATTAAACTTTAGATGCACAAACAATATGGCCGAGTATGAAAACCTTTTGCTAGGACTCAAGCTCATCAAAAACTTGGGTGCAACCAAAGTCTCAATTTTATGGGATTCAGATCTAATCATACAACAGATGAAGGGAAATTTTGTAACAAATGATCCTAGGTTGAGGGCTTACAGAGTTAAAGCTATTTAAATACTTAACACTTTCTTAGAATTTCACCTCACCAAAATCTCAAGAAAGCACAATTTACATGCACATAGCTTGGCAACCTTTGCCAGCACATGCAAGCTACCATTTGAACCCAACCACAATTTCACTGCTGAAATCAAACATAGGCCTGCAGTCCCAGATAATGTCAAAAATTAGCAACTGTTTGAAAATGATACACAGATAAATAACTTCCTGACTTTGAAGGAAGAATTCTCTAGCATGAACATTGATACAAGCACCATGGATGATCAACAACAGATAGACAGAATTGAGCAGAATATATCAGCTGAAACAGCAAGTCTGATTTTGCAAGCAACTACTTTTAATGACAAGAATGTACAACAGCTGAAGAAAACAGATTTTGATGAAATAACTGAGGGAGAAGTTGAAGTAATTGATCTAAAAGACAATTTTCTGCCCATAGGTTTAACCCCTTTGGAGGATTTATTCGATTCAAATGGCATTTCAAGGAAGCCAAAAATACAACCACTGAATGCTGAAATTGAGGACTGTAACATTGGAACCTCACAAAATCCCAAAATGATAAAACTCTCCAAAGCCTTTCCTGCTGATCAGAAATTGAAATACATTGACTTGTTTAAGGAATTCCAAGATGTGTTTGCCTGGAGTTATGAGGACCTCAAGTCCTATGATACTTCAGTTATCCAACATACTATACCTTTGAAAGAAAATCAAAAACCGTTTAAACAAAAGCTTAGAATGGTGAACCCAGTCCTTCTTCCCTTAATTTAAAAAGAAGTTAAACGAATGTATGAGGCAGGAATCATAGCTCCAATTAGGTTCTCATAGTGGATTTCAAATCTAGTGCCTACTAGGAAGAAAACGAGAGAGATAAGACTGTGTGTCGACTTAAGAAATTTGAACAAAGTCTCTCTCAAAGACCATTACCCCTTACCAAAAATGGACCATATCCTACAAAGGGTAGTAGGAGCCTCTAGGATTTCATTGCTAGATGGATTCTCAGGATTCAATCAGATCTTAGTGCACCCGGATGATCAAGACAAAACTGCCTTTACAACACCTTGGGGAACCTTCAAATATGTGAAAATGCCTTTTGGTCTTAAAAATGCAAGGGCCATTTTTCAAAGAGCAATGGACATAGCCTTTGCCAAAGAAATCCATGATTTCCTAGTTATATACCTGGATGATCTTACTGCCTTTTCAAAATCAGACCAAGAACACTTAGAACAGTTAAGGCAAGTGTTCCTAATTTGCAGAAAATATGGCATATCATTGAATCCAAAGAAATCACTGTTTGGCCTAGAGGAAGGCAAGCTCCTAGGTCACATCATTTCAAAGGATGGCATTAGGATCGACCCGGACAAAATTCAAGCTATCCTTCAAGTGCCTCATCCAAGAAACATCAAAGAATTACAAGCTTTTCTAGGGAAGATTAACTTCTTGAGAAGATTCATTCCTAATTTGGCCGAGCTCAGAAGACTGTTAAACAATATGCTGAAGAAAGATTCTAAAGTCAAGTGGACCATGGAAGCCAAACAAGCCTTTGAGGACATCAAAAGAGCTTTGACAAATACACCAGTCCTCACAAGTCCCAGGTTTGATAGAGATTTCGTCATTTTTTCCTTTGCCTCTAAGCATACAATTGGTGTTGTCCTGTTGCAAAAAGATGACCAAGGGTGTGAGAAGCCCATTGCCTTTTTCAGAAGAGCTCTTAGAGATGCTCCCTTAAAATATCAGATCATGGAAAAGCAAGCCTATGCCCTAGTAAGGCCATCAAGTATTTCAGAATTTACATTCTATACTCTCATGTGATTGCGTATGTCCCAAATGTTGTGGTTAAAGACATTTTAACTCAGGAAGGAATTGAAGGCAAAAGGGGCAAATGGATTGCCAATATCTTATAATATGACATTGAAATCAAGCCTACAAAACTGATAAAAGGACAAGGGCTAGCCAAACTGATGACTGAAACCAATTTCCAAGCCCTTGATATCAATGAAGTGGACAACGAACAGGAGATGGCGACTCCACAAATCAAAGAAGCCTTTTTACAATCCCCTTGGTATGCTGATATATGTTTTGTACTGCTAAACCTGCAAGCTCCTCCAGGCTTGTCCAGAACTAAGAAAAGATTCCTAAAAATGAAAGAATCAAAGTTTTGTATCATAGACAATGTTTTGTTTTGGAAAAATCATGAAGGAATTTTACTCAATTGCCTAACATTGGATGAAACTGACAATGTCCTCAAGGAATTTCATGCAGGTGACTGTGGAGGACACTTATATTGGAAATCAACAACTGATAAAATTCTAAGGGCTAGATTTTATTGGCCCTCCCTGTTTGCTGATGTGAAAAAATTTGTAATGTGTTGCCATAAATGCCAGATCTTTGAAGGCAAGAGAAAGCTGTTACCTTTACCACTCAAACCTATTTCAACTGAAAGGCCATTTCAACAATGGGGTTTAGACATCATAGGTGAAATCCACCCTTCATCCTCTAGCCAACACAGGTGGATCTTGACTGCCACATACTATTTTACCAAGTGGATAGAAGCCATCCCTTGTAGGCAAGCCAATGACTCGATTATCATGCAATTCTTAGAAACCAACATCTTGTCCAGATTTGGTTGTCCAGATAAAATTATTTCAGACAATGTTGCTGCTTTCAAATCCAAAAAAATGATCAAATTTTTCCACAAATACCACATGACCTTGGGCCATTCCATAGCCTATTACCCTCAAGGCAATGGCCTAGCTGAGTCCTCCAACAAAAGCCTCATCAACATCATCAAAAATGTCTTGGAGGAGAACAAAAAGAATTGGCATAAGAAGCTGGTAAATGCACTATGGGCAGACAGATTGACCACTAAAAGATCTATTGGTACAAGTCCCTATGAATTGGTTTATGGAATGGAGGCAAGATTTCCTTCATCTTTGGGAATCCCTGTGATCAAGTTACTACAAGAAATACAAGCAGAGCCTAATGATATCAAAAGAAGGATCAATCAGACTATTCACTTGCAATAGACAAGAGAAGAAGTATATCAGAGAACCCATATCCTACAAGATAAACTCAAGAAGATCTTTGATAAAAGAACAAAAGCTGAAGATTTCTTCATAGGAAACAAAGTACTGAGATGGGACTCCAGGAGGGAAGATAAAGGGAAACATGGCATGTTTGATTTCCTATGGAAGGGGTCATATATTATTCAAGCTGTACAAGGTAATAACACTTATTTTCTGAAAAGTTTGGATGGCACAAATACTGAAGAAGGCCCAGTCAATGGAAGAATGCTCAAACATTATTTTGATCCCCTTTGATGAACACAACACAGCTATATATTGTACATAAATATTTATACTTCAAGCATTTTTATTTACAGCGGTTAGGTAAGGAACCAAATGCAGCAAATTTTGAAGAGAAATCAGGGAACTGCATCACTTTTTGATGTGTATTTTGAGTCCACCATAAGAAATCAAGAAAAGGATTTGGGAAGGCTAAAGATGTTGATAAGCACTCAGAGAAACCAGCAAGAAGCAGAGCTGTAATTTTGCACAGAGCAGCTCAAAAAGGTACTACATGCAGGTTACAAAGATTCAGATCATTGGTCTTCAAGATAAGGAAGTTTCAGACCACACCAAAGGTTGAAAAATAAGGCAATCTAACCTGCTGTTCTTGGCCTTTCACAAGGAAAGGCCATCCCCAAGTGGAGCCATTGTTAGGTTCCTATACCAATAGGTTTCATTTTTCATGATTGACTTGGGAAGTGCCAAATATGTTCATATTTTCATGCTGCAAAGGTTCCATATTTTGTAAAAAGCATTAGAGGAAAGTTAAAGAATGTAAAGAGGGTATGACCTAAAAGAAAAATCAAAGGGCAAAAATAGTAAATTGGTCAGAAAAAATAATAAAAATGAACCCCAAAGAAAGACCAGGAAAGTGGCTAGCCAAAATGCCATTGCTAGCTTGATGGATGGCCAATAATTCAATCTGGACCATGCCATGTTTTAAATTGCTTGTTATAGACTAGAGAATGAATATCTGTCCAAACATTTCAAGCTTGAAGATGAGTAGATAGGTAGAGAAGTGAAGGATCCCAACTGCTTAATTTGGGCCCTTGGAAGAAATAAGGGTAGATTTAGATAGGAGGACAGTCCAAAGAAAAGAGGATAATCAGCATTTGCAAGTCCAAGTGCACCCATTCAAGAGGAAGAAAAACTGTCAGGTGTATTAGGCTGAGTAAGTAGTTTGAGGTTGCAGAAGCAGGGTTTTTGATCTCCTTTTGTATGGTTAAACAAAACTTGTCTCATCAATGACAGAAGCGTCAAAGCAGTTGTTTGATGGCAGAACTATGGAAGCATGCCTAACTCCCTTTCAACCCCCCCCCTCAAAGTTTCTTATTAACACCCCCTTGAGGACCTTAGGATCTGCCCAACAAGTCCAACTTTCAGACAATTTTTGTAAAACATCAAGTCAAGTTTTGACTTTCTTCAAATGGAAAGAAGCCACATTTCTTGTGTAAATTCACTCCTCCACATTCCATTCACTTCTTATGTCTAAGGTTTCAGTTCATAACTTAGCCTCTCCCCTACGTTTTCACCTCACAAACTCATATTAACTTCTAATTCTATTATATAGCTCCCTAACTACTTTCCCATTCTTATTGCTACAAAAAACTATATAAAATTCAAAAAAATATTACATAACCCACCCCATGGCACTATAGCCATATAATGTAGTCTTGGGAGATATTAGTCCATTTGGGAGTAATATAAACCCTTCCACGTCTTAACCTTGAGTTAATGTAACCTCTGGTTAAATTAACAACCGCTGCCCACCTCTCCGCTCATTAAACTTTGTTACTACACCCTCCACGTTCATTTTTTAAAGTTTGGTGTTTAAAAGTTTATTAAGCATTAAACTCCTCCGGTGTGTATAACACATATAACCCGCCTTCCAAAGGTTTGAACCCCCGCCACATAAATAAATCAATATAATATGCAGTGGGCCCCCATACATTAACCTGCCACCATCTTCGCACTCCGTTGGCCCTCCGATCTGCCCTCCCAGTTCCGACAGTCCAGGTTGATTTCGGAGCGCCCCCGACGTATGGGAGTTAGCGTTCGATAGCACGGCGGTTTTGCTGTCGTACAAAAGACGCGTGTCCTGTTTTCATTGCGTCGGGCCTCCTCTAACACTTACCGCCCCCGTACAGAAGGCGGTCCGATAAAACCATTTACCGCCTTTTGCCTTGGCGCCACGTCCCCGTGACGTCACCTCCGTGTCAACCCACCGCTGCTCCTGTCACCCCCACCTCATCTATCTGCGCCCCCATCCTACCACTGTGTCTTGTGCCACGTCATCGCCCCGGTCAATTTCCACGTCACTTGGCCGTACCCGGGACCTGCCGATGATGTCGTGCTGACATCATCACAAAAAAGCGCCAAAATGCCACAAAAACCCAAATTTGCGTTAAAACTCGCGAAAATGTTGTTTTTGTTTGTTTTTTATCCAACTAAACGATGCAAGTTCTTGCATGAAACTTACGTCCAGTTCACACTTGACATTCCCGTCAGCCACCCAGGCCTACTCGACCTGCAACCCGACCTCTTCGGCCTCCGCCTGCAACTCTTCACCACAGAAATCTCTCGAAAGAACAGGTATTTACCCAAAAAAACGCCCGTAACCCTGTTTTTCATAATTTCTCTGCAAAATTTGCCAATACACCTAAAAATTCACCTGGAAGATGTTGGCACCCGCGAGCTTCTCCTCTCTACCCCACTCTATAACTTGATTTGCGAACAAAACCCCGACAACTCTGTTATCCCCTGCAAAATTTCCATTAAACTAGAAATTCAGCTCCACTTCTCCCGCAAAACCACTGAAGACTGTCTGCAAAAGTCCTTTTATTTTTCTCCCTTTCAGGTGAACTTAGTGCAGAGCCCTGCACAGTCTTCATTTCATTGAGTTTTACTCATCAATAATATCTCTGCACATAACTTAAAACTGTGAGTTCCTTGCCCAGAAAACCATTATCAGAACTCTGTTCCTTGCTGAAATACAAGCCTAATCCAACTGTAATTACAGTCAAAACATGGAGGCCCCAATTTCCCTCAATATTGCACCACTAAATGCACCCCATAGACAGTTAGAATGGATTCCATTGGTAGATAGAGACTATCAAATTGCTGATATGGAAGGAGACAAGCCTCATCTTCAGGCTTTCTGTGAGATAAGGAATAAATTTAGAAACAAAGATGACCCATTGGGAATATGGGAATCCAACATGCCCATGTACTACTTGCCCTCAGTAAATGTCTTTCCTGACCTCATCCATCAATGTTGTTACAATTATGAGCCTTCTCAAAGGGCAGTGATGGGCCCTGCTGGTGAAGTCCTCTTCTACATTACTCCTTAGTCCATCGATGAGATGTTGCAATTCAAACCAACTCAGCCTTTGGTCCCCCTTTCCATGAAGAATCTGCTAGATCAAGCCCCAAAGTTGCCCTCTGCAGAGATTGACCGAATTGCTAAGTTGTTTATGCCACCAGACTATTACTCCAGATTCACAATCCCCTATCTCCATGTTGCATTTACCGAGGAGGGAAAAATGCTCATAGATATGATCTTCTACATCCTGGGATTCAGAACAAGTGAAATTTTGGACAGTACTGTCTTTGCCTTGATGTCTATCTTCACTCCAAGACAGCTCCCTGTTGTCCAGTATGATTATGCCACCTTCATAGCTGATAAGATTCATGAGCAATTCATGAACCTAGAAAGGGAAAGGGTATTCGAATACACCTCATATATCTATCATTTGCTGCTATATTATCAGTCTGAAAGTTTCCCAGTCTTCCTCAAAAAATTGGATGCTAGGGGGGAGAGGAGGTCAGTCATATTTTGGTCATCAGTATTCCATCACGTTAGTTACTCCCCATACACATATTGTGAGTTCATTGACCTTTTTGTCTATCCAGCTACCTGCTTATTATGAACAGATCCTCCTCCCAGACTCGCTGATGAGATGCAAAAGATTCTATAGCTTTCCAAAAGCTACAGCATCGGTGACTGGTATTTTTACCAAAACCACACGGTAATTAGGGTTTATGGCTGTGAATTAGCCCCCTACCAACTGCCAAAATATGTCCCTATGAGACTCTTTGCCTTAGAATACTTTCGGCAATTTGGTAATGCAGATATGATTCATTTCCATGGCAAAAGCAAAAAGGCACAGCTGAAAATCAGACATCAATTGGGCCCCTTTATTTTCAATAAGAGAGAAGAAGCATGGAAGGATGTTGACCAGATGCTGGGAGAGAAGCTTAAGCTCAAACTAAGTTTCATTTGGTCACCATATGATCCCAATCACTTTATAAGCCTTAGAAGAATCAAATATAAGCTTGCAGGATATGTACATTACAATATCCCTCAAATTGAACAATATGCCAATCAACAAGAATGGGTAGAGGGCACATTAGTGGAAGAGCTTACTGAAGAAGAGATAACAGAAAAAGCAATAAAGAACCTGGAAAAATCAGTTGACTTGGAATCTTTTAGACAGGTCTTTTTTACAGCTACTAGACACCTTGGAGAAGGCACCTCATCTGCCACGGCCCCCCAACGACCAGCTCAAGAAAGTGCTCCACTACCAGGGACATCTAAAGGAAAACCGGTGCAGCATTCAGAGGAGCAAGTCCACAATTTAGAGTAGAAAGAAACAATGGCAGACCGACTGGTTTCCACAGATGAATAGGATCAAGGGCAAGACCCTTTAACTCAAGCAAAAGTGACTGAAATTCCTGTGTTTCAGACTCCTCCCAATGAAGAAAGAGCAAAGAAGAGGGATCGACAGGAAGAGACCGCTCCAGGGACATCCACAGAGCAGCAAGGAGAAAAGAGACAAAGGTTAAATCCTTTTTCAGAGGAAGAAATGCGAAAGGGGCCCACTGAACAGAAAACTCCCCCAAGCATGGAAACATCGGTCAGCTCCTTTCACCAGGAGCAAGAGAGACAATAGGGGATAGAGGTAACATCCACCATGCAACAGGGCCGACAGGGCTCTGACATTAAAAAAGAATTCACTGATATCAAAGCTAGGAGTGAGCTAGTAAGATTACAACTGTACAACCAGCTAATAAGGATGGCCCCCACCAATCAGCAAAGGCTAATGGTAGCCTATGACATCCAGGAAGGGAAAATGACCCTCGGTCACTTCAAACCTACAACTCAGCAACCCCAATCAGCTGCTGACTATATTAGAACCAATCTGGAAGTGTTCGCCAAAGATATCCATCCGATGGACCAGATTGAATTGCACAAGTAGACTGGGGAGATGGTATATTCTACTTTAGCAGATAACATTGTTAGCCCATAGATTACAAAACTCTTTGCACAATACTGCTGCCCAACTAGAGTTGGAGAAAGCTTCATCATAGGCCAAGGACAATAGAATCAAGTCCTTGGAGGAGATCATCATAGAGCTGGGACATGATCCCACTGATCCCAAGGGTGTGAAAGCTTTGATAAAAAAGAAAGATGAAGACATAGCCGCTCTTAGAAGACAAATCAAGCTGCGAGCTATGCTGCATCCTCAAACTATAGAGGTAGCACAACAAAAAGAGGAGCAGGATGTCGTAGCTTTGCTTACAACCTTACATAAAAGGTTGGTAGAGACAGAGAGTGCCTTGGAGGCATAATTACAGGGAAGACAGGGAGAGTTGGCCTCTCAGCCAATTCAAAAAGCTCAGATTCTTACAGCTGCTCCTCCTATGGCCCCCACAACAGTCCCTCTCACTACCCCAGCATCTGAAGCAGGTACCTCAAGCTCAGCACCAATTTCAACAACTACTACAGCACCTGCAGAGCAAGGCACCAGCTTGAGAATGGACAATATGATGAAAGAAATAGAAGCCCTGGAACTGCAAATGGCGGAGTTGAAAGAAACCAAGGAAAAGCTGGCTAGAATTGAGGAAAAATATGACAAGTCAAAGCAGGATGTAGCTGAGAAGACAAGGGAGGTGAAAGCCATGGAAAAAAGAATAAAGGTGCTGGAGAAAGAGCTTACTTTTGATAAGACTCTAGCAGATATCAAGAAAATTTTGTGGGCCAAGATTGGCCAATCCATTACATACCAATGGCAACCCTTTGAAACCATGCATGAGCAAATGGATTTCATAGGCATAGCTCAATTTGAAAATCAAAAGGCTAGAGCATCTTTGGGTAATATTCCTGAGCAAGCTAATAGGATGATCCAATTTCTGAAAACTCACACCAAGGAGCAGTTGGAAGCATTAGGAATCAGAAATAGGACTGATAGTATCTTATTAGTAAAAAGGGTGTTGACCCTAAGGAATTTTGTGCAGACCTTGGAAAGAAAGTGCCAAGAGATGCAAGCAGAGGTGGATGAGTTCAGAATAAAGATCACAGCATTACAGAGTAGAGGGCTACATAGTCTAGTAACCAGTGCTGGAAGACTGTTGTCACATGAGCGTTATGCCAACAAGGTGAAAAATTATGCTTCCAATCAAATCACAGCTTCCTGAAGTACATCAGAAGAAACAGGGCCTCCATCTGGACAGAGTGTCTTTGATAAATAAGAAAATCTATTCTACATTGCACATGAGATAAATCATCTCTTTAAAACCCAGCCAAACTTTTATACGGACACTGAAGCTGATGAGACACTGATCAAAATACAAAGGCATCAGCTACCTACAGAAGATTGGTGGAGAGGAATGATGGAGACATTGCTCAGGTGATTTCGGTTATTAATTCTTTTTCGTAAACAACAGTTCAGCATATACAATGGCATGCTCCACCTGTCAAAAGGGAAGAAAAGGCAGTGCAAGGCAGAAACAGAATGACCACTACAGCTCAATAAATGCAAAGAAGCCTAGCACCCATGATGAAGACAAAGAAAAAGTCAGCCACGTACCAGCAACAGGAAAACACACAAAGAATAAATGCGCAGAAGATAGCCGACTCATTCAGCCCAGAAAGTCAAAACTCCTCTGACAAATTGGACAGCTAGAGCATTCATATTTACTACAGCATTTATCCCTTCACTTACTACTCCTTAATTAGTTGGTAAAGAAAGTTATGAGTTGAAAGCTTATCCTCATGATATTTTGTATCTTCCTTTTGTATAAATACCCCCCCACGACTTGTATTTGGGGTTGGTAATTTCATTTCTGAACTGCGCTGTAAGTTATCAAAGCTATATAACACAAAGGTTGCTGGAATTACACTGTGCTGAACCATCTGAATGTAGAAATGAAGGTCTGGGAGTGCTACAGAATTCTTGCATCTTTTATGGATCAATAAGTCTCTCTTATCTGTGTTTTTATGTTTTCTATATGTACAATTTCATGTTTGTTCCATAAACTTGGTAGCAGAGAAGAGGAATAGCACAAATTTGCTTAAAGGTACTCTGTGTTCAATCTCAGTTACTATATATGTTTTCTTCAGAATTAATCATAAATAGGAATTCTTAATTACTCCTATTTACATTAGTTCGTCATTCTAAATATTGCTTAGGAATTCTTTATTGCTCCTTAGTAATCTTCATGCACTTTCTCCTTGCCAGCATAATGAAAGATTCTTGAGTGCCTTTCATTCTCTGACTTAAATGTCACCATTTCAGATATCAAAATTGCTCTTGAATTGATTACCTTGCTCTGTAGCAAACTCCTTTTACCAAATGAACACTTCAGCATTTTACCAGTTCACCCACTCTGACTCCATCTACCCAATGGAAGAAACTGTTTTTTACTTGCATTCCTGTTCCACCTGAAATTACCCTCTAACAAATTCAAAGCAAAACTTGTGCATAATAGCTAGCCTAAAATACTCCAAGAACAAAGCTAAAACTACAAAGAGAGAGCCCTCTCTCATTGCAGGTAGGCTAGCACCTGCAGCTAAAAGGTTGGTTAGTGGTTAACTCGGCTGTATTCCCTTAGGAGCCAGGGAACAACCTGAGTGATAACATTACCTTTATCAAGATCCCTCGATACACAGAAGGAAATTGTCAAATAGACTATTCTATGCCAAATCTATAATGTTTTCACACAAATTATTATCAAGACCTCACAAACTACAGGAACCACTGACTAAGTCACTGACTTCTACCTACCCAACTAGTATAATGCCATAAATACTTACATTAGTAAAATATATGCTTACAAGGGTATAACATATATGCTTATCAATGTAGTCATTGTTGCAAAACCATAAGAGGAATACTTAACATGATTAATATGAACTAGTATGAAAATAATAAGAATAATGACTAAGTATGAAGAATCCAGGTGAGAGATTAGGTGCCTAATATTTTTTATTTAGCTGTTTAATCTCTGAGATATCATCCCCGAAATTTTTCCAACTCTAAATAGAAAATAATTAGAAAATCCATGGGGAATGCCCTAGAGGATGTGTAAGGGCTCTTGGGAAGGCCCCAAAATATATATCAATCGTAGATAAGCAAAAAACTATGAATATCAGGGCCATTTTTTAGATGGCCCTAGATGCTCACCTAGATCATGGAATGTATTAGGAAAACCATTCCTCTAATAGATTCCTCTAGAAACAAAGTATTTGGGATGATTTAAAGGGAAATTTGATAAAATGTATGGAATATTAGTTGATATTTTAAAGAAATATTTACATTTATTTCTTCGAAGAAATTAGGTTCGTAAGAAATTTCAAAGCTATGAAATCAATCGATTTCACAAACCAAGTATAATATGCATGGTATAACTAATCTAGAGGTCAGAATACACTAAAGGGACGAAAAAAAGGAATATTCTCACCTAATAGTCTTTAGTAAATCACCTAATGTCCTCCTTTTAATCAAAGGCCAGGTCCTAGCAACAATAACACTCCACCCTTAAAATTTTGTCCAACAAACCTCAAGGCTCAAGCATTTCCTAGAAAACAACAATGTGAATATAAGAAATCAAAGTAGGAACACATGCACTAGAAATCAACGAAAAGAAGCACCTTGTATAATAGATTATCCTCACTATAGATAAATTGGAAAATAAAAATCCTTATAATCACTTTAGAATAAAGCTAAAAACAATATCCACCATTATATAGAATGCATATACGTCTACAAATTAAACAGAATTTGGCCAAATGGAGAAATTGTACTAAAAAAAATCCGAAAAATAGGCTAGAATTGTTACATTAGTTTATGTCCCAAATGCTTTCTTTCTATTTTATCTAAAAGCTTCAAAGGAGAGAGTGAGAGTCTTAACTGGAAGATCTTAGTTTTGGGAAAGAGAACGATTCTTCTTGAAGCCATGGTCTCCAGAATCCATTCCAACAAATGTTTGTCACCACCACACGCATGTGGGTGAGGCTTCCAGAATATTCCACTCCATCTTTGAAAATAAGAATTGTGAGAAATAATTGGGAATCCATTTGGAAAATATATTAACGCAAGCAACAAGAACAAGAAAAAATAGAGTATTCACCTATGCCAAATTAAGCACTGAACTAGATCTTAGGAAAGAAATATCAGACGGTTATTTTGTGTTAAATGTCATAGTAAGTACTTGTAACAAAATGACCACCTTATGGAAAACAACCACATAAGATAGCCCAAACAAGATCAAAAAAGAATACCCCATATTCCAATACAACTTCGTCAATTTTATCTATGTTTATATTGGAGCCTTCCAGACATTTCTTCAGTATTCGCACGGAATTTCCAAACAATCAGTGTTGAGATCTTCAAACTTGGGTCTTGCAATATTCATGTTAAAATCTAATCATTTGTACAGACAATTAATATCTATCAACCTCCACTATGAAAGATAGAATTCTATTTTCCTTCTTACATTCTGAATGAAGTCTTTGAAGAGTTATGGCACTCATGCTCAACTGCTTGTTGATTTTTATTTCTAAGTTGTAGTGGCACATTTGTTAATAATTTTCATTACACTAAGACCAACAACATTTGTCGCATCTTTGGTACCTCATAGTATAATATAATTGTACCATTGTAACCTCATAGTATAACATAATTTAGATATCATTAACTTAATATTAATCAATATCACACCTGTGATTATTATTTGAAGTTGTCTACACTATAATCTAGTCAAAGACAACTTGCTCGTGTAATATGACCTTATCATAGTGCCCTGAAATCAATAGTTATGGTATATCTCCTAGATTTGGTTTATAATCTGACAAGAACCTTGCATAAAAGTAATTTTGACAAGGATCTGTCTTCTGCATAGTAAAATATGTAGCTTCTTGTATATGATCTAAATATAAATGGCACAATCCTAAGGGTGATGATAAATGATAGAAGTGTTTAGAAAATCATATAGGGTTTAAGTTGATCACACCCTTGCATCGTGTCAATATTTAAAGATCTAATTCTATAATTGTAAATACCTCTGTGGCTCAAATCTGAAGAATGTAAGCTCAGGCAGTGTGTCAAAATCTTTTCATATTATGGAGATCACCCTTGGAACACTATGATGATTACATTTTTCATTTGATCATCCATAGTTGATTGGTGGCTTACAACTATTGAATCTTTCTATATCCCTTCTGGAGATTAAATACCAAGTCACTCTGTAAAGCAATATCTCGAAAGGTCACTTCAACTGCTTCTCCAGATATTCTATTGACAACACTTCTAGATAGTAACATTTGTTGAGAGTAGGTGTTGTATGCCTTTTGCAAAGGCTGGGAATTGTGGAAGACCTGACATTGAGATATATCAGAATCACAATACATGAGTTAGTACTACTGAATACATAGTTGTGAAATAATGATTGTAGGGTAGTATAATTTACATCAAGGTTGAGAGTCGATCTTCTTGGTACTGCCTAGGATTTGACTTTGAGAAAGATTTTTCAAAATTTTGTGTAGCTAGTTTAGCATGTCGATAACTCATATGGGAAGATGTATGTGGAAAAATATGAAAGATGGAAGACTTTCTGATGAGAAGTTCGAAGGTCTGCTTGATAGCTTAAGCAAATCTACTAAGGTTTTCAAAGTATTTTCCATATGTCTACATCTATAAATAATATTAAAGTAGTTTCTTTGATATCCTGAGAAATCAAAATCTATTATTATTAGGATGATTATGTATGGTAGTCAGTGTAAATCGTAATGACGTATGGGCTTCAATTTTCGAGGAGTACAATACCTTCATCTAGAATATTGAACCTTGAATAAATCGGTTATTCAGATTCAAAATCTGTTGAGCAGTCAATACATCTCAGGGTCTATATTTGAGGATAGGTTAATGTGATTTGAGCAAACCTGCTCGAATAAATGATATGTTCTATGATTTGTTAAACATTTTGGTTATATAACTCGGTTGCTAAACTAATAGTATGGAAAATGGTAAAAACACGTCTATATTTTTGAATGTCCACCTTTATCTGTAAATCAAATACTGAAGCTTGTTTTCTCAAAGTAGTAAGATTATCTTCTTTGAAGCCATTTTAGTTAGTTCTTCAATATGAAAAAGGTAGGATTCATAGAATTCACTGAGAAATTATTGTTGATGATTCTCACTATCTTAAAGAAAGATATGTTCCCTAACTAAAGAATATTTTGGTAGTATTGTGTGAATCTATACTTACGTGGCAACATTTATACACATTATATGGCTATTAAGGCTCAAATCAAGGTAGACTTGTGCCAAGTCTTCAAGAAAACTATTGTGGTCGATCTAAGGGTTTCATTTTCCAGGTCTCTAGCATAAGTGAAACCTTGTTTATGGAAGGATTTCATCCTTCTTGGATCTAATTAAGGAAAAAATCCATAGCATATATGTTAGCAACCTGCTTGAATCTACATGTACAAATTTGAACTGAATTTGTTGTATGATTTTTCAACCGTCTTAGTAGTAGCATATTTTGGGACATATCTAGGATTTCTGGAGCAGACCATTGAGAAAGAAAATTGTGCATATTTGGGAACTTAATGAGAGGAATGATATCTGAAGTGTTTTTTTTGTGGGAGTATGTATGTAATCTAGGCCCTAATCTAAGCCCTCATAAGAAATATAATTACAATTTGCATACTTTGGTTTCCATCATCAGTGAATCTCAGCTACTCTTATAATTAATTTTGATTGATTTGACAGTATGGACAATGAAAGTCTCCTACCTGTAATGTGGTTTTCTGAACAACAACAAAAAGTAGAAGGAATTAGTAGAAAATAAGTGGCATATTTGACATTAGCTTAGGTATAACAATGACACTCTATGTTCCATTACAATTAAGGTATTTTTAATCTGTTTGTGAGATTTGATGCAGAGGATGTAGGGGAATGTGTCTAGGTTTTCAAGAATTGTTTGAGCTTGCGTGTGCATGTAATTGAATGTAATTTCTACTACCATAATCTAGAGATAATATGCATGGTCCAGAGTTCCTCTTGATACAAGAACTATACAGATATTGTTACACAATATTCAGATAAGTAGAGTGAAAACTAACACAATGCACCAGCCCTGATCCCACCTAATGCAAGAATGTGATGCTATTGGTGAAGCCTCTACCTCTGCGAATAATGGCACTGTATCGATTGACGAATCATAGTTATTAGTGCTGCAACGAAGACTCGAAAACTAGTCACTACCTGCATGAATGGAGATGTGATAACCCCACTACCATTGTGCTATTGGTGAAGCCTCTGCCTCTGTGACTACTAGCACTGCCTCTACCTCTGCGACTACATTGACCTTAGCTATTGCTGTTGGAACGAAGGCATGAAAACGAGTCACAAATTGCAACAAGTCACGAACTGAGGAATGGAGACTATAAATTTTATATAGGTGAATCTCTAAATTCAACCATGCCCTCAATTTTCAAACTAGGAAATTAGGCCGATTGCAACCAAATCCAACCTCACAAACTAGAGAATCAGGCGATTTCAAGCAAAGCCAACCTCTCAAACCAGAAAATCATGTGATTGCAAGCAAATCTAGCCTCACAAACTAGGTGGATCGGGCTTTGCATGGTTTATCCTCCTTTTTTTATGGCTAAAATGTAATAAATAATTATTTTTTAAATAAATGTTGGGCTAACTATAGTAAATGGGTGTATTATAAAAAAAATTCCCCTCCAAAATATAAAACCCCTCAAATTTCGCCCTTGGGCTAAGATTTACCGCTACAATTTTCTATGTTCTCAACCTCTGAGAGCACAATGGGTGACTCTCCATACTGAACCATCTTATGGAAATTCCACCATATGTTCAATATATGACCTTCTGTTATATTCATGAGTTATCTAGGATAGAATTATGGGTACAAAATGTCTTCAATAGAAAATTCTACAAATTTACCTTGTATAAATAACCTGTACTCTACTCACGGCTTTTAGAGCATAACGGGTCACAATAAATTGAATTTATTAAGAATTACCTGTAACACAATGGATCACATTATTCTGTTTAATAATTAGATTGTTGTTAATGGTTCTACATCATTTGATTTTCACAAAATAATAACATACTACAATTCACACCACAAACTTACATACACAAACACACAACCAATACTATATTCATATTACCACTAATATCTCTATAATGAAGCGATTAACAAGCCCTAAAAATTATACAATCAACCACATTCCAAGGTTGAATTCTACAATCAACCACCTACCAAGATTTTCACTGCCACATCTTTAACCTCTAGAAATAGTCAGATCTGAGAACAATTTCATAAACAAAATGTGATGCGGTCCTCCTGTGCTTAAGGTAATAAAATAGCAAGGCATGGAAACCCTCCATGCTTTTTCTACGAAGTTTTCTAATAATGAATCACTTTCTCCTTTAGTCCGACAGTCAATGCAAATCATTATCCCAAATGACCATGGTGCAGGCCATTGATCGAGGATTTTTCATGCTACATGCATCCACCACGTCCTTTTGGAGCTCGATCACATAAATATGGCATTAATTGGCTCTCGAATCTCCACGACATCCTCATTATATGGATTTATACTTGTCGACAGCTGCAAGCTTCTCGAGAAGAAAGTACTATTACGTTTTGGCTGATCTTTGAAGCAAATTTTGACCGTCATCGTATTCAAATTTGTCCATCGCCGCATCCCTGATTACCATAAGTGTGGGTGAAAAACGTAAAGATCATTGAGTGGTGAATGACTCCTTTCCAATTTGGAATCAATTCCCACAACTCCTTAATTGGCTGAATTTCTCTTTCACATCGAGTGAAGCACATATCTGGATATCCTCCAACATAGATCCTCACATGATAAATTTTCTAGGCAACATGTAAAACCTCTTTTCCATTGCCAATAATCAAACAAACTTCATGGCTTCCATGAAGTCTTTATTTTCTAGGCACCATATAAAACCTCTTTTCCATTGCCAATAATCAAACAGACTTCATGGCTTCCATGAAGTCTTTAATTTCTTGGCTTCCATCAAAACATACGGTGAACAAATCTACTGAACAAAAAATAATAGTATAATTTACTAACACAACACAATCCCCTATCTTATTTATTGACAATAATAAAATTCTGTGGTTTCTCACATTTTCATAGGCTTTCTTGACAATCTAGAATGGACTCTAATACCATGTTAGAAAATAGAGAGAGCAAGAGATTGTTCACACAACACAAGTCACACAATAATTTTATTGTTCTCGCAAAAGTTACATATATAGGAATACATGATACTTCTAGATCCCATCATAGTGGAACTAGAATACTAAAAATAATTGATACAATTAATAACCTTGAAGTCATACACTTACACCTCATGCCAACTTAGAAGTCATGGAAGCATTACTTCCAATAATTGGTTTTGACATAATATTTTTGGTGTCAACTAAAACCATGACACAAAATTTCTCTTATTTGCAATATGAGATTACATTCATTCATTCCCTATCCAACAAGGATAGGGCCCTTTAGTATTAATGAATCCACCCTTCAACAACCATGAATCTTCATCTATGAGCTTCATCTCCACCTAAAATAATCAGTTAAACAGGTAGCCTCAAATGAAATGGTTGCATGCTATCTACAACACTTAATGCCATGTCCCTCCATTAATTCATGTTGGGGTTGTGGCATTATGCCCCACCTATTCTTTGACGAGCACCCCATCCAAGGAACAAGAAGCTCCAATGTACACCTTAATTCTATGTTATATTTATATAGAGAGAGATAAAGCAATCTATAGTGAAACATCTCTAATTTCCTCTATAATTGCCTCCTTTAGGAGATGTGTAATCCCTCCACTAAATATGGAGTTGACATGGACAATGGTAATAATATATATTTTGCACCATGTGTAATTCATTCCATGCTAAATAGAATTTACAAATAATAATTCAAAAAAAAATATGAATAAAAATAATAATTCGTAACCCTAAATAAAATATTTCAATGTTATATAAACTTTATATAAAAAGATAAAGTTAAATAATTTTATATCAATTGTATATCTATAAAGTACAAGAGATTAGATTTCTTCCTAATCCTTAGCATGTTGTAGAAGAATAATTTATTTTGTTGTTGATATAGAGTTCATATATGCCATTTCAAAAATAATAACAAAACTTGATATGAACATTAAGTAAACTAGTACAACCACATTAAAATTATTAATGTGGTTGATATAGCCGAAGGCTTAATAAATATCACAAAAAAAAATTATTGCAACACAAGAAGAATGTGTGACCAATGCACACATTTACCTTATTAATCATGTATAAAAAGGTTGTGGGTAAACATTAAGTTGAGAAAGCAAAGGAATTACACATCTTATTGTAAAATGAGCCATTTTGATATATATATATATATATATATATATATATATATATATATATATATCTATGAATTTTATAAATAGTAATGAGAAACTTATCTTGGAGAAAATTATTATAATTGGAACAATCTCAAATTCCTTTGAAATTGGTGGGTCCCGAAGCACTTGGTACAGATCTAATCTTTTAAATGTATTAAAAGTAATGGACTATTTCAAATTTGGTTATATATAAATGAATGTTATAATTAATAATGAAGAACATATGATGGAGCAACTTATTCTAGTTCGAATAATCTAAAATCTCTAGGAAATTGGTTTGCAAACATCCCTTGGCATGAATATATTTTTCTAAATTTATTAGAAGTCAATGCAACATATCAAACCTTGTAACACATTACAACCCTTGATAAACATTAACAATAAACATATATCATCATATTTCCTTTAATCAATTAAAAGAATTAAATTTTTTTCAAAAAATCATAATCCACCTTAAGTTGAAATAAAAATATTTAGGAAAATATTTCTATATATATATATATATATATTACTTGCTATTTCTACTTAAGTATGTATTTAAAAATATATTAACAATCTAAAAAAACATGTTTTAATCACACCTATATGTATAATGTATTGAAAAAAGTTTATAGTTAAAATATTTTATTGTGGATAATGTGCCTTTATATAAAGTAATTCAATAGTGATATTCAATAAAATATTTCATTGTCAATATATACATAATTTACAAAAAAAAAAAAAAAAATTACTTAAAACCAAAAAGATGCTTTTATATATATATATATAGCCAAACCAATGCTGAGCATAAGGAACTAGTATATATCCATCTTAATCTATGATTTATTAAATATCGAAATAGATCAAATATTTAAAGAACCATTATAAATTCCTATAAACTTAGGATTTTTCATTTTTCTAAATGAATTAAATATTTTTCAAAATTTGCATTCTAAAAGAAGTTTGCACTTTCAATAGATTTGAACAGGTAAACCCTCTATAAATCCAAAGTTAAAATAAATCTATATTAAATCCTAAAACAATTAAAAACTATGAATTATACATCTCTTCTTCTATAATGAGAATTTATGCTATTGTTTAATCTCACTTCACATTTCCAAGGCTTATGAATCTAAATAGAAAATTATATATTCAAAAATATTTAAAAACACTCAAATAAACATTAAAACCATTAATATACCCGTCAAAAAAGTAGTTAAAACCTATTATAAAAACACACAAATAAATATTAACATTTAACAAAATCAATCATCAATTTGGCCATGCATTTAACAGATCAATCATCAAAATGTCCTGAAACATAACATAATGTTAACCTAATGAATGCTGTTGCACTCCTTATACTAAACAGTAATGGAGTACTTTATACTATAAAATAATGAATGTTATTGCACTTCTTATTAGCTCGCAAACAAACCTGTCAATCATCCAATTGGCCATGCATTTAACAGATCAATCATAAAAATAGCCTGACACATAACATAATGTTAACATAATGAATGCTGTTGCACTCCTTATACTAAGCAGTAATGGAGTACTTTATACCATAAAATAATGAATGCTATTGCGCTTCTTATTAGCTCGCAAACAAGCCTGAACAGTAATGGAGTACTTTATATAGATCGAAGTCTGCACCGAAACCTAGCACAATTATTATATCTAGCGGTGACCACCGTCTGATGCACCAACATGCCCCTCGGCTGCACTATCTGCGTCCTCAGGGCAGCACCGTGAGATGCACGCTCCAGTGCGGGGACAATCTGTGTGTGCAGTAGAGATAAAACAGTTTTACAATTAGTAATAAACTATTAAGCTAATTTTTTACAACGTAACTGAATTTTGTTTTGATATTTTTATTTTTAGATTAGATTTACTAAAATCACATATTTGATTATGTTATGAACGCTCCTCTTATTTAATAACATAAGATAGCGAAGAGTTGGACATCGGCTATGAGGACATTAAGATGATACAACACTATTGTAATAAGCGAGCAACTCCAAGCTTTTCAACTTTGCTGTGTAATATGTGATTGAGTGGTATTTTACCTGGTCGGGCTGTTATCGGAGATAGTAGGAAGAGGGCGAAAATGCAAATACCCAACAGTAATATGAACCAAAACAACAAAACAAATTCCAGAAAGAATGAGATCAGATGGTGCACAGAACGAGTGGAGGTTAAAGTGTAAATAGAGATATGGTGCACGAATCCAAATCTACTGCTTCTTAAGCAGAATACGCCGCAAGTACATCAAATAAAGTCAACGATCGCGGGCTATACTAAATACTGGAGGTAAACCTGAAACACTACGAATCTATATACATAGGTGTTTATTGTGTAATATGATTTACAATAAAAATATATTATATAAATGTGAGGTATATTTAAAAAAAATATAATATTTGGATAACAATATATAAAATATTATAATAATTAAGTGTAATTTTTAACAGGTAAATAATATTTTTACTCATATAAATAGAAGTTTATTTCGAAATAATATATTGTAATATAATATTATTATGACATGTGTTTATTTTGAAATAATATATTGTAATATTATTTTAACTTAAGGTGGATGAGGATTTGTTTACTTTTTTAATATTTTTTAATTGAGGACATAGATTGATTCTCAAAGGAATATGCTCAGCATATGCTTCGTATCAATGCTTATTAATAGTTGTATTGTGTTACAGGGTTTGTTAGTTTGCATTGACTTTTAATAAATTTTACAAATTAGAAGTGGCTACGGAGCCACAAATTTCCTAGGGATTATAGATTATTCCAATTCTATTAACTTTCTCAATCATAAGTTCCTCATTATTATTTATAACATTCATTTATTAATTATAGAGTTCAGGCTTCTGTGATCCATATCAAGTTTGTGAGAGCCAACTAGTGTGGTTCGAAACGCGTCGAAAAATGGTATCCCATGTGATTTTCGCCGAAAAATCTCTCACAAACATTCATTTATATATAAGGAAATTTTATTTAGCAAAATGATCCATTACTTTTAGTAAATTTAAAAAATTATATTCATGCCATTTGACTCCCCACCCACCTATTTACTAGGGATTTGAGATTATTCCAATTGTAATATGTTCCTCCATAATAAGTTCCTAAATATTATTTGTAACATTCATTTATCTATAAATAAATTTTATTTAGTAAATGGTCTATGTTATGATAACATGTGTAATTCCTTTTTTCCCTTAAGGTCAAGTTGACCCATAACTATTGCATAAGTTAAATGCATGTATTAGTATGACATTCTTCATGTTGCAATAGGTTTTTTAGTTATATTTATGAAGCTTTCATCTATATCAACCACACTGTTATTTTTAATGTAGTTGTACTAGTATTACATGATATCTAACTCATTTTATTTTGAGTTTAACTTTAATATTTGTAACAAAAATATATTAATAATATAAAAATATCTTAATAAACCAAATAGAATATTTCAATATCCATATTAAATAACATAAATTTATATTTTACATATAACTTTTCATAAATGAAAATATAACACTTATATATAGAATATAACTTATAATATAATATAAGATTATAAGACAATATTGTAATATAATATAATAGACTAAGTAACATTCCTAATTTTTTATTATTATAATTATAAGTAATTGAAATATTTTTAATTACATAAATACTTGTAGATTGATATGTATGATTATTTATTCATGTTAGTATTATAATTTTTCTCCATATATATATATATATATATAAACATATATGTATGATTGTATTAACTTTATTCTAATATTATAAATTTAGTTCAAGTATAACATATTATTATTATTTATATACATCTTGACGGTGTGGGTGAACGAATGGTATGGGACTTCGTTCACAACGACCACCTTGATTTAGTATGACACATGCTTGAATTTCTATCAACAGTTGAGAGGTATGGTAGAGAAAGGCCAGAGTCATCGAGAAGGAGAATTATCGTTCTATATTGTAGAAGACGAGCGTTATGTGCATTTTTTTCTCACTTGGTATGGGAAGTGTAACATCACCTCCTCTCACATCTACCCACTTTCACCAGCTTACTGGGGTAAACATAATATGATGGGTTATTATGATATGGATCAACCTCCTATATGACCTTAAAGGAATGGAGTCAACACAAATAGACCTTATTGGATTCCCTCGGGTGCCACATGACCCGAGGAGAAACCCAACCCCTCCAAGTGTCCAATACGTGAGACAACTCACCTTTTCCCTCACCTAGAACCCCAGTTGCTCCCTTGCTAAGGTCTCCATGCAACTGTGGGTTCCCAGTCACTCCTTAGGCCTACATAAGTGTGACTGTGGCCTTTTTCTGCAATTGATCTGTTAGCGACTGCAAGAATTAAGGCTATTTGATAGGTGTGGGACTTAGGCTCTGCCTAGAAAACTATGAAACTTCCAGAAGTCATAGAAGAAATGAAGACAACGCTTGTAGACCAAAAACTACAACCAAGACTAAACCCACTCATCTCTAGTCAAGACTCACATTTTGTCAAACACTTGTTAGATATGCAACCTACAGGTCATGAATATAAGTTTGAACATAGGGGACTGAAAACATATCGGAGGTTTAACAAGAAGGGCCACTACCTTCTCTCATTTATTATCTTAACGCCAATTAGGTCTTGCTTTCATTATTTATTCAATTATGAGTGAAAACATGAAAATAACCATGACTAAGATCTGTAATAAAACCATGCTTATAACTAGCATATAACAAGATAAATAGACATAAGAGAATAGTCATTAAAGCCACATAATAACCAGTACGTTATGTTACCAAAAGAAATAGAAACTTAGTTGGTATTAACCGTAGGAAATTACCAACCGGGTTCAGGACTTCCACGTTCCACCAGACCACATATTGGCTGAACGAGTCCTTTCTTTTAGCCAATCACCCCCATGTCATATTCCAAGCATGAATGTGTGATCTCATGGGATAAACCAATCGATAAACCAAACTGAGCTTTGATGCTTTAGAATTTCTTCACCATCCTTGAGGAATTGTATTTTCTCCACCCTAAGGTGTTACTGTGTGTCACACTGTTACCAGTCAAAGGATTCCTATGCCTTTGGGAAATTTCCTGAGACCACCTCACCCATGATTCTGAAACCATCTGACGACCCAAAGCTTAAACTGAGAAAAATGCCATCAAAACATGGATATCCAGAAATGGAAAGGCTAGGCTAAAATCCACTATCTCATCCTGACAAAATCCATGCCAATGATAAGAAAATAATCACATGCCAACATGCACATGTTAGAAAAATATCGGCGGGGGGGCAAATCAATATTTTAAACTAGTTAAACTTTCTTTTTATTATTTAGATTTATGTATGTGACTTTGATGCACAAAAATTTCATATATCTAGTTCACTAACTTTTTCAATTAATTCATAATTTGTTTAACTTGAACCAGTCTATCGGTGCTTCATTAAGGATTAATTAAAAAGTAGTCATGTGTAGTAAGAAAAAATAAGTCATTACACACAAGAAACACATGAACACCATGATTTTTAGGTGGAAACCCAATGTGGGAAAAAACCAATGTTGTTTTCATCTATGTCTTCTTCTTTCATTATAAAGAGTAATTTCTTACAATACTTCTAATGGTGCAGGCTCATACCAGTACGTAGGAACCCACCTATGGAAGGCTACAACCTTCTCTTATTTTTCAACTTCTACTAGAAGGGAGCTACAACCCCCTTATCCTTTGTTCTTTGTGGATCAATTTTCAGAACATTTCAAACTAGATCCATTCCAAATATCAGACAATAATACTAAAACCAACACTATATCAAATCACTGAACCAAATTAATGACCAAATCATTGGATAAATCAAATACCGAATCTCAAACAACCAAAGAAACTAGATCATTTCAATTCAATGTATACCCTTCATCAGAATGTAAGACCACCTATTGGTCATCAAAAAAACATGACCTTGTGACTTTAAACCCTGGTCAACCTTATGTCAGATTATACACGTTATTATTGTGAGACATACATTCGTATATACACACTTTATCTTAAGATAACTTGTGTAGAGATCTCAAAACACTTAACCGTTAAATTGAACCACTACACTACTGAAATCAATCACTAAAACACACAATGATCTTGTCACAAATTGCTGAACCAAATACAGGAAATATCATAGAAGCATAACTACTATTCAATATTTCATAACATAATTGATTCAACCTCAATAAGGATATCAAACACAAACCATCGTGGAAGACTTCATCAAAAAATAACAACAAACACAACAAGACTGATTAAACATCATTTACCACAAAACCCTAACATATGTACATGACCCTTGCAAGACACTTTTGTGTATGTATGCATCCTTGAAGAGGCATATCCAAGTACATATATGTTCCGTACAAAATCAATACACTACTACCTAAAATCCAATCTACGTATGTAGACGATCTTTCTAAAGACAAACTGTTTATATATCTATAACTATTGAATAATACCTTCGTTGTAAAACATATCATAAATAAAACCCAAATCTCGGCACATACTGTAAAAGACACACATCACAACGTCATCATCACAAATATATCAACCGATAAGCAAATTATTCAATGTGTAGTCATTTAAGATCTATAAGATTTGGTCCATCATCAGAGTCCTGGATGCACACTTATTTCAGATTAAATAATTCATCAATAAACCAAATCATGCACACAAAGCACTTTGATCTCCATCCCCTTATATAGATTAGGCCTTAGCCAATACCTTAGGCAAATTCCATAATTATGTCTATAGTATTCTTTGACGGTATCAAATACCATTGCCACACTCATTACTATTGGTTAATACCATGGTATTAAGAATATTATGGTGCAGAAACTGTACACGACTTTTCTTCACCACATTCATGTATTTACGTGTCTTTTCTCCTAAGAACTCGTGTATACTTCTTCATACTTTATATTTATCATTCCTCTGTCTTTGAACTGATATTACTTTGTCAAATATTTTTGTCACATATGTACTGGCCTGAATACTTATCCTACTATTACCATGTTACATCTTTATTAAGTAGGTTATTATCAAGGACAACACCTTTATCATAATAACGACAATCCCCCCCTTTGGACTCGATGAAAACCACTTTTGTGTTTGGTCACCACCACCTATAGATACCTATTAACACATTTGTAGATATACCAAGTTTCTCAGACACCAAGCTTCAAGCTTCTCTACCCCTTTGACATCAAGGGAAAAGGGTTAACCAATGTTGAATGAAGGTTTCTCTTCCTTTGTTGACATGAGTTTTGTAGATTTGATATGCTAAGTATGAACATTAAATACTGACCATGCTCCCCCTAAGCACATGCTAAATTTCTAAAGATATAGAAATAAGTACATGGCTCTATGACATAATAAAAAATTACCTTTCCTATTAGCAATGACTCATGTTTACATTGATCACCCAACATAACGGGGTTACATATTTGACTCAACATTACATCACATGCCTCAAATGATGGGATTACATAACTTGACCACAATAGTCCATTACTGAATTTTACAATGATTTATAACATAGGTCTTAAAATGACATTTGCATCAAGAATCAGATATGGAATTTATAATCAAAACAAAAGACCTCAATAAGACCATGATAGTCATAAACAACTATCAAACACCATATCGGATATACACCATAAGCATTAACTCTGACAAAAAACACTTCAGCAACATATGTGTCTTTAGTAGTTCATCAAAGCTTCAATGTCATATTGCAGCAACTCATAAACCATCATAAGACAACACCATTTCTAAGTAGCACTAATCAACATCAGTACCAAAATGTAAAATAACAACCATATGAAGCATATCAGAGGCTTTCCCTAAGTCTTTCCCACAGTGTCTCAATCATAGAGAAACACACATGACTGTCCTTCATAATATTCACATAATAATTTTTTTTTGTTGAATTTTATAACCACAACTCCCCCTGAGACTGTATTTTCTGAACCTATTCATTGTTACTACATCAGATGTAATATCAGTAATATAATCAACATGAATACTAAAACAACAATGGGAGACATTATCAAGAAAACATATTTATTACTCCCTTCGAATATGAAAGATATGTCAGAATAATTAATGACGTGATGAAGTAGAGACCACTCCTAGTTTCTTTTTGATATATTCAAAGGAAGCATGTGGAATAGTCTTTTCAAATACATCTGCAACTTGGCCCTTTAAGGGAATATACTCCGGTTTTATCTTTTGTGCATGAACCCATTCTCTCATAAAGTAATATTTTATTGGAATATGCTTGGTATTTTAGTGAATGAAAGGCTTTTTAGAAATACTTATGGCACAAGTATTATCACACAAAATAGGTATAGGTTGAGGACAAGTGATTTGAATAACTTACAATATTTTCATCATCCATATAATTTGAGTGCAACAAGATGCAATGAAAACATATTCTACTTCAGTAGTAGATAAAGCAATAAATCTTTGTTTTTTGGTGAACCGTGATAGCAAGCGGGGTGTGAAATAGAATGCTCCTCTGCTAGTAAATTTTTGACCATCAACATTACCTAGTGAATCTGCATTTATGTAAGCATGAAGAGAAAAATATGCATATTTCGGATACCATACGCCATAATATTGAGTGATTTTTAGGTCCTTGAATATTCTCTTGACGGCATGGAGATGGATTTGTTTATGATTTGCTTGAAATCTTCGAAAATCCCAACTGCATGCACTATTTATGCTCTTGTGCCTCTAAGGTAGAGCAAGATCCCAATCATAGATATTTATTACGGTTGATTTACTAAGGGAGAATCATCATGTGAACTAAGGTTATAACCTGTTACGATTGGTGTGCATACAAGTTTTGTAGGTTTTAAACCTATATAGAAATTACCTACAAACGAATTCTTAAAAATAGAAAATAAAAATGGCGAGAACATAAAATATAAAATAAATATACACACAGATTTTCCCTTGGATCGCAAAGCCAAGACTACCATATTGATTTTTCATTATTTATTTCAATGTTACAATACATATATATAGATGTCGAAGCATCCATAAACCCAAGTCCATTAACCCTGAATTAGAACATAATCGTAGTTCCCTTCACCAGATCTACAAGATACCATGGGCATAAAACCATCATGCCCAAAACCATGTGCAAAACCCATGCACAAAACCATAGGTAGGTTCACCCACCTAATATAGTGTCCGAAAATAAAACACACCCAATATGAGAGATAACAAAAATCGGAAAAAATATAACACACACCCAACATTATCCCACTTGTTGTTTTCTTTCCACATAGGGGATCAAAGGACAACTTAGTCATTGGTCCAACCTTGCGATGCCCATTGTTTTTCTACACCAAGAAAAATTCTTAGTGCTCATAGACTTTGTCAATGCATATCCAATATTATTAAAAGTGTCCACCTTTACTAGCAACACCTTTTTGTCCTCAACGATATCCCTCACAAAGTGATATTGAACATTAATGTGCTTTGTCTTTGAATGATAAGTAGGGTTCTTTGCCACAAAAGTTTCACTTTGACTATCACTGACTATCCTTATAGCTCATTGTACTAACCCCATACTTTAAAACAATCTCTGCAACCAAAATTCTTCCTTTCTTTCATGAGTGGTTGTCGTGTATTATGTCTCTGTAGTTGAAAGTGTCAATATAGACTCTCTCTTACTCATCCAACTGACTGCGCATCCAAATAGGTTAAACATATACCCACTTGTAGATCTTCTCTAATCCAGATTTCCACCCCAGTCTGCATCAATGAATCCATGGATGTCCAAAACTCTACCCAATCCTAGTCTTCCTTTATGGCATAGACCATAATCACTAGTGCCATGCAAATACCTAAAACCTCGCTTCACTATTGTCCAATGCTTCATCCCTAGTTTTGACATAAACCTGCTCAATACTCCTACTTCATGTGCAATGTTTGGTCTGGTAGAGACCATTTCATACATTAGACTACTGAATGCACTTGTGTATGGAACATGAGAAATGTCCTCTTCCTTTTCTTATGTCTTGGGACACTATTCATCAGATAATTTTACACCTACAGGAATAGGAACCTTCACAGGTATACTATCCTGCATATTACATCTTTGTAATATTGTCTGGACATACTTCCTGTAGTTTAAGCAAGGCATATTCTTTTCTCGATCTCATTTAATTTCCATGCCCAAGATATAGTTTGCAGCACCCAGATATTTCATGTCGAATTTGGAGGATAATTGGTCTTAAATTCTTGCATAATTTCTTTGTCATTTTCAATCGGAAACATATCATCGACATACAAGACCCGATAAATAATATGGTCACCAATCAATTTAAAATACACACAATGATCCACTTTGTTTCTAGTGAAAGAAAGCCCCCTTATAAATGTATCAAAATTCTGATACCACATCCTTGGTGACCATTTTAACCCATACAGAGAATTTTTTAACCTGCATAACAATTCTTTCTTACCCTTCACCAAAAATCCTTCAAGTTGCTTCATGTACATCTCTTCCTCCAGAAGCTACCTTAGAAACAGGAGAAAAAATATCACTAAAATCAATTCCTGACACCTGGGAATAACCTTTTTCTATCAACTAAGTTTTTTATTTCTCCAACTTGCCTTATGCATTAATCTTGTTCTTAAATACCCATTTTCTTTCAATGGGTATCCTTCTAGATGACAACTCCACTAGGTCCCAAGCCCCAGTTTAGTGCAAAGATGCCATTTCATCAATGATGGCCTCTTTCTAGAGTTTGGCATCCTCTATATCTACTTCTCTCGTGATAGTTATGGGATCATCGTTGGTAATAGATAAAGAAAAATTTGAATAGAAAGTAGATGGACTTTACCTTTCTGGCTTCCTTATTTCTTGAATTGATCTTCTCATAGCTAGAGTTTATGGCTCTTCTTCTGATTCCTCTTCTACTATAGAGTTTGATTCTTCCTCCTTTAGCTCAAACTCTATCTTCTCATGTTCCTTTGGTAGGAATTCATTTTTAATAACCTCTTACACCTCTCTAAACACAACATATCGATTTTACACAACCTTCCTTACTTATGGGTTCCAAAGCTTATAACCTTTTAAACTATCTTTATACCAAATAAATATGCACGTTTCAGACTTACTATCCAACTTTGTTATTTTCTCCTTTGGAACATGTGCATATGCATCATGCCCAAATACCCTCAGATGTGAAAGAGAGGGTTTCTTACCATTCTGTTATCACTTAGATTTTCCCAGAAGTTGTAGGAAGGGGATAGGGGTCCGAGGTAACCACAAACCAATCTTTTAGATACAAAATCTAGCCAATCTGTATCCAAAGAGGGCCCTATCTTTATAATTTAGCTTTGTTTTGGAAAGGTTTTAGGCTAGTTGTGAAGTTTCGGAGTTTTGTTTGAGTTTGGGTGGTGAGATTCAATAGCAAAGGGGTAAAACTGAGTAGCTTAGTCCATTGGGTTGATGGAGTCAAAGAAGATGGCTTACCTAGACTTGGTTTCTTAACGAAGGATTGTTTCACAGAGCAAGGTAGTCAAACAGGAGTAATTAGAAACTTAAAGATGGGATGGGATTAAAGGGTTAAAAGGCAACTAAGAATCCTTCAACATGCTTTAAGAGAGGAAAACATGACTAACCATCAATAAATAGCAATTAAGAATTCTTTACTAAATGATTAAGATGAATAAAGTAGGAAACAGGAGCAATTAAGAATTCATTGTTTATACTAGTTCAGAAGAAAACATTGAGAATAATAACGATTGAAAACAGAGTGCAATTAAGCATATTCTAAGTTATTCTTTTTGTTTGTCATTCAGATATGAAACATAGATGATATTTTAAACAAGGAAAACTTTAAAACACAAGGTATAGATGACTTATTGATCTGATGTTTGATTCAAGAATTTTGAGAAAAGTCCTTAGCTTCAATTCTTCATCCAACAAGCCACACAAAGTTGGTCCAATCAACACTTTGTTAAAAAATAGTCAATATTACAGCAATGTCTAAGAATCCACACAAAATACTTCAAATGGAGAAGTATTTATACTAATTGTAAACTAAAATATCAAGAAAAAATATCAAGAAATAGTTTCACAAATATCTCCAACTGTTTACATTAATAAAACTTAAATAAAGGAAATTCAAAACTAATGAAACTATTTGGCACTATTTCTATATATTTATGGTGAAAAACAAGAGAAATTCGAATTTGATAGCAACTCTTAGTTGATGATGAGGCATCCCAATCACTAACTTGCATCCTTCCTTTGTGCATTCTGCCCCAGAAATTCTGCAAAATTAGGGTCCAATGATATGCCTTTATATCTCAATTTGTGATAGATATGTAAAACGTGAAAGAGGTTATTGTATATAAGAATGTTTTTGAGATAAACCTCTCTTCGTTTCCCAAAATTCAGCTCCAGATGTTCACTATATTCTCTACAAAAAGATGTCAAAAACAGGACTTTGCACAAACTCAACAATAGCTGTGAAGACATGCACTCATCTCCCTCTTGGTAATACCTGTGTAAAATATGAGATAGGTTTTTGTATACTGGCCTGTTAGGAACAAAACCCTCCTCTAGTTTCTCAAAATACTTCTTGTATTGGCCATAATAGTTTCGACCAAACTATGACTTAAACAGGAAATTTCTGAAGAATGTACCATTTTTGCTCTAATTTCATCTTTTAACCCTAAACGTCTTTTCACTGTTTTTCACTTTTAATTTGCATAAAATTCATTGTAGCTGGTGAAAGTGTCTTCATCTTTGTTTAACCCTCAATGTCTTCATGTTTACTTTTACTCTTTACTCTTTACTTTTTACTTTTTACTTTTACCGCTCTATTTTTTCATTTGTCTTCACTTTGACAGGAATTTGTATGCTATGCTTTGTAACTGTCTTACATGCTATTTATCTTTATGCTAGCTGATTTACTTGACTTGGTCTTCAATCTGATACTCTTTAATCCTGATACACTTTGACTGTTCTTTACTATGTCCTTTTACCTTCAATGTGTAGTTTAGGTTTTTACTGTCTGTTTCAACAGTAAATCCTTTTAATTCCATGTTTCCTCTGCTTGTCTTTTAACTATATGTTTTATCTTCCATCTCTATTTGAATAGATTTAATAACAATCTTGGAGTAAATAGGTCTTATGACTAGTATTAAGGCTGTTTATCCAAGTATATGGTCTTCTGATCACCTGTAAAACAAAAAAAATTGTTAAGAAATCATTGGCTTGCAAGAGAGGTCGAACAGGTTTCCTTTGAGCTTGAAAGGTATGTGGAGTGAGTGCAGAATGATTTTTGGGAGGTAAACCATGCTTGAATTGGTTAACAGAGGATTTAGGTGGTGCAGTTGGGTTACAAAGGGTTTTACTACACAATCAGGTGAAAACGAGCAACACTAGGGTTTTTCTGTTTAAACGGGTAAATGGTTGCTATTGGCGGGTGAAAGGATGAATGATGAGACATTTTGTCATTTTATGGAGGGAAGGTAAGCGGTATGTGCTTGCATCGCTTTTGGGGCTGGGCGGTTTTGGACCAAGGGTGAGCGAGCATATGCGCTGCATGATGCGTGGCAGGGGTACAGGCGGAAAACCACCTAGTGATCACGTGTTAAAGCACGGTCACCAGGGGGGCTGCGATATTAGCGTCGACCATCGGATGAAAGGGGAGCAATCAGACATCGGACGGGAGTGGAGTTTGGTGGAACTTTATTTGTAGTGGGCCCGATGTATTTAATAATATTTTAATCGTATCGGGGCCAATGCGATTGGTCGAGGGGCAGTTAGGCTGTTAATGAATTTCAAATAAATTCATCAATCCCTTTTGAACGATGATTATGGTTGTATTCAACTGGGGGCGGGATATATAAAATCTTGGGATTTTGTATATAATTAAATAATACGGGAAGGGGAATGTTTTTTCGGGACTTATATAATATAGGTTAAAAGGTTAATATGACATATGAAGTGTAAAAGCACCAAGTTAAAACATTTCACGTATATATTTCAACTTAGGCTAAAGATAAAAAGGGGTCTTTTAGGTGATATTGTGCATTATTCCTAAGTAAAATAGGATTTCACTTAGGAAACTTTATGAAATGAAATGAATGGTTTATGGATGATACTAAGAATTTAGGCTTTCCAAATTACTGGGCCAAGGGTTTGGTCCCTCCAAAAGTCAGAGAAATGCTCCGAGCCCCTGTAATTTTCAAAGATCTTAATACTTTAGGGGGAATTAGTGAAATCTTTAGGGGAAAATGTGAATGGAAGTTAGTTATTTGACCTTGTCTTTATTGAACTACATCAAGTATAATGTCTACCTTGCACTTGTGATAAAAGTAAAAGTTGACACATTTAGAGACATTATTCATCTCAAATATCATTCTGCAACACCATCTATGTATCCTACCTACTTTAGCCTGACATTTTTTCTTCTTTATTTGGGTGCACTTGGACTGGCAAACCCTTATCACACTCTTTCTTTTACATAGCAAGCCTACATAAGTCTGCACTTATTACATCCAAGGGCTCAGATTAAACTGTTGATCTCCTTTTTATTTACTCTACCTATCTACTTATCTACCAAGATTACACTGTTTGGCCAGATATTTATTCTCTATTCTACAGCATGAAATTGAAAAATGAATGAGCCAAGTTTAAGAAGTTTGGCTATATGTGAATTGTGGCATAAGTGACAAGTTGCACACAATTGTTTATTACAGAAAATGAAAAAGTAGTGGCATTTAGACTTGCACACTTTCCCGGTCTATTTTTGTTTGGGGTTTATTTCTTCTCATTTTTTTTTTACCATTTTATTTCTTTTCACCCTTTGATTTTTCTTTTAGGGTATACCCTCTTTACATTTTTTAAATTTTTTGATTTTTTGAAAATATGGAAAACCTTTGCAACAAGAGAATGTATGAAAATATTACAGAGCTCATAAAGTCAATCATGAAATATGACACCTATTGGTATAGGAGCATAACACTGGCTCCAGTTGGGGATGGCTTTTCCTGGTGGAAAGTCAAGAACAACAGGTCAAATGGCCTTCTGAATGACTTTGACTGTGCTCTGAAATCTCCTTTTGCTGGTTGTTTTATTGTATGTATGACAATACCACTTGTGAAGCTTAGGGCCTTCTCTTCGGGCTTCAACTCCAACAAGTTACTATCCAGTCAACAGTAAACCTTTATTCTTCCTACTTTAATCCCACTTGAGCACCTTGTAACTTAGGTAGGAATCTTCAGTCTTGGTCTTTTTATAAAAAATCTTTTTAACCTCTTCCTGCACAACTTGAGATCCGACCTGAAACTAAAAGGTGCTACAACCTTCAAACCAAATTAGTAAATCATCAAGATCTTAGGGCCTTTTGATTGGATTCAAATCTTTTAGGATTTATTTCATAATCTACTGAAAACTGAATTAAATCAAACTGAAATCCTACCTACTTACTCTAATTAGCTTTCTAACTGTTGGTTAGGTAAAATGAAACAACCAATGCAACCACTCAAGCAGTATATATGTTGATGGATTTTGCTGCTTGGGCTTGTTTGTGATTGAAATTGAGATCCTAAAGTCAAATATACCCTTGTCAACCAAAGATAAGATAAGTAAATACTGGCTTTCCTTTGTAGGCTCCAAAAACTATACAAAAGGATCCTCCAAAATGTGCACACTATTTTTAAACTGATTCAAACAACTATATAATTGTTCTGGATAGCCTTCATGCCATGAAACTGAAATGTCACTTTCATCTTTACCACCTTGCAGACTTTCAGATGATACTCTTATTGATTGAAATGTGTGGCTGGTGAAACCATTATCATCTTGATTTTGACTCTCATAGTCTGTTGATGGAGAAAAAGTATGATTGCATTCATTATCAAACTCATCAGTTATGGGATCATGAAAAACTTGGAAGGATTGATGCAACTTATTACATATAGGTTTAAATGGAACTTCATAAGTTTCTACAAGTTGTTTACCCTTCTCTTTAGAGATTTGATACCACATTCCCTTTAAAAACTGAAATGATTCAAAATAAAGAGGCAAAGAAGCTTCACTTATTTCCAAATTTTCTGCATTTTCTTCCTCACTTTCATAGCGGAAATGAACAAGCTGATCACTATTCTCAAGTTGGTGAAACTGGATTTCCTTATTCTCCAAACTAACCTTTGATTTCTCTGTAAAGTTAGTTTGGATTTGAAGAACATAATTATCATCATACTGATCATATTTCAACAAATCATCAAAAGAAGTAATCTCATCAAACACACACATTAGATCAGGATCTTTCTCCTCCACATATTTCTTTATAAATCTATCTTCTGATCTATGGTAGTTGGAATTAGCAGAAGTTTGTTCATGATTCTTAATCTCTTCTTGTATTGAAGGCTGCAATATATTGACCAAAGGATAATGGTAATCCTTCCATATAAGATCTTCTGGGTGATTTGTACTAGGAAAACAAACCTCATCCCAAACTACTGCTTGATTTAAGTGATTGGGCAATTGTTTCTCCTCCTTATTATCCATTATAGCCAAGTGCTCCGAATACTCTTGATCTTCATCAAATATAACAACCTTATCACATACAACAGAAAAATCCTTATCATTATCTTTGTCATATAGAAGCTCGCAAGGGAGTTGCAAACTCTCATTAATTTTAGATGAAAGATCATGATTTATCAAAGTATGTTGTCTTATTTCATTTACATGCAAGGAAAGAAATTTTGTGACATGGTTTTCATCAAATAAATTTGACTGGTCTTTAATTTCTGAAGAAACCGCTACTTGTTGAAGATGGTCTTGTGGTTCAAAATTTTTATGCTTTATTGCCTCTACCTCCAGATCTCTGGACTATTGTTCGTTTTGATTGCTATTTTCTATTTGAGCAAGTTCAGGGAACTAAATTTCTTCTTTATTCTGATTAGTTTGTTGTGCTGCAAGAATTGTTTCCTGTGGGGAAACTTCATGGGTTTCTGAACAACATACATCATCTTTTTCTTTCTGAGGGGAAGATAATTCAAGCAAGGTTTCCACTTTTTGAAAAGGCTTTTCTTCTAAAACCTCTAATATTTCATGATCCATGAACTAATCATCATCATCATAGTAATTTTCAAAATATTGAATAAAACTTTCAAAATTGTCGCAACAGTCTTGAATTAGCAATAGAGATGAATATCTTTCCTTGTATTTGTCATGAAATGGAGCATGAAACTGCTTTAAAGAACATATGCTAGAGGCTGGTAAATTTTCATACCAAGATCTAGCTTTTTCTTCTAAAGTTACCATAAATATTTTCATAAGAAAATCTTCATGGAATTTGAATTTACACTTTCAAATGTGCATATGAAATTTTAATAAATTTAAAGAAGCATCATCTCCTATTTCATCTTTAAACAATGGAAGAATTTTTGACCAATCAAATTTGGGCAAATGGTTTGGAAAACCTGGAATATTTGACCTGTCCAAAGGATCATAACTGATTTGATTTGTTAAATTCATCTTGAAGACACTTAATGCTAAAATTGAGTCACCATAGGTTATCAACAATTATGGATTCTTTTCGTAAGGGAGTCTTGAGTATTTGAGGCTTCTTGATTGGAAAGTGATCATCATAAGATTCAAAAGGATGATATATATTTACAATTTTCAAAGGAAAATAATTAAAAAATTAATCTAAAATCTTCTCTAAAATACAATATACATTGGAAAACTCTATCAATTTAGAAAGAACATAATGTCTTGGATAACAATCCAAGAAAAAAGCCTGATCTTTTTGTTTTGTTCTTTTAGGTTCATTCCTCCAGTGGAATCTTAGTTGTGAATTGATGTGGAGTCGCCAGGTGGATGATTTTAAACTTTGTGTGTCTGATCACTGTCTACCATCATAGATCAAATCTAAACCTGTAAAACATTTCTCAAGAAAAAGTTAATTCTCCAGGAAACCAAGTTTTGAGTGTTTTATGATTATTTTGCTTTTTTATGAATTTTCAAAACAACTTCTATGATTTCTTTAAGAGGCTTTAGATATGAGATTTAAACTTTCTTAAATATTTATTTGACAAGAGGAAGTGATCAAGTATTTGAAACCAGATGTTCAATCCATAAACTAGACCAGAGATAGACTGAAGCAGCATTCATTTACTTATGAAATTGCAAAGAAAGAGCAGTTCAAAGGCTACCTAGCTAACTTTAGGCTCCGTCTATAGCTTACAAAGTAAACAATAGTAAAAAACAAATTATTCATATCCCCAGTATGGTCACCACTATGTTATCACTCAGATTTTCCCAAAATTTGTAAGGGGAAAGGGGTCCGACGTAACCACAAACCAATATTTTAGATACAGAATCTAGCCAATCTATATCCAGAGAGGGCTGTCTTTATAATTTAGCTTTGTTTTGGAAAGGTTTTAGGCTAGTTTTGAAGTTTGGGAGTTTTGTTTGAGTTTGGGTGGTGAGATTCAATAGCAAAGGGGTAAAACTGAGTAGCTTAGTCCATTGGGCTGATGGAGTCAAAGAAGATGGCTTACCTGGACTTGGTTTCATAACAAAGGATGGTTTCACAGAGCAAGGTAGTCAAATATGGAGTAATTAGAAACTTAAATATGGGATGGACTTAAAGGGTTAAAGGGAAACTAAGAATCCTTCAACATGATTTAAGAGAGGAGAACATGACTAACCATCAGTAAAGAGCAATTAAGAATTCTTTACTAAATGATTAAGATGAATAAAGTAGGAAACATGAGCAATTAAGAATTCATTGTTTATACTAGTTCAGAAGAAAACATTGAGAATAATAATGATTGAAAACAGAGTGCAATTAAGCATATTTTGAGTTATTATTTTTTTTTATCATTCAGATGTGAAACATAGATGATATTTTAAACAAGGAAAACTTTAAAACACAAGGTATAGATCACTTATTGATCCGATGTTTGATTCAAGAATTCTGAGAAAAGTCCTTAGCTTCAATTCTTCATCCAGAAAGCCACACAAAGTTGGTACAATCAGCACTTTATTCCAAAATAGTCAATATTACAGCAATGTCTAAGAATCCACACAAAATACTTCAAATGGAGAAGTATTTATACTAATTGTAAAGTAAAATATCTTGAAAAAATATCAAGATTAGTTTCACAAATATCTCCAACTGTTTACATTAATAGAACTTAAATAAAGGACATTCAAAACTAATGAATCTATTTGGAACTATTTCTATGGATTTATGGTGACAAACAAGAGAATGTCAAATTCGATAGCAACTCTTAGTTGATGATGAGGCATCCCAGTCACTAACTACATCCTGCCTTTGTGCATTTAATTGCCCCAGAAATTCTGCAACCTTAGGGTCCAATGATATGCTTTTATATCTCAATCTGTGATAGATATGTAAAAAGTGAAAGAGGTTATTGTATATAAGAATGTTTTTGAGACAAAACTCTCTCATTTTCCCAAAATTCAGCTACAACTGTTCACTAAATTCTCTATAAAAAGATGTCAAAAGCATGACTTTGCACAAACTGAAAAATAGGCTATGAAGACATGAACTTATCTCCATCTTGGTAATACTTGTGTCAAACTTGAGATAGGTTTTTGTATATTGGCCTGTTGGGAACAAAAACCTCCTCCATTTTCTCGAAATACTTCTTGGATTTTCCACAATAGTTTCAGCAAAACTATGACTTAAACATGAAATTTCTGGAGAATGTACCATTTTTGCTCTAATTTCATCTTTTAACCCTAAACTTCTTTTGACTATTTTTCACTTTTACTTTGAATAAAACTCATTGTAGCTGGTGAAAGTGTCTTCATCTTTGTTTAACCCTCAATGTCTTCATGTTTACTTTTACTCTTTACTGTTTACTTTTTACTTTTTACTTTTACCGCTCTGTTTTTTCATCTGTTTTCACTTTGACAGGAATTTGTATGCTATGCTCTGTAACTGTTTTCCCTGTTGTTTATCTTTATGCTAGCTGATTTACTTGACTTGGTCTTCAATTTGATACTCTTTAATCCTGATACACTTTGACTATTCTTTATTGTGTCCTTTTACCTTCAATGTGTAGTTTAGGTTTTTACTGTCTGCTTCAACAGTAAATCCTTTTAATTCCATGTTTCCTCTGCTTGTCTTTTAACTGTATGTTTTATCTTCCATCTCTATTTGGATAGATTTAATAATAATCTTGGAGTAAACAAGTCTTATGACTAGTATTAAGACTGTTTATCCAAGGATGTGATCTTCTGATCACCTGTAAAACAAAAAAAATTGTTAAAAAATCATTGGCTTGTAGGAGAGGTCGAAAATGTTTCCTTTGATCCTGAAAGGTATGTGGAGTGAGTCCAGAATGATTTTTGGGAGGTAAACCATGCTTGAATTGATTAACAGAGGCTTCAGGTGGTGCAGTTGGGTTGCAAAGGGTTTTACTGCACAATCAGGGGAAAATGAGCGACACTGGGGTTTTTGTGTTTAAACAGGTAAATGGTTGGTATTGGCGGGTGAAAGGATGAATGATGAGACATTTTTTCATTTTATGAAGGGGCGGTAAGCGGTATGTGCTCACACTGCTTTTGGGGCTGGGCAGTTTTGGACCGAGGGCGATCGAGCATATGCGCTGCATGACGCGTGGCAGGGGTACGAGCGGAAAACTGCCTGGTGATCACGCGTTAAACCATGGTCACCAGGAGGGCTGCAATATTAGTGTTGACTGTCGGATGAAAGGCGAGTGATCAGACGACGAGCGGGAGTGGAGTTCGGCAGAACTTTATTTGCGGTGGGCCTAATGTATTTAATAATATTTTAATCATATTGGGGCCAATGCGATTGGTCGAGGGGTGGTTAGGCTGTTAATGAATTCCAAATAAATTCATTAATCCCCTTTGAACGATGATTATGGTTGTATTCAACCGGGGGCGGGATATATAAAATGTGGGGGTTTTGTATATAATTAAATAATACGAGAAGGGGAATGTTTTTTCGGGACTTATATAATATAGGTTAAAAGGTTAATATGACATATGAAGTGTAAAAGTGCCAAGTTAAAAAATCTCACGTATATATTTGAACTTAGGCTAAATATAAAAAAGGGGTTTTTTAGGTGATATTGTGCATTATTCCTAAGTAAAATACGATTTCACTTCAGAAACTTTATGAAATGAAATGAACAATTTATGGATGATACTAAGTATTTAGGCTTTCCAAATTACTGGGCCAAGGGTCCGGTCCCTCCAAAAGTCAGAGAAATGCTCTGAGCCCTTGTAATTTTCAAAGATCTTAACACTTTAGGGGGAATTAGTGAAATCTTTAGGGGAAAATGTGAATGGAAGTTAGTTATTTGACCTTGTCTTGCTTGAACTGCATCAAGTATAAACTCTACCTTGCACTTGTGATAAAAGTAAAAGTTGACACATTTAGAGACATTATTCATCACAAATATCATTCTGCAACACCATCTACCTACCCTACCTACTTTAGCCTGACATTTTTTCTTCTTTATTTGGCTACACTTGGACTGGAAAACCCTTATCACACTCTTTCTTTTACATAGCAAGCCTACCTAAGTCTGCACTTATTACATCCAAGGGCTCAAATTAAACTGTTGAGCTCCTTTTTATTTACTCTACCTATCTACTTATCTACCAAGATACACTATTTGGCTAGATATTTATTCTCTATTCTACAACATGAAATTGAAAAATGAATGAGCAAAGTTTAAGCAATTTGGTTATTCATGAACTGTGGCATAAGTGACAAGTTGCACACAATTGTTTATTACAGAAAATGAAAAAGTAGTGGCATTTAGACTTGCACACTTTCCTGGCCTATTTTTGTTTGGGGTTCATTTCTTCTCATTTTTTTTTTGACAGTTTTATTTCTTTTCACCCTTTGATTTTTCTTTTAGGGTATACCCTCTTTACATTTTTTAAATTTTTTGATTTTTTGAAAATATGGAAAACCTTTGCAACAAGAAAAGGTATGAACATATTACAAAGCTCATCAAGTCAATCATGAAATATGACACCTATTGGTATAGGAGCATAACACATTCCATAAATCATGCGAAGACTTATCCTCAAACACTGATGAAGGTGATCTATTAACCAGGTAACATGTAGTCTCCATTGCCTCTACCAAAATTCTTGTCTTCACCCAGCACCACTAAGCATGCTTCTCTCCTTTTCCATCAACGTCATGTTCATTCTTTCTACGACTCTGTTTTGCTGTTGTGTGTATGGAATAGTATTTTTCTGTTTTATACCACACTTCTTACAGAACTCTTCAAATTCCTTCTTGCAAAACTCTCCACCATTATATGTCATTAACACCTTTATCTTCTTCTTTGTCTCACTTTCAACCAGAGCCTTAAGTTATTTCAACCTGTTAAAGACTTAAGATTTCTTCTTGAGGAAATATATCAATGTATTACTTGATAAGTCATCTATAAATGATACATAATACACAAATGTATTGAGTGATGGAACTGGCATAGGTCCAAACACATCACTATGCACAATATGTAATATCCCTTCCATCCTCTTAGCACCAGAGGAGAAACTCACCCAATTTTTCTTTCCATATACACAATGTTCACATAAATCAAAATCCAGACATAAATTAGACATAAATTCTACCATACCATTATCATGAAGTATTCAAAGGACCTCCTCTCCAATATTTCCAAGTATTTGATGCCATGGCATAATCTTTTCTTGAGAGACCACTAGATGTTTTGCTCCACTTTCAAGAACCATAAAACTATTCCACCCATTAATAATAGTGCTACCCAAAAGCTTGTACATAGTTTCAATCCAAACCTCCCACATCAATACCAATTCTCCTCGAACCATCTTGTAGGTATCTTGATCAAACATTGTTTTTACACTTGCATCATCCATCTTGGTTAGAGAAATCAAATTTCTGGCCAATGTAGGAATATGCAGAACACCTAAAAGTGTTCTAATCCTTCCACCTTCCAACTTTAACTTGAATTTTCTACATCCAATGATTCTATCCTTCCTGTCATCCCCTAAGAACACATAACCACCATCATATTTCTCGTACTCATAGAACCACTCACTATGGCGAGTGAAGTGAAAGGATGTAGCTGAGTCAATCAACCATGTCTCATGATCTACATGTGTACTTTAACAAGAAACCAAGTACACATACCCACAATCCTTTTTTATGTGTCCTTCCTTCCTGCATTTCTAGCACACCTTTACAGTTTTTCTTGGAGATTTAGATCTCCCTCTAGATTTAGATCTCCTACTCGAGGACATATTTGTATTTTTTTCTAGGACAATCCTCGTACAGACAAGACATCTCCATTTTGTGCCTCTATATTTTCTTGTCTCATCTCTTGCAACAACAAGGATGAAAATATTTCGTCAAACTTCAAGGTAGTTGCATTGCTACCTATTGCAACAGCCAAACTATCTCATTAACCTGTTAGTGAACTTAGCAAACTGATGCACTTATCTTCATCCAAAATTTTAATATCAACAGATAACAACTAACTTACCATAGTATTAAAGGCATTCAATTGCTCTGTCACCAAGTTTCCATCCTTCATCCTCAGGTTATATAGATTTTTCTGTAGGAATAATTTGTTCACCAGAGATTTCGATTGATACAAAGTTCCTAACTTGTCCCACAAATCCTTTGTGATAACTTCCCTAATACATTCAGTAATACTAAGTCTGAGATACAAAACCATATATTGCTCTTTATTTTCTTATCCAACTTCCCTCAGTCATCATCTGACATTTTCGTTGGTTTAGTACCCATATCTACTAGGATCTAGTGATATTTATCCACCAACATATCCTCCATCTTGATTTTCCACAACTCAAAACACTAACCATTAAATTTATCGATATCTATCTTTCCACTGCTCGTTGTCTTCTTTCACTGCAAGAATCTATTTAGCATATCTCCCACTGAACATAGTCGACCAAAGGCCTAAGAAAAAACCATTAGTAGAAAAGGCATCCCCTTGAATATGAAACAATTCTGATACCAAATGTAGGCTTTAACTCTATACAAAAATGACATGTAAATGAATTCTTAAAAATAGAAAGCAAACAATGGTGAGAACACAAAACATAATACATATATAGACTGAGACTTTCCCCTCAATCCCAAAACTAGGACTACTAGATTGATTTTTCATTATTTCTTACAATGATACAACTCATATATATACATGTTGAAGCATCCATAAATCCCAATCCATTAACCTTGGATTAGAGCATAACCATAGTTCCCTTAAATAGATCTACAAGATACCATGTGAAAAACCCATGCAATAAACCATAGGTAGGTCTGCCCACTTAATATAGGTTCCAAAGATAACACACACCCAATATGAGAGATGACACACACTAGAAAGAATATAAAACTCATCGAACAGTTTGTAGTCTTCAATTCCACACTTCTTTAAAATCCTCTTGAGGTACTTAGTCTGTGAGAGAAATATACCATTATTTGCTTGCTAAACTTGAAGACCAAGAAAGTATGTTAGTTCACCAAGTAATGACATTTCAAATTCTTGCTACATGACTAAGGCAAAATTTTTACTCTTAGAATCTTCATTGCTTCCAAATATCATATCATCTACGTAAACAACATCTATTAAAATTTTACCATAACCTATCTTCATATATTGATTTTTATCTACAAATTTGTTAGTCAAACCTTGTTGTTGAAGATACTTGTCAAGGTGATAATACTATGCACGAGGAGGTTGATTTTGCCCATATAATTCCTTCTTGAGTTTGTAAACAAGGATTTTTTGATTTCCTATAATGGACCACTCAGGTTTTTCAATATAAAATTCATATTCTAGGTCCTCATTTAGAAATGGAGCTTTAACATCCATTTCATATACTTTAAAGTTATGAAAGCTTGAAAATGCAAGGAGCATTCTTATGGCTTCAAGTATGGCTACTAGTGTAAATGTTTCTTTAAATTCTATTCCTTCTTGCTTTGTGTAGCCTTTGGATACAAGTCTTGCTTTGTTTCTAATTACATCTACATTTCTATTTAGTTTGTTTTTGAATACCCATTTTGTGCCAATAACATTTGTATCATGAGGTCTTGGTACTAATTCCCATGTATGGTTCTTTCTTATTTGGTCAATTTCCTCATCCATAGAATTAACCCAACATTCATATTTTCTCTCTTGATTTAAATTTTGTGGTTCAATTATGGATAATAAGGCTAGATAACTAATAGTTCCAACAAGAGTTCTTCTAGTTTGTACTCTAGCTTCCTTATCACCTAGAATTTGAGATTGTAGATACTTCTATGAACATACCTTAATGGAGTCTTTTCTGATGCTTTTGTACTGTCAATTCCTTCTTCTGATGCTTCGTTGATTGCTTCTCCAACATTCTTTTCACTTTTTGTAGTAGTATCTTCATCATCTGTTGGTGCTTCATCAATCATAATATCAATGCATCCAACAATCTTTTGAAGTCTTTTGCTGTAGAATTAATACCTTTTCCTTCTAGAGGAGTATCCAAGGACAAATCCTTGATCAGCTCTAGCCTCAAACTTTCCAAATTTATCATCATTATTCTTTATGTAACATTTACTGCCAAAGACTCTAAAATTATTGAAAAATGGAGGTTTACCAAACCATAGTTCATGAGGCGTTTTGTCACTGTTTACCCGCATTTGGGCTTTGTTCAGTTTATTTACTATTGTATTTATTACTCCCCCTCATAAGGTATGAGGTATTCCACACTCATCAATCATGGCACGTGACATTTGTTGGATTATCTCTTCATTCTTTCTGCCACTCCATTTTTTTGAGGAGTTTTAGCTATAAAAAAAATACCTCTCAATGCAATAATGTTCACAAAAGTCAAAAAAATCATCTAATATAAATTCTCCTCCTCTATCAAATCTAAGGAATTTTATTTTCAAATCTAACTCATACTCTACTAGAGCTTTGAATACTTTAAATTCATCAAATTATTCATCTCTATGTTTTAATAAACCAATCCAACACATGCGAGTAAAATCATAAATGAATAATATGAAGTATTGTTCCCCCTTAGTAGAGTTTTTTCTCATAGGACCACACAAGTCAGTATGAATAAGTTCAAGTGGCTTACTTGAAGTAACTTCTTTGCCATTAAACTACGCTCTGGTTTTCTTATCGAGTTGACATGATTTGAATATGGTACTTTTTGGAAGAGAGATGTTAGGCAAGTCACTAATAGCTCCCATTCTATTTGACTTCTATAGTTGACTGAAGCATAGGTGTCCCAATATTCTATGCTAGAACCAGCTTTATTCTAGTTTCCTCAAGTAACAATTTTCTAACTACCTCCAAAGACATAGACATTACCTCGAGTTCTTGTTCCATCTTTTATGATTTAACCTATATACATATTTCATACCACGCTATTTTTTGACCTGAAAACCACCTCATGCCCTGGATCACACATCTGAATAACAGTCGATAAGTTATGTTTTAATCCATAAACAAACAAAACATTTCCATCTTTAACCTTTTTTTTCACCAAAATAGTTCCTCTTTGATAGAAGCAGGTGAAATATTTCCAAATCTTACATTCTTTTCTTTATTTATTCCCTTAAATGAAGTAAGCTTCTCTTTATCACCAATCATGTGTTTTGAACATCCATTTTCAATGTAACATAATTTTTCCTGATCTCCTGCATATAAAGCTAAACCGCAATTCTCATATTCCATGGTTTTCATTTTCCATACCTTAGATGTTATTTCCTTTTGTTCATTCTGAAGATTAGATCATATTTATCTTCTCCATTCAATTTCTCTATGCCCTAAGTTATTGCAACAGGAGCATGTAGATTCATCTTAAAGAGTGAGAAGGTATTATATGATTATTTCTTTAACCTAGTGTTATTATTTTGTTTTCTTTCTTTTGTAGTCATGATAGTTTTATAAGAAACACATTGAGTAACCTTATCAAAAACATTATGACAAGTAAATCATTAACCATTAAAGTAAAAGTTCCTTGGATTGTGGTTTTTGACTGTGTATATTTACCTTTGGTTGTGATAAGGGTTATTCCACAGAGAAACATTTGATCCCTTACTCCTTTGCTGAGAGCTAGAACTATGTTGACTACTTCCTTTTACTACATTGAGATAGCTTGATGTACATGTTTCAGAAGATTTACAGTCTTTTATGATTCTTCATTATATCTGAGACCTTATTTATAATAGTAGAGTGTTGTACTTTCATGATTTCTTCTAAGGTCTCAAATCCTTTAGCAAATCTAACGTTTAGACTTTTTTTCCTTTCAAGTTCTTTCATTAGACTTACAACTTGTATTTCTAAATGGTCATTACACCTCTCCTTTTCTATGATTTTTTTCTTGAGAGAATCTTCTGCTAATTTATCTTCTTCTAAACACATTTTAAGCTGAGTTATTTCTTTTATGATATTATCATTTTCTTCTAGGGCATCCATAGAAATATCATCAGATTCATCAATACATTTAACTTCAAATGCCAAAAGCAGTTGATATTCTTGATTAGACTCACCTTCTTCTGCATTGGAAATACCATCCCTATCTTTGTGTGTGTAGCAGCTCCTCTTTTTTTTTAACCTTCTTCTAACCTTCATTTTTGTAGAATATTTTCCTTTCTCATGGTTTTATCTATAAGGGAATTTAGTAGCATAATGACCAACTCTTCCATAAGAAAAACATTTGAAAGTAATCGTACCTCTAAATATTCTAGTACCCACTTGGAGTTTCTTTACGAAATTTGTCTCTTCTTCATCTGATACATAACTTGATTCCTTAAACTCCTGCTTTTCATTTCCTTTAGAAGTAGCATTGAATGAAAGTTCTCTGATATCTGAGGGACCCCCTTTTCTCATTTCGTTGGCTATTAAAATCCCATGAAGTTTTCCAATAGTAAGGTCCTTCAAATCCTACATTTATTCAATGGAAGAGACTTTCAAACCAAACTTCTGCGTTAGAGATCTCAATATTTTCTCAACCCACTACAAGAAAAAACGTCAATGGTGAGGGTCATGCCTGTGAGAAACCTTTAACGTCCATCACTAATGTCGCATATGGTGGCGGTCTTTAAAAAACATTGTTGTAAGTGTATATAGTGATGATCCTTTAAAGTTTGTCACAAAAGCTATTTTCAATGACACTCTTGATGAGGGTCATTAAAGGCACGTCACTAATTCTCTCTTTGGTGACACTTTTGGTGAGGGGCGCTAAAGGCCCATCACTAATTCTCTCTTTGGTGACACTTCTAGTGATGATATTTTATTGACCCTCACGAATGCTCTTTTTGGTTACTTTTAATGATGGTCAAAAAATGTTCATCATCATTAATCATTCCAATGAGTTTTTGATGACGATATGTACTTGTTACTATATTTTTTTATCAAAAGATAACGATTTAATACCATTGTTGTGGAGTCCTTTTCATTATGTGTCCAAGGACATAGTGGTTAGATTCAATCAATTTTTTAAGAGGTAATTAGTGCGTATCATTTCCCTTAAGTAATAAGAATATAGTTTTCCTATGAGTCAACACATGATTCATCACTATTAGGCTTATTATCTAGAGAATTCCCTTTAGATAAAGTTCCACCAGTGTGTGTAGGAACTATATTATTTAATACATAATCAATCTCTATCAATTCTATTAATAAGATAGACTTAGCACTCCTCAACACTCATGGGACACCTTAACATGGTTTGGGGCACACTAACATTCCTTGGCACCTCACATGTCTTGGAACATCTTTGCACCTAGAACATATTTGTACCTAGAACATCTTCCAATGATTAGGATTCCCAAGCACATGTTGGCATGTCCTAGCATAGAATATCACTCCCTTAGCATGTGTTGGCATGCGGTGTAGTCCCTGTGATGCCCTAGAACACCTTGTCATAATATTGCATTGGTGTACATTAGCACTTGGCACACATTAGCACTTGTAATGTACTGTAACTTATTATTAGTGTGCCTAGCATGCCCCATTTGGAAAAGATAAAGTCCCAACTTATTAACCCTATTATTTGTTCATTTCCTTGCATTTTAGCTTGGTTATTCCTTTTGTTTCCTTGAAATTCCTTGATGCATATTGGCATACTTTGGCACCCTGCACATCCTAGCATGTCTTAGCACCTGGCATATCTTAGCATGCCTTGGCACTATGAAGAAAATGTTAACACACCCAAGAACTACCTAACACTCTAACACTTCTTGATATGACCTAATATTCCATGTCATGCCTTACGAGTTCTTAACATACCTTGTCACTCGGTCATTGACATGATATCTAGCACTCATTAACACTCCCTGACACACTCTCATATTCATTCCTTTCCATGCATTTTTACCTAGTGCTCCCTTGTGTTTTCCTAGTATTCACTGACACTCCTCAACATGCACTAGAACTCTCTAGCGCACCTTAGCACTCTTCAACATTCTATGCCACTTCATAGCATGAATCACACTCCCTCACACACACTGGCACTTGGCACATGTTGGCACTTGGAAAGTGTTAGCATGTTTGACATGTGTTGAGATGACTTGGTATGCTTTGGCATGGTTTAATATTACAGTTTTTTGAGATCAATTAGTGGAAAGTAGATGAGAAGTAATGGAGGAAGAGTTGGCCCTTAGAATGCACTAACACTTGGTACTTGTCAGCTATTGATACTTAGCATTGGTGTGCCTCGCATGCCCCTTATGGAAAAGGTAAATTGATGACGTATTAACCCTATTATGTGTTCATTTCCTTGTAGTTTAACTCGTTTGTCTCTTTTGTTGCCTTGAAAGTCCCTAGCATGCATTGTCACACCCTTTCCCATCTTGGCATGCCTTAGCACTTGGCACATTCTAACTTGTTTGACATGTTTGTGCACTACCTGGCACATGTTAACATGCCCTATTATTCCTTAACACACCTTGGCAGTCATTACCTCACAACTAACATTACATTTTTCCACAACTTGGGAACCTTACATTCCCTAGAACACCTTGGCACTCCCTAGTTTCCATTCCCTCATAGATAACCTTAATTTTTTTGCAACTTGTCAACCCAATAAATTCATTAGCAAAATAATATTGTTCCCAACCCAAAGTCTCCCTTTGCCTGAAATTTCTTTTTCCATGCCTTATCACACCCATAGGATTGCCTCCTGCAAGTCCTATTCTAAAATTTTCTTGAAACACTTTATCCTTGGGACACTTGGAATTCACTAACACTCCTTGGCACACACTCTTATTTGTTCATTTCCAAGAATTTTGACCTAGTTCTCCCTTGTGTTCCCCTAACACTCCTCAACATCCATTGACACTTTCTACCATGTGTTAGCACGCATTTTCATTCCTTGGCATGCCCTGAAACTCCTTAGCTATAATCCCCTCACAACTACCCTTACGTTTTTTGAGACTTGGGAACCAAACCAAGTCTTGCCTCGACTACAACAACTTCACCAAATTAGCGTTACTACAACTAGACTATGCCTTGTTAAGCTAAGAACTAATGATAACAAATGTTAGGCTACTCATGTCCAATCTAAACTAATTCCACTTAACAAGTTACCAAGTCAAGGCTCACATCCAACCATGGACATAAAAAAACTAAGCAACACAGTTTACATCTTGACATGCCATAGCACCTGGCACGTCTAACAATCCCTTAGCACTATGTGGCACATGTTAGCATCCCCTACATTTCTTGGCATGCTTTTCACTCCCTATAACATGCTAGCACTCCCTGACATGCCCTCACGCTCTAACATGCCTTGGAACTGCCTAACATATAACCTTGTCAATGCCTTAGAACACTTGGATCTCACTAACATGCCTTATCACACACTCTAATCTATTCATTTCCATGCACTTTGAACTTGTCCACCCTTGTGTTTATATGGCACTCCCTAATATTCCTTGGCATGCATTGGCACACCCTAATGCCTGGCACATCTTGGAATGTTTCCCTGGTACTCTAGCATTCCTTGGCACTACCTAACATATCCTGTCACTCCCTCCTTACCACACCTAGAACTCACTAACACTCCCTGTCACACACTCTTATTCATTCATTTCCATGTATTTGAAACTAGTGGTCACTTTTATTTCTTTGTCACTCCAGAACACTCCCTGACATGCATTAACACACCCTAGCACCTAGCACGTGTTCACATGTTGCCCTAGCTTCTACCACTCCTTAGCACTACCTACCATACCTTGTTACTCCCTCAACACATCTGTAACTCACTAACACCTCCTGTCACAAAGTCTTATTTTTTCATTTTCATGCAATAATTTTACCAAATTCTCCCTTTTGTTTCCCTAGCACTCCCTAACACTTCCTAGCACATGTTGACACACCCTGGCACTTGGCACATCTTGGATGCATGTGACCCTAAAAATCTAGCATGATTTAGCGCAACCTAGCATACAATGTCACTCTCTTGTTAGCACACTTGGAACTCACTTACACTCCTTGTCATACATTCTTATTCATTCATTTCCATGCATTTTGACCGAGTGCTCCATTATGTTTCCCTGGCATTCCCTAACACAACTTAACACACATTGGCACACCTTGGCACTTGGAACATATTGGTATGATTCACTAGAAATCTAACATGCCTTGGCACTACATAACATACCTTGTCACTCCATCCTTAGTGAACCTGCAACTTGCCGACACTTCATTTCCGTGCATTTGAAACTAGTGTTCCCTTTTGTTTCCTTGGCATTTGCCCCTAACACTCCCTAGCATGAATTAATGCCACACCTTGGCACCTGTCACATCTTGGCATGCCTTAGCAGGTGGCTTATCTCAGGATGCCTAACATGGCTTGGAATTTTCTAGCATTTGTTAGTACTTCCAGGCATTCCCTGGCACACCTTGGCTCTCACTAATTATGATGCACTCATAGATATCTTTATTCTGTAACTATGTACAGTTACAAGTTCTCGAATTATGTTAAATGTTCACCAATTTTACCATGCAATTAAGGTTATATTCGTACTTGCACCAAATAACATATATAAACAAATACATTTGTGCATCAAATTAGAATGGTAGTGTAAATACAAAACTTAACATAACATAATCGGATGCAATAATCAGAGACAAAATACACAACAATTCCAGAATACTTCTCTTTATTTATGATTCAAGTTCCCAGTACAGACTCTATCTACCCTGCACACACAACTGCAGGGGTCCACGCACTCAGCTACAGATTTCTACCCTAGGCCTCTGCGCACTCAGCTGTGGAGCCTCTACCTACACTAAGACTATCGCTCTTAGCTCTCCTATGACCCAAAGCACCTATAACTCTACTTATTTTTCCTCTTCTCCTAGAACTTTCTTACTTAGCTTCTTTTTATACAATCCCATGGTTCGCAGACCATGGGTGGATCTTTACAGCTGACATGATTCTTTAAAAAGCAAGGGTGGGCAACCCTTAATTACTATTGACATCTTCGCGCTCCAAGAACACAAAACATAGATACTTTACATTCTTTATACAAAATTTGGGCTTTCTACCCCAAAACTGATTCTTAGGGGAACCCATTCCCAACAAGCCCCCAACACAACGACGACGAATCACCCTCGAGTCACTCTACTAGAGCAGAGATATTATCATAAAGACCTCTCAGCTCGACCTGGACAACTGCTACCTTGGTGGTGCATTACATGGCTACCCGCTTTATCTCCTTGACCAACTGCACAGAGGATGGCCCTGTAGTATCAGCGTGGAGTTTCTGCTGAGTCTTCTGCAGACTAGTCAGCTTGCCTTCAATGGAGGATGTGATCAAGTAAGCCTCGTCCAACCAAGGATTCAAGTGGTCCTTTAGCACTGCTTCCTTGTTCTAAGCTATATCGACCTGTTCTTTCAATGCCTTTGCAGCTTGCGGCTTCACGAGTCTCTACGTGATGGCGACAGTGCACGTTGTTGTTTTTAACCTCGACATAGCACTGTTGTAATTCTCATTCTTCTGTCTCCAACCTCTGCACATTGGGGTCTTCTTGTAGGTTGGTGAATACCTCGAGTGACTACTCAAAAAGCATTGTGCAGTCCATCAGTGCACTCGCTACTATTTCTATCACGTTTGTCACGACAGTTGTGTGCTGCTCCCTAACTTTCGGTGGAGTCGAAGGCTCGGCCTTCAACTACAATTCTGCAATTTTGAGGTTCAGTTTGAGCTAAACCTTTGCTAACTCATTCCGTGTGTCACGGACTCCCAATTTGAGTTTTCGAACCTGCACATATGTTGGCTCAACCTCAGGAATGGCCAGCTCTAGGATAGTTTTGCATGCCTCATCCACAATCTTGAGTATGCACTGATTATTATTAGTTAGTTCTATCATAAGGTTAACAACGGAGTCCCTCTACACAATCATCTGAGCATTGTTGACATTTTTCTCACTGATCACCTGCAAAGCACACTGTTTTCAGGCCCAAAGTTCCGCAATCACACCATCCTGTAGAAGTTGAAGCGCCTCGCTAGGAAGCGTTGCCAAGTTAATTCCCACTCCCTTGAGGCCACTGACAATGAGCCTATCAGCTTTAGTCTCTCTTGTTATTGCTCCATCTCGTAGCACTATGGCTCAGGGGTCCCTTGCATGTAGCATCCTTGAGGCTTCTGGGGTGCCAAGGGCCAAACTGTTGGACGCCGCGCTAGTTTGAATCTGTGATGCATTGATCTGCAACTCACACAAACCCATATGAATACACCCCAATGCCTACTTCTTCTATTGCTCAAACTGTTGTAGCAATTCCATGGTAGCATCCCACACTGCGTCCCTTATATCATTTACATCTCCCTCTATTAGGGTGATCAGATCTAGAGACATCTTGCTAGCCTTGGACTTCTGTTATGGCCCTACCATTTTTGGTACACTAGTGTGCTTGATACAGAATGGAGTCATCTTCGGGTTCCCTCCTCCCTACTCCGTATGTTTGTCCTCTTCTTCCTCTATTTCTGGTGAAGGCGCGACTTATTACCTCCGTTAGAGCCACACTCCTCTTCTCATGCCTATCCACTTGGCTGCTGCACTGCAATGCGCTCTACCTTAGTCTTGTCATTAGCCTCCTTTCTCCTTTTCACTGCTAGCTTTAACATCTTGAGCTTGGCCTCTTCCTTTTTGTTCTATGTGGCAGACTTGGTTGATCCCATCAATCACATCATCTATTGTCAAGTAGGGCAATTCGTGCCACTTCTGCTCAGGGTCCTTCCTTGCCCGTATTGAGACGTATTGGTAGTCAGCCTTGAATTCCACGTACTCCTACAATCTATCAAAATTGGTAGGCAATAACCACGACTTGTATTTGACAGCCATATGCACATTCATCTCCATCAATATCCAAAAGATCTTACTATCCTTTATCCTCTGAGGATCCTTAGTCACCCTCAATGAAGCATACTTCACTGCCTCTGGTAGGTCCGATGTGATCGGAGGAAACTAACTGTCTTCAGGTATCTCCTATGCTACCAGCACTATGGATAGCAAGAGCCATGCATAGTGTAATGGCTTGCTAAGATCCTGCACCTTGGGGCAATTCGTGAGGACCTCACTTGCAGAGGTAGCATGCCTAATTAAATTGAACTCCATCCACGCATTGGGCCACCAAAGCTATTACTAGTGCTGACACTTAATTTGCATGACACTTCCACATGATTTTCCTTGCCAAGATTTTGGTTACCACTTTAACCACGAGGCCAGTGATACTTGTAATGGCCTAGCCTTGTGGCTTCCTTACTAACTTGAACTTTTCCTTCATGGCCTCTGTGAGGACATGCTCGCCAGCCTTTCTGCCAAACATCATGGACAGATTTTCCCTTATGTATGGCAGCTGTGTGATCCTATGGATCAGCATATTAGTGATAGGTATAGGATTCTCCAGCCACAGACACCCATCATGTACCAAGAACAACAGTTTCTTCATTACCACCATTGTGATGGGTGTGTAGTTGTAATGCGACACCCGTAGTAGGTTGAGCAGTCCTGCCTTATCCACACCTTTCAGCCACTTCGTCGGCTACAATGCGGTTACTCCGGTATTTTTGTGGAACATGTAGTGCATAAGTTGGTTCGTTGCTAAATGAGGGAACTGCTCTGTGTCTACTAAATCCTACTATTCTAATTTCAAAAGGGCGACATGCCCCAAGCGTGGTCCTTCGAACACAATTTGGTTCGATAAGAGGGATGTGTGCAGGGTGACCTTACTCTCATCAATGTATTTGGGCACCTTGGTCTTGTCCCTGCATGGAGGAATGTACTCAGACAACATAGTGATGGGGTCAGACCGCTCAATTTCAACATCCTCCGTTTTCACACCAAAATCCTCATCATCCATTGGGATATCCTCAATCTCTTCTTCTTCTATCTCTAGGTTAATCGTCTTGCCCTTTTCCTGTGTGTTGGGCTTATCCTTTTGTGGGTGTTTAGGATAGGCCTTGGTCTAGGTGACCGTGGAGACTTCAGTACTTCAGCTGGTATCTCTATAAGCACAACCTCCAAGGTAGCTCCTTTTGTTGCCATAGCAACCTCCAAAATACCTCCCTCAGCGGGCATTGCTTCAGCATCCATGGTTGTTGCTCCTAGAATAATGTCACGGATGATTTTGCGAATAGTTTTCAGAAATCGACCGAACACTGCACAATCAAGTAGCTCTTCAAGAAATGTGCGGTTCATGCACAACAAACAACACAACTCACAATTTCTCAATATGCAAAGTGTTTTTCGTTGGGAAGCCACATGCAATTTATAGGCCATTTTGAATTCAAATTCGACTGTTCTCCCCAAAATCAGTTCATTAATGCTAGATTGACATTAGACTTTTAAATATCTTTCCCATAAATTCCGACTTAAATTCCACCGCCCCACCCCATTTGGCCATTTGTTAATTGTCAAATCATGAACAATGACTTTAAGGGTCAGTTTCTGGCTACTCTACGCAGTTTCTCCATTGGTAGTGTAGCTCTCTACACATTGTTATGGAATATGTGACATTCCCTCATTCCGCATAGTTCTCTCCTCGTGCCTCTCTCCAACCCGGGTAGTTTAGTTTATAGTCCCGCACCTCCTATCAGCTACCTAGAGTGTTAAGACTATGCTTCCTTGATATAGTCACCTAGCTGGATCGCTGGTGTATGGCTTCAATCAATTTCCATTCACCTCTCCTAGGAATGGTTCTCCATTCAATTTAAGTAGCTGAACTGCTCCACCATCGGTAATCTCCATGATGACATATGGCCCTCACCAGTGCATCCTAAATTTTCCTGGAAATTTATCAAATTTACTGTCATATAACAAGGCCAGATCATTTACCTTGAAGGTGGGCAGTTTGATGTGTAGATCGTGCCATGCCTTTTTGCGCTCCTTTTGAACTTGTTGATGAAACACAGCTAGAAATTGGTCCTCCTCAAGCTCTACTAGTTGCACCAGCCTCTCTTACAGGGCTCCGTGGTCTGCCATTCTTTTGAGTCCTGCTATGTGTAAACTAGGTACAATGTATTCCATTGTCATCACAGCTTCTACACCATACATGAGTCTAAAAGGCATTTTCCTAGTCAACTTCTTGCAGATCACTCTATAGGCCCATAACACTAAGGGTATGTGGACATCCCAGTCATTTCTCTGAGCATTGTAGACCTTGTCAGTGTGCTTGCCATTATCTTATTGAATGCTTCCACCATCCCATTAGCTTATAGATGATAAGGCATACTTTTCTGATGATACACCTGAAATTATTCTGTCAACACGCTAATTGTTTCGTTAAGAAATTGTGTACCGCGATTGCTCATCAAGATCTCTGGACAACCAAATATTGTCAACACATATTAAAAAATAAGCTTTGTTATTGTCGCACCTATACAATCCTTCACAGGCTACACCTTTGCGCACCTGGTCAACTACTCAGTCATGGTGATGATGTACTGCGCACCTGTCTTCTTTCCTTGAGGCTGAATTGGACCCACAAAGTCAAACGCCCATTTCTCAAATGGTTGTAACATCACCTATGGCATCGGAGGTAGTTCATCCCTCCGTGACGGCCTACCAGTCCTTTGACATGCGTCACATGCCCTACAATATGATTTTGAATCCTTATGCAGGGTTGGCCACCACAACCCAACACGTATAACCTTCTATGATGTTGCTTTTCTTGCATAATGTCCTCCTGCAACTCCTCCATGAGCCTCAGCGAGGATGCTGCTTCGTTCAAACTTAGGCACATAACTTCGTAATATTTCGTCTGACCCCATTTTGTACAAGTACCCTACAATGATAGAAAAGTTTGCTGCGTGCACTACTAGTTCGTTCTTTTGTTGACTGGTATAACCTTACAGAGTCGATCCTCTTGTCAGGAAGCGGTTGATATGTTCAAAGTGACTATCCGCAACATGTATCGCAAAGAGCTACACATCAGGCAACCTTTTGTCCAAATTACTAAGTTCCTCTCTCATTTCAATGCACGACAAATGATTAATTACCATGTTTAGTCATCTTGGCTTCACAATAACTTCAAATTCGTAGTCTTGGAACAACAACAACCACCTACATATTCCCCCCCCCCCAACGCAGGCTTGTTGACTAGGTACTTAAATGCGGAATGATCGTATACGTCTTAAAGTGTCTCTCCAACAAATAGTGCCTGAACTTCTAGAGCGCATACACCATAGCTAATCCTTCGCTCTCTATCATGGAATATTTTTTCTCTTCTTTAGACAACTTCCTACTTGCGAACGCTATAGGGTGATCTAGTTCTCTCTCATTAGCCTATGTCAGCATGGCCCCCAACACAATACATGATGTGTCCATGTGCACATGAAATTCCTTCTTCCAATCCAGGAAGACTAGGATTGGCATGGTGACCATTTTCTCTTTCATCACATCCAAGAACTTTTGACATTCATCATTCCAACAGAATGTAGCATCATTTTTCAACAATTTCTTGATAGGCATGGTGATCTAGGCATAGCTCTTGAGGAACTTCCTGTAGTATTGGTATGCCCTAGAGTTTCACACAACTGTTGCACATTCCTTTGCACTTCCAAGTTGATTATCATGCGACCTTCATGGGGTCTGCCATCAATCCTTGTCTGCATACCACTTGACCCAGCAGGATCCCAAAAGGGAAATGAAATAAACACTTCTTTAGATTGAGTGTGATCTGGTATCTTCGACAGGTATCTAGAATCAGACGTAGACTTGCCACATGGCACTTGACCAACCCAAACATTGTCCAATCATCAAAGTCTACCTCTAGAAATTTATGAATGAAGTCTTTGAATGTCGCAATGACTACATGCGAAAACATTGCTAGCACATTCTTCAGCCCGAAAGGAATTATTGTGTACTGCAAACATCCCCATTCAGTCATGAAGGTCATCTTGCTTCCATCCTCAGGCGTGATTTTGATCTGATGGTACCCAGAAAACCCATCAGTGAAAGAGCATGCTTCCTGGCCGCCTGCATTATCCAAGACCTTGTCAGTGAATGGGGTTGGGAAAGGATCATGCACAAAAGTGTCATTCAATTTCCAGAGATCCACACATATCCTAATTTCTTCTTTCTATTTCTTTTCCTAAACCACTATCAAGCTTATCCAATTACATTCTTCCACTGGTTCAGTAATTCCTACCGTGAGCATCTTATGTAACTTAGTGCGGACCCTTTCCTTATACTTCAGATTAAGATGGTAAGGTATTTTTTTTACAATTTTCATGTTTGCTTTCAGTGTGGTCTTCATGACACCCAAGTATCCTATTATTCCCTTTAGATCAGAAAACTTCATGGGGAACAAATCCTGATATTCACGGAGGAGCTCAGCGACCTTGTCTACCGTCGCATCATCCCAATAGTCTCCAATTTTCAAGTTTTATCTCCACCTCTGTGCCAATGTTGACCTACCTAGTTTTCAATGACGCGATTATGTCTGGATCCTCTATCTATGGACCTTCAACCTCGCGATGACCCTCAATTTCTAGAATATTAATCTTTCGGCAATCCTCATCGTCTTCTTCAACAGTCACGTTATAACATTCCAGTGTGTGGTCGAGCTGGGTAGTCCAATTAGGTTGAACAGGTCCAAAGGATCTTGCAGTATCCTAAAGATCGCTACTTTAACCTCCTATAGCACTGCGTCAATATAGTCAAACCCATCCTTAAAGCTTAACGTCATTATAAACCCCTAGTGTAAGATGTCTTATTCTTCAATGACATGGTGGAGCTCTGTCTCCAACTAGAAATTCATTGGTATGACATCCAAGGTATGACAAAACAGATGCACCCATTCAGGTTGGGGCTCTGCTCCATAAGCCCTAGTCCATTTGGCCAGGTGATCACGTAAATCATTCCTTCCATCATACTTGTTTGTCATTCACACTTTCGGCTGTCCAAAACGTATTGTCATCATCCTCCTTTAGTCACATCAATCACCGAAATTATCCTTGTGCGTACCCCACCATCTTGTGGGTGTAGTACATAGTACCTAGTCCAAGGCCTAGAAGCGATGCTTAAAAAATTTTGAACCTTTCCGTAGAATATAAAAAGAAGTTGATAAATAAAAAATTCACTAAGGCATGTTATAACCTCAAGGACATGGTAAAGAAATCAACATCAGTTAGCCCATCATAGTGAGGCAGATTCCTTACTTCTGATGACGCACAACACAATGACTTGGTCATCATATTACAATGCAGCGTAGATACTTCATGTAGTCGGTTCTGACAATTCTATAATTCTTCATCCGAATTTGATGTGCAGGAACTCTTTCAGTCCCATGTGATACGCCTGTCTATTGTCGAATTTACCCAATCATGGTCTTGCATCATTATGTTGTAAATCTAGTCCAAATCATCATCAATTTTATAATCACAGACTATTTTGTATAGCATGGTCCTTCTGCAGGAACCAACAACACCACTACATAGAGAAACTTCTTTTCAAATATCATCTTTCGCTTCTTGAGGTTGATTGTCCAATTAATGTCAGTGGCCTAATCAATTCCAAGGAGCACAGGGTAGGGATTACTATCATCCACAATATCTATGACCTCAAAATCCACTAGTCCGCTCACGCCTTCGAGGTCAACTGTCACTCCTTGCAGCCTCCCCATCAGGATAATTTTCTATTGATTCGCCATCCTTAACTGGATCGAAGACCACTAGACCATAGGTATCCACATTCCTTCCCATTTTTTCTTTGGCAAAAAATTCACATCAGATCCCAGATCCAAGATAACCTGGTCCATTTCATATTCCCTTATCTACGCGACGAGTCTCATCTCACGCCCAGTCCTTGCCTTATGCTTGCCAAGCTTTCTGACTACACATGATTCGCTAGTAGCACTATCCTTGCCAACACACTGATTGATGAGTTCCTGCAGGCCCTTCACAACCTTACTATCATGGAGCAATTTCATCCACATCTCCAAGAACATGGTAATCATGGATGGGTCCATTTCTTCAACTCATTTCTCCTGACTTCTTGAAGTAGAGGCCTCAACAAATCTTTTATTTTCTTCCATAAATGTTTCTTTTGCGCACTCCAAATCAAACCTACTCTCCTTTTTTGGTGCTTTGCAGATCCATTCACCTTCTGTAGGCTGCTTCCCTTTATACTCCCCAGTCGTTGTTCCACTTCGTAGCATAATGTTTACCTTAGGGTCTTCCTCATGAGGCTCGACTCTCACCATCTAGAGGTTTTGCATCGACCATGGAGGTTGCGCCCCATTTTCACGAATCTTAGGGAAAAATATAGGGAAATCCTCAGTCACATGGTTAAACAGAGTACAGTAGCGGCATGAAAATTGCATCAGGTTCAGACAGTCCCTCGTGTAGTGTCTTGGTCCTCCATAATTGTAACAAATAAGCTGCCCTCAACCTCTACCAGGCCCCCCTGCATGTTGGCCTCGGCTGGGGCCCTAATGCTCACTTGGCTTTGCCCCAAAGCCTTGGTCTGGAGGCTACGTTTCTGCCTGCACACTATATGCAGGTGTCCTGTCCATCATAAATTTGAAACTATGACATTGGCATTTGTCATGACCTACTAATTGGCAGAAATTGTAGAAGAGTTGTTGTGGTGTCTATACAAATTTCTATAGCAAATTTCAGTTATTGGTTGCATGTTTCCCAGCCACCTGGCATATGGCGCACCATACTGTAGGCCTTGCACTTGGCCCTTCCGTAGCCTCTGGTCATAGAGGCATTGGTCCTCCTGATGCAACATAGTTCGAAATGACTAGAAAATCATCCTTGTCATGCCCCTAACCTTTGCATTTTAGGCACCAAAATTCTTTGTGCACCTCTGGCCAAGCTTTTTTGTCATTCTTCAAACTTTGCATTTTGAGGTAAAGGTTCTGCTACTGCACATGAATCTGCTGAACCCCTAGATTAACATCCTGCATTAGTGTCTCATGCAGTCTAATCATGATTTCCAGTGCTTCTGCCCGGGTCTCAATCTTATATTGTGATAGCGTAACCCTCAAGTGGGGCAGGAGCGAGGCCACAAACCATTCACAGTGCTGCCCATCAATTAGGTTCGTGTTTGCTACATGGATCGTACACATCAATATTTGATCCAAATCCCAAGGCATCTCCCAGGCTTCATCATGATCTCCTTGAATCCAACAATTGATTGCACTTGAGACCTAGGTATATTGAATTCTCTATTCATCACGGCCTGGATATCTGCCAACATGGACGTTGGGTTATCAATACTATACTTAATGTACCATATTAGTGCACGGTCCTGTAAAGCACTAACCAGCGTGGATTTCTTCATTTGGTTGTCCATGATACCCTAAGCTTCCCATAGAGCCTTCACGATGAACCAAAACTGGTTCGGATCTTCATTTCCTATCCCCTTGAATACAGGTAGCTTTACAGATTTCACCATGTTGAAAAGTGGTGGAGGTGGGGGTGGTGTGGATGATGGGGTCAGTGGTGGGGGTGAGGATGGAGGTAGTGTGGATGGATGGGATGAGGATGGAGGTGGTGTAGGTATTTTCGTGAACCCTTGTCTTATCAGCTGAATAACGCTCAGTGGAGAGGACTCCACTGCTCCTTCGTCGTCACTCAAAGGAGGCTTGTTCTATGGGCTATACTTAGGACATTTTCTTCCTCCATCCCTAAAATACGTTCCACTTCGCATAGCTCCAAACATCAAGGTAACAACATGAAAAACGTTTCACAGAAGAGCATCTTAATCCAAGTATTTAATCACTTCAAATACTTACCTCACGATCCTTTAAAGAAGCAGTGCTTTGCTTTGATGTAACTTATAGAAGTATCGACCATGAACTCTATCACAAATCCTCCTATGGTGCAGTCGAGCCAATGGTCGACAACGCGCGCGATATTATCTTCATAGGCTTCCAATATCCATACTAACTCTAGTGTCCAAACAATCAGATTGTCAAGCATCCACCTTCCTTGGATGTCTGCCAACTTCGCGGTCCACTCATATAACTCAAATGGGAAGGAACAAAAGAAGATTTCATGTATTTCTATGTATGGATATCTGTCCAGCCAATGTTCTTTCATCACTCACAAATTCTTGTTCTCTTGTGCTACGAATTCATGGATCTTTCTATTCAACTAGTTTTCTATCTCTTTCTTAGTTGGATTCCAATGTTACGACATCAAACATCTCATTATGCAGATCCCAGTCCTGAAAATGGAACCATTTGTTGGATTGATTGTCCCTCACCTAGGTTTAGCGTTAAGAAGCGAAGAAAATCCCTACACTACTGGCCCTTTTGACATCAATCTGTGGAGCGTGGACTGAAGTCTCGCCTGAAGCAGTATGGGGGGATGTAGGAACCAAGTTTCTGCACCCTAAGATGGTTGCAATGTTGATCTTATACCTTAACCCATGTCTTCATATGATCGATAAGCCCTTAGGGATTATCGATGCTCCTTCTTCTCTGACCTTCAGAACCTTCGTGAAGGTATACGACTGAACTTCGCGTAGCCCTAACCAGTGATCCTGCCACTTACGTGCCTCTGTAACTATGTATGGTTACAATTTCTCGAATTACCTTAAGTGTTCACCAATTTTAACATGCAATTAAGGTTATCTTCGCATAAACATATATTCTTACTTGCGTTCAAATAATAGATAGAAACATATACATTCGTGCATCAAATTAGCATTATAATTTAAATCTAAAACTTAACATAACATATTCAGATGCAATAATTAGAAACAAAATACACAACAATTCCAGAATACTTCTCTTTATTGATGATTCAAGTTCCTACTACAAACTCTATCTACCCTGCGCACAAAGCTACAGGGGTCGCGCACTCAGCTACGAACTTCTACCATAGGCCTTTGCGCACTTAGCTTCAGAGCTTCTACATATGCTAAGACTCTCACTCTTATCTCTCCTATGTCCTAAAGAACTTAAAATTCTACTTATTTTTCTTCTTCTCCTAGAACTTACTTACTTAACATCTCTTTATACAATCCCATGGTCTGCGGACCATGGGTGGGTCTTTACAGCCGACATGATTCTTTACAAAACAAGGGTGGACAACCCTTAATTAATCTTGACATATTCATGCTCCGTGACCACAAAATGTGGAGAACTTACATTATTTATACAAAATTTGGGCTTTCTACCCCAAAACATAGGATTTTAGCCCCAAAAGTGACTCTTAGGGTAACTCGTTCCGAACACTTGGCATGCCTTAGAACTTAGCATGACTTGGCATGCCTGACATGCCTTCGAACTGTCTAGCATGTGTTAGAACTTCTTGGCATTTCCTGGTACATGTTGGCACTCCATAGTTGTCATGCCCTTATAGATAGCCTTACCTTTTTTCCGACTTGGGAAACCAACCAAGTCATTGAAAAAATAATTTTGTGCATAGACTTGACACTCCACAACACTCATCATGCATTCACCTTCACACTGTCTATCATGTGTTAGCATGCATTTTCATTACTTGGCACCCCCTGACACTCCTTAGCCATTATGCCCTCACAACTACCCTTACATTTTTGGCAAAATGGGAACACAACCAAATCATGCCTCAACTATAATAACAACTTGACTATAACAATAGCTTCACCAAGTTACAATTACTAAAGTAGACTATGCCATGTTCACCTAAGAACTTCCTATACTTTACCTTAGGCTACACTTGTTGAATATCAACTCATACAACTTAACAAGTTACAAAGACAGAGCTCACACCCAATTGTGGTCGTAAAACAAATAATAAAAAAAGTTTATATCTTGACATGCCATAACACCTGGTAGGCCTACCAATCCCTTGGCACTATGTGGCAAATGTTAGAATCCCCTACATTTCCTGGCATGATTTGGCACTCCATAGCACATCCTAGCACTCCCTCACACTTACCACACCTTATAGCGTCCCTTTTAACACTCTTCATCACACTCTTATTCATTCATTTCCATGCATTTGAAGCTAGTGCTCCATTGTGTTTCCTTGGAACCTTTCCCTAACACTCACTAGCATGTGTTGGCACCATAATCTAGTGCCTAGAACTTCTTGGTAGGCCTTAGTACTTGGAATATCTTGGAATGCCTAAAATTCCTTGGAATTGTCTAGGATGTGTTAGTACTTCCTCACATTCCTTGGAACAACTTGGCACTCCCTAGCAGTCATGCCCACATACATAACCTTACTTTTTTTGTGACTTGGGAACCCAACAAAGTCATTGAAAAAACAATGTTGTGCCCAACCAAGATTCTCCCTTTTTCTAAAACTGCTTTGTACACACCTTATCAAAACCATAGGCTTTCCTCTTGCAAGTCTTATTCTAAACTTCTCCTAACACACTTCGTCCTTGGGACACCTGGAATTCATTTCCACTCCTTGGCACGCACACATATTCATTCATTTCCAATCATTTTGACTTAATTCCCCCTTGTTATGCCTTGACACTCACTAGCATACCTTTTCACTCCCTCCTTAGCACACTTGGAACTCGCTGAAACTTCATTTCCATGCATTTGAAATGAGTGATCCCTTGTGCTTCCGTGGCACTTGGCCCTCACACTCCCTAGCATGCGTTCATGCCATACCTTGGCACCTGACACATCTTGGCATGCCTATCATTCCTTGGAAATGTCTAGTGTGTGGTAATAGTTCCTGGCATTCCCTATCACACCTTGGTACATCCTAGTTTTCATGTCCTCGTAGATAGCCTTACTTTTTCTGCGACTTGGAAACCCAACCAAGTCATTGGAAAAACAATTTTATGCTGAACCCAAAGTCTCCCTTTGCCTAAAAATCCTTTATCTAGCCCCTTATTGTAACCATAGGCTAGCCTACTACAAGTCGTATTCTGACCTTCTCCTGACACACATTTTCTTTGAGATAAGTGGAATTTGTTGACACTCCTTAACACATACTCTTATTGATTCATTTCCATGCATTTTGACCTAGCTCTCCCTTGTTATGTTCTAGCACTCCCTAACACTCCTCAACATGCATTGGTAATGTCTGGCATGTGTTATCACACCTTTTCATTCCTTGGAATGCCTTGTCACTCCTTAGATACCATGCCCTGATAACAACCCTTACTTTTTTTGGGTCTTAGCGTTGCCAAGCATACCATGTCACTCTCTCTTTGGAACACCAGGAGCTCATTGAAACTCCCTATCACACACTCTTATTCATTCATTTCCATGCATGGCGCTACTTGGCATACCTTGTCACCCCCTCCTTATCACACTTGGAACTTGCTAGCACTTCACTTCCATGAATTTGAAACTAGTGCTCCATTGTGTTTCCTTGGTACATGGCCCTCACACTCTCCAACATGTGTTTGTGCCACACGATGGAACCTCCCACATATTCACCTTACGATGTGGACCTTCTTCCCTATTTTGTGGATCCCTGACTCCCTCTCCTTTCATATAAATAAAATCCCTTCTATCCCCAGCTCATTGGTCGTTGCTTGGTTGTATTCCTATGCTACAACTATGCCTAAATGCTACCCATCTTGCTAAGGAGGAGGAGTGCTTGAAGGCCTTGGCTTGTACATGGAAATCCACCACAAAGGAGGCTTCCAACATCAAGGCACATATCGCTGTATGCTTCCATTGTTTATATTAATAAATACATCAAGTGTTTACTTTCCATAAGTGTAAAAATAATTATTCATTTAGCCTGATATTCCTTGATCTATCATGTAGTTTATGTTAGAATGAATTATTCTATGTATTCTCTTGTCTCTTTTGTTTGATATTCCTTGTGGATACCCATCCACAAGGATGTAAAGAGGATTTACAATGTAAGAGAGAAGGTCGAGGATGACATCAACGAGAACTTAGCATCAGAGTGAGGTAGGTTATTTGTCTTACTTTTCATTTTCCAACATAAGCTAGGAAAGCCTAGACTTGCTTCTTTAGTTTGTTTCTAGATCCTCTCATAGGACTAGAGAGATCACTTCATTTAGTAGAAGGTATTATCTTCACAACACTGTTAGTGCATTGGATGGCTTCAGATCTATCGTGTGCCTGTTCAAAGAGGAGGGTATGGACATGATCTACTAGTAGATTTTCCATCTCCTCATGATGGACCAAATGATTCCCTATGACATCTTTCGAGGAGAAGATTCTGTTCTACTGATGATGTCGAATCATGGCTGTATGAAAGATGTGAGTATTTTTTTTGCCTTTGCGAAGCCATTGAATCCTAGATGTGTTAGCACCCCATTCATTCCTTGGTATGTTTTGACACTCCGTAGCACACCTTACCACTCCCTGACATGCCTTGGAATTGCCTAGCATATAACCTTGTCACTCCCTCCCTCCTTAACTTTGTCACTCCCTTACTTGCCAATGGTTATAGGTTGAAGTTGTATAAGAAAACTTTGTCGAAGGAATAATTTTTCAGTTCAGTCAACAGAGTGTTAAATGTGATTGGGACGCTCATAGCCCTAATTCCATAAAATTTATAAAACAAAAGGAAAAATAATAAGAGGGCCTAGATGAAGACCTCCATAAGCCATCTGAGGCCAACTCTTAAGTTGAAAGCCTCTCTATGGTAGCCTAGAAGGAAAGAAAAAACTAAAGGAGAAAAAATATCCCCAGGTGAAAACCTTCTCTGAGGCGCTTAGGGTAGGCATGGAGGCTAAAAACCTCTACAGAGGCAGCCTACCTCTCTCCAAAAAAAATACAACTACAAGGAAGGAGTTCTTACACAATTTCTGCTAACATTTTCCTTTTGGTAGGAATCCAAATAATGGGAAAATCATGGTTATAGGGTAGAATACACATGTGTATTCCTCCATTGTTCCACATATACATTTCATTTCCACACTCTAAACTCACATACCCACCTCTCTCCGTCATCCAATGAACAAAAGACTCCAATTTTTCCTCCTCATTGTGATGGTACAGGAGGAACTTGTAATGTTATAAGAGGTCCTGTAATGCTACATGAGGATCCTATAAGGCTACGAGAGAAGGATCCAACGGGAACAAGAAACCAGAAAGACATTTTGTCCCTAGGAAATGCTAAGAGGGGTTCTCCACTGCCAACCCCATCAACCATCCACTCCATCTAGCAAAACAATGTCTCAAAAATTCCACTTTGTCATGCATCTAAAAGACATAGAAAATCCTTGTTTTCTATTATTATATCACCTACACCATGTCATCATGATCCTAATCCTATTCTCATGCCTTTCATCACATTCCCTCAACCTGACATGCAAAATTAATACTTTAAGGGAGGATTAATTGACTGCTATAGGAAGCAGACTTGTCTTGTAGTAGCATGTACTGTCACAATAGAAGTACTTGAATTTTGTTTCACCCACAAAGAACATAGTGGAGCCATATATATAGCAGAGAGGAGGCACATCATACTTAGGAAGTAGGCCATATACTCCACCAATAGCAGCTTGGACGTAGGGAAGGCATTTTCACACATAACAAGGTTATAAGTAAGAAGATCATCAAGTTATGAAGGCTTGAACAGAAAGAAGCTTAGGAAATCAACTCCCCAAATATCATAATGTTATGAGGCCTAGATTTAGCATGAAACCATCTTGAGCAATTTGGTCCATGGGTAGGGTGAGGTATGACAAACCTGACCTCTTCCTTGTGCATAAAATGATAAAATGTGTTAATGGTTGATAAAGCAGTTTTAATAGGTTGGAGGTGGCCAATGAACTTGGCCACCGTCGGGTAGTTAATTAAATTTCATTTTAATTCACCCATGCAACGTGGATATGTCAAATCAAAAGGTGTGGTTCTTACGAGGGGTAAGGTGATAATCATGAGGAGAGGGGTAATGATTAAAAGGTGTGGGGACATTGGTTCAAAAAGGAAACTCATATATGTTCCATGTAACCAAAACTATTTGAGCCTTTACCAAAAAGGGAATATTATGTGCTGTGTTTGACTCCATTTGTACCATCCATCATTTCAAAAGAGTAGTTAGAGCGAGGTCAGGCTATTGCTACCATAATTCCTAGGGTTCCACCGAAATGTTTCAACCTCTGTTTGCAGGTGGTATAGGAGGAAGCTATAAGAGGGTTTGAACTACTATAGGAAGGCTATGAAGGAGCTACAGGAGGGAATATAATGGTGAAATAGAGACACAGTGACCCAAAATTGTCTTCAATCCTCATGCACATACCAACTATTTTGAAAAGCAGTATGTGGCTTCCTCCTTCCTTGATTTCCATATAAGTACATGAGAAATTCTACCTAAATTTCATAACCTATAAAATAAAATTGAGAAGTAGGCATTTTTGAAGTTGTTTTTAAAGGATAAATAAGGGGCAGATAAAATGAGTTTGTTTGATATAAATTCTAGCATCCTTCTCCTTCACTGATAAAAATGAGGCTTAACATTATTTCTACCATGAAGATTTCTCTAAAGAAAATTGAATTCCACAACCAAGGAACAACATGAAGGGGTTGCATAATAAATGGGGGAAGGATTTAATAGAAGAGAACCCACAAACACCAAGAAAATTCACAAAAACCCTCCCATAGTGAACATTTTAGAAGGCATCAATGGTTGGGTTTCTTTGAATTGTTAAAAGGGCATGATGATGATATCACTCATGAATTTGCCATGGAATTTCATTATGAAGGACAGGATAGTGCCACCAATTTTGTGAAAGGATTGACCATCTCTTTAAGCAAGAAACTATAAGCAAAGTGACCACCTTACCCTTGGGAACTCGATGGAGTGAAGATGACAAAGTAGTGAGTGTAACAACTAAGAAAACATCTTTGTTCTAAAAGAAAAACTTGTACAATATGAGGATGGAGTGAGAAGGGAGAGCTTACCTTACCCCTGGGATGAGTTGGATTATCACGTCCTCAAATGTATATCTTGTGAAGGGAGAATGAGTGTGATATATTCCTAACATCTTAGGTTGCTCCATGAATTAAGATTCAAGGTAGAATTTCCTGTCCCTCAATGATGTAGTCTTCCCCATTTCTTCCTGAAAACAATCATTGAAATGAGACAAAATGTGAGGGAAGGAAAGCATCAAAACACATCCCACCATGGCCTGATCAAGTTAAGTTTTATGGATGCTTTGATCCACTTAAGAAACCCTGACCTATGCAATGATTTTGTGGACATGGACAAGGAGGTATTCATTGAAACCCAAGCAGTAACACATAGAAAAACACCGGCCTCTAGAATTGGAGTTAGGGGAGGAAAAGCAAAGGAAGAAGAGGCAGGAAAAACTTAGGAAGAATAATGAGAGAAACAAGTAGAAGGAAAAGAAATCCTTGAGAAGAATTCTAATACCCAAGGAAAAGAGAAGAAATGACATAAAATAAGTCTCTCTCTAGGGAATACAAAGCAAGAAGTGCCTACCACATTGACCACATTGATCACACCTCTGAAGCCCAAGAGGAGGTAGCCAAGGTTGGGTCCCCTATATTTCAAAACAAGCAAGAGCACTAGGATTAGATAGGGGAAACCACAACCTCCTTCAAAGGTTTGTATCACTATTGAGAAGTCACCTAGTAAGAAGGAAAAAGTGGGGCCTAGTGAAGGAAAATTTGAGGAGATTACCTCTCCTAAGGGAAAACTCAAACCACCTATTACATATGTGAGGGGGCCCACGACCAAGGTGATGACCTTCAAGAAACCCAAGACACAAACTTCCCTTGAGCAAGCAGAAAATGAAGAGCTACACGAGAAACAGGGGATGCTACATGGGAAATAGGGGAAGCTACAGGAGAAATAGGGGATGCTATAGGAGAAGAAAAAGGAGCTATAGGAAAGAGAATCCACCTCAAAAGTAGATGAAAAATGCCTCCAAGTGTTTCAAGATCCTGATCCAAAGCCGAGTTTAGGGTCCTACTATAAGGTTGTCGAAGGAGGTCGGATTATACCCCAGAAGTTCACCATACCACTCTTCTTTGAATTAGAAAACCAAAGAGGAAGGACACAAAGATGGATGCAGATTTCCAAATCCAAAAATGTAGAATATGTGGGCCTAATGGAGGAAAACATGAATGAAATGGGCAAGGAATTAAGTGAACTAAAAGTAAGGGAGAAGCTACAGGAAGAAAATAGAATACTAAAATAACAACTACATGAGAAGGAAACATAACTTACGACTATGAAATTCTTTCTATGGAGGCCATATAATGGAAGGAACCATCCAAACCCTATGCTCTTTTCCTCAAGTAGTAGTGGCTGCAATTTCAAATTAAGGCACTAGCACAATATGGGTCTTTTCCTTTCTAAGACTATAGGCAATTTATAGAGTTTTACAAAAGGATGAGTATGGAGGAGAGGGAAAAACTAGATGAGTTTTATATGAATAATTTGATCCTAACATATATGAATTTTTGGGAACCCATTTCACGATCAAGAGACATGAAACTCATGGAATCAACATCTTGGTTAACACATGAGAAGATAAGGGTTGAAGAGGTAAAGAAGTTATTGGAAAAGGAAGAGAAATAACCCTATACATCAAAGAAAAGTTGGTAAGCCCTGCAGGAGTCATCAACTATCATAACCCCATCTGCTCTGATTCTAATTTAGTGCCTAAGTAAACAGAAACAAAAGAACAATCCATTCTAAATTTTGAGGACACTGTTAGGATGTTAGGAACAGGGAGTCTACAATCTTGTTAGAGAAGATGGCATGCCTTACCCTAAAGTATGCAAATTAGAGATTATCACTCTCATGAAAGGGTAAGGAATTCATTGGAAAGAATCCAATTGTACAAAAGAATCATGCAAATCCTCAAAATCAAATAGATAGGTCCTAAAATGAGTGCACCTTTTCTATTGGGCTTACAACAAGAAAGAAACTAGGCAAAGAAATGAAAGGTATCGACAAAGATAGAGGCAAATGCAGGTTTTTATCGAGAGTAGGGAACACCATCTCAGGTGCATTGGGATATCAGAGAGGCTACCAAGGCCATGAATGAGCTTACTATTGATGACTGTTTGCTCAGAGGATGAGAAACACCTTTAGTAGGGGGGTGATGATGGCTCCCATTAATAGGTATATTTTTAGGCTCATTATGCTATCCTCCAACCCTTAGAATCATGATTTTATCACATTAATTTACATTGTGGGTCATAATACGCTTAACAAAAAGAATAAAAGGTTTTTGTTATAGTATGTGACCTAATGTTATTAAATTGTAGGAAAAAAAGCTTTTTTGAGGCATTTACTATGGAGGGGGTTAATGGAGACAACCAAGAGAAAATTGTTGTGTGTGGAGCATGATTGTTCAGAGGTCTTTGTTTCAGCCGGATGCATACCCCAGCAAGTTTTTACACCCCTCCACGCGGGGGGGTGTGGGGTGGACTTGTCCCCCCCGCGGGGGTCCGGGGGGGGTCGATCCCCCCCGGCTGGGGGGTCCGAGAGCCAGCTATCCCCTGGCGGGGGCTCGGGGGCAGCGCCCCCGAAGCTAAAAACAAATGTAAAATTGCCTTGTAAAAGTATACTAATTTCTAGTCAATCTGGGCCGTTCATTAGGCGGATGATCTGATGGAAGAACTTATGTTTATTTTAGGGTTTTTTTCCCTAGAAGGCAACCCCTCTCTTTGTATGAGGGTATTGTATTTGAGGCTATGAAATTGATGTGTATTCTGTGAGCGAGAAACAGAGAGGTGAGACTGTGACAGAAAACGGAGGATATTACAACGGATTTGCTGTAGGTTGTGTCTCTTCATTTTGCTGGATAATAGAAAGGAAGGACTGGCTATTCGGGGTGGACATAGCCCAAACTGGGTGAACCATGTATATCTGTGTCTTTCTTGTTTTATGCGTTCTCTGTGTTTATATTTCTGCAATATTTTATGTGTTCCATTGCTCCATAATATATAATTTTCTAACAAAAATATAGGAAGGCTTTTCCACCTAGTTAACTCTCTAACTTGGCTTGAGATCACCCAATCCTCACTCAAAATATCGAATTCACTAACAATCTAGTAACTCCAAGTGCATGTGAAGCTCAAGGAAGACCATATCAACAACTTATAAGGTATTAGAGGGATCCACTCCCATTTTCAAGGGAGTTTCCATCAACTACCTTTTTGCATAAATAAAATAGTTGAAAGGCTCATTAGGATTCAAAATTTTGATTAAGGTAGCAGTAGTTATTGAGCCCAAGGCTTGACCTTGTTATTGTTAACTTTCATTTGATGTATGAGACTACTATTTTATAGTAATGAGCAGTTTTTTATTGAGATGAATTTGATCTAGTTATAGAGGGATGAAAGCCTTGGATTTGGTCCCAACCGAGAGGCTTTAGTCACTCTGCTACATTTATGTCTTGTTCTTGTTTCCAAGCATTTCATGTGTGTATTTTGTTATAGTATATGTTAAGCTATAAAAACTTGTGATTTCAAGATTCCCTATCACCTCTTTTGTAGTGTTATGTGGAATTTTGCATAGATGGATAAACACAATTTCCGTAAGTGGGTAGCTACACTTAGAACAACAGATTTAAATAGTTTAACTTTTTTCTATAGAAGATAAATAAAACAAGGGACCTACTTGTTATATTCCGCTTCCCTTTGTCTCCTTTGAATAGATCCTGTCACTCCTTCTCGAGGTGAATCTGCTCGATAAGTACCTGCAATCATAAATAGAGGACAAAACCAATGAAAGAAAGGGATCTATCTACTATAAGAAAATGGAATCGAAATAATTTACACATATTATCATCATACATAAAGACAAAAATATGGGAAAAGATGTAAACAACTTTATTAAGTAAAAGGAAGAGTTACAATCAAAGAAGTCCAATCCCATATCACTCATCTAGCTTGAGTTCCATCCTTCATCACACCAAAAGAGCAACACTCCAAAAGCATAACAATACTTGCTATAATATCAAACCTCAAACCAATAGTCTCTCCTTAAAAATTATTCAAAGTCTAGCCCCTAATCACTATGATGAGTGCTCAATTTATAGGGAAATGGAGGTGGTTTTGTCATAAATTGGGCATCGAATGGCTTTCCAATTTGGGAGTTAGTTTCCATTCAGGAAGGGATGAGAGTATAGGAGGTTATTTGATTCATTCCCTATCCAATTTCGAGCTCATAAGAGAGGATAAGAGATGGTAATCTTCTAGAATGGTCTAGAATGAAAGAATATTCTGAGAACCCTATGAAGATTTCACTCAATCCCACCCAACATAGGTCAAAGTGGGCCTAGGTTCTCCATAGATCAGGATTGAATGAGCCTAAGTGCTCTGTAGCGTATTTACCCTTGACCAAGGCTGTGCTAGTCCCTCAAGGAGTCATTTCAAGATGTCTTCAGGCCAGGAAACTCTCAGGAATGATGGCATTCAATGCGATGACTTGTCTAGGGCATGTAGCAATTGAATTAGGGTTTGATGAGCCCCAAAAGTACTGATATGAATGATAGGAGTGATGTGCCCAAATAAAACTATAATAGTTGCACCCTAAATCATGAATTCGAAAATGATAATGTCGAGTGATATGATTTATGATGTGATGAGGAGGTTCCGAAGTGGATGGTGACCTGCATCAATTACAATACATAATATCATGATGTTTTGGATTTTTCATGAATCAATGAGGGAAGGCATACCCATGCTCAACATATAAACTTTCATTATGTGTACATAGATAGTCATCTATAGATATAAACCCATGATGGGATGACCATCAATGTAAAGCCATCGTACAGATGATTTAGTACTCTCCTAAAATCACATCTTGAATGGATGAAACTAGATCTGTGGTCTTCTATCTCTTCTAATTGTTCACTCGAGTAAGATTCTAGCCATGTGAATATGTGATCTGAAGTCGAACATGGGAATACACCGTCTAATTACTAGCCAATGATGTAAGTCGTTAACAGACGCGAGAGAAATCACTGATAATGATAATGATCCTCAAGGTAATGCAATACATTTTGCATGGTGTGAATCAATGTTTTGATGTCGAAGAGCATACAAAGTCTTTCGGTCAAAGGCTAATGATGTCAACGTATCGCTGGAAGCAAGAAACATGCCATTGATGTATGCAAGCCCCAAGGTAGTGAAAGGGTGTTTCTAAGTCAACTTCTTGGATAATGTGTTGATGTCGACAAGAAGTGACTTGTCGTAGGAGGGCCCTAATGTATCCCATATCAATGACACGAAATGAGTGTAATGATTTTTGGAGATGGAATGTGACTAATGACACAAGGTTCAGTAATGACAGTCATGAAAATGAAGGTTTATGACTATTGTAAAGGATGAATTTAACTAAGTGACTTCTCTTGAACATGTCGGTGACACTGAATGAATTGGCAGCATTAACCCAAAATAAAAGAAACAGATTGTATGATAGACCATAGGTATGATAACCATCAAGCAGGTAACCCAACCTAGGTAGTCATAGAGATGAAGTGAAAGTGTCATGTTTAAGAGCGACCTGCTACCATAAAGTGGTTTAACCCTTTTCCCATTTTCCCCAGTCCTTGCTGACCAATACCTCTTTATTTTTTATCAAGCTTGAGGAGGACAACATATTCTTGTTGTATAATTGCACCCTTCAGGTGAATCCATCGCTATGTGATGTTTTAATGAGTCTAGCGAAGGTGAAACTTGGTCTTGGCATGATGGACAAGTTTGCCACTATTTGATGTTTCAACGAGTTCAACGACAATGATAACTCAGTTCTTTTCATTTTTAGAGAGTTTGAAAATGGACAAAAAGAAAACTCCACAAGTTATTTTTCGTAGATTTTTTTCTCATGTCCGAAAAAGTGTAAAATAATAAAAGAGAGAACCTTTTGACCATGTTCGATCAATGTATTCCTTTTTCGTAAATAATCTACTCAGTCTAGAAAAGGGTTAAACTTATATTGAGTAGATGTCATTTCCAATCTATTAACAAGCTGAAAAGGACAAGAACTTGGAAATATTTTCATATTTCGAGTCTAAAAAGAGCTTAAAGAGGACTCCAAGGGGGTTCCTTTTTCGATGTTTAAAAGAGCTCAACAAAGAGATAAAAGTATGCTCTGTGGTCAAAGTGCAATTCACGATCATGCATGTCAAATTCACTGTATCAACTATAAATCTATTCAAAACAACACCAAACAAATCAAAAATACCTATTTCATTGGTAAAAATAGGTAAAGACTAAAGTTTATTCATTTAATGATCATGAAATAAACATAAAACAAGAATTTACCATGTCATTTTCACCGTTTGGTATTTACCATTCATTTTTGTGCTCTCAACCAATTTTTTACCTTGAAATTTAGGAGCTAAGTGCGAGAGATTCTGTGGATCATTTCTCATGAAATTTAGATCAGGTAGAATATATACCCCTTCTCTTTCTTTTCATGTCATTATTTTGCAGTTTCAAGAAATTTTTTAGTTTTTTAGGGCCCCTGGGGTTAGTATACTTTGCCCTAGGATCGATGCAACTTTCCACATCAAAGACTGTATTGTATAGCACCCAAACAGAAGGGTACATGCTCTGCATCACACTTTCTCCTGAACTGGGCTGTGCTAGGTGAGTTTCACAAATTTGTTTCACCTATTTGGCCCAAAATTTCTCCAGTTTTTTACATGAAATGGATCCTAACTAAGCTTCTGGTTTCATTTCAAGCTTTGATTGGATCAAATTATCTATTACTTGGAGAGAAAGAGAGTATGAAGAACAAGACATGGTTGTGCTAAATGATCCGAGTACTATTGATGCCCTCAAAAACTGTGGTTGCTCAAACACTTTAGGTTGTGTGGGATGAGGCAAGAATTACAACTATTGCAGTTCTTAGTTAATGCATGGGATTCAACAGATTAGGATTTTCACATAAGGGACAAAGTGGTCCTTATTATGATCGATGATTTTTACTTTCTTACTGAGTTTTCAAGACGTGGTGTCCCCATTTGTCTTTCAGGATTTTCCCGTGGGGGTGAATTGGTGAGGGACTACATTCCACAGTTTTTTCGGCCAGGTACAGAGCCTAGCGAGAATGGGATAGTAAACATTAGGCATGTACATGATTTTCCTTTGCGAACAATCCTTTTTAGTATCTTAAAGTTGGCAAGTAGTGTGACACTTCATCTGGCAAATAGATCATACATGCAATATGCGCTTGAGTGTCTTGATGTAATTGTATTCAACTGGTGTGAGGCCATACTTTCTTGAATGAAAGAGCATCTGAGAAAGGTAAAGAGTGGTAAGACGAAGAATTTTAGCTATGGATTGATGTTAATCACTTTTACCTTAGAGATAGTTCTATTGATGCAACCTCAACATGTAACACTGGGTGTAGTGGGTCCTAGAGATCCACAGATGTAGAGGTGGGCTGAATTGATGGCTAGATATGCTGGTCTGTCATCAATCAAATTTTCTACTGCATTCTTCTGTTGGCTCGTTTGACAACACATTGTCGTTGAGGATCATCCATACACAGGGATGGATTTTCGTGGGGATCCAGATTTAAGTTTACCAATGGGCGATCAATGGGGTGCTATATGTAAATTGCTTTTGACCAAATGTTTTTGATTTTTAAGTTTCTACATGTTTTGGTGTTTTTGATGTTTCCAGTACTAAACTAAAATTGTTCTCATTCATACATATGTTGGTACTATTCGACCTATGGGACATCAATAAGAGGCGGGTGGACCAGCACGAAGAAATGTTGGGAGAGCAGTTCTCCAAGATTTGGATTTGACCAAAACACTGGCAGAGTTGCAAGATCATATAGACGGGTTAACCCTTGGTATTCCCGATGTTCGAGTCAAGGAGTTACCTATGAGGCTGCAACACCATACTATTGGTGTTCCTAGCCATTGGATGAGGCTATTGCGCATAATAGCTCATGTTGTGACCTGTTATCATGAGCATCACTAGATCTACTTAGGATGATTTTTGTATGCATTTTGAGTTTTGAGGTCAGATTACCAAACATGTATTGGACATAAATTTTGTAAAAAATTTTAAAACATCTATCCATTTTTACGTTAAGAGTTTTTTATATATGGCTATGTGAAATCCTATTCAACTAATGATGTGAATTGAAAAATTAGCTTTACACATGTTGCAAATGTCTATTTAACACATATTTCACTAAAGAATCAGTTAATGTGTTAAAGTTTCTAGAAATATGTTGATATTGAATGTACTCAAAATTTCTTTCCAAAATATGAACTCTAAGGAACATATGATAAATTATTGGATTTCGGATGGTATAAATGTTTGTTAGTTGCAATATGACAAGTTGTGTGTCCAACCTAATGATGATTCAGTGAATGCCCAGTGAAATGCAATCAGAGAGAAGTTCGATCATTGCGCTATACTCAGTGATATTGTTCGTAGAATGAATGATACAAATCCCTTGAAAACTCACTAACTCGAAACTTGGAGTGAAAATGGTCCATGCTAGAGAAGACAGGTTCTGCATACTACGACTAGCACCATCAGTGTAACCAACAAACGATTCCAAAGATTCTGACATCTGTAACAAATGCAAAGTGGATTATAAACCACATAAAAACTCTAAAAGACATAATGACACACACACATGCAATTAAAGCATATATACGGTGATTTTACTACACTCAATTAAGCATAGTAACATTTGAGATACAACCTGTTTCTGGGCTGTGACAATGCAATTCCATCATAATCCACCAACTTGTAGGCACCTTTCTCCAAAAAATGCTTGACAATGTAAAGGCGCATCCATAGTGGTTCAAATTTTCTTGCTCCTAGTTTATCAACTTCCTGATTGTAAAGCAAGACCAACTCTCCTTTTGAGAAAATGTGAGGCTTGACATTTCGGTCATATTGCACCTTGATTCATTTCTTATGCGCTTCGTTAGCTAATCTAGCTTCACGACTGGTTTCATCTAGATGGACGAGTTCTAAGAAACACACTTCTTCATCGGAAGTGTCAGGTAACAGGTCAATCACAAGTTTAAGAGATGAAATTTCACATTGTATCGGTAATATTGCCTCCGGACCATACACCAATTGGATGGGTGTGAATCCAGTTGCATTCCTTATTGAGGTTCGATATGCCCATAAAGAAGAGTACATGATTAAATTCCAGTTTGGTTTACGAACCCCTATCATTCTTTGAGTCATTCGCTTAAGGACTTTGTGATGGCCTCAACCTATCCATTAGCTTATGGATAATGAGGATTAGAGCTATCATGTGAAAGTCCTAACTTGGAAGTTAACTAAGTCATCATGTGACTGTGAAATGTGACCCATGATTTGTAACTATAGCCTGTGGTACAGCAAACCGGGAAACCATGTGGTTGAAAAAGAAAAGTGTAGCCGTCTCACTATTGTTGTTTAATGTAGGCATCGCCTTGGCCCATTTTGTGAAATAGTCAACAATGACTATAATGTACCCATTCACCCCAACCGAGTGAGGGTTACATGTCATGAAGTCAATGCCCCATTTTGAAAATGGTCCAACAGTGAGGACTGGATGAAATGGTGTAGGTGGGAATCTAGCTTTATGATCATAGATCTAGCATGCATGATAGCTTCTGACAACAATAATGCAATATTTAAATGTGGTAGGCTAGAAGTAACTAGCACAGATAATCCTTTGTGCAGTAGCATAACCAGATAAGTGTCCACCACAAGCACATGAATGGAAATCATTCAAAACTTTCTTGGCTTTCGTATGTGTGAGGCACCTTCCTAAAATCGTATCGATACCACGATGGTAAAGAGTGTCTCCAATGATCAGATAATATTTGGCTTGGCAGCGGATATGTCGTTGTTTTGAGTGAGAGGTATCGGGCTGAAAAGTTTGGGTCTAGAGATAAACCAGTATATCTCCATACCACAGGTCAGATAACGCAATTAGGAATAGAGACTCAACCAGAATTGATGGTTATGATGTTGAATCAATGGCATTCGAGGGAAGGTCGCAAAGAAGCTCGACGAAAAATAGAGATTTCTTTGATTTGGATTTGATAAATTCCAAATCAAATTCCTATAAAATGACGATCCATTTTGAGCATTTTCCTCCCAACAATTGACGTGAAAAAATATGTGTCATAGGGTTGCAATCTCAAATAATAGTGGTCTTTCAAAGTAGGATGTAGTGGTGAAATCTCTGTACAACTTGAACAATAACCAAACCTAACTTTTCAACGTAAGAGTATTTAAATTTTGTATCATTGAGATTGCGAATCAAATAATATATCAGATGTTCAATCCCATCTCCTTCTTTGACTAAAACCATCACAATGGTTGTATTTGCTGCAGCGAGATACAGGAAGTAGTCATTTTGATAATTCAGGAATACATTAATGACGCTTTAATCAAGGTATCTTTAAAAGCATCAAAGGAAGCTTGCGCATCCTGATCCCAATGGAAGGGTATCCCATTTTTCAAAATACATGTAAATACTTTAGCCATTTCAGTATAATTGGGAATGAACCTCCTTAGAAAGTTAGCCTTCCCTTGGAGTCTCTGTAACTATAGTAGATTGGAAGGTGGAGGCAAGTCAAGAATTTCCTGAACCTTAATATTTTCAAGTCGAATTTCTTTCTTAGACACTACGAAAGAAAGAAAACGACCAGAACAACCACAAAACACATGCTTATGTGGATTGAATTGTATTTTATGGTGTTAAAACCATAAAAATATAGCTCTCAAATGCTCCGGGTGATCAGTCTGCTTTTGCCAATGAGAAGGTAAATCATCAAGGTATGGTTGAACAATGTGTTTGATGTCATGGATGGCATAGTTCATTTCAATGTAAAAAGTGGCCCCAAAATTCTTCAAAGCAAAAGGGAGTTTCCTATAAGTGAATGTGCCCCATGGACAAATAAAAGCAATTTTAGATTGGTCCTCTGGGTGGATATTTATCTGATTATGGTCGAACAAGCCATCCATAAATGAAAATATTTCACATCCATTACATTCATCAATAATATGGTCGATAAAGGGATTGGGGTAATTTTCTTTTGGACAAGCCTAATTAACATCCCTATAATCAACGCACACTCATATTGTCCATTGTTTCTTCATGACAGGGATAATATTTGAAACCCAATCAGTAAGAGGAACATGGTATAAACCAAAATGCAAAAGTTTTTCAACTTCTGTTTTAATGGAAGAAACCTTACTTGGATGAATAGGATGGAGGAGATGTCACACTGGTTTGACATTAGCATACATTTTCATTTCATGTTCAACTATACTAGATTCAATATCTGGCATTTCCTCATATGACCATGCAAATATATCTTGGAATTCACAAAAAAGACCACGATAAATATCAAGTTCTGATGGAGAACAAGATTTACCAAAATGAATGTTTTCTACAATTTTAGGTTTGCTCAAAATATTGATAGAAATGGTTTCTTCGATATTTGACAAGTTTCTCTCAGAATCTACTGTATCTATAAAAACAGAATTCGAAAGAAAATCAACAACTGAAGGGTGATTATGTTCATTTGAAAAATCTTCTATGTGATCTAGAAGATTGGAATGATGATGAGAATATTCCCATAGATCTTCTTTTGTCATCATTGATTGGATGATTCCTTCATCAATAGAAAATATACGTGAAAACGAATCAGAGGAAGTACCATATTCTAATGAATGATATACCCATATAATTGGAAAAGATGTATTTGGGTTCGTCATGCAAGCCAGAAGGATTGATTGCTATGTAAGCTCAATGGGGCTTAGCGGCATGATTTCATCACTACTATCAACTTCAGAACTGTTGGTTATCTTCCTTACATCAAATGAAGTGGAAGATATCATGTTGCAAGTCTCAACTTTTTCCACTTCTGCCATGTTTGATGTTGATGTTAGTGAAAAAGTACCCATTAGGGAAGAATCCTTAAAGAGACCTACACTAATGTTTTGAAGAGATAGCGGGGGTCCGTGAACTAATGGAATGCTTCCAGTAGCCTGTGAAGTATAGGAGACGAAAGCGAGTTGATTTATAAATGTGATTCCGCCTTTATGAGGGAATGAAATCATACGAAATTACGTAAACCACAACAACCATTACATAAACCCACGATCTTCCTAAAAAGATGTTGTAGCCAAGGGGTCCATCAATGACCTCAAGTTTAACAATTATTGTTTTACTCCCTAGTTCAATTTGAAGATTACTCAAGATTCCACAAGGCATATATGTGCGACCATCAAAAGCTTTTACCATTGTTGGTGAACGTGACAAAGGTGGTGGGCCAAGTGTTTTCCAACAATTCATTGACATAATACTAGTATATGCTCGCTTGTCAAGAATGGTTCAATGAATAAGTTTATTCAAGGAATTTACTTGAATCAAGAATGCTAATTGTGCTCGTAACTGTTGTGTATAACCTGCATGGTTGAAAACCACAAGATTGGAACCCATTGGATAAATTCCACCAATTGCTGACAACAAAGCCTGCTTCTTGGAGGGACAATTTTCAAGCACCTCAAGCGTCGACATAGTAGAAGGTGACTAAACCAAATCTTATACTATGTTATAGTTCTGTGCTACTCGAGCTTGAGGGTTAAATGTTGACTTATGTACAACTCCCTTATGTGGTTTTATTGTTAACTATGGTGCAATAGGTGGTGGAATAGGATCAGACAAAGCTGAAGTAGAAGGATTAGGTTGATCAGTGGCTTGGCTATTCGATGACGACGGTGGATTTCCATAATATTTACTTCGTTTTGACACCAAAACACCAATTTTAGGCTTAGAGGCAGATAGCATAAGCACTTGGGAAGTGGAAGCATGATCTCTAGCAACCATATGTGTCTTCGGGTTCGAAAAGGTTCAGTCAACACTGCGGATGTAATAGTGGTCTTAAGATGCTTTAATACTTTAGAGCAGTGAGGAAAATATCACATAAAGTGCTCATTGTTATAGATTAAACATGGGTAACGAGGTTTCCTAGCTGAAGGAGAGGAATCAAATGATTTCTCTTGAGGGGGGATTATTTTTTTCTTCTTGTTTTTCCCATTCTCCTTGCTTCCTGGTTACTTTTCATTCTTGCCCTTGTCAGATGACACGATGGTCTACCTGCCATTAGTGTGCTCAAAGAACCAATCACACTGTCACTGGCATGAAAGTCATTACTCAATGGTGGTGGAGGAATAGTATAAGCTGGTATGGGTGCATTCGAGATCTTGTCATAGAGCGTTCCAGACTATATATAAATAAAGTCTAAATATTGGGCACGAGCAATTACTTGTTGTTTAGTAACAACTCCACCTTTTGCCACATCCTTAGCGATAGATGGAAACAAGGAATTTATAAACCACTCAACTAAAAGTTGATCAAGAACATAAGTTTTGACCATTCAATGACAACGCCACTCATGAATATGATAAGAGATATGAGTAGAAGTAGTCTGTTTAAAGTTGGTCAATAGTTCCATTCTAGTTTCATATTGTATGGGTAACTGGAAGTGGGTTAAAAATGTGGTAGCTAAGGATTTAAAGTTATCAAAAAAAGCTTTTGGTAACTCAGTGTACCACTTTGCAGCCGGACCAATAAGTCTTTTATGGAAAATATGTAGTCTAATTGAATCATCATTGAGGGAGTTTGATGAAAACCACAAATGAAAAGTCGTAACATGCTTGGGTGGGCTTCTCTAGGGTTTCCATTGAATTTCGAAATATCAGAAGGTAATTTATGGGGAATCACCAACAAACAAGGTGCGTAAAGAATCGGATCATTGGTAAGCCTATTTATATCTTGTAATTCAAGTGTTGCAACAAAAGGCAACTGTCTATTGAGGTTAGGTTGATCATAAACAAGGTAAGATGGGATTGCCTGGGCAATAGGACTTTGCATACCAGCATAAGGCATCTATTGCTAGTAACCTTCATAGGGGTAAGTTTCTTGAGCAAATCTGGTATAAGGTGGTTGTTGAGCACCAAGATACATTTTCTATTGTCCAAACCCAACATAGGCTTGTTGACCAGTACCTGGGTAAAATTGTTGTTGAACAAACACAACATAGGCTTGCTGAGCAAGTCCAGGATGAGGTTGGTACTACTAGAATTATTGTTGTTGATATTGGGGCTGCTAAGGCTATTGGAGAAACTATTGTTGATACAATGGTTGTTGATTTAAAAGTTGTTGCCCACTAATGTAAGCTTGACCAGGTTGTGAATACACTAAACCAGTGTACGTCTGAGTCATTCAAGTAAAAGGTAAACTGGCCTGAGGTTATTGGACTCCATGCACAAACGGTTGTTGTAAAACTGCCTGCGAAGGCTAAATCTATAAACTTGAAACTTGGGGTTCTGAGGTTGAAGGACCAACTTGCACAGGTTGAGATAGAACTAACTGAGCTTGTGACTGTGGTAAAGCTGTAACAACAGGTATAGTAGGTATGGATGAGAGAGATTCCATAGGTTGTGATGGATACCCAAGCCTTGTTGAACGGGCATTGTTGGATGTTGCTGACAAACAATCATTCCAAGCTGACCTAGAGACGATGACATACCGCAATATGGTTTCCCCCCTGATAATGGAGGATAAGGAGGTTGTGCATATCATTCTTCATATGGGGGTAATTGAGTGTAAATCAAATACATTTGATGGTAACTAGATGGACCAGCTTGATATTGACCTGAAGGGTCAAGTTATTCGGTATCCGTTAATGAAGAACCAAATAAAATTCGTATAGAGGACATGGGTGAAGACGAAGGGCTAGAAGCAACACCTAAGTGGGTTCTAGATAAAGATTGGTAACCTAGTGGGATGAATGAAACACCATACAAACGTGACTCAGGTGTTGTAGTAAACATGGAAGAGGTAGCAACAGAAGGTTCTGTCGTAGCTATAACAGATGGTACAGTATGGGATGTTGACTCTACCATAGTGAAATGTGAAAATAAATTTCCTAATGAATCAACGAGTGTTTGAAAGCAATTAAGATCAAAATGAGCAGTAAAATGAGGAGTATGAGGATAAAGATAAATCTCGGTTCCAAAATGAAATGGAGTTCTGGGTGTTTCTTCCTTAGGTTCCTCTTCAATTGAAATCAAACGAGGTCGAATGATTTCACCATCAGGTCCATAATATATTTCTGATATTTGTTTTTGACGTAAAGGGGAAGTGTCGATAGTTATGGATGTATGAGGATATACTAGTTTATCTCCTTCCAGTATGGTAACAACTTCTTATTGTTAAACTACAAGATCCAAGTGTTCTGGTAAAAGAACAACAGGTTTAGGTTGGGCTTCTTGAACAACTTCTGGCTTAGAAGTAACTTCTGATTGAATAGTGATAGGTTTAGGATCAATTTCTAGTTGAACAAATTCAGGTTCAGAAGTAATTTCTTGTTGAACAACTTCAGGTTGAGAATCAACTTCTCGTTGGACAACTTGGGTTACTGTTTCACTAGGTTCACTTCTAGTGTCCTCAGGTAATTGTGGAGAAACACTTCAGTAACAGATGTACCAATAATTCTAGGAGTAACTGGAGTCATAGTACTTACCGATACAGGTGTTTCTGGTAATTCATATGAAGAACCAGAAGTTCGTGAAGTAATGGATTCAATCAAATGGGACCGCATGGACCGAATAGGTGTAACTTTAGGCAGTAAAGGTGGTTTACTCGCTATCCTCCATGAATGATGGGGTAAGGGTTGATGTTGCTCCACGATTGCTGATTGATTTTATTACAAAAAAGAAATAAATAAAAAGGGGCAAGCTAGGCAAAAGGATTACCAAGCAACTTTGAACTGCAAAATACCTTCCAGCGAACCGAGAAGTACAGGCAAGCAATCTCCCCAAATTTTGTGTTCGGTGTATCAAAGTGTACAAGGCGACCGACTTGGTTACCTAAGGATGGATAGCAACCTTATGTATTCCTCCCACATATACCCGGAATTACATGGAGGCCCAATCCATGTTAGTGTTGTCTAATGCGAAAATGAACCATGAGAGCATTCCTTTATACTTTACGTATTGTAACACTGGCCTATATACCCGAAGGTACGTGGACGAGCTACGATATACTCATGTACGTGCAATGAGGTATCAAACTCATAATGTATCATAGACAAGTTAGTGACAACTGCTATGTTTTATGATGTCGGAACACATCTCTAGCCTAGAATCTCTAATTTTTTTGTGTTAGGTGACAATGCTCCATTAGGTTAATTGAGATTAGTTTTAATTCGATCTTGATTAAGAGTTTGTCATTCAAGTTTCACCGCGTGATTTCTTTGAAATTCATAGAATGTAACTAATATGATAAGCATTCTTTTCATTCAATTTGAAGAATGAAAACCTTGACTACAAGGGATAGAGAAATCAAAATGTTTGATCAAAGAACAAAGAGCACATCTAATGCAATTTCCCTAAACTATTCACATAAGTACACACAACTTTTCAATGCATGATGCAAGTTTTTATTTTCAATTTCCTTAATGTTGAGATGAACAAAAGGAAATTAATGCACATACAATCAACCAATCTTTTTGCAAGAACGAAGACTTTAAGATAGTTCCTTTTCGAAAGAAATGAAGACTTATACGACACTTTGTTTTCAGCAAAGTTTAGTCGACTATAAGCTAACTTTGATAATGAATTGATAATGATAAAGAAATCATTTAAGAAACACTAAAAAATCAAGACCAAAGTAGGGCTAGGAAAGAGAAATACAAATTGATTTTAGAGACAACAATCATTGATCTTTCAGCAAGCAGAAACAGAAGGAAATTTGGAAAAAATCAAACCAATGTTGGGATTTTTGACCGAAGGAGGATCAGCGCAGCACTGAATCAGAGACAATGCATTTCAAAGCACTATCATCAAGCCAAGTGTCCTCTACAGCGCACTGTGTCTTGACCAAGCCTGTGCTAGTGCCAGAGAGGTGATTCAGGGGAGATTCAAGAACAATTTTTGACCAAAAAACACTTCAAAAAGGCTGAAATAAGATCAATGGAGGCAAGTAAAGTCTACTAGGGTGTACTAGGATGAAGATAAACTACTCGTAATGATGATTGTTCCCCAGTATGGTCACCAATTGGTTATGTGGAATTTTACATCTACAGATAAACACAACTTCCCTAAGTGGGTAGCTACACTTAGAACAATAGATTTATAGAGTTTAACCTTTTCCTATAGAAGATAAATAAAGCAAGGGACCTACTTGTTATCTTTCGCTTCCCTTTGTCTCCTTTGAATAGCTCTCGTCACTCCTTGAATTGAATCCACTCCATAAGTAACTGCAATCATAAAGAGAGGACAAAAACCAATCAAAGCAAGAGATCTATCTACTATAAGAAAATGGAATCAAAAGCATTTACACATATAATCATAATAAATAAAGACAAGAATATGGGAAAAGGTGTAAGCAACTTTATTAAGTAGAAGGAAGAGTTACAACCAAAGAATTCTGATCCGATGTCACTCATCCATCGTGAGTTCCATCCTCCATCACTAAAAGAAAAACACTATGACAGCATAACAGTACTTTCTATAATCTCAAACAACAAACCAACAATATCTCATTACAAATTCTTCAAAGTATAGCCCTGATCACTATGATGAGTGCTCAATTTAAAGGGAAATGGAGGTGGTTTTGTCATAAATTAGGCATTGAATCGCTTTCCAATTTTGGAGTTAGTTTCCATGGAGGAAGGGATGAGAGGATTAGAGGTTATTTGATCCATTCCCTATCCAATTTCGAGCTCATAGTAGAGGATAAGAGGTGGGAATCTTCTAGAATGGTCTAGCATGAAAGAATATTCCCAAAACCCTATGAAGATTTCACTCAATCTTGCCCAGCGTAGGTCAAAGTGGGCCTAGGTGCTCTGCAAAGTAGTCTTGAATGGGCCTAAGTGCTTTGCAGTGCATTTACCTCTAACCAACTCTACACTGGTCCCTCAAAGAGTCACTTCAAGATGTCTTCAGCCAGGAAACTCTCAAGAATGATGGAATTCAATGTGATGACTTGTTGAGGGCATGTAGCAACTGAATTAAGGTTTGATGAGCCCTAAAATTAGTGATCTTAATGATGGGAGTGATGTGACCAAATAGACTTTTAACATGTAGGAAGAGTGATTGGAAGGATTTATAGACTTTTAACACGTAGGAAGAGTGAATGGAAGGATTTACAATCTTAGTGCAAAAACATTCGTTTATGATTTCTTAGGAATAAATAGATGTTAATTATCCTTTTGCGTGATTCTCTTCTGCAACTTTAGAGTTAGTTTAGTTATCACAATACTGTTGTGAAATAGAGCATATGTTAATCAAATTCAACTCATATTTTCCACCACTTTTTATCTCACTATGTTATTGATCATTTGATGCATGTATTTGGCGAGTTTCAGGCTTGTGATTGATATGCAGGTGTGGGAGCACCTTTTCATCTCCTCTTTGACTTATCCATCTTCTCCCTTTACCCTTCAGATGGCTCTCATGTTTTGTTTCCATAGTCGTTTTGTTTAGGTAATTAAGGACACCTTGGTCATCCACCTTGGTGCAAGACCTACCTCTAAGAGGTCATGGTCTTGGATACGAGGCTTTTGAAACCTAAATTCACTCATTCCTACCTTAATCATATATCTCCTACCCTCAAAGCACAATCTCCACCATCAAAATGATCTTACAACGTGTCCTATAGCAATATAGGCCCTCTTGTAGAAATATAGGACCTCATGTAGCAACACATGTAGCAGGACTGTACCACCATTTTACCCCACCTCATTTCCTCTCCACTTCAACCTTAGTTTGGTTAAGATGAATAATGACCCCCAAATTTTTATTTTATTATCTAGAGAAACTCTTATACCACTGCAACATCCTCTTTTCCTCACTGCAAAATTGAGTAGAATTAGTGTTTTTAGCTCACAAGCATGTTACAAGTTAGATTTATTCTTTTTCAAATGTAAATTATATCAATGATACATGAATGTAGGTTATTGATTTGAGGAAATGTGAAAAATGTATTTGCTTTACTTCTGCAAGGAGACTAGCTCTTCTTCTCTCATGTAATGTTAATTAGCATCTACAAGTTGAATGAATGGCATTTTCACTTTCATTGTTAAAATTAGTTTCATCAGGAGTTTTCACTATAGTTAAGCTTGAGGAATGGTCTTTGAACACCTTGATATGATTTCATGGTTGATGGTGGCACTAGAATAACCTAACATACTATGCACACAACATTGTCACATCTGAGTTTGTATGAACCCCAGGTTACTAATTTAAGTTGAGGAGCCATTGAAAGTTGCAATAATTTTGGTGCAATACCAAGGCCCGCCAATTTCCAAGTATAAAAACCACTTCAAATCAATCAGAGAGAAATTATGCTCCAGAATCAAGCCATCATGTAGGTTAAAGTGAAATCTAATCACTTTACACCAGAGGAGGCCATTTTGGAGATGGAGGAAAAAACGTGAGAAGAATTTGCAATTTTGTTCCAAGAGGAACAAAACTGAAATGAAAACACCGAGGATAGTGTTTATTTAAAATGGGGATGAGATGTAACACCCTTATGGTTCTAATTTTTAAGCATTTATTATTTTTATACATTGAACTATTATTGGATTTAATAATGATGGAAGCCATGAGGAGACTTATGTGATGATATAATTATTTTATTATTATTTGAGTTAATAAATAAATTTCTTGAAAATATTTAGAAAAGAGAACTATAGTATAGAAGACGTCTTTGCAGCTTAGGAAAAAGTGGTTGGTGGTCAAGTTCACATGATGGACCTTCGCTAAAATCCTTCATAAAAGTCACCAGGAGAAAATAGTTAAAATAAATTAAATTAACATAATGCCAGAGAAAAATTATGTTAATCATATAGGTGGAGAGAAATACCAAGTAGGGTGGAATAAAGAATTGCTGGAGAGGAAGATATACTTCAAAGAAAAAAAAAAAATTGAAAAAAATTAAACGAAAAGGTCGACACAAATGGCTAGCAAACCTTAAAGTAGAATGCTGCTAAAAATCTATTGGGAGGTAAATAAATAAAATAAACCACATAAAAATCAAAGAGGTTGTTGATTCCAGAGAGGAAGAAAATCTTTGCTGTGGGGGAACTGGAAGAGCAGTTCATGGTTGGGTGGAATGTGCTTGATTCCTAAATATTCCCTAATACTTGGATGATGGTTAGATGAATTGTAATTTTTTATTCTATGATTTATTATTTAATTTACTATTGGTACATGCATCTAATATCTCATATCTTCTCTGTCTATGTTTCAATAAAACATCACATGGGCATGATTCTCTGAGCAAGAGAATCTCATGCTGTGTTATTCTCATTCTTATCAGTCGCTATCTAAATCCTTCATATAATATAATAAAATAACTATCGTGCACTCTCTTATTTTATTTTTTGTTCCGCGATCGACGCTGCCAATAATTTCAATCATTTTCACGGTGTCACCGCTTTTGTTTTGAACATTTTAAAAGAAATATGGGTGAAGCTAAGTACCATGAACAATTATGTTCACATCAAATTACGTTAAGGGAAATGTTATATTCCATTAAACATTACATGTGGATACTGCAACTAATATAGTTTTTAGTTTCCATATTCTTAAGTTTATCGTACTTCATAAATTAATTATCGAACCATTTTATATTTTTATTTCTATTATGTAACTAGGATAATTTTATATCTTATTCTGCATATATATATTTATTGAGTATTAAAATTATTTTCTAGTGATATCATGATATAATATTAATAAGTTGATAGATAAAAAATTAGTTAATTAAATCGATAAATTTAATTAGAATATTCCTAAAACGATATAATTACAGATTTCAACTGATATTCCAAAAGAAAAATATAACATCTAATTTTGTATTCATCTCACTTTATTTAATTTTCTGAAATCACCAGCTCTATGGCTCTATTTAATTTAACATATTTTTGGAACACTTAAACCTGAATTATATAATTTTCGAGTCAACATCATTATGGTTGGAATTAATATCTGAATTATATATATATGGATTTATATAAATATTATCTGTATAATTTCATATGGACAATAACCAATTTAGAGTCATATATATATATATATATATATATATATATATATATATATATATATATATATATATACACATATATATATACACACATATATATACATATATATATATATACATACATATATATATATACATATATGTATACATACATATATATATACATTTATATATATATATATATATATATATATATATATATATATATATATATATATATATATATATATATATATACACACACAGTTTTAAGTGGTCTCAATGTCTTATTAGTCCTCATACATGGGACTATTAGTAATCTCTTCTAAAATTAAACTAATTTTTTAGTTATTGTTGGTTAATCTATCTCATGGGTGCAATGATTTTGGCCACTAACAAGATTTTCAATATCATTTCTTGGTTGAAAGGATTTACGTGATTGATATTTTATGTACAGAAACTAATGTTGACATTATTTTATTAGAATTAAATGTTTTGTTTAGTATTATATATAGGTTGTCCTATTCTCCATACACCACACCACATGGCCATCTCCATGTAATGGCCGTGCACTACTTTCTTGTAGTGGCCATTTGCTACTTGTGAATGGTTTGACAAGCTGCATTTTGTGGGTAAGTCGTTTCAAGCATGGCCTTCTTTTGTGCCCTAAGTAGCTTCTATGCATTGTTTATAATGTTCACATTTCCTTTAAGTTATCCTTTCACCCCTCTCGTTCTATTCCTTAGCTGCTCGATAGGCCCAATTGTCTACCTACAATTTTCTACAACCCTGGTATGATTGGGCTTCACTACCAAGAATGCCTCTAGTAACGAGACCATAGACCATGCCACATGACCATGTGCATGTAATGGCCATGTGCTACTTGCATGTACTCGCCATCTTCTACTTGTGAATGGTTTGACAACCTACACTTTCTAAGTAGGTGGTTTCAAGCATGTCCTTCTTATCCATCTTGCAAGAGCTTCCACTACTATGCGGTGTCTAGAGGGTTCACATTTCCTTTAAGTTATCCTTTCACCCCTCTTATTCTCTACCTTAGATTTTTAATAGGCTAAATTTTCCACCCACAATTTTATACAACCTTGGTATGATTGGGCTTCACTACCAAGAAGGCCTCTACTAAGAAACTCCCAAAACAAAAGGCACAAGGGTTATTCACCATATTTTGTGATTTGCACGTATTAGTTGTGAAAAGTTCCTCTATGTCGTGCAATAGTTTACTTCAGTGCCCTGCAATAGCTTACCTCAGTGGCTTGCAATAGCTTCTGCTCCCTACAAGTTTATGCTCCCTACAATAACTTGCATCAATATTTCTTACCTGCAAGTTATGTTTTGAAAAGTTTTTCCCTTTTCCCCATTCCTCTATGCCCTACAATAGCTCCAATTCATGTGTTTTAGTTCTCCTTTATGGGTACCAAAACTGAATGAATAGGAAAGACGTGAATGAAAAATCTCAATCAATTTCACTAGTAAGTGTACTAGAAGTGCGCCCTGCATCTGTAAATGAATTGCTACTAGTTACTAGTAGTACATACATATGTTGCTGCAAAAAATCTATTTTTTTTAAATATTCCAAATATTGTATCGGCCTAGTTTTATACATGCCTTATAGTTAGATACCTCACTTACCTTCTAAACATTGTAGAACTCGTCCATTCTTTATAGTAGGGTTTTTTGATAGGAGCCTTTATAGATAAAGGCTACCATTTAGGCCTTCACACCCTAAAGAAGTACTTTAAGAGAAAACATTTAAAGGTTCCTTCCACTTACAACAAAAGGCACATGTTTTTTATCATAACATTGTACTAGAATGATCCCTTTACACTAGTTATAGAGAAGTAGAGAAACAAAATAAAGCATCAAATATGAAACAAAATACCTTGATGCGTTCATATTCCTTCACTGCACAATTTCGTGGCCCCTTTTTTAATTTTATGGTCTCCTTTAACTCCTCTATTCTTTTTTTCCTTGTCTTTTCACCTACAATATTTTTGATGAGGTAGTTATATTTTTAACTTGGGAATTCATAGAAGGGATGCCAGTTAAGAGGGTTTGTACTATTAATAAAGAATTTTCGTATGTCTAAAAAGGTTGTGTATACAGCTTCCATAAACCCAAGGTACTCATGAAGCTTATCTTGAATATGTTGTGTACAACTTGCATAAAACCAAGGTACTCATGAAGATTATCCTGAAATGTTTAGGCAAGCCATAATTTAGATATTAAAGAAAAGAAACATAGGATAGGTATTTAAATTTTCTGAAAATGGCATAATGGTTTTTACATGAATTCAAAATTTATTTGTTTGATTGAATTTTAGAAGTAGATACCATATGTTTAAGTGATTGTGCATATGCTTCTCAATAGAATTGGTTTGTTTTCATTTTATTGGCAATAGGAGATCATGAGATAACATATGAGAAAATCATAAGTTTACAGACATTTAAAAAATCTCTCTAAATGGGAAGGTGTGGGGACCATTAAGATTAAAACCTTTAGAGAGAATTGAAAACATATTTTTCTATACAATGTAATAATTTTGCAAAACATTTTCAAATTTAATGTTCAACACAAAAACTTATGCATGCGTTTATAACATATCTATAAATTTTGTGGATTGTGACTAAATGTTACACAATATAGAAATATCGTTTTAACATATTCCATTCCAGAAGCATTTCATCGATGGATATGCAAGTTCATCTGCCATTATTAATGTTTCATATTCCACTATAGATGGAACTGAATCCATTGTACGTGTCTTTTCAGGAATTGTTCCTAGGTTAATAAAAAAGGCACCTATGGGCATTGGGACTAACTTTAATGTTGTTGGCACTCGTTCCGAATATGTTACTAGATCTTCTACCAAGTAACATAGCGACCAAGCTAAACCAACCCTAGGAATGATCATTATATCTAAAACATCCATTCTGTATGTAAGTCTTGGGCCACTGATTTGTCGTCATTCCACTGTTATTTACAATCATCCTTTTAACCATTTGTTCCATTTTTCATCTGTTGCTTACCCCATTTTCCACAGGATGCCATGAAAACTTCATAAATATTCCCAACACTCAAACTGGTTAATTGTCATACATTTTCTTTTCTTTTAATGAATTAATTAGGATTATGTTTGGTTTTACTAGTGATGGTTTGGCCAGTTCAAGTTTCTACAGCTCAGTCCAATTTATGTAGCTCTCTCCATGGTTAAGGTAGAAGCACCACTCTAGAAGGAAATATGACACTTGGACTTGGTTTCTAGAAGCTTCAATATGGATTTGGATTGGTCAAATTCCACCCAGCTTGCACTTGTGGACCTCTAACAAGAGATTAGAGGAAAAATACAACAATTTTGAATAGCCATCTTCAAATGCATTTTCTGAGAAAATGAAAATGAATTTTGAAAAACGAAAACATGGGTTTATTTCAACACGAGCCCAATGAGGATCTTGGTGTGAATTTTCCTCAAATTTCTTACCATTTGAGATATTCTCGGGGTTCTTTGGAGACGTATTTTGAAGATTACGTGAGAAAACGATTTTGTAATTTCACAGTGAACACCGAGTGACCAAAAACATTGGAACAAGCTGTTATTTAGTGAATTTATGGCAGGGATATCATTCTTATCATAATTGGTCCAATGTTTGATCCAAGGATCCATCAAATAATATTGGATTTTATTTTCAAAGCTGTTATTTAGTGAATTTATGGCAGGGATATCATTCTTATCATAACTTGTCCAACGTTTGATCCAAGGATCCATCAAATAATATTGGAATTTATTTTCAAAACTAATATATAAATATCTCATGACTAGAACTTAAGCAAGAAAATTATGAGTTTGTTAATTTCCTAAAAACTCTATAAATTGCAGTCTCTTTGACGGTAAGAGATATCATATATAAATGATGGATATTAACTTGTAATTGTTGTTTCTATTTGAAGAATAAGATCTCTTTTTTTTTTCCCAGTGAATTTAATCTCTGATCACGCACAACATTGGATGAAATTGGCAATTTGAATCAAGTGATCTAAGTTTAATATTCCTCACCCTCATCAGGAGGGCCCCTTGTGAAGTTTTGAGACAATATGGTTTTCATTTTAACTTCATTTTTTTCAGTATTTTCTTTGATTTAATTTTTAATCTATTTATATGTTTGAATTCTATGTTTTCAACATAGTTTGCTTACATGCTTTCTGTCTGTTATAGGCTGAGTGTTCAATATAAACATTAAAATTCAAAAACACTTTCCTTGAATTATTATCTTTCATTTTCATTCTTGTTGTAGTCATAATTATATATATATATATATCGGCTATTCTCGATAGAATACACACATTATTAATCTTTGGAGACTCTTGAACTTGAAATTTTGTCAACAAATCATTTTTTTTCACTACTTTCTATAATAGTTTTCAATTCCAAGTTTTTAGAATAGTTGTGCTTTCAATTTGATAGTTATATTTCATTTCAATAGTTTAGATTAAATTTATTTTAAGTCTCATAGATTAAACTTAGAGTAGAATTGTTTTACAATTCATAGAATAAATTTCCATTTTCAAGTTGGTTAGGTAGATTTGCTTTCAATGTTTAATAGAATAAATTTTAATTTATGTTTAGTAGAATATATTTTAATTTTATAATATACCTAGAAATTCTCATAGTATAGATTGCTTTAGAAGTTCATTTAAATTTCAAAGTTTTGAGTTTCAATTCATTGGCATTTTTAGACAAAACATGTGTATATGCTTATCACAATTTAGTCATAAATATGTTTAAATAATCATGTGCAATTATATTAGTTTCTTTGAATTGAAAGTAGATTTCTTAGAACATATAGTGCACATTTACTTCACAAGTTCACAAACCTCGAGTTTGAGAATTAATGACAAGTAATTTAACAGTCAATTAAATTACCCAACATTTTGGCATTGTTGTTAGGGTAGTATACATAGGTGTTATCTTTAAATTGCATCTCATTCTTAGTTTCATCCATTTAGTTTCATAAGATTAATCTCATTTTAGTACACCCTAGAGGTAGACTCATTAAAAAAAAAAAAAAAAAAGACTTCAATCACCTACCACCCCCACCAAATCACATGGTGTAGTAAGAGAAGCATCACCTTCCACATCCTGAATTCATATTTTTGCATGTAGAAGAAGAGGTGAAAAAAAGAGGTTGAAGAAATGGATGGAAATGATGTCAATGAGGAAGATCCTTTTGGATTCCCCATTCAACAAACTAATATCAATGTTCATATGAAAAACATCCATCCATCTGTACTTGCTAGCTTCAAAGGTATGAGATCAAGAGAACGAAACACCTTTCTTTTCAAATTTTAAATACTTTGTATATATTGTGGGTACTCATTACACACTCAAAAATTGAATTTTTTTTCTCGAAACATTGAAGAATAAAGCTCTTATATGGTTCATGAATTTAGGAAAAAATTCTACAAGGACATGGGATGATATGAAACAAGTACTTTTGGAAAAATATAAATATTAATGCATACACTAGGACCTTAGAAATGAGGTCTTTAATATGAACCAAAAAGAGGATGAATGCCTAGAATATTTAGTGGATAGGTTTACTTACAATATCAAAAGATATAAATTATATGATTTATAATTGGACACATTAAAATGCCTTCTACTAAAATCAATAAGGGATGAAAGGCTTAATCTTCTTAACCTGATGAGCAAAAGAGATGTCTCTCAATTGTCATTTCAAGGGATTTTTGAATTGTGCAAGAACATATCAAGAGGAAAAGAAAATTATGGAATATACCCTCAAGATCCAATTATGGCAAAATAAAGTATGTTGGCATCATGATTGGTAAGTCAAACTAAACTTAACAATTTACTAGACATTCTTGGTAATTTAAATGACCAAATCAATATGCTAAGTATGAAAAACAAGAAAAAGGTTGAGAGTGTTGCTTCATTGATATTTTTCCCCAAATGTAGAAAGAAACATTATTTACATGAATGTGCACTTAATAACATTAAAATTTGTCAACTTTTTGTAGGATTACACACTACTAAAGACTCCCATCATTACGAAGGTTAAAGGCAATTTACCATAGAGAAAATCAAACACCGAAACAATCTTGTTATGTAGATCTAAGAAGACCATGGTAGTCTCATTAACCTTGTACGATGCAGTTATAAATTTCATGGTTATGTACAAAACACTCAAAGTAATTGGTAAACATCCTTGCCTTCACAACCTTGGTCATCTCAATCACAACCTCAAAACCAATCTTCGCAACAAGATTCACAATGACCTTACAAATTAAATCCACGATATCCTGAATATTTTCCTTACTATCCTCAATACCAATATCAATATTATCCATACCATTCACCTCAATCACAACATCAGTTTCACCCTCAGACGACCTTAATTCAACCTTTCCCAGTCAACTACATGCACAACCATTTAAAATCCCCAATAATAAAACACATCAATCTACTTGCAATGTGGAGGTATTGCAAAAATGATGTCCAACTATCATTAAAGAAAATAAAAGCAGAAGAAGAAGATTTGGATAAGGTCCAAGAATCATTGATGCCCGTTAAAGAGGAGTAGTTGTTGGAAACTCATTTTGAAAAGTTATTTGCATGCCTAACACAAGCTTCTATTAATGGGGATTACATCTCCGAATACTTGCATAGAATGATAGCAGGAAGCCAAGGAAGACAAGATTACATTGAATATTGGTTCAAGATAGCCATCGAATCCCAGTAATCAATTCTTCAGTATTTTCTCACATCATCTCAATCAAGGAAGTTTGTCTCTCATATATGGGTATATATCAAAGTGTTTCTTTCAAACCTGCATATGAGTTTATCTATCATCTTGTTATGCACATGGTTCCATTGGAATTATTCCTATACTTAAACGAGATTTATTTTTCAATTAGATTACGACATATAAAAAAATAAAAAAGAAAATTAAACAAAAAAATAAGACCTATTGTGAAAACCAGTGTGTTGGCGCAATTAGACATGAGATTTTCTTGAAAAGCAGGAAATTGGTGAGCAAATTTCACAATCGTTCTACAATTTCATGATGGTTTCAATATTTTATTATGGTTCTTCAAATATTCTTGTTCTATGCTCAAGTTGGTTGACGTGGGATTCATTAAGGCCCACCTTCCAATAGATCTTATCCCATTGACTTCAACACCTTATCTGGGATCAATATTTGAGATTTTTTTGAGGGCCTTGGAACTTGCATTCATCAATGGCAAGCCTCCTCACTGACAATAATGGGAATAGAACAATGTCTCTTGATTTTGATATCTTGCAGGTGACTCGACCTCAACACAGTCATTCATCCCTATCAAGATGCACTCATGTACCTTGACACTCCTTTATATTATTGGTGAGTTTTCTTTCATTGGTTAATGATTGTCATTACTCATAGGTAATCCAATGATTTATTTCCATGCTCAACTTCGACACGTTCATTCGCATGGTAAGAATTGTAACATGTATTTTGGTTTTGATGAAGACTATATGGTTTAATAGAATCAACGAAAAATTGTAGCAATTCATTTTATGGTTTTAAAAAGTTTCTTGTAGCAACATGTTAGTCTTTTGTTCCAATAAAATATGTCATCCAATAGTAGCATGAGGGAACTTCACCCAATTCCTTTTCAAGAAAATCAATAAAATAGGATCTATTTCAATCAATCTTTAGTCAAAATTAATGGTCTCTACTTCAGCATATATCACACAACCCAAAACATCATATTAGATTTAGAGAAAACAAGTTTCAAAAGAGATTGACATTTTTTGCAACAACTACATAAAGTTGCATTTTCTTCAATATTGTTGTAGCCATTTGTTATTTTTACTATAGCAGCTTGTTCCAAAGTAGTTTTTGTGCAACGATTACAAGAAATTAGTGCATAAAAAAAAAAATTGTGATAGTTGGTTTCTTGGAGTATGACAAATTAAGTAAGACGTGGGTAGAATTCCAAAAAAGAGAAATTTTCCAGGATATTTCAATTGGGCTTTTAAGGTAGATTTTCATTTTCACTAGTGTGCAACATCAAGATAGAATTTAGTATTTTTATACACCAACATCTTTTCTTCATCGAAATGGAATTATGAAGGCACATTTCAGTAAAAAGCGTAAAAATGCATTGTTTCCCTTTTTAAGCACTCAATTTGGACTTAAAATGAGTTCGTCGCATATGTTTTTGTTACAACATTGGGTAGCATGAAGGGTGAAACATGGCAGAAATTGATTCAACCATACCTTGCAAACTATGCATATGTTGGTCCTGAAACGTTTATGGTAAATACATTGTGGTAGGGTAAATAAATATAGAAAATTTCAAGAAATTACAGTGTGCATTTTTCAAGAAATTGGCCACCATCATCTACAAGCATTTCTCATTTTTATCAAGATCTGTGCACTCATTGGATGAAATTTGTTGTGGGAAGATGAATAATATTAATGGTAAGAACATAAAAAAAAAATAGGAGAATATAATTTACCATTAAAGATAAATTGGAAAAAAAAGTTTGCTACAAGAAGGGAAAAAAATTTGTGGAAGATCAAAGTGATGGTCAACGCATCATGCAACAACTAAGTAGCTGAGTCAAATCAACATCAAATCCATGTTCAAATAAAGTTCTCTTCTCCACCAATTACAAGAGGTAAAATTGAGGTAAAATAACTTATGAAACTTTTTAATTTGTTGAAAGTTTAGAAAATTATGATGAGCAACCATTATATGTATAACATCCTTTCATTTTTCCACGATATCTTCCATTTTGCAGACCACTCATAACATCAACCATCCCTTTCACTTTTACTCATTTTGATTAAATTTTCCTTTGTTCAAAGAGAAATCTTTATGACAACAATGAAAACTCAGCATACAAGGCTGCAAAAGATGAATTCAAAAGTTGGGAAATGAAGACACTTTCTAGAAGCAACTTCGCAAGTTTTTCTCACTAAAAGTTTATTATGGAATCAATACGGCTAGTAAAATCGAGAATATGAAACCATAAGATAACGTATGCTTATGGTTTTGTAAGATTCCTGGAAGAGGCTTGGAAATTATTCAAGTGAATCCATTTTTCTTTTCATGAGGCATTAATGTAGGTTATCACATCTAAATTTAGAAGAGATGTTGACATCAAGATATGCTTTCTACCAATTGAAGGCAATCAAGAAACAAGTGTTGAGTACCAAGCTTTGATTACTTTGAAGACTAGAGGTATGGCATAGTTAGAAGTTGAATGAGTATTTGAGTGATGTGATTAATTAATTATCTTCTAATTTTCTAATGACGGCTACTGGATCATTTCATGGGTATTATAATTTATTTGTACCACATATTGAATTTACCTTTGAGAATGAAGTGTTGGAATGGTTTGAGGTTCTTAGAAAGAGACACATTTATACACTTGAATATTAAGTCCAACAACATATATCAAGTATAAAAAAGATTCATCAACATGATGATTAACCACATCAAGGAAACTTACATCAAAGACTTGTTTTGTAAAGATCTTTTCAAAAGAAGAGGAGGTAACATTTCATTTATTTCTTTGAAGTAAACTACAGAATATAGAATATATGGGCATTGAAAATATATTTCATTTATTTTGTATGGCATTTTCGAATCTATCGTAACCTAGTAAAACCTATTATATCTCATGATATCCGTTTTTTCCAATGATGAGAAGGCTACATAGGTGAAGAATTCATTTGTATTTTCACCTTGTTGACTTGGTTTTGATCCTTTTTCGACTTCATAAAGCGACTCCATCCATCCATTCAGATCAATAATACTGTCATTTGTGCACACAAGTGTTACATGAGCAACAAGGTTACAAGAACCATAATTCTAAGTTAGATGTTCGTAATTCTATTGTTTTTGTGTGTTTCTTCATTGAGAAAGTTAAAATGTGTTAAGTTTCACAATTTGAAATTTTCTAGTAGCCTCCAAATTCTGAATTGAAATCACAGGTTGACGAACTTTGAGCAATGGCCTAGCAAAACTAGAAGATGGAGAATGTAGCAAAATGGCTGAGAAATTATATGCACCATTCAACGCAACAAAGAAGCACTCTTTTCACTCGAATAGCTTAGTCAATGCCTTGGTCAATGGAAGAATACACAACACATTTAAGTGATAGAGCATACTAAACACCTATTCAAGTTTGCTAAGAAATGGTGTAAGAAAGCCGAGTCATTCTGAATGATACATTCTAGAAAAAATATGTTGATCAACTTTTGTTATTTTCTTTCATTTTAATAAGCACATGAAAATATTTTAGTGTGGTGGAGATGTCAGGTCGTTGATTTGTCATCATTTCACCATTATTTACAGTCACCCTTTTAACCATTTGTGCCATTTTTCATCTCTTGCTTACCCCATTTTCCAAAATATATCGTAAATACCTCATAAATATTTCAAACACTCAAAGTCGTTAATTTTCATACATTTTATTCTCTTTATTGAATTAATTAAAATTATGTTTGGTTTTACTAATGATGGTTTGGCAAGTTCTAGTTTCTGCAGCTTAATCTAATTTCCGTAGCTATCTCCATGGTTAAGGTGGTAGCACCACTCTAGAAGGAAATATGACACTTGGAATTGGTTTCTAGAAGCTCCAACATTGATTTGTATTTGTAAAATTCCACCCAACTCACACATGTGGACCTCTAGCAAGAGATCAAAGTAAAAACATAGTAGTTTTGACCATTCAACTTCAAATGCATTTTTTGAGCAAATAAAAATGAAAACCTAGGTTTTTTTCAACATTATCCTAACTAGGTTATCAATCTACTATTTTCTCAACCTTTTTACCATTTGAGATATTTTTGGGGTTCTTTGGAGCCTTACTTTCTATATTACGTGAGTAAGTGGTTTTGTAATTTCACAGTCAACATGTAGTGCCCAAACAGATTGGAACGAGTTGTTATTTAGTGAATATGTGTAAGGGACATAACTCTTAGCATATATGGGATGATATTTGATCCAAGGATCCATAAAATAATATTTGATTTTATTTTCAAAACCAATCTATAAAGATCTCACGACTAAAACTCAAGAAAGAAAATTATGAGTTTGTTAATTGCCTAAAAAATCTGTAAATTGCAGTCTCTTTGATGACAGAAGGGGTCAATTGTAAATGATGAATATTAAATTTTAATTGTTGTTTCTATTTTAAGAATAACTCTTTTTTTTTTTTTTCCAGTGAATGTAATATTTGATATGGTGCAACTCTGAATGAAATTTGTGATTTAAATCAAGTGATCTGAGTTTAAATTCCCCACACTTACGAGGAGGACCTCTTCTGGAGTTGTGAGATAGTATAGTTTTCATTTTAATTTCATTTTTTTGAGTATTTTATTCGCTTTAGTTTTCAATCTCTTTAGATGTTTGAATTATCCGTTTTCAGTATAGTTTGCTTACTTTTTTTCTGTCTATTCTAGGTTGAGTGCTCAATTTCAACTTTGGAATCCAAAAACAATTTCCTTGAACTTTTTTCTTTCATTTCCATGCTTTTTCTAGTCATCATTTGATAGATATGGTTGGTTCTTGATAGAATACACACATTAGTAATATTTGTAGACTCTTGCACTTGAAAATTTGTCAAGAGATCATTGTTATTTCACTGCTTTCTATAATAGTTTCAATAGTTTAGATTAAATTTATTTCAAATGCCGTAGAAAAAAATTAGAGTAGGATTGTTTTACAGTTCATAGAATAAATTTTCTTTTTCAAGTTGGTTAGTTAGATTTCCTTTAATTGTTTAATATAATAGATTTTAATTTCTATTCAGTAGAATAGATTTTAACTTCTTGTCCAATTAGAATAGATCTTGAAGTTTTCATAGTATAGTTTGTTTTAAAATTTCATTTAAATTTTGAAGTTATGAGTTTGAATTCATTGGCATTTTTAGACAAAACATGTGGATATTCTTATCAAAATTTAGTCATAAATAGGTTTAAATCCTCATGTTCAATTAGATTTGTTTCTTTGAATTGAAAGTAAGCATCGTAGCACATATAATGCATGTATACTTTGCAATTTCACGAACCCGGAGTTGACAATTAATCACAAGTAATTTAATAGTAAATTAAATTACCCAATAGGAAGACCATATGTTTTGTCTTATAAGAGAAAGACCACAATAGCCCAATAATGCAAATACTTTAACTAGGAATATTTGAAAAGGTGAGAACATGACTTGGGACAGTTTTGGTAGAGAATTCATCCTTCAAGAGCTCCATAAGGCAAAGTTTCCTCCCAAGGTGCCAACACTAATAATGTTGTTGTATTAACTGGGCGGCACAACACACAAGAATAAAAAATAAATTTAAAAGATTGATGCTCTATATTGATCACAACCCTATTGGGATATGTATTACACACAAATTAGCCAATGTACGAAAATATCAACAATATATTCAAGGCATTGTTATCACAAGTACCAATAAAACTATAGTTATTAATAATTTCATTAAATAAATGAAGCAATGTTTTGGAGAAATAGGTTTAGATGTTTTTTAACATTGTGATTCTAAGATCTAAAATTTGAAGATATAGAAATTTGAGTATTGAAATCACTATTCAATTCACTGATTTAGTTTCTTCACAATCAATATCAGGTAATTCACATGACACCGTTGAGTTTACTGATTTGGTTTCTTCACAATCAAGACTGGGAACTTAGCATGATGTGATTAGTAATTGCTAATGTTACCCATAAATTCCTTGCAATAAAGGAATTTTTTTCACTGTCAATCAAAGAAGCAAAAAAGAATTCACTGACATTGAAATGAGTATATGATTGGCAAGGGAAGCATGGTGCCTCCTAATGGCTAGATGTCCATGAATTTCAACCACAAGGGGATTTACCTTCATCTTTTCAACAAATTCATAAAAGCTTCATAGAGAGCATACCATGCATCTCCTATCACCATTTTAGGTTCCATATCGACCAACTAAATTATAACACTCTATAACTATTGGGACAATGAGAGAAAATAATGGCTAGTATGTATATTAATTGTTGTCACTATCTAATAGATATAATAAATTTATGTTTACTTTTACATATATTACATTTCTTGCAGATAGCTTTAGTAGTAGGTAATATTATTTTTTCTATCCAACTTCTATCTCCTTTCCAATACTTCCAAAATGTGGGAAGTAAATGCAACTATTGTGAACAAACAAATCTTAATTCAACCCACCATTTTGCCTCTAAGGTATCAAAGCCTTGTGAATCCATCAATCGCATTTCAACCCTAATTCAAATCCACCAATATCATTTCAAAGCTAATGCAAATCCATCACAGTACCATTTCAACCCTTAGACTCATCATTATATTGGAGCATCCATTCTATATGTAAGACTGTATGTTCTGGCTTATAAGAGGAAGATCACGATAGGCCAACAATCCAAATATATCAACTAGGAACACCACAAAATTTTAGAATAAGACTAGACAGTTCTAATAGAGAATCCATCCTTGAAGAGCTCCATGAGGTGGAATTTACTCCCGAGGTGCCAACAATAACAATGATGTTGCATGCACTGGCTAGCTCATGATGCAAGACCATCTAGACTTAGCCAGCAATTTGATTGTTTTTTCACATGTTTTGGCTAAATGAGATGAATTTCATTGACACGAAGGGCCAAAAATTAGTTTTAATAAAGAGAGTTGGGTCTCTCGAATTTGTCTTTATATTCAGTTATTGTAACCATTAGAATATTGTATTATTTTTAGACTAAGAGATAAGTTGTTAGTGTAGGTGTGTAACAGAGATTGAGAATAGAGATTTAATTGTTAGATTGATTAAAATAGGGATCGAGTTGTCAATACATTTAGGCTAGGATTTGACTCATAAAAGAGAAAATAATGTAATGGAGAAAGATTAGTTGAGATGATAGATAATTAAGTGAGTAAGAAAGAGGTTGAGTGATAGATAGGGTTTGAGATTGCGACAGAGGCCAGATAAACTGTTGTAATCGAGTTGAGAGGGCCAAGACCCTGTACTTCCTATTTTATTGAATAATTGAATGAGTGTGGTGTTGTGTGTTAAATCCTGGTGCAGAATTTCATTTTCATCTGTGTATCAGTGTTGTGGACCCTCAATGGGTATTTCCTTTGTTTTAATGTTTTATTTATAAACCACAGCCTTTATGTGTTTTATCATAAATCGTTTTCGATTCGTGTTTAAAGTTAATATTGACATTAAACTCTAAACCTCTGTTTAAGAGCTTTATTAAAGTTTTGATTTATGCATGTGGCAGTTGTTGGGAAAACCGTAAGTGGTATCTCACGTGCCTATCAAGTGGTAAATTGTAATATTCTGAGTCCGCACGATGACCATTGGATCGGACAATGTAAATCGACAGTGGAAAATCGACGGGCTAGTTGGCAATCAGAGAAAGCAATAGCTGTTAGATCTGAAGAGACGAGATAAAAGGTGTAGAGTAAAGTGCTTGTTAAAAGGTAAAGTGAAAGTGGGACAAACAATGTTTAGTGGAAAAGTGGGACCCTCAAGGGAAGAAGGTCACGTACATAATCCAATTAAATGTAGCTGATTGGTTATAAAATTAACTATTAGTCTATTTTCAGACTATCACCTTATTTCGTGAACCTCTTCCATCATTTTGGTATCAGAGCATAGAGATTGAGTTTTGCTGTAGTAAAGGTGCCACCAAGGAGATGAGCTGGCATAGGTTGAGGAAGACCTGAAGTAACTACAGTTCTGTTAGATGAGATCTGGAGTCTACGTACAAGGATGGGCACAATGGGGACTGCTCAAAGGAGAGAACCTGATGAAGGAGTTGCTAATGCTGCAGAAGGATCTTCTGTGGAAGAAGAAGAGGAGGAAACTAAAACTACCAAAGTTATCAAGATGTTGGATAAAGTAGGTGGAAAACCAAAGGTGGAAATTCCTTTGTATGAAGAGAGTCTCAATGCAGAAGAGTTGATGGAATGAATCAATTCATTGGACAAATATTTTGACTATGAGGAGGTTGGTTATAAAAATAACGTCAAATTTACACTTACCAGATTGAAGGGTCATGCAACTATCTAGTGTGATGAACTACAAGCATCCAGAGCAAGAGAAGGAATGTCCAAGATCAAAATATTGGATAAAATGGTGAGTAAAATGAAAGCTAAATTTATGCCAAAAGATTATCGGTTAAATCTTTTCAAACTGTTACAAAATTAAAGGCAAAAAGCAATGACTTTCAAATAGTATACATAAGAGTTTTATAGGATGAGTATTAGAGTAGGACATGTAGAGGATGACATGGAGAAGGTAGCCAGATACATCAATGGCTTGAGATAACATACAGGATGAGATCGGCTTGTTGAGTCTGAAGACAATTGAAGATGCCTATGAAGCATGTTTGAAGGCAAAAGAGAAGATGTTGAGGAAACAAAATTAGAGGAATAGAGGGAAAAGTTTAGTAAGAGGTAGAGGAACTACCAGACCAAGATTTTAGCACCCTCAGAGTGAAGCAATATGTTCAAGTAGCAGACCACCACAGAGAGAAAACTTTACTAGAGGAAGCTTTGCACATAGAGGAAGAGGCCAAGGAAGAGATATTCGGTGTTATACATGTGGAGAATGGGGACATGGATCATGGGAATGTCCTCATAATAAAGCAACAAGTCAGAGGAATGTGAATGTGGCTAAGGCAAAGGAAGAAAAACCTCAAATTGTATAAGGAAGAATCCCCTAAAGTAGGAGAATCCCTATTGTTGAAAAGGGTATTACTTAAGGCAGAGAAAGAGACTGGAGAACCATCTTAGAGAAGGAGTTTATTTAGAACTACATGAAAATCCAAAGGCAAATGTTGTAAAGTGATAATTGACAGTGGAAGCACTGGTAACCTTGTTTCTACAGAAATGGTGGACAAGCTAGGATTAGTGAAGACAGTACACCTTACTCCTTACAAAGTGTCATGGCTGCAAAAAAGACATCAGATTATTCTGACAAAACAATGCAAGGTAGAGATACAGATTGGTACTTATAAGGATGTGATATTGTGTGATGTAATGGCAATGGATGATGTCATGTGTTGTTGGGAAGACCTTGGTAGTTTGATAGGAAAGTTATTCATGATGGGAGAAGAAATACTTACACTCTGGAGAAGGATGGAAACAAACATACAATGTTTCCATTGAAGGATGAAGCTGACAAAGGAACAACTGGAAACAATGTTATGCTGATGAGTGGAAACAAGCTGTTGCTTGAGGTTGGAAAAGGTAAAGAAATGTATTTTGTTGTCATATGGAGATGTAAGGTAATTTTGACTTCCACAAACTTAGATGATTTACCTAAAGAATTCAAAACTATGTTGAATGATTTTGCTGATATTATTGTGGATGAGTTTCCAAATGCATTACCACCAATCAAGAGTATCAGTCATCACATTGACCTGATACCTGGAGCAAATTTACGAAACAAAGCAGCATATAGATTAACTCCTCAAGGGAATGGAGAAGTTGGAAGACAAGTGCAAGAACTGATGGATAAGGGACTAACGAGAGAGAGTCTTAGTCCATGTGTTGTAACAACAATACTCAGTCCAAAGAAAGGAGGTGAATGGCATATGTGTACTGATTCTAGAGCCATAAATAAGATCAAAATCAGATATAGATTTCCTTTACCACACATGGATGATTTTATGGATTGTTTGAGTGGGTCAAAGTATTTTACTAAAATAGATCTGAAGAGTGGATATCATCAAATAAGAATTAGAGAAGGAGATGAATGGAAGACTACATTTAAAACAAACAATGGGTTGTATGAGTGGTTAGTGATGCCTTTTGGACTCACCAATGCACCAAAAACATTCATGAGATTGATGAATGAAGTCTAGAAGGAATATGCAGGCAGTTTTGTCATTTTTTATCTTGATGATATTTTAGTTTTCAGTAGAAGCAAAGAAGAACATCTGGAGCATCTTAAGCTGGTGTTAAGAACTTTGTAGAAAGAGAAATTGCTGATAAATCTGAAGAAATGTAGTTTCATGAAAGAATGATTAATCTATTTGGGATTTGTAGTTTCCAAAGAAGGCTTGAAATTGGATCCAGAAAATGTCTAAGTAATTTGGAACTAGCCTATTCCAAGAAACATATTTGAGGTAAGAATCTTTCATGGTCTTGCAAGTTTTTGTAGGAAATTTACGAGAGGTTTTAGTCAGATTTGTGCACCAATTCTTGAAACAATCAAGGAGACTATCCAATGATTCAAGTGGACACAAGCAACAGATAGAAATTTTAATTTTCTGAACAAGAAAATTACAGAGAAACTGATTTTAGCTTTACCTGATTTTGAAACAGTATTTCAAGTTGAAGCAGATGCTAGTGGAGTCGCAATTGGAGCAGTTTTGAGTCAGGAACAAAGACCAATTGCATAGTTTAGTGAGAAACTAAATGAAGCTAAGAAGAATTATTCTTCTTATGATAAATAATTTTATGATATTTTTCAAGCTTTAAAGAAATGGAGACATTATTTGCTACCAAACGAGTTTATATTGTATTTTGAGAATCATGCATTACAGTTCATAAACAACCAACCAAAATTGAACCAGAAACATGCCAAGTGGGTAGAGTTTTTACAGAGCTTTACTTTTGTGATAAAACACACAAGTGGTAAGTTAAACAAAGTTGTTGATGCTCTAAGCAGGGTAAGTTTCATTGTACAAGAGTTAAAAGTTTGTGTTGTAGGTTTGAAGAAATGGTTGATATGTATAAAGATGATCCAGATTTCAAAGATATTTATGTAGTTGTAAAAAATCCAATAGTTCATAATAGAAGCCAATGGTTGGATTATCTTATCCAAGTAGGTTTACTATTTAAAGGTAACAAATTGTGCATTCTGAAATGTTCTATGAGGGAAAACATAATCAAGGAGAAACACAAGGGAGGATTATCTGGGCACTTTGGGCAAGACAAAATCTTTTCTCAGGTAAATGCTTTTTACTATTGGCCAAAGAAACAAACTGATGTTAAGAGATTTGTTGTGAAGTGCATGTTAGCATGCTAAAGGGAGAAGCCAAAATATGGGATTGTACCAGCCATTTCCAATACCAGACCGACCATGGGATGAAATTAGTGTGGACTTTGTTTTGGGGTTACCTAGAACTCAAAGAGGGAATGATTCCATTTATGTTATGGTAGATAGATTTTCCAAAATGGCACATTTCATTGCATGTAAGAAGACTAGTGATGCAACACATATTTCTAATCATTTTTTTTCAAAAGTTGTAAGGTTACATGGATTGCCTGTAAGTATTATGTCTGATACAGATATAAATTTTGTTGGGCATTTCTGTAGAACTCTTTGGAAGAAACTAGTTGCTAACCTTAGTTCCAGCTCAGCAGACCATCCTCAAACATATGGAAAGAATGAAGTGGTAAACAGAAGCTTGGGAAACATATTGAGAAGTTTAGTGTATCAAAATCCTAAGTAGTGGGATTTAGCACTTGCTCAAGCTGAGTTTTCTTGTAATGACACTCAAAACCAAAGTACTAGAATTAGTTCATTTCACATTGTTTTTGGGATGAATCCAAGAGGTTTGTATGAGCTAAGAAATTTGGGTAAATAGGAGACAAGAAGTGCAAAAGCTAAAGAGTTTGTAGAAAAGATGTAGAGACTACAAGAAGATTTCAAAGACAGATTGCAGGGAAGCAATGGAAAATACGAGCAGAGAGTTGATATGAGGAGGAAAGACAAAGAATTCCAAGTGGGGGAATTAGTGATGGTATACTTGAGAAAAGAAATATTTCCTGTTGGGACTTATAATAGACTAAAGATAAAAAAGATAAGACCATGCAAAATTGTGAGGAAGCTTTCAACTAATGCTTATGAAATTGAATTACCATAAGGGATTGGAATATCATGTATCTTCAATGTTGCAGATTTGTATCCATACAAAGAGACAGAGACAGAGCTACAGAAGGAAGCTATAGAAGATGAAGTTCAAACTTTGAACTGGGTAGAACAAATGCCAAAGACAGCCAAGAAATAGGTAGAAGCAGTGTTGGAGAAAAGAGTATCCAAAAGAACCAGAGGACAAGTTTATTTTCAATATCTAGTCAAATGGAAGTGATAGTCAGTGGAAGATGCCAGTTGGTTGATAGCAGCAGAGTTGCAGAAGTATGGAGCAAACCTTTAAAGTTTGAGGGATGATTATTTTCTTCCTCGAGAGTCTAATGCTGGAGAATCTAGACTTAGCCAACAATGTGATTGTTTGTTCACATGTTGTGGGTAAATGAGATGAATTTCATTGACTTGAAGGGTCAAAAATCAGTTAATAGAGAGAGTTGGGTCTCTTGAATTTGCCTTTATATTCAATTACTCTAATAATTAGAATATTGTATTATTTTTGGACTAAGAGATAAGTTGTTAGTCTAGGTGTGTAATAGAGCTTGAGAATAGAGATTTAATTGTTAGATTGATTAAAATAGGGATCAACTTGTCAATAGAGATAGGCTAGGATTTGACTCATAAAAGAGAAAAGAATATAATGGAGAAAGATTAGCTGAGATGATGGAGAATTAAGTGAGTAAGTGAGAGCCTGAGTGATAGATAGGGTTTGAGATTGAGACAGAGGTCAGATAAATTGCTGTAATTGAGCAGAGAGGGACAAGACCCTATAATTCCTATTTTATTGAATAATTGAATGAGTGTGGTTTTGCATGTTAAATCCTGGTGCAAAATTTCATTTTCATCTATGTATAGGCATTCTGGACCCTCAATAAGCATTTCCTCTGTTCTAAAATTTTATTTATTAACCACAGCCTTTATGTGTTTTATCATAAATCGTTGTTGATTCATGTTTAAAGCTAACATTGAGATTAAATGCTAAACCTCTATTTAAGAACTTTATTAAAGTTTTAATTTATACACGGGGTAGTAGTCGAGAAAACCGTAAGTGGTATCTTGTGTGCCTATCAAGTGTTAAGTGGTAATATTTTGAGTCCACATGATTAGCCTAGAACTCAACACGTAGCCGATGGAGGAGAGAGAAAAAAACTTTTCTCGCATGCCTCTGAAGTGATAAAGAATGTGCTAGAGTCTGTGTGAGATTGCGCGACGAATGTTGGATCGGACAGAGTAAATCGATGGGCTAGTTGGCAATCGAGGAAAGTGATAGCCATTAGATTTGGAGAGAAGAGATCAATGGTGTAGAGTGAAGAACTTGTTAAAAGGTAAAGTCAAAGTGGGACTGGCGGTGTTTAGTGGAAAAGATAGACCCTCAAGGGAAAGAGGTCACATACAGAATCTGATTAAACTTAGGTGATTGGTTATAAAGTTAACCATTAATCTATTTTTAGACTATCACCTTATTTCGTCAACCTCCTGTGTCAACTGATCACATAGGAAACTAGATAAAGGAGCACTGTAAATATGTTTTAAACTGGAAAAGACATGTATTGTATGCATCCATTCTATAGTTTATGATAATGGTACAGGAAAGATCATGGATTACATGCATACCTGACAATTAACGTATATCATTGTTCCATGTTCAAACACATGGGAAACACACACATTGTGTTGACACATATACTATAGATTAATTATTTATCTCATATTATTTTAGTCAATGTGAGGTTTATTGTTCTTATCATTCTTCTTCTCTATAATATAATATTTCAGTCAATTGCGAGTGGTAGGAGGAGCTATTCATTGCTATCGCAATATAGCTCTACCTACTATACAAAACTTGTTAGAACCGGTGGCTACCCTATTATATACAATGTGAGTGACATAAGAATATTAAAGATGGGTGGGGTTTATGAGGGGTAATTATAGTGGCATAAGTTCACCCTGGGTTTGTCTTGCTTAGTAGGTATAACTCCACCTAAAAATAGTTTCTTTATATTGGAAATAGATAAAATGAGGTGCATTGACAAGATTTATTGAAACCCTATCTGACCATATATGAAATTTAATATGTTATTCTATGTGAGATGAAGTGTATATATTAATATATGCAATTGAGCCTGATATTCCACACATCATATTTTTGCACCGCATGAAACAGTGGCTTAAGGAAGCACATAGAGAAACTGTAGCTAGCTAAACCCAATGGGAAATATCTTCCCTACCCCTATGTAGAGGACATGATTGTTGACAATGTGTGATCACAAAAAAGATTATCTAAAAGAAAATTGACTCTATATATGCATGGAGGGGAAGCATGATGAGGCACCCTCATGATTCACATCATTTACAATCTAGCGAGCAATAGCAATCTCGAGCATACAAATGTATATCCCATTTTCTTAATGACACCTTGGATTATCACGACACTAGTCTATAGTTTTCTTCAAGCCCTTCTCAACGCAGGGACTTGCTACCATGCAACTTCCCTTGTTTTCATTTAACTTGTTATTTATATGACAACTTCATTGTAATGTCCATGGTTTGGGTATATGAATTATTCAAGTTATATTTTAATTGGCCACCATTTAATTGTTAACTTAATACTCATTGTGATAGCACTTATGTTTATACCTTGTCCCTAGCATAGTCATGATTTAATTAGTGGTAGAATTATATTGTTCCTTTGTCTACTAAAAATTCTAGAATTGTCACACATTATGTTTCTTCCCTATGGAAGTCATGTCAGGAATTACTACAATGAGGTGTCACCAAATCCATGGTGTCTAGAGTTTAGGACTAGGTTGAACGATGGGGAGATTGAGATATTGTTTATGGGGTAACTACCCCTCTACTGTCACACCACACTGTCTCATTGGAGCTTTCTTGCTTCCATGACGAGCTCTGTCACTTCTTTTCTCACCAAATTTCGAATACCCACAACTTCTCAACCGTCATCCTTTCTACATCTGGTTACATTTTTTGGAATAACATGGCCTACATGAAAGAAGGTAAGCATTTCCTAGTTGTGGTAAAATTTTATTAAATATTATGGTTAATGGAAATTCTTGAATTCATAAAGGATACCCATAATTCATGTTTTGTTGAAGCCATTTCCAAATTTTCACACTACAAGTGCCTTATCATTATATATTTTTAATTATATTCTTTCTTTTTTCTTTATTTTGGTGTTTCGAGATCATTATATATTTTTAATTATATTCTTTCTTTTTTTCTTTATTTTGGTGTTTCGAGATGAATTTTAGTGTAGCACCAGCGTTTGACAAGAACTGACAATCATCGATAGTTCCAATTATAGTAATGACCAATTTCATTACCTAACCTATGAACTTTAAAAATAAAACTACGTAATTTCTCTGCTTAATGTTTTAATTTCTTCATGATTTGATTTGTTCAATATACCGCACATGGTTTTCAATAGTTTCATGCAGGTTCTAGGTCCATTCTAACAGGTGAGGGTTGCGTTCTTTTATATTCATCTTTTGTGTTCTTTAATTCAATATATTTCCACATTTAACATTTTCCTCTTAAGGGTAATTTCTATAGTTTAATTTCTTTCCATCACAGTGAATGGCGAGTTGGATTATGGCTTTGGATGGGCCCTTGCAATTCTACCACTTAGTCGAGGCTTTTGTAAAATTTTCCAATGTTCTTTTTCTGCAAAGTTGATGATCATGAGGCCATTCTTAGTCATTTCCTTTTTCTAGCTAGTGTTTATGTAATCCCGTTAAAGACTTAAAAAATGTTATCTTTTTGTAACTTATGTCGATGGCCTAACTTCCTTTCTAGTTCTCTTATGTATATAGATAGATAGATATATACACACACTTCTCAAAATCTTGTAACAAGGGTTTTCTATTCATAATAGGCATACCTTATCTTGTTTGTGTATAATGCATATTGAAACATGAATTTATTTTTATGAATATATATATCATCTCGTGTACATATATACCTACTCAAATTTTAACTATGTAAGTTTTAAAGATATAGGTTATTATTCTTTCTAAGTTCTTATTTATTTATAATAGATGTAACTCCTGATGAATGTTTTATTGATATTTATATATGTTTATTTTCAAATTATTACATTTCTCCCTTTTATTTATATTGGTTACAAACAATGTAAACATTGAAACAGGAACTATAAACTCAAAATGGGAACTCTAGCAAATAAATCCCAATAAAACATGAAAAACAATGTTAAAAACGAAAAGTGTTGACACTGGAATAACACTTATTTTTTTCTAGGGTAAATTTTCAACGTGTTTTAAAAATGGCTATGAAAACCAATTTTTGGGCAAAAATTGTGTAAAAACCACCCTCAAAACGAAAAATATTGATGCTGGAATAACAATTTTTTTTCCTAGGGTAAATTTTCAACATGTTTTAAAAAGGGTAGTGAAAACCAAATTTTTGTGCAAAAATTTTGTAAAAAACACCCTCAAAATGAAAAGCGTTGATGCTAGAATAACGCTTTTTTTTTCTAGGGTAAATTCTCAACTTGTTTTAAAAAGGAAAGTGAAAACTATTTTTTTGTGCAAAAATTGTGCAAAAAACAACCTCAAAACGAAAAATGTTGATGCTAGAATAACACTCATTTTTTTCCAAGATAAATTTTCAACATTTTGAAATAATGGCATAAAATGACAAAATGTAAATAAAAATATATATTAAAAACAAAACGTAAAATTAAAAAAAAATCAAAGACATAAAAAAGACAAAAAAAATCAAACATAAAATAAAAAATTAACTAAAAAAAAGAAATCAATTATAAAATAATTTGGAAATTTTTTTTTTTTTTTTAAAAACCTATAAAATTAAGTAAGTAAAAATAGAAAAATTAAAAATAAACATTAAGAAAACACTAAAAAAAGTTGAAAACTAACTACATAAAATAAATAAATAAATAAATAAGAAGAAATAGAAGAAAAGAAAATTAAAAAAACCAAAAATAAATTATTTATGTTTAAAAAAAAATTTACATGTTTATTTTTTTTAAAAATAAAAAAAATGCATATTTTTTAAATAAAAAATATTTATTTAAAAAAAATATTTAATGCATGTGGGTTTTTAAAAATCATTTATTTATTTTTTAAAATTTATTTATTTTTTGTTTTTTAAATAAAAATATATGGTTTTATAAAAAATTAAATGTTTTTTTTTAATAAAAAGTAGATAATTTTTTTAAATTTGAAATGTTTTTGATTAATTTTATATATATATATATATATATATATATATATATATATATATATATATATATATATATAGGTTTTATTTTTTTAATTTTAATTTGAGTATATTTTTGTTTTTTTGTTGTTAATTTTCTATTTTTTTTAAATCTAGTTTGTTTTTAATTTTTAATTTTAATTTGTGTTTTTAGTTTTTGTTATTTTTTTTTTTTTTTTTTCTATTTTTACATTGTTAATTCTATAGTTTTCTTAATTTTTTTCTTTTTTAATTCTTTTCTGGTTTAATAGATATATTTTTATTTTTTCTACATTTTTTTATGTTTTTTTTTGTCTCGTTTATAGATAGTTTTATATTTTCTTTTTTTATGTCAAAAAAATTGACATCAAAATTTTTAAAGTGTAAAAAAATGTAACATTTAAAAAAAATATCCACACTTAATACATTAAAAAATTTAAAGTGTCAAAAATTCCTAAATTTAGAAAATATTTATTTACATTTTATATATTAGAAAAATTAAAGTAAAAAAATATGACTTTTAAAAAAGGGCATGATACAGAATCACCAGTTTTTTAAATTAGCATGCAAGACTAACATTCTAAAACGTAATGTACATAAAAAAATTTAAAGTGCCAAAAATTGTGCTCTAAAAAAATATGTGTCTTCTACATCCCCTTTTCAAAATCGGGTCACATTTTTTCTTTCTCTAAGAAACGGGTAAAAGTATTGGTTCCCGTTTCAAAAATTACATTGATGGTAAAGAAAGGGTTCTCGATTAGTCTATTTTGTTCTTGATTTTTTTGGAACTGTTACAGTTTTAGAAGAAAGACATGTCTCAATTTAGCTGGCAACAAAAGCCCACATCTTTCTTTTCTATGATAAAATAATAAAATCCTTTATCAACATTATTCATTTCTAACACATCAAGAATTTGCATTTTGTTATAGATTCTTTGCATGTATGTTGAACGCACATTTACAACATTATTATTATTGGTCTAGGGGTCAGTGTTACCTATATATGGGACTTTCCATATATCCCCAGTCCTAACTAATTAAGAGTTTAGGAATGTTCAACGTAGATGGATAAACATTTTTCTATCCAACATAGTTTGGAAACAACCTAAATTCGTTTTAGTATCATAGTCTTCCTTACCATATTATATGATTAGTATTACCATATTAGGGACCTGCCCGCTCTGTCCCTAACGGTGTAGGTGCAGACCCCTGTGAAAGTCAAAAGGCACAAGTTCTATCTTAAAAAACTCACTTTGGGTTAATTCTAGAGGTTTCTAGAAGGAATTTTGATGTGGATTGTTCGCTTTGAGTTGGTTCATACATCCCAAAAGAGAAGGAGCTAATCCATTGATGAGAGGAGCTATCCCTTTGAAGGAGGGCTTTATCCCTTTGAAGGAGGACCTAGTAACCTCCCTCCATTGCACTATAAATACAGGCATTGTGCTGGTTGCTAAGGAGGTTAGAAGCTGAACATTTTTGAGGGTAAATGCTGGTGAAATCAAGACTTCCCAGTTGAGCTTAAGAGGAGAGATCACACATCTTTTTGGCTTCATTGGGGAGTGAGTGAAACTTGTCAAAGTAGAGGAGACTTCTTTCTGGACCCTAGGAGGAGCTTGTACAACATCAAGGCAAAGGTTGTAAAGTTCTCCTTCTTTTGAATTAATACAATCAAACTCATTTTTCTCAACAAGTATCTTATGTTATTTGTTTCATGGACTCCTTGACTTTCATGTTAAATATGTTTTATGCAATTGGCTTTTCAAGTGCTATTTAATTTGTTTGCCTTGTTTGTGTTTGCGGATTCATGAAAAGGAGCTCATTTGGATCGAAGGAGCGAGGGCATCCACAAGCTAGCGTTGGACCTAAGGTAGGCCCTACAAACACTTGTTTGCTATTGTTTATCAAAGCATATTTAGAGAAAGATAGTGTCTGGTTGGTTTGCTTGTCATTAGGTCTTCTTTAGATTCTAGGAAGGTCTATCTTGTCCGCAAGATCGACTTATTTCGTGTGACAAAATGGCAACTCCGCTGGGGACTTGATTGTTTTCCTTGTTTTTACTTTGACCTGAGAAACTCTATTTTTGTTTCTGTTTTTGGCTTGTTGTGTGTAAAATTGGGTAGAGTTTGTAGATCCAGGGTTATTTTTCATTTTTCATAGCTTTGGGAGAGGACCGCACCCTAGCCATTTGACATAGTGCATACTTACCCGCAGCTTGGCTTTTAGCACAGAGCGGGACTGCACCTATGCCAACTGTGGGCCTGCAGACCCTGTCAAAATTTTGAAAACCCTAAAATTTCCTCTGTCAGTCAGCTTAGTTTGTGTTTAGAAATTGTTATCCACTGCCCAGACCTGCATATAACTTGTGAGAAGCTTTCCTTGGATTGATTTCGTTAGTGTTAGGGTTTTAGGTGAAATTCCTAGGAGTTTTGCTTGTTGGGTTTGTTTTTCATTGTGGTTGTGTAGTGGCTCTAAGCTTAGAAGCTGTAGGGACTTTAGATCACCTTAGTGTCTACCAGCCTTCTTATGAGTCTGACCATTGATGAAATCTCCCCTTGTTTGAGGAATCCGCTTTGAATTTTCTCTTTACAAAACTTCGAAAAGCTTGTGTTTGAAAGTTTGGATTTTCATTTTCAAAAAGAAAACAAAATTGGTTGTTCTTGACTGATTTGTGATTCTGCATAAATTAGTCCTTAGCTTGCATCTAGCTAAGTAAAACATCCTTAAAAAAGACTTTTAGTAGGCTTTGACTTCAAATAGGTTTTTATAGTTTGTAGCTCTCAAGGTTAGTCATTTTCATTAGTTTTGAGTGTTTTATTTACAAAATATAAAAAAAATATCTTTTGAAAAAAGTTTGTTTTTTGTAGTGTTTGAGTGCTTTGAAATGAAAAGGGAAATTTTTGTGAAATAATTAGTTGTCTCGTTTTGAGTGCTTTGGAAAGGAAAAACTCTTCTTTTAATTTGTTTAATTGAGAAAGATTTGTGTTTACAAAGTATTTGCATTCTCAAACTCTTTCTTAGTTTAGAAGTTCATCGAAGAGAAAAAGATTGTTTAGATCATCTTAGGTGCATTTTTAGTGATTTTGAGTCGAGTCTTCATACCATGAGTTTCATCTCCGCACCTTTGGACTTAAACAAAAACCACTAAAATTAACACTTAAAGTAAAATTCACCTAGTAACATTTTTATTTCTAGGGCTCTGATACGCCAACTTAGCTTAGGCTAGTGTCTTGGAGTAGGAGAGTAATTAACTCTCCAAGACAGTAAAAACAAATAAGTAGCTGTATCTTGTGATAGGGAAGAAATCCAATTGTTGCATTTATGCTCTAGGAAAGCTCCTCTTAAAGGAGAAGCACGAGATCGTGTCCGAACCAGTGTGGGAATCAATCCTTCCTCATTGGGAACGACGCCAGATATTCACGTATTAAAAACGGTAAACCTCAGATTAACCATTGTCGAGGAGCCTGGGGTCACTTGTTGGTAAACCTTGGATTATGTCAAGGAGCTTTCAAGGGGATTGAGCTTGCTACTCTGCCCTTGCGTGCGTATTGGATCGTAGACTGTTCCCCCAGGTGTATTTGTCTCAGTTGGTAACCTTAGTGGCCATATTCTTTAGGACTCTTCCTGAGGTGACAGTGGTGGGAAGATCCCACTGTACCTGGAGCAGACGTCGGCTAGACTCACTTGGATTTTCTGGGGGGTTCACTTCACTCGAGACAGTTAAGTGGAGGAACTTGTGCCAGTCTATTCATTAAGCAGGTTGCCAGGGTAACTGTTTCAACCGCCATTTCTGTATTTAACTCTGCGATGTTGGATTTCATCAGCAACTAGTGTTTTCAGTCCGGAAAGTTACTGTTTGTGTGTGTTTGATCTCCTAGATTCTCTAGGCGTGTGATTCAAATTTGTTTGGTTCTTTAGAGACCTTAGGTGCTTTTCATTGAGATTTTACTTTGTTTGCGTGTGAAGTAGTTAAAAGTCTTTAACTGTGGCTGAATTACCATGACAGTCCCGTAGACTTTGGGGCCAGTCTCCTGAGATTATAAACGTGGTTGAGTTACTGAGGAAGTCCCGTAAACGTCGGGGCCAACCTCCTGAGGAAGTACCGAGCCAACTTGAAGGATTAAAAGTCCTCGTAACTCCTAGAGATAGTAGAGTTGGGTCACCGGAAGAAGGAGAATCTTCTTTGATAGAACATCCTGATTTTCAACCGTTAGTAGCAGATTATAATCCACAGTGAGTGTTTGTCTCCGAAATCGCTGGTAGCTTTTCATCTACTAGTGATATAGGTGAAGAACCCGAAATATCCGAGCCTGAAAGTGAATTTTCTACTACTCCGACATCGGGGTTTGTTTCTCCAACTTTTAGCGGTCCTGGTTCACCTAGGGTAGAAAGAGTAATCACTCAAGATCTTCCTTCTAGACTTATTTCTATTGAAGAACTTGCTCCAGAAGAAGAAGAAGTAGGCATCCCTATCCCTGAAAATCAACCTGTTATTGAACTAAGGGAGCGTGAATCAATTTTTTACAGTCCACCTAGGAGCAGTTCTTGGTATCTTTCTTTGACTAATTATTTAGAAAACTCAAGGTTAAGTTTTTCACCACCTCGTGCTCCTTTTCACTCAACACCTAGAGGTTTTTATACTCCCGTAAATATGTCAGGACAGTCATCCATGTTTACTCAATCGCCCGAATCCTTTTTGTACGGCGGTCCTTCTGTTCCCTCTGGGTATTAGTCTCTTTCTGGTACTTTTTTGGGAGCATCTCCTCAACCCATTGAGAAAGGGTTATTAACTGGAAGCAATGGTACAAAGCCGTTGATCGTAGAAGACATTCTTATGATGTCAGGTTCTATTCCCATTCCTCAACCTCAAGGTGGCCAGTTACAGCCTAGGGGGCAGCCTCAATTAACGCCTGGGGGGCAACCTCAAGGTACACAATTTGCATCTGGGGGGCAACCTCAAGGACAGTACATACCTACAGGACAGTACGTTCCTCAAGGTCAACCCCAGACTCAATATGTACCCCAAGGTCAACCCTAGTATCAATTTATACCTCAAGGTCAACCACAGTATCAGTATGTGCCTCAAGGGTATCAACCCCAAGGTCAATACTCGAACCAAGGTTTCCAACCACCTTAAGGTCAAACGTATGTTCAAGGAACAGGAAATGTACCTTTCAATTATCAATCCTACCCTCAACCCGGTTATGATCCTCAGTATTCTCAACCAGTTATGGGTCAGTACCCTGGAATGAATATAGTGTGGGATCCATCGCAAACCCAATAGGTGTTGCAGCCAAGTGTGCAGTTGTCATCTCAAACTGGACAACCCTTAGTTTCTGGTACACCCCAGAAACCAGTCCAGTCTAACATTCAAACTTCTGTACCTTCGGTAGTTTCTCAGCGTGGGCGTAGTACACCTCGTACTCCGCCTCAAATGACTGCTACAACTGTCGCAACATCTATTCAATCTACCCCACCTACTTCTGGAGTATCGACAGCTCCAGTTTCTACTGTTCCTGTATCTACTCCTCAGACATCTTTACCACCGTCTGGATCTACGATTCAAACTTCGGTTCAGATGCCTGTAGGACAACCTGGTTTAAGTACGGTTGTCACAAGTCAACCACAATTCACTTATCAACCGTACCAGGGACAATACCAATTCGGTCCTGCTGTGCAGCAGCCAGTTTATCAGTATCAACCGTACCCTAGGTACACTTATCAACAACCTCAACAACCCCAGTACGGTCCGGTTAATCCTGGTTTTCCGGGAGGATACAATATCCCGAATGCCATTCCGATTCCTAGTTATCCTAGATATCCTCCTCCTAGGGCTGGTCTCATGACCCAGAGTTTTAGGGACCCTAACTGGCAGTTAGCGTTTATCGCAACTTTGGACTTACCTGACTTGTCGCGCCTAACGAATGATCCCATTAATTATCTTCCGTTTTGGCCGCCAATGCCAAATAATTTGCCCAGTGACATTCCCAAGTTCGAAGGTAAATTAGGAGAGGACCCGTCGAACCATGTGATGACTTACCACCTCTGGTGTGCGTCTAACTCCATCACAGATGATTCAATATGTCTTAGACTTTTCCAGCGCACTCTAATTGGTCTCACGGCCAAGTGGTACATTGAGTTACCGCGAGGCACTTTTTATAATTTTAGTCAGCTAGCTACTTTGTTTTTAACTCATTTTCAGTTGCCAGTCTGATATGACAATGGCACGGAATTGTTAACTTCGCTAAAACAATCGACATCCACTTACATTTCAGATCATATTTATGAGTGGAGACGTCGACGTTGTTTAGTGAAGGTATTTATTCCGGATCAAATCTTGGCTGAGTGGTTTGTAAAATCTTTGTTGCCAAAGATCACTGAAGATGTTGCTAAAGCCGGAGATGTTACTGAGGAACAAGTCATTGCTCAAGCACAGTACCTTGACTTGGTCTATACTCAGTTAGGTACGTTACATGAAAAAATCCCCGATCTTCCCAAGAAAAATCAAATCGCTGCAGCTCCTTCGGGATCTCATGCCGCCGATGGTATGATTGGCACGGTTAACACTAAAAGTAAGAAGAAGTCTTCCAAGAATTCTTCCCCTATCATAACCTTGCCTGACTCCCCAACAGGAGATTCTTCTGCAGAGATTTCCGCCGATATTCACGTTGTAGAGTCATCTATAGCCAAATCAAAATCCGGTGGGAAGAAGAAAGGAAAGAAGAAGAATAAAATGGACAAAAGTTCAAAGGAGAAACCTGAAAAGGCGGAATCCAATGATGAAAAGCACAAACCTCGTTATCCTTGTCTCATTTGTGATGATGAACATTTTACAAGAGACTGCCCTCATCGTGCAGAGGTTGCGAAGTTTGTCAAGGGTTCCCAAACTCCTGTTGTTTTGAAGGATCCTTTTCCGGCTCAAGACAGTAAGATGATAGGTTCATCCTCGAGTGCCAATGAAGAACCCATACTGATGATGTCCCATGTTAGGATTGCGACTCAATCGCAAAATTATGGTAGTAAGAGTCCTGTTGATGGTAAAGAAGTAGAATCTTCTTATTCTAATCCATCAACCTCAGCTCCCGGTTCTAATCCACTACAGATCGAGAAACCTAATCCAGACTTGGTAATCAAACCGCCTGCCAAGGGTATACTTCGAAAGTCAGCTTTCAATCCACATGCGAGAGCGGCTCAGAATTATAACATTGTTGAGGATTTAGTTGTTTCACCCTCAGCAATGTCGGCTTTGGAAGTGCTGCAATCATGCCCAGCACAACGTAAATTACTTTTGTCGGCTATAGGAGCTGTTGATGTTCAGGACCCGAACCTAATAATTTTCGATCTAGAAAATAGTACACCGCGTTTACCTCATCAAATGGCTTTCCAGATTCCAGTGATAGTTAAAAACAGGCCTATTCATTGGACTGTAATTGATGAGGGAGCCTCAACGTGTATTATGTCGATATAGTGTTGGAGATCGCTTGGTTCTCCTTCGCTAAATCAATCCCCGACGATTCTAAAGGCCTTTGATGGCCGTGGGTTTCATCCTTTTGGCATTCTACAGGATTTGCCTATAGGAGTTGAAGGAAAAACCGTTAGTCTAGATGTGGAAGTGGTTGATGCCCCTCTAGATTACAACCTTCTCTTGGGTCGAAGTTGGTCTTACGCTATGACAGCGGTCGTTTCATCGGTCTTTCGAGTAATAAAGTTTCCACACAATGGAAAGATCGTAACAATAGACTAGTTGGCTTACTTTTCATCCGACCCAGCCTCTTCGGAGAGTATTCAGCATGTTGGTAAAACGACTATCCCATATAAGGATGTTGGAGTAGGATTAGTTAAAGATGCCGGTTTACTGGGAACTTTTCCTTTTCCTCCAATCAATGCATCATCTTCATTTGCAACCATTCATATGATTACATCAGACACCATTATTTATGATGATCCTTGGATCGTCCCTTCTGAATCTAAGATAGACTCATTTGGCAATTCCATGCCTTTGAGCCCATATGAAATTTCCTATGAAGCCGTGCAGTCGTTTTCCGACCCGTGTTCAACCGAAAATGACTTAATGAAAGTGGTCCGTGAGGAATCACTTTTCACATCAACCTCGGATTTAACTACGTTTTCTGAACTTGTTCACTCTGATGAGCAAATTCATGAAATCCTATGTGTAGATGATTTACCATGGGAAGATCTCCATCACAGATCTTTGTTTTTACCTGAGGATGATCGTTTTTAAAATGATTTCTCATCAATTTTTACAACTGAATATGTCAAGGAACCTCAGAATCCAATGAAACATCCCGATTCAAAGTTAAATTTGGGAAACATCTCTCGAACTATTCCTATTGACATTTCGGTTAAGCCCGGAATTGTTGAGAACATTCATATAGGTGCCTCGTGTACAGATGACGAAATTCAATTATATAAGGCCCTATTTCAAGAATTATGCGACGTGTTTGCCTGGTCCTATGAGGAAATGCCAGGAATTGATCCCGCGATTGTTGTTCATGAGATCAAGACTTACCCGGACGCTAAACCTGTCCGGCAACATTTGCGTCAGATTCACCCACGAAAAGCTGCTGCAATTAATGCAGAAGTTGAAAAATTGTTCAAAGCAGGTTTCATTTATCCGATCCCGTTAACGGATTGGGTATCGAATATTGTTCCGGTTAACAAAAAGTAGGGAACAATAAGAATATGCATTGACTATAGGGACATTAATCGAGCCTATCCAAAGGACAATTACCCAACCCCCTATATCGATCAAATCATTGATGATTGTGCCGGCAGCGAAATATTTTCCTTTATGGACGGTTTTTCCGGATACAATCAAATCAATATTCTACCTGCCAATCAACCAAAAACGGCTTTCATTTGTCCATGGGGGACATTTGCTTATTGAAAATTACCTTTTGGGCTTAAGAATGTCGGAGCAACTTTTCAAAGGGCGATGTCTTATGCGTTTCATGACATCAAGCACATTGTGAAACCATATCTCGATGATTTGCTTGCTCATTCATTACATCAAGCTTATCACCTCGTCCATTTACGAGCAATCTTTATGAGGTGTAGGCATTATCGGATTCAGTTGAACCCACACAAATGTGTCTTCTGTATAGAAATGGGTCGATTGCTGGGGTTTGTAGTTTCGAAAGCCGGCATTCGCGTTGATCCCTCGAAGGTCGAAGCTATCATCAAATTGCCTCCTCCTTCGAGTCTTCGCCAACTCCAAAGTTTGTAGGGGAAAGCAAACTTTTTACGACGATTCATTCCTAACTACACCGAGGTTACAAAGGGTTTTACCCGGTTGTTGAAGCAAAACACTCAATTCTATTGGGATGAGATAGCTCAGAAATCTTTTGATGCACTCATGCACGCGTTGACCCATGCACCGTTGTTGCATCCTCCCAATTACAACCAGGATTACTTCTTGTATCTCGTCGCCTCTCATTCCACCATTGGAATGGTCTTAGTTTAGGAAGATGAATTTGGAATGGAACATGTGATATATTACCTTAGTCGAACCTTAAATCCCACTGAGCTAAAATACTCACATGTGGAGAAATTGGCATTGGCAGCCGTTCAAGCTGTCCAACGTTTTCGTCACTACATTTTACTACGTAAAACTACGGTAATTTCGAATTGCAACCCTATGATCTACATTTTGACCAAGCAATTGCTAGGGGGCAAGTACTCTAAATGGATCGTTATCCTACAAGAGTTCGACTTGGAATTTGAGAAATCTAAGTCTAAGAAATCTTTAGTTTTTGCGGAGTTAATGTGTGACTTCCCGCGTGCTGACACGGAAACCGTGGCGGAGGAGCCCATTGCGGACGAATCCTTGTTTCTAATCAGCACTTTAGATCCATGGTATGGGGATATCATCGTTTATCTCCAGACCCAATCCTTTCGGCCAAAAATTTCAAGGTCAAAACGTCGAAAAATTCGATTCCAGTCCCAACAATTCAGAATTATTGGAGATACTCTTTATCGCCGTGGGGCGGACTCTGTTTTTCGACGTTGCTTAACTCACGAGGAAGCTGAAAGGGTTCTAAATGACTGTCACTCTGGAGCTTGTGGTGGTCATATGTCTGGGTTTGCCACAGCCCAAAAGATATTGCGCGCTGGCTACTTCTGGCCATCTTTATTTAAAGATTGTATTACGGCGGTCTGAAAATGCCACAACTGCCAGATTTTTTATCGTAAGATGCGCGCTCCACCTGCTCCTCTCCACCCTATAAATGCCATTGGTCCTTTTGCCAAATGGGGTATCGATTTTATTACATGTAACCCTCACTCGGCCGGGTGGCATGCGTATATCATCCTTGCGGTAGATTATTTTACTAAGTGGGCCGAGGCGATGCCTACATTCGAGGCAGACGGAAAGACAGCTGCAATTTTCGTGTTCAATAATATAATTGCTAGGTTTGGTGTCTCGGAAGCGACAATCACTAATCATGGGCATCATTTTCGAAATGTTATGATGACCGAACTTACAGGCCAGCTTGGTTTATGTCACGATAGTTCAACCCCTTATTATCCACAAGCAAATGGTCTGGTTGAATCCATCAACAAAGTTTTAGTTATCATGATCCGACGAATCATTGGGATTCATCGGTCGAATTGGCACAACATGCTATTTTCAGTGCTTTTGGCATACCGAACTTCAGTAAAAACATCAACAGGGTTCACTCCTTTCCAACTAGTCTATGGTTTGGAAGCCGTGTTACCCATTGAATGCGAAATCCCGTCACTGCAAATGGCCATCGAATTACTTCCAGCCACTTCCGAAGAGGAAAAGCGTTTGTTATACTTGGCTCAATTAGATGAGAATCGACGTGATGCTACATTGGCGATTGAGACTCACACAAAACACATGAAAGCTCAGTATGATCGAAATGTGACCCCTCGAACTTTTTCGGAAGGTGATCTAGTCTTACTTTATGATCAAGCTGATGATAAATTAGGCGCTGGAAAATTCGTTCTCATGTGGCATGGTCCCTATGTTGTCAAGCGAAAGCTAGCCAAAGGGGCTTATGAATTGGTAGACTTTGATGGGGACTCTTTGGGTAAACCCAGAAATGGCCTTTACTTGAAGAGGTATTATGCTTAAAAGAATGGGTATGGAGATTTTTAGTTAGGATAGTTTTTCTTTTTAGCTGGTGTGTTTTAGTTTAAACAGTGTGCTTAGCTTAGAGAGTGTTTTTTCGTCATTATTCCTGCTTATCTTGGTTTTACTCTTGATATTGCAGATGTCGATGCCTCTCCAAACATACATTGGTTTCGCTGATGGTGCTTGTCGTAATACACAGAACATCTCTTCCGTAGCTTGGGTTATCTATTCGCCCTCTGACGAGTTAGTATCTATGCATGGGGTAAGCCTCGGTCAAACAACGAACAACATTGCCGAGTACAGTGCAGTGATTGAGTTATTGTCTGAATCTATTTCATTTGGGATTCGGAGTTTGATAGTGAGGTTAGATTCTGAACTCGTTGTATTACAGCTTAATAGAGTGTATGCCATTAGAAATCCAGTGTTATTAAGATTATTTTTGAGAGTGTGTCTCTTGGAACGTGAATTTGATTACATTGAATATCAGCATATTCTGAGATCTTTAAATACATTAGCAGATGCAATTTCTTCTCGAATGTTAAATAGACATTTGCAATAATCATACATGTAAATTTAAAACCATTCCATAACATGATTTACAAGATAAGCTGGTAATAGTGATATATATATATATATATAGGAGTGTGTCAAAAAATACATCGTCTTCGATCATAGGTTGAAAAACACCTTATGATCGGCAAAAATGATAAGTACAAAAAACAAAAACTTCACATATGCCCACAATAGGCGATCATCCTATCACTAGTGATGATCTCTATAAGAAACCACTGCACGGGCCACCTTGCAAAGGAACCTCCTAAAAGGTCCCAAGACTCCAATCACATAGCGCTGAAGTCGATGAGGAATGTCGTCTATAGTGGTCTCAGGAATATCTCCTGTCAAGCGCTCGAGATGACCCTCCAACTCGGCCAAAACCTCTGCTGATTCGTCCTGTGGGGCTGGTGCGGGTGCAACTGGTTGCCTCCTCTCGAAAGGCCGAAGAGCGGCTGGTCACTTTGGACCCACATATGCATTTTAAAATTTTTACTATCAGTTTTGAGACGATGGAAAAATAACAAAAAAAAATTAAAATAGAACAAATGTTGAAAAGGATTTTACCTGACTCGTCCCACTGCTCTCCTGGTGGAAGAACCATGTCTGGGTCACCACAAAAATCTATCCCAGCGTAAGGGAAGTCCTGAATAGAAAGGACCTGGTTTTCCAACCATTGGAAATACTCAGGTTTGAATCGAGCAACCTCTGTCCTCTCGTCCGGGTGACGGGCCATGACTGCGACCCATCGCATCAGTTTGGGCTCTCGAGGAAGCCTAGCTCCAATAGTAAGGTGCTGTGGGATCAGCATACGAACCCTCTCCAGGCCAAAACTCACGACCAAAGCCCCATAACCAAAGGTCTTTAGTCGTCCGTTCTTGGCCCTGGTCAATTGGCCTTTCACATTGGCCAACACGGCATCGCACCAGTTGAAGATGGTGCCTCGAAAGCAATCAACTGCCATACGCATCTGGGATCCGGTGGCAATATGTAATGCGGCAACTCCGCAAAGTCTGGTGACAGTGAATGCAATCACCATGAGCTCAGGACAAGATATCGTCATTATGTTTATCCCTTTGCCTCTAGCCTGGCTGTTGCAATACTCTAGTCGGAGGCTATCGATAGACTGGCCACCTGGCCTAGTCCCGTGCAGAGTCAAGTCTTCACCTCTCTTAGGCAAACCAGTCAAGAAATAAATGTCCGCCGGCTCGATTTCGAGTTGGTGGCTGCCAATGAAGAAGCACTGGTCCTGTATGCTCCATCTGTCAACCAAACACTGTAAGAAATCCACCTGAGCCCTCATGCCAGGAATGGCCCAGAATTTATACAATCCGCATGCCCTCAAAGCATCAAGTGAAGGTTGATGATTCCATGCAGCAGCATCCACGTCCTGATGCTCTCGTTCACGCCAATCTAGCATGATGTACTCTCTGCATCAAGTATAAAGATTAATTAAATTGCTAGAAAATATTTTGATTGGTCCATTTTTGAGAATTTTTGGATTAAAAACCCTTGTGGCGGGGTATGCACCCTCCGGGTTAGACACAGTGCGTGGGACCGCACTTTGTCTACATGGAAGGTGTGGACCCCAAGATTTTCCCCAATGGAGAAAAAGTCGGGGTCCGCAGGCCCGCAATGGTAAACCTGCGGGCCCCCGCACGCGGGTTTTGCGCCTAAAAACCCTCCCAAAAATAAAACAAAGGACTAAAACAAAAAATTAAATGGTTAAAAATGAAGAGTAGGATGATGTGGATTACCTGGAGAAGACAGCGCTCGATTCCGACGGTTGGATTTTCCGCAATCTTCATGGGAAGTTTTCTGAGCAAAAGCACTATTTTCTCACCCAAACTCAAACGGTAAAAATGAATTGACAAAGGCCCTTTTTATAAGTTTTTTGAGTAAATAAATTGCAAATTTGTTTATGTTTCACTTTGAAAAGGTATTTTGCGACGTTTTTATCCATTTCAAACAGGTATGAGTAATGTTTGTGTTTTTGTGTAGAATAATGGATTATTCAGGTGAAATCTATCTTTTTCGACGAAAAAACAAGTAGAGTCACCTTTAAGCCCTTTTCTGACTCCTGAAACATGAAAAGATTGCCAAGTGTTTCTTTTAAACTCGTTAAAACAGAATTAAAAGACGGTCCACTTACAGCTCTTTTCTGACCGTAAAAACATGAAAAGATTGCCGGATTTTTGTTGTTTCAAATTCGATATTGGTTATAAAACGACGTGTCATTGATCAGTTTTTTATTTTTTCAGGTCAAGGGCACTAATGATGAAAAGTACTCCTTGGTTGTAAAAGATCAAGCGGTTCTCTCAAGTATTATTTTATACTTTTTCAGGCTTGGGAGACACAAATTTATGAAAAAGGTCAACCCTGGAGTTTTCTTAAGTTTTATCAGACTCTCTAAAATTGAAAAAAGCCGAGTTTCTCCTATACTGGACTCGTTAAAATTTCACAGTAAAGGACCTGTTCAATTACAAATAGGAATGAACCACTCCTTCTTAGGGTTTGAATTTAAACTAAGTTGGATTCATCCGAAGGATGAGCTTATAATCAAGCAAATGTTATGCTCCTCAAGCTTGTCAAAAATAAAGAGGTACTAGCCAGAAATGGTGGGGGAAAAGAGAGAAAAATGAGCCTGTTTGTCATACTTTGTAACCACTCTTGAACACGACACTTTTATTCACCTGGGTTGGGAAATCCTTTTCCTAATAGTTGATCGAACCACATTGAAAGTCTTCAGCCGGTTTCTGGGTATTAACTTTTGGTCAATTGTCACCAAGCCATCTGTCATGTCGTTATGTGTTCAAGAGGTCACTGCCAATAAGCCATTCATCTGCAAAATATCTGTCATCCATCTTGACCATCCCTGAGTTAGTCCTTGCAACTAAATTTCTTCAACTTGATCTATGATTTCGTGTTGTGGGCTTGCCTACGACGGATCGTTTTCTATCGACATCAACTCATTGTCTAGAAAGATGATCTAGAAATCGTCAATACCTTGAAATATGCATGCCTCAATGGCAGGTTTCTCGCCTTTGACGACAGTTTACATCACTGACTTTCGATCAAAGGATTCCATGACATGTTCGACATCAACACATTTATTCGCATCTCATGGATTGTACTGGGTACTTTGAGAGCCATTAACATCACTGGTGGTTTCTCTCACACTTGTTAACAGTTTGCATCATTGACTGGTAATCAAGTGGTTTCTACCATGTTCGACATCAACACATTCATTCGCATGGATAGAATCGTACTACTTCGGGAAGTAGAAATGAAGACCCTGGATCTAGTTTCCACAATCTAGGCTGCGAGGAATTTTGTATTCATTATATAATGGACTATTCATAAATAGATGGTTGCGTCCATACTGTGTCCACATGAGTCTATACTTGTGATGTTTTACAAGATCATTCCTGTATCAGAGCAGTAGTTAGTTTTTCTAGTCAGTTTTGATCTGAGTATGGGAATGCCTACCTCAGCGATGATATGATCTCATACATATATTTTGCATTGAATGTTTTTACAGGTTCCAACCGGGTTCTCCACAAGACGATCCTCGAAATGATAAAGTACTTCACTCTTCCTAAATGATAAGAAATCCTCATCTACTATAGACTTCGCACTTTAGGGGGCAATCTGTTACACAAAAATATCATCACCATGATTATTTGCAATCAGTATGGGTCTATCATCACTTGTACTGTCCTCCTAAGCAAGTCTCAGACCTCAGCTCTTCAAATCAAGCTTTGGAAATGAGAGAAAGACATTAAAAATCAATGTAACTCTGGTTCCGCACTTTCTCTCATGGTCACTTGCGGTCTCGCACCTTCTGTGTACAAAAACTGCGGACCTGCCCACTCTGTCCCTAACGGTGTAGGTGCAGACCCCTGTGAAAGTCAAAAGGTGCAAGTTTTATCTTAAAAGCCTCGCTTTGGGTTAATTCTAGATGTTTCTAGAAGGAATTTTGACGTCGATTGTTCGCTCTGAGGTGGTTCATGCATCCCAAAAGAGAAGGAGCTAATCCCTTGATGAGAGGAGCTATTGCTTTGAAGGAGGGCTTTATCCCTTTGAAGGAGGACCTAGTAACCTCCCTCCATTGCACTATAAATACAGGCATTGGGCTGGTTGCTAAGGAGGTTAGAAGCTGAACATTTTTGAGGGTAAATGCTGGTGAAATCAAGAGTTCCTAGTTGAGCTTAAGAGGAGAGATCACACATCTTTTTGGCTTCATTGGGGAGTGAGTGAAACTTGTCAAAGTAGAGGAGACTTCTTGCTGGACCCTGGGAGGAGCTTGTATAGCGTCAAGGCAAAGGTTGTAAAGTTCTTCTTCTTTTGAATTAATACAATCAAACTCATTTTTCTCAACAAGTATCTTATGTTATTTGTTTCATGGACTCCTTGACTTTCATGTTAAATATGTTTTATGCAATTGGCTTTTCAGGTGCTATTTAATTTGTTTGCCTTGTTTGTGTTTGCAAATTCGCGAAAAGGAGCTCACTTGGATCGAAAGAGCGAGGGCATCCACAAGCTAGCGTTGGACCTAAGGTAGGCCCTAAAAACACTTGTTTGCTATTGTTTATCAAAGCATATTTAGAGAAAGATAGTGTCTGGTTGGTTTTCTTGTCATTAGGTCTTCTTTAGATTCTAGGAAGGTCTATCTTGTCCGCAAGATCGACTTATTCCGTGTGACAGTATAAATAGAGCGAGGCTCAATGGGTAGAAAAATCTAAGTTTTGTTGTATGATTTTGGATCTGGAATGTAATGGGTTTTTTAGGAGAACAATTTGTAAGCGTCTGTAAGTCAAAGTCAAGGGTTTGGGTAGTGGATAGAGGCTCTGCAACTGTGTGTGCAAAGGCTTTGAAGAGTCCGCAACTATGTGCGCGAACCCCTGCAGCTGAGTGCGCAGGACAGATCTAGATGAATTGGTGAAGAAAGTAAATAAAGATAAGTTGCTTTGGTAATTTTGTGTTAAATCTGAAGTATCGTGGATCTAGATTTTTGTATGGTTAATATCACTGTTTGATCTATGTGCATATGTTTACATTTTGAATACATGTGAATCTGCGTTTAATCTAAGTGCACGAACTGGATAAATCTGATAAATGTTTTCTTACAGACCCTTCTAAGAAATACATCATCAAATAGATTAGATCTATAAATAGTGCACTAATAACTAGTAGGATTATTCTGGGTTTGGACCTGTTCAAAACAGGGTAGCGCGATGTTGTGGAATGGTGTGCGAAACCTCCAGACCACATCTAGACATCCCAAGGATGCAGAAACCTGGTTCTAGAACCCTCCCCTGCTACCTCGGGTGAGATCTCAGTTTGTGCTCTGCGGACCGTTGCCGAAAGGGCCGGTAGCTGCAGGATTTGTTTTGCTAAATAATTCTTCCGAACTTGGGTCAGGCCCATACAAGCCAACAAATGGTTCCATTGCCGAGACCTGGATCTTCCTATGGGGTGTCTGATGTGGGAACACTGGAACCCTACAAAGAAAGAAATTGAAAAGTGGTGGGATCTAAAACTCCACGAGTTCGCATTTCAAGAGAACAAAAACCCGCGAGTATCAGAGGAAGATTGGTTGGACCATTATATATTCAAAGGTATTCGTGAAATATTCTTCGCGTCATTTCCGGTAGAGCTATACGAGTGGATCGCCAGACTAGCTGACAGCGTGGGAAGGTGCAGATTGGACCAGCCTATTGTGCGGACCTCAGAACTGGTGTGCAAGCTAGAAGCCACAGAAGATAAAATCGCACGTGCAGTAGATCATTGGTTGGATTGGGTAATAGGAGGATTTATTACCGAGTTCGCGATAGATACAACTGTGAGCTATAGCGAAGCAGAAAGGCGGTTTCTTCAAGGACCTCAGGGTAGATATATCAAATCATTGAATACTTGGATTAAGATGTTGTTGTGTGAAAAATAGATTATGGGAGTTTATTGATGTCTGGAGTAACACGGAGTAGAAGAGGTTACCATGGAACGGGACGAGTAGAGAATAGTCCTTTAGTTTCTATTTCCCAGGAAAGCGAGGGGGAACTCGTGAGTTTCTCACCAGGGAGTGCAGTCTGGTTGATTAGGGTGTGCTTCCCACTGATACCACCTCCGTCCATGCCACCACCCACTACACCTACATTGAATCTGTCCACCCCACCACCACCAAAATTCGAGATGGCAAGTGCAATCAAACTGCTAATATTTAAGGGTGTAGGGAATGAAGAACCAGGACGATTCTGGTTTTTGATACGGTCTATATGGGATGCCCAAGACATAACATATGAGAAAATCAAAAAGGGCACCCTAGTTAGTGTGTTACAGGACCGCGCGTTGACGTGGTACATAAAATACTCGACCGATCATCTGAATGAGGGAATATCGGCAATCCAGGATGTGTTAAATAAAGAGTTTGGCCGACCAAAATCAGAAACCCAGTGAGTTATTGGGTTCAAGGAGATCGTAATGTTTCCCAGCAAAACTTCGAGGGATCTAGACCAAAGGTTAAAGAGCACTATTCATGAGACGAACATGACCTTGACAGATGCATAGCATTGCACGTGGTTTGTGGTGTCATTGACACCACATTTGAGGATAGCTCTATCTCAACAAAATATCTCAACCCAAGATGAGGCACTGGAGACAGCAATGAGGTTGCAAGAAACCCCAATACTAGATCTAGGATTGGGAGTTCAGCAAATTCATGCGCAACTTCAAAGCTTGAGCTTAGAAATGAAAATCTTGAAGTAAAGGAGAGTGTCCCAATGAGAGGCACGTGTGGAGGTAGGCTGTATTAAATGCAAGAGCCAAGGGCACGATAAGGGTCATTGCCCTGTCTTCATGAACTATCTGGAGGGGGGAGGCCCAATGCCACTAAAACTGGAGGTACAAGTAGGATCAAGTGCCACACCTGCGCTCTGGTGTGTGATTTGTCAAGTGGGTGGAAAACACGCAACAGATAACTATGTTGCAATTTTTGTCGATCCATAGGACACAATGAGCGAACGTGCCAAAGTTATGACTTGATGATGGAAAGGACCCCAACTTATCAAATGCAGACTGAAGTACGAGGAGGATTTCAAGGATACGGTCGAGGGAGAAGAATGGGTCCCAGGCGGGGCCGCGGATAGCTGATCTATTATAACTGTGGAAGGCCCAAACAGTACGCTCGTGACTGTACTAACCCGACCAGGATGTTGTGCCCCTATCATGAGTCATTTGATCATGAGATGGTAGACTATCCAATGTTAAATGCCCAAATTCGTGAAAAGGGAGTTTTGCAATCTCCCCCAACCCAGAACGTCCAAATGATGTGGTTAGAACCTCGCAAAGAGGACCCCAACATAAATATGGTACCAAGGAGCGGTGCAACTATAGAAGGAAATTTGCAAAAAGAACGTGCAGAAAGCGGAAAGAGGCACGACACACTTGCAAACGAACCTGACTTTGAGTTAGAACCAGGGATGAAGATGCTGAGAGAAGCTCAGAGGAGCTTCACGGAAGCCTCTACTCCAGGTAGGAGGGATCAAACGGAGCTAGTAATGGACCCCTCCATGATTACTACCTTTCTCAAAACCTGCATGAAACTGCTACGTGATAGTAAAGTTGTTCAAGGATTATAGGATCTGATCACAAGGTGCGCTGGATTGGAAGAGCCACATGTAGTTTGGAAAATAGGAAGACATGCACTGCACACTGGACGGGAAATGAGACTGACAATGCAAATCAGTGAGTATGAAATGGATCAAGTCAACTTGGTCTTAAGCTTGGATGCAAGCGTATTGCCTAGACAAACCTGGGAGTGCATGGTCAAGCCCACACTGCAATGGTCCCCGATTCAGTTACGAATGGTCAGCCAACAAAAGATCTTACCAATGGGCTAACTGCAAGGAGTGATAGTAGATATCGACGGTGTAAGTACACAGACCGATTTCAAAGTCATAGAGATTGTTGATGATAGTAATCCTTACCCTACATTGCTGGGAATTGATTGGGCAACGGACATGAAAGGGATCATTAACTTAAAAACGCAGAAAATGACGTTTGAAAAGAAATCACTGCAAGTAGTAGTTTTGTTGGACGCAGCAGAAGGAGAACGCTACACCGAACCCATACGCAAAAAAGAAAGCAACGACAAACTAGATTGCATCTATCAGATAACAGCACAAGACCAAGATCGGGTGCATTGTGTAGATGGTGGAAGAGTCTTGTAGGAGTGCGATAACATTTGCATAGTGGATTTCGATGAGGAGACTAAGCGATGGCAGAACCGATTGCAGGAAGCTACGAAATTGAACTGCAATATGATGATTTGGTCATTGCGACGCGTAACCACCGAGGAATGACAGTGGCCAGCAAAGAGCTACGCAACAGATGAATGGCAGCTTGTCCAACCTGGCACTTTATGCGTAGCATGGGAGTAGTATAGTGTGTCGAAATACGTGTTGCGTGCAGTTGGAGGGGGGCCGCAGAAGCCGATATGTAGGAGGTGGTTCCAGGTACGAAATAAAGGATGTCCATCGTAGCCAAGTTGGTATAGAATGGTCATTCATCAACAACGAAGGGTACGGGTGCACATTAGGTGACCATCAACCCACCTGGATCTATGTAGAATGAAGGCTCGCATGGCCAAGTAGTGAAGTCTCGTTACAACCGAACAAACCAGCATAGATACAGCCCACCCTACCGGTGTCAACATTCGTGAAAGGATTCAGCAACTCTGGGAAGCCATCTTGCTTGGTAAAATGTAACTTGGAAAGTTAGAAGGAACAGAAGCCAGACTCTGCACATAGAGTGCGAGGCTAGATGAAGCAATTGATAAGTTGTAGTTAGAAGTCGCATACACGAAGGAACTAACGAATGAAATAGACATGGCTAACTCTCCTAGCCTACTACAAGCAGCGATGCCACTAGTATGGTTGTGCTCGCAGCCCGGGCTAGTCAGGAAATGGAGGACCCGCGCGAGGGGTTCGCCCACCTGACTATCCCTAGGAGGCCTAGTCCCAGCACACCACGCAGTTGGAAGAGGGTGCGAGACTATAAAATAGGCTGTTGTGACACTGCGCAACATGGCCACAACATACATACAAGACCCGCACTTGCGTCCCTGGGGATTTGCTACTGTGAAGGAAAGATGGAAAGCGATTGTTACACGTATTGTTCATGATATTATGGCCCATTTAAGGCACATTGGAGAAGGCAGCGGGCAATTAAGGTAGAAGAATAACCACCAAAATCGCATTTATGAGCTGCCGCAAGGGAGAACAGTCGATTTTAAATTTGAAATCATATATAATCATAGTAAGGGTCACACCACCATGCTTTACCATCTTGTAAGAAAGCCGCCTTGGGTCTGAGACAAGTGCAACATGAGTGATGAGCAACTCGAAGCAAGCCCATGGTTTCAAGCATTGCCAAAACATTACTTGGAAGCAATCCTCAAAGAGAAAAACCTTACCTTAGATAGTCCACAAGTAGCCATGCGACAAGAAGCCGAGCTCCCTAAATCACCCCAACACCGAAGACCTGGAAGGACCCTCAGGTTCCAGAACCAGTAAGAAGGTCACTGCGACACCTACACTTTAGCAAGTTCACAATGGAGGAAAAGGGTAAAACTGTCACAATTGAATGTGACGAGGAAGCTAAAGATTCTCCCACATATGTCGAAGAAGTAAACCTTGAGGAGGATCCCATCCAACTAGTGCATCAACCCAGGTATGTGTCTCCAAGCAAGGGGAACGTGAAGATACCTACAAACCTAGATGAAGTCGACACTATCCTTATTACCCCGGCTCTTCCAAAAGTAGTCCCACTGGAAAACTCAGTGGTTGGCCAAATTGTGACAATGAAATTCAGAGAGTGGGACCTCGTAGATACAGTAAAATTTCCCTGCTTGGTGACTAATGCACTGATGGAGCAGAGTTTCGAAGGGACGGTGACAATGCCACAACCAAAAGAGTGGTTGCGGAAGGTGGAAAAAGTCAGATTGCTCTGTCTCTTGTCTATTCCTCACTTTCTCCGCCCCCCTATCATAATGTTGCTCATAGAGGACTTGCTCTATTTGGTTCATGAGAAAATATTATGGGTCGGAAAACCCATCCGCATCACCGCCGAACTGGTTCATCAGGTTTCGCACCTTCCCTGTGACGGAAGAGACCCTCGGGAAATTGCTGATAGAAGTGGCGATGTCACGATGTAGAGAACCTCATAAAGAAGTATAAGCTAGTGAAGGGGCAACGAGGGTATGTCATTGACAACATTTTAGATAACACAGTCCATGTTGCCACTCAGTTGCTGGCTGAGAAAGTAATGAGGAAATGCCGTGGCACTGAGGTTCTGGCAGTAGTCATTGCACTCGCTGAGGAATGTGCAGCTGGAGTCTGGTTCAATTGGTCACAGTTCCTTTGTGAAGAGTTTCTGAACAACTTCTGGGAGGTTCAGGAGGAGGGAAAGACCTTCCATTATGTGTGGTTGCTGCTGTCCATTATGTTGGTCACTACTAACTTACCCGAAGACAACCACTTTCCTATCTTGGACCTGGAGTGGCCGGAAGCCGCTAGATATGCTTCCCTCTGGGTGATAAGGGACACGTGACGAATTCAAAACATCAAAATCCTTTGGATACTAATGGACACGAATGTGTGCGAATGGATTAATGTGCTACCGCACCTATCTGACGGGATCTATAAGAGCATGAAAAATATTGTTGAGTTTAAAGTAGACATGCATCGTATTTACATCAGGGCATGCAAGGACCCGGCACAGGCATGGACCTCACTCCACTTTATTGCCATTGATGACATTGTCAATGGGGTTGTGGATACCTGGCCACCGACATGGTGCAAACCAGAGGCAGTAGAGCCCAACGAGGGTGTTATCCGGTGGCAAAAGAAGGAAGCTAGGTGTGCCATGCAACAAAAGTGAAATGAACAGCTCACTGGAGAAGTTCAGGCAGCTCGAGAGGCGGTGCTGGTGGTAGCAGGAAAGACACCACCAGGAGGGGCTACGTCGACAACAGCCAAAAGCAGTCAAAAGCCGCCCACTAAGACAGTCGTGGACAAGCCACCATCAACTGGCACAGATTTGCCTTTGAAGCAGCCAATGTAACAAGAATGACCAAAGCCATGAAAGTAGGAGAAGGCATCCAAAATGGACAGCGAAGTGACCACCTTAACTGAGGGGGACCTACATGATATAGAAAACATTGTTCAGGATGCAGTCGACGAGGCCATGTCAGAGCAACAGATTTTGTTAGGGGAACTCCGTATGCAGCTACAGGAACTTGGAACAAGGATCGCGCCAATAAGCACCAACACTACTCAGGGGGTTCCTGGTATGACAGCTGCTGAACCATTGTCGAAGGCCCAAATTGTTCATTCAATTACGATTCCAACAAGAGCATTGATCACCGCAAATGTGGAGGACCGCACTATGCTAGGACGACTTAAAGGGCTGGGACTTAATGTGGCTACTTTACTGCATGAAAGTTTGCGATAGCTCCAAGACAGTGCCACAATGGAGCTCCATGTTAGGGCTGGCCATGCCAAACAAGTACTCCAGGAATAGAAATTAATATCAAACAACTATGCCTCCAACGGGACAAAGCAGTTACGCAGAAGCAACAGGTGGTGAATGTAGTAGTAGAAGCCTGCTTGAGTGCCCGTGAGCTAGAGATTGCGGCGAAATTACCTATTGAGACACAAATCCAGAAATTGGCTACTGGGTTCTGACACAAAAAGGAGGAGGCCGCGCGGATCCAGCTTGAGCTCAGCTTACATATCGTGGACTTAAAACTACAAGTTCCACCGTCAACGCCACCAGAGATCATATAGCAACAGAGGAACATTATTACTATGGGCTGTGCGATGCTCACACATTCAATGGAGGAATGTACTGAGCTGCTAACTTAGTCGATTGTTACGCTCACCTCCCTTCAAGAGGATCCAACACTTTGGCGATTGGAAACCGAGGCCCAAGAGCTCCAACAAGCTTATGACCAGATCAGAGGAACCACGTGGACCGTTGCTATTACACAGTTCTCGGCCAAGATACGGGAGTCTCAGAACCTAAAAATTGAATCCAATGCCACCAAACAAAAGGAAGCAATGATAAAAGCCTGTCTCCAGCCGTGGCTGGATCAGGCATTTGCAGTTTTAACAACAATAGAGCGTAAGGTAGCCCACATGCAGGCCGAGTATGCCACTATGGAGATAGCAGAGACAAGGACTGTGGTGTCGGAAATAGACATGGAACGGATGTAGTGAATGATGGAAGAGTTTATTGCCATCACCAACGACGCACAATGGCTGCTAACTGATCTCCGTGGAAAGTTTTTTGAATGAGCTGAGTGACTCGGGACGAGTCACGATGATTGTGTTGGGGGACTGTTGGGTAGTAGAAGCCCCACGTAACAGTCATGGGACACGAAGACCGCAATTTTGGGAAAAGATTCCATGAGAAGCGCAGAGCGCGAATTGTAATAAGTTGAAGTCAAAGGGTAGTCTGCCCAAAAATAATGTAAAGAAATGTAAGATGAGTCAACCTGTCCATGGATCACAGTCCATGGAAATGTATAAATAGAGTGAGCCTCTATGGGTAGAAAAAACTAAGTTTTGTTGTATGATTTTGGATCTGGAATGTAATGGGTTTTTGAGGAGAATAATATGTAAGCGTCTGTAGGTCCAAGTCGAGGGTTTGGGTAGTGGAAAGAGGCTCTGCAGTTGTGTGTGCAAGGGCCTAGAAGAGTCCACAACTGTGTGCGCGGACCCCTCTAGCTAAGTGCGCAGGACAGATTTGGATGTATTGGTGAAGAAAGTAAATAAAGAGAAGATGCTTTGGTAATTTTTTGTTAAATCTGAAGTATCGCGGATCTAGCTTTTTGTATGGTTCATATCATTGTTTGATCTATGCACATATGCTTACGTTTCGAATACATGTGAATCTGCATTTAATCTAAGTGCATGAACTATATAAATCTGATAAATGTGTGCTTAAAGACCCTTCTAAGAAATACTTCATCAAATAAATTAGATCTATAAATAGCGTAGTAATAACTAGTAAGATTATTCTAGGTTCGGATCTGCGTGAAACACGATAGAGCGACATTGTGCAATGGTGCACGAAACCTCTAGACCGCATCTAGACATCCCAAGGGTGTAGAAACCTGGTTCTAGCACCCTCCCCTGCTACCTCAGGTGAGACCTTAGCTCGCGCTCCACAGACTGTTTCTGAAAGGGCCATTAGCCACAGGATTTGTTTGGCTAAATAATTCTTCCGAACCTGGGTCAGGCCCATATAAGCCAACATGGAGATTCGAAGGAAGTGTACTATATGTTGTATCATATTCCAATGTGTACAAATGTTGCATGTAGTAAGAGGAAGGACCTAAGGTAATTACGTGATTCAATAGTGGGGAATTCGTAAATAATAGGGCCAATTTCCTAGAGGAACATAACAAGGAAATAGGATCTTAGAGAGCTTGAAAATTAGCTAAATTTTGGCCAAAGATAGTTAGTTAGGTATAGGGATAGACTATACACTTGCAGGGTGTGCTCATGCTTGAAAAGGTATATGTATTTCATCTCTATTCTTTGATTAATGTAATATAGATAGTAATGGGTTTTGATAGTTTCTTTATCGTGCATAAATCTATGTGCATGTGTGATAGTTCCTTCTGCATATCTATGATTTCTGTTCTATATGGTGAATTGGTTTCTCCATATCAATAAAGTAGCTTCAAGTCTTATGATTTAGTAAATTTCATGAGTAATTCTGAATCTACACATTTATTTCTACATGACATGGTAGATGTCAAGAGTGATGAAAATAAAGATACAAACCTAGATGTCAATAGTATAAATCAGGTATAAATAATTCCAATGTAGTAATAACCTAATGGTATGAGTAATTTTGGATTTCATGAATGATTAAAGAAAAATCTAGCAAGGGAATTAATGAACTTTCTCACTGGGAAGTCTCTACATCAAGGAAGCCACAAAAAGATTGGTTACAATAGTAGGATAATTGGCACAAACCATCAACATGAAGGATTGTATATAAGTTAATACCATTTGATAACATTTTAAATTTGTAAGGGTTCTCGTGTGTAGTGAGATATTTTTGCATACTACTGTTATATTTTCGAATAAAAGTCTATTCGACCTCCATGATTAAAAGAAATCGTAGGAATTGACCTTTTGATAACTCAAACATTAGTGCATGTGAAATAAATGAAAGGGATTTTTTCCCAAACATGTTAGACAAGAATGAGTCAAGAATTGGAGTGTTGGTTTACTTAGTTGCTCTTAAAAATCCCAACTAACTTCCCATTCATTAAATCGTCAACCCGTAACTCATTTAGTTATTTCAAGGTTGTCCACACAGTATGTGAAAAGAATAGTGCCAAGGTGATCTAATCAGTCTAGGCCTACTGAAAGGTAAATGCATGTAAAATACTAGGAACAACTATGATTTCCTAAAGGAACAACATAAACAATCAAACCCACCTTACTGTCATCAAAGCATTAAATCTTCTACTGCGACACTGTGATAGTTCTACCAAACACAATTTGTGTCCTAGGAAACTACATCTAAAAGAAAGGAACAACACTTCTGTATAGAAATGATTATGCTGAAAGAAATATTAAATCTCACACTTAATAGTTCTTTATCAATCATAAGAAACTCCAGAATGAATAATTATTTAGAAAATCGATTAACAAGAGTCTATTCTTATATTCACTCAAATATTGTAGCATCTATCATGATGATAAAATAATTCAATAACTAATGTTCAGATCTAGAAAGTGAACGAATAATTGCAAAGAAAGGATTGAAATAAATAACTTAATAATTGAAAAAAAAGAAATGAAAGATAAAATGTAAATTTAATAAAACAGGGAAGGGTAGTAGCCATTCTAGGATTGGGCCAATGATCATTGGAATTCAATCACCTTAGATAAAATTGTGTGCACGGAGTTAAAGTTGAACCATGAAGGTATTTGTTAAATTAATCACGAACAATATTGCAAAATATGTCTGTAAACCTTATAGCATAGACCAAAACGAAAATATTTTCTCCTATTCTTTTATCGAGGTTTAGTTCCTTGGTTTTATATTACAATCAAGTCTATTTTTAAAAGTAAAGAAGCAAATCCTGAGAATCTAAATATTCTTAGGATTCTTAATTCGAATCACAAAACCTCCCATATTTCCTCAGAATAGATGGCCAAGATCACATTCAGAGTTGATCTTTCCATGATGGTCGTAGGTCTCACCTAGTTAGGTTATAACTAGCCCAAGCATCTCTGTATGATTCGTTCATGTCCAACTATCCTAGGGAACAACATCTGTTATCGAAATTCCTTATTATTTAACACTTTAAATTGTAAGTGTAACTCATCTTTTCATAGTTAAATAAACTCTTTTAAAGAATAAAATGCCGACATGCTTATTAATTGCTTCTAAGGTTCCTATCACACAAATTACCATATTACATACATAAAATTCTTAGAAATCTAATAAAAAGATAAGGAAAACAGGTAAGAGAATGTATAAATTCTGAAGCCCAAAATTGCCCCCCAGCTTACTTGTTTGCATGACCACATGAAAAAAATGATTAACGTGGAGGGAAGTTAAAGAATAAGGTGTGTGATAATCTTCTCCATAATGTTGAAACCCATTTCTTCCTACTTAGTTAAATCAAACTCAGACTTATAATTATCCTAAGGACACCAAATTATTGGACACATGTAACTGCACCCTATCCATTTAGGTCCTTCTTCTAATACCATGTGAGCCTAATCATGTGGTCTGCCCATTGCAACGTGGAAATTTCAATAACTGAAGCATTCTCTATTTTTTATTTCCCCAACTGAGGCCCACCACCTTTGTTTGGCCCCTTGTAGCACCTCATAGTTGATATCTAGCGGAAATTTGAACCCTTCCTATAATACATCATTGTGAATAGGTTCTAAGGCAGTGACAACACCATACTACTCCATGAATTTCTTGTGGGAGATGCATGTACATAAAGGGCTTCATGGTTCTTCTCTGCAACAAAGGTTGAGACCAAGTTCTGTTCTTTGGAACACATTATAAGCCTTTTTCTACCTTATCTATTTTTTAGAAAAAAAAATATGAAATCTTGGAATTGTACATCCCCTATAAAAGGGGTAGGAATCTCATCTCTCTATTCTTCCATAAAGAAATTATGCATGTAAAATTTGCATGATAAATACCTTGTATTCTCATCTTATTTATGGAAAGAATCAACAAATTCTGAAACATTGCGAAATTTGTAAGGTTGCCTAGACCAAACAGCTTAACTTTGAGCAATAAGTATTGTTCCAACAAAAAAAAGGAGTAATCCCTAGCTGGGGACCTGCATGACAAAGCATCTAATTAAATAGAGCAACCTTCTTATATTTGTTCTGTGCCTTTTTTAAGCTCGTTATCTAAATATTTAATATTTTTCTTGGTTGCTCATGCTTTAGGATAAGTTTCATCTTCTGTGATTTTCAATGCCTTGAACTTTTGCAATAGATCATGATGTTCTTCTTGAGTAACTACCTCCTTTTGATATTGTATCATAGTCTCTCGTTGTTCTTCCATATTCTTTTTCAAGACCTCAATAGTAACTCCACTATCAATTCCACTATCAAAGGAGTATCAGGAGGCATGATCTGATTCTCTGTTTATGTTGTGATAAAATTTGGTAGTTCTATTTGAATTCCAACTTCAGCAGTTAAAACACCATATTGGCCATGTCTGACTCAATTTGGGTTCCTACAGTAAAGGAAACAATAGAGTTTCTAGTTTGAGTTTGGGTCTTGTTTTCTTGAACTTCCTTCTTCTTCTCATTTATTTTCTCGGCCTTCTTTTATATTTTTCTATTTCACAACCATTTCTTAAGCTATGAGACCCTTCTATCTAATTTCCTATTTTCCTTCTTTAACAACTCCTCTTTTTTATTCTTATCTTCTCGTTCATTTCCCAATCCTCTATTAATATTTTGCATAAAATATCTGGCTGGGGCGACTCGAGGAGAGGGAACAACAATAATGGATCCTATGTTTTCAATCACTAGTTTCTTAGTAGGTCCATTTGCAACCTCAATTATATATTCAACAAGGTTTTTGTCATCCTGTGATCCCTTTAGAGAGTCAACATTGACTTCCCATTCCATACTTTTCCGAGGATATTGTAATGGTACCTCTTTAGAAAAGGAGGGTTCCTCGATGGCGGCGACAGAATCAATAGAGTGTTTTCAAAGAAACGTATTCTTAGGTTCTCCCAAAGGTTCTAAGGTAATAGTAGCAACAAAATTGGAAGGAGAGACTGAAGCTATGGGTGATGTCCTTTGATCAAGAGAATCCTTTGAACAACCTAGAACTTCAAATTCCATAGAATTCAAAAAGTCTTCTAATCCATCTAAACCTTGGGTTACCTCCATTTCATGTTCTTAAGGAGGGTCCTCCTCATGATTTTTTGGTATGTTCAAAATTTTTCAGGGTTCACTACCCGCCAATGGATGTTCTACATAGTTTATGGAATTCTGGGACTTAGCCAACCTAGTTGATTTCCTGCTTTTCTTCGATAACGATGCCAAGGGAGATGCCATCATCTTTTCTAATTATGTCAATTATTGAGGGGAAGGGGTCTGCAAAGCCTCTTCCATCGTAACATTCTCATTTTGATTAGTTTCTTAATTTTCTTTGGGCCACTTATCATCAAATCGATTATGTTTGAGTTCTTCACTAGGTGCTTCGTTTCATGGCAGAGTCTCAGGAATTTCCAAGAGTTCTTCCTAGTTTGACTGTGATTGATTCAATTTGTTGACAATTATCCATTTTATAAGCCCATGGTGGCTCACTCCTGAAGGCTGATCCTTGGACCTCTTTAGTCTTGCAGTGGTCTCATTCAACAAAGAATTCATAAAATGAGGTACGATTAGGGTTAACGTTTGTCTCAATGTCGCTAACAGCTTTATGTGTCGCCCCCTTACACATCATAGTGACCGTCGCATGTAACATATCTTTGGACCACACCTGCTAATTCTTTCCATGGTTTTGCAAGCTGAGTGGGGTTGTACCCCTTCCCTTTCCTTACCAATTCTTCCCCAAGATTTGTAAATAAGTATGTTCTGCTTTGTAATGGAGTGTGTATCTCAAACCTTTTCTTACCTTCCAAGGGTGGGCCTCTTTCATCTGACAATACTTCTGCATTAACTTGGATGTGTCTGCCTTTTACTATTGTTGTTCCATTGTTCATACTTTTTGTGAATTTCAAAGCTACTTCACTGTCAAAACCATGAAATCACAGGAAATACTTTGACCATCCTACCTAGTCTAGAATTCTTTGTTCCCATTCAAAAATCTATAGTTTTGCAGGTTCACTTCGTATTGAGTGACCAACCATTTTTGTAGGGAGCAATTTGGAAATAAACTAGAAAGAACAAACTTAGCAGATACAGGGTCAAAAATGTTGTATAAAGTACAGAATTCAAAGAACATAGCATACAATGATTGTTACATAGTTTGTACATGTTATGCATTTACTTTTCATCCCCCCAATGAAATTAAAGGTCACCCTTGACCATTCATAATGTATTTGAATTGGTAGGACAATTGGGATGGCTATTTAGATAAGAAAGCATTAATTCCACATAATGGAGCAACCTATAGAGAAATGCGAGTAATGGTGAAGCATGTGATATACTTATTGAAGTAAATTATTGTAAATATGATGACGAGACTTAAATATTTGTGATGCCCAAAGCATTTAAATCACAAAAAACACAACACCCAAAGCATTAAAATCGGAAAAAAACGTGATGCCCAAAGCACTAAAATCGGAAAAAAGCACGTGGAGAGATTTTTTATCCTTGATCATGGATAAGATAGATTTCCTTGAAAGATTATCTTTAGGGAAAAAAATTGAAAGAAAATTTAAAATAGATTTAGTAATTTTCCAAAGGTTACGTCCCTTATATGTAGAAAAAAAATAAGTATTTATACACATATTCATTGTTACCACCTTACAAGGGGAAAACAACGATTTACTATAGTAGTTAAATGATTTTCCTTTTCTTATTGCTAATGGAGAGAAATAAAAGTGGTTCTTTTTAAGATGGTAATTTTTAGATGTAATTCAATACCATAGGCATGACCTCTGCTACCAGCAGGTGTCCATAGCCTTGACATAGTTTCCTTTTAACCCATTGATATACCATTGCCCCATTCCACTTCAAAAAAGAATCATAAGTTTTTATTATTTCTCAATTTTCAACAAAAGGCCATTGTTTTGGTGTGGTGACGAGTTAATAACAATGCCACTCACGAGAGATAATGAGCTGAACAAGTTGGCTCATGATGAGACCTCTTGTAATTCGACCTAATGATTGGAGGCTATTAACCTCGCTTGCTAACGAGATTGGTAATATCTCCACATTAAATATTATGATCATGGTAAGTCAGCTCGTGATGAGACCTCCTATCCTTTGTCCATTTTTTCTTTTACTTTATTTATTGTTCTTTTTTATTTTATTATGATAAAGAATTAGTGAATGGGGTGGCTTATCAACTCCTTAAGAGACATGGATGGTGTAAAAAGTATCACAATGATTACCTTTTTAGTTTGCCATTTTCGCTACCTAGAATCTATTTTTTTTTAAGGAGGTCAAAGAATTATAGGAAACTTTGAAAAGAAATGAAACTCTTCAAGTATTATTTGAAGGAATGTATTATAAATATCTATATAAATTTACAATATTAGGGTTGTTTTAGAAGTTTAGGAGTTTTTCAAGGTCTACTTCAAAAATTTCGTATAAAACATGATCTAATGGAAATTGTTCAAGGAACTTATTCATTTTACCATCATTCGAAGAAGGCTTCAAAATAAAAATAAAAAGAATAATTGTTTCTAGAAAAAAAATGTCTGAAAAACAACAATCAAAAGTAACAGTTAAAACTTGGGGAACAACAAGTGTGATGTAGGAGACAACAACCCTAACTAAGGGAACACTGACCGTGACCAAGGGAACAACAACTGTGACTAAGGGAATAAAAGTTGCAACTAAGGGAACAACAACTTTGACTAAGCAAACAACCATTAGGGGACTTTTGATGTCTAAAAAGGGTCTCCTAAGGAAAATAATAGTGGAAATAATAAAATAAGATTATATTACATCATCAAATTTTAGAGGGAAAAAGAAAAAGTTACTTTTGCAAATCATATTTTCAAGTTATCTCCCTATGGGTTTACTCAAATTTTGAGAGGGAACACTCGTTGGAGGCAGAATTTGATTCCTCATGCAACGAGTAACTATGTTACATACTATCGATGGACCCTACTATACGAAAAATAAGAAATACATGAAGAGCATAATTGCAATCACATTTTTTCATGTGTTTCTCATTTTTCGTATACAAAGGTCCATCAAAAGCATGCAACATGGGAACTCCTTGGATAAGGAATTAAATTCTGCATTCAACGAGTACTCCCACTTAAAATTTGAGTAAAATATTAGGGAGATAAGTTGAAAATCCAAGTTGAAAAAGTATTTTTATTATTTTATTATTTTTTAATCTTTTTACATTTTTACACCAAAAATGGTTAATCATCTCCCATGGATGACATCATCATATTGAATCCTATTGGTTCTCATAAATTTTAGTTTGGTTGTACATTTTTCTTATGAGGCCCATTTTAGGCCTCAAAGGTTCTCTAATGAACTGCCACCTAGGAGACAACAACTATGAGTAAGGGAACAATGACCGCGACTAAGGTGAGAATAATTGTGGCTAAGGGAACAATAGTTGTTACTTAAGGAAACAGTAACTTGCCCATATATGTTTTACTATTATATGGATTATATGATTATATAATATATATATTTTGAAAGAAAATATTTTCACAACAAGTATATACAGTATGTATAGAATGAAAGGAATTTTGAAAAAGAATAATTTAGTTGGTTATGTTGCGGGGTGACCTCCCCTGCCAGATAAAATCCACAAATTAGAATCATTCTTTACCTCATGACGAAAACACTCTCATATAAGCAATTGGTGATATTGATGTAATTGGTGTTCATTGGGAAGGAAAGAGATGCTAGATCCATCAATAGTAATGAGGCTCACCATACCATTGTTGTCAACTTAGGTAACTTGATATGGTCCTAGCCATCTTGTTTGAAGCCTCCAAGGGAAATCCTCAAATCTTGAATTCTACAAGAGCGCCCAATCACCTTTTTGAAAATTTTTCTTTCTGATAAGGTGATGATGCCATTTGGGCCTCTATTGTTGAATAATAGTTGTGCATTGTATGGCTTCTAGGCACACTTCGTCCTGTTCCTTAGGTTGTTGTAAGCATGGTTTTTATGCTTTTGTCAAATCCACTTCAACTTCCCTTGCGGTTTTGAGTCTTGATTTCAAATTCTATCAGAAAAATGGGCTCATTTACAAAAATTAGATGATATGGTGAATAACCCATAATGATGTGCCAAGTTGTTCGATAGGCTTGTAGGGCCTGAAGAAGTTTGGTAGCCTAGTTCCAACGGTTTGTAGATACAAATTTGGTTAGAATTGCCTCTATAACATTATTGGTACTTTCCTCTTATCCATTTGCATGCGGATGATAAGCGAAAGTAATCTTATGTTTGATTTGATACTTCTTCATTGTAGTAGAAATTTTGTGGGCATTAAACTACGAACCCCTATCTGTTATGATCTACCTAGGAAATCCGTGCCATACAAATAGTTCAAAAAAAAAATTTAATAACTACTTCTTCTGTAGCTTTTGAGAGAGCTACTCATTCCACCCATTTGGTTATGTAACCTTTACAAACCAAACTCTATGGCTTTTGGATCGATGGTGGATTAATGAGGCCTACAAAATCTAATGCCAACCTCTCAAAGGGTTCAAGTAAAAGTTGAGGTTTTAGGGAAATTTCATTAGCTTGAATGGGGCGACCCATCCTCTAAGAATTATCACAACTCTAGACATATTTCTTTTCATCTTTGAATGTCATGGACCAATAATAACCCATCTGCAACACCTTATCCCTAGTCCTTTAGTCCTCGAAATTTCTATCGCATGGTTCGTCATGGAATGCCTTAAGAATATCATAAACTTCGTCTTGTCGAATACAACTACGGATTTGAAGATCATATCCTATGTGAAAGATATATCCATCAATCTAGGAAAATTGCGTGTTGCACTAAACGATGAGCTTCGTGTCCCAAGAAGGTAAATGTGTTGGTATCTTCCTTGCTACTAGATAATTGGCCACATCCATGTACCATGGTTATTTAATTGTTACGGAAAACATATAATTGGCCACCTCTGTGTACCATGGTGATTTTATTGTTACAGAAAAAATATGTTCATCTGGGAAGTGATCTTCCATAGGTAAAGAGTCAACTATTATAGGAATTCTGGCTAGAAAATCTGCAACCATATTTTCCTTTCCTCGCTTATCTTTTATGGCGATATCAATTTTTTGTAATATTAACAACAACCAATGTGTTATTTGATTGTTAGTAGCAAGTTATTTTATCTACATACCTAATGGCATAATGATTGGTATATAAAAAAACTCGATATCCTCTTATATAATGACAAAATTTATTAATAGAATAAACAACAGCGAGAAACTCCTTTTTCATCACTTTATAATTTAGCTCCACCAATGTAAGTTTCTTTCTAATGTAATAAATAGAAAATGTATTTTTGTCTTCTTATTAGCCAAGTATAACTCTTATTACTGTATGAGATGCATCAGCTAAAATGTGGAATGGTAAGTTCCAATTTGGCCCTCATAAGACAAGAGTTGTTGAGACTAACTTCTTGAGATCTCGAAAAGCAACGTCACACTTTTCCATCCATTCAAATTCCACATTTCCTGTTAACGCATAAAAAGGTCCTGCTATCATTGAAAAAATTTCTATAAAGCCACGATAAAAACCAACATAACAGAGGAAACTACGCACCTCATCTGGTGTAGTAGGAGTAGGGAGCATAAGAATTACCTCAATCTTTGTTGGATCTAAGTGAATGATGGAATTATTGTCATTGATGGAAAAGAGCATGGAAAAGAAGCATTAGCATGGAAAAGAAGTAGCTACAAGATATGCAGGACCAAGGAACATAGGAGCAGCAAGGCAAAGGTGTAGCACAAGATCAGGAAAGGCATAAGAGCAACACAATAGTAGAAAATACAAAGGAGTAGCATGAAGCAAAAGAAGGGAAGATATGCAGGAGCAGTAGATACATTGATGGTTTAATAGAATAGTGATGCTCATGTTGATGGCATGTTGATGGATTGATGATTGGATAATGTTGCAGAAATTGTTTAATGTAGAATTTGTGGTAACACTAATCTATTGTTAAGTTGAATTGTTGTGATGCAAAGGAAAGACTCCAAGGCAAAGGCAAAGATTTTTATTTGATGTTAGAATTAGTTTAATGAATTTAGTCATTGCATGTGGCTGAAATTAATATTGGATTTTTATTTATTTATTCTCTAATATTATGAAGAGTTTGGAAGCTAATGAGTGGAAGGAAAATAGTCAAGCCTATTCACTTCATATCAATATGTGGGATACAAACATCCAACAAAATATATCTATAAAATATGTGATTTTGGAATGCATAAAGAAGGTTAGAGAACGGGAGAATGTGATTGAGCTGATTGAGTGATTATGCATTAGTTACCTAGAACTTATGAAGGTGATGTGAAGAAGATTTGAAGGGAAGAAGATGTAGAAATGAAGATGGACATATGTAGAATTTATGACCAAGTAAACCAACACATTTTTGTTTCTTGTTTATATTAGGGGATGGTACTCTCCTTTCAAGTTGAGGCTTGATAAATATCCAGTTGGATTTGGTTGAGGTACGAGCCTCCTATGTGTTGTAGCCTACAGAAAACATATGGGATTTGGAGCTTCCTTGCATGTTGCAGCTTGTAGAAGATTGAGGTAGAAACCTCATGTAGTTTTGGGCCTACAGAAAATTAGATGTAATAAGGAGTAGGAGCTTTCCTTTGCATCACAACAATAATAAAATAATGGTTTTCTTCCTTTATGTGTTTCCATATATATCTGGTGTCAATATGTGTTTTCATTATGTCGTGATATGATGATTTAGTTTTCTTATTAATTCTTGTTCACATATTCAATTTGATGGTCATCATTTGCTAAGTTGCTCATGTAATGGTTCATTTAGTGAGATTAATGAAAATAATTTAATTTCCATGAATATATTAAATTGGTTCACCCCTCTTCTCAGTTAAGTCATGTTTTCATCAATTGGTATCATAGTTGGCTCCTTCATTGTAAGCCTGACAATTTGAAGGTAGTTCTAGTTGAGTCATGGCCTTTCAAATTGTAAGTGTGCTTAGTACATCTAAATTTCATGAATGGAGAGATAAGGTTAAAATCGAGTTGATAGCTTATGGACTAGGTGTATGGAAGCTTGTATGGGAATGTTACCATAAAGACTCTCCCTCAATGGAATGCTAATGGAAGACGTGTTATATATAACAATCTTCATAATACGGATCTCAAGAGAATAGTAGACCTAAAATATTCAAAATAAATTTGGGAAATATTGGAGTTCATGTATGAAGGAAAGATTACAAGAAACAATGTAGAAAATGAAAAAGGAAAGAGGAAGAAGAAAAGTCCCTGTCAAAAGGAAAGTGTTTATATAAATAAAATCTCTACCTGTGTGAATATGCCTAACTCTCATGAAGAAAAAACATATGAAAATCAAGTCAGGTTTGACTTATCATTGGCTAGTATAGAGAGATTGAAGAATGAAAACAAATATTTTAAGAAACTCCTGCAGATATGTGATGAGAAAGAGCATGAGTAAACTGAGGAAATTGTCATCCAGAAGAAACAACTTGAAGACACAAGGAGACTAGAAGAAGTGACGAGCAATAAATTCAAGGAGAGACACCTAGAGAGTAAAATATTAGAAGCTGAGGTTGATTCAACTAAAAGTAAGTTAGAAGAAAAGAATAGGTTGTGTAAGATGATAGAGGAGGACCTTGACTCCATGAAGAACAAAAGTATCCGTTAAAGATGACAATGAAGCATGTCTAAAAGGGCTTAGAAAAGAAAAGTCTAACAACATTATCCTTTGTAAAGAAAATAGAAACAAGCATCAATATCAAATGTCAATGAATGAGTTGAATGGGTTTAGAAGATCTCAAAGGAGATTCTTTTCTCCTGGGAAAACCATCACATGTTTTTCTTGCCATGAACATGGACATGTGGTAGCAGATTGTAAGTACAAGAAGCTCAATATTATTCATCAAAACATGAAACAAACAAGAAGGTACTATCCAACAAGCAAACAAACTAGAACACCAACAACTAGGTACATAAAATCTTTCTATGCTTGTTATTATATGTGTCATGAATTTGGACCTAAAGTAGTTGAATGCAAAGTGTATATGAAGAAAAACATGAACTAAAGAATAAACACAACATTTTCTTAATTTTTTGGCCACAGAAGATGTTTTGTGTATAATAATAATGGCCACAAAGCCAAAGAATGTAAGTAGCCATATATTCTAAAGAGCACTAGACAAAAGCTAGAAGAAGCTCCAAGAAGAGAAAGCTATGAAAGAAATGCAAACAAGAGAAAGTTGTCTATGAAAGTATGGAAGAGGAAGAGAAAGGAACAACTCTTCAATGGCATAATGAACTCATCATGGTTTTAGGGGGAGCTTATCTAAGAAGAAATGAAGTCATTCAATTATTATTAAGTCAATATTAAAAGATAAGCATCATCCTAGGGGGAGTGGTAACATAATAAGGACAATCTTGTTGCAATATGCATTTTATAGCAACCTTGGTTGGGATGTTGGCATTAAAAATCAAAGTTTGTTTGCAAATTGTCTTCTAACCTCAAAGGCCATAACAAATCAGCCCCAAAGGATTGTGCCTTGAAAATAAAAGAAAATGGCATTGTTCAAAACATCAAAAAATCTTAACACAATGAAGTCATATGATCATCAAACTATGATTCATAGGCATGTTGATTTGACAATGAATGAGGTTAAGGATAGAGGAAGGCTGCACTCTAGAAATGAATAGTCAGGTTAAGGATAGAGGAAGGCTGCACTCTAGAAATGAATAGTCTTTCATAGATCTATTTTGGGTATTTTGGTGGTTGCTACGGCATATGGACTTCTTAATTAGTGCATATGAACAAAAGCTTTTCCGGCCAACGACCATATGTTGTATCATATTGAAAAAAAAAATGGAGGAAGGAACAATGTTTCAGGGATAGCTACAACAACTGATAATCTTCAAAATATTTCCAAGATTGGATATCAAAATTATAGTTGGAATCGATACATGGGCACATTATGTATTTTGAAGGATGGGATAGAAATATGGGATGCATATGTGTAGGGTCTAAAACATTGCAACAAAGAAATATGTCTCTAAATGACCATCAAAGAAATATAAATAAATAAAGAGAGGAAACAAACAACAAGAATCTAGAAACTCTAGCACCACCTCAATTATATGGTTGGATCTATTATGAAAAGATTAAAATCCTTCTATACTTTAAAATTGGTTGCATCAACTAGCAAGGAAGGAGAAGCAAGGAAGAGACCACAAATGATAATTATAAAATTTCATAGTGACTGTCAAAGAATGTATAAAGAAGAAAGCTCAATTTCAATGAGAGTAATAAGAAATTATTCCACTGCAGTCCTCCCAAACATATGAAACTGTGTTATCTCTGTCATGAGTGATTGAATTTTGGGGATATGCCCTATATTTGGATGCACTCCATTTTGAAATGAAAAGGGACCTTTGTAGCAAAATCTTAGAACTTATCCCTACTTCGATCTTGGCCACCAAAATGAAACAGCGACTATAAAAAAAAAATAATACACAGAATGCAGACAACGCTTGCAATTCTACAGTAAGTTTGTGGGAGGAAAAGCGATTGTAGCATGGTTTGAGAATTCTTTAGTAGACCATCTATTATCGAAAATTGAGAAAGGCCGAAGTAGTGGAACGATGAACTGGACAGTTATCACAATAAAGAGATAATTTGATTTTGCCTTTGCATATGGGAATGTTATAGATGTTGATTGAAGAATCTGGCTAAATAAGGAATACCATCTGTTTCAATCAAACCTGTAACAGAAGCAGAGCTATAATTGTATTGTTGGCCAGTGTTACAGTTGTATGCAACATTTTTATGCAGCTTATGAGGTTGGAGTGCGTATGGAGTTAATGTATGGAAGCATTATTCTTATAATTATTGTTATCATTAATGCAACTTTATTATGGAGCAGCGCCATAATTCGCTGAGATATCAAGAAATCCCCTGACAGAGTGGAATAATGATGTGCAGCAGAATAATTATATGCAATGGTAATATATTCCAAGGAAACGATATTAAATTATGATGCTTGGAGCGATGATATTGAGTGTAATTGGTGGTATTATACAGAGATTATTGCTACAATGCTGGTTGATATATGGAAGCACAAATGTAACGCAATTTAAAGACCAAAACTATATTCCATCAACGATTTCTCCATCAGATAATGCATTAAACATATGATTTGATGCAATAACAATGATATGGGAGGGTTTATTTTTGCAATCCATATATAATATCATTGCTAACATTATTATTATTGGGTTGCATTTGTTGTGCATTATTGGTTTGATGATTATGTGGTTGAGAGGTCATTATCATTTGGATAATTGAAGATTTTTCCATAAATTTGATTATCCAAGCCTTTGTCATGTCAATTTTATATTGAAAACATAAATGGTACATAGAGCTTGAAAATCAATCCTCTCATTGAAATCAGCCAAGTTTTCATCAATTGCAGTCGAGTGAAAGAGGGTTGTGAATCATGGAGGCCTGCGCTAATTCAGGTTGCATTGACCAGATCTAAGGCTGGTTGGTGACTTGGAGGGGCAGCAATGGAGCTTGTGGAGACAAATTTCCATGCCCATTTATTTAATGTCCATGCATTTTACATTTTGTCAAGAACCAACAGCGTCATATTGAAACTCCACAACTCCAAGAATTTAGCAATGAAAAGAACATTCCTTCACTTCAAAGGTTTGAGAGCATTCTATACAAGATGGAAATTTTGGATAATAAAACATGAGAGAGAACAGTCGGTTAAGGAGAAAATATTAGGTCGACGACGTCTGTGCTACTCTAGTTTGAGGCAGCGGTTGACGTTTTGCAGTCACAAATTACCAGACATACAATACTTCTGGTTGTATATTAATGGTGTTGTGTTATAAATGGTGTGCCTATCAGCATTAATGGTATTGTGAATCGGCGTCAATGGTTGGTATCCTCCAACAACATCAAAATGGAGAATATGGTTTGCATCAGGGTTTTGTGACCTAGCCAAGAATTATTCGACGGTTACATTATATGTTAAAGTTTTTTCTTTTCACCTATTCAGCATATCATGCTGATTCAACGCCTAATTCACCAATTAATGCGTTGAAGTATCACTTCACTTTGAATTGTAGCTCAATGCATCACCAGCTACAACTTAACGCATCACCAGCTGTAGACCGATTAATTGCGTTGAAATATTAATTCATTAAAGTATCACTTTGAAATATTAGTGCATGGAAAGCGTGGAATATCAAATGTTTGGAGTATCAAAAATGTGGAATATTAATGCGTGGAATATCCAAAACGTGAATACAAGCATTGATATCAAAAGCATTCAAGTATTAATTGTGTTGAACCATGATGGATTTGATGAACTGAATGCGATCTCCAAGACTAGCATTGTTAACCTCAATTTTAATCTGGCCAAAGGAAATCCCTTAGGGGTGGCTGATATAGAGGAGTGCATCGTCGTGTCCAAGTCGTGCACTGATATTGTTTCTTTCCAAAAAGATATTAATGCATTGAATTAGAGCCTTTGAAAATCATCATCTTTAAACTATTAACGATTGAGGTCGTTTCTTTGGCAACCTCGCCACTGAGTGCACTAACGACGTGTTGCAAAATATAGTGTTGTGAAATAGAAGCAAGAAGCAAGAATGGAGATGAATCAAGAGGTAGAAATGGTAAACTCTATGAAATGGCAGCATCAAGAGTAAGAGAATATGAATTTCCAGAAGATGATGATGCCTCCATCTGACCCGTTTGACCACTTAGATAAGTCTGCAGTGCAGCATGATTTTCTTCTTTTATAGAAGGTAACAATGAAGTGACCTGAGGATCTCCCAAGAAGTTAGAAGCAGGAAGTGCATCTTGTGTACTACATACACTGTGCCTTAGCATGTTTGCACATTGAGGCTTTTCATCATTTATAATTTCATATTGATTTGCAAGAATTAAGATATTCTGCAGTGGGTAACTATTTGTAGATGTTGGTGTCGAACAGGAAGGGCCATCAGTTTTAATAATTCCAAACTGAGCTTTTCTCGATAAGGGCATGTTTATTGATGCCTGGGATCGACTAGAAGTTGACTGCAACAACTTCCCTCGTAACTCAAGAAACTGAATTGATTGTTGTGATGATTAGAATGGAAAAAACAGAGAGAATGACACAATACTGATGAATCCAAAAGAAATAGTCAGGCAAGGATGGTCAACATCAAAACAAATATACTGGAATCATAAGATGTATGTATTAATTTGCATCGGTTCAAGAATACTCTTACGGATGCTAATATAAGAGAAATTAGATTCGTTCTGCAAGAGTACATAAAAATGCTTAATGGATGACAAAGCTTTCAAAAGTAGTAAATATGAATGTAGTCAGTGGAATATTTGGGTTTTTTCGCATCATATTGATTGAGTGGGATCCACCTTTCGACCCTTAAATTCAAGGCCTGCGCATATTGGAAAGAAAAGGGATAGATGAAGTAGAAGTTTCAGTCTACGTAACTCCATATTTCCCTAAATCCTAATACATATGATATAATAAACACAAGCATTAAGGAAGACAATGCTAATGCTACAATACTTTCGAAAAGAAAACCAAATCCTCCGACGAGATGGCATGACCAGATAATCTCAGATTGGGCGGGGCGGAAGGAGCAGTAGGCTCATTTACGACAGCTTCCATTTTTTATGTGTTATGGATGGTATCGATGCAAATGCAACATTCTTTAACGCAATGGTTCCATAGCAGATCGGACAAACATAGTAGATCTAAAACCATGATAAGAGGTTGCACCGCGCTTAATTTATCTGTCGGAAGACCTGTATCAGATGTGTGAGATGGTAAGCACCCGCACCGTTGACACCAAAGCCTGCGTTAACATTTGAAGCCTTCGTATTTGCCATTACAGATCATATTTTTTGTTAATAGACACATTAGCGGACCAAGAAATCTCTATCGTTGAATCTGTCAGGTACGTGGTCATCGAGCAAAAGGTTTCAGTCTTGGCAGCATTCTCCATATGTAGTTGGTATGACTTCGACACCATCTGCGGGATATTCTTTTGTCATTCAAGTTTGAGAGGCATATAAAGTGCATTTTATAAATAGCATATGGAGAAGTTGTACGAACAATAGCCTTGAAATTCCAACGAAATTTAGCACTACAGGGAATGCTTTGGTAAGCAGTGGATACGCAACATATGGTTTATATGAGCTGGTGTCAACGCAACATATGAATTGGTAGTTAACGAAACATTGTCCCAAAGGGAGAGATTATATCCATAACTACAGAGAACTAGAGCCACTTGTGTTGTCTATGCTCCTTCTCATACATAGGGCATCCAATGCTCCAAAACATATGTCTCTAATGGATTTGATAACAATTTGCACTTGAACTATTTCTGCAAAAATTGTTGTAGGTACTACACACCTAAGACCTTCATTATTGGCACATGCGGACACTTAGTTAGTCCATTCAGTGACATGCAAGGCTTCAGCATCGTAATTTTTACGAGATTGATCCCTAATTTTTACGAGATTGATCCCTTTGACTGTCCATGCATGCATAGGACTACATGCAAGATCTTTTATGCATGATTTACTCCCTCATTTACTCCTCCATTCAGTGTGCAACTAATTAGTTCTCTATGGAACTTGTTGTAGGTGGCGAGTCATCTCATTGATCACCACTACGGCGCATTACCTTCGGATCTTCACCGAGTGATGCTATATCATTAGCACTGTAACCTATTTTCTGCATAATCAACATAATTCTTTTTGTTCTTTCGATTTTATTTTAGTGTTTTTGCTCTACAAAGCTGTGTGTTCAACCTTTACTAGCTAGATTCATCTGTGCAGGTTTTCTAACACATTTATATGGTATGAGAGCCCATAGGTTGCTAGATAAAAGGCGCACGAGTACTTTATTTTGTAGGTATTACACCTTGGAGATCAAATATCGACAGAAAAATAGAGTTTCCCAAAGCATGAGTCCTAACAACGTACAACTCTCACGAATGGAAGGACCAAATGGTTCGATACCTTCGTCAGAAAGGGTTGTACAGTATTACCATGGCTGCAGAAGTGGAACCCACTTCAGCCATAGTCAAATCCAAGTACCTCAACTGCATAGATGAGGCCCATGGATCAATATGCATGTGTGTTAGGGCCTCGTATTGTCCCTTTTTGACCATATATTTTGCTATGATACCATCCCTTTCAAACTTATATTTAAAAGCCTTTGTTAAGATTTTGACCCAATTATCTCTAAGGTATGAAATGATTCTTCTCATCACTATACGTTTAATTATTTAGCATATAATCACGACATCATCATAGTTAATCTTTGAGTTATTAAGTGCTAAACAGTTAAAGGATGATGTGCAGTCTGTGATGCTGAAAGAGCCGGAAGACTATTTTTGTAGTTGCTGAAATAACATGAACGACATGCGGATCACGATGCTGAAACAGTTGAGATCCGTATTCTAAATATGACAGAAACAAAGGAATCGGGACTGATCACCAAAGAATCTGTTACACGGGATGTAACGCTTATATCTAAAGACAGCATTACTGTAAGAGCATTTCATTGACTGGGAATTGACTTCCCTATTTTTGTATAATGGGTTAGAACAATGGAAATCTTTTATAATAGATGTCTCCTCTACAAAGAGGAGACATCTACATTAGGGGGGGAGGAACAGACTGTGGAAAAAGGCTTAGCTGAAGGAATAGGACTGGAACTCTTTTTCTGTAATATGGCATATTGATGGATGAATAAAGTTTTGTTCTAAGCATCTTTTTCTAGTTCTTGTTTCCTAGGGAATCTTGTGAGAAGGAGAGAGCCCACTTTCATCACAAGATTCACCCATTACATTTCTACAGTGTGTTAAGTGTGCCTTTTATTCATGCCTTGTTAATTGTACTGTTTGCTGAACATTGTTTATAATACCTTCGCTGAAACTCTGTTTCTGATTATTGTTATATGAGTGTTTCACCGGTGACTAAGTTACAGAGTGAATTGGCAAGGTTGAATTAATCAGAGGTAGGTGCTGGAGATTCCCGCTCCGGGGGATAAGGTTCTGACTCTCTGTTACAGCATAGCCATTGTTTTCTTTTTCAGATTGATTCTTTCCATTTCTTTATTAGAATTAAGTGTTTTTCTGATAGCCATCTGCAACAGAGTGTAATTTCTGTAATGCAGAGTGGAGCTTCAGTTTGTTAATTTAAGGCGTGATTTTCTTATACTACACTTTCTGTTACTTTTAAAATTGAAGTACATACGGTACATAGTTGCCTTTGAAATAACAAGACTTCCTTGGGTTGACAATTAATGTTGCACTTTGTTGTTTAATTCAATAAGAAATTAAAGTGGCCAACATTTTGGTGCCGTTCGAGGGAAGGCAATTATTGATTTTAAAAGTACTGATGATTTTTTTGTAGATATGTAGAATGCATGAGAGGACGCAAGAAAACTAATCCTACAGGTGGCAAGGGCAAAGGAAGAGGAGGAAGAAAAACTTTCATCGATGATATTATTTCAAAAGCTGAGACATCCCAGAGGTTAAGCTCTCGAAGGCCACAGACCCAACACTCTTTCCAAACAGACTATCAAACGGAGGAAGTAGTGGGACCTGAAAGGGTTATAGAACCATCAGAATACACTGAGGAACCAGTGGAAGAAGTCGAAGGACCAGTAGAAAATATTGAGGAGCCAATAGAGGATACTGAAGTTGAGGAACCAGTTCAGGACATTGAAAGTCCAACAGAAAGCACTGAAGACCGGGCAAGCGCATCAGGAAAACAACCAATGGAGGATAACAATGAAGGACTTTTCGGTGGAGGTCGTAGAGGAGAAGGAAGGGGAGAGAATTCTCTCTCCACCCTGGAATTCCCTATTGGGGAACTCCCCAGAGGAACAACTCCTATGAAGAATATCCCACTTTCAGCATTACCCAATTTCCATGGTTTATCCTCTGAAGATCCTGATGAGTTTCTTTTTGAATTTGATATATTGTGTAGAAGCTATGACTATGTTAATGCTGCTCAGAAATTGAAGTTGTTTCTAGCTACATTAAAGGGGAATGCACTAAGATGGTTTATGAGCTTGGGAGCTCATGTGATCACGACATGGGATTATATGAAGGAGAAATTTCTGGCCAAATACCAAGATTATTGTTGGACAAGGGAAAAAAGGGAGGAATTATTCAAGATGGTTCAGAAGGAAGATGAAAATCTAGAGGACTTTGTGGAAAGACTCCAGTATAATCTGCAGAGATCTGAACACCCCGATGTAAGTAAAGATATTCTCAAAACAATATTGTTGAAAGGGGTAAGAGATGATTGTTTAGATATGTTAAATATGCTTGGTAAAGGAGATATATCCAAAGAATCATATGACGAAATTGTTAACCTCTGCAAGAGGTGTTCAAGAGGAGCTGCAAATAAATCAAAGACCAGGGATAGTACTTATTCAAGGGTCGAGAAATCAGCCAGTAGTGGAGCAACAAGGGCTGAAATAGGTAATTTACTTGAGGAATTTAAAACTGAAATGTTAAGTTCTTTTGCTTCACAGATTGATACCTTGCAGGTTAAAAAGAAGCAGGCAGAGGCAGAAGCTGCTTTGGCCATCTTCTGCTCTAAATGCAGGGAAAAACATCCGTTGAGGGAATGCCCACTGGACAAGGTGCCAATCTGTACCATTTGTGAAAAGGACCACGAAACTCAACAATGCCCCTCTTTACCAGGGATAAAGGTAGCGTTACAACCAACGGAGGAAGAAGCTGAAGCAGTTTATCTGTTGACACAAAGGAGGCAATGGCAACCATGAGGACAAGGTACGAATTCTAGTATGCCATTTAATCGTTGGAATAATTATCCTTCGTTTAATCAAGCAAATTACCCACCCTTTAACCAAATGCAATACCCACCCTTTAATTTCCCACCCATGCAGCAAACAAACCCTCCCTTTGTAGACCCTACAATGTGGAATCCCTGGCTTCTACAGCAATCCTATTTTAACCAATGGAACCCAAACTGGAGAGCTCAACAGACTCCATTCTCAAATCAATTTCCTCAGCTCCAACAACAACTTTCTCTTCTGGTAGGTACCCCGTCGAATAATCAGACCATGAAGCCTCAGCTGCCTATACAACCGAACCCTAACCCAAATAACAATAAAGTTGTGCAAGTTATTGACATTCAGAACCTGCCTACATCTCCTATGCAATGCAATGATATTCATTTACGATCTGGGAGAGTAGTTGAGCCAATTATAGATGATATTACCTCTTCAGACTCTGAGAAAGAGGAAGCAGAACAGAATAAATCATCTAATAAAACTGCTGAAACAGTCAAGCCATCCTCTAATAAAACTGCTGAAACAGTCAAGCCATCCTCTAATGGAACTATTGAAATAGCAGAACCACCATTCCCTGAGCGCTTGGCTCTCACTAAGACGCCTGAGCCGCCTGCTTTTAACCTTTTAGGGGAATTGCAGAATCTGTATGTTAAAATTCCACTCTTACAAGCACTCAGAGATGTACCAATCTATGCCAGAACTGTTAGAGAAATTTGCATTAAGAAACCTAGTAGGAGGGCTAAAGATCCCCTTACAGTTCATGTGATGGGCTATCTAGCTTCTTTAACGACAGGAAAAGCCCCTCCTATCAAATATGGTGACCCTCGTCACCCTACGGTCACAGTGCAGGTCAGAAAAACTATTGTTTCACGAATTCTGGTAGACCTAGGTGCTGCTATAAATATCATGACCCTTGAAAGTACACAGCTGTTACAATTGAAAAATTTAATTAGAGAAACGCCAACTATTCTGGAATTAGCTGATTGTTCCACAATCAAACCAGAGGGGGTTATTGAAGACCTAATTATTTCAATTGAATCCTGGAATTACCCAGTTGACTTTGTGGTGTTACAGACTAAAGCAAAGTTGGGGGGCCATCCTCTGATTTTGGGGAGACCCTGGCTGGCTACAGCAGATGCTTTTATCAGCTATCAATCAGGTTCAATGACAATTTCTAATGGGTGTGAAACTAAGCAGCTTACGTTGTACCCTCATGCTACACCTATGATTAATAATGACGATTCTGTATGGTTAGAGTATGAGGATAATGATACTCAACCCATCTTGACTATTAAAGATACCACGGAAGACGAAGTAATTAGTAATTTTATTGCTGAACCTTCCTCAGTTTCTTCTGAAGCACATAATCAGTTAACTGCAATTCTGGATCTTGAAGCACAACAAAAGCTTAAATCTGAAGATTTACCTCAAGCATCAACTGCTATCTCCTCTAAAAGCATAACAGTAGAAATTGAACCTGGAAAAACATTAAACATAAACCCCAATTTATCAGATGTTGAAACACAACAGCTAATGAGGTTGCTCCGTGAAAACAAAGAAGCATTCGCCTGGGATTACACAGACATGAAGGGGATCTCTCCTGATTTATGTACTCATCGTATTTATATTAAGGGGGGAGCCCGACCAGTCTATCAACCCCAGCGACGAATGAATCCCAACCTAAGGGAAATTGTTAAGGAAGAGCTTCAAAAATTGCTTGATGCCGAGTTTATATATCATATATCTGACAGTGAATGGGTTTCGCCATTGGTGATAGTGCCTAAGAAAAACGGGAAATGGAGAGTGTGTGTGGATTATAGAGAATTAAACAAAGCCACCCAAAAAGATCATTTCCCCTTGCCCTTTATTGATAAGGTGTTGGATAGTTTGTCAGGGAAGAAATTCTTTTCCTTTTTAGATGGTTTTAGCGGATATAACCAAATCAGAATTGCACCCCAAGATAAAGACAAGACCACCTTTACTAGTCCTTGGGGAACTTTTGCCTATAGAGTTCTCCCATTTGGACTATGTAATTCTCCAGCAACATTTCAAAGAGCATTTATAGGAATTTTTTCTGATTTGCTTAATGATTCTTTGGAAATATTTATGGATGATTTCACTCCCTATGGTCTGACTTTTGAAGTTGCGCTGCAAAACCTTGAAAAAGTACTTAAACGATGTATACAAGCTAATCTTTCCTTCAGTACTGAAAAATGTCATATGATGATGAACGAAGGAATTATACTAGGGCACTTAATTTCATTTCTTGGGATTCAGGTGGATCCATCCAAAATACAAGTAATTCAGACCCTTCCTATTCCTAAAACACAAATTGATGTAAGAAGCATTTTAGGACATGTTGGATATTACAGAAGATTTATCAAAAATTTCTCTAAAATGGCCTCCCCTTTGTTTGTGTTACTTATGAAAAATGTTGAATTTAAGTGGACTGATGCCTCTCAGAAAGCATTTGATGAACTTAAGCATCAGTTATCTACAGCTCCTATTCTGACGGGACCTGATTGGGCACTTCCCTCTAACATATCCTCTGATGCTTCAGACACTACAATTGGTGATGTCTTGGGTCAAGAAGAAAACAATCTTCCTTATGTTATCTACTTCATTAGTAAGAATATGACCCCTGCTGAACTTAATTACATAGTTACCGAGAAAGAATTTTTAGTAGTCATTTATGCTATTAATAAATTTCGACATTATATTACTGGTTATCCTACTTTTGTTCACACTGACCACTCAGCTATTAAGTATTTAATGAATAAATCTGTTACAAATGCTCGAGTTACCAGGTGGTTATTGTTACTACAAGAATTTGACATTACAATTGTGGATCGACCAGGTAAAGAGAATGTGGTTGCTGATTTCCTTTCTCGGATAAAAACTGATGATAATAATCCAGTAGATGATTCCTTTCCTCATGAATATTTGTTTGCAGTATCTTCTCACTCACCATGGTATGCAGACATTGCCTGTTATGAAACCAACTCAAGAAAAGATAGAAAAGATAGATCAATGCCTTAGAATTCAGCCTCTTCGAGGGGGCAACCTCCTTTAAATTACATAAATGAACAATTCTTGGATGATTCAAATGACAAAACCTCCTTTCTAAATATAGGAGTCTAAGGAGTCACAATATAATCCAGCCGACCTAACAATAATAATATAAAGCCCAAAAATAACAATAGAGGGATTCTATGGGGCCCAGTAATAACAATATGGGGGCAATAGGGGCACAACAATATTAATAAGGGGTATAACTACAATAGTAATGGGGTAATCACTAGTATTATAGGGACCCAACATGTCCCTCTCCTTCAAAAAAGTGTTGTCCTCAACGCTTGAGTAGTTTTGGATACTTCTACATAAAATTCTCATCTTCCCATGTGGAATCTTCAGCGGATAAGTTCTTCCACTTGATAAGATACTCTGAAATTGAACGATTTCATAGCTGTCGAGTTCTTGTTTCTGTGACTGCTTCCGGTTCCAATATAATTTTTCCTTCCTCGTCAAGTTCTGGCAATATTGTTTGAACTGGGAGCTTGTCACCTATAACCTTCTTTAAACATGAAACATGGAAAACTGGGTGCAATCGAGAAGCTACAGGAAGCTCCAATTTGTATGCCATAGTAACAATCTTTTGCAACACCTTGTACGGACCATAATACTTTGGTGATAATTTATTATCCTTCTTAGCTTGCTTGAGGGACATTTGCTTATATGGTTGTAGCCGTAGGAATACCCAATCACCTACATCAAAACTTCTTTCACTGAGATGTTGATATGCCTGTTGTTTCATTCTATTATGTGCCAACATGAGGTTATCCTTTAAGAGTTGGAGGACTTGTTGTTGATGTTCGATGTGATGTTCCACTGCCTGAACCTTAGAATTTTCTCTTAAATATGATGTGATGGATGGTGGTTGATACCCATAAAGTGCCATAAATGGGGTCATTTTTGTTGCTGTATGGAAGGAAGTGTTATACCACCATTCAGCCCGAGGCAACCATTTGACCCATTGTGTCTGTTTATCAGATACAAAGCAACGAAGATATCCTTCCAAACATTTGTTTACTATCTCAGTTTTCCCATCAGATTGAGGATGATAAGATGAGCTATGAGCTAACTGAGTACCAAGACAAGAAAATAATTCTGTCCAAAAATTTCCAGTGAAAATGGGATCTCTGTCACTTACAATAATCTTTGGGTTTCCATGTAGCTTTTGAATTGTTTCCATAAATGCAGTAGAAACTGTACTGGCTTTAAATGGATGTGATAATGCACAAAAGTGTGCATACTTGGTAAGTCTGTCAACTACCACCATGATGACACTCTTTCCCTCAGACTTGGGTAAACCTGTGATAAAATCCATTGAAACCTCCTCCCAACGTTGGCTTGGAATGGATAAAGGTTGTAATAGACCCGGTGTCTTAATTGTTTCAACTTTATTTTGTTGGCAAACCAAACATTTAGCCACAATCTTTGAATATCTGATTTAAGGCCATCCCAAAAAAATTCCTTCTTAACCCTGTGGTAAGTTTTTAAAAATCCTGAGTGCCCTCCTAAGGGAAAAGTGTGCAATTCCATAAGAATCTTTTGTTTTAGCTGGGAATTCTTACAGAGGTATAAGCGATCTTTGTACCATAACGAATCATTTTTCCAGCTAAATGTACTAGACGTACTGGAATCTTGTTGTAACTTTCGAATAAGTGCCCACACTTCTTCGTCATTCTTCCATTCCTCCCTTGCTTCATTTATCCAATCTGGTTGGATAATAGAAATGGCGCACAACAATGCTTCCACATCCTCATCCTTTCTTGAGAGTGCATCTGCCACCACATTTTGCTTCCCTTTTTTGTAGATGATTTCAAAGTCATAACCCAACATCTTTGTGACCCACTTTTGTTGCTCTTCAGAGGATAATCTTTGTTCTAAAAAGTATTTAAGGCTATCATGATCCGTTTTTTCCTTGAAGTGTCTTCCCATTAGGTAGGGTCGCCATTTCTTAAGTGCATGGAGTATTGCCAACATTTCCTTCTCATAAATAGCTTTGATTAAAAACTTTCCCTTGATTGGACGACTTTCAAAAGCAATGGGTCTTTCATCTTGCATTAGAACAGCACCAATTCCATTTCCTGAAGCATCACATTCCACAATAAAGGTTTTTGTGAAGTCCAGTGTAGCTAAGACCAGTGCTTGGCACATTGCCTCTTTAAGATGTTCAAAGGCCTTTGTTGCTTCCGGAGTCCATGAAAATGCATCTTTCTTCAATAATGTTGTTAGAGGTGCTGCTATTCTCCCATAATTCTTAACAAACTTGCGATAATACCCTGTCAACCCGAGAAATCCTCGCAGATGCTTTATGGATGTGGGGATTTTCCATTCCTTAATGGCTTTAATTTTGCTAGGGTCTACCTTAACTCCTTCATGAGATACAATATGACCCAAATATTCCACCTCCTGGACTCCAAAGAAACATTTGGATTTTTTTGCATATAATTGTTTCTCCTTCAATAGTTGTAGCACCTTGTCAACATGTTCAACATGATCCTTCCAAGACTTGCTGTAGATTAGTATATCATCAAAAAATACTAACACAAATTTTCTAAGGAATGGTTTGAAAATTGAATTCATCAAACCTTGAAATGTTGAAGGTGCATTGGTAAGGCCAAAAGGCATGACCAAAAATTCATAATGACCCTCATGAGTTCTAAATGCTGTTTTCAGAATGTCTTCATTCTTCATTCTGATTTGATGATATCCTGAACGAAGATCCAACTTGGTGAAGTAAATTGATCCATGCAATTCATCCAGTAATTCATCAATGACAGGAATGGGGAACTTATCTTTAATAGTGAGCTTGTTGAGCTCCCTATAATCCGGACACATGCGCCATGATCCATCCTTCTTGTGCACCAATACTACTGGAGCAGAGAAAGAACTTTGACTCGGTTGAATTATACCAGCCTCTAGCATTTCTGCAACCATACGTTCAATTTCACTCTTTTGGACATAGGGATATCTGTACGGCCTGATGTTTGGAGGAACACTTCCTGGAATCAGATGAATAGCATGATCATGATCACGCATAGGTGGGAGACCTTTGGGAGTCTCAAATACCTTGGAATGATTGTCCAGGACTTTTTGGAGATCTAGAGAAATAGATGATTCCGATGTGGAAACATCTAGCGAACATAATTGTGCAATTACACCTCTTTGCTCCTTTTTTAGAAGCTTTGTCATATTATTAGAACTGATTATATTTCTTGGTTTCCTTGCAATACCCTTTAATTCAACTTCCTTTCCTTCCGTAGAAAATTTGATGAAAAATTCTTGAAAATTAAAAGCTATTGTACCCAAGGATTGTAGCCATTGGACTCCTAGTACAACATCAGCACCTCCCATTGGAATGGAAAGCATTGGGCTAGTCAATACATATTCTCCCATGGATAGCTTGATATTATGGCACTTTCCAGAGCAATTTATTGTTCCTCCATTTGCAATCATCACTTGACACTCTGGTGCTGGATATAGGAAGCAATTCAATTCTTTTGCTACCTTACAATGAATAAAATTGTGGGTGCTTCCTGAATCAATCAACACTATTACCTTTTTCTTCTTGATTTGTCCTTCTATCTTGATGGTTTGAGGAGTGGTAATTCCTGCCAATGCATTACAAGATATGGTTGGATTTATTTGTTCTTCATCTAGGCTTTGTTCCTGGAGTATATCCTCTTCTTTTGACCTTTCTTGCTCCTTTTCTTCTTCCTCTTCACAATCTATGTAGAATAATTTCTTCTCAGCACACTTATGACCTTTAGTGTATTTGCTATCACAACTGTAACAAAGCCCTTTTTCTCTTTTTTCTTCCAATTGTTGTGGTGTCAACCTTATAGGTTGTGGAAGACTAGGGGCAACAACACTTCAGTCTTTATAGTTGTGAGTGGTATGCTTCCTGGTTGCCATAATTTTGCTTTCCATTTTTCTTGCTAACCTGAATGCCTTCTCTAATGAATCAGGTTCCCAAAGGCGAACATCATGTTGGATATTATCCTTTAAAGACCCTATGAACACATCAATCCTATGCTCCTCTGGAATATCTTTTACCCTTATGTTCAATTTTTGGAACTCCTCAATGTGCTCCATTATTGAACCCTTTTGTTTGAGACTTATCAATTGGCTAAAAAAAATGTTTCTTTTTGTATCCTCATAATGTGCTATCAATTCTTCCGTAAAAATTGCCCAAGTGATAAATGGTTTACGAGAGCAAAGCCATTGATACCATACAAACTTATTTGGCTCCAAATATAAAGTTGCCATACGTACCTTTTGTGCGTTTTGCACATTATTGAGATCGAAGAATTGCTCCATCTGTAATATCCATGTGGCAGGATCCTTGCCATCAAACTTCCTCATATCGATTTTTGGAATATGGTGAGTCTTCGATCCAACATTAGCGTCTATGGAATCATGATTAATATTTCTTTTGTTCTCATCATGAGTTTCCTTTAGTACCCTTTCACCCTTAGGGACCATTTCTTGTAGCAACTTATTCATATTTATCTTCAATTCGTCTATGTCTGTCTTCAAATCTATCTTCAAGTCATCCATCTTAGCTTCCACGTCAATCATCTTAGCTTCTATGCCTTTCTTTAAACAGTACATCTTAGCTTCTACACCTTTCTTTGAACCATCCATCTTAGCTTCTACATCTTTCTTTAAACCATCCATCTTAGATTCTGTTCCTTTTTGTGCAAGGTACAGTTGTTGCACTTGGTCTTGTAATTTTGATATATCATGTTGTATTTCTTCCTCTTCTTCATGAGTCATGCTAGAGCTTTCAGGTTCCTTACTAGGTGTTTGCATTTTCTTTCCTCGGGGCATCAATTACCGATAATAATGCTCTACTATGCCCTTTGAATTCCTTTAAAATAAATTTTCAAACAAAGCTTAAGCAAAAATTTAAGAAAATCTACACGCCTTTTTTCGCTTTGTAGGAGCTCGAAATTGCCTCTGATGTATCTCTGTACTTTCCAATCATCTAGTTCTAAATTTGTGAGCTGTAGTAGCCCTCTGTGTCCTCTTTCCAATGCGACAAGTCTGACCCAAATTGGATTCTCCAAGGAAGAGTTATGTGAAATCTCCCACAGTGACTTGCTTATAGACTAGTTCAATAGAGCGAACTTGTACGACATGCCACGAGTCACTATTTTGACCTTTGGATCTAAAACAAGCATACAAGAAACTACAATCCATCCTCTTTCTGTACCTTCTTACAAAATTTCAATCTGATCCCCAGAGAGAAAGTTATGACGATTTTCTCCAGGTCACCTGTTTTGAATGTAATTCAGGAGTCTGCAAAAAGGCCAACTTCCTTAGATCATATCTTTGCAAATATTGCGCTAAAAGCTTTGAAATTTGGACCCAAGGTTCAGCACGACTTCTTCTCAAATGGGTTTTTTTTGTGACTTCTTAAACGTGACAAAAAAAAGTTATAGCGAAAATACCACGATGACCTGTTTGGAGCAGCGAAACCCTAGAATCCAAAGCTCTGATACCAAATGTTATGAAACCAGCTCAAGAAAAGATAGAAAAGATAGATCAACGCCTTAGAATTCAGCCTCTTCAAGGGGGAAACCTCCTTTACATTACATAAATGAGCAATTCTTGGATGATTCAAATGACAAAACCTCCTTTATATATATAGGAGTCTAAGGAGTCACAATATAATCCAGCTGACCTAACAATAATAATATAAAGCCCAAAAATAACAATAGAGGGATTCTATGGGGCACAGTAATAACAATATGGGGGCAATAGGGGCACAACAATATTAATAAGGTGTATAACTACAATAGTAATGGGGTAATCACTAGTATTATAGGGACCCAACATTGCCAATTATTTGGTTGCAGGGAAGTTACTATCACACCTATCACATAGGGAGAAAATAAGGATCATTTAACAAAGTGCTAGGTACAGCTGGATAAATGGGTGTCTTTTTCATACAGGACTTGATCAGGAGATCAGGAGATGCATTAGAGTGGATGAAGTTTACGACATATTGAAGGCTTGTCATGATGGCCCTTGTGGTGGGCATTTCGCTGATAAGAGAACAACACATAAAATTCTCAGGATGGGTTATTATTGGCCCTCACTTTTCAAAGATGCAAAGAAATATGTCAGGGCCTGTGACAGATGTCAGAGAATGGGCCAACCCAACCATACAGATGAAATGCCACTAAACCCTCAGGTAATACTTGAACCCTTTGAAAGATGGGTTCTAGATTTTGTAGGGCCCATCAACCCTCCATCCAACCAAAGAGTTTATATATTGGTTTGTACAGATTACATGACTAAATGGGTGGAAGCTAAGGCACTAATCAGAGCTAATGAAGAATCTTTTTTAACCTTTTTATTTGAAGAAATCTTCGTTAGATTTGGGGTGCCTAGAGAATTAGTCACAGATGGAGGACCTCCTTTCAATTCACATGGTTTCAAAGATATCCTTCAAAAATATCATATCAACCATAAAATGACTACACCTTACCACCCCCAAGCTAATGGTCAGGTGGAAAGCACAAATAAAGTCATAGAAGCTATTTTAACAAAAACTGTGAAAGCGAATAGGAAAGATTGGTCTCAAATACTGCCTGAGGCATTATGGGCTTATAGAACTACTTGGAGAAACACTACAGGTTTCTCACCCTATGAATTGGTTTACGGTAAAAGTGGTGTTTTCCCTGTGGAATTTGAAATTAAAACTTTAAGAACTACTTTAGCTGTTAACCTTGATTTAACTGATGCACAGACAGCTAGGTTGCAGTAGCTGCAGGGATTAATTGAAAAAAGGTTGGATGCCATCCATCAAACAACTATGATTCAACAGCAAAGAACTAGGTGGCATGACAAAGCTATTAAACATAAGCAGTTCCTAAAAGGTAATTGGGCTTTACTATATGATTCCAGGTTTGAAAATTTTCAAGGAAAGTTATGAACAAGGTGGCTGGGACCTTACGAAATAGACACTGTTTTTCCCAATGGAACAGTAAGGCTCCTAACAATTGATGGTTCTAGAACTCCATTACTAGTAAATGGGTATCGGCTTCATCCGTACCAGCAACCAATTTCTAAGGAGGATTTTAAAGCCACTTGCATGGTAGAGTCACACTACATTTTCCTGGGGGAGTCTCTTGCCCCTCATTGCACCTAATTTCTGCATTATTTTTGTATTAGTATTAGATTAGATTACTTAACTAATAATCCATGTCAAGGGTTGCCATATTACAATTTATTTTGCAGGTCTTAATCCAAAGGCTGGTTGAAGGAGTAATGGCATTACAAGAAGGATCAGGTTTCAGTTTTGGAAACATTGCTATTCCATCTCAATTCATTATCCATCAGCAACATTTCCTCTTTAACGTCAGCACCTCTTTTCCCGTTGCTGAAACACCAGTTTCAGCCGTTGCTGAAACACCAGCCTCAGCCGTTGCTGAAACACTAATCTTCCCCCATATTTTTCCCCTTGCTGAAACACCAATCTTCCCACATTTTTTCCCGTCGCTAAAACATCAACTTTTCCTCATTCTTCTCCATTGTGGAAACACCGACTTTTTCTCATTTTTCTGAAAAAGCATCAATTTTTCCCATTTTTCCTGTAATTGAGGCATCAATTTCTCTCAAAAATAATTAATATATAATATTATCCATTCTCAAAGAATCAGCCATTTATCTTGATAATTGAAGTTCCTTCGCCATCACCTCCTATGTATGAAGAAAGTCTTTTATGTAAATACCCTCATATCTTATAACCTATTCTAATAACCATTGGTGATCCACTAAACGACAAAAATGGACTTTCAGCACAACAATCAAAGGTAAAACGTGAGGTATGCGTGTTTATGTGTAAATATTAAACTATAGTTAATGAGAAGATCACGATATGATTGCCGAAATCGTCGTACACTAAAAACTCATCATTTTAGCTGCAGTTGGGGGGGAATATCAAAGTTTCGCAATAATTACCTGATATGCCAATCACCATCGTTCTTTTAACACGATTGAGTCTCATCATCCCATCCCGGTTTTATTCTGTCATGCCCCATTTTGCAATATCTTACTCTGTCTCGGCTGCAGTAACTCGGCTCTGTATTGTGCATTTTACCGAACCAGTAACTATGGGAGGGAACGTTGTCCGAAATGAACCTGGTTCAACGGCTTTATTGGAGATTTACCCAGAAGTATATCAAATTTTTCTGCAAGCGGGCTGGGTGGATTACTTCCGAAGACTCCAGGAATTTGACTCTCAGCAAGTCCTGGAATTCGCACTTAATTTAAAGGAAGACCATTCTATTGTTCGGGGAGTGCGAATTCCGGTAACAGAAGAGGATATAGCATATGTTTCAGGATTACTCGCCAATGGTATCCGCTGGTTCAGCCGAAAACTCTTAATTCTGAATGCTCAACAAGATTTTCTTCTACCTGGGGAGCAGGTCGAACCTAAAGGCAGAGGTGTTGCACTATGTTCATTACCACCTCCATGGGCAAAGGTTGTGGAGTTTGTCAAGCACTATTTTACCTGCGAAGGACATTACCAGGTAGTGTACCGGCATGACTTTGTATTATTGAATCATTTAAGACATGGTTGTTTATTGAATATGCCATACTATCTGCTTGGGTGTCTAAAGAATATATCGCATTATTCCAAGGATGCAAGGTACCCACTCCTCTCCATTACTCACCATCGCCTGGTTCAACGCTTTATCCTCAGGGGCTTTGCCTTGCAGAACCCTCTCCCCCTTAATAACCCACCCCAGGAAGCTGCTGCAATTCCGCAAGAAATCGCTGAAACTTCTCAGGCGGCAGCTGAGACTTCTCAAGTACAGAATGAAATTCCTCAGCCATCCACAACATCCAGACCAATTGACCCCGCTAGTGTATCAACCCCGTCCCATAATTCACCTGAATCATCCATTCCCACTGTCCATATTCCCAGTGGTGATTCAAACGATGACATTCCTCTGGCTAGGCTAAGAAGGAAAAGAAAAACACAAGAAACGGCTGCCCCTTCAATAAAAAGACGAACAAGGTCCTCAGTGAAACAAGCTAGTATTTCGAGTGTTCCTCCCACCCCAGAAAATGCCATCCATAAAAGAAAAACCTATGTTTTTTCTGCCTCCTTACCTCGAAGATGAAGGAGGACGTCTCCCGCAGCAGCAATAGAGACCCCTATCCTAGATACCCCACCCATTATTCTAAAACCCCATACCCCGCCAAACCCCGAATCCCTACCTTCCTCACCCTCGGGTACCGAAATACAAAACATCCAGGATTTTATGACATCATTCATCTTAGAAGACGTAGCTGCTCCATAAGAACTAGCTGCTAACTTATCAAAAGTAGATACTCAGGATGATGTACTGCATATAGCTGTTACACAAGAACCAGCTACTGGTCCAACAGGTGTTACACAAGAACCACTTGCTGACGACCATGATCTGGAAACACATCAGGAACAGGAAACTGAACAAGACTTAGCCGTTACTCACTCAATAGCTGATACACAAGAACCAGCTACTAGTCCAGCAGGTGTTACACAAGAACCACTTGCTGACGACCATGATCTGGAAACACATCAGGAACAGGAAACTGAACAAGACTTAGCCGTTACTCACTCAATAGCTGATACACAAGAACCAGCTACTAGTCCAGCAGGTGTTACACAAGAACCACCTACCAATGAGCAAAGAATTGATACCCAGGATACTGCTGCTATGGAAGAGCTAGTCACTCAGTTGCTCAGTATGAAAAATTTGCATGTTCAGAAAGAGATAGTTGTTGCAAAACCAGCCGATGGCCCAGCAGTTGTCACACAAGAACCACCAGTTGGAGAAATGAATGATGAAGCTGCCACCAAGCAACCATCCTCCCATCCACCTGAACTAAACACGGAGACTGCAATTTTTACAGAAGGCCCAGTCACGATAGCTTCCCTTCAACAGGAGAATGAATTTCTGAAAGCCGAGATTGAGGCCTATAAGCAGGAGTTAATAATAGCAAGGGAAGCTTATGAAAAAGAACTTAATCTGTATACTTTGGCCCAGGTAGCATCTGCAGCCGAGAGAAGTGCGGATAAGGATCGGTATGAGGAATACATGTGCAGCCAATGTGGTGATCTTTATTCTCGAGCTGGTTATAAGATAGTTGAAGTTCCATTGTCTAAACCTACTCCTACAGTCACTACTGTTGTAGTCAAAAAGGAATGCCCTGCTGTTACACAAGAACCAGTAGGGCCTACCCCAATTGTCAAAGTTGAGAATCCTGCACTAAAGTCTACAAAGACGGTATTTACCCAGACTGAGCCTCTTCGTGCAGAGACTGTTTTTACCCAAACTTTAAGCATTCAAGAACTCAGTGCTATATGGAAGAAAGAGTATGCCTTATCGCAAGAACGGGCATTTCAGGCACAAAAATCATTATGGGAGAACCACGCATATAAGAATTGAGAAGTCTTGGAACAGTTCCACGCGCAGCAGAAGGAAAATAAAAAGTTAGAAACCAGACTGTCCCTTATCTTTGAATTAGTTCAAAGACTTCTGGCCACTAGGAAACCATCTTTTAATTATTCCGTGTTCCTAGCAGAACGCCTAGCATTCCTTCAGATAAAAGCAGTCAGAGATGGACGACCACATGAAGTGACCACACCACAACAGTTTATTGAAACCTTTGCAGTAGCCTCAGTCAGCGAACAGAATCTCTTATGTGAAATTTATCTCCATAATGAGGCCATGCCAGAAGATAGGAAGTTTAATTTGATTCCTGTAGCTGGTGATATTCAGATTAGAGCTTTGGTTTCTTTTATGGCTAATCAGCTCACATGGAAAAACGCTTTTCTTTCAGCAAAACATAACGAAGAAAATCGCCTTCTGTGGATTCAAGCTGAACCATGGAACGCTGCTATTTTCATTGCTAAACATCATAGGATTATAAAAGAACTAGGAATGACTGAGCATATCAGGGAATTACAGGTAGCAGTGTTAGAAGAATTTCAGCAGTATATCAAGAAGAAAGGATCTCTTGCCATGCAGGCAAACAATTTGTTCTGGGAACACTGCCCTAAGGAGAGAAGGGAATATCATCCTTTTAATCCTCTCAATCTTCATGAAGCAATTTCACACGTGCCTAATTATGTTAAATGTGTTCAACGATGTGGTAACAAATGGTTAGGTTATCATTTTCCCTTTCCCCTTATTTGGTTGCCAGTACAACAATATAAGGCCAACTTTAAAGTGTCCAAAAAGGAGGAGCTTACAGCATGGCAGAGATTACAGAGTGTCCAGAGTTTCAGAAATCCGACTGATAGCACCTTTTATACTTACTGTATAAGTAATTTGCACTATACATCCCAGTATTCCGATTCAGATTCAGAGTAGATGTTGCATGGGGACATGCAACTGCTTCAGTTGGGGGGATGTTAGGGCCTCATATTGTCCCTTTTTGACCATATATTTTGCTATGATACCATCCCTTTCAAACTTATATTTAAAATCCTTTGTTAAGATTTTGACCCAATTATCTCTAAGGTATGAAATGATTCTTCTCATCACTATACGTTTAATTATTTAGCATATAATCATGACATCTTCATAGTTAATCTTTGAATTATTAAGTGCTAAACAGTTAAAGGATGATGTGCAGTCTATGATGCTGAAACAACCGGAAGACTATTTTTGTAGTTGCTGAAACAGCAGGAACGGCATGCGCATCATGATGCTGAAACAGTTGAGATCCGCATTCTAAATATGACAGCAGCAAAGGAATCGGGACTGATCACCAAAGAAGCTGTTACACAGGATGTAACGCTTATATCTAAAGACAGCATTACTGTAATAGCATTTCATTGACTGGGAATTGACTTCCCTATTTTTGTATAATTGGTTAGAACAATGGAAAAACTTTTGTAATAGATGTCTCCTCTATAGAGAGGAGACATCTACATTAGGGGGGGAGGAACAGACTGTGGAAAAAGGCTTAGCTAAAGGAACAGGACCAGAACTCTTTTTCTGTAATATGACATATTGATGGATGAATAAAGTTTTGTTCTGAGCATATTTTTTTAGTTCTTGTTTCCTAGGGAATCTTGTGAGAAGGACAGGGCCCACCTTCATCACAAGATTCACCCATTACATTTCTACAGTATGTTAAGTGTGCCTTTTATTCATGCCTTGTTAACTGTATTGTTTGCTGAACATTGTTTATAATACCTTTGTTGAAACTCTCTTTCTGATTATTGTTATATGAGTGTTTCACCGGTGACTAAGTTACAGAGTGAATTGGCAAGGCTGAATTAATCATAGGCAGGTGCTGGAGATTCCCGCTCCGGGGGATAGGGTCCTGACTCTCTGTTACAGCATAGCCATTATTTTCTTTTTCAGATTGATTCTTTCCATTTCTTTATTAGAATTAAGCGTTTTTCTGATAGCCATCTACAACAGAGTGTAATTGCTGTAATGCAGAGTGGAGCTTCAGTTTGTTAATTTAAGGCGTGATTTGCCTATACTATAGCTTCTGTTACTTTTAAAATTGAAGTACATACGGTACGCAGTTGCCTTTGAAATAACAAGAATTCCCTGCGTTGACAATTAATGTCGCACTTTGTTGTTTAATTCAATAAGCAATTAAAGTGTCCAACAATGTGCATCTCCCTAGAGTTAACGTTTCATCTATCTGCCAGCAATACTCCCAATGAGATTTGTAAAAAGGTTGAAGAACTCTACGGGAAACAGAATGAGATGAAAGGACATCTTCTCAAAGTGGAGTGCTCTCATTGGATCCACGGAACTATGATAGAATTCAAGACTTCTTCACCAAATATAATGATCTATTGCTGCAACTCAAGGGTTGTGGAATTGAGAAATCCAAGGAGGAGAGTCGCCAAGTTCTATCTATTATGTCAAAGCTTGGAGCAGAATACTCTGTCTTTGTGTCTACATTTCATTTAGTAAGGCTCACAACAAGTAAATCCTACACTATGCCTTCTCTCAAAGAGTTTATGGACTCCCTCAATTTTGAGGAAGACAACCTCATTGGCATGGGGAAAATCAAACCTCCAAAAGCACATGCACTTACTGTGCATGATGACAGCCACAATAAAATTCACAGGATTGATTCAAATTAGAAAGATCAGCAATAAAAAGATAAGTGAAAAGCGTATTCCCATCCAAAGAAGGAAGGGTACACCAAGCCCTTAAATGACTCCTCCGGCTCCAGAAATGAGAAAGGGAAGAAAGGAGACAAATGCACCTATTGTCACCGAGGATTCCGGACTTGGAATCCTATTGCATGAAGAAACAATTGACCAAATGGCAGAAATCCTTCAGAAGCACAACCTTGGGGACCACATCCCTCAGGACACTAAAAAGAAAACTGAGGATCTGCCACATGGGAAAGGTAACAATTTTCATGCCTTAGTTGCAATTAACTCTTCCCCTGATGCATGGATTATAGATTCTGGTGCATCACATCATATGGTTGCTGCAAAGGAAGTCTATTCCTCTTTGGATGAATGCAAAGGACCTCCCATCCTCATGGGAGACGACTCACCTATTGAGGTCACCGGAAAAGGTAGAGTATAACTTTTACATGGAAGCTTTGAAGATGTGCTTCATGTTCCAAAACATTTAGTAAACCTGCCTTCAATTTATTAGATCACTCATTCTGGCACCGGAAAGAGAGTGGAATTCACTCCAAATGTAGTGAACATATATGATCTACATAGCAACTCTAAAATTGCAACCAGCGAGGTAAACAATCGAGCTAGATTGTATACATTTTCTGAATTTATTGAATCTGAATCCTCCTTATTGCTTACACATGCTCATGATAGTAGTAGGCTTTGGCAGGAGAGGTTTGGTCACTTAAATTACACGTATATGCAATAGCTAAGCAAGCATGAGATGCTGGAAGGCTTGCCAAATATAAGTTTCTCCAAAGGAGTTTGTGAAGGGTGTGTACTTGGCAAACATCCTAGAGAAAAGTTTGACACCGGCAAGACTCACAGAGTATCCTCTCCTCTAGATCTGACCCATAGTGATCTCATAGGGCTTTTTCCTCATCCCTCCATCAAAAAAGCAAGGTATGTGCTTACATTTATTGATGATTTCTCACGGTATACTTGGGTGTATCTTCTCAGGGCCAAATCCGAAGTTTTTGTGCACTTTGAAGATTTCAAAGCACTAGTTGAGACATAGTCAGAGAGAAAGATCAAACCCCTCCGTACAGACAATGCGGGGGAATATGTTAACATAGCACTTGAGAACCTTTGCCTTGAGTCTGGTATACATTTGCAACACACAGTTCCATACACTCCGCAGCATAACGGAGTCACTGAGAGAAAGAACCAATCTCTCAAAGAGATGGCTTCCTGCATGTTGCATGATAAGTCACTACCTCATAAGCTATGGGCTGAAGTACTTAATTGTGCTAACTACATCTAGAACAGATCTCCTCATAGATATGTCAAGGATCCTTTGAGGCTTGGAGCGGCTCTAAACCAGTGGTCACCCACTTCCCTGTTTTCGGCTCCTCAGCATGGGCCAAGATCCCCTCTGAAAATAGGAAAGCTCTTGATCCATAGAGCATTGAGTGCATATTTGTTGGATACCCTGATGATGTAAAGGGATATCGACTCTTCATTTCCTCTATAAACAAGATCATCATTGAGCGAAGTGTCCAATTTGAGGAAAGTCTCTCACATGCACCTCAATTGTCACATGCAGACACCTTTTATCTAACTCATGACTGAGATGATGACTCAGTACACTCAGATGCAGATACAGAACGTGTAGATGCTGAGGTAGAGCATCCAGATGTAGAGACAGAGTCTTTAGATACAAATCCAGTGCATGCATATGATGAGCCACGTCCAAGCCCAGAATGGGCTTCAAGCAGTGAATCAACTTCCCTTGTCATAAATCAGAGAACAAGGAGCTCAAGTGAGATATATGCACAAGACCATCCAACTGGTAGAAAGGGTCTTGTGGGGGATAATTATGATCTGTTGAGGACTAGCTTAGAGTTTATTGAGCCTCCTCTTTCCATCACTGCCACTGAACCAACGCCATCCCGACATTGTCATTTGGTTCAGTCTTCTGATCTATAGTCTTATGATGAGGCGGCTTGGCATCCCTCCTGGGAGTCCGCCATGGAGGAGGAGTACAACTCCCTCCTCAAGAACTAGACCTAGGATTTGGTCCCCCTTCCTTCAAGAAGGAAACTTGTCCAATGCAAATGGGTCTACAGGACCATTAGTGTTGTAGATGGGCAAATCACAAGACAGAAAGCCAGGCTAGTAGCCAAAGGCTTCCAACAAGTGCATGGCATTGATTATGATGAGACCTTCGCTCCAGTAGTAGAGATGGATTCCATACACCTTTCACTTGCCATTGCAGCTGCCCAGGAGTGGGAAGTACATTAGATGGATGTGAAGAATGCCTTTCTTCACAGAGACCTATCTGAGGAGATCTACATGGAGCAGCCACATTGTTTCATTCAAGATATATCTTTGGTCTACAGACTGAAGAAGTCTCTCTACGGCCCTAAGCATGCCCCGAGAGCTTGGTATGCGAAGATGGATTATTTTCTCTTATCACAAAGCTTTGAAAGATGTAAGTTTGATCCAATTGTTTACATGCTCAGGACACATGACTCTCTTCTTATATTAGTTTTCTATGTGGATGATCTCCTCATCACCGCCAACTCAACTTCAGCCATTGCTACAATCAAGAGGACCTTGCATGATAGTTCTTGATGATGGACATGGGTCCATTACACTTCTCTCTTGGTCTTGAGATCAGCCAGGATGCCACATGCATCAAACTCTCTCAGGCTAAGTATGCACAAGATCTCCTCGAGAGATTTCACATGACTAACTACAAGCCAACACCGACTCCTTTTCTATCTGGTGTCTACCTTGAGGGTGGAGGTGACACTCCATTAGTTGATAGTACTCTCTACCAATAGCTAGTGGGGAGCTTACTTCACCTCACCCACTCCAGACCAGATCTCTCATATGCAATAGGGGTTGTTTCCATATACATGCAGGAGTCGCATGAGCTACACTGCAAAGCTGCCAAGCACATCCTCAGATATGTGTAGGGCACCATCACCTTCAGGATTCACTATGAAACATGCACTACATTGAAACTCCTTGGCTTCACCAGATTCTGATTTGGCAGGCGACAACATTGATCGCAAGTCCACCTCTAAATATTCACTCAATCTAGGGTCTGGCCCTATCTGTTGGTCGAGTAAGAAGCAGGCTGCTATTGCTCTCTCTTCAGCTAAGGCTGAGTACAGAGGAGTAGACAACATCACCATTCAAGCTCTATGGCTACAACACTTCCTCACTGATTTGGGCATCCAGTTCCACCAGCTCACTGTCATCTGGTGTGACAACCAAAGCACTCTCAGATTTTGCAGGGATCCAATATAGTGGCAGTGGACGAAGCACATAGAGATCCATATGCACTATGTCAGAGACTTAGCACATGATCAAGTCATTGATTTGCAGTTTTTTCCTATAGCAGAACAGACAACATACATCTTCACGAAGACATTCACTGAGCAGAAGTTTCACTCTCTGCGCAATCGTCTTGGAGTGAAGGACATAGTTTCTTAGCAACTATCTTTTCTTCCTCTTTTGTTTTGATTACATTGTATTTTGAGGGGGGGTTTTCCCACGAGGTTTTCCCTCTTTCCTCAATTTTAGTACAAGTTGCAACATATTTTGGGTGACCTTTGGCCTTAGTTTCCAAGTCCCATTTTCTATTTTTCCCCATAGTGGTGTTCAAGGGGGGTGTAGGAGGTACTACACACCTAAGACCTTCATTATTCGCACATGCAAACACTTAGTTAGAGCATTCACTAACATGCAAGTCTTCAACATTGGAATCTTCACCAAATTGGCGCCTTTGACTATCCATGGGTGCATGGGACTACATGAAAGATCCTTTCTGCATAATTTACTCCCTGATTTTCTCCTCCTTTCACTCCGCAACTGGCTAGTTCTCTTCGGAACTTGTTGTAGGTGTAAAGTCCTCTCATTGATCACCACTATGGTGCATTACCTTGGGATCTTCACCCAATGATGCTATATCATGAGCATTGTAACCTATTTTCTGCATAATCAACATAATTCTTTATGTTCTTTTAATTTTCTTTTAGTATTTTTTCTCTGGAAAGCTATGTGTTCAACCTTTACTAGCTAGATTCATCTCTATAGGTTTTCTAACACATTTACAAAAACATTGAACTTGAAGTTATCACCTTGAATGAGGAGGAGATTAAATTTGATATAATTGGCATCAACCCATTGCAAATGTCATTCAATGCATTCTTATTGCAGAGGTTCCAACTATGGCTATGGAAAAGGTTTTTATTATTGAAGAGGATTATGGAGCTAGTAATGATGTTACTGTCGAAGGTGATATCTCTGGGGGTAATGTGAGGGGACCTTTAATGTTTGTTAGAAGTCAGTTTTCAAGGTTCTCAAACAGGAGGCACAAAGGTCAACATTAATTTAATAGAAGAACTTATTTTTTCTCATGCTTTACTATTTTCAAGAGGAGACTGAACTATAGTTGTCAACATGATAGTCATCTACAAACAAAAACAAAATATTTGTTTAATCAAAGACACCAAGCATGAACTCATATAATCATATGAATGAAACCTCATAACCAGGTTGTGAGTGTTCAAATGCACCAGTGGTTTCGACAGTTCGAAGAGCTAAAATTTTTGGGTAGCAATGATATTTTATGAGGTTCAGTAAATTATGAAGGACAAATGAAATTGGTCAATCTCATAATGGATGTGATTGTTATGATACCAGCTCAGAAAAAGATAGAAAAGATAGATCAATGCCTTAGAATTCAGTGTCTTCAAGGGGGTAACCTCCTTTACATTGGACACATGAATAATTCTTGGATGATACAAATGACTAAAACTCCCTTCTATATATAAGAGTCTAAGGGGCCACAATATAATCAAGCTGACATAACAGTAATAAAATAAGGGCACAACAATAACAATAGTGGGTTTCATGGGGCACACTAATAACAATATGGGGACAATAGGGGCACAATAATGACAATAAGGGGTACAATGACAATAGTAATGGGGGAATCACTAGTATTATAGGGACCTAACATGCCCCTCTCCTTTCAAAAAGTATTGTCCTCAACGCTTGAGTATTTATGGAGACATCTGTATAATATTCTCATCCTCCCATGTGAAATATTAAGTGGATAAGTTCTTCCACTTGATGAGATACTTCGAAATTGATCGATTTCGTAGTAGTCGATTTCTTGCTTCTGTGACTGCTTATGGCTCCAACATGATTTTTTCTTCCTCATCAAGTTCTGGCAATATTTCTTGAACTCGGAGCTTATCACCTATAACCTTCTTTAAACATGAAACATGGAAAACTCGGTGCACTTGGGAAGCTACATGAAGCCCCAATTTGTATGCCATAGTACCAATATTTTGCAACACCTTCTACTGACCATAATACTTTTGTGATAATTTATTATCCTTCATAGCTTGCTTGAGGGACATTTGTTTATATTGTTGTAGCCATAGGACTGCCTAGTCACGAACATCAAAACTTATTTCGCTGCAATGTTGATTTTCCTGTTGTTTCATTCTATTCTGTGCTAATGTGAGGTTATCCTTTAAGAGCTAGAGAACTTGTTGTTGATACTCGATGTGATGTTCCACTACTTGAAACTTAGAATTTTATGTTAAAGATGATGTGATGGATGGTGGATGATATCCATAAAGTGCCATAAATGGGGTCATTTTTGCTATAGTATGGAAGGAAGTGTTATACCACCATTCAGCCAGAGGAAACCATTTGACCCATTGTGTTTGTTTATCAAATACAAAGCAATGAAGATATCCTTCCAAACATTTGTTTACTTTCTCAGTTTGCCCATTAGATTGAGGATGATAAGATGAGCTATGAGCTAACTGAGTACCGAGACAAGAAAATAATTCTATCCAAAAATTTCCAGTGAAAATGGGATCTCTGTCACTTACAATAATCTTTGGGTTTTCATGTAGCTTTTGAATTGTTTCCATAAATGCAGTGGAAATTGTACTGCCTTTAAATGTATGCAATAATGCACAAAAGTGTGCATACTTGGTAATTTTGTCAACTACCACCATGATGATACTCTTTCCTTTGGACTTGGGTAAACCTGTGATAAATCCATTGAAACCTCCTCTCAACATTCGCTTAGAATGGATAAAGGTTGTAATAGACCTCGGGTATTGATTGTTTCATCTTTATTTTGTTGGAAAACCAAACATTCCACCAAAATCTTTTCAATATTTGCTTTAAGGCCATCCCAAAAAAATTCCTTCTTTACCCTGTGGTAAGTTTTTCAAAATCTTGAGCGCCCTCCTAAGGGACAAGTGTGCAATACCATAAGAATCTTTTTTTTTCTTTGGGAATTCTTACATAGGTATAAGTGATCTTTGTACCATAACGAATCATTTTTCCTGCTAAATGTATCAGATGTATTGGGATCTTGTTGTAACTTTTGAATGAGTTCCCACACTTCTTCATCATTATTCCATTCATCCCTTGCTTCATTTATCCAATCTAGTTGGATAATAGAAATGGCACACAACGATGCTTCCACATCCTCATAATTTCTTGAGAGTGCATGTGCCACAACATTTTGCTTCCATTTTTTTGTAGATGATTTAAAAGTCATAACCCAACAACTTTGTGACCCATTTTTGTTTCTCTTCAGAGAATAATCTTTGTTCTAAAAAGTATTTAAAACTATCATGAGCTGTTTTTACCATGAAGTGTCTTCCCATTAGGTAGGGTCGCCATTTTTTAAGTGCATGTAGTATTGCCAACATTTCATTCTCATAAATAACTTTGTGTAAATACTTTCCTTTGACTGGATGACTTTCGAAAGCAATGGGTCTTTCTTCTTGCATTGAAATAGCACCAATTCCATTTCCTGAAGCATCACATTCCACAATAATGGTTTTCGTGAAATCCAGTGTACCTTTAAGACTGGTGCTTGGCAAATTGCCTCTTTTAGATGTTCAAACACCTTTGTTGCTTCTGGAGTCCATGAAAATGCATCTTTCTTCAATAATGTTGTTAGAGGTGCTGCTATTCTCCCATAATTCTTACCAAACTTGTGATAATACCCTCTCAACCTGAAAAATCCCCGTAGATGCTTTATGGATGCGGGGATTTTCCATTCCTTAATCACTTTAATTTTGCTAGGGTCTACTTTAACACATTCATGAGATACAATATGACCCAGATGTTCCACCTCTTGTACTCCAAAGAAACATTTGGATCTTTTTGCATATAATTGTTTCTCCTCTAATAGTTTGAGCACCCTGTCAACATGTTGAACATGATCCTTCCAAGACTTGTTGTAGATTAGTATATCATCAAAAAATATTAACACAACTTTTCTAAGGAAGGGTTTGAAAATGGAATTCATCAAACCTTGAAATGTAGAAGGGGCACTGGTAAGGCCAAAAGGCATGAACAAAATTCATAATGACCCTCATGAGTTCTAAATGTTGTTTTCTGAATGTCTTCAGTCTTCATTCTGATTTGATGATATGCTGAATGAAGGTCCAACTTGGTGAAGTAAATTGATCCATGCAATTCATCCAATAATTTGTCAATGATAGGAATGGGAAATTTTTCTTTAATAGTGAGCTTGTTGGACTCCCTATAATCCAGACACATGCACCATGACCCATCCTTCTTGTGCACCAATACTATTGGAGCAGGGAAAGAACTTTGACTAGGCTGAATTATACCAACCTCTAGCATTTCTGCAACCATACGTTCAATTTCACTCTTTTGGGCATAGGGATATGTGCATGACTTGATGTTTGTAAGAACACTTCCTGGAATCAAATGAATAGCATGATCATGATCACGAATAGGTGGGAGGCCTTCGAGAGTCTCAAATACCTTGGAATGATTGTCCAAGACTTTTTGGAGATCTGGAGAAATAGATGATTTTGATGTGGGAACCTCTAGATAACATAATTATGCAATTGTGTGTCATTTTTCCCTCTTTAGAAGCTTTGTCATACCGTTAGAGCTGATTATCTTTCTCGGTTTCCTCGTAATACCCGTTAAAGCTATTGTACCCAAGGATTGTAGCCACTGGACTCCTAGTACAACATTAGCACCACCCATTGGAATGGATAGCACTGGCCTATTCAATACATATTCTCCCATGGATAGCTTGATATTATGGCACTTTCAAGAGAAATTTATGGTTCCTCCACTTGCAACCATCACTTGACACTCTGTTGCTAGATATAGGAGGAAATTCAATTCCTTAGCTATCTTACAATGAATAAAATTATGGGTACTTCCTGAATCAATCAACACTATTACCTTTTTCTTCTTGATATGTCCTTGATATGTCCTTCTATGGTTATATTCATTTCTTCATTATCTAGGCTTTCTTCCTGGAGTATATCTTCTTCTTTTGACATTTCTTGTTTCTTTTCTTCCTCTTCTTCACAATCTATGTAGAATAATTTCTTCTCAGCACACTTATGACCTTTATTGTATTTTCTATCACAACTGTAACAAAGCCCTTTTTCTCTTTTTTCTTCCAATTGTTGTGGTGTCAACCTTGTAGGTTGTTGAAGGCTAACGGCAACAACACTTCCATAGTTATAGTTGTGAGTGGTAGGCTTCATGGTTGCCATAATTTTTCTTTCCATTTTTCATGCTAACTTGAATACCTTCTCCAATAAATTAGGTTCCCAAAGGCAAACCTCATGTTGGTTATTATCCTTTAAAGTCCCTATGAACATATTAGTCCTATGCTCCTATGGAATATCTTTTACCATTATGTTCAATTTTTTGAAGTCCTCAATGTGCTCCATCATTGAACCCTTTTGTTTGAGATTTATCAATTGGCTAAAAAAGGTGTTGCTTTTTGTATCCTCATAATGTGCTATCATTTCTTCCGTAAAAATTTCCCAAGTGACAATTTGCTTAAGAGAGAAAAGCCATCGAAACCATAGAAACTGATTTGGTTCCAAACATAAAGTTGTAATACATACCTTTTGTGTGTTTTGCACATTATGGAGATCGAAAAATTGCTCTACTTGTAGTATCCATGTTCTGGGATCCTTGCCATCAAACTTTCTCATATCAATTTTTGGAACATGGTGGGTCTTCAATCGAACATTAGAGTCTATGAGATCATGATTAACATTTTTTTTGTTCTCATCATGAGTTCCCTTCACTACCCTTTCACCATTAGTAACCATTTCTTGTAGTAGCTTATTCAAATTTATCTTCAATTCTTCCATTTTAGCTTCCATGCCATTCATCTTAGCATCCATGCCATTCATCTTAGTTTCAATGCCATCCATCTTAGCTTCCACGCCATCCATCTTAAATTTCCAACCATTAATATTAACTTCCATGACATTCATCTTGGCTTCAGTTACCTTTTGTGAGAGTGAAATTTGTTGTACTTGGTCTTGGTCATGTTGCATTTCTTCCTCTTCTTCACGAGTCATTAGAGCTTTTAGGTTTATTACTATGTGTTTACATTTTCATTTTTTGGGGCATCAATTAATGCTAATAGTTCTTCACTATTACCTTTTAATTCCTTCAAGCTAATTTTTCAAACCAATCTTATGCAAATTTTTAATAAAATTACACACCTTTTTTTCCACTTTGTAAGATCTCGATATTGAATCTATTGTATCTCCATAACTATGGACCTAAAATATATGAAATAGTGTCCTACAATAGAACTTTGAGTGCTCTTTCTAACCCTACAAGTCTGATCAATATTGGATTCTCCAAGGAAGAGTTATGCCAAATCTCCCATGGTGACCTGATTATAGACTAGTTCAGTAGAGCAAACTTGTACAAAGTGCCACGTGTTACTGTTCTGCCCTTAGTACATGTAATTGATATACAGAAAACTGCACGCTATCATTGTTCTGAAACTTCTTATGAAATTTCCATCTGATTCTTAGAACAAAATTTAGGACGATTTTCCCCAGGTCACCTGTTTGAAATGTAATTTAGAATTCTGCAAAAACCCTAACTTCCTTAGATCATATCTCTAAAAATATAGTGAGACAAGCTCTGAAATTCGGACCCGAAGTTCAGAATGATTTCAGATAAAATGGGTTTTTTATTTAGCTTCTGAAACGTCACAAAAAACAAGTTAGAGTGAAAATACAATGATAACCTGTTTGGAGTAGTGAAACCCTAGAATCCAAAACCATGATAACAAATGTTATGAAACCAGCTCACAAAAAGATAGAAAAGATAGATCAACTCCTTAGAATTTAGCCTCTTCGAGGGGGAAACCTCCTTTGCATTACACAAATGAACAATTCTTGGATGATACAAATGACTAAACCTCCCTTCTATATGTAGGAGTCGGGGTAATAATATAATCAAGCCGACATAATAGTAATAACATAAGGGCACAACAATAACAATAATGGGTTTCTATGGGGCACGCTAATAACAATATGGGGACAATAGGCGCACAATAATAACAATAACGGCTACAAGGACAATAGTAATGGGGTAATCACTAGTATTATAGGGACCTAATAGTGATGAAGTCTCTACTTTACGGAATTGGTTGACCACTCTATAATATTAAATGCTTAATGCTTTAAATTTCTAAAACAACTATAGCATCGGGTGGCATATATCATTGCTTCAATATATTATGATTTTTCAAATTATTGTTCATGTGCGAATATTCCAAGAGCTTTACTTGATGTTAGAAAATCATATTTTTGTTTTTCTAGGGAAAATAAATTGACACACATTTGGATGCTAACAATAACGGATTGAATACCTAATAGGATAGGTTTTCAGGAACCACCTTTATATTTTTTGCCTCATATATGGCTTCATGTATCAGTTCATTTATTTTTATGGTGTTTCAATTCTTTGCTCCTCAAAGATTTGATCACAGTTGCTTACAATTATTTATTTTCTTTGAAGATGGCTTAAATATCTTGGATACGATCCATGTAATTTGAAAATAGTTTATTGCAACGTTCATGAATTCATACAAATTTTTGTAATAAATAGATGAATAATTTCTATATTAAAGAAAATGAAGCCTCCTTTCCATTAATGTCAAAGGGGGGGTATGAAAAGGTTATGAAAAACAAGGAGAAATCATTTTCAGGCCAAAAGAGGGAGGATGAATGTGCTTCCATCAATGTGAAAGGGGGAGATTGATCGAATTATTGTCACTGATGGCAAAGATCATGGAAAATAAGTAGCAAGGAAAATGTGCATCATAAGAGCAACAAAGGCATTGGAGCAACACAAGACTACTAAAGACATAGAAGTAGTAGCATGGAAAAGGAGAAGAAAAGTAGCAACAAGGCAAGGTATGCAGGAGCTAGGACAAAGGAGTAGTAGATACATTGATGGTTTGATAGAACATTGATTCTCATGTTCATGGAATGTTGATGTATTAGTGCTTGGATAATGTTGCAGAAATTGTTTAATGAAGAATTTGTGGTGACACTAATTTGTTTTTAAGCTTAATTGTTGTGATGGAAAGGCAAGACACTAAGGCAAAGGAAGAGCTGTTGGAAGGATTGTTATTTGATGCTAGCATTAGTTCGATGCATTTAATCATTACATGTGGCTAAAATTAATATTGGATATTTATTTATTTATTCTAAAATATTATGAAGAGTTTGGAAATGAATGAGTGGAAGGCAAAGAGTCAATCCTATTCACTTCATATTCTTATCTGGGATACAAACAACTAGAAAACTATCTCTATAAAATACGTGAATTTTGGAGGCATAAAGAAGGTTAGAGAATGGGAAAATGTGAGGGGGTTAATTGAGTGATTATGCATTAGATAACTGGCACTTATGAAGCTGATGTGAAGCATATTTGAAGGGAAGAAGATGCAGAAATGAAGATACAGATATGAAGAATATATGACCGGGTAAACGAGGACATTGTTATTTCTTGTTTGCATCAGGGGATGGTAGTCTCCTTTCAAGTTGAGGCTTGATAAATATCCAATTGTAGTTGGTTTAGGTAGGAGCCTTATGTGGGTTGTAGCCTACAGAAAATCATATGTAATAAGGAGTAGGATCTTGCCTTTGCATCACAACAATAATAGAATCATGGTTTTCTCCCTTTATGGGTTTCCACATATATCGAGTGTCAATATGTGTTATTATTATGTGTTGATATGATGTTTTGGTTTTCTTATTAATTGTTGTTCATATATTCAATATGTTTGTGATCATTTTCTAAGTTGATCATGTAATAGTTCAGTTAGTGAGATTAATGAAAATAATTTAATGTCCATGAATATACTAAACTGAACTGTAGTTCATCCATATTAGCATTAATGTTAAAAGTTTTTCCAGGTTCAATTTCTATAGGAATATTTTTATGAACTGTAGTTTTAGGTATATGATCATTGTTCGAAACATTTAATGGATCTTCCTGGCCCTCGTCATTGAACATTTTCTTTAACATTTGACATGTTGGATTTACAATAGTAGACAGTTGGTTAATGAAGCCACTAATTATGTCGTCCTCAGTCTTTCCTTTAAAAGTGAGAGCCTCATCTGAAGTAAGAGGAGGATGTTGATTTTCTTCATGATATTTTGGAGGAAATGATTGATAGTTATCAATTGGTAGGCTAGGTATGGTAGGTGGATATATAATGAGCTTTTCAACAACAATCCCTTTTGCAATTTTTGTATTTCCTGTTTGACATATGATATACACATCTTCAGTTGCTAGCCAAGGTATTGCTAGTATCAAAGGGTGTTCATCCAACATGTTTTTGGGGTTGATGACGAGAAAGTCCAATAGGTACTCCCAAGAATTTGCAAAGACAATAATGACTTCTCGAGTGCCTTATCATTTGACTACTCATCTATTGGCCAATTCCAACATAATGGTGGTTGGTTTAAATGATGTAGTCGTAAGGATCCCACAAGTTTCTACAGTCAATATAGTTATCACAGCTCTTAAGTCCACATGGCTATTTGGGAAGTTATGTCCTTGGATATGGATAGTAACCAGTAGATTTTTGGGGTCATCATATTTAATAGGTATATGCTTACCTAAGATAAGATATGAGAGTGTTCCCAATACATGGATTGTAGGAGGGTCCTTTGGTTTTGTTCGAGGATTTCTAACACACAATTCATTAATAGTTTTATGATAGATTGAAACATCACGAATAGGCTAGAGAAGAGGAATTTTAATACATAATTTTTCAAATTCCCCTACGAGATCAAAATCAGAATGAATCGAGGGATTAATTATAGAAAGTCTCTTGAGGTACGGTGGAGCAACATCTGTAGTTTTAGTGGACTCTTATTGTTTGGTTGATTTATTAAGCACTATGTTTCAGTAAAAACCATGGTGGACAGAGAGTTCTCTATTAAGGGATGATTTTCAACAAAAAATTCATCATATACCTGCTTTTGATTTTATGTGCCATCTTCTAGAAAGACCGTCTATCCAAATCTTCACTGTAGCTCATTACACTGAAAGGAAGTAGAGTCATAATGCGAGTTTTCAACAATTTCCAAATATTGGATGGGTCTATTATTAGCATTAGTATTTGGCTGAGCAGGTAGTTGAGGATGCAATGGAGATGGAACATTTATGGGTAATTGGAGCGAAGTTTGTAATTGTGATTGTGACTGAGGCAATGACCCAATAGATGGATTGATTGGTGCTGCAGGGCGTGCCACTTCTGAGACCACATTGGTCCCTGTGTATGTGAATTTTTCCAATGTTATAGGTATAATTTATTTGATGGGTTTTTCCATGAAGATGTAGGATATTGTTGATTAGGCCATGGGGGTCCAGCGAATGGTTGATTTATCTATGGTGGTGTAGGGTATGATTGAGATTTCCATGTGGTATTAAAATGTTGTTGATTGTGACACTATGGTCAAGGAATCTGTTGCTAAGTATATTGTCCAAAATGAAAGAAAGTAGGATCTTGGATCATACCTAAAGGGATTTTCTTCAAATACCATCATTGTTCCATGAGATACATTGTCTCAAGATCTTCCTCTGCCTCCTTTAATATAACTTTCAATCATGGGAGCAAGAGATGGCATTTCATTGAGTAATATTTAGTGTAGATGGCACATATTTTGACCATGTCCGAGGGGTAATCTTTGCGGCTATGCCTCATTTGACCACAAGGATAGAAAATAGCTAAGGCATGCTCTGTCTCGGCATGTTTTTTCTTCATCGATAAGATATCCCACTCTGTAGTTAACGTACAAAAAATATTAGTTTAAGGTCTTCTAAGAGATTACCAATTTCTGTGTGAGCCACTCCTCCCCCTACAGTCCTTCTGGTTCTCACTGAGAGGGTCCCAAATCTCGAATCTGGTTCATGTACTTCCTCGCGAGAACCGGATACATAGTTTGACGATGTTGTCATATTATTCCCTAGAAATATCACTTTGTCCCATTAAATTAATTATTTTTATCCACTCATATTTCATTCCTTTAATCAAACAAGCTATCAGTATTTCTCTATGTAAAGTGGTATAAGATGATCTTTGTAGGTTATATTAGAATATTTCGACATATTCTTCTAAAGTATCATCTTCTTTGGACATCATTTTAAATATTTCTTCTTTCAGATCGCTAGACCTACAATAGTCCTAGTATTTAATGAGGAAGGTATTTTTCATTTGATCCCATGAAGTTATGGTACCTCATCCTAATCCCATAAACCAACATAAAGCTACTCCCTTTAAGGTAGAAGCAAAGAATTTCAGTTTTTCAGGATAGTGTTATAGTTATAACCTCAAAATAAGACCTCACATTCAATCAGAAATTCATCAAGGTCCTCAACATCCATTCCATGAAAATTTGAAATATTCTATAATGGGATGGCTTTCATTGGCGCATTGGCATGTGGGTTTACAATATGGTATTCTATAGTCAAATTTTGTTTTGGTGCTGCATTTTCCATTTGGTGAAAAAACTGTCAGTAATCCTCAGGGATCTCATGGTCGAGAGGTATTATCTAAAGAATTATGTGTTGGCTAAACATTGGGTTTTGAGTAGGTCTCACAATAGTATTTAGATTATGAATTTCAAATTCTTTCATTGCAACAGGTGTCATTGGAAATCTTAACTCAAAAATCTGTGCATGTGCCTCACTAGTCTCACCTTCCCCTTCTCTTAAATTACAATAATTCCCCTCACCCTTACTAGAACAATTGATATTATTAATAGATGTACCTTGGAAGCTTTTTTCATACCTTAAAGTTTTCTCATGAATCTCAGCTTGCACTACAGTGGATGGTCGTGCTACTTGAGGGGCATAGTAGAACCCTTCCCATATGTTGTTCGGGGGCTTACTGATGCTTGAGACTCCAAAAGGTGAATAATTTTTTCTATAAAGTTCTTTGTTCCAAGGGGAGATTGACCTTGAGTTTTTTTGGTTTTTGGAATAGGTTTTGAATCTATAACTACTTGATTTTTAGTCCTAGGATTTTTCCTAGCCATGCACATGAAACAATCTAAAAGTATCAGCAGAGGGTAGGCATTAGCACAAGCTTTTTACTTAGTGCATGTGTAGGTTCTTATGTTTCAACTTTAATAGCTAACCGTACAAGGATATGACTAACACTTCTTTGAAAACCTCCCCAACAACGGCGAAAAAATTACGGGTTACTCAGTTTCTCTTAAAAATACCAACTTGCTACCATTCATTAAATTGTTAACTAGAACTCGTTTAGTTATTTCAAGGTTGTCTACACACTATGTGCAAAGAATAGTGCCAATGTGATCTAATTGGTCTAGCCCTAATGAAAGGTAAATTCACGTAAAATACAATGAGTAACTCAGATTTCCTAAATAAGCAACATAAACAATCAAAGTTACTTTACTATTATCAAAGCATTGAATCTTCTACTACAACATTGAAATAGTTCTACTAAACACAATTTGCTTCCTAGGAAACTGCAACTATAAGAAAGGAAAAACACTTCTGAAGATAAATGATTATGCCGAAACAAATATAAAATATCGCACTTAACAATTCTTTATCAATCACAAGAAATTGCAGAACGGATAATGCTTTAGAAAATAGATTAACGAGAGTCTAATCTTATAATCTTCACTCAGCTACTATAGCAACTATCACTATGATGAAACAATTCAATAACCAATGTTCAAATCTAGAAAGTGACCGAATAATTGCAAACAAAAGATTGAAGGCAATAACTGAATAATTACAAAACAATAAATGAAATCTAAAATGAAATTTCATAACACAAGGATGGGTAGTAGTCATTCTACCACTGGGCCCACGATCACTAGAATTGAATGGTCGTTGATAAAATTCAGTTCAAGGAGTTAAAGTTGAACCATGAAGGCCTATGTTAAATTAATCATGAACAATATTACAAAAGATGTCTGTAAAACTTATAGCATAGATCAAAATGACAATAATTTATCCTCTTATTTTATTGAGGTTTAGTTCATCACTTTTATATTATAATCAAGTCTCTTTTTAAAAGTAAACAATCAAATCCTTAGAATCTAAATATTGTCGGCATGCTTAATTCAAATTACAAGATCTCCCATATTTCCTCGGAACTGGTAGCAAAGATTACATTCACAACTGATCTTTCCATGATGATCGTCGATCTTGCTGAGTCTAGTTATAACTAATTGAAGCAGCTCTGTGTGACTCGTTCCTGTCCAGCTATCCCAAGGAACAATGTCTGCTATCGAAAATCCCTATTAGTTAACAATTCAAATTGTAAGAGTAACTAATATTTTCATAGTTAAAATAACTCTTTTAAAGGATAAAATGATGACACACTTATTAATCGCTTCTAAGGTTCATATCACATGAATTACCATATTATATACATAAAAATCTTAGAAATATAATAAAAAGATAAGGAGGTAAGAGAATGTATTAATTCTTAGGTCCAACATGGAGCATGGTGAAACATCAATAAGTTTTCTTTAAAAAAATTAATTCAAGTAAACGAGAACTATAGTGGAATTTCAAGATAAATTTCTTATTTAAGAACCAGCGAAATGGAGGTAATTTGTTATGAAACATTTATAATAGCTTGTGATGGAAAAGTATTAGTCTTGGAAATAGTGAAGTGAGAAGAAAAATTGTGACTTTTAAGTTGAAAATGATATGATAATGGTATATTGGTTATGCCAAGACACCAAATAAACATGGAAACACTTCAAAACAATATTGTTGATACTCATAAAGATACTAACTTTAGACCAAATATAGTAACTATAAAAGGAGCTAGGTTAGGGTCTATTTCAAAATTATGGAAACATATTATAAAGGGAATGTAGTGGCCCCTAAAATATATATAAAGAAAAAGAGTCCATATATCTTTTGAATTTCCCATACCTGATGGAAAAAGAGGGATCAAGATTGTTGAGAGTTAGAGACTCGTAACATTGAATCACAGAACGATTCACTAATTGGTCTATTTTATAATTGTTTCACGATTGGAAGAACCTAAATTGATCTGGGTTGGTACAATAGGATGAACAAGGATAGATGTAGGCTAGATTCCATGGGCAATCTAACAAAATTGAAGAAAAAAATATATATTTATATAATAATTATGAATGATACAACCATAAACAATGGAAGGAAAACTCTTAACATGGTCTTTGCTCATTTGATGTTTTTTCTTTAAATGTTTTGGGAAAATCATAAGATGAAAAATAACAACATATGAAAATATGTATATATTTGTATGTTAGGTACACACGATAATCAATGTGTATTTTAAATACTCGAAGGAATCTGTTGTCTTAACATGACTTGAAGGATTGATAGTGGTTATAAGTAAAATGTCATCAGAAACAAGCAAATAGCCGAGTAAGGTAACCAAAGAGTATGTGGTGCATAATCTTCAGAAAAAGTATAGTTGTGATAAAGAGAATGTTAGTAGCATATTGGAGCAAGCATTACCTATTCCTATTTTCATGTGATGTGCGAACATGGAAAGTGTAGCATGCCACCAGTCAATGCTACCTTAGACAAGTACCATAAAAAAAATCAATATGACTTTCATAGACACAACTGAAATCTTGTCAAACAATTGATTAGAATTAACGTATTCTTACAAAATAATTTTGTAAAGATAACCACACTAACATGATGTCTTCAGGAAGTTGACATACATGAATATGAAAGGGGAACGGACCCCATAGTTGAGTTAAATTAAACAAAATGGCAGAAGGAACATTTAACCTCTAAACACCTCAATACATAATATACAATGTGGGTAAGTGAATCAGTAGTGATGGCACTTATAAGAAAATCACCAATTTATTAATTCTTTATACATTCACAATATGAAACACACAAGGAGAGATTAGAGCATAAAAAAATAACATAAAATAATGAGAATAATCAACACATGAGACAACAATGATTTTTGGTGGAAAACCAAAAGGGAAAAAAAAAACCCAATGTTGTTTTATTTCTTCTCATTCTCTTATTATTATACGATAAAATATTTTGCATACTTCAGTTTCCCTCCACAAACCAGGAGCCACTGTCCATTTTACAATATTGTTGGCCACTACTAGCTACAAAGTCTCTACTCACACGAATTTTTATGCCACCACTTGCTGGAAGCAGGGTGGAAGCAACCACTCCTAATAAGCCTCTCCCATCCACCACTGGATGGAGATATTGCTCCCAATATACCATTTTTCTAGCCACCACCAACAAGGAGAAACCTCCTCTTTCTTGTTGAGCCAGTACTAAATGGATACCCCAACCTTCTCAAACACTTAGATCCATTCTTTCATTTATTTTCAAACTCGATTTTTACACATTATTTTGTTGCGTTAGGAAAATTACTATTAGTTTGGATCTTCCGCTATCCATAAATGTGTTACAAAGAATCCTCTTGTAGGGATAGAAGCAAAACTATCCCAAAGAGAATGACATTCCTAGGTCCCAAGGCTCAAAAAAATATTTTTTTCTTCCTGCACAATTCCCTAGACAATCTCTACACATACGCAGAAAGTTCCATTAGGAGCTGTGCATAAATTCTCTTCGTCTTACATTATGGCCTACGCACATGACTTAAAAAATGTAAAAATAACAATTAAAGTTTAGAAGAATTGTAAGTCGTATCTTTCCCAACTAACAAGTTTTGAATGGATGCCTATTCAACCCTAATCCCTCCCGTCATGGGGCTACTCCCTCTCTTTGTGGAACCCCTATCCCACCATTAGTGGATCTCATCCCTTAGGAAATGGATCCCAAACTTCCCACTCTTCGGCTATAAATCTAACACAAGCCTGAGGATTGGGGAGGATTGTTGGAAGTAGGCTTGTACTATAGAAATAAGTTCGGAAGGCTATTTATTCGAGGAGAGGGTTGGATATTTTGGGAATGGACTCACAACATCCAGGCTTCAAGGTTGTAAGCCTATTCTCTATTTTATTAATATAAAAGAAACTTTTCTTTCTCAATTATGTCTTTGTTGATATAATTTGTGGGATTCCTTGATCACCCAGATAGATTATGATGGAATATTGATAAATTTATGATACATGATAGATTTTATTAATTCATTTATCTCTTATGCTATATACTGGATGGTTTTCTCTTATGTATGTCTCTATCTATGTGGATCTCCTTCAAGACATCATGTAGAAGTTGTGGAAAGCAATGGGAAGATATCTAAAGCATCGAGGAGAAGCAGATGGTTGAAATCTATGAAAGGGACTTCACCAGGAATTTGTATTAAACTGTAAGTGATATCTATCATAGTCTTTGTTTTAGTCAATTGTAATCTAGAGAAAGGAAGCAGTTCCTTGTTATTTGTTACTAGATGTCTCTGAGGTCTAAGGAGATTGCTCTTGTCCACAAGAGCGATTTGTCTGCATAAAAATTTATTGACCATATTGGTGATCCTCTCACTGTCCATTATTTTCCTTTTTTGACGTTTTGAACCTTCTGTAGAAGCTCTCTCTAAGTGTTAGGAAATCTTAAAATGTGGATTTTGGGTTTTATTTCACTTGTATTTTTTTTTCCAAAATTTACCTTTGTTTGCACTTTAGATTTAGGCAAAGAGTGTGCTTATGAACACTATTATTTCTTCAAAAGTGTGTATGCACACTAGTTTGTTATATGACCTCTGCACATATCTAGAATTTTTAAAATTTTAGTATTATCCTCATCAAGTCCACAGTTTTTGGTTTTTCCTATTTAGCTACACTTATTTGTACCTTCTTTGAGTATCTATCAAGTTGGTTAGGAATTTTCAATTTTATTTTTGAGAAATTCTTAATTTTATTTCCTGTGGTCATTACTCAAAGGTTTGTCTTAGTTTCTTAACAATTTTTGCATGTTTTTGCTTTCATTTTTGCATGTTTTTTCTTTCATTTTTGCAAAAACATTTCCCCCTCAAATGTCAGGGGCGGGGGGGGAAGGGTGGGGGGATGACTATTGTCTGAGTGTTAATCGCCTATGATTGTCATCATTTTTTATCTTTGCAATTTTCACCGAACTTATTTCAATTACACTCGATTGGTTCTTTAGTTACATTGGTGAAGGAAAATAGTCTTGTTGTTATTTCGCTGATTTGGAATCATCTTGTCTTTGTTTTGAAGAATTCTCTTGTATAGATTACATTTTCATAGTTACAATTCTCATTTTCATAACATAAATGGAAATTGTTCATAGATTACATTTACATATTTTTCAAGAAAATTGTGCATAGATTATATTGCATGGTTTGGGAGTTAGGGCTTTGAATTGCAGTAGAGAAATAGAAGTGGTGTATTTGGGAGTTAATATTTTAAAGAACCTCTCTCCTTACTTTAGCTAGAATTCATTGAAATCAAAAGATCACAATATCATGTTCGATTGCACTAAAATTTTGAGTCAGGTCATAACACCATCAATTTCATGTACGTTTACCATATGAGTACATAAAAACTCTTAACATTAGGGTTATTAAAATCAATCTAGAAATTTTTGTTATTTTAGGGCTCTTTTCCAACAACCTAAGATTAGGTTGTAAGGATTTGGAAGAGAGAAGTGAATTAACTTTCCAAGATGCAAACAAACATTAGCATGTTGCGATAGTTAGTAAATTCATTTATTGCAATTTGGCTCTAGGAAGCTCCCCTTATAAAGGAGCTAAACACAAGATCATATTGGACCCAATGGAGTGAACAAAACAACTTCATCGGTTATGGTAGAGTGATTTACTCGTATTAAAATTGGTGCCGAAAGGTAATTAGGAGTCACTTGGAAGTAAACCTCAGATTAGCCATGTTGAGGAACTTTCAAGGGGATTGAGCTTCGCTACTCTGCCCTTACGTGTACGCTTGCAGGAAATATCTTCAATTTTTGAGCATGAGAAATGTAAACATACCCCCAACAAACAACGTCAAATTTGAAAAGGAATGTGTCCGGATCCTCAGAAGTAAGACCGTGGAAATTGGGTAGTGTTGTCAAGGGAATAGGCTTGATAGGTGCATCACCACTAATATCTCCAATTAGAAATTTGATGGAGGAGCATCTGGACTTAGCTAGCAATGTGACTGTTTGTTCACATGTTGTGGCTAAAAGAGTTGAATTTCATGACCTCAGTGATAAAAAATATCAGTTTTGGTAGAGAGGGTTGGATCTCTCAAAGATGAGTTTTACTTCATTATTGTAATAATTAGGAAATTGTCTTATTTTAGACTAAGGCTAAGTTGTTAGCATAGGTGTGAGATAGAGCTTAATAATAGAGATTTGATTGTTAGATTGATCAAAATAGAGATCGAGTTGTTAGTGCAGTTAGAATAGGATTGATTCATAAAATAAAGAAAACGTAATTGAAAAGGATTAGCTCAGCTAAGATGATTGAGGTTTGAGTGAGAGACGAGAGTTTGAGTGTTAGAGAGGGCTTGAGATTGAGATAGAGGTCAATATATTGATGTAATTGAGCCAAGAGGGTCAATACTTTGTAACCGATATTATATTAATGAAATTGATTCAGTGTGTATTTGTATAGTAATCCTTGTGCGAAATCTCATTTATTTCTATGTATCCATGTCTAGACAGTTAACCAGGTATTTTCTTTATTTTCACATTTTAATGCAAATCTTAGTGTTTATGGGTTTGATGTGTTTTAACACTAAATCATGGTCATTTAGTGTTAAGGGTTACTCTTGCGATTAAACACTCAAACCATTGATTAAGTGCTTTACTTAAGTATTGAGTTAATGCACGTGGTTATATCCGAAAGGCGGGTTTTAAACAACGAAGGTGGTTATCGGGTTGACAAAGAGCTGTAAGTGGTATTTTGGGAGAGTCACCTGATTCCACTAACCAAGTGACACATAGAACTCGGGTGGAGAGAGAAAACTGCCTTATCGAGTGGGTATTCTCCGAGCATGTGGTTCACCCAAGATCATTGTGAACCATTGGATCTAGCACACGGTTGATAGACGATGGAGGATCAACAGATTTTTTTGTTGATCAGGTTGAGTGTTGACCGTCGGATCTAATAGAGAAGAGATCAATGGTACAGATTGAAGCATTGTTTATAAAGAGAAAGTCAACATGGGACCGAAGTTTTAAGTGAAAAGTGGGGACCCTCCGTGTAAAGTGAGACACAAATAGAATCCATTGAAAGCACTTGATTGGTTCTAAAGTAACCAATATTCTATTTTGAAGACTTCACCTTGTTTTCACCATCCTCCTGCATCATTTTGGTATCAAAGCACAGAGATTAAGGTTGATTGCAGTAAACATGCCACCGACGAGAGGATCCGGCATAGGTCGAGGAAGACCTGAAGCAAATGTAGTTCTACTGGAAGAGATCTGGATTCTGTGTACAAGGATGGAGACAATTGAAATTGCTTAGAGAAGAACACCTGATGAAGGAGTTGACAGTGCTAAAGAAGAATCTTCTGAGGAAGAATAAGAGGAGGAAAATGAAACTACCAGAGTTATCAATATGTTGGCGAAAGTAGGAGGAAAACCAAAGGTGGAAATTCCTACGTATGAAGGGAGTCTCAATGCAGAAGAGCCAATGGATTGGATTAGTTCATTGATTAAATATTTTGACTATGAAGAGGAAGTTGATGATAAAAAGAAGGTGAAATTTGCAGTTACTAGATTGAAGGGTCATTCAGCTATTTGGTTGGATGAACTACAAACATCCAAAATGAGAGAAGGAAATTCCAAGATTAGGAAATGGGATAAAATGTTGAGTAAAATGAAAGCTAAATGTATGCCTAAATATTATTAGTTAAATCATTTCAAACAATTCCAGAAATGACGGAAAAAGGTAATGCTTATTAAGGAATATACATAAGAGTTTTATAGATTGGTTATTAGAGCAGGACATGCAGAGAACGACATGGAGAAGGTAGCCAGATATATCAATGGCTTAAGGTATCACATCTATGATGAGATTAGCTTGCTAAGTCTGAAGATTATTAAAGATGCCTATCAAGCAGGTTTGAAGTTAGAAGAGAAGATGTTGAGAAAACAGAATTAGAGGAATAGAGGAAGAAGTTCAGTAAGAGGTAGAGGAACTACCAGACCAAGGGGTCAACAACATCAATATGAAGCAGGAAGTTCAGGTAGTAGACCACCATAGAGGGGAGATTTTAATAGAGGAAGATTTGCACCTGGAGGAAGAGGTTGAGGAAGAGATATTCAGTGTTACATATGTGGAGAATGGGGACATGGATGATGGAATTGTACTCATAATAAAGCAACAAGTGAGAGGAATGTGAATGTGGTTGAGGCAAAGGAAGAAAAACCTCAAATTGTAGACAAGGAAGAATTACCTGAAGTAGGAGAATCCCTGTTGTTGAAAAGGGCATTACTTAAGGTAGAGAAAGAGATTGGAGAGCCAGCTCAGAGGAAGAGTTTATTCAAAACTACATGCAAATCCAAAGGTAAATGTTGTAAAGTGATAATTGATAGTGGAAGAACTAATAACCTTATTTCTATAGAGATGGTGCAAAATCTAGGATTGGTGAATACATTACACCCTACTGCTTATAAAGTGTCATGGTTGCAAAAAGGACATCAAATCATTGTGACATAACAATGCAAGTTAGAGATATATAGATTGGTACTTATAAATATGTGATATTGTGTGATGTGATGCAAATGGATGTATGCCATGTATTGTTGGGAAGACCTTAGTAGTTTGGTCGGAGAACTATTCATGATGGGAGGATAAATACTTATACTTTGGAGAAGGATGGAAATAAACATACACTGCTTCCATTGAAGGATGAAGCTCAAAAGGGAGCACCTGGAAACAGTGTTATGTTGATGAGTGAAAAGGAGTTGTTGTGAGAGGTTGGAAAAGGTGAAGAAATGCATTTTGTTGTCATAGGGAGACCTAAGGTAGTTTTGACTTCCACAAACTTAGATGAATTGCCTGAAGAAATCAAAACTCTGTTGAATGATTTTACTAATATTATTGTGGATGAGTTTCCAAATGCATTGGACCAATCAGGAGTATTATTCATCATATTGATCTAATACCAGGAGTAAGATTGCCAAACAAAGCAACATATAGACTAACTCTTCAAGGGAATGCAGAAGTTAGAAGACAAGTGCAAGAATTGATGGGTAAGGGACTAATCAGAGAGAGTCTTAATCCATGTGTTGTACCAACAGCACTCAGTCCAAAGAAAGGAGGTGAATGTTGAATGTGTATAGATTATAGAGCCATAAACAAGATCACTATCAGGTATAGATTTCCTTTACCACGAATGGATGATTTGATGGATTGTTTGAGTGGCTCAAAGTATTTTAATAAGATAGATCTGAAGAGTGGATATCATCAAATAAGAATTAGAGGAGGAGATGAATGGAAGACTGCATTTAAAACAAACCATGGGTTGTATGAGTGATTAGTGATGCCTTTTGGACTCACCAATTCACCTAGCACATTCATGAGGTTGATGAATGAAGTCTTAAAGGAATATGTAAGCAAGTTTGTTATTGTTTATCTTGATGATATTATAGTCTTTAGTAGAAGTAAAGAAGAACATCTAGGGCATATTAAGTTGGTTTTATCTGCAGAAAGAGAAACTACTAATAAATCTAAAGAAATGTAGTTTCATGAAAGAAGAATTAATTTACTTGGGATTTGTAGTTTCAAAAGAAGGATTGAAAATTGATCCAGAGAAATTCCAAGCAATTTGGAACTAGCCTATTCCAAGGAATATATTTTAGGTAAGAAGCTTTCATGGTCTTGCAAGTTTTTATAGGAAGTTTATCAAAGGATTTAGTCAAATTTGTGCACCAATTCTTGAAAAAATCAACGAGACTAATCAACCTTTCAAGTGGACAGAAGCAGCAGACAGGAATTTTATGTTGTTGAAGAGGAAAATCATAGAGAGACCAGTTTTGGCTTTACCTGATTTTTAAAAGGTATTTCAAGCTGAAACAGATGCTAGTGGACTTGCAATTGGAGCAATTTTGAGTCAGGAACAAAGACCAATAGCATACTTTAGTGAGAAACTAAATGAAGCTAAGAATAAGTATTCTTCTTATGATAAAGAATTTTATGCTATTGTACAAGCCTTAAAGAAATGGAGACATTATTTGCTACCAAAAAAGTTTATATTTTATTCTGACAATCATGCATTGTTGTTCATAAACAACTAGCGAAAATTGAACCAGAAACATGCCAAGTTGGTAGAAGTTTTGCAGAGATTTACTTTTGTGATAAAGCACACAAGTGGTAAGTTGAACAAAGTTGTTGATGCTTTAAGAAGGGTAAGTTCTATTGTGCAAGAATTCAAATTTTGAACAAGAATAAACCTTCTCTGAGGTAAATGATTTTTACTATTGGCCAAAGATGTAGACTAATGTTAAGAGATTTGTTGAGAAGTGCAGGATATGTCAGCATGCTAAAGGGAGAAACCAGAATACAGGATTGTACCAGCCATTGCCTATACTAGACCGACCATGGGATGCAGTTAGCATGGATTTTGTTTTGGGGTTACATAAAACTCAAAAGGGGAATGATTCTATTTATGTTGTGGTAGATAGATTTTCTAAGATGGCACATTTCATTGCATGTCAGAATACTAGTGTTGCAACACATATTGCTAATCTATTTTATTCAAAAATTGTAAGATTACATGGATTTCCTGTAATTATTGTGTCTGATAGAGATACAAAATTTGTAGGGAATTTTTGGAGAACTCTTTGGAAGAAACTAGGAGATAACCGTAGTTTCAGTTCAACATACCATCCTTAAATAGATGGACAAACCAAAGTAGTAAACAGAAGCTTGGGGAAGATATTGAGAAGTTTAGTGTATCAAAGTCCTAAACAGTGGGATTTAGTAGTAGCTCGGGCTGAGTTTGCTTATAATGACACTCCAAACTAAAGTTCTGGAATGAGTCAATTTCAGATTGTTTTTGGGATGAATCCAAGAGGTGTGTATGAGCTCAGAGATTTGGGTAAACAGCAGATCGGAAGTGAAAAATCTGAAGAGTTTGCAGAGTAGATGCAGAGACTACAAGAAGATGTCAAAAGGTAGATTGCAGGAAAGAAATTCCAAATACAAACAGAGAGCAAATATGTAAAGAAGAGAGAAAGAATTCTAAGTGGGAGATTTAGTGATGGTGTATTTGAGAAAAGAAAGATTTCCTGCTAAGACTTAAAATAAACTGAAAATGAAAAAAATAGGACCATGTAGAATTATAAGAAAGTTTTCAAGTAATTCTTATGAAATTGACTTTCCAAAAGGGATTGGGATATCAGCTATCTTCAATGTTGCAAATTTGTATCCATACAAAGAGATAGAGATAGAGCTACAAGAGGAGACTACAGAAGATGAAGTTCAAACTTTGAATTGGGAAGAACAAATGCCAAAGACAGTTAAAAAAGAGGTGGAAGTTGTTTTGGAGAAAAGAGTAACCAAAAGAACCAGAGGACAGGTTTATTTTCAATATCTACTCAAATGGAAAGGACATCTAGTGAAGGATGCAAGTTGGTTGACAGTAGCAGAGTTGCAGAAGTATGGAGTAAACCCTGAAAGTCTGAGGGACAATTCTTTTCTTCCCTGAGAGTCTGATGCAGGAGCATCTAGACTTAGCCAGCAATGTGATTGTTTGTTCTCATGTTGTGGCTAAAAGAGTTGAATTTCATGACGTAAGTGGTCAAAAAAGTCAGTTTTGGTAGAGAGATTTGGATCTCTTGAAGATGAGTTTTACTTCATTATTGTAATAGTTAGGAAATTGTCTTATTTTAGAATAAGGCTAAGTTGTTAGCATAGGTGTGTAATAGAGCATAACAATAGAAATTTGATTGTTAGATTGATCAAAATAGAGATCGAGTTGTTAGTGCAGTTAGAATAGGATTGATTCATAAAAGAAAGAAAATGTAATGGAAAAAGATTAGCCGAGCTGAGATGATTGAGGTTTGACTGAGAGACGAGAGTTTGAGTGTTAGAGAGGGTTTGAGATTGAGACAGAGGTCAATATATTGTTGTAATTGAGCCGACAGGGCCAAGAATCTATAACCAATATTATATTAATGAAATTGATTCAGTGTGTATTTGTATAGTAATCCTGGTGCGAACTCTCGTTTATTTATATGTATCCGTGTTGAGACAGTTAGCCAGGTGTGGAGCACTGGAAAGGTATGTTTTTGACAAACAATTTAGTGACTTTTTAGTAACAATTGTAACCCTTTCTGCATCATGAACTCAAAGAAATAAAGAATTTTAATAGAATGTGTGAGAATTAGTATGGGAAGCTTAATCATTGATAATTGTCATTTTTCTATGCAGGAAAAGGTGGAAACGAAGAGCTGCCGTTCAAGAGGGAAAGACAGAGGAGGAATAACTGTTGTCCCTCTAGAAGGGAACCGGATGCAAACGAGATCGAACAAATCGAAGCAGAACGACCCAGGAAGGAAAGAAGGGTTACCAATTCGGCGGAACAAGGAAAGAAAAGTAAAGGATTAACGGCTTGGTGAATCCCTCAGGATCTTTGATCCTGAGGGATCGCTGTTTTGCTTATTTTTGTTACCTAGATACCTCCGCCGTTACTTTTATAAAAAGGAACAGCATCGTTAAGCAAAGGGACTTTTTATGTAATTTTAATTTTCAGACTAAACTTTGATCATCGACTCTCACTGAGACTTGGTTTGTTGTACGTTTGTTGATGCGTTAATATAAAAGACTTGGTGTTTATTCCATCTCTGCGTCTGGAGTAATCTAAGGTGGTGTACCGTTGGAAGCTAAGGGCCCGGCTCCAAAGGACACTTGCTTTTGTATCATTATAATTTGATTTCTGCGTGGTTTGCTTATCTTTATTGCTCGGTAATCTGACATGCTTTTCATATGCTATTCCATGCTCTGTCACGATTAATTCATTAATGGTTTCTTCAGGAGATTTATGTAGTGACTCTGTATTGTATAAGTGAATCTTTTCAGAGTTGATTGCATGTTATCAGTCTAAGCCAGCTATTTCTGTTACAGAGCATTTGTACTGAATATTACTGTTATTGGATTCATTTGAAATCCCAATTATTGGAATCCGGAAGTAATGTTATTCTATTTGGAAACATAGTCATATTCTCTTTAACCATCAGATTGCTATATTAGCGTGTTGTGTGTATATATGGTTGATGCTTGCTGTTCCATAAAGTACATTCCATCCAATTTGCCTTAAGAGAGAAGATTGCTATTTTATTGCAGAATGTGAGTTTGGTTCAATAGAGTAAGTTTAGTTCTGACTCGCGAGACTTAGTTTATTTGATTGCTGTTCCATTTACTGCCGTTCCATTTACTGTTGTTCCATTTCAGACTTGCTGTTCTATTTCCTGTTTGTTGTTCCATTTTACTTTCTGCCATTCCATTTACTTGCAATTGCTGCTTTGGTGTGAGAGAAGGTCTAAGGCTGTAGTGAGCCTCAGCAGTCGCTGCCTAGCTCCCAGACCTATGGTCCATGCTCTAATTTCCTTTCCATCAGTTTCTAGAGGGATGGGTTATCGCTTCCGCACCCTTGACTGATAAGCTGCCTTGTGTGATTTTATTCCTTTAAAGTAATCTAGTCATAGTTTAGCATCCGTTTACTCTTGTATTTTCTGAACGCTGTACTACTAAGCATTACTCTGACGAATAGCCTCGGATTGAGATACTCTTTGCAATAACAAAGCGTTCCCGGATTGACTTATTAATGTGGCATAACTAGAGGTGACAGAGACCCTTGTTACAGCTCTACATTTTGGCGCCGTTGCCGGGGAAAGAGTATAGCCATTTGTCTTTTACAGAGTAGTGTACGAGTCTGCTAGGGGAGAGTTGGATTTTAAAAACGGAAGGTAAGAACCTGCGTACGGAGCATGTAAAAGCCCTGCTCCACCGTCCGCTTTCCTGGCAGAATTGTGGGTTGAATAGGATCTAGTAGTTTATAGAGTGCATGACTAAGCAGAAAAAGCCAGAAAAGAATATCAAACCTCCATTCAAACCCGAAAAAGCCAAAGGGCTGGTGACCCTTGGCCGAACAACCTTCATAGATGAAATCTACAAGAAAACTGAATCTCAGCCATCAGTAGGGCCCAGGAAAATCAATTCTAAACAGCCTACTAGCTCCCTTCAGGCCACAGGATCACCATCTGTAGCCTTCGCTGAGGTGCATAGTCAGACTGATGAACAGGACTTTCAAGAAATTGAAAATTCTATTCCAGAACGACTGCAGGAAGGGAATCTAAGCAATCTTTGTGAAGGAGAAGGGGAAACAGGGGAAGTTGAGGAGCCAAGATCTCCTCCTAGGATAATTCAGCCATTAAATAGCCCAGATAAAGGGAGCGCCGCAAAAATCATTGTTGAGGGGATTCAATCTCCTCAAACAACAGGGACTCTCATTATTCCAGACAAAGGAAGTGCTATTAAAATAATCCCTGTCAAGGCCGTTCCTTCTCAGCCTAGGAATACCCTCCTAGAAATCCCGGAAGGTTATTGGCACATATTCGATCCCATGGCGCAGAATCAGCCAAATACTCAAACTTCTACCTTACAATATCCTATAGTGGATTCCGCAGCAAATGCTCCTATGAAAGCAATTCCCCTTTAGCACATTCCTACATTTCACGGACTTACATCAGAGAACCTCGATGCATTCTTATTTGAATTTGATGTGTTATGCAGGGGATATGATTACACCACTAAACCCCAGAAATTAAAATTGTTCCCCTCCACTTTGAAAGGGGCAGCTTTAAGATGGTTTATGGGTTTAGGCGGTGGAGTTATAAATAACTGGGAGCAAACGAAAGAATCTTTCCTAAAGAAATATCAAGATTACTGTAGGTCTAGAGAACTGAAAGATGAAATATTTCAGATGATAGCTAGACCAAATGAAACATTAGAAGAATATGTAGAACGTCTTCAGTATAATTTACAAAGATCTCCATATGCATCACTACCTCTGCCTGATAATGTGTTAAAAACGGCATTGATCAGAGGCATGAAGGAACAATGGATTGAAACATTAAATATCATGGGAAAAGGGGATATTTATCAAGAGAATTTTGCTGACATCATCGATTTATGTATCAGGAGCTCAAGAGGCAGCGCAAGGATAAAACCAGCAGAATATGATCGGTTTGTCAGAGATAACAAAATATCAACAGAAGGAGTAACACGTGTAGAACTTGGAAATTTATTAGAAAATTTTAAAACTGATATTCTGGGGACATTAACTACACAACTTGATATTGTGCAGGCTAAACAGAAGCAAATGGAGGCAGAACAGAATTTGGCGATCTTCTGCCCCCGATGTAGAAGAAAACATAGCCACAAGGAATGTCCACTGGATGCAGTTCAAACATGTGCAATCTGTACAAAAGATCACCTTACTGAGAGCTGCCCCTCACTTCCTGGATTGAAGGCAGTATATAAAGAAGCGGAAGAAGAGCCAGAATCAGCATACTTCATTAACCAGCATCGCCAATGGCAACCAAGGCAATCTGGTATGTTTTCAGACCCAACTTCTTCTTTCCAGCCTCCGCAGTATAATGCTCAGCAATATAGTATGTGGAAAAACCAATCTCAACCCCCATTTCCAAACTGGTCATCACAACCGTTTCCTTCTCCAAATCTGTGGATGAATCAGACAAGCCAATTTGGTTGGCCGAATTTTCCTTACGCCCCACCATATTGGCAGAATAATCCATATCCTCCACAATGGACCCCCCTACTTCACAAGGTTCACCCTGGCAGACAAACTGGCCAAAATCGACATATCAGCCAACCGGAACTATTTCGCTCCCTCAACCGACTCTGCCATCTTTACAACAAAATCCCCAGTCTAATCTGAGACCGCAACTCCCAGCCCAACCCAATCCCAATCCAAATAATAGACCGGTCCAATCCCTCCAAATCATAGAATCATCAGAAATCGGACCTGATCTGAGGGAGTGCAATGATCTTCAGTTAAGATCTGGACGTATAATAGAAATAGAGGGAGATAAAACAGTTCACATTGAAGATCAGTTACCAACAGAATAGCCGTTACAACAAGAGGGTGTAAATAAGGAGCAGACTCATCATCAAGCAAGTACATCCTCTCCTCCCTTCCTAGAATGATTAGTCATACCACGACCTGTACCAGACTTTAACATTCTGGGAGAGTTACAAAACCTGTACATAAGAATTCCTTTCCTCCAAGACATTCAAGACATCCCTATATATGCAAAAACTATAAAAGAATTGTGCATAAAAAAACCAAGGAGGAATGCAACCACTAACCCAAGAGTCCAAGTAATCGGTACTTTATCTGACCTGTTATCAGGAACACCCATTAAATATGAAGATCTGGGAAATCCAATCGTAACTGTTCAAATCTATGGTCAGACTCTAACTAATGCTTTAGTTGATCTAGGAGCTGCAATTAATATTTTGACAACTTCTACTTGCCAAAAGCTCGGCATTACATCGGTAGAACCCACTTCTACTTTGTTAGAATTGGCCGACCGATCTGTAGTGCGACTAGAAGGTACTCTATACGATGTCATGGTCTCTATAGATTCCTAGGAATACCCAACTGATTTCCTGGTAATTAATCCAAAAACCCGACTGGATGGACACCCGCTAATTTTAGGTAGACCTTGGCTTGCTACCACCGATGCTTACATTGGTTGCCGACAGGGAAATATGACCATAACGAGTGGACCAGATATTAAAAATCTAGTTCTATACCCTCCAGCACAGCCAAGTCTTACAATGATAAAAACTAACCAGCACCCTGTATCATACCTTACTGACAATATCAGATCACCATTGACTGTACAGAAGGCCCTAGACTTTAAAGACCAAACAGAAGACGATGCTATCAATAACTTCATTAGTCAAACTGAATCTAGATCTCACACACAGTGTTTCATGATAGAAGCTGCATTCGATAGCGAACTAGAAGAAGATCCCTTGAAAGATGCGCATGACCAAACAATACCTGTGACTTCTGTTGCCAATAGTAAAGTAGTGGAAATTGAACCGGGAAAAACTCTAAATATCAATGCCAACCTTACACCGGACCAAGAAATAAAACTCATCCATCTGTTACGGAAGTATCAAGAAGCATTTGCGTGGGATTACCCTGATATGAAAGGGATTGATCCCCAATTGTGCACCCACCATATTTATATAGAAAAAGATGCAAGACCTGTCCGTCAACCGCAAAGAAGACTCAACCCTCATCTAAAAGATGTTGTAAAAGCTGAACTTCAGAAACTTTTAGATGTTAATTTTATATATCCTATTTCTCATAGTAAATGGGTCTCTCCGCTTGTGGTTGTACCCAAGAAGAATGGGAAATGGAGGATTTGTGTGGATTATAGGGAGTTAAACAAAGCCACACAAAAAGATCACTTCCCTCTCCCATTCATAGACCAAGTATTGGACACTTTAGCAGGAAAGAAATTATTTTCTTTCCTGGATGGCTTCAGTGGATACAATCAGATTCAGATTGCCCCTGAAGACCAGGATAAAACTACTTTTACTTGTCCTTGGGGAACGTTTGCCTATAGAGTTCTACCCTTTGGCCTATGTAATGCTCTTGCCACATTCCAAAGGGTTGTTCTTAGCATCTTTTCAGATTTAATAAATGATGGACTTGAAGTGTACATGGATGACTTTACACCATATGGAGATGATTTTGATCCAGCTTTAGACACTCTAGAAAAAGTCCTACAGCGTTGCATTGCTACCAGGCTTTGCTTAAGCCACGAAAAATGTTACATGATGATGACTGAAGGGCTTATTCTAGGACACTTTGTCTCAGCAACTGGCATTCAGGTAGATCCGGCCAAAATTCAAATACTTTTGCTTATCCCCACCCCCACTACTCAAACAGAGGTACGCAGCTTTCTTGGATTTTCTGGGTATTATAGACGATTTATAGAACATTATTCACACATTGCTGCACCTCTATATGCGCTAACTGGTAATGTTGATTTCATGTGGACAAAAAAATGTGACCGTGCTTTCCAGGAATTAAAGAAGCTTGTATCAACAGCTCCAGTCCTTCGAGGACCAAACTGGAATTTACCATTCCAAATCTCATCTGATGCCTCAAATACAGCAATCGGTGCAGTCCTTGGGCAGGAAGAGGATAAAAAACCATATGCTATTTATTATATCAGCAAAAAATTATCCCCTGCTGAATTAAATTACACTTTCACTGAAAAAGAATTCTTGGTTGTAATACATGCTGTCAATAAGTTTAGACATTATATTACAGGCTATCCCGTTATTTTATTTACAGATCATTCTGCTATCAAATATTTAGCAAATAAGCCTGTCACAAATGCTAGAATAACTAGATGGTTGATCTTATTGCAGGAGTTCGATATCACAATCAAGGATCGACCCGGAAAGGAAAACCCTGTAGCTGATTTTCTCTCACGAATACCAAAATCAATTGAGGCAGCAGCAGTGGAAGATCAATTTCCGGATGAGCACTTGTTTGCTGTTGCTGTTCAAACACCCTGGTATGCTGATGTTGCCAATGACCTTGCAGTAGGTAAGCTACCAAAACACTTAACCCCTAATGAACGTAAGCAGATTGTCCAGAAGAGTACTTGATTTTCGTGGATTGGGGGCTATTTGTTCCACACAGGGGCAGACATGCAAATTAGGAGATGTATTCGAGAAGATGAAATTTTCGACATCTTAAAAGCCTGTCATGACGGACCATGTGGGGGACACTTTGCTGAAAAAAGAACAGCACATAAAGTATTGCAGACAGGATACTACTGGCCTACAATTTTTAAGGATGCGAAGAAATTCGTTCAAGCCTGTGACAGCTGCCAGCAAGCAGGACGACTTGGTCAAGCCGATGAGATGCCTCTGAGGCCACAATTAGTCATTGAACCATTTGAACGATGGGCTCTTGATTTCGTTGGACCCATCAACCCATCATCAAATCAGAGAACATATATCTTGGTAGCCACAGAATATGTCACCAAATGGGTTGAGGCCGAAGCGTTGCCTAGAGCTACAGAAGATTCTGTAATACAATTCCTGTTCCATTTGTTTGTACGTTATGGCCTACCAAGAGAAATAATTACAGATGGAGGACCACAATTTGTCGGAAACAAATTAGCTGCAACACTTAACAATTATCACGTCCAACATAAAATTACTACCCCATATCACCCGCAAGCGAATGGGCAAGTAGAAAGTAGCAATAAGGTAATAGAATCAATTTTAACAAAAACCATTGCTTCACATAGGCGTGATTGGGCCGCCCGACTACCGGAAGCACTGTGGACTTATAGAACCACATGGAGAAGTACCACCGGTTATTCACCCTATCAATTAGTGTTTGGAAAACAACCTATTTTCCCCATAGAATTCGAAATCCAAACGTTACGAATTGCACAGGAAGTTGGCCTAGATTTAAGTGAGGCACAAATTAATCGATTACAGCAGATTAATGAATTGGATGAAATAAGGCTCTCTGCATTACAGAATACAACACTTATTCAACAGCAGTGAGCTAAATGGCATGATGCACTTATCAAGAACAAAGTCTTTCACGAAGGAGACTGGGCTCTGTTATATGACTCTCGGTTTCAGGACTTCCCAGGGAAACTGCAGACTCGTTGGTTGGGACCATACGAAATCCAGAAAGTACATGATAATGGGACCCTTACTCTGATCACAATCGACGGTTCTGGATATGCATTCAAGGTAAATGGCCACCGAGTTCGTCTCTATCGCAGGCCACTCACTCGGGAATCCTTCTGTCAGCAGCTACATCGAGACACTGATATGGAAATTTTAGGAGAGGAAACAAAATCTTCCTCAACTATAATTCAGTAAGGAATGCATTTTTTTCCTATAACTTGTACATAAGTTTTTGTATATACGTTTTCTTAACATTTTTTATTGATCTTTCTCTCTTTTAATTTTGATTTTTGCATTCTGCGTGTCTTTGCTGTTCCTTTTCCAAAAGGAACAACATTTGCCTGTTTTTGTGTTTCTGTTGTTCCTTTTCAAAAGGAACAGCATTTCTGAGTTTTTGTTGTTCCTTTTCAAAAGGAACAACATTTGTGATTTTCTGCTATTCCTTTTCAAAAGGAACAACTTTTGCGAGTTTTTGTTGTTCCTTTTCAAAAGGAACAGCATTTGTGATTTTCTACTATTCCTTTTCAAAAGGAACAGCATTTGTGATTTTCTACTATTCCTTTTCAAAAGGAACAACTTTTGCGAATTTTTGTTGTTCCTTTTCAAAAGGAACAGCATTTGTGATGTTCTGCTGTTCCTTTTCAAAAGGAACAGCATTTGTGACATTTTGCTGTTCCTTTTCAAAAGGAACAACATTTGTGAGTTTTTGCTGTTCCTTTTCAAAAGGAACAGCATGTGTGAGTTTTTGCTGTTCCTTTTCAAAAGGAACAACATTTGTGAGTTTTTGCTGTTCCTTTTCAAAAGGAACAACATGTGTGAGTTTTTGCTGTTCCTTTTCAAAAGGAACAGCATTTGTGCATTTTTGCTGTTCCCTTTTAAAAGGAACAACATTTGTGAGTTTTTGTTGTTCCTTTTCAAAAGGAACAGCATTTGTGAGTTTTTGTTGTTCCTTTTCAAAAGGAACAGCATTTGTGATTATCTGCTGTCCTTTTCAAAGGGGACAGCGTTCATGATCTTCGGCTGTTCCTTTTAAAAGAACGGCATCTTAACTATTTGTTTTGCATGGATTCTTCTCTGCTGTTCCTTTTTCAAAAGGAACTCCATAGCCATGTTTTTACTCTCTGTGATGATTTATATTGAGGATGCTTTTCGCCCATGTTCTCTCCAGTCTTTAAGATACAGCTATGCACTTATGCAATGAACATAAATCACGACATACCGAAGTCAGCAGATCATAGATCGCTATCTTTATAGGGCCTAGTATTGATAAGAGGACAAGAGGAGGGACATACTTACCTCTCATCTCCGTTGTCATTGACTTATTCCCATTGTTTTGGTTGGTTATATTTATCATGGTGATTTCCCTAAAAAATTTCTTTGATTATTACTTAGGGATAAGAGCAGAGGATTCATATCTTCCTGTTGGGATGATAAGACTTCTTCCACCATTCCCACTCTTAAGGAGTGCTGAACCACCCTTATGTGTAAATAAATAAGAAAAAGTGCTCTGCAAAAAGAAAAAATGAATATGGATTATTAATTGTCAAATGCAGGATAGGGGGTCTCATCACGAGCCAACCTACCATGATCATCAGGATGGAAGCGAAGTGGCATTCCCAGTATGGCCACCATACTAGGGATATGGTCCAAAAGGTACACTAAATAAACAAACCTTGGAACAGGGGGTCTCATCACGAGCCGGCCTGTCCACGTTTCGCACCTTCCTTGTGAATGGCATTATGGCTACCTGGTTACCAAGCCAGCATAATGGCCTGCATTTTGACAAAATACTTTTCAAAATACACACAAAGGAGTATGGTTCCGGGGGTGAAATAAACAACTCTGGCAAGGTTATGAACACCTGTCGGCAGCAGAGCTCTGTTAATGGTATCGAAGTCGTAATGGTTACACCAATAGGTATGATATTAATACTTCTTTGTCTCTTATATCCTATGAATAATTCATATTTTATGTCCCGATGTATATATCGCATGAACACTCATTACCACCAATCATGGCAAAGGAACTGACATTGACCTCTGGAGATTTCGTACGATTGACAGACATCCCATCCCCTGGCCTCGCATCATATCACGTAGGCTCTTATGTAAAACGCGATCCACCTTTTTGCCTCGATTTCGGTATTTCGTTGTCCATCTAAAACATGGCATAATTTTATATGTTGTTCCTTTATGACTTGGTTACACAATGGTTGCTGCTCCTCTATTTGACGGCTAGGGCAGCCTATCACATTGTGGGGGGGAAGGTAATCTCATTACTCCACGAGTTACGTGTCAGCACACCACTCGGGGAAGATAGTGTACGAAGGTATGGCATGGTTTAACAGTATGATAATTCTATTTTACGCAAGTTGCCATCCACAATTTTTGTTGCATACTCTGTTTTTTTTTGCGATGATCACCCTCTCTGCGTCTCAAAATAGCACAGGCAGTTGCTGTTCCATTGGAAATTCTTAGTGGAACCATGGGAGGAAAGGCAATCCGAAGCGAACCTCAGGAATTGACAGTCTCCGCTGCTGCCCGGGAGATCCTGGAAAAGGCAGGATGGCTGAATTATTTCAGTCGCCTACAAGAATCAAACGAGACAGTGGCGTTGGAATTTCTGCAAAACTTGCAGGAGGACTACTCCATAGTAAGAGAAAGGCGGATAGCGGTCACTGATGATGTAATTGCAGAAGTCTCAGGACTACCAGCCGCCGGACCTATATGGACGCTGAGGAAAGAAAGATTACAAAAGATTATGGAGATTTTCCAGGATGAAGGCCAAAGCTTGACAGTTAAGGGGAAGGGAGTTCTGCCAGCAACGTTAGGAGAACCCTGGACCGAATTAGCAAAGATAGTGTAGAGCTACATCACTTGTGAAGGAAGGAAAGACATGGTAAGACCACGTCATCTTAAACTCTTAGCTGTTTTGAAAGAAAAATGTTTTGTAAATCTGCCTGCACTTTTAAATTCATTATTGCATGATGCGGCCCAAAGCCTGAAAAAGGCACAGCACGTAGAAACAGTTGTTAGCCACCATGGATTGATTCGATTGATAGTGAGCCATAGCCTCACTCAACAGCAGAGCAGCTGGGAGGAGCTCATTGCATTGATCGAGGGGGGATTGGCTGCACCATCCCCAAAACCTAAACATTCCTTTAGCACACCGGAACAATCAGAGAAACGCAGAGAATTGGCAGCAGAAAAACATGTTGCTCCAAAACGTAAACATTCTTCAAGTACACCGGAAAGACCAGAAAAACGCAGAGAATTGGTAGCAGAAAAACCTGTTGCTAGTACACCTGAACAACCTGAGAGACCAAGAAAATCAGCCCGGCTAGCTCAAATACGAGGGAGGCTGGAAAAGATCCGGGAGAGCAGCAGCCAACCAATCGAGATTACAGACAAACCTCCAGAACCAGAAGGAGGACCTTCCGAAGAAAATGCTAGACAATCTGGGGGCGAGGCTAAGCAAGCCGGAGAAGGAGTCGAGGAGGGAGACGTGCACTCTGAAACAGAAACAGAAGCTGAACACTCCAAGGCAGTCACTGAGCAGGACAATCAGGAGGAGGAAGTAGTACAGCCAGAGAGCAGCCCGCTGCGAGACCCTGTGGGCGAAGATGAATTGGCCGCAATCCTGGCCAATATGGGGGAGTATGGCCAACCCTCCAGCCTAGCAGGTCCTCCCGATGGACCTCCAGAGGAAGACATACCTGAGAAATCACATGCAGAAAAGGCAGGAGAAGAAAACCCGCCCGTTCATGAGGAAGAAATAAGAGACACCAATCGGGAACAATCTGTTCCCAAGACACCAGAAGAAATTCTAGACGGAGTAGGAGCAGATTTAAGGGCCAGTCATGAGCCCTCTGCTGAGGCAAGGGAAATCAAGAAATTAAGGAGGAAACAGCAGAGGCTGCTGAACACTATAGCCCAGCTCCGACAGCAAATTCGGATTCTGAAAGCCAATCTGAGGATACGAAGGACCACAAGGAAAAGAAAAAGGGCCACTGCAGCAAAATCCCATAGAACAAGAAGACGAAGGACTTATAGCCGCCCTGTTGGTCAAAACCCTGCTGGAAGACCTACTGCTGTTCCAAATGACGTTGAAGAACAGACTGTTGTTCCAAATGACGTTGAGGAACAGACTGTTGTTCCAATTGACACTGAAGAACAGACTGTTGTTCCAAATGACGTTGAGGAACAGACTGTTGTTCCAATTGACACTGAAGAACAGACTGCTATTCCAAATGACGTTGAGGAACAGACTATTGTTCCAATGGACACTGAAGAACGGACTGTCGTTCCAATTGAGGTAGAAGGACAGGATGATGTTCCATTAACAGGGGAACCACAGCAACCTTTCATTCGTGTTAAGAAAGAAAAGGAGAATAAGGAGATCCAAACAGAGGCACCACCCTCAGGGGTAATTCAGGTTCTGAACTCCAAACAGTATAACAAAAAGGTTCAAGTAAAACTCCTGGCCTCTACGACTCTATGGAAAAAGGATCCGAAAACAAGAACCTTGCACAAGATGATGAAGTAAGCTCAGCAAGAAGCTGAATAGCTGAGAGAACAAACAGTCCCTCGGGAGAAATATGAAGAGTTGCAACAACAACTTTGGGATATTAGTCAGTCCGAGAGCCAGGCCTTCGAAGGCTGGCAAAAGGAGCAAGAAAAGGTTGCCAATGTAACTCGTCGATTAGATATTGTTGTTAGGCAGATGGACACTGTGTGTTCTTTGTATAATGACGTTCTGGCCTGTAGGGCCCCTGCTAAAAACTATGCTTTATTTTTGCTTGAACGATATTTATGATTAAAGATAAAAGCTGTCAGGGCAGGTGCCCCTATACAAATCAATACTGTTAATGATTTCATAGATTGTTGCAAGCATTATGGAATTAAGGTTCAAAGATTATTGTGTGAATTTTACTTGCATAACCTCGTGCTAGACCAGGAAACTGATTTAAATCCTGGCCCTTTTGTTGGGGACATACAATTGCAAGCCTTCGTTTCATTCGGGGTTAACCAGCTAAAATGGCTCAGGGCTTATAACACTTTTCAGAGACAAGAAAATAGCCTAGACTTGTGGGTGAGAGCCGAGCCTAGAGACCCAGTGCTGTTATGGAGAGCACATAGGAACCTTATGAGAACCCCGGGTGTTATGGAGACATTAGGACCCATGCATGAGGACCTAATCCGACACAGTCTGGAATATTTTCTGACTATTAAAGACCTCGCCATCGATGCTGCAAAATTCTGATACCGGATTTCTAACCCAAACATCCAGCTCAGGGAACCGTTCAAATACGAAAATTTTGAGCTGGCTGCCAGCCGATTAAACCTCTATGGCGAGCGTATTTTGCAAGCAGGGCCATCCTGGTTAGGGTATCGATTTCGTAGTCCAATCATTTGGCACCCTGCACCCAGATATCAGGCCTTGTATGAAATGCCTGAAGGTCAAACAAATCAGTTCTTTGATGATCTAGTTGCTCATCACGGTTGTAGGCCTCCACACGAGGTTCCCTCTCCAGCCTATTCTCTTACCGCCTTGCATGTCAACTATAATGTTTTCATGAGGGCATGAAACAGGGTAAGCTGGGGGGTGTGTGGAGCACTGGAAAGGTATGTTTTTGACAAACAATTTAGTGACTTTTCAGTAACAATTGTAACCCTTTCTACATCATGAACTCAAAGAAATAAAGAATTTTAATAGAATGTGTGAGAATTAGTATGGGAAGCTTAATCGCTGATAATTGTCATTTTTCTATGCAGGAAAAGGTGGAAACAAATAGCTGCCGTTCAAGAGGGAAAGACAGAGGAGGAATAACTGTTTTCCCTCTAGAAGGGAACCGGATGCAAACGAGATCGAACAGATCGAAGCAGAACAACCCAGGAAAGAAACAAGGGTTACCAATTCGGCAGAACAAGGAAAGAAAAGTAAAGGATTAACGGCTTGGCGAATCCCTCAGGATCTTTGATCTTGAGGGATCGCTGTTTTGCTTATTTTTGTTACCTAGATACCTCTGCCGTTACTTTTATAAAAAGGAACAGCATCGTTAAGCAAAGGGACTTTTTATGTAATTTTAAGTTTCAGACTAAACTTTGATCATCGACTCTCACTGAGACTTGGTTTGCTGTACGTTTGCTGATGCGTTAATATAAAAGACTTGGTGTTTATTTCATCTCCGGGTCTGGAGTAATCTAAGGCGGTGTACCGTTTGAAGCTAAGGGCCCAGCTCCGAAGGACACTTGCTTTTGTATCATTATAATTTGATTTCTGCGTGGTTTTCTTATCTTTATTGCTCGGTAATCTGACATGATTTTCATATGCTATTCCATGCTCTGTCACGATTAATTCATTAATGGTTTCTTCAGGAGATTTATGTAGTGAATCTATATTATATGAGTGAATCTTTTCAGAGTTGATTGCATGTTATTAGTCTAAGCCAGCTATTTCTGTTACAGAGCATTTGTACTGAATATTACTGTTATTGGATTCATTTGAAATCCCAATTATTGGAATCCGGAAGTAATGTTATTCTATTTGGAAACATAGTCATATTCTCTTTAACCATCAGATTGTTATATTAGCGTGTTGTGTGTATATATGATTGATGCTTGTTGTTCCATAATTCATCAGTGAAGTGTTGTTCCATAAATTACATTCCATCCAATTTGCCTTAAGAGAGAAGATTGCTATTTTATTGCAGAATGTGACTTTGGTTCAATAGAGTAAGTTTAGTTCTGACTCACGAGACTTAGTTTATTTGATTGTTGTTCCATTTACTGCCGTTCCATTTACTGTTGTTCCATTTCAAACTTGTTGTTCTATTTCCTGTTTGTTGTTCCATTTTACTTTTTGCCGTTCCATTTACTTGCAATTGCTGCTTTGGTGTGAGAGAAGGTCTAAGGCTGTAGTGAGCCTCAGCAGTCGCTACCTAGCTCCCATAGCTCCCAGACCTATGGTCCATGCTCTAATTTCCTTTCCATTAGTTTCTAGAGGGATGGGTTATCGCTTCCGCACCCTTGACTGATAAGCTGCCTTGTGTGATTTTATTCCTTTAAAGTAATCTAGTCATAGTTTAGCATCCATTTACTCTTGTATTTTCTGAACGCTGTACTACTAAGCATTACTCTGACGAATAGCCTCGGATTGAGATACTCTTTGCAATAACAAAGCGTTCCCGGATTGAATTATTAATGTGGCATAACTAGAGGTGAAAGAGACCCTTGTTACAGCTCTACACCAGGTATTTTCTTTGTTTTCACATTTTAACGTAAATCTCAGTGTTTATGGGTTTTATGTGTTTTAACACTAAATAGCGGTCATTTAGTGTTAAGTGTTAATATTGCAATTAAACGCTAAAACCATTGATTAAGCTCTTTACATAAGTATTGAGTTAATGCACGTGGTTATATTCGGAAGGTGGGTTTTAAACAGTGAAGGTGGTTATCAAGCAGACAAAGAGCTGGAAGTGGTCTTTCAGGGGAGTCACCCGATTCCAATAACCAAGTGACACATAGCACTCTGGTGGAGAGAGAAAACTGCCTTATCGGGCAGGTATTCTCCATGAAAGTGGTTCACCTGATATCCTTGTGAACCATTGGATCACGCGGTTGATCGATGGTGGAGGATCAACAGACTTTTTTGTTGATCAGGATGAGTGTTGACCGTCGGATCTGATAGAGAAGATATTAATAGTGTGGATTGAAGTGTTGTTTATAAAGCGAAATTCAATGTGGTACTGAAGTTTTAAGTGAAAAGTGGAGACCCTCTGTGTAAAGTGAGCCACGAATAGAATCCATTGAAAGCACCCATTGGTTCTAAAGTAACCAATATTCTATTTTGAAGACTTCACCTTGTTTTCACCATCCTCCTGCGTCATTTTGGTATCAGCGCATAAATATTAAGGTTGATTGTAGTAAACATGCCACCGAGGAGAGGAACTGGCATAGGTCAAGGAAGACTTGAAGAAAATACAGCTCTACTAGAAGAGATTCGGAGTCTGCATACAAGGATGGAGACAATTGAGACTACTCAAAGAAGAACACCTGATGAAGGAGCTGACAGTGCTAAAGAAGAATCTTCTGAGGAAGAAGAAGAGGAGGAAAGTGAAACTACTAGAGTTATCAAGATGTTGGCGAAAGTAGGAGGAAAACCAAAGGTGAAAATTCCTACGTATGAAGGGAGTCTCAATGCATAAGAGCAAATGGATTGGATCAATTCATTGCACAAATATTTTGACTATGAAGAGGAAGCTGATGACAAAAAGAAGGTGAAATTTTCATTTACCATATTGAAGGGTCATTCAGCTATTTGGTGGGATGAACTACAAACATCTAGAATAAGAGAAGGAAAGTCCAAGACCAAGCAATGGGATAAAATGGTGAGTAAAATGAAAGCTAAATTTATGTCTAAAGATTATCAGTTAAATATTTTCAAACAATTGTAGAATTTAAGGAAAAAAGGAATGTCTATTAAAGAACATACATAAGAGTTTTATAGATTTAGTATTAGGGTAGGACATGCAGAGTATGACATGGAGAAGGTAGCCAGATATATCAATGGCTTAAGGTATGACATCTAGGATGAGATCAGCATGCTAAGTCTGAAGACTATTGAAGATGCCTATCAAGTAGGTTTAAAGGTAGAAGAGAAGATGTTGAGAAAACAAAATCAGAGGAATAGAGGAAGAAGTTCAATGAAAGGTAGAGGAACTACCAGACCATGGGGTCAGCAACCTCAGCATGAAGCAGGAATTTCAAATAGTAGACCACCACATAGGGAAGATTTTAATAGAGGAAGATTTTTCACGTAGAGGAAGAGGCTAAGGAAGATATATTTGGTGTTACATATGTGGAGAATGGGGACATGGATAATGGGACTATCCTCATAATAGAACAACAAGTGAGAGGAATGTGAATGTGGCTAAGGCAAAGGAAGAAAAACCTCAAATTGTAGACAAGGAAGAATCACCTGAAGTAAGAGAATCCCTGCTGTTGAAAAGCGCATTGCTTAAGGCAGAGAAAGAGATTGGAGAACTAGCTCAGAGGAAGAGTTTAATCAAAACTACATGCAAATCCAAAGGTAAATGTTGTAAAGTGATAATTGACAGTGGAAGCACTGATAACCTTGTTTCTAGAGAGATTGTGGACAAGACAGGATTGGTGAAGACATTACACCCTACTCCTTACAGAGTGTCATGGTTGCAGAAATGACATCAGATCACTGTGACAAAACAATGCAAGGTATCGATACAAATTGGTACTTATAAAGATGTGATATTGTGTGATGTAATGTGAATGGACGTATGCCATGTATTGTTGGGAAGACCTTAGTAGTTTGATTAGAGAGCTATTCATGATGGGAGGAGAAATACTTATACCCTATAGAAGGATGGAAATAAACATACACTTCTACCATTGAAGGATGAAGCTAACAAGGGAGCACCTGGAAATAGTTTTATGCTAATGAGTGGAAAGGAGTTGTTGCAAGAGGTTGGAAACGGTGAAGAAATGCATTTTTCTGTCATAGGGAGACCTAAGGTAATTTTGACTTCCACAAACTTTGATGAATTACCTTAAGATATCAAAACTTTGTTGAATAATTTTGTTGATATTATTTTGGATGAGTTTCCAAATTCATTTCCACCAATGAGGAGTATTAGTCATCATATTGATCTAATACGAGGAGCAAGTTTGCCAAACAAAGCAACATAGAGACTAACTCCTCAACAAAATGCAGAAGTTGGAAGACAAGTGCAAGAAATGATGGATAAAGGACTAATCAGAGAGAGTCTTATCCATGTGTTGTACCAATAGTACTCAGTCCAAATAAGGGAGGTGAATGGCGAATTTGTACAGATTCCAGAGCCATAAAAAAGATCACTATGAGGTATAGATTTCCTTTACCATGAATGGGTGATTTTATGGATTGTTTGAGTGGGTCAAATTATTTTACTAAGATGGATCTGAATAGTGGATATCATCAAATAATAATTAGAGAAGGAGATGAATGGAAGACTGCATTTAAAAAAAATAGTGGGTTGTATGAGTGGTTAATGATGCCTTTTGGACTCACTAATGCACCTATCAAATTCATGAGATTGATGAATGAAATCTTAAAGGAATATGCAGACAAGTTTGCTATTATTTATCTTGATGATATTCTAGTCTTTAGTAGAAGTAAAGAAGAACATCTAGAGCATATTAAGTTGGTTTTAAGAACTCTGTAGAAAGAAAAACTACTAATAAATCTAAAGAAATGTAGTTTCATGAAATAAGAATTAATTTACTTGGGATTTGTACTTTCAAAAGAAGGATTGAAAATTGATCCAGAGAAATTCCAAGCAATTTGGAACTGGCCTATTCTAAGGAATATATTTGAGGTAAGAATCTTTCATGGCCTTGCAAGTTTTAATATGAAATTTATCAGAGGTTTTAGTCAGATTTGTGCACCAATTCTTGAAAGAATCAAGATGACTAGTTAACCATTCAAGTGGACAGAAGTAGCAGACAGGAATTTTTAGTTGTTGAAGAGGAAAATCACAGAGAAACCAGTTTTTGCTTTACCTGATTTTGAAAAGGTATTTCAAGTTGACAAAGATGCTAGTGGAGTTTTAATTGGAGTAGTTTTGAGTGAGGAACAAAGACCAATAACATACTTTAGTAAGAAATTGAATGAAGCTAAGAAGAAGTATTCCTCTTATGATAAAGAATTTTATGCTATAGTACAATCCTTAAAGAAATGGAGACATTATTTTCTACCAAAGCAATTTATATTGTATTCTGACAATCATGCATTGTAGTTCATAAACAACCAGCCAAAATTGAACCAGAAACATGCCAAGTGGGTAGAGTTTTTGCAGAGTTTTACTTTTGTGATAAAGCACACAAGTGGTAAGTTGAACAAAGGTGTTGATACTTTAAGTAGGGTAAGTTCTATTGTGCAAGAATTGAAAGTTGGTGTTGTAGGATTTGAAGAAATGGTTGAAATGTATAAAGATGATGCAAATTTCAAAGGTATCTATACAATAATGCAAAATCCAATAGTTCATAACAGAATTCAATGATTAGATTATCTTATCCAAGGAGGTTTATTTTTTAAAGGTAACAAGCTGTGCATTCCCAAATGTTCTATGAGGGAAAACATAATAAAGGAGAAACATAGTGGAGGATTATCTAGTTACTTTGGACAAGGCAAAACCTTTGCTCAGGTAAATGATTTTTAGTATTGGCCAAACATGCAGACTGATGTTAAGAGATTTTTTGAGAAGTGCAAGACATGTGAGCATGCTAAAGGGAGAAGCCACAATACAGGATTGTACCAGCCATTGCCAATACCAAACCGACCATGGGATGCAGTTAGGATGGATTATGTTTTGGGGTTACCTAAAACTCAAAGGGGGAATGGTTCTATTTATGTTGTTGTAGATAGATTTTCTAATATGGCACATTTCATTGCATGTAAGAAGACTAGTGATGCAACACATATTGCTAATCTACTTTTTTCGGAAACTGTAAGATTACATGGACTATAAGAAGGGTTTCAGCATAAATCACATGTCTCTTGTTCTTGAATTTAGAATTTGTCTCTCATTCTAATATTTCTATTACTAATACCATAGAATTAATATCTTAATATTATCTATCCTAGCTTGTACTAACATCCCTAGATCCATTAGATTACTTTACTAATAATTTTGATATTAAGATTTTACACTTACCTTAATAATTCCAAAATTTTTTAACTAATATTCAATAATAATTTATTAATTCCATTCGACTATTAGTTATATTAAATCAATATTATTATAAAACACCCCCTTTGTATGTCTTACCTGTATAACCTAGTACTAATAATATGAATAGGAATTAAGATTTCTAGACTTATTTACCTAGATTGAGTATATCTTATCCCTATTGGATATTAAATGAATAAATAAATTCAAAAGAATTGAATTAATTAATTTAATAACTAAATAGAAATATATAAATAAAACAAAATAGAATAAAATACAAATATATAATATATTAAAATATATAAATTATGAAATTAATTATTAAAAAGAGAATTATTTACTATGATTATATTATTATAATATTTATTATTACTATTAGTTATTAACTTTTGACTTATTAACCCATTATTAACATTATAATAATATTTTAATATATTATCACAAATATAGCCTTTTTTATATAGTCGTTGATGGTCACACCTAGCCGTTTGGAAGATCTGCTCTCCCTATTTAATATGCAGCCATGATCTGACACTTCAACTTGTCCTGATGATGAACCACACTGGTTGGTTCAAAATGCGTCGACAAATGTTTTCTACATGTGATTTACACCGAAACCCTTCTTATAATTGTTATGGATGATAGAAGCCTCAATTCAAAAATTACATGGATTTTTGGTAAGTATTGTTTCTGATAGAGATACAAAGTTTGTAGGAAATTTTTGGAGAACTCTTTGGAAGAAAATAAGAACTAACCTTAGTTTCAGTTTAGCATACTATCTTCAAACAGATGGACCAACCGAAGTAGTAAACAAAAGCTTGGGGAACATATTGAGAAGTTTAGTGTATCAAAGTCCTAAACGGTAGGATTTAACACTAACTCAGGCTGAGTTTGCTTATAATGAAACTCCAAAGCAAAGTACTAGAATCAGTCAATTTCATATTGTTTTTGGGATGAATCCAAGAGGTGTGTATGAGCTCAAAGATTTGGGTAAATAGGAGATTAGAAGTGCAAAAGCTAAAGAGTTTGCAGAGTAGATGCAGAGACTACAAAAAGATGTCAAAGGAAGATTGCAAGAAAGCAGTGGCAAATACAAACAAAAAACATATGTGAAAAGAAGAGAGAAAGAATTCCAAGTGGGAGATTTAGTGATGGTTTATTTGAGAAAAGAAAGGTTTCCTGCTAAGACTTACAATAAACTGAAAATGGAAAAGATAGGACATTGTAGAAAAATAAGAAAGTTTTCAAGTAATGCTTATGAAATTGAATTACCAGAAGGGAATGGGATATCACCTATATTCAATGTTTCAGACTTTTATCCATACAAAGAGACAAAGACAAAGCTATAGGAGGAGACTACAGAAGATGAAGTTCAAACTTTGAACTTGGAAGAACAAATGCCAAAGATAGTTAAGAAAGAGGTGGAAGTTGTTTTGGAGACAAGATTAACCAAAAGAAAGAGAGGGTAGGTTTATTTTCAATATCTAGTCAAATGGAAAGGACAGCCAATGGGGGATGCTAGTTGGCTGACAACAGCGTAGTTGTAGAAGTGTGGAGTAAACCGTGAAAGTCTGAGGGAAAATTATTTTCTTCCCCGGGAGTTTGATGCAAGAGCATATGGACTTAGCCAGCACTGTTAATTTTTGTTCACATGTTGTGGCTAAAATAGTTGAATTTCATGACTTGAGTGGTCAAAAAAGTCAATTTTAATATAGAGGGTTGGATCTCTCGAAGATGAGTTTTACTTCATTATTGTAATAGTTAGGAAATTGTCTTATTTTAGACTAAGGCAAAGTTGTTAGCATAGGTGTGTAATAGAGATTAATAATAGAGATTTGATTGTTAGATTGATCAAAATAGAGATCGAGTTGTTACTGCAGTTAGAATAGGATTGATTCATAAAAGAAAGAAAATGTAATGGAAAAAGATTAGCTGAGCTTAGATGATTGAGGTTTGAGTGAGAGACAAGAGTTTGAGTGTTAGAGACAGTTTGAGATTGAGAAAGAGGTCAATATATTATTGTAATTGAGCCGAGAGGGCCAATACTTTGTAACTGATATTACATTGATGAAATTGATTCAGTGTGTATTTGTATAGTAATCCTAGTGCGAACTCTCGTTTATTTCTGCGTATCCGCATCCAAACAATTAACCGGGTATTTTCTTTATTTTCACATTTTAACACAAATCTCAATGTCCATGGGTTTTATGTGTTTTAACACTAAATCGCGGTCATTTAGTGTTAATGGTCAATCTAGCAATTAAACGCTAAAACCATTGATTAAGTGCTTTACTTAAGTATTTAGTTAATGCATGTGGTTATATCCAAAAGGCAGGTTTCAAATAGTGAAGGTGGTTATTGGGTAGACAAAGAGCTATAAGTGGTATTCTGGAAGATTCACCCGATTCCACTAACCAAGTGACACGTAGCACTCAAGTGGAGAGAGAAAACCGCCTTATCAGGTAGGTGTTCTCTGTGCAAGGGGTTCACTTGATATCGTTGTGAACTGTTGGATCTAGCAAACGGTTGATCGACGGTGGAGGACTAACAACTTGTTTTGTTGATCAGGTTGAGTGTTCACCATCGGATCTGATAGAGAAGAGATCAATGGTGCAGATTGAAGCACTATTTATAAAGCGAAAGTCAACGTGGGACCACAGTTTTAAGTGGAAAGTGGGGACCTTCCGTGTAAAGTGAGCCACATATAAAATCTGCTGAAAGCATCTGATTGGTTCTAAAGTAACCAATATTCTATTTTGAAGACCTCACCTTGTTTTTACCATCCTCCTGCATCATTTTGGTATCAGAGCATAGAGATTAAGGTTGATTGTAGTAAACATGCCACTAGGGAGAGGAGTTGGCATAGGTCGAGGAAGACCTGAAGCAAATGCAATTCTACTAGAGGAGATCTTGATTCTGCGTACAAGGATGGAAACAATTGAGACTTCTCAGAGAAGAACACATGATGAAGGAGCTGACAATGCTAACGAAGAATCTTCTGAGGAAGAGGAAGAGGAGGAAAATGAAATTACCAGAGTTATCAAGATGTTGGCGAAAGTAGGAGGAAAACAGAAGGTGAAAATTCCTAGATATGAAGGGAGTCTCAATGCAGAAGAGCTAATGGATTGGATTAGTTCATTGGACAAATATTTTGACTCTGAAGAGGAAGCTGACAACAAAAAGAAGGTGAAATTTGCAATTACCAGATTGAAGGGTCATGCAGCTATTTGGTGGGATGAACTACAAACATCTAGAACGAGAGAAGGAAAGTCCAAGATCAAACAATGGGATATAATGGTGAGTAAAATGAAAGCTAAATTTATTCCTAAAGATTATTAGCTAAATCTTTTCAAACTATTGCAGATTTTAAGGAAAAAGGAATGCTTATTAAAGAATATACATAAGAGTTTTATAGATTGAGTATTAGAGCAGGACATACAGAGGATGACATGGAGAAGGTAGCCAGATATATCAATGGCTTAAGGTATGACATCTAGGATGAGATCATCTTGTTGACTCTGAAGACTATTGAAGATGCCTATCAATCGGGTTTGAATCTAGAAGAGAAAATGCTAAGAAAACAGAATCATAGGAATAGAGAAAGAAGTTCAGTAAGAGGTAGAGGAACTACCAGACCAAGGGGTCAGCAACATTAGCATGAAGCAGGAAGTTCAAGTTGTAGACCACCAAAAAGGGAAAATTTTAATAGAGGAAGATTTTCACCTAGAGGAAGAGGTCAAGGAAGAGATATTCGGTGTTACATATGTGGAGAATGGGGACATGGATAATGGGACTGTCCTCATAATAAAAAAAGCAAGTCAGAGGAATGTGAATGTGGGTGAGTAAATGGAAGAAAAACCTCAAATTTCAGACAAGGAAGAATCACCTGGAGTAGAAGAATCCTTGTTAATGAAAATGGAATTTCTTAAGGCAGAGAAAGAGATTGGAGAACCAGCTCAGAGGAAGAGTTTATGCAGAACTACATGGAAATCCAAAGGTAAACGTTGTAAAGTGATAACTGACAGTGGAAGCACTGATAACCTTGTTTCTATAGAGATGGTGGACAAGCTGGGATTGGTGAAGACATTACACCCTACTCCTTACAGAGTATCATGGTTGTAGAAAGGACATCAGATCATTGTGACAGAACAATGCAAGGTAGAGATATATATATGTACTTCTAAAGATGTGATATTGTGTGATGTAATGCCAATGGATGTATACGATGTATTGTTGGGAAGAGCTTAGCAGTTTGATTGGAGAGCTATTCATGATGGGAGGAGAAATACTTATACTCTGGAGAAGGATGGAAATAAACATACATTGCTGCCATTGACGGATGACGCTAACAAGGGAGCACCTGGAAACAGTGTTATGCTTATGAGTGGAAAGGAGCTGTTGCAAGAGGTTGGAAAAGGTGAAGAAATTCATTTTGTTGTCATAGGGAGACCTAAGGTAATTTTTAATTCCAAAAACTTAGATGAATTACCTGAAGAAATCAAAACTCTCTAGAATGATTTTGCTGATATTATTGTGGATGAGTTTCAAAATACATTTCCACCAATCAGGAGTATTAGTCATCATATTGATCTAAAACTAGGAGCAAGTTTTCCAAACAAAGAAGCATATGTTAAGAAATTGACTGCATAACATAAATTGATTATGGAGATATACTGAGAGTAACAAGACACAAAATAACCAACAACAATCATAAACACATAAATGCACAAGTTTATCCGAGAAAACCCCAAATCCATGGAAAAACCCAACCCAATGAGATCTCATTAGCATTGGCCAAAACCCTGGCTAGTTAGGCCAAGTGAGCCTTCACTTCTCACTTCCAGGCCTACATTACAATGAAGTCCTTCCAGCCTTTTATAGGCTCCATTACATACAATACCACGGGCATAAACCATGGGTGCACAATACCATTTGCCCCAAAAACCATCACTATTTATCTGGTCAACTTGGACTCTATCCCAAGTCATGTTTACCTAACAATTCCCCCCTTAACCTTGACTTGGGGTTCCTTGACTAACTCTAGCCAAACCTGCTAAGTGAGACAATCCCGCTCACACTAGCCCTTACCCCCCTCAGAGTTTTTACCCGGGGTATTGTTAACCCGACATCCCCCTTATTACCTAGGTCTAACCCAAATTTTACTAGTGATTACCGAGGGGTACGCATGCCATACTAGGTCTTATAGCAATATGCCCATTTACATGTAATGAAAATTGACTCCATAATATTTTGTTTTCCCTTGTTGCTATATTTGTACTTATGACATCAATGTCCATATAAAAAGAACCCGTTTATTGGATTACATGGGTCACCAGCCACTATAACCACCAGTTATCTAGGCGTTCTTTTCAGGTACATGGTTGATCAATTAATTAATCCACGTGCACATATCCTCTCATCTCTCATGAACCACATTCAATCATCTCCATTACGGGCCTTGGCATTTTCTCCCTCATATATGACTTTAAAACAACGTAAGACTAGGACATCATCATCATTGCCATTGACGTTGATGTCTATCATTTTATCGACTTTCTTTGTATAACTATTCTCTCATTTATCATGGATCTCTCATGACCCATTTTCCATGCTACTCACCGCTTACATTCATTCCATTCATCCTGATTCCCGGTTCACAATCTCCATGTAATGAAGGAGTGAATGTTCCCTTTGCAGCTTCATGTCGTTGTTCACCTTGGCAATGAATGCCTCCAGTCATCTATTCAGCTCATCTTGGATCAAAGAAGACTCTTTCTTCAACCCCGAGGGAAATTCAGGTCCTCAGAGGAGGTTACTAGTTCGATTCCTGGTGGAGCTAAAGGTCTTTGATTTTTCAAGCACCAAAGAAGAGAGTCATGCGATGCACACTCTGGAGCGTCGCCACGACAGACCATTTCCCAGGTCTCGGATTTACGAAGGTGTCGCGTATGAGGAGCACGTTGCACTTCTATGATGGCCTTCCATGTCGCCTCTAGAGACACTGCTTCCTCCTTCAATTGTAAAATATCCAGAAATGTGGCATTTAGACTCACTCCTTGCTCATCTCAATGCAAATAATCCATCAACGTGGCCGCCAAAGATAATGCTTCTTCCTTAAGCTGCGAATTATCCAGCGATTTGACCCCCATGGCTGATTTTGCACTTGCATATCTCCTATGAATCTTGTTAAAGAGCAAGATCGCTGAAGGCTTTTCTACCTTACGAACGTCTTGCGTTCAAATCCTCTTAGATCTTGCGGTGAAGCTAACCTCCTCCTCTTCCAATTCTATTGTGACAAATCTTTTTGTCAACTCTTTCTCATAAATCAGCTCCTTTCACAACGTGAACATGATCATCAATCCTACCACCGAGAGCCCATACCGATCGTAAATCATCTTGCACATCGTTTTAGGTAGCACTAGAGTGTTCATACACGTGTGACAAGGTTCTTACTAGATGAGTAATGATAGGAGCCTTCACCGCTCCATGAACTCACAACTACAACCATGCTCAACCCAGATCTTCAATGGGCACTAGTGGTTCAACGAAATTCTTTGGAGTTTGGACCATCGCACCACCAAAATAAGCCCTCCATGTTCATGTCCTTGAAATCATTTCTGGGATCTCAGATCTGTGCAGCTTAGGCCTGCCACATGATGGATCTGCTCACAAGCTACTTACACCCGGATCTGATCTTCAACATCGAACTCTCTAATACAACTGTGAGCACTTTGTCACAACTCAACCACTAATAACATAGCAGTCTCACAACCATGCTATCTCAAATATCTAGAAATAAATTTTATAGCCATCACTTCATTCAGTAGGGGAAATAACCCTTTGCAACATAGGCATCCTTCTGAAGCCAAAATCCAACCTGTCTTTCATAACAATTGTTAAGAAATTGACTGTATAACATAAATTGATTACGGAGATATACTGAGAGTAACAAGACACAGAATAACCAACAACAATCATAAACACATAAATGCACAAGTTTATCTGGGAAAACCCTAAATCCAGGAGAAACCCAACCCAATGGGATCTCATTAGCATTGGCCAAAACCCTGGCCAATTAGGCCAAGTGAGCCTTCACTTCTCACTTCTAGGCCTACATTACAATGAATTCCTTCCAACCTTTTATAGGCTCCATTACATACAATACCACGGGCATAAACCATGGGTGCACAATACCATGTGCCCCAAAAAGCCATCACTGTTTATCTGGTCAACTTGGACTCTATCCCAAGTCATGTTTACCTAACAGCATATAGACTCACTCCTCAAGGGAATGTGAAAGTTGGAATACAAGTGTAAGAATTGATGGATAAGGGGAAAATCAGAGAGAGTCTTAGTCCATGTGTTGTACCAACAGTACTCAGTCCAAAGGAAGGAGGTGAATGGTGAATGTGTACACATTCCAAAGCCATAAACATGATCACTATCATGTATAGATTTCCTAAATTACCACAAATGGATGATTTGATGGATTGTTTGAGTGGGTAAAAGTATTTTAATGAGATAGATCTAAAGAGTGGATATCATCAGATAAGAACTAGAGAAGGAGATGAATGGAAGAATGCATTTAAAACAAGAAGTTGGTTGTATGAGTGGTTAACGATGCCTTTTGGACTCACTAATGCACCTAGGACATTAATGAGATTGATGAATGAAGTCCTAAAGGAATATGCAGGAAATTTTGTTATTGTTTATCTTGATGATATTCTACTCTTTAGTAGAAGTAAAGAAGAACATCTAGAGCATCTTAAGTTGGTTTTAAGAACTCTGCAGAAAGAGAAACTACTAATAAATCTGAAGAAATGTGATTTCATGAAAGAAGAATTAATTTACTTGGGATTTGTAGTTTCAAAAGAAGGATTGAAAATTGATCTAGAGAAATTCCAAGCAATTTGGGAATGCCTATTGCAAGGAATATATTTGAGGTAAGAAGGTTTCATGGTCTTGCAAGTTTTTATAGGAAATTTATCAGAGGTTTTAGTCAAATTTGTGCACTAATTCTTGAAACAATCAAGGAGACTAATCAACCATTAAAGTGGATAGAAGCAATAGACAAGAATTTTAAGTTGCTGAAGAGGAAAATCACAGAGAAACTAGTTTTGGCATTACCTGATTTTGAAAAGGTGTTTCAAGTTGAAACATATGCTAGTGGAGTTGCAATTGGAGCAGTTTTGAGTCAGGAACAGAGACCAATAGCATACCTTAGTGAGAAACTAAATGAATATAACAAGAATTATTCTTCTTATGATAAATAATTTTATGCTATTGTACAAGCCTTAAAGAAATGGAGACATTATTTGCTACCAAATGAGTTTTTATTGTATTTTGACAATCATGCATTGTAGTTCATAAACAACCAGCCAAAACTAAACTAGAAACATGCCAAGCAGGTAGAGTTTTTGTAGAGCTGTACTTTTGTGATAAAGTAGACAAGTGGTAAGTTGAAAAAAGTTGTTGATGCTTTAAGCAGGGTAAGTTCTATTTGTTGGCATTATGATTCTGGTTTGGCTCTATGTTACAGGTGTTGTACTTGATGGCAACTCACTCAAGTGGCTAAACATTGTTCAGGCTCTCAAAATGATGAAAATTATGAGGTTCGCAGGTGAATGGTTCAAAAGGTGCGGACCCACAGGTTCGTCGTTCATGAAGTGCGGTCATACTCGCAGGTTACCCGTTCAGAAAGTGCGGTCCCCTAGTTCACTCACTTCAAGGCAGAGAAGTGCGTTCACGTGGGGTTTCTTATGTTTGGCCCGTGGTATTATCCCGTCGTTCATGATCCTATGGTTTTGGCCCGTGGTATAGGATCTAATTTAGCCCCGGTTTGGATCCCTTGTATTGGTTATTGATGGTTTTGTCCCATGGTGAGAATAAGGGCTTGACTATAAATAGGGAAGGAGATCACTTGGCTGAGATATCTTTGAATGTTGAATATCTTAAGATCTGAATTTTGGGTTATCAGTTTTAAAAGCTATATCTAAATCAAGGTAAAATTTGAAGGCGAATCTTTTGCTAAGTCGTGATCTCTTGGGCACATGATTAGATCTGTGGATCTGACTGTCTATGGTACATTGGAGGACTGTTAATTTGGCCCTAATCAGAGGTTCGCAGGCGATCTACAGTGAGAGTGTGGGGGTACGCAGTACAGAAGAAGGCGCAGTGCAGCTATACGCAGTGCAGCTAAAGGCGCAGTGCGGGGTACGCAGTACAGAGGAAGTCATAGTGCGGGTGTACGCAGAGCAGCTGAAGGCACAGTGCGGGGTACGCAGTACAGAAGAAGACGAAGTGCGGGTATACGCAGCACAGCTGAAGGTGAAGTGCGGGTATCCGCAGGTTTATATTGGTGAAGTTGCGGACCTGTTTTGAAATATTTGTTGGCTACCTGTTTTCTATTTGCTGCTGTGTTCTGGGTTTAGGTTACTGGTGTTGGTTTTCTGTTTACAGCATTCTGAGAAGTTTGGGTGGCTCATTGGTTTGATTGTATAAGGAGATTGGTTGATTCACATGTACTTGATGTTTATTTGATGTTCTTGGATCCAGTCTGAAAATTAATGAAAAGTGGTCCTTGAAAGAAAAGAAGTAGGGGGTTGTAGCTCCCTTCCAGGAGAGACTGGAAAACGAGAGAGAGTTGTAGCTCTCTGCAGGTTGCAGCCTGCGTACTGGTAAAGGACTGCACCAGTACAAAATCATTGTAAAAGGAGTTTCTAATTGAAAGAAGATAGAGACATATTGCAGCAGGTGGTTTTCACCCACATTGGGTTTCCACCTTATATCTGGTGTTCTTTGGTGTGACTATCTGTTTTTCTTGTTCATGCTCATTATTTTATGGTACTGACATACAATATCTGAAGAATAATTCAAAGTATAAATATATTGAAAAGAATTTGATAATACTGATTCACCCCCCCCCCTCTCAGTATTATTTCCAACAATTGGTATCAAAGCAGGTCCTTCTGAAGGAGCTTGATCGCTTGAAGGAAGATCTTTCATCATGAGCAACTACGAGAGGGAAGCATCAATCAGGCCACCAATTTTTGATGGGACAAACTTCATATATTGGAAGGTAAGAGTTACTGCCTATCTTCAATCTTTGGGTACAGAAGTCTAGGACATCATAGAAACAGGGTATACTTTTACATCAGCTACTCCTGTAGATCCAGCTGAGAAGAAGAAATATGAAACAAATGCAAAGGCGATCAATACTCTTCTAGGATGTCTATCTCAATCAGAATTTGTGAAAGTTATGCAGTATAAATCTGCGAAAGAAATATGGGACAAGATTGTTCTGAGCTATGAAGGAGATGATCAGGTAAAACGTGCAAAACTTCAAACCCTCAGGATTCAGTATGAAAATCTCAAGATGTATAATGATGAAAGTGTGGCTAACTATTTTCTTCATGTGGATGAGATTGTTAATTGTATGAAAAATTTGGGTGAAGAAATAAAAGATGCTGTTGTGGTTGAAAAAGTTCTAAGATCTTTGTCACCTAGGTTTGAATCTAAAGTTTCTGCTATAGAAGAAAAGGATAATCTACAACATCTTAAAATGTCACAACTGCATGGAATTCTAACTGCTTATGTAATGAGGAAAGGAGGTCCATCTGATAGGAGAGAAGCTGCCTTCAAGGCTTCAGGCAAAGGAGAGTACTATGAATCTGGACATGGGTCAGAAGAAGAAGAAGAATCAAATTTTGTCAGAAATCTTCAACGGGGTGCCGGACGGTTCAGAGGTAAGTTACTCTTCAAATGCTTTGCTTGTGGAAGAGCAGGTCACTATGCTGCCAAATGTCCTCATAAGGATAAGATCGACAAGGGAAAGGAACCTATTAGATGGAACAAGAAACAGAATACAAATAAGAGAAGCTACTACACTCATGAAGACAGTGATGGTCTATCAAATAGTGATGAAGATGAACGAGGTAATGACTATAAAATTTTAATGGCCTTTGAAGATGATAATTACATGGATGCTATAGATGTGGATAGATTTTATGAAGAGATTTCTAGACTCAAGACATGTATAGAAGAAAAGAATGTGATCATTGATACTCTACAATTTCAAATTGATGAAAAAGAAAAATTTCTTGATAAGTTAGAACGTGAAATTGTTGGCCTTAGAAAAGAAATTGAGAAAACAAAGGCTATTAATATTAAGTTTGTCAAAGGATCTGAAACTCTGGATGAGATCATCAATGTACAGCGTTCTCCGCTAAACAAGACAGGTCTGGGGTATAATGGAGAAACATCTCAAGCATCCACCTCAAAGAGTTATCTTGATGCAGCAAGAAGGAATGAGAAAAAGCATGATGGAGATCACCAGGTAAAGCAAGGATGAATTACATCAAGAACAAACAAAGACTACCAGGTAAACCAGGGGCAATCTGTCTTAAGGGTGAACAAAAGCTACAACCAGCCACAGGTAAAATCTTCTCAACTTACTTCAAGAATGGATGACAATAGAAATTACAATCATTTGGCCGGTAGATTTGATAACCGCAGAAGTTTCTTCAATGGACAATGTTTCTCTTGCCATAACTTTGGTCACAAAGCAGCTCAATGTGTTGCATATAAAACAATCATGACTAGAGAAGCTCAAAAACAAATAAATATGACTGGGATTACAAAAAGGACCTATAACAACTTTTCGGCTCTTGAAAATGAAACTGAATGTTCTATTTGTAATAACTTTGGTCATGAAGATTCTGAATGCAGGAGCAAGTTTCAGTAGACAAAGGAACAAGCCTCAAGCACCAGAACATGGAGAATAAAGGAACCACAATCAGAAAGATGTGGGATAGCCTTTTATGCAGAGGGACAGGAAAATCTATGGTACATTGACAGTGGATGTTCGAAGCATATGACAGGTGATAAAGAAAAACTTGAATCATATTCTGCCTTAGAAAAGGGAAAGAAAGTTTCTTTTGGAAATGATACTCCTGCAGCTATAAAAGGAAAAGGCACAGCTCAGTTGAAAGAAAAGATCAAAGCTGGAAATGTTTTGTATGTTGATGGCTTGAAGCATAACCTTCTGAGTGTCAGTCAGATGTGCGATCAAGGAACCGAGGTAATATTTCGATCAAATGGATGTAGTGTTCGTGATCTTGATACAGGGAAAACAGTGATCAAAGGTAGAAGAATTCCAAATAATCTATACATATTTGAAGAAGGACAACAACAATGCTATTTGAGCAAGGATGATGAACATTGGTTATGGCACCGGAGGTTGGGCCATCTAAGCTTTTCACAAATAAGGAAGGCATGCAAATATCAGGCAGTTCGTGGTCTTCCAGATATCAAAATTCCAGACAACACCATATGCAAATCATGTCAGTTTGGTAAGAAAACCAGAACCAACTTCCCGGAGAAGGAAGGATCAGCCAGCAGGCCTCTTGAACTAGTCCATACAGATGTATGTGGTCCTTTCAGGACAAGGTCACCACGAGGAGAAGAATACTTGATATTATTCATTGACAATTTCTCCAGGTTTTCTTGGTTAGGACTTTTGAAGCACAAAGACGAAGCATTCGAAAAATTCAAATCCTTCAAAGCCTTGGTTGAAAATGAATCAGGTTACAAAATTAAGTGCCTCAGGTCCGACAGAGGTGGGGAGTTTACCTCAAATGAATTTTTCGATTTCTGTGAAGAACATGGGATAAGAAGGGAATTCTCTACAGCTAGAACACCTCAACAAAATGGAGTGGTGGAAAGGATGAACAGAACAGTCCAACAAATGGCTCGTGCTATGCTTGATGAGTCTAGAACTCCCGCAACTTTCTGGGGTGAAGCTGCATATGCTGCGGTTGTTATTCTCAACAAAACAAATGTCCGAGTAAACAGCACTCAAACTCCTCATGAGCTCTGGTATGGTGAGACTCCTTCGGTAAAGCATTTCAAAATTTTTGGGAGAAAATGCTATATTAAGAATACTGATGAGCAACTTGGCAAACTTGAACCTAGAGCAGATGAAGGTATTCTTCTTGGTTATTCTCCACACAGCAAAGCATATAAGTGCTACAATAAAAGACTTGGAAGAATTGTTGACAGCATTGATGTAGTGGTTGATGAAAAAGGATACATTCCTAGGCAAGTAAATCATGAAAATATCGAAGAAAATGAAGACTACCCTCAAAGACAGAATGATGAAGAAGAAGAACCTCAAGGAGCACCAGAGGAACAGATAAGGATAGAAGAGAGGACTCCATCCAGGTACGTTTAGAAGAATCATCCAGAATCTCAGATTTTGGGGCAGAAAGAAGCAGGTGTACAAACAAGAAGAACAATTGCAGAAGCTTCAAGCTATTTGGCATTACTCTCCTCCACTAAACCACAAAATGTAAGAGAGGCATGCAAAGATGAATGTTGGGTCAAAGCAATGGATGAAGAACTTGAGCAGATCGAAAAGAATAACACTTGGGAGTTGGTTCCTAGACCAAAGGATAAGAATGTTATAGGGACAAAATGGATCTTCAAGAATAAGTTGAATGAAAATGGGGAAGTAATTAGAAACAAGGCCAGACTTGTTTGTAAAGGGTATGCCCAGCAAGAAGGAATAGATTTTGAAGAAACTTTTGCTCCTGTTGCAAGACTTGAGGCCATCCGAATGTTCCTTGCTCTCTCAAGCTTTCAAAAGTTCAAAGTATTTCAAATGGACGTGAAATCAGCCTTTCTGAATGGAGACTTAGAAGAAGAAGTATACATTGAGCAGCCAGATGGTTTCATTCTTGGAAATGATCCAAATCTTGTATGCAGACTGAAAAAGGCTCTCTATGGTCTTAAACAAGCTCCAAGGGCTTGGTACTATCGTTTGGACAAATATCTTCATCAACAAGGTTTTTCAAAAGGATCAGCAAATAGCAATCTTTATATAAAAATTGAAAATGACAAATTGCTAATACTTGTTGTGTATGTAGATGATATTATCTTTGGCAGCAATGAAGAAGCTATGAGTCAAAGCTTTGCCTTGGTGATGCAGAAAGAATTCGAAATGTCTTTGCTTGGAGAACTGACATATTTTCTTAGATTGCAAATCCAACAAAATGAAGGAGGGATCTTCTTGTCTCAAACCAAGTATCTCAAGCAGATTTTGAAGAAATATGGCATGGAAGATGTAAAACCAGTATGTACACCCATGGTTACAGGATGTAGCCTCAGTGCAAATGATGAATCAGCAGCAGTGCATCAACCAACCTACAGATCTATGATTGGAAGTCTACTTTATTTGACAAGTACGCGACCAAACATCATGCATGCAGTGGGAATAGTTGGAAGATTTCAGGCAAATCCAAAGGAAAGTCATCTTCAGGCAGTGAAGAGAATTTTCAAATATCTTCAAGGGACTCAAAACTATGGCTTATGGTATCCTAGAGATACAGATCTCACACTTCATGCTTATACAGATGCAGATTGGGCCGGAAGCATGGATGACAGGAAGAGCACAAGTGGTGGTGCATTCTTTATGGGTTCCAGATTAGTATCTTGGTTCAGCAAGAAACAAAGTTCAATTGCTTTATCTACAGCTGAAGCGGAATATGTGGCTGCTGCATCTTGCTGCACTCAACTCCTTTGGATGATGCAGACCTTGCAGGATTTTCAAATCACTTGTACACCACCTATCTCCATCTTATGTGATAATACAAGTGCAATCAGTATTTCAAAGAACCCAGTCATGCATTCAAAAACCAAGCACATACCAATCAAGTATCACTTTCTCCAAGAACAAGTGCTTGAACAAAAGGTCAAGTTGGAGTATGTTCCTTCTAAGGAACAAGTTGCTGATATACTCACCAAACCATTGCCCAGGGAGACCTTTGAATACCTCAGGCAAAAGCTGGGGGTTGTTGATGCATCATCTTGTTGTTGACTCTCTTCTGATTGTTGGTTGTACGCAAGGTTCATCTGGGGTATATGCGTACATTTGCTGAGTTACGGATTGGTCGAAGATCGAATGGCACAGGTTCAGGGGGAGCATATAATGCATTGTTGGCATTATGGAGGAAGTACAGAAGGAATATTGCTGCAATATGTCTCTATCTCTTTCATGGTCATTTATGGTGTTTGGTGGATTATGGTTCTTCTTGAAGAAATTTATTTCCTTTGCAGATCTGGTTTATAGTCAGGGGGAGCATAACCCTTTGCCCTTGATGTCAAAGGGGGAGAATGACGTTGAGGATCTTGAGGTTGCCATCAAGTCCAAAGGGGGAGATTGTTGGCATTATGATTCTGGTTTGGCTCTATGTTACAGGTGTTGTACTTGATGGAAACTCACTCAAGTGGCTAAACTATGTTCAGGCTCTCAAATTGATGAAAATTACGAGGTTCGCAGGTGAATGGTTCAAAAGGTGTGGACCCGCAGGTTTGTCGTTCATGAAGTGCGGTCATACTCGCAGGTTACCCGTTCAGAAAGTGCGGTCCCCCAGTTCACTCACTTCAAGGCAGAGAAGTGCGCTCACGTGGGGTTTCTTATGTTTGGCCCATGGTATTTAGCCCGTCGTTCATGATCCTATGGTTTTGGCCCGTGGTATAGGATCTAATTTAGCCCCGGTTTGGATCCCTTGTATTGGTTATTGATGGTTTTGTCCCATGGTGTGAATAAGGGCTTGACTATAAATAGGGAAGGAGATCACTTGGCTGAGATATCTTTGAAAGTTGAATATCTTAAGATTTGAATTTTGGGTTATCAGTTTTAAAAGCTAGATCTAAATCAAGGTAAAATTTGAAGGCGAATCTATTGCTAAGTCGTGATCTCTCGGGCACATGATCATATCTGTGGATCTGACTGTCTGTGGTACATTGGAGGACTGTTAATTTGGCCGTAATCAGAGGTTCACAGGCGATCTATAGCGAGAGTGCGGGGGTACGCAGTACAGAAGAAGGCGCAGTGCGGCTATACGCAGCGCAGCTAAAGGCGCAGTGCGGGGTACGCAGTACAGAGGAAGTCACAGTGCCGGTGTACGCAGAGCAGCTGAAGGCACAGTGCGGGGTACGCAGTACAGAAGAAGACGAAGTGCGGGTATACGCAGCACAGCTGAAGGTGAAGTGCGGGTATCCGCAGGTTTATATTGGTGAAGTTGCGGACCTGTTTTGAAATATTTGTTGGCTGCCTGTTTTCTATTTACTGTTGTGTTCTGGGTTTAGGTTACTGGTGTTGGTTTTCTGTTTACAACATTCTGAGAAGTTTGGGTGGCTCATTGGTTTGATTGTATAAGGATATTGGTTGATTCACATGTACTTGATGTTTATTTGATGTTCTTGGATCCAGTCTGAAAATTAATGAAAAGTGGTCCTTGAAAGAAAAGAAGTAGGGTAATGTAGCTCCCTTCCAGGAGAGACTGGAAAACGAGAGAGAGTTGTAGCTCTTTGCAGGTTGCAGCCTGCGTACTGGTAAAGGACTGCACCAGTACAAAATCATTATAAAAGGAGTTTCTAATTGAAAGAAGATAGAGACATATTGCAGCAGGTGGTTTTCACCCACATTGGGTTTCCACCTTATATCTGGTGTTCTTTGGTGTGACTATCTGTTTTTCTTGTTCATGCTCATTATTTTATGGTACTGACATACAATATCTGAAGAATAATTCAAATTATAAAAATATTGAAAAGAATTTGATAATATTGATTCCCCCCCCCCCCTCTCAGTATTATTTCCAACACTATTGTGCAAGAATTCAAAGTTGGTGTTGTAGCATTTGAAGAAATGGTTGAAATGTATAAAGATGATGCAGATTTCAAAGATATCTATACAGCACTTCAAAATACAATAGTTCATAACAGAAGTCAGTGCTTAGATTATCTTATCCAAGGAGGTTTATTGTTTAAAGGTAGCAAGTTGTACATTCCCAAATGTTCTATGAGTGAAAACATAATAAAGGAGAAACTTAGTGGAGGATTATCTCGTCACTTTGGACAAGACAAAACCTTTGCTCAGGTAAATGATTTTTACTATTGGCTAAAGATGCAGACTGATGTTAAGAGATTTGTTGAGAAGTGCAGGATATGTCAGCATGCTAAAGGGAGAAGCCAGAATATAGGATTGTACCAGCCATTGCCAACACCAGACCCACCATGGGATGTAGTTAGTATTGATTTTGTTTTGGGGTTACCTAAAATTCAAAAGGGGAATGTTTCTATTTATGTTGTGGTAGATAGATTTTCTAAGATGGCACATTTCATCGCTTGTAAGAAGACTAGTGATGCAACACATATTGCCAATCTATTTTTTTCAGAAACTGTAATATTAAATGGATTGCTTGTAAGTATTGTGTCTGATAGAGATACAAAGTTTGTAGGGCATTTTTGGAGAACTCTTTGGAAGAAACTAGGAGCTAACCTTAGTTTCAGTTTAGCATACCATCCTCAAACAGATGGACAAACTAAAGTAGTAAACAAAAGCTTGGGGAACATATTGAGAAGTTTAGTGTATCAATGTCCTAAACAATGGGATTTAGCACTAGCTTACGCTGAGTTTGCTTATAATGGCACTCCAAACCAAAGTACTGGAATGAGTCAATTTCAGATTCTTTTTGGGAAGAATCCAAGAGGTGTGTATGAGCTCAGACATTTGGGTAAACAGGAGATCGGAAGTGTAAAAGCTAAAGAGTTTGTAGAGTAGATGTAGAGACTACAAGAAGATGTCAAAGGAAGATTGCGAGAAAACAGTGGCAAATACAAACAGAGAGCATAAATGAAAACAAGAGAGAAAGGATTCCAAGTGGGAGATTTAGTGATGGTGTATTTGAGAAATGAAAGACTTCCTCCTAAGACTTACAATAAACTGAAAATGAAAAGGATAGGACCATGTAGACTTATAAGAAAGTTTTCAAGTAATGTCTATGAAACTGAATTTCCAGAAGGAATTGGGATATCGCCTACCTTCAATGTTGAAGATTTATATCCATACAAAGAGACAGACCTACAGGAGCAGACTACAGAAGATGAAGTTCAAACTTTGAACTAGGAAGAAAAAATGCCAAAGACAGTTAAGAAAGAGGTGGAATCTATTTTGGAGAAAAGAGTAATCAAAAGAACTAGAGGACAGGTTTATTTTCAACATCTAGTAAAATGGAAAGGACATCCAGTGGAAGATGCTCGTTGGTTGATAGTAGCAGTGTTGCAGAAGTATGGGGTAAACCCTGAAAGTCTGAGGGATGATTATTTTCTTCTGCAGGAGTCTGACACAGGAGCATCTAGACTTAGCCAACAATGTGATTGTTTGTTCACATGTTGTGGCTAAAAAAGTTGAATTTCATGACCTGAGTGATAAAAAATGTCAGTTTTGGTAGAGAGGGTTAGATCTCTCGAAGATGAGTTTTACTTCATTATTTAGTACTTAGGAAATTGTATTATTTTAGACTAAGGCTAATTTATTATAATAGGTGTGTAATAGAGCTTAATAATATAGATTTGATCGTTAGATTGACCAAAATAAATATCGAGTTGTTAGTGCGTTTATAATAGGATTGATTTATAAAATAAAGAAAATTTAATGGAAAAAGATTAGTTGAGCTAAAATGATTGAGGTTTGAGTGAGAGATCAGAGTTTGAGTGTTAGAGAGGGTTTGAGATTGAGACAGAGGTCAATATATTGTTGTAATTGAGCTGAGAGGATCAAGACTCTGTAAGTGATATTATATTAATGAAATTGATTTACTGTGTATTTGTATAGTAATCCTAGTGCGAACTCTCATTTATTTCTGTGTATCCTCATCCAGATAGTTAATCGGGTATTTTATTTACTTTCACATTTTAATGCAAATCTCACTGTTTATGGGTTTTATGTGACTTAACACTAAATCGCAGTCATTTAGTGTTAAGGGTTAATCTTGTGATAATGCTAAAACCATTGATTAAGCGCTTTACTTAAGTATTGAGTTAATGCATGTGGTTATATCCAAAAGGCAGGTTTTAAATAGTGAAGGTGGTTATCGGGCGGACAAAGAGCTATAAGTGGTATTTCGGGGGAGTCACCCAATTCCACTAACCAAGTGACATGTAACACTTGAGTGGAGAGATAAAAACATTTTATTGAGCAGGTATTCTCTGTGCTAGTGGTTCACTCGATATCCTTGTCAACCGTTTGATCTAGCGTGCAGTTGATCAATGGTGGAGGATCAATGGACTGTTTTTTTTAAAGAGAAGAGATCGACAGTGTGGATTGAAGCATTGTTTATAGAGAAAATGTCAATGTGGGACCGAAGTTTTAAGTGAAAAGTGGGGACCCTCCATGCAAAGCGAGCCATGAATAGAATCTGCTGAAAGCGTCCGATTGGTTCTAAGGTAACCAATATTCTATTTTCAAGACTTCACCTTGTTTTCACCATCCTCATGCGCCAAAATTCAATTAAAGAAGTTGGAGGATCCATGAATATCTGTGAATACTCACTTGGAATATCAACAGGTTCTCACTCTGGCTATTATATAACAGGTGATGGAAATTATTTTACATCACTCCCTTAATCCAATGGTGACAAAAATTCCTTCAAATCTTCTTCCTGTGAACTTGAAATATGCAATTCCTCAGATCCTCTACTTGCTACTTCTTCTTCCCCAAATTGCACTTCTGCTCTTGGAGGAGGTTCTGATTGTGAAACTGATTGCCCTCTAGATCTCGTATCAGATATTACCCTAGTAGAAGCTCGTGACGATGCTCTAGACTCATCCCTTGATAGATCTCCTGGATCTAAGTTTTTTTGCCCAAATCAAGCTCGTTTATTTTCGGGGGTTTCCCTCTACCCATTTTATCGGTGTCTCTGCTCATAGAATCAGGAAATAAAAGGGAAACATTCAAACAAATTATAATCTCAAGAAGTAGAGGAGGATAAGAACTGAAGCCCCAAGACGAGAGAGTGGCCCCTAAAAGGGAACAAAAGAAAATAACAAAATCACATAAACCAAGCTGAGGACCTAAAATAGGGTGAAAAATAAAACTTCCCTTCCTAAGATGAGAGAAAAATACTCATGAAAACAAAACAATATGAAGCTCTAGACTTGGAGCAATGTGATAAGCAAATTCCTTCCTTAGGACGAGACAATAATCCTACAAAAACAAGAAAAGGAAACAACCAAACAACCAAATGATCTAATACCGAGGACTTGGAGCAAGGTGTAAGCTTCCTTCCCCAAGAGGAGAGATCAGTCCTATGGTCAATGCTGGTATTACTTTTTCACCCTTGATAGCCTCCCCGACAATAATGCCAAAATGTTGGTGTCCAAGTATGAATCGTGAAATTCACCCAAACCACATTTAATTATCAACCCAGGGCTCTACAATTTATTTCAAGGCTATCATGCACTGTATGTGTAGGTCACAGTTTCCCTACCCAACAGTGAACATTAACTATATATTCATCAATGTGTCACTGCAAGAAATACTGTAACAACAAATAAGAGTAACAACAAGTAATAATTTTAACAACAAATACGAGTAGCAGCAATAAGGATTCGCAGAATCACACTGATAAACATTCACAACAATGATAAACTTACACAAATAAACCTAACACATATCTAATCCAACAACGCCTGCTCAGGAGAGTGGGCCCAACTCCCTAATCAGGCTTGTGGCAAGATCAAAGAATCACGAGATACTCAGAAGATCAATTTATCATTAATAAAAGAAATAGTACAATTGTGTTATTACAGACTCGAAGCTAGAGTATTATGTTTCAAACTTTATGCCTCTTAACAGTGTTTGCTTTCACAGCCCACAACTCTACTTTACACAAATTATCAATGACACAACTCCTAGAATTACGACACTATCTGCCCTTAGTTACATGGCAGTTTCCAAAATGAAACAGAATGTTAAACGATAGTAATTTTTCAATCAAAGAGTTTATTTAGAGTTTCATCCAACATTCAAGAATAGTGTTGCTAGTTTTATAGTATCGTTCATTGAATCACGTTCCTCGTCATTCTCCCTTTAAATCTCCAGAAATAATTGAATTAGAAAGTCACTTTGGTAATAATCCCCTACGACTATGCTCCATTGAACAATAATCCAGAGATACATTATGAGAGGTATACCTGTGCACTTTAATATATTGATTAACCACTATTAGCGTGAAATGGGTAAAAAAACAGGGTAAAAAGGGTGAGTAAAAGTATGCAAATCTAGCCACTAACAATAAGCATATGTTATCCTCCTCAAGCTTGTAAAAAATAAACAGGTACTTACCAGTAATGGTGGGGGAAAAGTGAGAAAGAACCTTTGTTTCTAATTTATAAAAGGTAGTATGTCCCTCTTGAACATGACACTCCATCACTTTTTGTATCTAGGTTGGGAAATGCATTTTGTCTCCTGATTGACACCTCATTGAAAGTCTTCAGTTGGTTTTGGCTATTATATTTTAATTCAAATTCTCATAAGTCAGAATGTTGTGTCACTAATATGTTGAAGAGAAGTAAGAATTCAGTTCAAATTACTTTTCCATTCATAGTCTTCAATCACGTCGACCATCCCTGAGGTAGTTTTGGATTACTCCAAAATTATGTTCTTCAAAACCTTACTTGAGTTTATGTTATGCGCCCTCGTATGACGGGTTTCTTCCTATTGATTTCAACTCACTATCTAGGAAGTGGATCTAAAAACCTTCATTAGCTTGGAGCCTTCATGCCTTAATGGAAGGTGTTTCGCCTTCGACGATAGGTGCTCATCATTGACCTTTGATCAAATGATTGTCTAAATGTTCAACTTGAGTACATATATTCACACTTCATAGAATGTATTAGAAGCACCTTGAGAGCCATTTTCATTATTGGTGGTATCTCTCGTGCTTGTTAATGATTCACATCGTTGACCAGTAATCAAGTGGTTTCTACCATGTTCGAGTACAAGACATTGACTCACATGGTTAGATTCATACTACGAATCGAGAGAAGGCCATGGATCTAGTTTCACCCATCCAAGCTGCATGGAGTTATTAAATATTCATTATTGTAAACATAGATCCAGTGATGGTTGCATCCATATTATTCCTTTTGTTGACATAGATCTTCATAACAATATCTTTACTGGTTCTTTGAGATATTTATGTTATGAGTATGGGAATTCCTACCTCAACGATGGTTATATTTTGAATTGTTACATTTGATTGATTACTTCAGGTCTTTAACTACAATCTCTAACCCAAACCTTGACATGATAAATCACTTCGGTCATCAAACATCTCTTCTGACATTGCACTTTAGGAGGCAATCTATTGCACACTATTTTGTCGCATTAGACAAATGACCATTAGTTTTGATATTCCATTATGCATCAATGTGTTACAAAGAATCCCCTTGCAAGGCTATAATCCAAACTATCCAAAAGAGAATGAAACTCCCAGATCCTGAGGCTGAAAAACCTATTTTTGGCTTCCTGTGTAATTCCCTAGTCAATATCTGTGCATACGCATAAAGATCCATTAGGAACTGTGCATAAATGCGCTCTGTATTACAACTTGGCCGACAAACATGACTTAATGAGTCTAAAAATAAAAATTAAAGTCTAGAAGCATTGTTAGTCATATCGTTCCCAACTAACAAGCTTCGAATGGATGCATATTCAACCCTAATCCCTACCATCATGGAGCTACTCCATCTCTTTGTGGAACCCCTATCCCACCATTAGTGGATCTCGTCCCTTGGGAAATGGATCCCAAACTTCCCACTCTTGGCCTATAAAGTTAACATAGTCTTGAGGATTGGGGAGGACTGTTGGAAGTAGGCTTATGTTGTAGAAATAAGTTTCGAAGGCTATTTATTCAAGGAGAGGGTTGGATATTGTGAGAAGAGACTTGGAACATCAAGGCTTCAAGGTTGTAAGCTTATTCTCCATTTTATTAATATAAAAGAAATTGGTCATTCTCAATTATGTATTTCTTGATATGATTTGTCGGATTCCTTGATCACCGACATAGATTATGATTGCATATTGATCAATTTATGATATATGATTAACTTAATTAGTTCATTTATCTCTTATGCTATGTATTGGATGCTTTGATCTCATGTACGTTTCTTTGTCTATGCATGTATCCTTCAAGACATCATATAGAAGTCGTGGGAAGCAATGTGATGGGAAGGTCTCTAAAGAATTGAGGAGAAGCGGATGGTCGAAAGCTCTAAAAGGGACTTCATTAGGTATTTGAATTAAACAATAAGTGATCTCTATCATAGTGTTTGTTTTGGCTAGTCACAATCTAGAGAAAAGTACTAGTTCCTTGTTTTTTTACTAGATTTCTCTGAGCTCTACAGAGATCACTCTTGTCCACAAGAGGGATTTGTCCACATAACAACAACTATAAGGAGAACTGCATAGCTCAAAAATAACACATTAGTCCTCTACATAATGGTAAATCTTATAAAAAAAATCATTGCATATGATAATCTAATAAACACATCAACAACAAAAAAAAATACACTAAATATATCTTCATAACTTTGTTTTCTCCATCTCCTTGCTCTCTACTCAATATGGAAACTGAAATATGTTTTTGCTACCTTCTACAACTTGTTTTTTTCAATAATTCCTCATGAAATCTTCATAGTTTTCTCCACTTGCATACATTTATCTTCTCACGCACTAACAATACATCCAACCAACCTCAACTCCTCAATGTAATCTCCAATCTATAATTTACTAGAATGATTAAAGTAATAATTGCAATCATAGTAGTGGAGAGCTAATCATCTTTGATTACACACTCTTGATTGTTTCAGTACTTTGATATTTCTCCTCCTTGACAGGATCCTCCATGATATTAATTGAATCAGAGACCTTATCAACTTGAACCCTGTTCTAGAAAACTTCTTCAGAATTTTTAACCCATTACCAAGTGCAAAGCCAAAGTATATGTCCCTGCAATTAAGTGGAGTGCATACAAAATCTAGGAAACTTCACCTGCAGGGATTAGTGCTCCTCTTTCATTTTGGAAGTCCATTATACCACACTCTAGAGAAGTTAAACATGTGTTATAATGTACTATCCATGCTTGTTTACTTATGTTACCCTAACTTAACCCTTATGCTTGCAGCCTTCTTCTACCAAATTTCCATCTCAACTTCAGGACATAACATGCAACCATGAGACACTATGATAGTCATTGGAAACCACACATTGGACCAAAAAAGAGTTTGAAACATTATTTCAAGGTTAAATATTGCTAAGCACTAGTTGACTTCAATGGAAATATTTAAATGACAACATGCTCCCCCTTTGAAATTGAATGTCAACCTAAACCTCACCTTTGAACCTAAGAACAATACTCTGTCCCCCTTTGACATCAATGGAAAAGGATAATATCCACACTAAAGAAAAATTCCAACAATGTGAGAAACAATATTGCAGACATCGAGTACAAATCAAATCTCATACTTCAAGCATCTCTTAGAGGATGATGGATCTATTGTAAATCTGTGTGCCTAACATGGTTGTGGTGCAGGTTATTTGATGTCAATTATTGTTGATATAGAGATCAGAGTGTTGTTAGAGATGATTTAGTAGAGTTCATATTAGTGATGTCTTTGTAATTACAAAGGTTCCATTGGAGAGTTTATTTTTGTGGCTTCATTGGATGTTGAGATTGTTATTTTATGTTACTATAGGGTTTGATTTTGATGAGAAGGTTGATTGTGTGGGTTGTTGTATTGATTGAGTTTGTATTTCAAAGATTGTGTTGGAAGGCATATATTCAATGTTTGATATATAAGAGAAGGTTTTTATTATGATTCTAGTACGAAAATGGAAGATATGTGGCTGGCAAGTGTTTGTATGAAGAGATTGTGGATCATGGCCAAGAACAAGAAGAAGATGTCTCAAAAGAAAAACAATAGAAAAAAGTGAGATAAATTTGAAATTTAGAAGAACTCCTCTTCTTGTTGGTCAAGGATGGTGAATAATTACTAGGTTGTCCTTGCTCATGTAATGATTATGATACTCTTGAGATTGATGGGTTTGAAGATGATAACCAATTGATTTAGATTAATCTTTCATATAAAAGTGTAGGTAATACTCTCGGAGAAGAAGTTAGTAGTGACGATGGAGAAAAAAAGAGAAGAAATGAAGATAAAACTCAACATTGGATATAGTACAAAGGCTCTCACTTGAAAATAGAGTTTTGAAGAAAATTCTTCAAATTCTTGAAGAAAGAGAATATTTTCAAGGAAGAAATTTCTGATTTGAAAACCCAACTAGAGGAGTCATGGAGAACTGAAGAGGAAGTGAGCAATCAAATGAAGGGGATTAAAGAAAAATGTGAATCACTAAAAGCTCAAGCCAATTTTTCAAGAGATGGATTCAAAAGGAGTGGATCTAGTGCAGAAGGATATACAATCATAGCAAGAAATGTTAGGAGCAACGTGAAAAAGGAGAATCATCAACAAGACCATCAACGTGGAAAAGAAGAATCATTAGATCCAACTTGTTTTAGATATTTGAGACCTTCACCTTCTAATATTGCATATGGGAATTAAGGAGGAGTCAGGGAGGATCTTATAGGGGATTCCTTGAGTTCTACAATATATGTTGAGAAGATAAAAGAGATCCATATGCAAGGACATGGGACATTGCAAAATCTATAGGAAAAATACAACTCTAGGTGTTATCAACATAACACAGGGAGTTCATTCAAGGTGGAGACAGAGTATAGTTATAGCTTAATAAGGAGAGGCTACAAGGTCTTGGTAAAAAAATCAAGGCTCTGTGATATGGTTCTTTTGAGATAATAGAAAAGGTGGGAGAAGTAGACCAAATAAACCTCACTTTCTAGCTATGTTTCTCTCCCGAAAGATTTTACTAGGTCATATCTTGATTCGAACCGTGGTTTTTGAGTTTTTATTTCATTTTTATTTATTTTCTGGATAATTTTAATCTACATGCATACAAAATTAATAGTACTCTACAAATCCATAAATCTAAAGAGAAATAAATCCATTATAGCGTATATTTTGGATTTTCAAATATAGTTTCATTAGACCTATTTTGAAGAATTATCCGATGTAATATCGACAATAGTTTATGGATCAAATTAAATTTAGCGAGTGATCACATATTAATAAATTGATGTCTAATTATGGCTAAGAAAATGTTAATGATCCATTTAATTAATTAAGGTTGTTGGAGGGGAGACACTTGATGCTAGGAAGATGTGTGATGGTGACTAAAAACATAGCATAAAACTTGATTAGATAGCAAGGTAAAATGATTTAGTAGATCCATGAGGACCTACTCAGAATCAACATCACTCGTTTACCATCATATTAAAAGGGAAACTTACACCTATTATTTTATATATGTGTGTGTGCCAACTAATTGCTAACCAAGTCCTAAGTTGCAATAATAAGACTTGTGTGTCATGGAGATAATTGAATAGCTCAGAATGGTGAGGATGTGAGGGAATCGAGGCAGAGGAGAGTCATCACAAGGACCACCTACTCGAAGAACCCCATTTCCATCACCGGAGCTAGCTCTCATATTGTGCTCTATAGAGCTAATTAATGAGACTTTAAGAGGGCATGAAACAACTGAGGTGGACCTAGAGAGCCTTCCATCAGGTGTGGGAAATGTCAAGGGATTAAAGGACTTTAATAGATGATCTCCAACTAGGGACATTACTAGGGAGCTTCAAAATATTAAGCCCCCAAAATTTTCTAGAAGTTTTGCAAGCGAACAAGTAGAAGGTTGGTTGGAGGCAATGACAAGATCTTTCTTAAGAGGGCATGAAACAAGAGATGGACCCAGAGCACCTTCCATCAGGGGTGCGAAACGTCATGGGATCAAAGGACTTTAATAGAGGATATCCAACTAGGGACATTATTAGAGAGCTTCAAAATATTAAGCCCCCAAAATTTTCTAGAAGTCTTGTAAGCGAACAAGTAGAAGGTTGGTTGGAGGAAATGACAAGATCTTTCACACTAAGAGAGTATGCTTCCAATTTGAAGGCTAATATATTTGAAGGCTAATATAAAGATATTCCAACTCAATGATATTGATGTTAATTCATATTATAATTGATCAAACAATTAGTACTATTCTAAATATTTTAATTATAAAAAATATTTCATTTAGGTTATTAAATATAAGTAGATTCAATTGATTTTGTTATATTACAAACCATTTATTTAGAAGAATAGTCACCATATGTATATTACGTTAAAGAAAAATTAATTAATGATAATTCATATTGGTAACATTGATTTTTTATAATGAAGAATATGTTTTCATATTTAAAATATTAAATTTACAAATAATGTTGTTAATAGTTAGCATATATTTTAACACAAATTTCTAAATGAAATATATCTATATAATTTTTTTTTTTGTTAATCAATTTAGAGATTACAACAAGCTCGACCTTTGGCCTGAGAAATCATGATCTAGGGGCATCTAAGCCATCAAAATCACCATGAGGTCACACACTAGATTATTTCCCACGAAGTAGTGACCTTCACATCATGAAGTGGCTTAACTGTATACCCAATCATCACCAAATGAACTTATATAAATATAATTATTTTAATTAATATAGATTCTCAATTAAAATATATTTATATAAATATAATTATTCTGATTAATAATATAATTAGCAAAATATCTAACATTGTTAGTATTATATTGAATGTGAGTCAAGTAGCATTACCTTACATGTGAGTCAATTTAAGCCTAGGATATGGTTATTGCTAGATGATGTTTTTGTTTCACTCATGTTCTCATTAATTTTATTGGAATGTTATTTGTTTTTAAAAGAAAATAACATTTTAAATTTTATGGACCAATACGTTTTTGTGGCTAAAATATTACATTTATTTTTATTTTTATTTAGAATATAATTTTTAATATTTTATATTCATAGTATATACATGTTAATTTTGGATCTACATTATTGCGAGATGAATGAAATCTTTTGAGATGTAAAAAGTCTAAAATATTAAAAGTTGTTTATAAGTGGAGAGTTGTAATTCTATGTGATTAATAGATCCACTTTTAAACAAGTATGGTTACGTGTGTGTATGTGTGTGTGTTAATCATGGAAAGAGTATGTCATCTCTTTCATCTTGAGCAATAAGATAATAAAATATTTTATTTGTTAATTATTTCTCACTTTTTTTATATAGATATGTCTTTAGAAATATCTTATTTCAAAACTATCTAATTTCAGGTTTCTTGTGGGCAGGCACCCAATCATATTGCAAATCTCATCTTGTAAGTTCGAAGATGTTTAACCTACGTGTTAATCATGGCGGTTGGGGCCTTAAAGACACTCCGTATTTCAACTTGGCATTTCTTCTAAAAAAAATTTGGCGAGAAGTTAGCATTGATGGCCTCGGGAATCAAATCATCATGGATAAATATATCTAGAACATGGATCTCATTGGCTCGCTACATGTTGGTGCTTCAGGCACTCCTTATATTTGATTATCATGGCACAGTCTCCTTGACACTAAGCATTGGCTGTTTGGGAATCTCAGGTGGGATGTTGGCTCAAGATCTATCATGGATATATGACTAGACTTGCCCTTACATTTATGCACAATCATGATTTTTTTGTGATTAAAGATATTGAAAAAAATTATATTCCGTCTCCTCCATTCACACATTGGAAGGATGTAACTGAGCCAGAGATTTTAGATCCCAAGATCTGAAATGGAAATTATATATTACCAACCTCAAACTCTCTCAAATTGTCCTCTCTCTGAAGGAAGACAAATTTATTTGGTTTGGTGGCTCACAGCAGGGAAAGATACTCTCGTGTCTCTTGCCTTGGTAGGTAGACAACGGATAATCAAACCTATAGGAAATTGCATTTATTTATCATTTGTGGAATTTGACAATCTAAGCATGCTCTTATCTCTGAGCAAGTGATGCCTGATATCTGGAGGAAAGGTTGTGGAATTATATCTTACTATCTAGAGTATTCTTCCTTTTTGTCTATGAATTCTAAAATCCCTCCTCAACCTCGCAATATATGGTCTACTTTTCGTCTCCATTTCTTTTGATCGGCCACCTTATTTTGGCCTGTGTGGATGTGGTATGGCCATTCATTTAGGGCCACTGGGATTCTACAATTTTCACAGGCACTAAGGCAATGGCTCCAACACTCCCGTTGAATTACTTGCACTCTAGGGGTGTCTTGCAATGTGCTAATTGGCTCGGCCACTAAGGATGTTATAGTTTTTGGAGACTCCAAATGTATGATTTATTAGGAAAATGATAGAGGTTCTTTAAACTCTCCAAGTCTCGACTCCTGGAAAAGCAAAACTAACACCTTGATGAAAGTGTTCCACTGTGGCTCCATCACCCACATCTATTGGATCCAAAATTGCAAAGTCGATCGACTCTCCAAAGGAAGGTTGTAGTTAACACCCTAAGTACAGGATCAACTTCCAGTTCTTTTACTCTTGCAATTTGTAAGGGATGGGTCACGTTATGATCTAACAAATCTGGTCTTGTCATGATTTAAACTAATCATAGTCGCGACAATCTATATTTTTGTATGGGGTAAGTTTCAATTTTATAGAGAACTTGTTATAGTATAACCATATAAATTTTAAATGTAGGGATAGTGAGAAAATCCATTCTCTAGAATATGTAATTTCTATACAAAATTAATTGAAAACGTTTCTTGGTTGTGAAAAAAATACTCTAAATCCCCACCAACCACTTAATTTTTTAATAATTCTGAAAAGAGGAAATAAGACGCCTATTAGCCCATTAATCTTATCAAATAACATGTCACATCCTCTTTAATTATTTTTCTTCTAGTCACTTACATGGTGTTATTTTTCTTATCTTAAAGGTGTGTCGACTTGAATATTTGTTCTATGTGACCCACATGGATTGCAGTTTGCTCCCACTCTAGTGGCACTCATGATGGGGGCAACGGTCTAGTCAAGACAGGCAGCTAGAATGAGTCGTACATTTCAGGCCCATCTACCATCATCCAAGACACATGTGTTATCCATAATTCTACCCACCTTTGCCTTTTCTTTGGAGAGGACATCTATCACCTATTTCTCCACTATCTCTTTGCCACATAGGTTTGGACATGCTATTTACACTTGATAAATTCCCATGTCTCTTGCCTTGGTAGGTGGACAATGGATCATCAAATCCATAGGACATTGGATTTATTTATCATTTGGGTATGGCCATTCGTTTAGGGCCACTGAGCTCCTACAAATTTGACAGGCACTATGGCAACAACTCCAACACTCATGTCGAATTACTCGCACTCTGGGGGTGTCTTGCACTATGCTAATTTGCTCGGACCTAAGGATTTTATAGTTTTTGGAGACTCCAAATATGTGATTGATTAGGGAAATGATATAGGTTATTTAAACTCTCCAAGTCTCAACTCCTAGAAAAGCAGAACTAACACATTGATGAAAGTGTTCCACTCTGGCTCCATCACCCACATCTATTGGATCCAAAATTTCAAAGTCGATCGACTCTCCAAGGAAAGTTGCAGTTAAGACCCTAAGTAGAATCAACTTCTAGTTTTCTTACTTGCAATTTACAAGGGATGGGTCACGTTATGATCTAACACATCTTGATTTTAAACTATTCATAGTAACAAGAATCTATATTTTTGTATAGGGTAAGTTTCAATTTTATAGAGGACTTGTTATAGTATAACCATATAAATTTTAAATGTAGAGATAGTGAGAAAATATATCCTATAGAATATGTACTTTCTCTACAAAATTAATTGAAAAAAAAAATTGGTTTTGGAAAAAATGCTCTAAATCCCCACCAACCACTTGATTTTTTAATAATTCTGAAAAGATGGAAATAAGACGCCTATCAGCCCATTAGTTTTATTAAATAATGTGTCACATCCTCCTTAATTATTTTAGTGAAACTCATGATGGGGGCAACGGTCTAGTCAGGATAGGCGGCTAGAATGAGTCTTACATTTTGGGCCCATCTACCGTCGTCCAGCACATGTGTTATCCATAATTCTACCCACAGGGAAGCCTATAAATGGAAGCTGCCTCAACACATTTCCCATTGTAGGAGTTTATTAGAGGTTATATATTATTCACCCACCGGGCGTTTCCCTTTTCATTTCCCATTGTAGAGTTCATATATATCATCTGAGATGAGGGACTCATTTTCTTTTGTATTTGCAGTAATGGTAGTCGCTGCACTAGTTGTGGGCGCCGCTGTAGGCACACCCAATACAAACTTCATTTTTTCTGTGTGTAAAACGCAGAAGATCCCAAGAAGAAGTTCATTTTATAGTACTCCCAAATCCCTCCTCGTAGATCTAGAGGGAAAAATTGGCTTCAACGGTTACAACTACAAAGCATCGCGCGTAGTCTGAGACACCACCTATGAGCCATGGGGTTTGCAATCAGGTAATCTCTCAGTCTGATTGCACCGCTTGTCTTAAAAACATTAGGGGCTGCATCTTGAACATTTACGGCAACGCCATCAGTGCTCGAGTTCATCTAACTGACTGTTTCATTCCCTACGAGTAGTATAACTTCTAGTTAATTATATATGCATTCAACCTCTGCATCTAAGGAGATCTCATATCGATATCTTCTCTACCTATGTTTCAATATGTCTCACGGCCATGATTCTCTGAGCAAGAGAATCTGATGTTGTGCTATTCTCATTCTCATCAGTCACTATCTAAATCCTTCATATAATATAATAAAACAGCTATCGTGCACTCTCTTATTTTATTTTTCATTTCGCCGTCGCTGCCAATAATTTCAGTCATTTCCATGGTGTCACCAGTTTTGTTTTGAACATTTTAAAAGAAATATGGTTGAAACTAAGTACCATGAATAATTACATTCACATCAAATTACATTGAATGAAATGTTATATTCAATTAAACATTACATGTGGATACTGCAACTAATGTAGTTTTTAGTTTCTGTATTCTTAAATTGATCTTACTTATATTTTTATTTATATACAGTAACTGGAATAATTTTATACCTTATTCTGCATAGATATATTTATTGAGTATTAAAATTATTGTTCCAGTGATATCGTGATATAATATTAATAAGTTGATAAATAGAAAAGTAGTTAATGTTGATAAATTTAATTAGAATATTCTTAAAAGGATGGAATTACAAATTTTAACTCATATTCCAAAAGAAAAATATAACATCTAATTTTGTATTCATATCTCGCTCTATTTAATTTTATGAAATCGCCAGCTCTCCGGCTCTATTTAATTTAACTTACTTTTATGTAATAAATTACTATTATTATTTTTATGATTATGGAAATCTAAAAATTTATTTGTTGCATCATGCTAATTTTATATTTTATATTTTATTTTTAATGTATAAATTTGTAATACGCTTTTAGAATGAAATCGGATAAATATTATAATTTTCAATTAGATCCAACTTGCAACGTGAGATATCTTCTGATTGCAATGTAAAAGTTGTATGTCGGAACCGTTAAGTTTAAAGAAACCAGAAATTTCATGCCCCCTCTGCTAATTTTATGGTCTCATTTAACTCCTCTATTCCTTTTTTCCTTGTCGTGTCACCTCCAATATTTTTGATGAGGTAGTTGTTATCTTTCCAACTCGGGAATTCATAGAAGGGATGCCATTTAAGAGGGTTTGTACTATTAATAAAGAATTTGGTATGTCTGAAAATGTTGTGTATACAATTTGCATAAACCCAAGTTACTCATGAAGCTTATCCTGAAAATTTTGTGTGTACAACTTGTATAAAAGCAAGGTACCCATGAAGATTATCTTGAAATGTTCAGGAAAGCCAAAATCTAGATATTAAAGAAAATCAATTTAAATTTGATCAAAATGGTATAATGATTTTGACATGAATTCAAAATTTGTTTGTTTGATTGAATTTTAGAAGAAGATACCATATGTTCAAGTGATTGTACGTAAGCTTCTCGATAAAATTGGTTTTTTTTCATTTTCTTGGTGATAGGAGATCACGATATAACTTACCAAAAAATCATAAGTTTACAGGACTTTAAAAAAAGTATCTAAATGGGAAGGTGTGGGACCAGATTAAACCATTTAGAGAGAACTACAAACATATTTTTCTATACAATGTAATAATTTTGCGAAAAAATTTCAAATTTAATGTTCAGCGGAGAAACTTATGCAGGTTTATAACATACCTATAAATTTTCTGGATTGTAACTAAATGTTACACATGATACAAATATCGTTTTAGCATATTCCATTCCATAAACATTTCATTGATGGATATGCATGTTCATTGATGGATATGCATGTTCATAGGCCATTATTGATGTTTCTTCTTCAAATATACATTGAACTAAATCCACTATGTCTGACTTTTCAGGAATTGTTTCTAGGTTAATCAGAAAGACACCTATGGATGTTGGGACTAACTCTAATGTTGTTGGCATTGGTGCTAAATATGTTACTACATCTTCTACCAAGGAAAATGGCAACCAAATTGATCCAAACCTAGTATTGATAATTAGATCTTGAACATCCATTCTGTATGTAAGTGTTGGGCCTGATTTGTCATCATTTCACCATTATTAACAATCATCCTTTTAACCATTTGTTCCATTTTTTTATCTGTTCCTTATGCCATTTTCCACAAGATCTCATGAACACTTCATAAATATTTCCAACACTCAAAGTGGTTAATTTTCATACATTTTCTTTGCTTTTAATGAATTAATTAGGATTATGTTTGGTTTTACTAGTCATGGTTTAGCGAGTTCAGGTTTCTACAGCTCAATCAAATTTATGTAGCTCTCTCCATGGTTAAGTTAGTAGCACCACTCTAGAAGGAAATGCGACACTTGGGAACTGGTCTCTAGAAGCTCCAATATTGATTTGTATTGGCCAAATTCCACCCATCTTGCACGTGTGGTTACCTCTATTATTTCTTTAAACACAACATGACAACCCTAGGGAAATTTTAGAGTGATAACAATTACTATATTGTAGTAAGTATTATTTTATTCTTTTTTAATATAATTCTCTTAACAATATCTCTTTCAATGAATTACAAATCTACTTTAAAAAAAAACCTCTTAATCAAATATAAATTCTCTTTTTCTTTTTATATGGTATCATTGAAATATTCTATTCATGATTTATCTTTTACACATTAAATTATTAATAGATACCCCTCTCTCTTTCTAAAATAGTTATGAAATTTATATACATTACTATATTATATTTGTTTTAATATTATAAATTTTGAATTACTCTCATATTTTATGATAATAAATATATTATGGATATCTTAAATATAACTAAATCAAAATATAACTCAGTTTATACTATACCATAATATTATTATATTATAAGATATTATTTCAAAATAAACATCTATTTATATAAGTAAAAATATTATCTACCTCATAAAAATTACCATTAATTATTATAATATTTTATATATTTTTATCCGGATATTATATTTTTATTTAAATATAACTCACATTTATATAATATAATTTTTATTATAAATCATATTACACAATAAACACCTATGATTGATTTTGTTAAATGTTAATATTTATTTGTGTGTTTTTATAATAGGATTTGGTCACTTTGTTTATTGGTATATTAATGGTTTTAATGTTTCTTTATGTTTTCTAAATATTTTTGAATATATAGTTTTTTATTTAGATTCATAAGTTTTGGAAATGTGAAGTGAGATTAAACAATGGTATAAATTTTCATTATAAAGGAATACATGTATAATTCATAGTTTTTCATTGTTTTAAGATTTAATATAGATTTATTTTAAATTTATAAAGCATTTACGGTTGAAATCTATTGAAAGTGCAAAGTTCTTCTAGAAAGCAAATTTTGAAGAGTATTTTATTCATTTAGAAAAATGGTAAATCCTAAGTTTATAGGAATTTATAATGGTACTTTAAAGATGTGATCTATTTCAATATTTGATCAATAGAGATTAAGATGGATATATACTAGTTCCTTATACTCAACATTGATTTGGCAATATATATATATATATATATATATATATATATAGGCAAGTCAATGTTGACTATAAAAAAAAATTAAGCATCTTTTTGGTTTTAAGCAATTTTGTTTTTTTTTTTTTACAATGAAATATTTTATTGAATATAACTATTGAATTATTTTATATAAAGGCATATTATCCACACTAAAATGTGTATTTCAGTACATTATACATATAGTTGTCATTAAAACATGTTTTTTTAGATTGTTAATATATTTTTAAATATATACTTAAGTAGTAATAGAAAGTATATATATATATATATATATATATATATATATATATATATATTTGGAATATTTGCCTAAATGTTTTTATTTCAACCTAATGTGGATTACCATCTTTTGATTTTTTTAATTTTTTTAATTGATGAAATGAAATGTGATGATCATATGTTTACTATTCATGTTTATAAGGGTTGTAATGTGTTACAAAGTTTGATAGGTTGCATTGACTTTTAATAAATTTATAAAAATATATTCATGCCAAGTGATGTTTGCAAACCAATTCCTAGGGATTTGAGATTATTCCAATTAGAATAAGTTGCTCCATCATAGGTTCTTCATTATTATTTACAACATTCATTTATATATAATGAAATTTTATTTAGTGAAATAGTCCATTACTTTTAATAAATTTAAAAGATTAGATCTGTGCCAAGTGCCTCAGGACTCACCAATTTCATAGGGATTTGAGATTATTCCAAGTATAATAATTTCCCCCATGATAAATCTACTATTACTATTTATAACATTCACTTATATATAAAAGAAAAATTTTATTTAGCAAAATGGCTCATTTTACAATAAGATGTGGAATTCCTTTTCTTTTTCAACTTAATGTTTACCCATAACCCTTTTATACATGATGAATAAGGTAAACGTGTGCATTGGTCACACATTCTTAGTATGTTGCAATAGTTTTTTTTGTTATATTTATGAAGCATTCAACTATATCAACCACATTAATATTTTTAATGTGGTTGTACTAGTTTACTTAATGTTCATATCAAGTTTTGTTATTATTATTTTTGAAATGCCTCATATGAACTCTATATTAAGAACAAAATAAATTATTCTTCTACAACATGCTAAGGATTAGGAGGCAATCTAATTTCTTATACTTTATAGATATATAATTGACATAAAATTATTTAATTAAAGATTGAATTTGATTTTTTTTAAATAATAAAAAATAATATATTTACCTTATAATGAAAAGTGAAAATGTAAAAAAAAAATTATATTCAATTACTTTATCGTTTTATATAAAGTTTATATAACATTGAAATATTTTAATTAAGGTTATGAATTATTATTTTTATTCATATTTTTTTTTGAATTACTATTTTTAAACTCTATTTAGCATGGATTGAATTACACATGGTGTAAAATATATATTATTATCATTTCAGATTGTCCATGTCAACTCCATATTTAGTGGAGGGATTACACATCTCCTAAAGGAGGCAATTATAGAGGAAATTAGAGATGTTTCACTATAAATTGTTTTATCTATCTATATATAAAGATAATGTAGAATTAAGGTGTACATTGAAGTTCCTTGTTCCTTGGATGGCGTGCTTGTCAAAGAATAGGTGCACGCATTAATGGAGGGACATGGCATTACGTGTTGTAGATAGCATGCAACAATTTCATTTGAGGCTACTTGTTTAAATTATTATATTAGTTGGAGATGAAGCTCATAGATGAAGATTCATGGTTGTTGAATGTGGATTCATTATTACTAAAGGGCCCTATCCTTGTTGGATAGTGAATGAATGAATGCAATCTCATATTTCAAATAAGAGAAATTTTGTGTTATGGTTTAAGTTGACATGGAAGATATTATGTTAAAACCAATTATTGGAAGTAGTGCTTCCATGACTTCTAAGTTGTCATGAGGTGTAAGTGTATGACTTCCTAAGTTAGTAGGTGTATCAATTATTTTTAGTATTCTAGATCCATTATTTTAGGATATAGAAGTATCATATATTCTTATATATGTAATCTGTGAGATCAGTAAAATTATTGTGTGATTTGTGTCATGCGAACAACCTCTCGCTCTCTCTATTTTCTAACATGGTATCTTCTAACATGGTACCAGAGTCTGTTCTAGATTGTCAAGGGATGGCTATAAAAATGTGAGAAACCCCTAGATTTTATTATTGTAAATAAATAAGATAGGAGATTGTCAAAGCTATAAAAATGTGAGAAACCCCTAGATTTTATTATTGTAAATAGATAAGATAGGAAATTGTGTTGTGTGAGAAAATTATATTACTTTTTTTTTTTTTTTTTGTAGATCTGTTGACCAGCCCGGAGATAAAAGACTATGGAAGCCCTGAGATCTGTTTGATTATTGGCAATGGAAAAGACGTTTTACATGCTCCCTAGAAAATTTATCATGTGAGGATCTATGTTGGAGGATATCCAGATTTGTGCTTCACTCGATGTGAAAGAGAAATTCGGCCAATTAAGGAGGCGTGGGAGTTCATTCCAAATTGGAAAGGAGTCGTTCACCACTCAATCATCTTTACGTTTGTTACCCACACTTATGGTAATCAGGCATGCGGCCATGGACAAATTTGAATACGATGACGGTCAAAATTTGCTTCAACGATCAGCCAAAACGTAATCATATTTTCTTTAAGATTTTGAAATCCCTGCAATGGTTTGCGATTGTGCTAACGGATCTCTCTCCCTGTATCCAGAAGCATTGTTTTCGCTGTTTTTAAAACACATTGTGGAATATGTGACCAGTTTCGTGGATCTCTGTGTCGAGGTATTGTCCATGCCAGTTTAGAGACTGGGATTTGTTATTATCCAACAACCATAAAATATCGAGGTTAGTGGTTTGGCCAGCATTTTTTTTTGTGTGAACCGGGTCGTTCCGGCGCAAGGATAGCAGACATCGGCGTTATATAGTGGAGAAAAAGTCATCATTGCTTTTCTCTAGACCCCGAGAAGCTTGCAGCTGTCGACAAGTACAAAGCCATACATGTAGCATGAAAAATCATCGATCAATGGCCTGCACCATGGTCATTTGGGATAATGATTTGCATTGACGGTTGGACTAAAGGAGAAAGTGATTCGTTATCAGTAAACTTCCCAGCAAAAGCGTGGAGGGTACCCATGCCTTGATATTTTATGACCTGAAGCACAAGAGGACCGCATTACATTTTGTTTATGAAATTGTTCTCAGAGCCGACTATTTCTAGAGGTTAAAAATGTGGCGGTGAAAACCTTGGGAAGTGGTTGATTGTAGAATTCTTAGGGCTTGTGGATCGCTTTATTATAGGAATATTAGTGGTAATATGAATATAGTATTGGTTGTGCGTTTGTGTATGTAATTTTGTGGTGTGAATTGTAGTATGTTATTATAATTTTGTGGTGTGAATTGTAGTAGGTTATTATATTGTGCAAAAATCAAATGATGTAGAATTATTAAGAACAATTTAACTATCCAATAGAATAATGTGACCTCTCACAACTAGTTTTTAATAAAGTTAAGGTAGTGTGACTCGTCATGTTCTAAAAGTGTGAGTAGAGTGCACTTTATTTATACAAGGTCAATTTGTAGAATTGTCTATTGAAGACATTTTGTAACCATAATGCTATCCTAGATAACTCATGAATATAGTGGAATGTCATATATTCAACATATGGTAGAAGTTCCATAAGATGGTTCAATATGGAGAGTGACCCATTGTGCTCTCATAGGTTGAGAACATAGAAAATTGTAGGCAAATCTTACCCAAGGGCTGAATTTAAGGGGTTTTATATTTTGGAGGGGAATTCTTTTTATAATACGCCCATTTACTATAGTTAGCCCAACATTTATTTAAAAAAATAATTATTTATTTCATTTTAGCCATTAAAGAAGGAGGGTAAACCATGCAAAGCTTGATCCACCTACTTTGGGAGGCTAGATTTTCTTGCAATCACATGATTTTATGGTTTATGAGGTTAGATTTGCTTGGAATCACCTGATTCTTTCATTTGGAAGGTTTTAATTGGTTGCAATCGGCCTGATTTCTTGGTTTGCAAATCGAGGGCAGGGTTGAAATCAAAGATTCACCTATATAAGTTTTATAGTCTCCATTCCTCAGTTGGTGACTTGTTGCAAGAGACTCAAGCACGATTTTTGCAAGTCGTGGCTCATTTTCAAGCCTTAGTTCCATCAACATTAGCTATAGTTGATGTAGTCGCAGAGGCATAGGCTTCACCAATAGCACCATGGTAGTGGCGCTATCACGTCTCCATTCATGCAGGTCGTCACTGATTTTCGAGTCTTCGTTGCAACGCTAATAGCTATGATTTGTCAATTGATCTAGTGCCAGTAATCGCAGAGGCAGAGGCTTCACCAATAGCACCATAGTCTTGTGTTAGGTGGGATTGGGGCTAGTGCGTTGCATTAGTTGTCACTCTACTTACTTAAATGTTGTGTAACAATATCTGTATAGTTCTTGTATCAAGAGGAACTCTGGATCATGCATATTTCTTCTAGATTCTGGTAGTAGAAATTACTTTCAACTACATGTACACACAAGCCTAAACAATTCTAGAAAAGCCTAGACACATTACCCTACATCCTCTGCATCAAATCTCATCTCACAAATAGATTAAAAATACTTTAAGTATAATGGAACATAGAGTTTCATTGTTGTACCTGAGCTAATGTCAAATATGTCAGTTATTTGTTACTAATTCCTTCTACTTTTTGTTGTTTTCCAGAAACCCACATTACAAGTAGGAGACTTTCATTGTCCATACTGTCAAATCAAGCACAATTAATTATAAGAGTAGCTGAGATTCACTGATGATGGAAACCAAAGTATCCAAATTGTAATTGTATTTCTTATGGGGGCTTAGATTAGGGCCTAGATTACATAGGTACTCCCACAAAAAAAAGACTTCAAAAATCATTCCTCTCATTAAGTTCCCAAATATGCACAATTTTCTTTGTCAATGGTCTGCTCCAGAAAGCCCAAATATGTCCCAAAATTGCTACTATTAAGAGGGTTGAAAAATCATACAACAAAATTTAGTTCAAATTTGTACATGTAGATCCAAGGAGGTTGATAACATATATTCTATGAATTTTTTCCTTAATTAGATGCAAGAAGGATGAAATCCTTCCAAAAAGAAGGTTTCACTTATGCTACAGACCTAGAAAATGAAACCCTCAAATCGACCAGAGTAGCTTGCTTGAAGACTTGGCATAATTCTACCTTGATTTGAACCTTAAGAGCCATAGAATGTGTATAAATATTGCCACGTAAGTATAGCTTCACACAATACTACCCAAATATTCCTTAGTTAGGGCACGTATCTTTCTTTAAGATAGTGAGAATCATCAACAATAATTTGTTAGCGAATTCTCTGAATCCTACTTTTTTCTTATTGAAGAAAATTGAAATGGCTTCAAAGAAGATAAGCTTACTACTTTGAGCAAACAAGCCTCAGTCTTTTGATTTATAGATAAAGGCGGATCTTAAGAAATATAGATGTGTTTTTACCATTTTCCATATCGTTACTTCAGCAACCCAGTTATATAACCCAAGTCTTCAACAAATCATAACACACATCATTTATCTGAGCATGTCTGCTCAAATCACATTAACATGTCATCAAACATAGACCTTGAGATATATCGACTGCTCAACAAATTTTGAATCTCAATATTAGATTTTATTCAAGGCTCAATCTTCTAGATGAAGGTATTTCACTCCTCGCAAATTGAAGCCCATACATCATCAAGATGTACCCTCACTATCATACATAATCATACTAATAGTAATAGATTCTGACTTTTCAGGATATCAAATAAACTGCTTTAATATTCTATCTAGATGTATACATATGGAAAATACTTTGAAACCCTTAGTAGATTTACTTAAGCTGTCAAGCAACCCTTCGAACTTCTGATTATAAAGTCTTCCATCTTTCATCTTTTTCCACATTCATCTTCCCATATGAGTTATCAACACTGTAAATCAGCTATACATAATTTTGACAAATCTTTCTAAAAGTCAAATCCTAGGCAGCACCAAGAACATCGACTCTCAACCTTGATGTGCATTATACTACCCCACATTCATTATTTAACAACTATGTATTTAGTAGTACTAACTCATGTATAGTGATTATGATATATCTCAATGTCATGTCTTCCACAATTTTGAGCCTTTGCAAAAGGCATACAACACCTACTCTTAACAAATGTAACTATCTGGAATTGTTGTCAATAAAATATTTGGAGAAGAAATTGAAGTGACCTTTTGAGCTATTGCTTTACAGAGTGACTTGATATTTTAATATCCAAAAGGGATATAGAACAATTCAATAGTAGTAAGCCACCAATCAATTATGGATGATCAAATCAACAATGTAATCATCATAATGTTCCAAGGGTGATCTGAATAAGATCAAAATATTTTGAGAGACTGTGTGAACGTACATTCTTCATATTTGAGCCACAGAGGTGTTTACACTTATAGAATTAGATCTTCTAAGATTGGCATGATGTAAGGGTGTGATCAAATTAAACCCTATATGATTTTATAAACACTTCTATCATTTATCATCACCCTGAGGATTGTGCCAATTATATTTACATCATATACCAGCTACTACAGAGTTTACTATGCTAAAGACTGATCCTTGTCAACATTACTTTTATGCAAGGTTCTTGTCAGATTGCAACCCAGATCTACGAGATATATCACAACTACTGATTTTAGGGCACTATGGTAAGGTCATATTAGAGGAGAAAGTTGTCTTTGACTAGATTATAGTTCAGAAAACTTCAAATAATAATCACAGGTACAAGATTGATTAATATTAAGTTAATGACATCTGAATTATGTTATACTACAAGCTTACAATAGTACAATTATGTTATAATACGAGGTATCAAAGATGCGACAAATTATGTTGGTCTTAGTGTAATGAAAATTATTAATAAATGCAACACTACAACTTAGGTGGAGGCACCTTCAACATCTCCATTCTTAAATTTTCATGGTGGTAAATTCGAGGTGAAGGCAAACAAATTGTTCAGTCATTGTGTTTGACACTTAGAAAGAAAAATGAAGAAGAAGTTGAGCATGAGTGTCATAACTCTTCGAAGACTTCATTCAAAATGTGAGAAGGAAAAGAGAATTCTATGTTTCATAGTGGAGACTGATAGATATTAATTGTTTCTACAAAGGATTAGATTTTAACATGAATATCAAAAGACCCAAGTTTGAAGAGCTCAAAACCTATTTCTTTGAAAATTCCATGCAAATACTGAAGAAATGTCTGGAAGGCGCCAAGATAAATATAGACAAAACTGACAAACTTGTATTGGAAAATGGGGTATTCTTTTTGTATCTTGTTTGGGCTATCTTCTGTGGTTATTTTCCATAAGGTGGTCATTATATGACAAGTACTACAGCTGATGGAAGTGTCCTTACTCTAACATTTGATCCAAAATAACCATCTAGCAGTTCTTTACTAAGATCTAGTTCAATGCTTAATTTGGCATAGGTAAATACTCTAGTTTTCTTGTTCTTGCTGCTTGAGTTAATATATTTTCCAAGAAGATTCCCAATTATTTCACACACTTCTTCATTTCAAAAATGGAGTGGAATATTTTGGAAGCCTCATCCACACTGGTGTGGTGGTGACAAACATTTTCTAGAATGGATTCTGGAGACCATGGCTTCAAGAAGAATCCTGCTCTTTCCCAAAACCAAGATCTACAAGTTAAGACTCTAACTCTCTCCTTTGATGTTTTGAGTTAAAACAAAAAGAAAACATTTGTCCCATAAATTAATGTAATAATTCTAGCCTAGTTTTTGGCTATTTTTTATTACAATTTCTCCATTTGGCGAGATTATGTTGAATTTGTAGATGTATATGCATTCTATATATTGGTGGAGCTTTTCTTTAGCTTTGTTCTAAGGTGATTATAAGGATTTTTATTTTCTGATTTATATATAGTGAGTATAATCTATTATATAGGGTGCATGTGTTCCTTCTTTGATTGATTATATTCACGTTGTTGTTTTCTAGGCAATGCTTGAGCCTTGAGGTTTGTTGGACAGAATTTGAAGGGTGGAGTGTTGTTGTTGCTAGGACCTCACCTTTGATTAAAAAAATGGTATTAGGTGATGTACTAAAGGCTTTTAGGTGAGAATATTCCTTTGGTTTTCATCCCTTTACTGTATTCTGACTTTTAGATTAGTTATACCATGAATATTATACTTGGTTTGTGAAATCAAGTGATTTCATGGCTTTGCAATTTCTTACAAACCTAATTTCTTTGGAGTAATAAATGTAAAGTTTTCTTTAACATATCTTCTAATATTCTATATATTTTATCAAAATCCCATTTAAAGCATCCTAAATACTTTGTTTCCAGGAGAATCTATTAGAGGAATGGTTTTCCTCATACTTTCCATGATCTAGGTGCCCATCTAGGGCCATCTAAAAAATGGTATTGATTTTGGTAGTTTTTTGGTGATATATCGTTGACATATATTTTGGGGCCTTCCCACTCACTTTTTGAGGTTTTTATGCCCAATTATTGAGAAACTAGTTAAATGTACAATTCCTCTTTCCAACGAGTTAAAGAAGACTTGAAATGGAGCAAGGAGAGAAAATTCAGGGTCTTGGATTTTTCTTGGATAGTTCAGTCATTAGTGTGAAAGCTCTCTTGGATTTTTCTTATATAGTTTAGTCACTATTGTTCAATCCTATCTCAAGATATCTAATGAAAGAAACATATAGAGAAAATGTGAAAGTCAAAGGACATGGGAAAGTGGTGAACACCTATAAAATCTTTTGTCACAACAATGAAAAAGTTATGGTCAACCATGGTTATTAGATGAGCTTAAATCCTCAAACTTGATTTAGTGTGAAGGCCACCAGATCCCATGGATAGGGAAATAAAATGGATCATCAACATATAATCCAACATCATAATCATCATTGAAAAGGTCACTAGAGAAGCTTGGGGAAGGTGACTACCTCTTCCACTTGCAAATGTAGGTGAAAGGGACATCACTTCATGTCATGTTAATAGCAATGGTTAAGAGAATTTGATCTTAGTTGAGCCTTTTTTTGGATTAGGGACTGAGGGAGAAGCTAGAAAGCACAAGGAAATCCGAAATGTGTGCAACAAAATTATGGAAATTTAGTAATTTGAGTGGTGAGATTCTAACATTGTTAGTGGCATCCGTACAAATTTAGGGGAAACAACATCCTTCTGAGTTGCAGCAGAAACTTACTCAGTATAGTAGTGAAAGAACATTAATGGAGGTACATAGTGCCATTAAAGGAGCCATTAAACGTTGAAAGTTGTCTAGTTACATTGGAGGTAAGTAGTGTGGTAGGAACCCTGATCTGCACAAAGAGGCACTCCTCTTATGTTTTGAAATGGTCCTTGCTGAGGTTGATAAGGATTTCTTTCTTATTATGTCTCTTCATCCTAATGAAAGGTCATCTTATGTTCTTACTGTTCACAGTGGTCCCTGTAAATCCTGATCTACTGAGACATAGCTATTTAGTTTCATTTTTCGCAAGAGCCCTTAGACATCCTCTGGGAATTTCCCATGGATTTTCAAATTATTTTCTATTTAGAGTTGGAAAATGTTCAAGGATGATATCTCAAGGATTAAAACCCTAAATAGAGAATATTAGGCACCTAATCTTTCACCTGGATTCTTCATACTCAATCATTATTCTTATTATATTCATACTAGTGCATATATATCCTATTAAGCATTCCTCATGGCCGCACTGATAAGCATCCATATTATACCCCGGTAAGCATATATTTTACTCATGTAATTATTTCTGGCATTATACCACTTGGGCAGGTAGAAGTGAGTGATTTAGTTAGTGGTTTGTGAGATCTTGATAATAATTTATGTGAAAACATTACAGATCTGGCATAGAATAGTCTATTTCATAATTTCCTTTTGTGTATCCAGAGATCTTGAAAAGGGTAATAAGAACATTTGTCTTTGTATAAATGTTGTAGCTTTTGGCTAGAACCATCCCCTACTACAATTTATCTGGATAGGAAGTTTTGTTATTGTTTTCACAACAAATCACTTTTCTTCTTTGCTCCTTGTGTGCACATTCCATGTGACGCTGAGAATGTGGACACCGAAAAAGTTTAGAGTTACTTTTGAGCTTCCCAGCTTCCTCGGTTCAAAACCAAAATATCTACTAAATTAGGAGAGAACATTGAAGATGAACACATTAGGCTTTAGTTTTATAGTTTCTTGATTTTTAACTTGCATTTCGTTCTTCCCAAGGTTGTCATCAACTCAAACTAGGCCTTTTATACAAACTAAAATAGTTGATCTAGCTAGTGATAAAATTGATTTTAAGAGTTGCAATTATTATTCATTTCTATGGGATGTCTCAAATTTGAACACCCTGAATCAAACATCATAGAATTAGACTAAATCTTCTCAATGTCTCAAATGCAGATACCCCAAATTGTCCAAATTTCAAATGTTCTAATGACCCCTAAGGTGACTCTTATGGAGGATGACCACATTCAAAAGTGTTGCATCAGAGCTTGTAGAGGGTTGCCACAGATCTTCAAAAGAAAACTATATTATCAGAATTGAGTGTGAATGTTACATGTATTGACATATTTAATGTTGTTCACTATTTTATATATCTTGATTTTTATATCACAAATGTTTATATCATTATTGGTCAATGTAGTTAAATCAAAGTGTTCTTAGTGCACTAGGGTAAATGGTTCCTAGTGAAGTGATAAGCTAATAAAATTTTACTTGGGTACAGTTTCTTAGCTGGAAAAGAAACATCATCAACTTTCTTTTGGGTGTCAAGGGATCTTGATAAAGGTAATAAGCACATTTTGATTTCTATAAATGTTGTATCTTTTGAATGGAACCATCCCCTACTCCAAGTTATCTAGATAGGAAGTATTGTTATTGTTTTCACAATAGATCCCTTTTCTTCTTTGCGGCTTGTGTGCACCTTCCCTATGACTTTGAGAATGTGGACCCCAAACAAGTGTGGATTTACTTTTGAGATTCCCAGCTTCCTCAGTTCAAAACCAAAATATCTATTAATTTAGGAGACAACATTCAAGATGAACACATTAGGCTTTAGTTTTATAGTTTCTACATTTTTAATAGCCATTGTGTTTTTCCCAAGGTTGTCACCGACTCAAACTAGGCCTTCTATACAAATTAAAATAGTTGATCTAGCTAGTGATAAAATTGATTTTAAGAGTTACAATTATTATTTATTTGTATCATATGTCTCAAATTTGAACACCCTAAATCAAACTTCATAGCATTGGAATAAATCCTCTCAATGTCTCGGATTGCAGATACCCCAAATGGTCAAAATTTCAAATGTTCTGATGACTGCTAAGGTGACTCTTATGGAGGATTACCCCATGCAAAAGCGTTGCATCAGAGCCTGCATAGTGTTGCCACAGACCTTCAGAAGAAAACCAGATTATCAGAAGCAGAGTGTAAATGTTTCATGTTTTGACATATTTTGAGGTTTTCTGTACAAATGTTGGTCATTGTTTTATATATCTCAATTTTATATCACCAATATTATATCATTATTGGTCAATGTAGTTAAATAAAACCGTTCTTAGTGCACATGGGTAAATCTTTGTTGGTTAAGTTATAATCCCTCTATGCACTCAATGCAGTGGAAATTAATGTGATAGATGAAGAAAACTTTATAATGACATCTACTAGAATGTCAATTATTTAAGAGTTGTCATATTATTAGTTATACACTTTTAAGAATTATTTTTTATCTCTTAGTTAAGATTCCATTGAGAAAACTTTTGATAATGCTTTATCTTGAAGATTCCATTTAAATTAAATTGCTATCAATCTTTTATATTGTCTTGTAGATTTAAGCATTGGAAGTCAACCTATCATATTTCACTTATGATTTCTTTTGTTTCCTTCCTAAATCCCCTATCATCATTTCAAATTGTATCCATCAAACAATGAGCATATTGGGTCTACTAGGAGGCATTTATTATGGTCCAAGGAGAAAATCACTAATGCCATGTAATTTTTACATAATAGGTCCAAGGAGATATCACTGGCCCAACTGTTGAAGTAGAAACACAGCATCCAGGAGAAATTTGCTCACCCAAAGAGAGAGAGTAGAATCCATTATGTTGAGCACCAAAATTATAAACCCTAGGTTGGAGGAGAATCACAATGGGTTTCTTCTCATTTTCCAATAGAAGGATGTTCCAGCTTCCATTCTAGTCACAATCATCATTGTTAGCAGCAGTTGCATCATCCTTCTTTACCATTGTCTAGGTCTAGGATTTCCCCCTAATTAGGTCTATTTTTTCGCAGAGGAATAGATCAGGCCTTCTTCATGATTCACCTTCATCCCCCTCTCTCTCAAGGGAAGCTATTACAACTAATATATCTCCCATTGATGGCTGTGTTGGGAGCTCTATGCTTGAGCCATTGCCATCAGCACTCTCTAGTGAAACTATTGTAGCAAACAAAGCAGGTGCAAATGCTAGAACTATGCATATAAGAGCACTCAACAAGTGCCCACAAAACACCCCCTTTGAAGAACATGTGAGAGATGAAGGGGAAAGGCTTAGAGGCTATCTCCCAAGTGATAACCACATTTTATAGAGTAAAGAAAATTATCACCTATTTCTAGTATTGATGAAAATTTCAATATAGATTATTGAAATTGTCACCTATTTCTAGTAGGATGTCATATGCTTATGTTAAAGATTGGATACATCCTCTGCAACCTCTAGCTTCTCCTTCTTCCCCATTACAGGCATGGTGGATCTGCATTCTTCTCTGAATGAAATCTTTCATAGGTTTGGTTTTTGTATACTTGTTTACTTTTTAAGCATAGGAAATATTCTGAAATTGACCAAATTGTGACCATAACCTATGTATGACACTATAGGAAATGTGTCCTGAAAGATATCACAGAAAAACTACTTTTCCCAATGTCAAAAGTCTTTTTCAAATACACCATATCCACTGAATGTTCATTTGTGATAGTAGCTTCTTAAAGCGATGGGGATTTTCTTTAGAAATGATGGATATTATCATGTCATCCACTATTGAAACTTGAGATTTTGGATGCTGCTAGTATTTTAGAGCTAAGGATTAAGTGATATGATTTAGGTGGAGAAATATTTTTCAGACACACCACTTCACAGATTTGTTGTCAAAATTTGGTGTTAATATTCTCAGAAAAAATTGTTGATGAATAATTTTCACATTCACAATTACTTGCACCAGTGTTATCAACATGAAAGTTTGTTTTGAGATGCAAGTTACTATGTCCCAGGCTTGATGTGATGGCATATTCCATTATCATACTAACATCCCATGCGCTATGACCTCTATGTTGTGTTTGTTATATGATATGAAATTACAAGCTATTGTCAACTCTTTGTTATGGTTTTTATTTGTGATGAAATTAAAAGCTATAACTATAGTGGAAAATCCTTGTGGTGGTTTATTTAGCCTAAACATCAATTTTTCTAGTTATCATGAGCTAACAGAGTGTTGAATTCCCCACTTGTATGTCATTTGAGCTTCAAAGATAAGGCTTTGGGACAAGAAAAACTGTTTCTGGGCTCTCTTAAAATACCATAGTTTGAAGAACGGTTGATATAGGTATTAGTTGAGAAGCAACTAGAAGTCTATATGCCTTGAATATAAATGAATTCCATCTAATAATATCGAGAGAACGAAGTAAATTAGTGCCAAGAATTGGATTCCTAGATAAATTATATACCAATTGTTTCTCTATTGCAAAGGCCTTCGATTTTTCCACATGCATTGAGAAATAAAAAGACAAGGAGAAGAGTTTTCAAAATTATCCACGGTTTCTCCTTTGATGTCCTACTATTAGATTCTTAGGTCTATTGTTTCTCCATTGTTTCTTCCAATTGTTGCTCCATTGTAAACTTTTTAGATTTTTCCACATGGAGTGAAAAATAAAATGAACAACGAAGAAGAGATTTCAAATTTATCCATAGTTTCTCATCTCAAGTCCTACCTTTCACTCTTTTGGTTACCCTACAACTCATATGGATAATGAATTCTTCTTCGAAATCTCTCTCTCTCTCTCTCTCTCTCTCTCTCTCTCTCTCTCTCTCTCTCTCTCTCTCTCTCTCTCTCTCTCTCTCTCTCTCTCTCTCTCTCTCTCCCCGAGGCTAAAGTTTTGGTTTCTTTTTGTCAATACAAATAAATAATTGGCAGAGGACTAAAGCCCATGTTTGCTATCAAGTCATTAATACTATCAGTTTCTCCTTTTTATGTTAAATAGAACTAAAAATGTTGTAAACTTACCATGGAATGATGAAAACGTTTGCTAGAATCTAGAATACAAGTGCCTATAACATTGTGGAAGTTGATGCTATAGTTCAAGATATCAATGCGGTGAATCCAATTCTCTATTTGTGGTCTATTTTGCCCCAAAACATTTTGAGGGGTTATATGTAGGCTTCATTTTTTAATTTACATCCGGTTCATAAGTACAGAGCTTAGCAATTAAGAAAACAATCAAGACATCCACCATGCATTGTAGAAGCGATCGCCTTTTTTTTCAAGAATTTGAATCTTGGATCTAATCCTATGTATCATTTATGCTAGAAATTGTTTATGAAAAAAATCCTCTCTCTTGAATCAAACACTAATAACTGTAATTAAAATATGGAAATTAAAACAATTTAACATCCACCCCTATGTCATGAACAATTCTCCACAACCACATTCACCTTTGGAATTTGGATTCATAAAAATAAACTCCGACTTCAATCTATTTCTTGAAACAAGTGCTCATGATACATCAAGTTGAGAAGCAATCTATGGAAAGTTGGTATAGGTAATAGTTACTTAAGGCCAAGAAGCGATCGAAAAGGTATGTTAATTTGTGAAGCGATGCTTCTATGTTATTTTAATAGTTGTGAAATAACATGTATATTAGACTTCTATTCTCAACTGGTAACAATTGTGATAGGTTTCAGAGCCTTATTTTATACATGGGCACTATTTCAGCAGGTGTATTTAGATTCACTCTAAACTTGCGTATTTCATTTATGGTTATCCCAATTGCTGGGAGAGACTCAACGAGAAACCATTTTTTTACATTGAGTACCATCATATGTGTAATAAAATAATAAACTTAAATCCTTTAGTTTCTTGAAAACTAATAAAAGAGGAGCTCATGTAATAATGTTTCCTACCTTTGTAGGTTTTATGTATGGATAAAACATCTTTGTCACATATTGCATGTCTATTAGCATCTAAGAGGCTCATGTGACATTTAAAAGTTATATACCTGATCCAAGCCACTTCACACATTTAAACAGGCCTATTCTTAAGGATTATAGACTTCGGCATTTTTTAGATTGTCTAGGTAGCAATCAAGAGCTTGTATGAGTATGTCCTAGGTTGTCTCCATGTAGCACACAAAGTTTATCAAGAGCACTACTAGGTTCAAGAAAGGGTGTCCACTATCTCCCACTTTCATTGGGATTTACATCAATGAGCTAGAGTTTTTCCTTAATGGGCATACATATGACAACAATGGGTGCAAGTTTTCATTCCTATTCTTTTTTTCATTGATGATGTGATCCTTTTGACTTCTTTGGTCAAGGGTGTGCATAGAAAGACAACTGCATTAGCACATTTTCTATGAAATTCATTGTTGATGGTCAACTTGGGTAAAACCAAGTAGTTACGATCTTCAACAGGTAGGAAGGGTCTTCTAAGATTATCATTTCTTTCTTAGGGTGAAGGAGATTGAGATCACCAACTCATATTACATACTTCGTTGTTCATTTCTTAGGCTCTCATTTTAGTTTAAGGCATGTTCAATCTTGGATCAATAAGGGCTACATTTATTTTTTCCTACTTAAGAGATAGTCTATATGACGTCATTTCTAAGAGATGTCTACCAAGATGGTAAGAGTCTTAATTTACTTTCAAAATTAATTAATTAGAAAAACAAAAAACTAAAATCTCTATTGAAATTGCAATTTGATTTTTACTAGGAATGAAACAAATCACGTTAAACAAAGTATCAACACATGCAAATATATATAAATCAATTTACATCACAGTTTATTGTCGAATTTCCTTGAAATTATGCTTGTTGCTTAAATGAGCAATTTGAAACTACTTTTATTTTCACCAAGACACAAAATCTCTCAACAATAGAAGCAATGTAATGAAACAAGTTAAAGACATAATTACACAAGAGATAGTAATTTTCAAGGGAAACCAACTAGGAAAAACCTCTCCTTATTGTGGTATTTTATTGATAGAGTATACAAATCAAATACAAGGCAGATTGTCTATTGAGAACAATGTTTTCCTCCTTCTCACCTAGCCTAAACTTTCCATGAACGTTACTTGATCACAACTCCTATTATTTGCCCATAAACAAGTTTGAAATCCTTGCGCACTTGCCTCTCTTCTTAGCTCCTGAACTCATGCGCACATGGCCTCCTATTTTGCAGCACAAATCTCTTAATATGTGCAACTTGACACTTAATAATATTCACACCACAAGAAAGAATCTCACACAATTTTTGTGCACTTTCTCACAAACCTATGAGCTATTATCTTTTCTCACAATGTTGTGCACAAAACGATTGTTGAATTTTTTGCCTTTGTCCTCCTTTTATGCTATTCGACCATGCTATAACTAGTAAGGTTATTTTTAGAACTCGGCCTTGTTATTTGTTAACTACGTCAAACAGACTCTTTTAGCTTGTCCTTGCCACTAATAGACATTGACTATCTCACTTATTTTTTTCCAAATATAAACTCGCACTTGGAGAGCCACATAATTGAGCCTCCAACTAGAACATGAACAAGCTAACTCGTCCTTTTCCATGAACTCATAGTTAACAAAATAAAATGTTGAAGTCTTTCTTGACTAAGGCACAAGTTAGGAATACCTTCACTCGCTATTATCTTCAACATCTTTTATTGTTGAAAATCGAAAATGCATGAAAATATTTAAACTACACCCTTCACTTACTACTTCCCACTCTAAAAAATTGAATGAACTTCACTCACTACTCCCCATTTTGATAAATTAAATGAAATAAACCCTATACGCTTTCCTTCTCCTTTCTATGCTAAAGTTACAATGAATTTTGGCACATGCATGAAATTGCGTCAACTGAAATATACCTAAAGCCTATATGTATTCCCGATCTTGTGATTAATAGCTTCAACCTACATGAAAGATTTTTTTAAATGCGAAATGTGAAATGTGGAGTTATATCGCATTCTGTGAAATGTCTAGATTTTCTATTGAGACTTCCCCTTCCATCTATTGATATTCACAATAGCAATATTACCTCCTCAGTCTTTAATATGGTCCTAACATCACGAAACAGTGACAATCCCTTAATGCAATCTTATGCTAATTTACTTGTTATGCTTTTGAGACATGAAAATACAACCATCTCAAATGATCCATTAAAGATGATTATCAAATATCCACTCTTTTTCAATTTAGAGAGTATATAAACTATCATTTCACTATCACTTTTGAAAGCAATTGTTAGGCGACAACTTCTAGTTCTAGATTTGTATGATTTAGTGACTAGAGTGGCGTGCTTGATGCTAACTAGTGAAGCTTGTCTAATTCATCAGCAATTTTGTCAATTTATTTTATAGTTTATTCTTGAATACCCTCTTGGTGCCAAGCAACTACAACAAACCTTGGATTTCTTAGTGATTCACCATTTCTTAGTGATTCAACATTTTGTACTAGTTATTTGCCACTTCTTAGTGATTCAACATTTTGTACTAGTTATTTTCCACTTCTTAGTGATTTTACATTTTGTGCTAGTGATTCACCATGATTTTACAAGATAATATAATCTGGTAAGAGATTCGCCAAAAAAATTATATATAGATATTATATGATTAATAAATTTTCCTTTCATATTTCCTATGTATCATGGGGATACACCCATTTATTATACATATAAATTTAGGAAGGTTTTCAAAATTTTCCCTGGTATTAGAGAAGGTCAAAATTTGTTAGTGTAAAAACAAGTGTTTTTACAAGCAATTAAAAAAATATGTTTTCAGGGTAGAAATTTGAAGTGTATTTACTAGCAATTAGAATTTTTTTTTTCACTCAGAAATGGCAACATCAAGCACAAGATTGACTAATCCTCAGATACCTTAGATTAATGGAAAAAATTATGATTATTGGGCTATTACAATGAAGGCCATGTTTTCTTCTTAAGACATTTGGGATTTGGTGGAGAATGGCTTTCAAGAACTAGAAGATGCAGTAGCATACAATGCCTTGTCTCAAGCAGAACGAGATTTGTTGAGGGACAACAGGAAGAATGATACAAAATCCCTCTTCTACATTTTTGAAGCAGTTCATGAAAGTATTTTCCCAAGGGTTGCAGCAACAACAAAGTCCAATCAAGCATGGGACACCCTTGAGACAACCTACCAAGGCATGGAAAAATTCAAGACAACATAACTGCAAATGTTGAGAAGAGATTTTGAAACACTTTGTATGAAAGAGTCTCAAAATGTAGACTCGTTTGTTACACATGTAATTGGATTGGTTACTCAAATCAGGTCTAATGTTGAGACACTTGAGGAAAGGAGAATAGTTGAGAAAGTTTTGAGAAGTTTTCCAGCAAGGTTTGATACCATTGTTGTGGCCACAGAAGAGATAAAGGATCTCTCGCATTTCTCAGTGGATGAGATTCATGCATCACTAATTTCTCATGAACATAGACTGAATAGAGAAACAAGCCCCTCATTGGAGCATGCCTTCAACACACAAGTTTCATTTGGTCAAGGTCGAGGCAGAGGAAGATCATATTCTAGAGGAAGAGGAAGAATCCCACACAGAGGTGGAAGAAGCATCCCTTCAAGCTCAAGTGGAAGGGGCATCAATCAAAATCCAAGTCAAGGCCCAAGCCAAAATCAAGCACAAGGTCAAAGGTATGATAAATCTCAAGTCCAATTTCATTACGGTAAGAAGTATGGTCATTATGCAAATGAATGTAGAAATAAGCAATATGATATTAGTAACAAACCAAGTGTAAATTTCACAAAGGAAAACCAGAACCATGATAGCATGCTTTTAGCTTGTAATGTAGCACAAGAAAATCAAAGTGATATATAGTATCGTGATTCAGGGTGTAGCAACCACATGTGAGGGAACATAGAAATGTTTTCCAATCTAGATGAAAGTGTGAAATCTGAAGTAACATTAGGCACTGATAACAAAGTCTCTGTCATGGGCAAAGGAAGAGTTGATATCCTAACAAAGAAGCGAGAGAAGAATTACATCTCAGATGTTTACTTTGTCCATATTTTGAAGCATAACCTCATAAGCATTGGACAGCTCATGCAAAAGGTCTACAATGTAATTTTCAAAAATGATGTGTTCACAATTTTGGATAAGACTCCAAGTAGACATCTGATTGCAAAGGTTTAGATGACAAACACTAGAATGTTTCCCCTAAAAATAGGATCAGATTTGGAGAAAGAAGGTGCACAAGCACAACTGTCAATGAACTCACAAGAGGATGAAAGAAAAGTTGCAGTTGTTACACAAGTGAACTACCAAGCAGAGGTCAAAGATGTAAATTGGTTATGGCATTTGAGATTTGGACATCTCAACTTTGGAGGTTTAAATTTGTTGCATAAGAAAGGCATGGTGAGGGGATTTCCACTCATAGAAAATCTAGACAGCCTATGTGAACGATGTATCTTGGGCAAACAACATAGAGAGACATTTCCACTAGGAATGTGAGTAAGGGTAAAGACACCTTTTGAGATTGTCCACTCAGATTTATGTGGAACAATGCAGACACCATCAATTTGTGGCAACCACTATTTATTGACCTTCATAGATGTCTACACAAGGAAGACATGGGTCTGTCTCCTAAAACAGAAAAGTGAAGCGTCTGAGCATTTTCACCATGACAAGGCTCTTTTTGAGAGGCAAAGTGGAAACTACATAAAAGTCCTTAAGAATGAGAAAGGTGGTGAATACATCTCAAATGATTTCTTTTGATTTTGCAGGGAACATGAAATTCACAAGCAATTTACAACAAGGTATACACCTCAGCAAAATGGTGCAGTGGAAAGGAAGAGTAGGACCATTATGGAAATGGCAAGGAGTATGTTGAAGGCAAAGCATTTTCCAAATGATTATTGGGCTAAAGTTGTCGTTTGTGCAGCATATATCTTGAATATATGTCCAACCAAAAGCATCCAGAACATAGTTCCTGAAGAGGCATGGAGTGGAAGAAAGCATAGTGTCACTCACATGAGAGTCTTTGGATGTGTGGCATATGCACATGTCCTAGATGAGTTGAGGAAGAAGTTGGACAGAAAGGGGCAAAAATACATATTTTTTGGATATAGTGATGAATCCAAAGAATACAAGCTCTACAATCCATCAACCAAGAAGGTCATAATCAGTAGAGATGTGCAATTCATAAAACAGGAAGCATGGGATGGAAGTTTAGAGAATAAATTCAATGCCAAAGCATGTATACCACATGAGGACAAAGAGGAATTAACAACAACAATTAATTCCTCAACACTAACTCCCTCTACTCCTATTCAAGCACAACAAAGTAGGCAACAAACAACACCACTAACAAATAATAGGATAATGTCGCGCAGTCAAGCAATTGCTTCTCCAAGCATGCCACAAAGTGAAACACCAAGTCACATGTCAAGCCCATCTTCAGCGTGCACAAGAAGACCAAAATTCAAAAATGTAAATGAGATTTATGAGCAAGAAGAATTTGATAGTAGTGTTGGTCTGAATTCCTGATTTGCTTTGTTTTGTCATGTAGATGACCCAATCCACTTTCGAGAAGCAGTGAAAGAAGAAAAATGGTTTTCAGCAATGGAGGAAGAAATAGAAGCAATAGAAAAGAATGACATATGGGAGTTAGTGAACCTTCTGCAAGTAAGAAAGTTCATTGTAGTGAAGTGGGTCTATAAGACCAAGAGCAATGTTGACGGCAAGATTGAAAGCATAAAGCAAGGCTAGTTGTCAAAGGATACAAGTAGCAACATGGAAGAGTTTATGAGAAGACATTTGCATGAGTCACGAGGACGGAGACAGTGCATACATAGCTGGCGATTGTCGTGCAACATAAATGGAAAGTGTATTAAATGGATATAAAATCAACATTCTTGAATGGAGTATTGAAAGAGGAAGTGTATATTGCGCAACCACCTGGTTATGAGGTATAAGGCCAAGAAGACAAAGTGTATCGGTTGAGGAAAGCTCTTTATGGGTTGAAGCAAGCACTGCGTGCATGGTATAGCAAGATAGATGCTTACTTGTTGGACAATGGTTTTGACAATTGTGATGGTGAGCCTACTCTCTACATCAACGAGAGCTATGGTAAGCTTCTTATTGTTGTCTTATATGTAGATGATTTGATTTTTACAGGCAGCGATGATTTCCTCATCACTGATTTCAAAGAAGTCATGAAAAGTGAATTTGAAATGACTGAGTTAGGGTTGTTAAGGTATTTTCTCGGCATAGAAGTGAAGCAAATAGAAGATGGAATTTTTATTTCTCAAGCAAAGTATGTAGTAGACATTTTGGACAGGTTTGATATGTAGAACAACAAGCCCGCACCAACTCCAACTGTCATGGGGTTGAAGTTAGGAAAAGAAGATTGCAGCAGCAATGTCAATCCAACATTATACAAAAGCATTATAGGCAGCTTCATGTATTTGAATGCCACTAGGGTGGATATAATGTATGCAATAAGTTTGGTGTCGAGGGTCATGGAGAAACCAAAGGAAACACATTGGCAAGCAGCAAAAATGATTCTAAGGTATGTCAATGGGAAAAAATAGTTTGGTATTTTGTATGTCACAACAAATGATTTCAGGCTAGTTGGTTACATTGATGGTGATTGGGAAGGAAGTGTTGATGACAAAAATAAGGATACGTTTTTCGTTTGGGTTCTGGAGCCATTTCATGGGCCTCCAAGAAGCAACCGATAGTTTCATTGTCAATAGAAGAAGCTGAACATGTCACCGCAACAACAACACCGTGTCAAGCAGTTTGGATGAGAAGGATGTTGAGGGATCTTTGCCACGACCAAGAGGGAACGACAACTATTTTCTGCGACAACACTTCTGCAATTGCATTGTCAAAGAATTTCGTCTTTCACAAGAGGACCAACCATATTGATGCTAAATATCATTTTATTAGAGAGTTGATTAACATTGATGAAATTGTGTTGCAACACTGCATGTCACAGGAACAATTTGCTGACATTTTAACAAAGCCATTGACACGTCAAAGTTTTCTTTATCTCAGAGATTGTTTGGGAATTTTCAATGACGACAGTTGTGATTAAGGGGGAGTGTTGGAAATATTAATCCCAACCACTACGCTCAACACTCTGACAGCGACCTTACTTGTTAGAAGTATTATTGTAGGTTGCGATTTTGTTTGCAGGCGGAAGGAGTAAAGTTTGAGGAGGAGTATATCGCTGACCATTCTGCAACAAAGACATTTAATGAATTTTGGTAAATATGTATTCCCCAGACTCCACAACACCTACAAGTTCAGAAAACCATTTGTTATGTAAAATCGCTCATGTTGTGTACTAATGTTTTATGTTTTGTGTAAATATGAATGTAAGCCATTTGTAAAGTTGAGTGAGAGAGAGGGTGAAAGTGAAAGGTAAAGAGAAAATCGTGGGGCAAATTTTGGTGCACACGTGAGAACAATAATGTGTTTTACTCTGCGTTACTCCATCCTTGGTGGCACGTGAGAACAACAATGTGTTTTACTATGTGTTACTCTGCATCCTTGGTGAAACATAAATCACAGTATGTGTGTTACTCAACATCCTTGGTGAAGAGTAAATCGAAGTAAGATCTTTCTTGTTTTACATGGAGCAGGAGCCTCCAATTTAACACACGAATGTATTTTCCTATGTCTGAAATATAATCAAAAGTATGTTTTGTGTTTTAATTAAGTCTCTATGTAGTTGCTATTTCCTTGCCTCAACTCAAAACTTACCTTGCCGATTTCTGAGCAAGACTCCTCTCCTCTAGCCATGCACATTTTTTCCTCACAACAACTTTCCTTCCTGGTATAGTTATAATGATACTTAATGCACATTTTTAATGACATAAACCTTTGAAAATATATTTTATCACTTTTCATAAAAGTAATAAAATATCTTATATTCCTTCAAACCTAGGATATGGTTATTCGTAGATCTTCCTCTTGTGTTTTTATTAATTTTATAGCAATGATAAAAAATTTAAGCAAATTTATAGACCAATTCTTTTTGTGCTTAAATAATTATATTAATTTTATTTCCCATTTAGTATATTATTTTTAATATTTTATATTCATAGTATAGATTTATTAATTTAGGATGTAGGGATCAATTTCTTTTCCCCCGGTATCCGCTAGCAACGGCTCACTGTGTGCTCCCGGGTATCGAACGGTAGCACTACAGCAGATATTGTAGTAAAATCATCCATCCAACATCAACATAATCGTGAAAAGCTAATTTGTGTAACCAAGCTCTATAGCAGATGTTCTTCTCCGGTTTGGTCTGCTGGTCTAATGTCCGTCCTCCTGGTACTTCTTTTCAATGCGGGAGAATAGTTTGAATAACGCTATAATGCCGGTGGTAGAATAGTTTGAATTGGGCGGTAACGCTATAATGCGGGCTCACTGACTGAATGGGGAATGCGGAAATGGGTGAACAGAAAAGCAATAACAAAGCAAGAAAAGCATGGGTGAACGTAATGCGGCAATGGGTGATCGTTATCCCAAAAATTATGCAGAAGTGGTTTACAAGTGGAGAATTGTAATTGTATGTGGTTTATAGATTCACTATTAGGTTTATATATATATATATATATATATATATATATATATATATATATATATATATATATAAACCCCATAGTAATTATGAAAATTGTATACCATCTCTTTCATCTTAAGCAGCATGCTAATTCTTGGAAGCATGAAGTAGGAGGCCTCTCAACTCATTGGTTTATTAAATAAAGTGTCACTATCCATCTTTACTGACACGGTGTTGAGGGGGCTTATTCGTTTGTCCGGTTCACTTCACTCCACTGGCACTCATGATGGGGGCAACGGTCTAGAATGCCTCCTGCATTTCGGCCCATAATCCACAGACAGATGTTATTCATAATCCTTCGTGCATTTCACAATCCACAGTGAGATATTATCCTTCGGTCCATAATCGACAGACTGATATTATCCATAATCCTACTCATACAGAGCCATCCCCGTGACCGCGAGACCTATAAATGGAGGCTGCATTAGAGGTCATATATCATTCCACCCAGCATTTAATTTCCCATTGTAGAGGTTATATATATATCATTCGAGATGAGGTACTCATTTGGCTTTGCATTGGCAGTAATGGTAGTAGCCCTGATGGTGGGCACTGCTGTAGGCAAGCCAAAGACAAAATTCGTATCGTCTGCGTGTAACATGCAGAAGATCGAGAGAGGAAGTCCTTTTTTTAGTACTCTCGGATCCCTGCTCGGAGATCTAGAGGAAAACACTGCCTTCAGCGGTTACGACTACAAAGCGTCGCGAGCAGGCTCACCGGGATTTGCAATCAGGAAATCTCTCAGTCTGATTGCACCGCCTGCCTTAAAAACCTTGGCGGCCGCATCAGAAACATTTGCGACAACGCCATCGGTGCTCGAGTTCAGCTAACTGACTGTTTCATCCAATACGAGCAGTACAGCTTTTAGTTAAGTCAACGTCTACTCAACTGCACAATACGCATCTAGTATGTTTACGTTTGTGTCAATAAAGTGTCTCACATGATTCTCTGAGCAAGAGAATCTGATGCTGTGCTATTCTCACTAGTCACTATCTAAATCCTTGATGTAATATAATAAAACGGCAAGAGCTAACGAACCTGCCAGTGGTCATTAAATGCCCTTTCAGCTGCAAGCTTGTTAGTCATATAACACACACACGTGGTGATGTTATATGGCTAACGAGCTTGCAGCTAAACGGGCATTTAATGCCCTATGGCAGGCTCGTTAGCTCTTGCCTAATAAAACTATGGTGCAGTTATGTGATTAGTATCATTGTTATGAAGAAAATTTGAGAATATATTTGTTTTTTTTTTTTTTTCTCGATAAAAGCTAATTCTATTAAAAAAGTGAAAAATATGTACAGAGAGGTTACATTTCGAGAGGAGGCCTCAGCCAATCCTCAGCTATAAAATCATGGATTTTGCAATATATCCCTTCAGTCAGAATTACATAGAGGTCCTGCAGACAAGATGTAGCATACTTATGGATTTCTAGACCTACATTAACAACCAGTAGCAAAAAATCTCCGATGTTGCCAAAATCAAATGACATAGTATACCAGTCATTAACTTTTAACTTCCTACCCAGGGCCTTAAGAGCAAAAAAACAAAAGATAAGAGCAGGATGGCCACCCGGCCAGAAATTACTGTGCTGAACCGGCATGATTCGGGGACGGTGGCGCTTCCTCCCTTTCCGGACTGGGTGAAGCTACCCAGGTGACGAAGCCTTCTTCATCCAGCACTGGCTCGCCGTTGGGATGAGTGACCAGGTGCAGGACTCCAGAGTGTCTGTAAGAGGGACCACAAGGTGGAGCATTAACCTGAGCTGGGGTTGAAATCGGAATCTGATCCTGAACCAGGGCGCTTTCCTGAACTGGATTCAGAGGCCGAGGTTGTTCAGGAGCCGGAGGATCTTCTTGCTGACGGTCCGCACGATAAACACGCCCGGACAAATCCCCAAGCAGTATACCTTCATCTTGAGAAGGTTCATTATCAGAGGGAACAGAGCTGGAGGGGCTACCTTCCTCTTCTGCAACAGAAACAGTGAAATTGATAGTAATAATAGGCCTGTTGACCTCACTCTGAAAAGAAAAACTGGAAGTCTGAAACGAGCTATTCGGACGAGCCCTCTCAGAATCTAACGACAGAGAAGATGGCAGAATTGAAGAAATAGGATTGACAATCGGGGGTACAGGATGAGCTCGACCTCCCCTATTACCATAATTGCTACCCCGCCGAGGAATTCCACGTCTACGCATTTTGAAAGCGGGCGCAGAGAACTGATGAAGGCGAATGGAATGCCAATGATCCAGAACAGAGGGAACTCTGTAAACCTCCCAAAATCTCCCGCTCGAAACACACATAACAGTGCTCCAAGACAGGAACGGCTTGGTTTTAAAGATCACTGAATCATTAATGCCATGACCCAGTTGCAGTACCCAGAACCCAAGCGCCGTCATGGTTGCCATGCTTGGGATTAACTCTAACCAGTTTCGAGACAGCTCCAAAGTAAATGCTACCACCTTGAGCCTATAAATCCCATCTACCTCCTGTACTAAACAGTACGCCCTGAAGCCAGCAATGAAGCCAGCTGTCAGATCAGTGTGGCTTGACATTGTTACCTGGAGGGAGCACCCGCATCCGGGTGTATATTTGTTAGTATTATGATAATTTTATATTTTAAAAATATAGATTATAATAATTTTTAGAAGGAAAGTCAATAAATATTGATTTTAGGACAGTGCGAAGGGAAGGGAAACGCTCTGGGCAGCCGTAGCGATTAGGGTTTCTGCGAAAGCATCAACGGCGCAGACAGTACAGCTCTGGCCCTGCTCACAAACCAGACCACATCCACTGGCGCGTAGCAGAACGGCAGAGCATTAGAGCGGCTCTATGGAAAACACTCGGGGGGGGGGGGCGTCAGAGCCCTCCCCAATGCAGCATGATCCGGAGCAGGCGTTCCTATTTGGATCGGTTGACAGGGAGATCTTGAACAATGGGAACAGGCAGCAGCAAGGAAACCAGAAGACAGGAGGACGAAAGGACCCAGCCAGCGGCACTCAAGACAGAGGGAAAAATCAGGAGGAAACACCGAAAGTATCCTCAACAACATGCAAGCCAATAGCCACAGAAAGGCCACGAATAGAGCTGCCTGGAGACAAGATAGATGCTCGAATCGAGTTCATGAGGGATCACGCCATTATTGGGAAGTTTATAGGGTTCTGGCCCACGGAAAGAGCCTTATACGGATGGATCGCAGCGAAATGGAAGCCAAAAGGAGACGTCACCTTGCAGCTAGGGCCAAAGGGCTTCTTCACAGTTATTTTCTATTGTATTGAGGACAAACTCAGGGTACTGGGAACAGGGCCACACTTCTTCAACGCTGCGGGCTTGTATATGAGAGATTGGATACCGAGATTCAATCCGGATAAGGAAGATCTCACATGGGCGCCAGTGTGGATCAGAATGTATGGTCTTCCAGATGAATACTGGGACGAGGACGTACTCAAGAAAATAGGAAATGGGCTAGGGGAGTACATCAGGACTGCAGAAGAGACCAAGTTGCGCAGATTCATTTCCTACGCTCGCATCTGCGTCTTCATGCGACTGAATGAAGCATTACCAGAATCGGTAAGTCTCTCCCACCGTGACGAAGAGTGGACTCAACCCTTGGACTATGAGCATGTACCCTTCCGGTGCAGAAGATGCCATGCTCTTGGGCATCTTTTCCGTGACTGTCCCCTGAACACCAAAGCCACCTCACCTGATCCTTTAGTTTCTGCTTCCCAAGATGGCTTCACCAAAGCCCCAAGCCGTAGACGTGCACACAAGAAACCTTCCAATGGGCTCAAGACCCAGCAAAACAACACTTTTGGCCAAGCTTCTAAGAACAGTTTCGAAATCCTGGCTCAATCCTCTGATGATCTTCCCCCTATCTCTGAGTCTAACCCTTCCCATCCCTCATCCTCCGCCCCCCCCTCCCCCAGCTTCCTCCCCCAAACGCCACACCCCCATAATCTTCCATGATATCCCCTCAGGAGATAGGAAAGAACCGACAGAGAAAGAAAAGGATATGGAAATTGATGGAAAGCTAGACCCTCCCTCTAGCTCAGGGATAAATGGGGCAGAAGGCAATCAGGTGCAACAGATGGAAGAAGAACCAGAAAGCATAGACCTGCATGGCCTAGACATTCTGGAACTGGAACTAGCATGCAAAACGAAAGCATATGATAGCATATCTGAAACCCAACTCAACAAGCTGGAGGTGGTTATCTCGAGAGCTTACCAGCAGCAGCAACTAGGGATTCAACCAGGAAGCCAGTGGGATGGAAGCCACCCCCCAAAAGAAACCAAAAAGAGAGGACGAAGAACAGATCTACAGAGAACGATCGAGATTGGGAAACTCCTGGTAGACTCAGGCAGGTATGCGAAATTGACAAAGTACTATAAACCCTCTGCCAATAGTTGAACCATGAAGCTGGTATCATGGAACTTAAGAGGGCTCAACAGCCCAGGGAAACTTAGAATGTTAAAAAACATGATTAAAATGGAAAAGCCGCAAATATGCTTACTCCAGGAAACCAAATGTAATGGATCTACATTAGGTAGCATTCTCACAAAAGCTTGGCCAGGTTGTCGTTCAGTAGCAGTCGATGCATCTGGAGCGTCAGGGGGGTTGGCCATTGCATGGAACACTCAAGCGTTGAATCTCACAGATTTCCACGCTTCTCATCACCTAATCCAGGAAGCCTTCCACATTTTGGGTACGGACGTCCATGGAAATCTCTCAAATGTTTATTTCCCGCAGGACACAGGGAGCAAAATAGCGCTTCTAGACACCATAGAGGCATTGAACAATAACAGGAGGCACCCACTCTGGATCATCGGAGGGGATTTTAACATGATCACCAAGCTAGAGGAGAAGATTGGGGGGAGATATAGAATGGAACAAGAAGACAACCATTTCAAGGACTTCATTCAAAACGCCTCCCTCATAGACTTGCCTTTTTGCAACGGAACCTTCACATGGAGCAATCGCAGAGCGGGAAAACACCAAATCGCATCCAAACTAGACCACTTCCTCATCTCAGATAATGCGATCCACCTTGGAGGTGACATCACAGCTGCAATTCTTCCGCATACCGGCTCGGACCATTGGCCGATAGTCCTCCAATGGCAACGACCTGGCGATCAGACTCGAAGACCCTTCCGCTTCGAAGGATTCTGGCTCACGCACCCTGAGTTCAAAGACTTTGTCAAAACCACATGGACATCTTTTATTCCCCCAGACGGGTCAAAGATGTATCAATTCCAACAGAAGCTCCGGTTCCTTAAAAACCACCTAAAACGCTGGAACAGAGAAACCTTTGGAGATATTTTCAAAGCGAAGCAAGATCTCAATCGGGAACTGATGGATCTCCAACAAAGAATATCCACAGAGGGACACACTGAAGGGACCTTGGAACAGGAACGACGCATCCACAGACAGATCGAGGAAAGGCAGAAGCAGGAGGAAGTCTACTGGAAGCAAAAATCCAGAATAAGATGGTTGAAGGAGGGAGAACGCAACACCAAATTCTTCCACAGAACCACCATTCAAAGAAGAATGCACAATAGCATTCCGTTTATCCAAAAGCAAGGAGGGGTGAAAGTAGAAACGCATGAGGAAATCGAGGAAGAATTTCGCAATCACTTCAACCAGATCCTTCAAGAGCCGGTGGGAGACAGACGTCAGGCAATTGAAAGAATCACCAACAATGTGCCAAGGATCATTACGGAGGAACACAATGAGCTTCTCCTCCGACCGATTCAGCCTCAAGAGGTGGATGAGGCAATGTCCCAGCTTAAGGAAGGAAAAGCCCCCGGACCGGATGGATTTACCACCACGTTCTTTCACACCTTCTGGGAGTTGATAAAACAGGAAGTCTGGCAAATCGTTGAAGAATCGAGAGCTCTCCACTGGCTGCTGCCATCTCTCAATACCACCTTCATTTCCCTTATCCCCAAAGAGGAGGACTCAATTACTCCCGACAAATTCAGGCCGATTGCACTTTGTAATGTCATTTACAAAGTCATATCTAAAGTGGTGGCTAACCGGCTGAAGCCACTGCTCCCGTTGCTCATATCTCCGGAACAGTCGGGTTACGTGGAAGGAAGACAGATCATGGATGGTATTCTCCTCACGCATGAGATTATACACTCCCTCAAACAATCAAAACAGGCAGGTATGCTTCTTAAGCTAGATCTTTCTAAGGCTTTTGATAAACTCAGCTGGACTTTCATTCAGCAAATGCTTAAGGCTTTTGGTTTTAGCACTATGTGGATTCGCTGGATCATGAACTTAATTAATTCCACTCAATTCTCCATCCTGGTGAATGGAATCCCTTCCCGACCCTTCAAGCCATCAAGAGGAATTAGGCAAGGGGATCCCCTATCCCCCTTCCTCTTTGTTCTAATGGCAGAAGGGCTTGGCCGTCACATTAAGCAAGCTCTCCAATCCGGCCTCCTCAAAGGTCTTTCTGTTCACAACACCCCTGCCACTTCTCATCAGCAGTTTGTTGATGATACCATGCTGTTTGGATATCCCTCAGTCCAGGAAGCCGCATGCCTCAAATCCCTGCTCAATGACTTTGCTGAAGCGTCTGGCACTGATGTTAACTGTACCAAATCGCAGATATTTTTCTTTCACACGCCTCCTCCTGTTAAATCGGCTGTTAACCGAATCCTTGGCTTTCCCACGGCCTCCCTTCCCTCTAAATACCTAGGAGCCCCCCTCACTGCCTCTGCTATAAAGCACTCCTCTTGGCGTACACTCATTGAGAAGCTTGAGTCTCGTCTCAACCTTTGGACGCACAGATCTCTCAACCTGGCCAGCCGGGTTGTGCTCATTAAGTCAGTTCTTCAGGCAATACCCCTGTACCTTTTCTCAATCCTTGCTGCACCCAAATGGGTCTTAAAACGTATCAGGAATATTCAGCGCAGCTTTCTATGGGGCGGTTCGGCAACTAACCGCAAATGGGCGTTAGTCAAATGGCCCACAGTTTGTCAACCAAAAGATAGAGGAGGTATTGGTCTGAGAGATCCGGAACATAGTAATTCAATCATGAGTGCCAAAATATGGTGGCAATGGATTACTAATCCAGAAAAACCCTGGGCAAAAATTTGGACAGCTAAATATGCTAATAATCGACCTCAGGAGGAGCTCATCCGGTTCACACCCACGGAAAAAGGATCGCTAATTTGGAACGCGGCCAAACAGCACTTCCAGCTAATACAGCAGCACAGTTTTTGGGAGGTCAGGGATGGCAAAACGGCTAGATTTTGGACAGATGCATGGAATCAGCTGCCAAAGCTTACCCACATTCTTCATTCTCCTTTGGATCTTGTAAGGCTGGAGCAGCAGCAAGAAAAGATCCATCACTTCTGGATGCAGGAAACGGAGCACGGATTCAGGAAATGGAAACAGGGTAATCAGTTAATCAACTTCACAAACCTACAGGACATAGGGGAATTGGAGAAGGAGCTTGGAAAAAGAAGAATCAGACACGACGAAGGCAATGACATCCTAAGATGGGGATACCGACCAAAAGGTGACTTTTCCACTTCAGAAGCCTACAAGATAGTCTGCAACAGCAATAACCCCTCTGATCCAATCTGGAGCAAAATATGGGGTCTTGGTTCCTGGCCCAAAATCTCTTACTTCCTATGGCTGGTTAGTCACAAACGAATCCTCACTTGGGACAAACTAAGAAGAAGAAATTTTCATGGTCCATCGATGTGTCCCAATTGCAATCAAAATGAGGAAACGCTCCAACACCTCTTGGACTCCTGCCCCCTAGCCAATCTGCTATGGGAAAAGGCTAGCTTCAGATGTCAAAAAAGATGCAGAACAAAGAACGATATAACCGACTCCCTAAGACATTGGCAGCAGAATCCCTACAAGAGCGAGCTTCTCAACTGCTTGTGGAACCTGCTCCCTGGACTCATCTTATGGGGGATATGGAAGGAAAGGAATAAACGTATATTCAAAAATCAAAGCTCAAGGATTGAAGACATATGGACCAGACTATGTGGGAACCTCAATGAGACGCTACTGCTCCACTCTTGGACCCCGAAAGATCTTCCATCCCTTGCTGTCGAAAAAGGCATTCTAAGCAACTGGCAATTGCTCCTTCCTCAGATCCAACACAAGAATAGCACCACCACAAGCAGCAGTACAATCAGAGGCTCTTGGATCGCCCCTCCTAAACACTCTTATAAGCTCAACTTTGACGGGGCTTCCAAAGGTAACCCTGGAATGGCAGGTTTTGGAGGAATCCTTAGGAATCACGAAGGCAATCCCCTGCAGATATACTTCGGATCCTTGGGTTGGGACACCAACAACTCGGCGGAGATTGAAGGACTATGGCAAGGACTCCTTCTCGCCTGGAACCTCAATCTTCAACCCTTGATCGTGGAAGGAGACTCCCAGATACTGATAAACATGGCTAAGAGACTGCAGAATGGTTCACAAGCGAAAAAAATCACAAACAGCTGGAGACTTGCAGCCAGACTAGAAGCCATTGAACAAGCTCTCCGCAGCAACAGGGCCATCACCTTCAGCCACACAAAAAGAGAAGGAAACAAGGTCGCTGACCTCTTAGCTAACATAGGAGCAGATAAGGATCATAATCTCCTCACAGGAACATCGGCCATTATAACAGACAATGCCCAGGCTCAGGACTTTGATAGGCTGGTCCAAGGTGATGCTGCCTCCCCGGATGCGGGTGACACGATAGCGGAGAAGGCGATGCCACATGGTCACCATGGGCAGCCCTAAGTATAAGTCTCGCATTTACTGCGATCCGCCGCCATGGAGCTCAAGCGTGGGTGTAGGGGCGGTAAGGGATGGCAATTCATTGCTATGTCCGGGTTTCGATCTCGCATTCAGAGTGCAGTTATGGCTTGTGGAATTCGAGGAAGAGCAGAGGAGCATAAGAATGGTGAGGCCTTGGAATGTTATGTGTTGGGTCGAGTTCAGATTTCGGGAGTGGGTTTATGGTCGACGGCTCACAGGGCTGATGCTCACGTCGCCCCTTTGGTAATTGACAGTGGTTTCAGGTCTGAGAGGGTGGTTTCAGGTCTCAATTTCTCTGACTCCTCTTATCCTGCTCTGTTTCGTTCTCCTGCAATCAGTGGAAACATGGTCAGGCCCCGACAGCGCCTCCTTAGCCGTCGAGGCACCAGCAGAGGCGGGTCCTCTCGCCCCTCAGTGGCAATTCCCCCTTCCCGCTGCTGTAGGTGTCTATGCCACCAAGTTGCAGAGGCTAACCCCATCCAGGCGAGCCACTCCCTGGACTCCAGCAATCCAGATCCGGATTCGGCTCCGCTACCTGCGTTTGGAACGGCAGTCTTCTCCTTTAGCAATTCCCAGGGCAATTCTCGCATCAACGCCCATGTCTCGGTCCTGTTTCTTGAAGAACCGAAGGAGGAGGGCGAGGAACAACCTAGCACTAAGCTGCACCAAGCTGGAAGCTCTGGCGACGCTGAAGGTTTGCCAGAGGTTCGCCCAGAACATGCTGACATTCCACCTTCGACTCAAGCAGCTCCTCCGCCAGAGAAGGACAAAGCAGCATGGGACCCTCTCCCGGAAGGTATGTGCTGGATCATCGAGGAGGAACCGGACGAATAGTAGCCCGTTCGTTCCGGTTCTCCCCTTCAAATGCTGCTCAGGTTCTCTTAAGTTTTGCTTCGCGTGCTACAAAGGCCCTCGGTATAATGTGGTTGTTTCTGTTTGGTTTGTGAATTTTCATGTTCAATGTTTGTCAATGCCCATGCAAGGGCTCCTTATGATAGTCGTCTTTTCCTTTTTTGTGCCCCTGCGTGGGATGTCAATTTTCGTTTTTACTGCTCCTCAACGGTTTAATGCCCCTGTGTGGGTGACTGGTCTCAGTGGTGGCGCCCCTGCGTGGGTGGTTGGTCTCAGTGGTGACACCCCTGCGCGGGTGATTAGTCTCAGTGGTGATGCCCCTGCGTGGGTGACTTGTCTATGTGTTAAGGCCCCTGCGTGGGTGAGGTTTTCTCTGATGCTGGGGCACAGGTGTGGGAGGTTTTTTCTGATCACTGTCAGTCCAGAAGGCCATCCTTGGCCTCTGGCGATATGACCGCATGACTGTAACTGTTTTCCTGTTTATGTACATAATAGAATAGCATAGTCTTAACGAGAAAAAAAAAAAAAAATATTGATTTTAGATTAGATCTGACTTTCTCTGTCAATATTTTCTTAGTGTACTTCAAAATTTTTATGACAAAAATAATAATAATAATAATAATTAAATTCTGGCCATGAATCAATCAGCTAAAATTAAATAATATTAATTTAATATGTGATATGTTTGGAAAAATTTAAATTAATATTAATTTATTTTAATTTTAAATTTATAATATGTTTTAGATAAAGAAATTAATTTATTTCATTATATAATAGATTTTAAATTGTAACTTCAAAGTTGATTGTTTAGATTTGTGTCAATTATTTATATTGAACTAAAAATTACATATAAGTTATAGTGTGTTAAGAGGTGTTGGACATTTTGATATGGGTGATAAATTTGATAAGTGCAGTAACCCTAGAAGCATATATATAATAAAGATTTAGTTTAATTTTCCGATATAACAAAATTTGAGTTGAATCAAATTTATTAAAAAAAAAAAATCTCAAATTTCCATAAAATGAAATTTATATCTTAAGGAATTTTATCTCATTCTACACTTAATAAATCCCAAATAAAATAAATCTTTGTTAATATAATTGAAATTATTTAGATAGAAAAAAAAAGATATAATTGATATTTAATATTTTGCTTCAATTATTTTTAGAAATATATACATCTTCACTTTTTTTATATGCTAGTTATAGAGATGGATGCTCAATTTGTTTTCCACTATCAATGATTTTTAATAGCATCGAGATGGATGCTCAATTTTGTTCTTTTTTAAATTTTTTTTAATTAATCATTTTTAATATTATGTGCTAAGCAATTATATATTAAGTAGGCAAATAATTAGATATCTATTTTATAATAAATTATAAAAAATAACCAAATACATAAAAACAAAAATTAAATATCTATTTAAAAAAAAAATTCACTCCCATTTATCGCTCATAAAGTATCACCAATATATGAAATTCATAATAATATAAATTTTATAATTTAAAAAATGATAAAACTAATATAATTATATAATTAAAAGGGTAAAAATTATAATTCTTAACTTTAATTATGATTTAATTTTTTTTTTTTATTTCTATCAATTTCAATAATGTCAAATGTATCATAAAGTGATTTTGATGTGTATGGGTGTTTACTTGATATGGCTGAACTAATTTAATGTTTATCAACTATTTATATAGTTACATTAATTCTTCTTCTTTATTTTGTTGGATAAATGGATCCTTTCTTTCGTAAGAAAAAGTTACATATAGCTTGAATTTGTAAAGGAGAACGAAAATGACGGAGCTTTTTGAAAGTAATGAGCTTCCTACCAAAAAGAAACAATGATAATGATAACAACATGGATCTTGACTTTGATTTCAAGGGGGAAAATGCATGTGACTTTTGCATGACTTTCCCCCAGTTCACTAATTTTTCAGTGTTTTCTTGGATTAGTGCCTTGTTGCTCTTGCAGCCTCAGTTTTAGCTTCTTTACTGTATACCACCTTGAATTCCATCATTTAAGCCCAAGACAGAAGTGTGAAGAAATCGATCCTAACTATTTTCTTTGACCTCCTCATCTAGCATATCCTTCACATATTTCCATGTCATTATTCCACAAGGGAAATCAGCCATGGGTCATCCAGGTCCATATGTTCTAGCAGGTCTTCTACTTTACCTTCTTCCAATGGGGGCCTTATCATTTCCTATGGTAATGAATTTTGCTAGTTCTCTTTAAAAGACTTTTGCATGTCATCTAAGGGGCTATGCGATTTACCTTCTGTTGGTTGCAGGCTTGATTGAATATTGAATTACTCCCAGAACTCGTTTGGAGAGTGTATTTCTGATATAGGGATCTGGTTAGGATTTGATGTACCCTAGGGACTCAAATTTCTCCTTCATTGGGGGGGTTTCCACGAATCAAATGTCTCTTTTTGAGAAGGCGTTTATCCAAACTATTCCTTGGTAATCATTGAAAAATCCTAAATAACATGTTCATATTCATGATAATGTATGCATCTAAAGGGGACTTTTTCGTAATCTAGATATTTCTTCCAAACATTATCATGATGAATGTTATGTGTGCAAGAGAGTAGGAGATATTCATGTATACATAATTCCATGCATATGAAGTGTACCAATACTATGAAAAGTGTTTCAATGGCATTTTCGATTCTTTCTAGGCTCTTCTCCTCCCAATATTGCTTGGGAGGATAAAAGAGATACACCCACATTGGGGAAACAATGAAATCTTCCTTTTGTGGATTACAATGCTCTTTCTAGAATCGCATTTGAAAAAATATGGCCTCCATAAAAATCCTTCAATCTATCTTCCTATCTAAACTAAATATCTATCAAAAAAACTTGGCCCCTTACTCCAATTCTATTTGACACTGGGTGTTGCATTTATTTTAAGTCCACCCAATCAAACCCTTTTTAGAGGTCCATAATAAATTTGCACATCATAGCATGATCCTACATACATTACATATATTATCTAGTAAGATTTTGCACATCATAGCATGATCCTACATACATTACATATATTATCTAATCTTACTATATTTAGCCTCATATTTTGGATCTAGAATTTCCTTTCCCACAGAGCACCCTAGATTCTTAGGTTGTCACAATGCACCCAATGAAGAGCTTGATACGAAACCATAAGCCCCTCTTTGTCCAATTCTTATATGAAAGGGAAGTTATACACTAGGATATTAATTGGGAAGACATATGTAATTATACTCATTACAAACTCTCGAAGGGGGTAGATCTCCCTCTTGCAGAGTGAAGAATATATGGATAAGCTCCTCCTTATCCAGTCGTTATGTGAAAGGGATGCCTTACGCAAGGAGATTCATTGGGAATACCTATGTATCGATACTCGTTATGAACTCCTAAAGGGGGTAGATCCCCCTCTTGTGGATTGAAGAATATATGGATATGCAAAAGCAACCCTAGAATTTATCTAGTAGACCCAAAAAAATATTTTTTATATTGATTCATATTATAATTAATAAAACTTTAAATTTTATTTAATTTTTTTAAATATTCTCATCTATGTGATTTAATGTATAATATGAAAAATATTTATACTGAGAAAAATAAATAAGATATTGCTCTATTATAATATTAGATTATAAATAATAAGTAACAGTAAAAAATAATAAAAATAATAAAAAAGTTATTTTAAAATTACTATATTATAAACAATTTAATAAAAAAATATTCATAATACCCATATTATATAACATTAATAATAATAATAATAATAATAATAATGGTGGTTCAGATTTATGATCATGATATTTCAAAACTTCATCTTTAAATATAATTATTAATATTTCTATATTTATACTTATAAAATATATATAATATAAATAATATTATTAAAAAATAATTTATTTTGATTCTATAAATATCTAATAAAAATATTAAAATATAATTATTCAAATTCATATTATAATTAAAAAATAAAATTAACATGATTACCCTTACATTCACTCTAATTCAATTTCACCTAACCAATGTATTTTAATATTCATATCGGTACTCATAGTTCATTTTTTCTGTTCTTGTTTGAGTTCCTTTCATGTTGTTATTTGCTTTTAACATAATAACATTAAATATTTTTTTTTTTTATTTCTTTTTTTTTTTTTTGGTTGAGTATATTACTTTTAATATGCTTGGAATTTTATTACGTTTATAAAATAATAATTATATTACTTTAGAATTTTAGTTTTTGTGAAACATATATTAATTTTTAATATTAGTTAATTAATGTTATTTGTTTTATTAAATAACTTTTTACATAATTTTTTCATCAATCTTTTTCATTTTTTCATTTATTTTTAGTTTCATAGTTTTATGTGAGTCTATATGTGAGAAATCTCATGGAGCTTATTTGTTTGTTTTATTTGTTTGTCCTTTTCATAGAAGATGAGGTGGTTGTTTTTTGAGACCCACATGGATTGCGCCAACTCCTGATAAATAAATGATTTAGATGGCTTTTCTTTGTAAGATTTACAAGTTAGATTTTAATGGGGCAAAATTGGATCTTAATGGATCTTACAAGTTGGATGTTAGTGCCGTTATAACATTCCTTCCAAGCCAAAGAGCCCAAAAAGAAATGTTTCAAAACCAATAGCCAACTAATTCAATATCTGGGTCAATTTATGGTCAATTTAGGGAGGGATTCTCCCATGAACACTCTCTTTCCTCCTCTAAAATCTCAATGATAAAGGTCCTCACATGGATTATAAGGGGCCTAACGGAAAAATCAAGCATCACATTCTAAAAAGAAAGACTGTTAAATAAAATTTGGATATTCTTTTAATGCAAGAGACCAAATGTGATCACCTCATTCTAAGTCAACTAGTCCACTTAGCTAGTCAGGTTGCATGCAACCTACTGAGTTCAAATTAAAGATTTTGCATTTCCTCAAAATAATTGTTTGATCGAGCACCCACTACTTAGTCCAATGCAGACGATAAACACCCTCGAGAATTTACTCTGCATGAAGAGATGAAATGGAGATCCAATTTATGCCTATCATTCGCCCATTTTCCAGGTAATTATATTAACCTAATCAAGCCATGCTACATAAATATTATGTCCCATATCTTATTTCATTACCATACCAACATCATGCATTCCCATACTAACTATTTACCATGAACCCATGCATGAAAACCATAACCTTGACAACATCAGATTTTACCCGAAGATAGCACAACCCACTATGATACCACCTTGTAACTACCTCCTCTGGTGCAACCATATGGCTTCCACACCCTAAACACCCTATCGGGAGTCCTAACCCTCATAAAACTTTTATTACTTTGGGCTATACCCATACTTAAACACACTTCCATATATTGGAAGTGTTAAACTTATGCCTTTCCCTTTAAAATAAACCTCAGTTCTTCAAACTATCGGAACGCGTTGAAACACACGAAAATGCATTGGGAACCCGCTTCTACACATAAGCCAGACTTCAAAAATTTTAAACCCGCTTTCATAAATCCCTCGAGTCTGCTCATCACCCCTTTGCCATTGGTCTATTGCAATATCTCTATCGCATTTATCACGGACACGCAATATTGGAATACATAGAAATAAAAAGAAATCTGACCACAAACGCTTAGGTCAGCTCTCAAAACTTATACATACACCCACATTAATAACTTGATTGGGTCTGCTTCCCCAATCCTTTTCCATAATGCTACCATCCCTTTACATCCTCCAATCGCCGAACCCTCCGATCGCCTCTTGCCTCATCGCACTATTGCATATATCGGCCATTGCTATCAACATTGTTGCATAACTATCAACTGAACTCCTCTGATTTATGATTGGAAATTAAATCGTGACCGTTGATTTGGTTCTGATCCAACGGTTGATGCTAAATCGCGTGATCACCCTCGCTATGTAACTTTGCAATATGCTATTAGATCTGGGCCGTCGATCCTCTTTCCAATCTGACGGTTGACGTTCTATCGCATGATCTCCATCGCTAAGTCTCCTCGCCTAGTTCCGATAAAACAGATCTCCTCCAATGTGATATCACTTAGTCTATCTCTATGATTTGATCTGGTCCGTTGATCTATGAGATCTAACAGCCACTGTGTATTGATCAATCTCTTCCTCTTTGACTTCATTCCGTTCATTGTTTGATGGATTATGTGTTAAAACGCAGTTTTTGCCAAACTCTATGTAAACACGCACAACTCCATGTACATAACAATCATTCATTTACTCAATGGATCGTCATCGATCCTACAGTGATCGATGGTCAAACAGCATGCCTACAAATGGAATTTAAACAATCAAGCATATATATACAACAAAACTCAAAAATGCATAAATACACAGTTTCACACTCAGAATCAACTCTCTATATATAAACATATGAACACATAATTACATATTTGAGGCTCTCCATCCTTCTCTGGCCTGATTCTTCTAATTAGAGCCTATGTTTTCCTAATCTGCTAATAGACTTACAATCCCATCTTGAATCCTTTCGAATCCTCTCTCTTTCTCTCTCTTTTTAGAAAAGAAAGGGAAATACATATATGTCCTATCTAACAATCTCCTTCCACATATGAAGGAATTCACTATATTTTTTGAAATCAAATCCTACCCTAACTAATCATTCTAACTACTTGGCTTGATCTCCATGCAGGGAGGATCACTTGCCACTTATTCCCAATTCAGTTCATAACTAGGCAACAATTAACTACTTACATACTTTGCAATTAATAAAATTAAACAACCAATTCTTCCTCCAAACTTTCATTAGCCACAACATGTGACCACACCATCACATTGTTGGCTAGGCCTAGATGCTCCTACATCAGACTCCCAAGGTTAAAAATAATCATGATCTCCTAATCATGTGCTTTTGATCTATGTCCTCCTAGATCCCATACATTGTTCGCTGGTCTGTCCTTGGTTACTACTGTTGTTTGTTGTTCTCACGGTCTCCATACATTATGCTGTATTTCCCCATTAGCTATGCTCTCACTATCTGTTGTTGTATTTTTAATATATATTACTACTTTTTGCTCATCATCACAATTTATGCCAGTCTTCCACACTTTAATTTGCAGTTTACCATTACCTTCACCTATACCATTCTTTCAAGCCAATCTTCCCTTTTCCTTTTTTCCTCTATTTATTCTAATGGAATGTTGTTGTATGAGTCTCCACAACTCATCAATTTCTTTGTCCACTTCACATCTCAGATGATGAATGCTATTCTCCTGCATCTGATTGTGTTATTGAATAAGGACATCATAATACCTATGCCATGCCTTCTCCATTGATCCCGTGCAATAATTCCAGTTCCTTCTTCTGGTTTCTCACTCATGGCTTCACCACTTCCTACATCAATTTCTAGTATACCTACAATTCCACAAATTTCCTGAAAACTAAGAATTCTTCCTGCTTGCTTAGGTACTTGTAATACCTCTTCTTCCAGTAACTTAATTTTTGCCCTCTTAAGGATCATGGCATCATATTTGTCTGCTTCTCAAATGTCATTTTCAGCCTCTTCTTTATCAATAACTCCCTGTAGTACAATAGTAATCCTATTACTATCTTCTGTTGAACTCATCTCTAGTTCAACAATTTCATACTGTAAATTCAACATCATTCCATCTTTCTGAGACATTCTATCTCACCCTTCCTTACTTCGATCTGATCTTCAAAATCAACTCCTTGTTTCAAATTCACTTCACATTGTCTTGTTCCTGCATATAAGTCTTCACCAGAATCAAAAAATTCATTAAACACAAATGCTTTACCCTATTTCTTCATTATGCAATCATTTCTGACGACTTATTTTCCATATTTGTCATCCATGACAACTTCTTCATTCTTATTCAGTTCTGGTTGTGCAGTCTGATCACTTATTCCTTGGTTTCCTTGCCTCTCCTCCAAAAGACTTGACCCATGCCACAAATCTGCCATGTCATTTGGAATTTCTCCCAAGAGCTCTGCACGATCTTTACTAACTTCATTGTCTGCAACATCTGTCTTTAGTCCTTCTCTAGTCTCGCTTTCTTGAAGGTCAATAATCTTCAATAACTATTTAATATCTACAAATTCCTCTATATCAACCTTCAGTAGTTTCTTTCCTTTGATTTCAGTCCTCAATAGTTGTCTAATATCTGCATAATTCACTATAGCTATGTTTAACAGCTGCTCTTTCCTCTGCATCACAAGATTATGTGAATTTCGTTCTTCTAACTTCTGAAAAATCATATCTTTTCTTTTCCTTTCACTTATGACAACATTAAATAGTTTCCCTTCTTCAATGTATCCAACATTTACACAGAAAATATTAGTTTCAAAACTATGAGACACCAAGGTCTCATCAAATAATTTCATCATCAATCCTTCCGGTTGACTCTCACTTCTTGAACACACCATAAGATTCTCCATTTGATTTGTATTAGCTTCATCAATTCTCCTGAGAGAACTCTTTGTTCCATATTCGTATGAATGGATCTCTTCCTTTCCAAACACTTCTTTGATCTCAATAATTCCTTTGCCATCCTCTTTCTGACTTACCATTTGGATGTCATCTAACTGGACATCTTCCTTCACTTGACTGTAATTTTTCTCTTTATTCTTCATATGACTGTGGGTAGTCATCCTTCCACCTATTGGTTTGATAGTTTCCAATAACTGCCTATCTTTCCCCAAGCTTACATGACCTGCAAACATACAACAGTTATCAATTTTAAAAATACAATACCTTCCGTCCTCTTTTGATGCTTCAAGCACTAATCTTCCATCATAGATTTTCTAGATTTTAGCAGATCCTTCTTTCTATGACTCCATTTGTTTAAGTCTCTCCTTCTCTAACAAATCAATATGAATTTGTTCAAGTTCCCTGAACTCGTTTATCAGCTTACCATTCCACCTCTGTTGTAATAGCTTCCACTTGACCCATTTCTTCGTCCTCCATCTATATCTTCGGTCTTCATTTGTCTTTCTTTGTACTGCCAGACTAATTTCTTGTTCTTCATTCTGTTTCCAGTTGCTATACTTTTACAATTTAATGCCTTCCTCAAATTCACTCTCATGTTGTTGATCATATCTTTTAAATTGTTGGTTCCTTCAATCTTTATCTTGCTAGATTAATATTTCTGTCTCCTTCATGTCCGTAAGGACATAATTTCCTTGCTGCTCCTGATCTTTCATCTCACCTTCAAATAATCTCTGCTCAATTTCTCTTATTTCAGCATCATATTTGTTAATGTTGTCTTCTGTTCCTACAGTCACATCATTAACTAAAGAGTCTAAACATTTACTTAACTCTATAAATGTTTGAGACATTTCATCCTTATCATGCATGGTAACCATAATCTCTTCTTTATCAGGTTCTGAAAGCTTCGTTTCTCCTTCAGGTTCCTTGAGCAATCCTTCCAAGAACTCTATTTCCATGTGAAATCTTTCCAGCAGTTCATCACAACTTCCACTCTCAGTTTCATTTTTTTTTGGCAATCCTTCTGAGTTATCATGTTTTCTACACTATCATATTGCAAAGTTCTTTCATCAATTCCATCAGACAAATTCATTTGTTTACCTTCTTGGAATACCACTATGGCATTTTCATTATATTTTTGTTCCATATCAACTTCATCTGATTGTCTTATACCAAAAAGAATTTCATTTATGAACTCTTTCTGCTGCAATAAATCAGCACCTTCTTCCTCTAAAAGGCATTCTCCATCATACTTCACCTCAAGAGTTTCATTCCTGTTTGTGATAGTTTCACCAAACTTTCCATCATCCTCTACATATCCTGTAAACATATGCAAACTATGAGAATTAAAATCACAAGGCTTCATTGCCTCATCTGCTTCCCTTGTCAACATATATTCTAATTGTTCTGAACTATACCAACAGTCCATGAGATCTTCAGCTGATCTCCCATTATCCTCTTCACCCAACATTTAACCCTATTCTGGTCTACAAATGGAAACTTCCATTTCTGCCTCTGCTTCTCTAAGGTTTTCCATCAACCACTTTATCTGTTCTTGTTTCAGCCTTCTCTGAAACTTAGGCCACTTCACTGGCTTCCTCTTCAAGACCCAACCTTGTCTTTGGTTCTCCTCTAGCAGCATTACTAACGCATCGAGTTCTTCCCTTATCTTAGCCATTTCCTTGTCAAGCTTTGCTTGACTCATCCATTTCCTATGGATTGTTTGAGCACCCTTCTCATTCATCTTGTAGCCTTCTGAACCTTCCATATGACTTTCCATAGCCATCTCCTCTTCTGTGTGAGTTCTACACTTGCAACCAATCAACTTCATTATAAGTTGATCTTCTCACGAATCTTCTCCTCTGCCTGGTCTCCAAGTCCTCTTTCTTTAGAACTTGCACTGAGAAATCTTGCTCTCTCTGGTTGCTACACTCACTACTCTTAAGGACTCCTTTGTCCCTGTCTATTCTAAGCCTCAGCTAGAACGATGTTCTGCTACAATCTCTAAGAACTTCCCAAAAGTTCTTCCTACAGTCTTACTACTGTAGTCCTTTGCCCAACATTCCCATTCATTCAACCGCTACTAATTTCATACCTTTGTAATCATAACCTACATAAGCAAGACATCCTTTCTCTGATACCAAAATGACACAACCATATGGCTGCCACACCCTAAACACCCTATCAATACTCTTAACCCTCATAAAACTTTTGTTACTTTGGGCTATACCTAGACTTAACCCACAATTCCATATATCGGAAGCATTAAATTTATGCCTTTGACTTAAAAAAAACCTTGGTTCTTCAAACTATTGGAACGCATTGAAACACACGAAAATGCATTGTGAACCCGCTTCTACACATAAGCCGCACTTCAAAAAGATTAAACCCGCTTTCATAAAACCCTTGGGTCTGCTCATCGCCCCTTTGCCATTGGTCTATCACAATATCAATATCGCATTTATCACGGACACACAATATTGGAATACACAAAAATACAAAGAAATCCTAACACAAACGCTTATGCCGAATCTCAAAACTTGTACACCCACATTCATAAGTTGATCGGGTCTGCTTTCCCAATCCTTTTCCATAGTGTCGTCGTCCCTTTACATTCCCCGATCACCGAACCCTCCGATTTCCTCTTGCCTCATCGCACTATCGCATATATCAGCCATCGCTATCAGCATTGTTGCATAACTATCAACATAACTCCTCCGATTTGCGATTGACGATTAAATCGCAACTGTTGATCTGGTTCTGATTCGACAGTTGAAGCTAAATCGCATGATCACCCTCGCTATGTAACTCTGTGATATGTTATTAGATATTGTCCATCAATCCTCTTTCGAATCCGATGGTTGACGTTCTATCGCATGATCGCCATCGCTAAGTCTACTCACCCAGTTTCGATAACACAGCTCTCCTCCGATGTGATATCACTTGGTCTATCTCCACGATTTGATCTGGTCCTTTGATCTATGAGATCTAACGGCCACTGTGTATTGATCAATCTATTCCTCTTTGACTTCATTTCATTCGTTGTTTTATGGATTCTGTGTTAAAACATAGTTTTTGCCAAACTCTGTTTAAACACGCACAACTCCACATACATAACAATCATTCATTTACTCAGTGGATCACCATCAATCCTACTATGATCGATGGTTGAACAACATGCCTACAAATAGAATTTTATCGATCAAGCATATATATACAACAGAACTCAAAAATGCATAAATACACAGTGCCACACTCAGAATCAACTCTCTATATATAAACATATGAACACATAATTACATATTTGAGGCTCTCTGTCCCTCTCTAGCCCGATTCTTCTAATTGGAGCCTATATTTTCCTAATCTGCCTATAGGCTTACAATCCCATCTTGAATCCTCTCGAATCCCCTCTCTCTCTCTCTCTCTCTCTCTCTCTCTCTCTCTCTCTCTCTCTCTCTCTCTCTCTCTCTCTCTCTCTTTTCAGAAAAGAAAGGGAAATACATATATATCCTATCTAACAATCTCCTTCCACATATGAAGGAATTCACTATATTTTTAGAAATCAAATACTACCCTAACAAATCATTCTAACTACTTGGCTTGATCTCCATGCAGGGAGGATCACTTTCCACTCATTCCCAATTCAGTTCAGAATTAGGCAACAATTAACTACTTACATACTTTGCAATTAATAAAATTAAACAACCAATTCTTCCTTCAAACTTTCATTAGCCACAACATGTGACCACACCATCACATTGCTGGCAAGGCCTAGATGTTGCTGCATCATCCTCCCACATTTACCCACTTTCACTGGTTTACCTGGGGTAAGCATGAGCTTAGGGTCATTATGATAAGACTCAAACTCCTATATGACCTTAAGAAAATGGATTCGACAACATAGACCTTATTGACTTCCCTCACGTGTTACATGACCTCTGAGAGCTACCCAACCCCTCCATGTGTCCAACCCTTGAGCTAACTCTCTTTTTCATTGACCTAGGCTCTCAATTGCTCCCTTGACAAGGCCTCGAAGGGACTGTAAACCTCTAGTCTCTACCATAGACCTGCTTCCTAGCAACTTTGGAATTTTCCAATGAGTCTGTGACAACGACCTCGAATTCTGAGCAATTTTTTCAGGGCTAAGATTCAAGCCTCTACCGAGAATTCAATGAAACTTCCAAAAATGGTGAATACCATAGAAACAAAGCTTCTAAACTAAAAACTTCAACAAATACTTGAATTTAACCCTCCCAACGAGGACAAACATTGCGTCAAACATATGGTGAACATGCAACCTACAAGTCATGAATTCATATCTAGACATAGGGATATGAAACTTATCTGAGGTTCAACAAGAAGGACCAATGCATTCTCACAATAGTTCCCATAACACCAATTAGTTCATGCCTTCATTAAGAAGACTTCGTTAATTAAAATGTGAGAAGGGCCATACTTAGATTTGTCATATAACTATGATTATAACAAGCATATTATCAGGTAGATAACAAATATAGAATACCATTAAAGCCACATAATAGCAAGTATAATTACTCATCAAAGAAAAGAGAAACTTATACCTTATTAACCATATACAAAAGTCAACCAAGTCATGGACTTCCATGTACCACTCAACTATAGATTGTGTTGAACCAAATATTTCTTTCAAGTAATCACCCCCATGCCGTATTCCAAGAATGAATACGGGATCTCATGGGATAAACCAATTCATAGAAAAACAAGGGAATCCATAGCTTAAACCACCGCCACCCTCACCATACTGTGATCTCACCTAAACCGGTCCCGAGATCATTAAAACCAAACCGAGCTTAGATGCCTCAGAATTCCTTCACCATCTGTTGAGGAATTTTCCTATCTCCACCAACCTATTGAGGGCTTCCCAGAGAAAACCATATCCACCCCCAACTCTTGGGCTTTTCTTGAGACCACCCCACCGAGATCCAAAACCTTTTAGCAATCAAAAGCTTAACTAAAAAAAGGTTCCCTCACACTGTGGCTATTCGAAAATGGCAAGGTAATGTTAAAACCATTGTTGAAACCTAGAAAAAATATTCCAATGACAACAAATGAACCAAGTACACACATGCACATACAATGCATGCCAAAACCAGCTAGGAAATAATACATGCAACCTGTAACCTACAAGTATTCCCATTGAAGCTACTTGATGCAACCTTTCCTTTCTGTATTCTTACTTTCCTTGTCCTTCCTTTACTTTCCTTTGCCTTCATTTTCTTGCTTGCTGCCCTTCTCTTCTTGGCACCCTGGTCCTCTTTGAGACTAATTCCAAAATAAAACTGACAAAAGAGCCCAAATTGACGCTTTGATGTCTTTTTAATATTGATTTCTCTAATTTCTTCAATTTCCTTCATTTTCCTTCAATCTCCTCCTCACATGCAACTTGTGACCTTTCACCTCCCTTTTGTCCTATTTCCTTTACCTAGAATCGAAGATTTGGTGGATAGTTTGAGTGGAGCTATATATTTTACAAAATAGATTTAAAAAGTGGTTATCATCAGATCATAATTCGAGAGGGATATGAGTGGAAAACTGCTTTTAAAACCAATGAAGGATTGTATGAATGGATGGTAATGCCTTTTGGATTGTCGAATGCCCCTAGTACATTTATGAGGCTTATGAACGAAGTTCTGAAGGAATTTATTGGCAAATTTGTAGTAGTATATCTCGACGATATATTAACCTACAACAGATCTAAGGAGGAACATGTGAGACATCTGAATTATGTCTTACAAAGACTACAACAAGAAAATTTATTGTTAAATTTAAAGAAATGTTCATTCATGAAGGAGGAGTTGGTGTATTTAGGATTTGTTGTTTCTATTGAGGGGTTAAGGATGGATCCAGAGAATATCAAGGCTATCATGGAGTGGCCTTCACCAAAAAGTGTCTTTGAGGTAAGAAGTTTTCATGGTCTTGCTAGTTTTTATAGGAACTTCATAAGGAATTTTAGTAAGATTAATGCTTCAATTATTGACACAATAAAGAAGGATAGACAACCATTTAAATGGATTGCTGAAGCAAAGAAGAACTTCCAACTGTTGAAGAGAAAGATTACTGAGAAACCTATTTTGATTTTTCCTGATTTTAATAAACCTTTCCAAGTGAAGTGTGATGCCAGTGGAGAAGCCATTGGAGCTATTTTGAGTTAGGAGGATAGGCCTGTAGCTTATTTTAGTGAAAAGTTGAATGAGACAAAGAAGAAATATTCTTCTTATGACAAGGAGTTTTATGCATTGGTGCAGTCTTTGAAGAATTGGAGACATTACTTGATGTTCAAGGAGTTCATACTGTATTCAGATAACCATCCATTACAGTACATTATGCAACAACCAAAGCTTAACCAGAAGCATGCAAAATGGGTAGAATACCTGCAAAGTTTTAGTTTTTTGTTAAAACATATAACTGGTCAATCAAACAAAGTAGCAGATGCCTTAAGTAGAAAAAGCATTTTTGTTCGAGAAAGTCATTTATTCAAGTGTTGGTTTTTGATTTTCTTAAAGAGTTATATGAGAAAGATCTAGATTTTAAAGAGGTATTTGAAGCTTGTAGAAATCTTGTTTTGTTAGATAGAAGCAAGTGGCTGGATTATTTCCTACAAGAGGGACTATTGTTTAAAAGAAATCAACTGTGCATACCAAGTTGTTCTATGAGGGAGAATTTGATCAAGGAGAAATATAGTGGAGGACTTGGAGGGAATTTTGGTGCAGACAAGACTTATGAACAGCTGAACAAGATTTATTTTTGGCTGAAAACGAGGTCTGAATTGGAAAAGTATGTGAAAATTTGTAAACTCTGTCAGTATGCAAGGGGAAGGATTCAAAACACAGGTTTGTTTTTTTATTACCTATTCCAGATAGGCCTTGGGATATGGTAAGTATGGACTTTGTTTGGGTTCAAAAATTCAAAGAGGAAATTCAATTTACATAATAGTCGACAAATTTTCAAAAATGGCACATTTTATTCCATGTTATAGAACCAGTGATGCTACTCACATTACTAACCTATTTTTTAAGGAGATTTTAAGATTACATGGGTTATCTAAGAGCATTGTTTCAGATGTAGACACTAGATTTGTTGGACATTTCTGGAGGACATTGTGGAAGAAGCTTGGAACTAAACTAAGTTTTAGTTCTGCTTATCATCCTCAAACTAATGGACAGACTGAAGTTGTAAATAAAAGCTTAGGTAATCTTCTGAGAAATCTTACGAGTGAACATCCAAAACAGTGGGATCAAGTATTGGCATAGGCAGAATATGCATATAATGACTCTCCTAACAGGAGTACAGGGTAGATTCCATTCCATACAATCTATGGAATGCACCCAAGAGGAGTGTCTGAATTGAGACACTTGGGAAAAGCTGAAAGGAGAAGTTCTAAAGGAGAATATTTTGCTACAGAAGTTCAACAAATACATGAATAGGTAAAACAACAACTACTAGACAGCAACATAAAATACAAAAGCAGAGCAGATTTGAAGAAAAGAGAAGTTAATTTTGAGGTTGGAGATTTGGTTTTGGCACACCTGAGGAAGGAAAGATTTCCAAAAAGGGAGTATAATAAGCTAAAGTTTAAGAAAATTGGACCATGCAAAGTCTTGAGGAAATTTTCTGAAAATTCATATGAAATTGAATTACCCCCTGATATTGGAATATCTCCAATTTTCAATGTTACTAATTTGTATAGGCATGAAAGTGGAAATGCAGATGACACAACAGAGGATCAATAAGAACAAGAGATTGATTGGGTAAAACAGTTACCTATAGAAAGGAAATTGAAGCCAAAGAGGATTTTGGACAAGAAATTATTGAAGAAGACAAGAGGAAAGGAGTATTTTTAGTATTTGGTCAAACGGAAGGGTCAACCAATTGCTGAAGCTATTTCGATGACAGATGCCATGCTACAGAAGTTGGGCAGTTCTGTAGAAGAGCTCATGGACAAGAGCCCATGAAGAATTTTGTCCTCAGGAGTCTGATGCAGGAGCATGAGGCTTGAAGGCAAAAGGCTTTGAATTTATTCCAAAAAAAAAAAAAGTTTACAAGCAAAGGAGTGGGATCCTTTAGCTGTCAATTTACAAGTTTTCTAGATAGGATTTGAGCTAGGATTTATGGATTGAGTGATTTTGTAAATAATTCATGTAGTTTAGATTCAACTAAGATTCTCGAGGAGAATATCAACCAGATTAGATATTGTTTAAGATTAGGCAGATTTAATCTAGTGTTTAAGGATCTGATTGTTAGGATGAAATGGTATTTTATGTAAGTTTTGAATGATTGTAAGGGGATTTTGAGTGATTTGGCTTGTTTTGGCCTTATAATATTAAGTTACAGAAATTATATCTCTATGTATTTTTGTGCATAATTGGTCAATCCTGAGGGTGTTGTATCCCTCCAAAATATATCTATGTATTATTGAATATTTTGTTTGGCATGAAACTTTAGAGTTCTGTTTAAACTGTTGTGATCGTGCTTAATCTCTCTTTCACTATGTATTAAGTTAAATTGATTGTGTTTCAATCACAGAGCTTTAATTAACTAAGCTTCGATTTACAAAGAGTAGAACTAAATCTCGCAGAAGAAGAATGGCAGAGTAAAAGATCTGGATGATCAGCAACTGCGGGGGTATGATTGTATGGATTTCTTGATCGTGGTTGAAGCCCCACACTCACTCCTAGCCATCGATCTCATTTTCAAACTTTTAGGTCACAGTCAACTACAGGGGTTAAGCTATTTTTAGTCTGTGTGCTAGTTTAAGTCCCACTAGCTGTAGATTTGATGGCCTCTTATATCCAACGGATATCAGGTCATCAAGTGCTCAGACTTTAATTCCAAAAAGGGACCCAAAATTTTATGGATCAAGGGTTTATATTCCTTAGCAGCTCTATAAGGACGGTTAGCCTCAACTGATATCAATGTTAACCATTGGATAAAGTGCGCTTGATCAAATGGTGGAGGATCACCGATTAGTTTCGCATCAAAATATTTCATGAGTGAATGTACCTTAGCCTTAAGCAAATGCAATTAGCAATATATCGCTGTTGACCATTGGATCAAGTGTGCCTTGATCAATCGGTGGAGGATCGCTGATTAGTTTCGCATCGCAATATTTCATGAGTGAATGAACCTTGGCCTTAAGAAAATTTGATTTGTGATGTTCGATGTTTAGAGGACTTGTAAGGCACTTATCATTGAGCCTAAAATTAAGCACTTCTGCTAATTTAGCAGAATAGCCAAGTTTGGAGGTAGATGACTGATACTCCAAAAGAAATCCGAGAAGAAATTCTGCCTGAACATGGAGAAATCGTTTCCAGATTTGAACAATTGTCCATTACACCTACACCCAAGCCACCATAGGGGCATCTAAGCCATCAAAATCACCACAGGATCACACACTGGATTTGTTTCCCATGAAGTAGTGACTTTCACATCACGGAGTAACTTAACAGTACACCTGATCACCACCAAAAGATATTATATAAATATAATTATTTTAATTAATATTAATTCACAATTAAAATGCATTTATGTAAATATAATTATTCTAATTAATATTCTAATTAGCAAAATATCTAACATTGTTCTAGTATTATATTCAGTGTGAGTCAATTTAAGCCAAGTAGTAAGGTTTATAAGTGGAGAGTATGCCATCTCGTTTCAAGTTTCTTTAATTTCATCTTGTTGGTTTGGAGATGCTTAATCCACCTATGAATCATGGTGGTTAGGGCCTTAAAAACACTACCTCTTTCAACTTGTCATCACTTTCAAAATAAATGACGAGCATTTAGTGGTGATGGCCTTTGGAATCAAATAATCATGGCTAAATATATCCAAAACAATGATCTCATTGGATGGCTACATGTCAATTCTCCAGACCCTCCTTATATTGAATTATCATGGCGCACTCTGCTTCACACTAAGCATCGATTTTTTGGGAATCTCATATGGGACGTTGGCTCAACATCCATCCTAGAGATAGGCCTAGAATTGCTCTTAGGCATGACTCATCTACATTTATTAACTCCTCTCATTACATTTATGCATAATCATGAAATTTTTTTGTTAAAGATATTGCAAATTCTTATCTTTCCTCTCCTTCATTCATTCATTGGAACTATTCAACTGAGCTAGAGATTCCAAATCCGTTAATTCTAGAATAGAAATTATATATTACCAAGATCAAACTCTCTAGGATTGTCATATCTCTTAGGAAATGTATGGCAGAGAGGTAAATTTTTATTGAGATTTACTAAGATTTACAGAGAGGAATAATAAAATAACCAACAACAATACACATAAATATTATACACATAATATTTATCCAGGAAAACCCGAAATTTGGGGAAAAGCCCAACCCAATGGGATCTCATTAGCATTGGCCAAAACCCTGGCCAATCTAGCCAAGTGAGCCTTCACCACTCACCTCCAGGCCTACAATACAATGAAGTATTCCCATCCTTTTATAAGCTCCATTAAATGCAATACCACGGACCATAATACCATGGGTATACTATGCCATGTGCCCAAAACCACTACTATTTAACTAGGTCAACCTTGAATCAAACCCTGAGTCAATTTTACCTAACCATTCCCCCCTTAAACTTGACTTGGGGTTCTTTGACTAAACCCGGCCAAAACCTACTAAGTGAGACAATCCTGCTCACTAAAGCCCTTACCCCCTTTAAAGTTTTTACCTCGGATTTCTTAACCCGACAACCCCCTATTACCTACGTCTAACCCATACTTTACTGGTAATTACCCATGGGTAGGCATGCCTTACCAGGTATTATAGCAGTATTCCCATTTACATGCAAATTAAAATTTTCACTCCATTCTAATAAAAAAAAAATTCTTTACCCTTGTTGGTGTCTTTGTACATATACCAATAGTGTGCAACTTTTCTTCACAATCTATGGCTTTTGATCCATCTGCAAGCAAAACTTAATTATATCTTTATCTACCAGGCCAATACAAACTCGTGGTAACAAAAAAGTCATTCTGAAGCCAACTTAGCTTTGATACCAGTTGTTAAGAAATTTACGGTAGAGAGATAAATTATTATTGAGATTTACCGAGATTTACAGAGAGGAATAATAAAATAACCAATAATAATACACATAATATTTATCCAAGAAAACCCCAAATTTGAGGAAAATCCAAGCCCAATGAGATCTCATTAGCATTGGCCAAAACGCTGGCCAATTTGGCCAAGTGAGCCTTCACCACTCACCTCCAGACCTACATTACATTGAAGTATTCCCATCCTTTTATAGGCTCCATTAAATTCAATACCATGGACCATAATACCATGGGTACATTATGCCATGTGCCCAAAACAACTACTATTTAACTAGGTCAACCTTGACTCAAACCTCAAATCAATTTTACTTAACAATCTTTCCAAAAGAAGACAAATTTATTTTGTTTGGTGGCTCACAACAGAAAAAGGTAATTCTTAATGAGGCTTATAGGATAATGACCTAGCCCACCACACAAATTTGTTTTTCTCTTGGCTTGCTTGGTCATGGAAATGGAAATTTCCCGTTAAACTCAAGTGTTTTTCCCGGTTGGTGGTTCACAACCAGATTCTAAGCTAGGAAATCCTATGCAATAGGGGTTATTGGGGCTTGGGGAGAGGCAACCTTTGTGTTTGCTCTGGAGAGGACATCTATCACCTCTTTCTTCATTATCCCATTGCCAAATAGGACTGGACATGTCTTCTACACTTGATTAACTCCCTTGTAGATTAGGATCGCACAAAAATTGTCTCTTGCCTTGGTAGGTGGACAATGGGTCATCAAACCCATAGGACATTGAATTTCTTTATCATTTGGGAAATTTGGCTATCTAGGAATGCTCTTATCCTTGAGCAAGTGATGTATGATATCTAGAGGACCAGTTGTAGAATCATATCTTACTATCTAGAGTATTTTTACCTTTTTTCTACAGATTCTAAGATCCCTCGTCCACCTCGCAATATATTGTCTAGATTTCCTGTCCCTTTTTTTGATGGTCCACCTTCTTTTGGTCTCTGTGGATGTGGTATGGTCATTCATTTAAGGTGAGTGAGATCCTACAAATTTCACATGCACTATGGCAATGGCTCCAATACTCATGCTTAATTACTCACAGTCTCGGGGGTCTTGCATTGTGCTAATTGTCTCGGCCTTAGGGATTTTACAGTTTTTGGAGAATATAAATGTGTCATCGATTAGGAAAATGATAGAGGTTCTTTAAACTCTTCAACTCTCGACTCATGGAAAAGAAGAACTAAGACCTTGATCAAAGTGTTCCACTCTGGCCCCATCTCCCACATCTATTGGATCCAAAATTCCAAAGCCAATCTACTCTCCAAAGAAGGTTGTAGTTCAGATCCTAAGTATAGGATCAACTTCCAGTTTTTTGGATCTCGCATTTTGAAATGTAAAGTTCACAATATGATCTAACATATGGGTTATTGTCATGATTTCTAGTATACTCTATTTTATTTGAACAATTTCCTCGGTTTTCGAATTGCTATATGTTGCACCTTAAATTTTAGATTGTTCATAATAGCGACAATCTACATTTTTGTATGGCGGTAAGTTTCAATTTTATAGAGGACTTGGATTAGCCAGAGTGAGAATATCCTTTCTATAGAATATGAACTTTCACTACAAAATTAATTGAAAAGGTTTTTTGTGTTTTGAAAAATATAATCTAAATCCCAATCAACTGGTTATTTTTTTAATAATTCTGAAAAGATGGAAATAAAACGCTATCAGCCCATTAGTGTTATTAAATAAGTGTTATTAAATAATGTGTTACATTCTCTTTAATTATTTTTCTTATCTTTACTGACACGATGGTGTTATGAGGATGTACGACTTGAGGGTGGATCACTGTCAAGACACTATCTCTCATATTCTTAAGTGTAGTAAATATTCTATAGCATGGGAAATATTGTTTACTTTACTCGACATTTGGTGTCCATTTTCGTTATGGCATACAATGATGGTATGCATATGCTAGCATGCATACATGATATCCCTTTCCATGGCATGTTTTAAAATTAAGCGTGGGACAACCAAAGTTTGAAATTTGGCGCCCTCCATGATCAATAATATGCTAAAATATTAAATATTTATTACTCTATTTACTATTTGTTTGTTCCGCATATATGTTTGAAGCTCAAGGTTTTGTATGATTTTGATCCTCCTAAAGATCTTGGTAATTTTTTTTTCAAGGTAGATACCCAATTTATATTAAAAGGTTAAGAATAAAATATTAAATAGAGGGGAATTATAATGTTTAAATATTTTTGTAGGTTAAGTTTAATTAAATGATTAAAAAGTATATCATAAAGAATTTGATTTTTATATTAATATTTAAAATGTATTTTTATTGTATTTTTAATTTTAATATATTTTTAATTTTGTTGAAGTTATATTAGTTATCAATGTATTTTAGATTTACAAAAAATTTACCTCTTATAAGTTGTAAAGGTCAAAAGTTTTTATTTTTGAAAGTAGTTACATAAACTAAAACATGGTGATCATATGAAAGAAAGTTTAGAAATTTTTAGCTTGTCACAATGAAGTGATGTTTGAGAAACTATGATGTATCACATAAATAATAATATGATGGGAGATGGAACAAACCAATTTTGAGTGAAACATCATTGTCATAATCAATGAAAGTTTGAGAGCAATGTGTCCATTTCAATTTTATGTGCATTACATTTAACAAAAGATTTGGATTGATTTGCATTGAAGGTATTCTCTCTTTGGGTATGACGCACAATCTATGGCACCATTCCTGAGATATCCAAAGAGGTGCACACTATCACATGGAAAAGACAATTTGTCTGACACTAAATAAATATTTCGTTGTGGAGAGAAAATATTGAGAGAATGTGATGTGTCACACAGAGAATATTTTTCATGCAAACCTATTGCATGGAGAAGTCTTTTTTCGCAACTTACTATAGTCTATGGAAAGAAAATTTGTGTGTGAAACACCAAAAAGAAGAAAATGTTGTGTCATGCTAAAAATTTCTATGGTTCATGAAAAATGCAATGAAAAAGACCTTTTTAGAGATGTTATGTATCACAAAAACAACAAAAAAGGATCTTTTTTGCAATGTAGTATTACATATGAAAAGAAAAAATTCCATGAAATATGGTGGCAGAGAGAAAATTGATGCAATATTCAATGAAGTAAAATTTTCCTAAGAAAAAAAGAAGAAGAAGAAATTTTTTCTTTGTTGTGGGACAGGAAAATTTATGTTGTGTGTGAAGAAAAATTATGGTAGTGCAATGTATCATATGAAGATAAATTTCAAGATGACATGATATGCTACAAAGATGGTTATTTTTTTGGAAATGTGAAAAGTTACAGAGCAGGGAAAATTGAAAAGATGCAATTTTTCACAAGTAAAAGCATGTGGGGCACGTAATTTTATAGAGAAATGACTCTTGGAAGATGTAAAAATGATCTCTTATCCGAGTTTTTGGGAGAAATTCAATATTTGAAGTGTTTTGTTGTCGTCAACATAGGATTTTTTTAAGAAACTTGAGACTTCACAAAGAACAAATTTCATTCAATGTGAAATTTTATAAGAAATTGTTTGCAAGATGATATGTCACACAAGAAATAGGATGAGGTGTGATACATCACAAAACTACAAATATTTTGAGCATGTGAAACATTTGTATAAATAAAAGATGTGTAAAATGTCATGACTAAAAATTAAGAAATGTGTGAAACTTCACAAATTGTAAAATGTCATGACCAAATTATCTTTTAACACAATCTCATTTCATTATAAAGAAACTTAAGCGGCTGTCGTTGTCATTGTACCCTCTCTCATTTTGTTGTCATGCCTATTTTTCATATTTCATTGTACTCTCTCTGTACTTCATCGATATAAAATTTCTTAAATAGGGTAGTCGTTTTACATTACTTCATCATTTCATTGTTCTTTATTTTTTATTCTTTGTGGAGCACTCCTCCTTTGTATTTTTCTAGTGGTAATTACTACATGTCTCTGTGGTGTGTGTTTTGTATAGATGTGTATCCCTTAGTGGTGTGTTTTGTCATAGGTGCATGTATGTATTTTTGTGTTATATTATTTTATGTGTTTTACATATGCGACTCTGCATGTTGAGTTGTTGTGTGTGATGTGTGAGAAAGAGTGTTGAAGGAGACCAACATTCGTACATGCATTTGTGATTGCTACCAAAATTCTAAAAAACATGAACCAAAGGAGCGATGATGGGGCCAACCAAAGGTAACGAGAAGCCTAGATATTTGTTTTTGGTTTCAACCTTTCCTCTAGATTTTATTGATGTATTAATATGTGATTTGTCCTTTGATGGAAGGGAATGGGTTTTTTATGGTCTTGACTCCCCGGATTTTTACCGAGGAAAGGAATTACTGATGGATTGGTGTGCAGTTTAGTCTGGTTGGGTGGTTGGCTATTGATGAAGATAAGGAAAGGCACAAATGCAAAAGAACAAAAACGTGCAAGGATGGAAGGTTACACCTCTAATTCCAAATTATCTTTTAATACAATTTTGTTTCATTATAAATCAACTTATGCAGTTGTCATTGTCATTCCGCTCTCTTTGTTGTTATGCCTATTTGTCATATTTCATTGTAAAGTCTTGTTTTGTTATCATGCCTATTTATCATATTGCGATGTTTCGTGCTTTTTAAAGGAACGATGGGATAGGAGCCCCATCTGGAATACAACCTAGTTAACATTTTCTTAAAGGTTTTCCTTGGCTTTAGCTGCCAGCAAGAGAGAGGATCACATGTGTGCCTTTGAAAAGAAAGTAGGTCTGCCTGGCGAATGTTCGATTGTAGGTGTGTGAAGGTTCTTCTACTACAGAGGGAAGATAAAGTTATCCTCTAAGAGAGAGGTAATAGTATCACCCTAGTAGAGACACACGCAAACAAGAAATATTTGTCTTACATCTAGGATAATAGTCCACAAAGAGGTGACGATTATTAAAACCATAACAACACATTCTCAATATGATAAGCACTAAAATAACCTAAATATTCCAACTACTTTATTACATGTGGAAAAAAAACATGAATCATAAACATTCACAAAACAATCTAACAAATATTCATAATCCATGCGTAAAGAATGTGTTGGCCATAAAACTTCATATATTAAGTAAAAGTCCCAAGACACATTTATACAATGAACACCACTAGCTCCAATAGTGGAGTGTTAGAGCCATAACTTGCTCCCAAAAAGAACTAACTTGTATCTATGATGCCTTATGGGAGAATCAAAGGTGAAAATTATTTTGCTTGTACAATGAGGGTGTATATATAACCAATGGGGTGATCCTTCACCTCCCTTGTGACTCTTTGACTACCATTATGATCGTTTGACTTCCCTGTGACTTTTCAAATTTTACATGACTCTTTACATTTTGTACATGTCTTTTGGACATCCACTTTATAATACATTTCGAATGAAAATTTATAATAATCCACAAAATGATGTGGCACATGGTGACTCAGGACATGACATGACATGACACTGATGACATGGTAATGTCAAGCCATTTCTTGTTGTTACTTTATTTGTGTCTTCTTTAAGATGATCCCTTCTTCACCTCCACATGGCTTAAGCATGAGGAGTCTTCAATGTTATTAGATATTTGGTTGTTGTCACAAATTGATGTCCCTATGCTTCCTCTTAATTGATCAACTCGTATTTTCAGCTACACGAGTGTCTTTTAGAATGATCTCCTTCTTCGTCTCCTTCTTCATCATCTTATTATAGCATGATAGAGTAAATGCACCTATAATTCACTCATCACAATACGACATCAATCTGGAAAACCCCTAACCTAAGATGTTGCATGATGAAATTGGATGACAGGATGAGAGAGAGGCTCAATGACTGTGCAATTTCACAGCTCAAGCAATCAATGGTTAGGATTGAGCCTTGAGAGTACACAATGCATAGTTCAGGCTGGATTGGTCTTGAAGATTCCGTAGTTAGGGGGTTCAAGGAGCCAGGCTAAGGGCTTGAGCACTAAATTTTCCCACTACCAATGCTAGAAGGACAGGGAGGCCAAGTTATTATGCAACTGTACAGTTCAGGAGATCAAGGGCTAATATTACAGAATTCACATTTCAGGCTTGACTGGAGGAAGTGATTGCATAGTTTTGGAGCTCAAGGGTTGGGCTTAAGCACTAGGATTTCTTAGTGCACGGCTTTGGGAGGCACAAACTGGCCATTGCGCAATGCCAAAGGACAAGGTTGGTGGTTGAGGGCTGTGGCTGCCCAATGTGTAATTTAGGCTAGTTGAGAGAGGCTAAGTGGTTAGGTGACGGAGTTTTCCCAAATTTGATTGTGTCGAATCAATTCCATGAAGTTGAAAATTAAAAACAAGACTTTGAGTATAATCTAGCACATATATTACTTGATGAAACAATAAGGAACACTTAGAACACATGCATACCACACTTCCATCAGTGTGACAAATTTGTGATGTTTGACACCAAGTGCGACACCAAAGATACACTTTGTGATGACCATGATGACACTTGTGTGACAATGATTAAAAATTTGGAAATATTTGTGACACATGTTTTCATGGTAATACCAACTCATTTACACAAAGATTACCCTTTGAAAACACTAAAACTAGATTTTGTACATTGGGTGATACTTAACATGCTAAAAGAAAACACTTTTACTGTTGGCATTTTGGCACCGGTGTGGCACTTTGATACAGGTGTTGTCCTTGATGGCAACTCTCTTTGATGACAGATCTCTGTTCAGACTACAGAATAAAGAGAAATCTAATATACGCCGGTTAATCAAGTCCAAGTTGCGTATACACGCTGGTGATATGCATGCTAAGTCGCGTATACGCAGGAGAGCTATATACGAAGGCGCGTATACACGCAGATTCATGAACAGAAAAGGGCGTATATGTCGGGAAGTTTCCTTTTGGTCCATAGTAGTTAGTCCTCGGTACTTGTGCCCATGTCTTTGGACCAAAGTACCTCGACAGTCGTGTAGATCTCTAGTTTTGAAGTTGATGGTTTTGGATTTCTATGGTTTTGGCTCTTGGTATTGAGCAAGGCCTAAGGCTATATAAGGAGAAGAAGATCATTAGGCAAAATCATCTTTTGAAAAGGCTTGAATATCTGAAAAGGAAAGAGATCTGATATGCAGGTTCTGGGTTGCTTGATCTAAGCCAAGGAGAGATCACATCGGTTGATGGAAGACTAGATCTAAGTATAGATCGGGATCTAATGGTTTGAAATGCACTATCATGATATGGTTGATTATGCGTAATTCTAGATCTACGTACTGTCGCAATGTTATGTTCTGGGTCTAACTGATGTCTGGTACAGCTGAAAATTGAGAGAGTTTATTTTTAGATCTGTACGCAGGTTGGCTTCGGTAAAAGCGCGTGTACACGCGGGTTTTTCTCATTGAAGTAGCGTATATCTTTTGAAGCTTGATTTTGGGTTTACAGTTGGGTCTGACTGTTATTGCAGAGTTCTGTAGTCTGCTCTGTGTTCTGGTAACTGGTGATTGACAGGGTTCAGTGGTTCAGTGATTCAAAGTTTGGTTGTTTTATGCTTCAATGATCTGTTATGAAAGGTGAATGAATTGTGGTCTTCAGATTGTAATGTTGTGCTTCAGGAATATCCAGTCTGAAAATGTATGAAAAGTGGTACCTGAAAGAAAGAAGATTGTAGGTCAGCACCTACGTACTAGTATCTTGGCTAGTACAAGAGCAGAGGGGGTTGGAGCTCCCTTCCAAGGAAGTTTGGAGAACGAGAGAAGGTTGTAGCCTTCTGCAGGTTGTAGCCTGCATACTGGTATAAGGCTGCACCAGTACAAAAAGATTGTAAACTGAAGTTTCATATTAAAGAAAGATAGAGACAACTTGCAGCAGGTGGTTTTCACCCACATTGGGTTTCCACCTTATATCTTGGTGTTCATGTGTGTGGCTTTTGATCTGTTCTGTTATACTACACCTGTTTACTGTTAATGTGGTGAATAATACCCTGATGCACTTAACTGAAGAATAAGATAACTAAATTATGAGTTTTCTTCTTATACGCTGTTTTATTTAGTCACAGTAGCGTGTACACGCTGGTTCACTTAACTGAAGTAGCGTATATGTTTCTGAGCATTGAAAAAGTTTGATTGATCTGATAATACTGATTCACCCCCCCTCTCAGTATTATTTCCAACAATTGGTATCAGAGCAGGTCCTTCAGAGAAGCTTGATCGCTTGAAGGTAGATCATTCATCATGAGCAACTACGAGAAAGAAGCATCAATCAGGCCACCGATTTTTGATGGGACAAATTTCAATTATTGGAAGGTAAGAGTTACTGCATATCTTCAATCTCTTGGTACAGAAGTTTGGAACATTGTAGAAACAGGCTATGCTTTTCCTTCAGCTACTCCTACAGATCCAGCTGAGAAAAAGCAGTATGAAACAAATGCAAAAGCAGTCAGTACTCTACTAGGAAGTATATCCCAAACAGAATTCATGAAGGTCATGCACTTCAAATCAGCAAAAGAGATATGGGACAAAATGATCACTAGCTATGAAGGAGATGAACAGGTAAAACAAGCTAAACTTCAAACTCTCAGGATTCAATATGAGACTCTCAAGATGTATAATGATGAAAGTGTGGCTAATTATTTTCTTCGGGTAGATGAGATTGTTAATTGTATGAAAAATTTGGGTGAAGAAATAAAAGAGACTATAGTAGTTCAAAAGATTCTAAGATCATTATCCCCCAAGTTTGAATCTAAAGTATCTGCAATAGAAGAAAAGGAAAATCTCCGTGTTCTCACTATGTCTCAGCTACATGGAATTCTAACTGCTTATGAAATGAGAAAGGGAGGTCCATCAGACAGAAGGGAAGCTACTTTTAAGGCATCAGGAAAAGAAGATTACTATGAAGCAAGCCATGTTCCAGAAGAAGAGGAAGAAGAATCAAATTTTGTCAGAAATCTTCAAAGGGGTTCTGGAAGGTTCAGAGGTAAGCTACCTTTCAAATGCTTTGCTTGTGGAAGAGTAGGTCATTATGCTGCAAAATGTCCTTATAAGGATAAAGGAAAGGAACCTGCTAGATGGAACAAGAAATTAAGTGCAAATAAGAAAAGCTACTACACCCATGAAGATAGTGATGGTCTATCAAACAGTGATGAAGATGAACAAGGTAATAAATATAAGTTGTTAATGGCATTTGAAGATGATGATTATGAGGATGCTGTAGATGTGAATAACCTCTATGATGAAATTACTAGACTCAAGAGATGTATAGAAGAAAAGAGTGTGATCATTGATACTCTACAATTTCAAATTGATGAAAAAGAAAAACATCTTGAAAAACTAGAAGGTGAAATTGTTGGTCTCAGAAAAGAAATTGAGAAAACAAAAGCTATTAATCTTAAGTTTGTCAAAGGATCTGAAACCTTGGATGAGATTATCAATGTGCAGCGATCTCCTCTGATCAAGACAGGTCTTGGATATAATGGAGAAACATCTCAAGCCTCTACCTCTAAAAGTTATCTTGATGCAGCAAGGAGAAGCGAGCAAAGGCCAAATAAAAGTCATCAGGTGAATCATGGACAGTTTATCTCAAGAACAAATAAAGACCATCAAGAAATTCAGGGACAAACAGCCTTAAGGACAAACATAAGCTACAATCAGCCACAGGTAAAATCTTCCCAATTTGCTCCAAGAATGAATAGAAGCTACAATCAGTTGGATGATAGATCTGATTATCGCAGAAGTTTCTTTAATGGCCAATGCTTTTCTTGCCATAACTTCGGTCACAAAGCAGCTCAATGTGTTGCCTACAAAACAATCATGACTAGAGAAGCTCAAAAGCAAGGGAGAATGACTGGAACCATGAAAAGGACTTATAACAATTTTTTGGTTCTTGAAAATGAAGTTGAATGCTCTATTTGTAATAACTTTGGTCATGAAGACTCTGAATGCAGGAGCAGATTCCGGAAGACAACTCAGAAGGAACAAACCTCAAATGTTAGAACATGGAGAATAAAAGAATAACAACCAGAAAGATGTGGGATAGCCTTTTATGCAGAAGGTCAAGAAAGTCTATGGTACATTGACAGCGGATGTTCGAAGCATATGACAGGGGACAAAGAAAAGCTTGAGTCATATACTGCATTAGAAAAGGGGAAGAAAGTTTCTTTCGAGAACGATATCTCTGCAGCCATAAAAGGAAAAGGTGTTGCTCCGTTGAAAGAGGAGGTCAAAGCAGGAAATGTTTTATATGTTGATGGATTGAAGCATAATCTTCTCAGTGTCAGTCAGATGTGCGATCAAGGAACTGAGGTAATATTTAGATCAAATGGATGTTGTGTTCGCGATCTTGATACAGGTAAAACAGTGATCAAAGGAAGAAGGACTCCAAATAATCTATATATCTTTGAGGAAAGACAACAATGCTACTTAAGCAAGGATGATGAACATTGGCTATGGCATCGGAGGTTGGGGCATCTAAGCTTTTCACAAATAAGGAAAGCATGCAAATATCAAGCAGTTCGTGGTCTTCCAGACAATACCATATGCAAATCTTGTCAATTTGGAAAGCAAACCAGAACTAACTTTCCAGAGAAGGAAGGATCAGCTAGCATGCCTCTCGAGCTAGTCCATATAGATGTATGTGGTCCATTTAGGAAGAGGACACCTCGAGGAGAAGAATATCTGATATTATTCATTGATGATTTCTCCAGATTTGTTTGGTTAGGGCTCATGAAGCACAAAGATGAAGCACTCGAAAAATTCAAATCCTTCAAAGCCTTGGTTGAAAATGAATCAGGACACAAAATTAAGTGCCTCAGATCTGACAGAGGTGGGGAATTTACCTCAAACGAATTTTTCGATTTCTGTGAAGAACATGGGATAAGAAGAGAATTCTCTACAGCTAGAACTCCTCAGCAAAATGGGGTTGCGGAAAGAATGAACAGAACAATCCAACAAATGGCTCGTGCTATGCTTGATGAATCAGGTACTCCCGCAACCTTCTGGGGTGAAGCTGCACATGCTGTGGTTATTATTCTTAACAAAACAAATGTCCGAGTAAACAGCACTCAAACACCTCATGAGCTCTGGAGTGGTGAGACTCCTTCGGTGAAGCACTTCAAAATCTTTGGGAGCAAATGTTATATTAAAAATACTGATGAGCAACTTGGCAAACTTGAACCAAGAGTAGATGAGGGCATTCTTCTTGGTTATTCTCCACATAGCAAAGCATACAAGTGCTACAATAAAAGACTTGGCAAAATTGTTGACAGCATTGATGTAGTGGTTGATGAGAAGGGATATATTCCTAGGCAAGTTCACCATGAAGACATTGAAGAAGATGAAGGTTACCCTCAAAGACGGAATGATGAAGAAGAAGAACCTCAAGAAGAAGAACCTCAAGAAGAACCAGAGGAGCAGACAAGAATAGAAGAGAAGACTCCATCCAGATATGTTCAAAAGAATCATCCGGAATCTCAGATTGTGGGGCAGAAAGAAGCAGGAGTACAAACAAGAAGGACACTTGCAGAAGCTTCAAGCTATTTGGCATTACTCTCCTCCACTGAACCACAAAATGTGAAAGAGGCATGCAAGGATGAATGTTGGGTCAAAGCAATGGATGAAGAACTTGAGCAGATCGAAAAGAACAACACTTGGGAATTAGTTCCTAGACCAAAAGATAAAAATGTAATAGGAACAAAATGGGTCTTCAAGAATAAATTGAATGAAAATGGAGAAGTAATTAGGAACAAGGCCAGACTCGTTTGTAAAGGGTATGCACAGCAAGAAGGAATAGATTTTGAAGAGACCTTTGCTCCTGTGGCAAGACTTGAGGCTATCCGAATGTTCCTTGCTCTCTCAAGCTTTCAAAACTTCAAGTATTTCAAATGGATGTGAAATCAGCCTTTCTGAATGGAGACTTAGAAGAAGAAGTATATATTGAGCAGCCAGATGGTTTCATTCTTGGGAATGATCCAAACCTTGTATGCAGATTAAAAAAGGCTCTCTATGGACTCAAACAAGCTCCAAGGGCTTGGTACTATCGGTTGGACAAATATCTTCACCAACAAGGCTTTTCAAAAGGATCAGCAGATAGCAATCTCTATATAAAAGTTGAAAATAACAAATTGCTAATTCTTGTTGTTTATGTAGATGATATTATCTTTGGCAGCAATGAAGAGACTATGAGTCAAAAATTTGCCTCGGTTATGCAGAAAGAATTCGAAATGTCACTACTTGGAGAATTGACATATTTTCTTGGATTGCAAATTCAACAAAATGAAGGAGGTATCTTCTTGTCTCAAACCAAATACCTCAAGCAGATCTTGAAGAAGTATGGCATGGAAGAGTCAAAGCCAGTATGTACACCCATGGTTACAGGATGCAGCCTCAGTGCAAATGATGAATCAGCAGCAGTTCACCAACCCACTTATAGATCCATGATTGGGAGTTTGCTCTATTTGACAGGTACCCGACCAGATATTACACATGCAGTAGGAATTGTTGGAAGATTTCAAGCCAACCCAAAGGAAACTCATCTTCAGGCAGTCAAAAGAATCTTCAAGTATCTTCAAGGGACCCAAAACTATGGCTTATGGTATCCTAGAAATACAGATCTCACTCTTCATGCTTACACAGATGCAGATTGGGCTGGAAGTGTGGATGATAGGAAAAGCACAAGTGGTGGTGCTTTCTTCATGGGTTCCAGATTAGTATCTTGGTTCAGCAAGAAACAGAGTTCGATTGCCTTATCTACAGCTGAAGCAGAATATGTGGCTGCGGCATCTTGTTGTACACAACTTCTTTGGATGATGCAGACCTTGCAGGACTTTCAAATCACTTGCACTCCACCAGTTTCTATCTTATGTGATAATACTAGTGCAATCAGCATTTCAAAGAATCCAGTCATGCACTCAAAGACCAAGCACATACCAATCAAGTACCATTTTCTCCGGGAACAAGTGCTTGAGCAGAAGGTCAAGTTGGAGTATGTTCCTTCTAAGGAACAAGTTACTGATATTCTCACAAAACCACTGCCCAGGGAAACTTTTGAATATCTCAGACAAAAGCTGGGAGTAGTTGATGCTTCATCCTGCTGTTGAAGCTTGTCTGTTCTACAGAAAAGTTGGTATACGCAAGTTACGTAAGGTATATACGCGTATACACGCCGATTTATGCGGGGAAAGTCGCGTGTATGGTGTACGCTTGTTGCAGAGATTATATCCGCGTGCATACGCTGTTTTGTACAGGATAAATCGCGTATATGGAGTTCTGAGCAGCAAGGGCAAACTCTGGTTTGAAAAGGTCTGAGATGGGTATGTCAGAATCCTTCAGACACAGTTTCAGAAGGTGCAGCAGGCACAGGTTCAGGGGGAGCAGCTTAAAAGTCTCATAAAGCATTGTTGGCATTTAGATGTTTTGGTTATTGGTTTCAGGAGAAGGAACTCAGAAAGAAATCCTGGTTGCTGATCTAAAAGATGTTTATCAGATGCTGCTGGTGACTTTCATAAGTCTTGGTCTAGACCTGTTGTCTCTATGTCATGTATCTCTTTTGTGATATCTCTTTTATGATGTCAAGGTCATGTAACGGCCTATGTTGGTTTCCCCACTATGCCTGGGATGATTGATGTAATATAATTGGTTGTTTCTGATGTGTCCCCTCTTGGTAGGGAGTATGGATGTATGTATTGAGTCTTTTGGTGATAGGAAGGTTCCTTATGGTGTAGAAGTCTTGGTTCTTGTTGAAGAACATCTTTTACAGATCTGGCCTACAGTCAGGGGGAGCATGATTCAGCACAGCCAAGCAGAGGTATCAGCATGTACTCAGGGGGAGCATAGCCCTTTGCCCTTGATGACAAAGGGGGAGAATGATTCTAAGGATCTTGAGGTTGCCATCAAGTCCAAAGGGGGAGATTGTTGGCATTTTGGCACCGGTGTGGCGCTTTGATACAGGTGTTGTCCTTGATGGCAACTCTCTTTGATGACAGATCTCCGTTCAGACTACAGAATAAAGAGAAATCTAATATACGCCGGTTAATCAAGTCCAAGTTGTGTATACACGCTGGTGATATGCATGCTAAGTCGCGTATACGCAGGAGAGCTATATACGAAGGCGCGTATACACGCAGATTCATGAACAGAAAAGGGCGTATATGTCGGGAAGTTTCCTTTTGGTCCATGGTAGTTAGTCCTCGGTACTTGTGCCCATGTCTTTGGACCAAAGTACCTCGACAGTCGTGTAGATCTCTAGTTTTGAAGTTGATGGTTTTGGATTTCTATGGTTTTGGCTCTTGGTATTGAGCAAGGCCTAAGGCTATATAAGGAGAAGAAGATCATTAGGCAAAATCATCTTTTGAAAAGGCTTGAATATCTGAAAAGGAAAGAGATCTGATATGCAGGTTCTGGGTTGCTTGATCTAAGCCAAGGAGAGATCACATCGGTTGATGGAAGACTAGATCTAAGTATAGATCGGGATCTAATGGTTTGAAATGCACTATCATGATATGGTTGATTATGCGTAATTCTAGATCTACGTACTGTCGCAATGTTATGTTCTGGGTCTAACTGATGTCTGGTACAGCTGAAAATTGAGAGAGTTTATTTTTAGATCTGTACGCAGGTTGGCTTCGGTAAAAGCGCGTGTACACGCGGGTTTTTCTCATTGAAGTAGCGTATATCTTTTGAAGCTTGATTTTGGGTTTACAGTTGGGTCTGACTGTTATTGCAGAGTTTTGTAGTCTGCTCTGTGTTCTGGTAACTGGTGATTGACAGGGTTCAGTGGTTCAGTGATTCAAAGTTTGGTTGTTTTATGCTTCAATGATCTGTTATGAAAGGTGAATGAATTGTGGTCTTCAGATTGTAATGTTGTGCTTCAGGAATATCCAGTCTGAAAATGTATGAAAAGTGGTACCTGAAAGAAAGAAGATTGTAGGTCAGCACCTACGTACTAGTATCTTGGCTAGTACAAGAGCAGAGGGGGTTGGAGCTCCCTTCCAAGGAAGTTTGGAGAACGAGAGAAGGTTGTAGCCTTCTGCAGGTTGTAGCCTGCGTACTGGTATAAGGCTGCACCAGTACAAAAAGATTGTAAACTGAAGTTTCATATTAAAGAAAGATAGAGACAACTTGCAGCAGGTGGTTTTCACCCACATTGGGTTTCCACCTTATATCTTGGTGTTCATGTGTGTGGCTTTTGATCTGTTCTGTTATACTACACCTGTTTACTGTTAATGTGGTGAATAATGCCCTGATGCACTTAACTGAAGAATAAGATAACTAAATTATGAGTTTTCTTCTTATACGCTGTTTTATTTAGTCACAGTAGCGTGTACACGCTGGTTCACTTAACTGAAGTAGCGTATATGTTTCTGAGCATTGAAAAAGTTTGATTGATCTGATAATACTGATTCACCCCCCCTCTCAGTATTATTTCCAACATTTACTTTCTCACAAAGGGGACCAAAACATTTAGAGAAAACTCATGCATGTTCAGGCTGGCTGAGAGAGGCTAAATGGTTCAGTTAGGGAGTTTTCCCAATTTTGACTAAGTGTCGAATGAGTGCCATGAAGTTGAAAAAAACAAGACTTTGAGTATGATCTAACACTTAGATTACTTGATGAAACAATAAGGAACATTTAGAACACATGAATAACACACTTTCCTCAATGCAACAACTTTGTAATGACTGGCACCAAGTGTGACACCAAAGATACGCAATGTGACAACTATGACGACACTTGTGCGATAATGCTTAAAACTTTGGATATGAGTGTGACACATGTTTACATGGTAATCCCAACTCATTTACACAAAGATGACCCTTTGAAAACACAAAACTAGGTTTTGCACATTGTGCAACACTTATCATGCTAAAAGACAACACTTTGATTGTCTCACAAACACGACCAAGAAACTTAAAATAAACTCAAGCAATGACTCTTGATGTTTGCGAAAACAACCTATGAAGTCAAAGTAGGCTCCGAAATTTGAATTTATCAAGGTGGATATTGGTGGCCACCTTCTTATTTGACCTAGACCCCTAGTGGGTTTCATTTGTTTCCTTGATAATAGTAACATTTAGTATTTTTAGCAGTTTACTGGGTCCTAAAAATTTAGAGCTATTTTGACCCCTAAACAATGTTTTTTTGAGGTTTTCAGTAGGCCAATAATCATAGGTAGGGGCCTATGGTAAATCCTATAGTACTTAGAGAGATATTTCCAATAAGATATCATACACGCCAGACAAAGATCATATGACCAAGTTACGACCTAGGGAAGTTGGTTGCCGAACTAACCCCAACAGGGCCCACAAACTCTTGGCGTTCCATACCTCGGTGTTATTATTTTGGTTGTTTAGGGTTTCCCCTTATTTTACAATAATAAGAAGGCCCTTCAGTCTGATTGCAACATAGTTCATAGGCATGTATCCACGATATCTCTCCTCAGATATGAGCTACCATTGCCTGAGCTAGTTTATTTCCATTATGTTTATAAGCATCTTTCAATTCTTTGATGTTAATGCAATGAAGGTTTATTTCTGCTGCATATTTTTGTTTATGTTAATATTTGTATTCTGTTACGTTCCAGCATAAGTCATTATCATGAATGTAAGCCAATTTTGGAGGGTGCTGTAGCTTATAAATAATTTCAATAGAAAAATCATCCCTAAGAGGTGACAACTTAATAGAAACATTTTATAATGCATCTGTAGCTTCGTTATAGATTCTACGAAAAAATATAATATTAAAACCTTGGAATTGAGAAATGAAATGATATACCTCTTGTTGATAACTTTTCAAATTGGGTGACACAGTGTATAATATTTTGTGCCTGTCGTACCCCAATCTTAGAGGCACTTATTTCTTTAAGAGCCCCAACTTTGAGGTCAATGGATTTCTGTAAGCCAAAACTTAGTGCTTCATATTCTGAAGTGTTATTAGTGCACTCAAATTCCAAGCAGAAAGATATCAGGTGTTTCTTGTGTTGCGGGTCTACTAAAGCACAACCAGCTCTTGAGCCATCCTGTGTCTTAGAACAGTGAAAATACAAAATCAAAATATCAGAAATACAAGAGTTATGCCCTACACTAGTATTATTACTATCTACTACACATAGTTCATTTTCGCCAATTGGACTAGGAAGGAGTTCCAAATGTGTGTCTGGTGGGACTAGTGAAGGCTGAGAAAGGTAGGATCCAAGGTCAAACTCCAAGAAGAAATTTCCAAAAATTAAATCTGCGAAAGAAACTAGCTCGTTCTGCCCCTCAAAGGGGGTGATAGTGTGATTCATGTATGACTCTAATTTCACCTAGATTTGGTTGTTCCTGCCCTTATATGGAAGAAATAAATGTGACCAATCATTAGCAAAATACCCATGTAATTTGTTGGACCAATCTATACCCAACAATACACCATAGGCTTATGCAATGTCCACAAGTACTATGCTTATGAACTGGTGAACTTGATGATTAGATGATAGGTGGATGAGAACATTTATGAGCTCACCAACAGCATGGATAAGGGTCTTGTCCAATTGAATGATATGTGCATCGGTCTTATCCCATTTGGCATTTATTTTCTTTGCAACAGATAACGCCATTACATTTATAGATGCACCAAAATCAACTAAGAAATAATGTACATTGTAATAAAAAATTGCGAAAGTCAACAAAAACAATCGACAAAATGTGTTAGCTTCTAATGTTAAAGAATTAATGACAGAATTCATGGGACGAGAAGACTTACCATCTCCCTTCTACGAAGAAGCAACATCTTTACCAGAGGAAGGTTGTTCAAGAGCTTGGACAAGTAGTTCTCGTTGGCTTTCTATCCTTGTAAGATAAAATATTTAAATATTAGTGTGCACTTCCTTCATGTTTCCCAGTATATTATACTCTAACGGAGCAGACATTTTTGAAGTGTATGGAGGAGTGGATTTGTCTGAGACTTACAAAGTGGTAGGCTTGCTTTTACCATCGATGGAAGTGTTGTTTGTGGTGGAGGCTTTTCCAGACTTACCATGAGTGTTCTGAGCTGAGTTGACAGACAGTGTGATCTTTCTTAACAAGTGTTCCTTCAATATTTTCCTCGTTGACTCCGGTTCAAAACTAGCCCTTGGCTCCGCAACTTATATAGATGATTTTTCTTTTAATTCGGGGTCTCAATCGGTTGTGGTTCTTCGACATTTTTCTTTTCAATTGTCAACACATAATTGAAGGCACTCACAATGTGTTTGACACTCAAAACCTCTTTAGCCACATCAATTTCTTCATTTTCTTCTATTTTCTCTGTATGCTCATTTAAAAGTGCATTCCTTATCCTTTCTTGGTCTATTTTTTGTTTACATGTGTACACTTGTCTAACACATATTGAACAATTCCTTCACTTCTTGCAACATTTTTTTCTATGATAGGAATTTAATGTAGTACAAAAAACCTATCCTTTTCTGATACCCTACTATCCGAAAAAATTTTGAACCATATCCAACATCAATAATGGTTTATCCCTTATTTATTGTCTATTTTGAAACCCTCCTTAGTTTAATTTACAATATTGGGCTTCTCATTTTTAGTTATCTCTTACTAGCTCTTCTATATTAATGCAATATTCATGTGAATAACACTCTCACTTCAAGCATTCATCAAACCCCGCCAACCAAGAGTATTGTCTTTTATTAACTCGTTTAATGGGCATGCCACATCCATTTAATGAATATAATATATTCAAGGTCACTTTCCTTGGCTTACCCTCATTCATTGTGATTGGTCCCACTCCTTTGTGGATCCATGTTCCTTTTTCATGTTATATTTTATTCTTCTTCTGCTAGGTGTTTTCGTGCTTTCCAACCCATATGTTAGATTTTCTTTCCTCTTATTTAATAGAACCATCTTTTGCACTCCTACTTTATATTAACATTATTTTACTTAGAATTTCCATTGACCTACTTTTTTGGTCATTTTTTGTAAATTAATACAAATAATACTTCATCTTATATATTGATTCTATGTTGGATCCTCTTCAGAAATATACCATTCTATTCCTTCTCTTTAAAGCTACTTTCTCTTCACAATTTTCTCATTTCCAAGGTGCACCAATTTTCTTGTAGCAGTTTTTTACATATTTAGTTTTTATGTCTTCTCCCATCTTAATTGTGGGAGCCTATTTCCCTTTATCTTGATCTCAACGACCCTGTTATGGATTTTCTGTGTAAGCCCTTATCCTTCATTTACTTTCCCTTGTGAACATTCATTTGTCCCCCCAAGCTCACTTTTCTTTTAGCATTTTATCTTTTTCTAAGGAACCCTTCTTATAACCTTTTTGGGTTACTCCACAAGTCTTTTCATCTTTCTAGAAGAGTGCTACATCTCGTATTTTCTTGCAATGCTTCATGGACATATGGATGACTCTATTTAAGTTGACTCTTAACCTTGGTTGGAGTGCTAGCATACTACCCTTACCTACAATGTTGTTACCCTAATCGACATGATGACAAATCCATTGAGTGCATATAATGGGGGAGAGTTGGTTGTTTGATTAGGATAGGAAACTTGGTTACCACTACGAAAGAGAAGCATTGGACTTACTTGTTGTGGAGAGTGCACCATTTTGGAGGAAGGTTATTGAGCCTTAGAATACATGCTTGGAAGGTGTTTCATCTTTGGGGTAGGATAAATCCTACTATGACACTTGTACATCCTTTTATTATAGAACAATCCATGTGGGGTTGCCTTGTTAGTTACTTTTATTCACATAAGCCCTTTTTTTATGTTATCCTCCCTAACATACTCTATATGTAAAAGTAGGAGAGAGATATTAAGATCTCATAATCATTATATCTCCATTTTGTGTTTTTTATTGCCTTGGATATGTCTTTAAGGGAGAAAGACAGTAGGAATTATAAGGAAACCCTAGGAGGATAGGAATTGGAGGCGAGCTATAGAATTATCTTGCTAGGTACTTGCATGATGCGACATGGCTATGGTTCATAAATCGTAAGAAAGAAAATAAAAGATTTTGTAATAGAAGTTTGGTGTATGTGCGAAAGAGGACTTCCTGGATATCATGTTGATCTTTTAATAGGATAGTTACTCAAGAAAAGACCCAAACTCAAGAGAAAAACCATCAAATGTTTCTCCAAAAAGACATCTCCAAAAACCCTTGGGCCTGTTGATGACGTAAACCTGCGCCTGTGACCCATCTGCCTCCTACCCTAAAAGTCCACTCTAACCATGCTATAAGGAACACCAGAAAAAGGAACATCACAAATTTTCCTGCCCCAAGATTGCTTGCCCTCAAGCAATTTAAACTTGTAGACCAATCTAGTGGCCCAATGCAATAACGACCCAATGTCTAGATCCCATACAAACCACTGGGTCATGTTATGCCTCTGTGTCAACCTACCATGAATGGGCCCCTCAATGCTCGAATCCCAGAGCAACCTCTGACGGTCATCAAAAAATCCTGTTGGATCCCAATGCCACCAAGAACGTGCATCAATGCTCTACGGCTCCTACTGCACTATGCTTTTTAGAATGAGAATATCGTGCCACCAACAGGATACCAACTCATGATCTCCTATTAATCCATCCCGTGGGAAGGATCGGATCCACATGCACCTATATATGTTACGAGTCCACTAAACTACACCATGTTCAACTCATGCAACTCTGCCCAACCAATAAGACAAATATGTCTAGGAATCCCTACCACTCCCCCTATAAGTGGGGAAACCATGCTACACTCCATGTCTATGTACTCCTTAAGAGGGCTGCAACCTAGAAATACTGTAGCTTCACTAGCTTCCACTACATCTACCTACACCTCACCAGTGGGTAAATCGAAAGATGGATGCACTAGAGCCTCCCTCATTTGACTGAAAACTCTGTGCTCCACTAGTCCACTCATCATATGAAAAACTATTTTGTTAGGTCCCAACGCCTCATGATGACCCATGTCTACAAATACTACCTCCTTGGTGGTTGTCTGTACATCTTTCTTATCCTCATCAATGATTAGCACCAAGGGTTTCTGCTCATCCTCCTCCATCATAGGCTCAACATCAGCCACCAATTGACTCTCCAAAGAGGGCCCATCATGTGCATTATGTTCCACTATGTGCTGCTCATGTTGAATAGGAACAAGTTGCTTCTTATCAATATCCTCTACCAAGCAAGGATGCATCTCTGAGATGGTATCAACAACTCCCCTGACTGCTCATGCTCCTCAAAGGTGTCCATGGACTCAACTATAAAAGAATAATCCCCATCCTGGAAGTTAGAAGAATCTCCTCATGGTCTTCCCCTATCGTCTCCTCAGTGTCACCCATGCATGAGTGGTCACGTCCCCAAGGTATCTTGCAAATGAAGCAAAGACCCTTGCTCTTCATCTCATTCCTGCTACATGGTTGGTCACCACAAGTCCACTGCAACTCCTCCTGGGTCAACCATCTTCTAAACAACCTAATGTTTTTCTCAACTAACCTAACCACTCATGCATGGGTGACACCGAGGAGACGATAGTGGGAGATAAGTAGGAGATTCCTTGTAATTTCTGTCACATCCCCGGTAACCTCGCATGTAAAAGGTAGGGAGTTAGAAATTTTCGAACAAATTACCACAAGTAATTAACCAATTCACAACTCCTAAATTCATCATTAACCATTAAATATAATATTCATTGGTGCATCAAGTAAATTTCCATCAAAGACAGTAAGTTTCATAACCATTGCATAACCTTTAACCATCACTGTAATAACATAAACTGTCTCATGAATCCATGCATCCATTTCTTGATATCCTTAACCATATTAGATAATCATGTAATCTAATAAAGAACCATCAACATCAAGGATTCAACATCATCCATCTGACACAAAAGGCAATCACATCAATCACAACATTGAACACAGATATACCCTGGAAACCCCGTAGGGTGAAAACCAGCAAACGTTTAATCTTCTTATTAAACGCTCGTGAGGGTTTTCACCCCTCACTCAATGGTTTATAAGGGATTCCATCACTTAACCATTGTCTTAAAATCTTTACAATGAATTATCATTAAGCTGTCACACAACTAGCTAAAAGCTAATACCATTTACATGTAATCTTTTATTTACATACCGCCACATGCAAAGTTTCTTGTGGCAATAATTGTTCTAGCAATGGGCATTACTACAGCTTGACTTCATCTGCATGGACGAATAATCCTTTTTCCTGCCATAATGTTAAACATCACTTTCCTTGGCACCATCTGCCATCGTTTCCTGTCAATGCAGTCATCAACAATCTTGGCAACAAGATTAGTTACAATATCATTCAAACAATAATCAACCTTTAAAGAGATCTTTTAATATCTACTCATGTGCATGAGCAAGCAAGACAGAATAACAATCTTGATCTATATGTAGGATATATTTTCTTTACTAAGAAAATAGCTTGAGTTCTCCTTATTCACGTTCACATAACAGATCATAGTGCATGTATAATATTGAAACATGCAAAGTAAAAGGCTTCAGCGTACCTAGTTATTAGTAGTCAATAAAGGCAACCAAATAAATTGAGCTTTACCAAGAACCTAACCGTGCAATTTAAATGTGTGTTTCCGCCTCTATAGATCAGCCTTATAACTAAGATCCCATCTTCGATCACAACCATTTATTCCTCGATGCAAGATCTATTTATCTATCAAAGAAAGAATGATAACCGCTACAGCCGCGCACTAGGCTCTCTTAAAAGAAGTAAACAATATCTTCTGCAACTGATCTCTTCTCGAGCTGATACCCACAGAAGAGAATACATGCGTCTCTCTTCTAGAACGGAGGAGAATACATACGTCTGTCTTCCTCCCTCCGAATGAAATATTATTCAGTTACAAAAATTCTAAAAATGACTTTCATTCAAAAATCCCGAACCTGCAGAATTAAAACTTCAGTTACCCGGACGCCAAACAAGCCCACGATCACGTTGAAATGGCTCCCTCAATCCGAGACCCCAATACTCCCATTAAATGGTGACTCCGATGGATCCACTCGTGGGTGTGCCCGAGGATAAATATCGTTAAATTTAGCGTCATATGAACTCGAGGCATAACGTTTGAGTTGCCCTAGCAAGGGTAGGGCATCCTACAACCTTCGCCTACAGGACAATCACCATCGCTGGCCGCTCCGTGGCTGCCAAAGATGAACTTCATGATGTGGGATAGCACGTTACTCTTCGCCTTTCGTCCGGATTTCTTTTCGGATCTGTTCTTGCCCGACTTACTCCATTTCGACTTCAACTTAGTGTGTCCCAAACAGTCTACCTCGGGCGAGGTGGGCTCCAGGGATTCGAAGCGGGCGCCTGTCCTTGGGATTATGGAGCCTCACTTCCGTTTTGCAGGGCGATGCGTCATGGAATTCTTAAAGGCTCTGCCGAGGCTGAAGGGAGCCAGAGACATGACTGAAATCTTCGTTCTCATGGAAGGAATTCGTTGGCATCTGACGCCCGATATGTGCAACTATCTTGCAGGAGCTCTCTCTCCCTCCGTATGAGGAATTGTTTTGTTTATATGGACTTGGAGTTTATGTTACACGTGGAGGAATATCAACCGGCCCACTATTGTGTGGTGGAGCGTTCGGTTTGCGTGACTAGATTTCACAATGTTCTGCTTCAATGGTTCAAATTTAAATATGTGTTTCCTACCACGATTACCCAGCCCCCTCCACCAAGAAAAGAGACTTTATTAATCCGGAAAAGGTATCGGTTTCTCATACCAAGAATCAGTTCCGAGTTCAAGAACCGTTCCGAATCCAAGAATCAGTTCCCATTCCACACCGCCATTCGCGCCCTGCTCTGCCATTCTTAAATGATAGCTTTATGGATAATAAAAATTAGTTTTTGTAACTAATTCGTGATCTTTTTCTTTTAAAAAGAATTATTATTTCATAACTCAATAATTTATGCTAATTTATTACCACAGGGATGTTACATACTCCCCCCCTTAACAGGAACACCGTCCTCGGTGTTCATCTTTCGTTGGGAACTTGAGATTTTACTCATGGTATAACCATCTCAACCCCACAAAAAGATGATCCTTCCTCTTTAAAATCCAAGATTTCATTTCAATAAATGACAATAACCGAAATAGTAGTGATATAATCAGAAGAAATATCATTAGTTATAAGCATCAATAGTCATAAGCATTCGTAATTGCAAAATATGCAACTTTTAATCGCCACCACCTGGCCCTTATTCATTCATAATAAACAATTCTCTGTGTCAACTTACCATAACTTACCATCTTATGCTTGAAAATCATGAATACTTTCATGTAAGCCCTTTAATAGCGGTTGGACAATTCTTCAACCCTCCATGGTAAGTAACTCCTGTAATATATGACTAACAATTTAATCACATTAGTCACTATATTTTGAGTCAAATGAAATACGTTTAACCAACAATCAATTGAGCAATGTTAGATGCTTTCTAAATCACAGTACTTTTACAAGTACTTAAAGAGCACTAACACTAATCATCAAATAATGAATCACTGCACACTGAACGAATTCTCACTAAAGATATCGCAAAGTGCTTCTAGAAATACCAAAAGAGCACCTAGCTCTCTAATCATCAAAACAGTCAATCACTGCATTATTTGGAAATGGTCTTAGCCCCTACTAAGACTTTCACAGAATTAATAAAATGATACAGGAATTAAAATTTCCAATAACTCCTTATTGAATATTAAATTCATTTCCTGTTACATGTGCATAACACATTTCACACAACTATATATATAATTTATTTTTAACATCACATACAACTGATTAGTTAATTCCTTTAGCCATGAAAATCACAATAGACTAAAGAATTCCCAACCCATGGGAACTGGTTTCCACAACCAAACCGAGTCATTTTCACATCCAGACAGTTTCTTTGATAGAGACCTTACCAGGTCTAACATGGAATTCCACTGCCCAACCAGCTCAAGAATTCCAATGACCACATAGGGTCCAATATAGGATTCCTCTTGGCAGCGTCCTGCCTATTCCTCTGACAGCATCCCGTCTATGAGGAATTTTGGGCCTCCTCAAACAGGCTCCAAATCAACAGAGCTGCCTCAGGCTTTTTACCCCTCTTCACCATCTTGGCAAACTCTTTTCCCTTACTGAGATCATTGATCTCTAGGGAGAGGAAATCCAGGCAGACAAGTACCATCAACCCCTCCGGGCAGGTAACTGCCATCAACCCAAGGCATATCCGGGCAGACAAGTACCATCAACCCCTCCGGGCAGGTAATTGCCATCAACCCAACTATCTGCAACTGTCTGGCATGTTAAATTTCTCTTTTATTACTCTTTCTCAAAGTAATTACACAATGAACCATATAATCATTATCATTACAAAATAAACATGCATGTACACCATGCATTTACACTTATCCCTCATCATGGGTCCATAACATCAAGATTGATGGGAAACATATCCATCATACACGTTGTATGCATGCAAATTTTCCAAATAACATAATTCATGCATATCATATAACATCATTCTTTCTCATTTATAATTGCATTTCACATTGCAGCAATTTATGTGATGAGTTTTCTTGTTGCCATTAAGCTACCACTACTTAATCCCATCAGCAACGTTAGTTATAAATATGCATCAGTTAACACGTATTCCATTTCCAAGAATGTTCATGCATACAATATTGTCATGTATAAAAGCATATGCAAATACTCATTAATGTATAAATGTCAACAACAGTTGAGTCAATAATCTAAACATTTCCAATTTTGCCATAGTCTGTTGTTCCAATTCAAATCATCATTAATGGAGTATTAGCTTATGTTTACTATGTCTAGCTTTAGTCATGCATTCTTAATGTAATTAAACATAATCTCTCTAATAAAGATCATAACTCTATATCATAATGTCTAATCTTTGTGCATACCATTGCTTATCATATAAGCCTTTCTTTAATGTATGCAACCCATATTCCTTTCACTAGAATACTACCAGCATTTCATACAACAAACCACACACCTCTTTCTTAAAGGAAGTCATTTTAATCCTCATTTCTCTATCTTCCGATGTGAGGGTTTCTCAAGATTCCCTTTCAAGAAATTATTAAAGATATCTATCTTTAGGCATAAAAATCAAGATAAAAAACAAAGTTTACTTATCCTTTATGTATCAAAATCAAGCAATCGACACAGCTCATCCAACAAGACAATCTCTCCAAGAGATTATTATTTTCAAAGAAGCTAGCATGACCACTTTCTCTAAGTACACACCGACTTACAATTTCAAAGTCACAATAGCTACTCATATGCAACATGTGTTCTCCTAACACAATTACCTTACTTCAATGCACATAGTTCTTTTCATGAAACAAGTAAGGATTTTGGTTCTTGTATGATCACTATTCTAATGTGTCTTTAAGGAAAGAACCTCTACTTTTATTTTCAAGAAAATTCTCATAAAATCCTGCATCTTCATACATGAAGCATGCATACTCTTAGGATGAGACTATGTTTATGTATATATGTAATATACTCTTTCCTCAAGAAGTTACTTTGGCCATATTTAGCAAGGATTTTATAGACAAGAGACAAGCATTTCACATACAAGACTCACGTGGAGTCTTCCCAATAAGAACTACTTATTTGCTTTATTAAGAAAGCATACAAAATAATCAATCTTTAATTGCATGCTTTAACACATTTTCTTTACCAAGAAAATCTATAAAAGAACCATTCTTTTATTGCATGCATTCAAATACTTTCTCTACTAAGAAATCATATAAAACATTCATACATGTTCTTTAAGTAAGTGAACAAGACACTTATCTTATCCTTGGGTCAACATGCATAACTAACAAGTTAAACCACCCTTACCGGAAGCAATGGCTCTACTTATGCAATTAGAAGCATAATCTCCTAAGTGTCGCACATGCACCAGAGTTACCACTTGATGCTAGATGCAACTACTATCATAACACTACTATGTGACCTTTTCAGAATAATGACTTCAAGGAGACATTACGAAAATCATTAACATCAATACACTATAGTTATCATTTACCAACTCCTTAAGCATGGTTAAAGGAATACTCACATGCACATCAAGCACTATCTAGTCATTCCCAAACTCTTTTTTCCCATCTCCGTCTGTCCCTACAGCACGGTCTTCTTCCTTCTCCTTGCTTCCATTTCCTTTGGAAGCATCTATAGTTGGGGAAGGTAATTAGAGTCTACTGACAACTGTATTAACACAGGTAGTCATTTTATGAATAATTATCGCATGTAATCAAACCACGAATGGGTCCTAGAAATGTTACCCACTGAACATGCCTTTCCAATTAAGTTCACACTGGAATGCAACATGCATAAGAAATCCATCATTCCCATAGTAGAGATAAATTCAACCATCATTAAATCGAGGCTCCAATGGTTTTTATCTCTCAACAAGTAATGATAAACACATACCATGCTAATGGATTTCACTTAATTAGAGGGTAATCATCATTAAATTTATTAAGACATAAGCATATACTATTCATCATGCATTCTCATGGTGAATAAAATTAAGAACTCTTCTCATGCACAACTGGACTATAGCACCGAGAGAATAAAAATCTTCATACACACATTCCATGCATGCGACATCAATCAACCTTCACTTGGTTACGAACTGTAACAATCTTAGTCCAATTTAATTTATGCGTGTAAGTTCTATGGGTTAGTCATACAACACTAACCAATCTCAACTACCAATCGTCTTCATGCATCCATGACAAGACTGAATCAAAAGTTAGTTATGACAATCAAGTCTCGCTGCTTGACTCATTGCATGTTTTCAATATCTAAAGGGGTTCTTCTAATGTCCTTTTTAAAACTATTTTTCATCCTATTCAAGGATGTTCCCCTAATTTATATTCATTCATTGGCTCATTAAGTTTCGTTCATTGTAATTTCAATCTAGTTCAATATATGCATTGTTGTTATTGCCATATGTGCAAATCAAAAGTTGGTAGTTGATTGTCATTTCCTCAATGAGTGTTCAATATTGTTCTTAAGTGTAATGAGTGTTCAATTTTGTTTGTAAATGCGACAAAAGTCTCACTGTCTTTTATCCTCATCAGGAATCCAACGTTATGAACGTAGTTATGCAACAACTTATTACTTACTTCTCAAAGAAGTTATAAACATGAATCACACCCATCATGCCAAAAGTAGTGTACGACATAAATGAATATGCGACTGATTAAACTCATACCTGAGTTAATGCCTACTGATGGCGTACCTCAATATCCTTTCCGCTTACCAATTCCCAAAGGCGCCAGTACTGCAACCTTTAGCTCCGATACCACTTGTCACATCCCCGGCAACCTCGCATGTAAAAGGTAGGGAGTTAGAATTTTTCGAACAAATTACCACAAGTAATTAACCAATTCACAACTCCTCAATTCATCATTAACCATTAAATATAATATTCATTAAATATAATATTCATTGGTGCATCAAGTAAATTGCCATCAAAGACAGTAAGTTTCATAACCATTGCATAACCTTTAACCATCACTGTAATAACATAAACTGTCTCATGAATCCATGCATCCATTTCTTGATATCCTTAACCATATTAGATAATCATGTAATCTAATAAAGAACCATCAACATCAAGGATTCAACATCATCCATCTGACACAAAAGGCAATCACATCAATCACAACATTGAACACAGATATACCCTGGAAACCCCGTAGGGTGAAAACCAGCAAACGTTTAATCTTCTTATTAAACGCTCGTGAGGGTTTTCTCCCCTCTCTCAATGGTTTATAAGGGATTCCATCCCTTAACCATTGTCTTAAAATCTTTACAATGAATTATCATTAAGCTGTCACACAACTAGCTAAAAGCTAATACCATTTACATGTAATCTTTTATTTACATACCACCACATGCAAAGTTTATTGTGGCAATAATTGTTCTAGCAATGGGCATTACTGCAGCTTGACTTCATCTGCATGGACGAATAATCCTTTTTCCTGCCATAATGTTAAACATCACTTTCCTTGGAACCATCTGCCATCGTTTCCTGTCAATGCAGTCATCAACAATCTTGGCAACAAGATTAGTTACAATATCATTCAAACAATAATCAACCTTTAAAGAGATCTTTTAATATCTATTCATGTGCATGAGCAAGCAAGACAGAATAACAATCTTGATCTATATGTAGGATATATTTTCTTTACTAAGAAAATAGCTTGAGTTCTCCTTATTCACGTTCACATAACAGATCATAGTGCATGTATAATATTGAAACATGCAAAGTAAAAGGCTTCAGCGTACCTAGTTATTAGTAGTCAATAAAGGCAACCAAATAAATTGAGCTTTACCAAGAACCTAACCGTGGAATTTAAATGTGTGTTTCCGCCTCTATAGATCAGCCTTATAACTAAGATCCCATCTTCGATCACAACCATTTATTCCTCGATGCAAGATCTATTTATCTATCAAAGAAAGAATGATAACCACTACAGCCGCGCACTAGGCTCTCTTAAAAGAAGTAAACAATATCTTCTGCAACTGATCTCTTCTCGAGCTGATACCCACAGAAGAGAATACATGCGTCTCTCTTCTGGAATGGAGGAGAATACATACGTCTGTCTTCCTCCCTCCGAATGAAATATTATTCAGTTACAAAAAATCTAAAAATGACTTTCATCCAAAAATCCCAAACCTACAGAATTAAAACTTCAGTTACCCGGACGCCGAACAAGCCCACGATCACGTTGAAATGGCTCCCTCAATCCGAGCCCCCAATACTCCCATTAAATGGTGACTCCGATGGATCCACTCGTGGGTGTGCCCGAGGATAAATATCGTTAAATTTAGCGTCATATGAACTCGAGGCATAACGTTTGAGTTGCCCTAGCAAGGGTAGGGCGTCCTACAACCTTCGCTTGCAGGACAATCACCATCGCTGGCCGCTCCGTGGCTGCCAAAGATGAACTTCATGATGTGGGATAGCACGTTACTCTTCGCCTTTCGTCCGGATTTCTTTTCGGATCTGTTCTTGCCCGACTTACTCCATTTCGACTTCAACTTAATGTGTCCCAAACAGTCTACCTCGGGCGAGGTGGGCTCCAGGGATTCGAAGCGGGCGCCTGTCCTTGGGATTATGGAGCCTCACTTCCGTTTCGCAGGGCGATGCGTCATGGAATTCTTAAAGGCTCTGCCGAGGCTGAAGGGAGCCAGAGACATGACTGAAATCTTCGTTCTCATGGAAGGAATTCGTTGGCATCTGACGCCCGATATGTGCAACTATCTTGCAGGAGCTCTCTCTCCCTCCGTATGAGGAATTGTTTTGTTTATATGGACTTGGAGTTTATGTTACACGTGGAGGAATATCAACCGGCCCACTATTGTGTGGTGGAGCGTTCGGTTTGCGTGACTAGATTTCACGATGTTCTGCTTCAATGGTTCAAATTTAAATATGTGTTTCCTACCACGATTACCCAGCCCCCTCCACCAAGAAAAGAGACTTTATTAATCCGGAAAAGGTATCGGTTTCTCATACCAAGAATCAGTTCCGAGTTCAAGAACCGTTCCGAATCCAAGAATCAGTTCCCATTCCACGCCGCCATTCGCGCCCTGCTCTGCCATTCTTAAATGATAGCTTTATGGATAATAAAAATTAGTTTTTGTAACTAATTCATGATCTTTTTCTTTTAAAAAGAATTATTATTTCATAACTCAATAATTTATGCTAATTTATTACCACAGGGATGTTACAATTTCCAACATGGGGATTCTTCTTCTACAGTTGAGTCCATGGACACCTCTGAGGAACATGAGCAGTTAGGGGCAGTTGTTGACAACAACTCAGAGATGCATCCATGTTTGGAAGAGGAGATTGATGGGCATCAAATTGTTCCCATTCAGCATGAGCAACAGATAGTGGAGCACAATGCACATGATGGGTCATCTTTGAAGAGTCAACTGGTGGCTCATGTTGATCCCATGATGGAGGACGATGAGAAGAGATCCTTGGGGTTAGCCATTGATGACGAGTAGACAAATGTATGGACAACCACCAGGGAGGCAGTATTTGCAGACACAAGTCATCAAGAGGCATTGGGGCCTAACATGATAGTTTTGCAGATAATGAGTGGATCGGTGGGGCACGAAGTTTTCAGTCAAATGATCTCTACTGCATCCATCTTTGGGTATACCCACTGATGAGGTGTACGTATATGTAGTGGTAGCTAGCGAAGTTGTAGTATTTCCAGGTCGCAGCCCTCTCCAAGAGTATATAGACAGGGAGTGTAGCATAGGTTGCCCACTTATAGGGAGAGAGGCAGGGATTCCTATACATATTTGGTTGATTGGTTGGGCAGAGCTGCATGAGTTGAGCATGGTGCACTTTAGTGGACTCATACCATATATAGGTGCATGTGCACCCGATCCTTCTTCTTCTTCTTCTTCTTCTTCTTTTCTTAGGAAAATTTTAATTCATTGAATATTGCATCAATTTTATCTTTGCCACCATATTTGATGGGATTTTCTATTTTCTTATGTAATACTACATTGCAACAAAGATCCCTTTTTTTCTTCTTTTCTTTTTGTGGCACATAACATCTCTAAAAAAGTCTTTTTTGTTGCATTTTGCATGAACCATATAAATCTTTAGCGTGACACAAATTTTCTCCTTTTTGGTGTCTCACACACAAATTTTCTTTCTACATACTACAATAAGTTGCGATCAACAGGTTCGCATGAAAAATATTCTCTATGTGACACATCACATTCTCTCAATATTTTCTCTCCAATCCAAATCTTTATTTAGTATGAGACAAATTTCCTTTTCCATGTGATAATGCACACCTCTTTGAATATTTGAGGAATGGTGCCATAGATTGTGCATCATACCCAAAGACGGAATACCTTCAATGCAAATCAAACAAAACCTTTTGCTAAATGTAATATGCATGAAATTGAAATGGACACATTGCTATGAAATTTTCATTTATTATGACAATAATGTTTTACACTCAAAATTAGTTTGTTCCATCTCCCATCATATTATTATTTATGTGGTACATCATAGTTTCTCAAACATCACTTCATTGTGACAAGCTAAAAATTTCTAAACTTTCTTTCATATAATCACCATGTTTTAGTTTATGTAACTACTTCCAAAAATAAAAACTTTTAACATTTACAACTTATAAGGGGCATACTTTTTGTAAATTTAAAATACACTTATAACTAATATAACTTCAACAAAATTAAAAAAATATTAAAATTAAAAAAAATAAAAATGCATTTAAAAAATTAATATAAAAAACAAATTCATTATGATATATTTTTTTGATCATTTCATTAAACTTAACCTACAAAATTTATTTAAACATTATAATTATTCTCTCTATTTACTATTTTATTCTTAACCTACAAATTGAATATCTACCTTGTAAAAAGAATTACAAAGATCTAATATAACTTCAACACACTTAAAAAATTATTAAAAATAAAAATGCAATAAAAATACATGTTAAATATTAATATAAAAATCAGATCATTTAATTAAAATTAACCTAAAAAAAAATTTCAAACATTATAATTCCTCTCTATTTACTATTTTATTCTTAACCATTTTACTATTTTATTCTTAACCTTTTAATATAAATTCGGTATCTACCTTGTAAAAAGAATTACGAAGACCTTTAGGCCGATGAAAATCATACAAAACCTTGAGCTTCCCACATATGTGTGGAACAAACAAATAATAAATAAAATAGTGAATATTTAATATTTTATTTATGGTCCTTTTAATATAATTATAAGCTGAGTATATGCATTTAGGATTACCTTGTAAAAAAACCCTTGCAAATATTGAGTAAAGCTTTTTGGACTAATCAAAATCATGCAAAACTTTGAGCTTCCAACATGTTTAATGAACTAATCTATCTCGGGAAATTTTTGCAACCAGAAACTTGCGTTATGTCTGACATCTGTCGTTGTCTCAGCGCCATCTAGCGGACAGCTCGAGGCATGGAATTAAATTCAAAAGTACAGGGCTACAGCATCCACCGATGCCAGCTTGTGCAATGGAATAAATGCACAACAAAATGGTTAACGCATTGAAATTATCTAAAAATAAATTAAGTTGTTGGCCCGTTCACCGCACAGCGCAAATCAATTAATTTGTTTTTAATTATCACAATTTCTATTAAAATTTAAATAGCTATTAATATTAAATATTGATTTATGGAAATTCGGTATTTAAAAATAAAATTATAAATATTAATATTATTTACAAATTGTTATTAATATTATAATTATTTTAGAAATTTTATTTAAATAGTTTTATATTTTTAAAATTTATTAAAAATAATAATTTAATTTTAAAAAGGTAATGTTATTTTTTTATAAAATTTGTATATTTGTTAATTATAAATTAATGTTGAACAATATATATTTTACATTTAAGGAAATGAGTAATTTTTCTTTAAAGTAAAATATTTTCTAAATAAAAAAAAAATGTTAACCATAATTAAAAACAAAAATAAATATATTTATATGGTTGTGGTAAGTTTTAATTAAAATCATTATTGCCAAGTCTTTTTATTTCAATTTCAGGTGGATGAGGATCTTTTGTTTTTGTTTTTTTTTTTAATTGAGGGCCTAGATTGATTCTCAAGGAAATGTGCTCAACATATACTTAAACTTAATGCTTATCAATTTGAGATCATTCCGATTCTAAAAAGTTCCTCCATGATAAATTTCTCATTATTATTTATAACATTCATTTATATATAAGCAAATTTTATTTAGTAAAATGGTCCATTACTTTTAATAAATTTAAGAAATTATATTCGTGCTCCCACCCACCAATTTACTAGGGATTTGAGATTATTCCAATTCTAATAAGTTCCTCCATGTAAGTTCCCCATTATTATCTATAACAATAATTTATAATTCTTTTTTTTTTTCTTAGGTTAAAGTTGACCCATAACCCTTTTATACATGGTTAATGGTAAATGTGTGAATTAGTGAAGCATTTTGTGTTGCAATAGGTTTTTTGGTTATATTTATGAAGCCTTAGGCTATATTAATATTTGTAATGTGGTTGTACTAGTAAAATACAAATAATCCCACTTTCCATGTGCTTATTCAGTTTGTGTCGATATTACAACTCATAAGATGTGGTAAGAATATTTCAGTCTCTCTCAACCATAAATAAAATATTCCAATGTTCATGTGAAATAGCATAATTTTCTATCAAGTTTAAAAAAAAAAAAAAAATGATAAAAGTAATTAAAAGTGGAAAAAATAAAATGTAAATATAAATGAAATATTTTTCTAAATAAAAAAGTAATGTCAACTATAATTAAAAACAGAAATGCATATATCTATTTGATTACTCTAAATTACATTACAACTTAAAAGATGTAAAAATATTTCACTCTCACACTCAACTATAAATAAAATATTTAGATAACATATTTAGATGTTAATGTGAAAAAATAAAATTCTATATCAATTTTAAAAAATAAAATAATTAAAAGTATAGAAAATACATGTATTCCCGGTTTTAAATGTGGAAGATGTATAATTCTTATACTTGTTAAAAATATTTTAATACAAAATTTAGATAAACTATTTAAATATCCATACTATTATATATATGAAAGAAAAAAAAAAAAAATATATATATATATATATATATATATAATAAAAATAAAAATAAAAAATTATTTCCTAACTAGAATTCCTAATAAAAATAATAAAAAGGAGGTGTTCAATTCTTTATATAAAATTAATATGTGGCATTTAAAAAATATTAATAATAAATAGAAATAAATTATAAATAAAATATTTCAATCATTTTGGCTCTACTATAAAATAAATGTAAATACGGGAAAACACCTTTTAGATTTGAACATTTGACTTCTAAAAAAAAAACAAATGTCTGTAACCATCATTTCAATTTTTATTATTTCAAAAAATGTAATATACTTAAGATATGTTATTAGATTTATGATCATAATGTAATTACGCCGTAAGGCGTTTCCGTTTGAAATGAATTGCCCCAGCCCTCGCTATGTCCTAGTGTTCACCGCGGATTTGTGGTGTTAGACGATTGAACAAAGTTTGATCGTTGATCCAAAACTGAAATGGTTTATGTCAGATGTGGGAGCCTGGCGGACGCTCGTAGAGTTTTTGATCAAATACCCAAATGTGATGTATGTTCGTGGACTGTGATGATCGCGGGTTATGCCAGGTAAAGGGTAGCCCACGAGGCTTTAGGGTTGTTCTTCCTCATGTGGCGAGAAGGCGTCCAGCCCAATAAGTTCACATTCGCCAGCGTACTCCCTGCTTGCGCCGACTCTGTAGACATCAGAGAAGGACTGGACATTCATGAAGAGATCAAAAGAAGAGGATTTCAGAGTGATGTATTTGTGGCGAATGCCCTGATAGATATGTATGCAAAATGTGGCAACATAGAGGATGCACGCTATCTATTTGAAAAAATGTGTGAACGAGATGTCATATTCTGGACAGCATTGATTGTAGGGTATGCGCAAAATGGGCAGGCAGAGGAGGCCATGGAGCTTTTCAAGAAAATGTGGCTTGTCGGTATGAAGCCAAACTCTAAAACATATGCCAGTGTTCTGTCGAGATGTGCCGATCTGGAATAGGGTATCGAAATTCATGGGGAAATAATCAGAAGTGTTTTCCAGTCTCATGTCTTGGTTGAAAGTGCCCTTGTAGATATGTATACAAGATGTGGGAGTGTAGAAGATGCATGCCATTTGTTTGCCAAAATGCGTAAACGGGATACCGTGTCGTGGGCAGTGATGATTGCAGTTGTTAAGTGGAATGGTTGGGATGAGGAGGCCCTGAAGCTTTTCCGAGAAATGCAATTGGCAGGTGTGAAGCCAAACTCGAAGACATTCCAATGTATTCTCCTGGCATGTGTCAATTAGGGAGCTCTGGAACAGGGTATGGAGGTACATGAAGAAATAAATAGAGGGGGATTCCAGTCTAAGGTATATGTGGGAAATTCCCTACTAGACATGTATACAAAATGTGGGAAAATGGACAAGGTACGTGAAGTATTTGACCAAATGAATCTCCAAGACATCATATCCTAGATGGTGATGATTGCAGGGTATTCCCAGAATGGGTGTGCCAAGGAATCCCTGAAGCTTTTCCAGCAAATGCAACGGGCTGATGTGAAGGCGATAGCAAAAACATTTGCTGGTGTTCTCTCAGCATGTGAAAAGTTGGCAGCATTGGATCATGGTATGGAGATCCACAAGGAAATAATTAGTAGTGGATTGCAGTCTGATATCTTTGTGGAGAGTGCCCTGATAGACATGTATATAAGTTGCGGGAGTATAGAGGAGGGACGCAGATTATTTGATAAAATGCCATTACGAGATGAGGTATCTTGGACAATAATGATTGCAGGTTATGCACAGAATGGTTCGGGAGAAAAATCCCTGAAGCTTTTCAAAGATATGCAACTGGCAGGTGTGAAGCCGACTACAAAAATCTTTGCCAGTGTTCTTTCTGCATGTGGCAACTGGGCAGCTTCGGAGCAAGGTGTAGAAATCCATGAACAAATAATTGGAAATGGCTTTCAGCTGGATGTCATTGTGGTCACTACCCTATTAGACATGTATGCAAAATGTGGTAGCTTAGACAATGCACGCCACCTGTTTGACATGATGCAACATCGAGATGTTGTCTGTTGGACAGCCATGATTGCAGGATATGCCATGCATGGCTATGTAAGTGAGGCCATCACACGATTTGAAAAAATGAAAGCCTGTGATGTAAAACCAAACCATATCACAATTGCTTGTTTTTTGTTTGCCTGCTGTCATGCAGGCCTAGTCTATGAGGGCCTTCAATACTTCAATTGCAAGAGGGACAGTTATCACATCATACCTGCGATGGAGCACTACTGTTGCATGGTTGACCTGATTAGCTGTGCTGAGCAGCTAGATGAAGCAGAAGGCTTTATCAATAAAATGCCAATCAAACCCGATACATCTGCTTGGATGTGTTTTCTTGGAGCCTGCAAAATACATAACAATATAGAGTTAGGAGAATTCGTGGCAAAACAGCTTTTTGATTTGGATGTGAGAGATGCTGCACCTTATGTGCTTCTCTCAAACATATATGCTATGGCTGGTAGATGGCGTGACTTTGAAAAGGTTAGAAAAATAATGAAAGTTAGAGGAGTTAAAAAAACTCCTGGATGCAGTTGGATTGAGGTCAACAAACAGGTGCATGCCTTCCTTCTGGGTGAGAGGTGACATACATGACCAAAGAGGTTATAGAGATTGTTTTCAGAGATTAAGTGAATAGGGTATGTTCTGATCTAGTTTTCAAGGCTATATGAAAAAATGAGGAGCAAACTTTAATTTATATAGAAAACGACTTCCATACTTCCCTCAATCAAAAGCCCAAGTGGTCTACAAAACTAGAGATATGAATTCCCTCTACCCACCTTGCATTGTTCAAAACATAAAGATAAGCTTCATTCTTAAGACAAGGAGCAAGCATTTTCACTCAATGTGTTTTAATCAAACCAATGGAATTGTTATCATAATTGTCAAATAATTCAACTCCAGTCAATAGTCTTCTCATTCACTCTGCAAGACGTTGAGTCATGGATACCTTGTTAAATTGCTACCAGGCTCAGATACCATTCTTTTATTTAATTCGCCTCAGACTTATCACTGAGATTACATGCCCTAACTATATCATGCAACTTCTGAGGTGGCCGACTTATGAGGGACAAAATGTCTATTCCTTGCCGTGGCAAAGGAATAAATATAGATCCAAAAATATCTAATCACATGGTGCTTGCTACGGGTGTGCTTTGAATCTCCTCTAGGGTAACTACAACAAGAAATTCATCAATCCTGCAATCAACATATGTTAAACCTTGGAGAAGTTTCCTAGCACTCGTTTTCTCCCCTTGGTCTTTAAAAGATTGTCCATGGTAATCATGGAAGTGGCAAAGTTACATGAATACATTTACTGGCCCAGCATGCAAGCTGGGGAGTTTCAGATCCAGCTCAATGATACATTTAGCATTACGAGCTAAACCAAATACATTGTTGATTATACTAGAATAAATTGTTTATTCTGAACAGTTTGGAGAGCCCTCGAAAGTTAGTGTCTTTGATGAGATTAGAATGACAAGAAAAGGAGTGACCTTGATATTACATCTTGGCAATAGTCCTGTCTTGCTAACATGCTGTTTGGTGGACTTAGAAGTCTCCCTATTTGGATGAGTGAGGAATGAAATGTAACTTTCAAAGAAATTTCCATTTCAGCAATAACCAGATTCAATGATTGGTTGCATTGTTGAATATAATTGGCAAATCTTGAAATATCATCAATGATGTTTATCATCCTGCTAATATTGTTGTCCATGTCTGACTCCCAAGTTCTCCAAGTCATCTTTTTTTTCTTTATTGCTTTGTTCCTGTTATCCTTTGACTTGCCGGGGTAGCTAGAGAATCAATTCACTTGTGTTTTGTATCAGAACCAGCAGTTCCATAAATGAGATCTATGGAATTTCCATGGACATTTGCCAGAGATGTTTTTAACATACTTAGCTGACCCTTGTGATGTCAGGTGTTTGGGAGAGAGAGATTATACCAAACTGTGATGCACTCTATGTTCGTCCTCTCACACATGATGATGTTGCTTTTTGGATGTGGGTTGTGATATATGGTAATCATTGGTATATTCTATACTGGCTCATAACACTTTAAATTCTTCACTTTTACCATGTTGTACCATGGTTTGTTCATAATTTACCTCTAGATAATGTATCACCTTATGAATCAAGTTGAACTACTAGAAACCAAGCTAGGTGTTTTACATCATTTTCCCTACTCATTTTGCACACCCCATCACTTCATCAACATTTTCATGCATTATCATCACTTCTCCTTCCATGCTTGAGTTATCATATGTATTGTAGCAAGGTTCAAAATAAAAAGGAAAATTATTAGGTATAAGAATGTCTAAATAAAAATCAAAGAGCTAAAAAAAATGCTCGAGGTAGAAGCAACTAAAGTCACATCATGCACATGAGACATGCTGCTTTGCTATAAAACCCAGGTTCTCCCAGCCCCATTCTTAGATTAAAAAGAAGGAAAGAAGGAACTAAGCATATAAAAAGAGAAAAAGAAAAATAATCTCTAGCTCTTGAAACATCATTTCCCTTGTACCACATTCACCATCATCACTTGGACCCTATTTAGAATCCTAAGAAATACATCTTGTATTAAGGGTTTTCACATGTAATTAAGGTTAACGATGTCCACACGATGGTCAAGTTAGGAAAGAGTTAAAGATTAAATTAGTCATCGAGTATTAAGAGATTTCACTTGATTGTAATGATTCAAATTTATGAAGGGAACGATACATATTTATAACCAAAACACAGAGATATAGTGAAATTAAACTTCTATTAATAAATGGAAATGTTGAAATTGTATCAACGGTATCTCTATCTTTGAATGGAAATTGATGCAAGTAAAATTAAGTAAGACTTATGGCCCTGTTGTGGCCAGCAACAACCCCCCTTTTTATTTAGTTTTAGAAATAAAGCTAAATAAATGGGGACCCTTCTAAAAAATAAAAACTAGTGCTTATCATTCCCTTAGTTTATTTTCAAGATATATGTGAAAAAATTAATCAATCCTATAAAAAAAATTTAACAAAGTAATATTTTCTTATATAGTTGAGATGTGAAATGTGAATTAGTTATTTTATGTAAATTTAATATTCTTGAAATTTAAAAGTTCAAATTTATGGAGAAATATTTGAAAGCAAAAACTACTTACAGAAAGCAAGTAGACTCAATTAGTTTTTAAAAAAGTGAATTTATTTATATATTTAAAAATATATTTTTAATAATAAAAAATTATTTAAAATATTGACAAATATAAAATAAAAATTAATAACTTTAAAATTATAAAAAAAAGTGAGAATGTTTGTAGAGTTTGTTTTAATCCCAACAAAAATTATTCATAAGATATATAAATAGTTTGTTTTTTATTTAATTAAGAAGCTTTTCTTTCATGTTATAAAATATATTAATGAACCAAAACCCAAATATATTAGAAAAAGAAATGGAAATTTACCTTCCATTAGCTCCAAAAACCGAATCCATTCCATACTTTAAATAATAAAAAATTAAAAATAAAAGTTCGATCTTCCAAGGCAGAGCAGTATTCTATTTTTTATCTTGTAATTGAAGAATTTACCATCCCAATATATAAATATGCTATCAATTTATAAGAAAATATAGAGACAGACAAAAAAAACAGCCCTTCTGTAACAAAATTGCCACATATAAGCGAACATTACACACTCCATAAAACAGAAAAAGTGTAACTTCCCATTCCATTCATAACACAGCTGATGCTTAAAAAGTGTAACTTCCCATAATGGTAAAACAAACAGGAGGAACTTTCATAATGATAAAACAATTCCAGAGTGTGAGGTATCCACTTTTTATTCACACACAAAACAGCCCATCAACAAAGCTTGCTTTCACTTTTCCTTGCAAGGAATCATGAATTTGATTTTACTTCAGAAATTAACCAAAAAAAAATGCATATGGTAGAGAGCCTTAGTCACATCCTTAAACTTCAATGCTGGTCATTATGGAAATCGACTTAGGGTTATTGCCAACTATCAAATGAAGGATGGTGCTCGTAGTGAAGGAAATCGACTTATTGCCAACTATCCAACAAACCTTGAAGTGAAAATTACATTACATTATGTACAAAAATGGATATAGTTTGAACATGTAAACTCCCCAAGTTTTCTTATGCCGCTCATTGATGGCTACCGTTAAGCTATAACATGGGGAAAAGCTCCCCCGTTCCCTTACAGTTCGATGCTTAGGGTTGCACGGTTTCCATATCCAACCATTAATCCAGTCAGCTTCTTATTACTCAGACGCTCTTGGCAAACCATCGAGTCTTCAAATCTATTACCAAATTATGAAAAAAATCAAATAAATAATGAATTCATGACTATCTTTGGACAGTATCTATGTATGATTAATTTCATTGTTACATAATAGCTAAGATAAAATATCATTAGGTAAGCAACCTAATTTAAATCTTGAAGATACAGAATCTTCAGTGATTTTAATATTTGAAGAATAATTAATTGCTCTGTACCTATCAGGGAACGGTATTAGGTGTTGCAAACTCTGTGCTAAATTGACAGCATCTTCTGCATTACTGACTATTTGATTGAAACATATATATCTCCCATAGGCAGATGGATATTCATAAGCACATATATGTGCATCCACTAGAAACCTTATGTCTACACTAGCTAAAGTGCCCTTCTCGTACATTTGTGCAGCCCCTGCAATCACAAAGACTAGCCACTGTAAATAAACTAGCTAATATTTTGCACTTCCATAGATTAGATCCTCTCCAAGGGATTACTATACCATATTTGTACGTTCTAGAGCAGAGTCTATTTGATATGCAGATCTCTCACCCTCACCTTTAAGATATGCAATGGTAGATCCTGAGCTTTTGTATGTGATACCAGGTCCCACAATCAGAGATGAGTTGATTGTCACCATATTCAACCCCCTGTCCATGGCCATCGCCCATGCAGCCTTCTCTGATAGTGTCTTGGCTAATGCGTACCACAACTGTGAACAGGAAATATTGTGTAATTAGAACATAATACCACAGATCACTGCAAGGTTCGGAATACTGTTATTAAACTGTACAGCTTTGAACTCCACAATCTTTGAGAAACACCCAAATTTTATACATATACCCCTTCAAAAAAATGATGAATACCGCACCACAATGTATTTAGGTTCTCTCTGTAAAAATATATATACTTAGCACAAAGCCATTTTAGCCCTGATTCAGTATGCACCAAAGATTTAGACAAAGGTTACATATCTAGACTTTCTCATTATTTGATGAATTTATAACCTGGGCAACTTCAAAGACAAAAATGAATTGGATATGGATTGTTGCATATAGAGAAGATATATGCACTCTGTTGTCTATGATGTGGTATCACTTCAGCAATCTTAAGAGGCAAAAGATCAATTGGATATGGATTATTGCAGGGTTATCTGCAATATGTAGCATGTATTATCATTTGAGCAATTTTAAAAAGCCAAAAGCTAATTGGATATGGATTCATGGATTGAAAGAAGCAAGATGAATACGTAGCATGTATTATCATTTGAGCAATTTCAAAAAGCCAAAATCTAATTAGATATGGATTCACGGACTGAGAGAACGCTGAAGCAAGATGCATTGTATAGCTCAGTAAAATGATGGTGGACAAACTAAAATATGAAAGAGTCAACTGGATTTATTTCTTTAGATTGGAAGGAGAAATTATGCTTTTCCCCACCCAGATACAATTGCTACAAATGTCATGTTTAGCTCATATTAAATATACTATTGTCATGGATTCCATCACCTTGGAAAACTACTATTGTAGCTGGCCTTGAAAAATTGTAGATGCAAACATTGAAGTTATTTATTAGATTAACTAATCTGATCAAAGCATCTTTAGATGCAAACTTCTGAGTTACTTACTAGATTAAGCAACTAATTAGACCAACGCTATCGAACATACCATTCATGTAGATATTGTTAACAAGTTAAAAGGAAAAAGTGATAAATCAGTCCACTTTACTTAGATTGTATACTAAACTTAACATTTTGTCATCTAAAATTATATATATAGACCTTCAATTTCCTGCAAAGATTTGCATCACTCCAATGCCTCTCATCAAGGGCATTAACCTTGTAGTCTCCATCTTCTCTCCAAATTGCTGCAGCCACAGAAGAAGTGAACACAACTTTCTCAATGGTCTAGGTCTGAGCATACACTTCCAATGCATTGTGGGCTGCTTGTACTTCAAGTTCTGCCATCACTTCCTGTATTAAACAAGTCCACATATATCAATATTCAACCCTTCCAATACATATACCAAAATGCTCACATCTTTAATTCAAAGGTTCACTAACTTACATCATAACATACAACACTCTGAGGGTGTTCAAATCTATAGAACAGACCAGAACAACCCTTGAGCGCATCAGTAATGTTGTGATAATCCAAGACGTCTGCATAGAATATCTACAATCGATCCCCATGCAATTTTCTGAGAGACTCAACTTCGCCTGCCACCATTTAAAATCATCAATGAAGAATGCCATCATACTATAAGTTCAACCAGAAAGAAATGTGAAAACCTTCATCTCAATTTCAAGGTGATTGGGAATTCAAAATAGGGATGGGATGGTGAAATTTTCCTATATTTATTCTTAGGGGTTTGAAAAAAAGGGTAATACATCAAACTTGGGTTAAAATATTAAATTCATAGATTCATCTTAACATGAAATTTATCAAGAAACTACAAAATCTTGTTCTCTTTTCAATAAATAAACATACCAGCGTCTCTCCGCACAGTGGCATGCACTAAATAGCCTCGTTGCAGAAGGCCCTGAACAATCCACAAGCCTACATAACTAGACGCATCCATGATACAGATGACCTTGCCATTGCCCTCAGAGGGGTTTAGACCAGAGGTAAACACCAGCATGGCTGCTCTCTCCACAAATCGTTTTTCCGAATGCAGGCCTGCAAGAGAGAGACATAAGTAAAAGAGTATGCATGGTCGACCATGGTAGGAGCGTTCACTGGATTCATGGGATTGGCTTCTATGTGAAGTTGAATGGCAGGGAGTAGTCTACCCAGGCGGAGGAATTGGTGAGGGAGCAGCCCGCGGGTTATTTCCGAATTCAAATTCCATGGTGAATTAACTTCCCGGTGGCAAGACACGATGGAAATCGGAATGTCTGTCAGGAACCTGTCAGTCGTCGACATTAATGCGGAGGGTGGTGGAGCTGGGCGGAGGCTGCGGAGGGTGGCGAAGGGCAGAGGAATTGCCGGCGGCCGGAGCTGGAGGTTTTTCCGAGAGGTGACAGAAACCGGGCAATTCCTTCGCCTGGGTAGAGTAATCCCATCTAATTTGTTGAACTTCAACCTTGGGAACTAAGACGGATGCTGACTCTTTTTGCTGTGTCATTTGTTTCTTCTTTCTAAATGATGATGTGCCCAACCACATACTAGCACTTACAGTAATATATTCATCTAAATTTGTCATACGTTTGCTTAATATTTTGTGCACTGTATGGGCTGCGATAGCTTTTTAATTTTTGTACTCCTTAGACATTCTTGCAAGGGGAATGTGATGGCCTTTTTATTTTTGTACTCTTAGACACTCTTGGTAGTGCCAAATGGTACTTTGAAATATTGTTGTTATAAAATAATAGCTACATTGCACAAGCATCTAGAATGCCGGAACATTGGGAAGGTGGATATGATTGTTTATAACATCAAAGTTTCTTCACATTGCACAAGTATCTAGAATACAAGTATCTAGAATGCAGGACATTGGGAATGTGGATATGAGGGTTTAGAACAGTGAAGTTCCTTCCAAATTTACAAGAAACGTCAGGTTGGGAGTGGCAATACTATAAATTAAATAATTATGAAAAAATATTCTAAATCACAATACATCTTATAGTGAGTAGTGCATTGATATATATCATATTTCAATTTATAAAATGTTTGAAGGTATTACTTACCAATGTTCAGATTACATTCATACAATGTTTGAAGGTATTACTTACCAATGTTCAGATTACATTCATACTCTGTTTGAAGGTATTACTTACCAATGTTCAGATTACATTCATACGTTGTTTGAAGGTATTACTTACCAATGTTCAGATACATTCATGATAGATGAATATAATCCACGTATATTTGGTTAAATTCAAAACTGACTGAAATATAATGCCAATATTGGAATGTTATGCTTCTTATAAATGCGTATATTCTACTATTTATTTCAATCAAAATGTGGGCTATTTCTGAACTATTTTGTCTCCTAGGAATGCTTCAGATTTTAGTATTTAAATTTTATTTCAATCAAATGCCTCCTATCTGTTGGAAATGCAATATGGTATATACTATAGTATATCAGACTTTACTATGTTAGTATACTCAACTATTCAACAAGTTACAAGTAACAAAACTCAGCTACTGTTTTCTATAACTAAAGCCTGGAAAGTAAACTTCACATGTTAGTATACCCAACTATTCAACAGTTAACAAGTAACAAAACTCAGCTACTGTTTTCTATATCTAAAGCCTGGAAAGTAAACTTCACACGTCATGTCATAAGCTATAATATTTTGGCTTTAGCAGACCATATAGGGAATTAGTAAAACCACAACAGAATTTAAGAAACCATGCAGTGTAACTTACAACACTACAGTGAATCACATAACAAACTTTAGTGGACAAGCATACCTGGGAAATGCTAGTTTCAGAAAGTAACAAATATGTTGAGATGACCAAATGGTGGCAAAATGCCTCACACAGTTTCTCATGATGTACTACCAAAATGCTCTTCAATGCATCTCTCTTATCTATGACTCTTCAATGTGCCTCATCCCTCAATCAATTGTGACTACTAAATACACCTTGGTCCTCCTCACACTAGATTCACAATGTTGCTTTACTTACACAATGACTCATAATACAACATGATGTGAAATGCCAAATAATACCTAACAAATGTGTATTCTCCATGATGAAGTAGCTAATTTATAGATAAAAACTAACACTTTAAAACTGTTTTATAGTTTTTTGGAAGCATAAAGAAATTGACATTGAAACAGTGAGAAAACATCATCAAGAATGCAAAAATTTAGGGCCCACAAACTTGAAAGCTTGTAGGTGATTCTGTCAGATTAAGAAAGCTTGTATTGGAAACTCGATTTAAAATGTTACCAAATTCCATTCCTGGGTCTCGAACCTCACAAGTTCTCTATTCTTCATGATGGAGTAGCAATAATCTCTGTTCTTCACGATGGAGTAGCTATTTTATAGATAGAAATTAAAACTTATAAAATTGTTTTGTAATTTTTTTTGGAAGCATCATGAAATTGACATTGAAACAGTGAGAAAACATTATCAAGAATGCAAAAATTTAGGGGCCATGAACTTGAAAGCTTGTGGGTGATTCCCGTCAGTTTGTATTGGAAACTCCATTTAAAAATGTTACCAAATTCCATTCCTGGGTCTTGAAGCTCCCAAGTTCTGTGCTGTAGTTTTTAAGGACATTTAATATCCTCATGGCTTATATTACTATTCCCTAAAGAAGGAATCTTCCATAATAATCCTCTATGCGTGTACGCATTCGTTTGAAACTTTGATGTTCAATCATGTTTCCCTTGTAAAATGTTACCAAATACCAAATTCCATTCCTGGGTCTTGAAGCTCCCAAGTTCTGTGCTTTAGTTTTTAAGGACATTTAATATCCTCATGGCTTATATTACGATTCCCTGAAGAAGGAATCTTCCATAATAATCCTCTATGCATGTACACATTCGTTTTGTCTAGACAACAAATTTCAAAATTTGACTGTGGCAGTGTTTAAATTGTTTTTGGATGGCGGAAATGGATTTAGCATCCGTCATGAATGCCTGGGTACCCAAAACACTGAAGCTTGACCGCTGTAATTGACATTTTCAAAAAAATTAGCTGGATTTTTTCAAAATCATGCTGTAATTTCTATCATTTTCTGTGCAAAATTAAGGCACTCAAAATTCTAAAACGTGACAACTATAATCCACATTTTCAAAAAATTTAGCTAAATTTTTTCAAAATCATGCTGGAATTTTTATTATTATCATGATGGCTCCAACAATTTTTCATGCATTTTCAAATATGGAACGACGACCATGATGTTGTTCACAATGTCGTATCACATAACTAATCATTTCAAGTATAACTCATTATCATCCACCCTAGCTTTCAACAATGTCCATTCACATGTTGCTATTTTTCCACACACTACTATTATTTACAAAATATCCATATTCAAAATACACATAACTAATACTTTCAACTCTAACTCATTATCATCCACCCTTTCTTTCAACAATCTCCATTCACATGTCGCTATTCTTCCACAAACTATTATTATTTACAAAATATCCATTTTCAGAATACACATAACTAACTATTGCAATTGTAACTCATTATCATCCACCCTTGCTTTCAACAATGTCCATTCACATGTCCCTATTCTTCCCCACTCTATGCTTTACAACGTTTCCTTTGCAACATAAGGTGAAAATGCTAGTAAATAAGTATTATGTAACAGTAGTCATATGACAATTATTATGTAATATAATCATTAATATGTAATATTGATTAGGTATACAACAATTATTACATGATATTTATTTAATGCATTATATAATATTTCTTATAATATACCTTAGGTACACTACTTAAACCTTCTTCAAATTTAAGAAGATTACTTAAATTGGATGAGATTTTTTTAAATCGCTAGGAAAAAATAGTTATTTTTGTAGTTTTTTCAATTAAAAAGTGTTTATTATTAGGGATATGCCTTCTACTAAGATTTTATCCTTAAATTTTGAATGGGTTCCTATATTTTCAAAAGTTTATCCACATAAAATCTGAGGAACCTTAAATTTGATTTGACCATTGGGTTTCCATTTGTCACTATATGTCTAGGAATACAAGGCATCACCTAAGACTAGGTCCTTCTTAAAAGCTTTTGCATTTCTCTAGATTTTACCTAACTAATTATGCATCTAAAAGATGAATAACATATTGCAACAATCATCCTTCCCATTGGATAATAGACGCTCTTTTGTGAAATTCCTAACAACAATAGCAGAAAGAAGAAACAAAGACATGAAGATTATCCATAACAACAGAGCTATTGATGCAATGAAATAACACATCCAATGTATGAATAAAAAGGAAATAATCCTGTAGTAAACATGCAGCAGAAAGCGACATCAAGAGAAAGCCGCAACAATAAAAAATGCTAAGGGCCAAAAAGCAAGATGCCCAACTCAAAAATGGATCAGGAGAAGAGTTAGTAAGTGATCTGTCCCAAGCAAAGAAGAGAGACTAAGATGAATTCTTGGTATTCGATTGAGCTCAGCGAGGTAGAACATCCACTTTCAAACAAAATTACAGCTTCCTTGTTGTGCTCACGATAGATGAGAGAGAAGGAAATCAAAAGGAATGATTGAGATAGAGTTTTGATCTGCTATTGCTAGGAGAGAATTTTTGGATTCTGAAGTTTACATCGGTTGTTGGCCCATTTGATAATAACTTTAGAGTCCCGAAAGATGGCAATGCTTGTCAATCCAATCCTTGAAGCACAATAGAGAGTGCCCCATAAGGCCAGAAGCTCAACCTTAGCATTCAAACCCTTTCCACCAAACCAAAGGAATCTGAAGAGGTGATAAGGTTCTAGATAGATGATCATTCTACATCCACATGAACCAAAGGAACTGGCTCCATCAAAGAATCGAACTGGAAAGGAAGATCAAAGATCGAAGGAGGAGCGAGAGGGGCGAGGAGGAGGGAAGGGCTCAGGAGAAAAATCTTTAAAGTAGGCCATGATCAAAGAGTTGGTTTTGTAGACAGAAGGGTGGGAGGAATCAAATGTTAGCGCAGTACGTTCTCTCCAGATGACCCATAAGATAAAAAATGGAAGGGTCCTAATGGATTTATGCACAACAAACCAATGATGGAGGTCGTTAGGGATGTGATCCCAGATTGGGACAACTACGAATTCTAGAAGACTGAGGAATTCAAATATATATTTGTAAGACATAAAGATGCAACTGAATTAAATGAATTTTTTTGTGTTCCCTTTAATATACATAAAATTGTCCAGAGCTGAGAATCCATCCCACTAGAGTGTGTTAAAGCGAAATGGAATCATATATTTCTTCACCATTTTTTAATAGTTGATTCTACTCTAATTTTATTATAATTGGTTGTACTTTTATAAAAGGGAAACCCTTATCTTGATTGTAGGTTCTCTGAACCTGCATACATTTCTACTCGGGCCCACCATTTATGTCACTCTTTGAATAGACGAACGTTGGTGTTATTACGAGAATTATTTATTGTTAGAAAACTTTTACGATAGATAACTCCATTTAATGTAGAGTTCAAGACATGGAATTTGGATTATCCATGGGTCTTGTGTAGACACACAAATCCAGGATGGAACAAGTTAGATTGGAGTAAGTTATTTGGCTAGTGTTAACAAAGTGGAAACCCTATTACAATGTAAAAACATGGTTTTAAGTTTCTATGAAATGGGAATCTCAATGCATATGATACTGTCCACTTATAAAAATAACCAAAAAAATAACCATAACCATATATATATATATATATATTAAGAGTATGAAGGAAAGTCATGTAAATTATATAATATATATATATATATATATATATATATATATATATAGGACTAAAGAAGTTATAAGTTGGTGAGTATGAAATATTGATTTTCAATATGTGATTAAGATGTAGTAAAATTCATGACTATAATAATAATAGTTGTAACAATTTTTAAGTGCTTGGGGTGTGTGTGTATATATATAGATATATATATATATATAGAGAGAGAGAGAGAGAGGGAGAGAGAGAGATATTTATTTGATATTAATATATTATTATGTTATCAATTAAAATATTTATTTGTTATTAAATATAGAGAAATAATATCTATTTTAATATTTGAATTTTAAATTGTTTAATTATAATCTTTTAATAATATATAATTAATTATTATTTATAATTATCTTTACCAAAAATGTTACTCCACTTGTTTATCTAGTAAAAGTTAATATATTTAAAAAAATGTATAATTCAATAAATTTTATTTTATAAAGGTTATTTTGGACTTTAAATATTTTCATTATAACTATTGACTTATATAAAAAATTGAAAATTTGTTTAAATAAATTATAAATATTATCTAATTATTTCTAGTTAATAATTAAATTATATGTTTTTAGTTTCTTGAAAATTTAGGATTTAAAAATTAGTTAAATTTATTATAAATTAATGATAAATATTATTAAAGTAATAATATACAGATAAACTAATAATAATATGAAATTTTAAAAAATAAAAGATTAATTATAGAGTTTTTGAATTATTATATATAACAATAAAAATAAAAATAAAAATTTATAGTATTATTATAATAATATTAAGAGGAGTGAAATGATAATTTGGATGTATAATAATGATTAATGCCCATTAAGGCTTATATAGTCTATGAGACCTTAAGAAGGTAATAGATTAAATGAGATTCTTTAACGTTTTATTTACATGCTCAAAAAGAAGTGAGAGAAGGGTTCCCAAATCACCATATATTTTATGAGTTAAAATTTTAAGAAGGTTGTTATAGGACAATAGCTCTAGTGGCAGCTAGCATGTTTAATTCCCCCTCCATATGAGTTCTATTATTTGAAGACATGTTAGATTGTGTGGAAAAAAATTGAATAAGTTGAAATGTGTGACTATTAATTCCTATAAGCTTGAATGGGATTGAATGTGAGTATAAGGTGGACAATCTAAGAGAAAATGTTTTAATGTGATTATAGGATAGAGAATATAAGAGAAAGTGATTTTACTATAAGTTGGACAATCTAAGAGAAAGTGTTTTAATGTGAGTACAAGATTCAACACTCTTAGGCTTGGTGGAAAACTCTTTCATGTGAGTATAAGATGGACAATCTAAGATAAATTATTTTTTATCTTCAACCCTCCTATTATTGGTGACAAAATCTTTCATCCCAAGGTGTTTTGACAATTCACCAATTCCTGGATAGGTGACAAACTCTTTCATCCCGTGGTGTTTTGAAAATTCACCAATGCCTAATTTCACTATGAAACTCATGAGAATTAGTTCTAATATTGGAAATATTCATTTTCATATTAACACTTGTCAAGATATAGAGATGATTTTGGATTTCTAGATGGGGGGTTGATCACCTCCTTATAATATTGCACTTTCCTTTTTTCCTTCCAACTCTTTATTTTCCCACAATTTCTCTTTAAATTTGGAAGCAATATTATCTTTTATATTATCTAAATTCTAGAAGATGATCTCCTCTTTATTCCCCAATGGTCTAGCCAAGACTGGGCATCCTTATGCCACCCTCACTTCAGTCGAAGGTGGACGTTTTGGCTAAAGTTAGAAGCAATTTTAGGAAACCCGTTTGGATTTGTATTGTATAACTTATTCTTATATATAAGATACCTAGTGATTAGATAAAATACTGAAACAAAATTAAAAGAGGAAAATAAATTATTTATAAAGTGAACGAGTACCTTTTTATTGATCTCTTGTGATACATTTTCACTTGGTAATGTTCTTTTAATATTTTCCAATGATTATGATTTATATGTTTTCATGATGCATGTGGTAAAGTATAATTGGTAATGTTTTGTGTTTTATTTTTATTTTCATTTAACTAATAATATTTTTAAATGAGATTTATTTTATTTCTATTTTTATTTAATTCGTAATGTCTTTATATGATATTTGTTAAGATATAATTTAGTGTAATGGTTTTAACACCATTTTAAAGTTAGGGAATTCCATATTCCACAATTCAGAAGAATGATTAAAATTAATTCAAATATTCCATAATGAGTTCAAAAAAGTAAGACATCCAACAAGTTAATATGTAAGAAGTTAATGTTTTCATATGAAATTTTTGGGAAACATTTTACATTAATATGTATTGTGATTTATATTTTTGTATTAATTTTACTATTGTGGACTAAGTTATGATGAGGATAATTTGGTTAATATTGATAAATGTGTATAACCATTTAAAAAACAAAAGTAAATTGAAATTATATGACTTCATGAATATGAGTAACTTTATGTGAATATAAAGGTTTATTACTACATTTTAGACACAATGAGGTTTATATAGTTAATTAAGGGAGGATAAAGGAATTTGGAACCTTATTTAGTTCTACAAGGGCAACGAAATATAGATACTACCAATAAATAGTTGTAATGTGTGGGAAAATAAATTTTAGTAATTATTTTATATATTATTTGCCTTTTATACTTGTCCTCATAATAGAATCTTTTGATAAAATTAATGAGAGTAACAACTTGGCAATCATGGTCAATATTAACAACTATATTCTAACAATTATTTCCTTATATTAAAATATTATTTATTCAATCAAATCTAATTGCTATATTATAACGACTAAATTTGTTCTCTTCATCTATTCAATTCGATGCCAATATCTGTTCTTCATCTTGTCCTAGTGATGAACCACAATAGATGGTTCGAAACACACCGAAAAAACTTTGATGATGTGATTTTTACTGAAATTTTTCTTACTTTTCATGATCATGGCAGAGTTTGAAAATGAAATTCCAGTTGATATGAATGATGGGTTGAAATATAAAATGGATTCAAGATGGTTTTTGATACTAGCTCCTAATTAATGGTTATTGGATTTTCTTGCTTTGAGGATGTTGCATTTTGAAGATAGGAAGAATGGAGATAAAAGCCTAACCATGGACATTAAGAAAAGGACATCAAAGATGAAGTAACATACAATAACATAATAAGTTAAATTGATCGACATAACATGTGGTAGTAAATAAGACACTAGTCATTCAAGCAAGATGTAGAGATGATCAGTAAATTAACGATGAGTATTCCATTGGAGGAATTCATCGTAATAGATCTGATAAATATTGAATTTTTTTACTGTGAATATTAATTCTTTTAGATCTCAAATTCTTTATTTATTGTTTGTATGCCTAAATATAAATTAGTTGAAATTCAAGAAATTAGAGTGAAAATAAATACACACACTAGCCAAAATAAGCACAATTTTTCCCTTGGGAAACCCTTATGGGAGAAACCTAGCTAGAAGGTGAGGTTGCTTTGATCTCTATTCTCTAGTATGGAAAAATGTGTAGATACAAAGAAATAGGTACTCTCTATAGAGTTACCTAAGACCTATGGCTTATAAAGTTGCTACAAAATCTTAAGCCCTTTTTTATTCTCTCTAACATCCCACTCCCAATTTCTTTTCTCAAATATGGAAGATAATATAATAACATGAAATGTAACCCCTACTCCTCCTAGTGGCCTAGTATTTAACATAACCCAATAGCTAACTATATGAAAGGTTTGACTCCCTCAACCCTCAACTAGAGTTACAATTTTGGACCTTCTAGAGTCTTTTTTAAATTCCACACATGGCTAGCCCCATATGCATGAGTAACGGGGATTAACGTGGCATTGACTTGTACCATGGTGGTCAGTATGGTATATCAACTTGCGAGAGGCATAAATTTTGCATAAAAACTTCAAGTACCAGATGGTATCACACAAACAATAATTTTTTTGACCACAGACAAAATCGTTTAATGCCTCAAAATGGCTCTGGAAGAATTCATACATAAATTTTACAAATTAGGACCCATTGATAAAAATGACTGTACAAGTTGATTCGTTTAATTCTTCCACTTTGAAAGCATTGAGATAGATGAAGAACACTATAATAATTCAGTTTGAAACAAGAGAAATTATAAATTAGAAATAGTATTGCAATTCACTAAATTACTTATGAATGAAGTCAAAATTGGAACAAACTTACCCCTCAAAGAATACAAACCTATGAGAAGATAGAAAAATAAGTATAAAGAAATGGGGTTTTAAGAAACGAATGATGATAACCTATTGCAGTGCTCATAACCATGACAAATATAGAATGATGAGATAAACATAAAAGAGTAATATATAAATATATAAAGTTAAATATGTGGAAGTTTCTCAAACAAGTGTAAGAAATCAACCAAAACATGATAGAGGCTTTTGTAATTAGGGAATAATCATGATGAAATAACTTAGCATTCTATTGTTATATTGTAAATAAGCATGTGGCAAGTGGTTGTGGAATCACATACGTGATAAAAGAAAGAAACTATGTAAACTAATTGGAAAACACTTGGCATGAAGTGTATGAAGGAATGTTGTGAGAAATTCTATACTGAGAGTTTGAGAAGGGCTATGCACAATTGACAAAACTAGTGAGAATCAACTAAGGGAACTTGCACAAGAATGCTTGCCCCAGAAGTAGAAATGGCGTTATCATGAGGAACACATGCCCACAATAATGTGTGCTTGTTCTTTGGAGTTCACACATGTTCCTAGTTGTCTATGCTCCGTAAGGCCCAAGATACCAACTAGGACCCCAGCGAGGCTACCTGCTTAGCATTTCTCAAAAGTGTGTGCGCATTATTAGGAAATATAATTACACAATTTGAAAACCTTAGTTTTATGCACTATGAAAACCTTAGCTTTGTGGAATTTGAAAACACTACCAATGTGGAATGTGGAAACTCCAACATAGTGAGTTCAAATTTGGGTGCATAATTAGAAAATGTGAGTAAACACACCATATTGACCATGTATCACAAGTTGGTAATGTTTTTCGATGTATATTGAAGTGAAATTTGAAGACCTTACTTTTGTGCAATTTGAAAACATTACTTTTATGGAATTTGAAAGCCCTCATATTGTGGAATTTGATGGAATGGAATCATGGAGATGTAATTGTTGTTTATACCATTATGACTAATTTATTGCCAACACTCTCTATCTCTCTATTTCCATTTACACATTTTATAGTCTCTCTCTCTCTCTTTCTCTCTCTCTCTATTTATATTTCCCTCCCTCTCAATTTTTAAAAAGGACTTCATCGACTCCCATTGAAGAAATTTTATGATCTTTCTTATCATTGCGATCTCTAACCAATAGAAAATACGACTGACAAGAACTATGACCATAGTAACTACGACATACAAGAACTATGAACTTGAGATCTTTAACCCTTTGGAACTATAACACATAGTAACTATGACCCTCATGAACTATGATCTCAGATATCATTCCTTTGTTGTTCATAGTTCCCTTGTCAATTAGGAACTATGATTTTATTTTACGAGAATCATGACCACAAGAATTATGATGTGGGAGCTTTGACTATGAAATTAAATTATTATCTTTGTTTTTCAGTCATAGTTCTAGGCAATAATTCCTTTGTTAGTTAGGAACCTTAACTCACAAGAACTATAATCAATGTTTATTAGTCGTAGTTATAGGGAATTTCTTGATCAGGGAACTATTATGATCAACAACCTATAATCATTTTATTCATTCATTGATCAAAGTTATTTCCATCTAGAGTCATTGTGGTAATAGTTCTCATTGGTTATAATTACTTTGGGTTACAGTTCCTATTGGCTAGAGTTATTAAGGTCATAATTTTTCTTGAATTGATTCCAAAATTTATCTTTTCAATGTATCCATTATTTAACGATGAGCACTGGGAGAACGATGAGAACTATCCACCAAAATAATATATTTCACAGATAAAAAATAGATAAACAATAAATAAATTATTTAATATAAGAAATATTCATCTTGGTTTTGTCCACTTAGTAGTAAAAAAATACCTTCTTTTATTTACGCCCCCAAAGGTTTTACAAATTTCAAGAAAAAGAGAACTTTTGCATTTTGGATTCATTAATTTTATTCATTCATTGATGTTCATTCATCGATCAAAGGTGGATTGCATTTTATTCATTTATTAGTCGTAGTTCTTGCTATCACAGTAAATGAATAGTTTTTTTTTTTGCATATTTAATGTGTCAAAAATATTACTTTGAATTTCCGGAATCAAAGTTAAGTTAGTTTTGGTAGTAAATGAATAATTTGTTTTATTGCATATTTAATTTGTCAAAAATATTACTTTGAAGTTCTGGAATCAAAGAGGTTAGGTTGCTTACATGAGGTCAATTTTGATAGAAATTACTAAAACATCTAGTATATTAAAGTATTCTCTCTCCATGACAAAAATTAACACACTATTTGCAACAACAATTTCAAAAAAATATTGCCAACTAAATAGAGAAATTCTTATAACCAACATAAAAATATGGTGTGAATAGAATCTTATAATGTACAATTGATCTTGAAAGTGATTTAGTAGTTGTGAATAATTTACACATTCGTACTAGGCTCCAGATTTCATCAATATCATACTTGCATTCAGGACTAGTAACTGAAAACTTAAAACTTATTGGAAAACCAACCTGAACTTATTTTTCTGAAAATTAAAGCTAATTTTATAAATTAAGTATAATATACTCATACACAAAATCATTTATTTCAAACAACAATTTAATAAAATGATACAAATGATATCTAAATGCATATAGAGTGCATCTTTTCCTACCAAGAATGTTTGCTGTACTTGCACAACATGAAAGCTTTATATTTGAAATTGAATGTAGCCGCCTTAATTTGGTACTCGGTTGGAATTAGTCGAATTGAACCTGAGAATATTTTCTCTGTTCAGCTACATCGGCTTCCCCAAAGTGATATTCCTTGATATGGTAATCCATTATAATATCCGAACTCCAAAACCTCTTTTAATAACCGTATCAACTTGTTTTGGTTCTGCGCGAATTAATCCTGTACATATTCGGGGATATGGTAATCCATTGTACGATCCGACCTCCAAACCTCTTTTAATAAACGTATCAACTTGTTTTGGTTATGCTCGAACTAATCCTGTACTTTCTGTCTTCAACGCTACCGCTGTGTATCCTCCCCTGCAAAGTAACATCAATTAAAGAGAACAGAATCAAGTAAATTAGTATTTTATTCTCAATATAAAATTGATTTTAAAAGTGTTCAGATCATAATATCATATCCACGCGGCCTACTCGAGAAAGAGCACCCGCAGCGGCAACCTTCAGATGCAGAAGAGATCTCGCCATGAGGAGCCTCTTGCTTATGTCCATTATAGAGTTACCTTGGATGTTGTTACAGTGGAGGACGGTGCGGACGCCAGTGCCTGAGAAACTCAAAATGAAATAGAAAAGCACCTATTATCTATTCAGCGACCTGCAGAAATTCAGCGCTCAATTTTTCAATTTGAAATCCCAAGCGGGAAAGCATTTGAATTTTGAAAACCTTTGGTGTGGAGGTAACATTGAGTGAATTTAAGTTCATGTCTTATCCACCACCTGTATTAGCTTATGGGAGTCCGCTGTCAGAGGTGCCGGAAATTAATGGAATTGTGCAGTGTCGGAATATTGACAGTATTAACGGAATTGGTAACGGAGACGGATGGGGCCCGCTCGCCAAGTCAACCAGCATGAACAATCTGCAATCGAGATAAGTTCGGGGGAAATTAGCACAAGCACTCTTGCATCCACCCGATACCATCAACTGCGAAGGACAGATGGTATTTATGTTGCTGGTGCATCCGACTTTTTTTTTGCAATTGGAGTTGGAAGGAGTTATGGAGAGAGGTATATTGAAGCCATCAACGAGAGAGATGTCATTGAAGTTTAGATTCTTGAATGAGAATGAGAATGACATGGCCCAACAGCCTCTGCATCCACTCTTCCCACTCATCTTTCTAATTCGCTTCGACAATGCCGAGCTTCGCTCATTAGCAAGCGTCGTGATCGAATCCGCGATGATCTACACACCCTCTGACTCTGCGATTCACACTTCATTGTTAATTGAGAGGTGAATATTGATCGAGGAGAGCGCCATGTTTCAAACTTCGGTTGTCGCGCGCTTAATTTCAAAACATGGCATGGATAGCGACATCATGCATTGTAGCATATGGATACATCATTGTATGCCATAAGGAAAACCGACACCAAACGTCCAGTAAAGTAACCAATATTTCCCATGCTATAGAATATTTACTACACTTTAAGAATATGAGAGACAGTGTCTTGACAGTGATCCACCCTCAAGTCGTAAATCCTCATAACACCACCGTGTCAGTAAAGATAAGAAAAATAATTAAAGAGCATGTAACACGTTATTTAATAACACTAATGGGTTGATAGCGTTTTGTTTCCATCTTTTCAGAATTATTAAAAAATTAATTGGTTGATTGGGATTTAGATTATTTTTTTAAAACACAAAAAATGTTTTCAATTAATTTTGTAGAGAAAGTACATATTCTATAGAATGGATATTTTATACAAAAATGTAGATCGTCGCTACTATAAACAATCTAAATTGCATGGTTACAACATAGAGCAATTTGAAAATCTAAATTGCATAGTTACAATATATAGCAATTTGAAAACCAAGGAAAATGTTAAAATAAAATAGAGTATACTAGAAGTCATGACAATAATCAATATCTTAGATCATAATGTGACTTTTATATTGCAAAATGTGAGATTCAAAAAACTAGAAGTTGATCTTGTACTTATGGTTTGAACTACAACCTTCTTTGGAGAGTAGATTGGTTTTGCAATTTTTGGATCCAATAGATGTGGGAGATGGGGCCAGAGTGGACCACTTTGATCAAGGTCTTAGTTCTGCTTTTCCATGAGTGGAGAGTTGGAGAGTTTAAAGAACCTCTATCATTTTCCTAATCGATGACACATTTAGAGTCTCCAAAAACTGTAAAATCCCTAAGGTCGAGCCAATCAGCACAGTCCAAGACCCCCGAGACTGCGAGTAATTAAGCATGAGTGTTCGAGCTATTGCCATAGTGCATGTGAAATTTGTAGGATCTCACTCATCGTCAATGAATGTCCATACCACATCCACAAAGACCAAAAGAAGGCGGGCCATCAAAAAAATGGATAGGAAAAGTAGACAATATATTGCGAGGTGGAGGAGGGACTTTATAATCCGTAGACAAGAAGGAAGAATACTCTAGATAGTAAGATATGATTCTACAATTGGTCATCTAGATATCAAACATCACTTGTTCAAAGATAAGAGCATTCTTAGATCTTCAAATTTCCCAAATGATAAAGAAAGCTAATGTCCTATAGGTTTGATGACCCATTGTCCACCTACCAAGGCAAGAGACAATGTATGTGTGATCCCAATCTACAAGGGAACTTATCAGGTGCAGAACACATGTCGAGACCTATTTGGCAAGGGGATAGTGAAGAGAGAAGTGATAGATGTCCTCTCTGAAGCGAAGGCAAAGGATGCATCTCCCCAAGCTCTAATAACCCCTCTTGCATAGCATTTCCTAGCCTACAATCCGGTTGTGTACCACCAACCTGGAAAAACACTTGATTTTAAGAGGAAAATTCCATTTCCACGACCAAGAAAGCCAAGAGAAAAACAAAATTTGTGTGGTGGGCTAGGTCATTATCTTATACGCCTCATTAAAAATTACATTTCCCTGTTGTGAGCCACCAAATGAAATAAATTCGTCTTCTTTTGGAGAGAGGACAATCCCACAGAATTTGAGGATGGTAATATATCATTTCCATTCTAGAATTAGGGGATTTGGAATCTCTAGCTCAGTTCCACCGTTCTAATAATTGAATGAAGGAGAGGAAAGATAAGCATTTGCAGTATTTTAATAAAAAAAAATCATGGTTATGCATAAATGTAATGAGAGGAGGAGTTAATAAATGTGGACCAGTCATGCCTGAGAGCAATTCCAGGCCTATCTCTGGGATGGATCCCGAGCCAACGTCCCATATGAGATTCCCAAACAACTAGTGGTTAGTGTGAAGGAGATTTTGCCATGATAATCAGATATAAGGAGGGTCTGGAGCACCGACATGTAGCCAACCAATGCTATCCTTGTTCTTGAGATATTTAGCCATGACGATTTGATTCCAGAGGCCACCACTGCTAATTTCTCACCATTTTTTTTTAGAAGCAATGACAAGTTGAAATAGGCAGTGTGTTTAAGGCCTCAACCGCCATGATTCACAAGTAGGTTAACAATCTCCAAACCAACAAGATGAAATTACATAAACTTGAAAAGAGATAATTTTGGAACAAGATATTTGTAAAGATATATTTTGTATAAAACAAATGACAAATAGATACAAATAAAATATTTTATTATCCTTGTTGCTCAAGATGAAAGAGATGGCATACTCTTTCCATGGTTAGTGCATATACTTGTTTCATAGTGGATCTACTAATCACATCGAATTACAACTCTGCACTTATAAAACCTTACTACTTGTCTTAAATTGACTCACACTAAATATAATACTAACAATGTTAGGTATTTTTCTAATCAGAATATTATTCGGAATAATAATATTTATATAAATGTATTTTAATTGTGAATTAATATTAATTAAAATAATTATATTTATATAAGCTCTTTTTGCAGTGATCAGGTGTACCGTGATGTGAAAGTCACCAATTCGTGGGAAAAAATCCAGCGTGTGATCCTGTGGTGATTTTGATTGCTAGATGCCCCTAGGTCATGGTTTCTCAAGCCAAAGGTCAAGCATGTTGTAATATCTAACTTGAAAAACAAAACAAAAAATTATATTTACATAAATATATTTTATTTACAAATTTCTCAAACATTAAGAGGATAAAAATTATGTTAATTCTTAACAATATTATTTATAAATTTCATATTTTTATATATGAAAATATATTCTTCATTATAAAATAGGTTACCAATATGAATTATCATTAATTGATTTTTCTTTCATGTAATATCCATATGGTGAGTATTCTTATAAATAAATTGTTTGTAATATAGAAAAATCAATTGAATCGACTTATATTTAGTAACCTATAAATTTTATAATTAAAAAAATTAATATGGTACTAATTGTTTTATCAATTATAATATGAATTAATATCACTATCATTGAGTTGGAATATCTCTATATTAGCCTTCAAATTGGAATTGTACTCTCTTAGTGTGAAACATGTTGTCATTTCCTCCAACCAGGGTTCTACTTGTTCGCCCACACGACTTCTAGCAAATTCTGGGAGCTTAACATTTTGAAGATCCCTAGTAGTGTCCTTAGTTGGAGATCCCCTATTAAAGTCGTTTGATCCCTCGGGATTTCCCACCCCGGATGGAAGCTACTCTAGGTCCAGCTAAGTTGTTTGGTGTCCTCGTAAAGTCTCATTAATTACCTCTATGAAGCATAATATGATAACTATCACCAGTGATGGAAATGGGGTTCTTGGAGGAGGTGGTCCCTGTGATGACTCTCCTCTACCTCGATTCCATCACATCCTCACCATTCTAAACTATTCAATTATCTTCAGGACACACAAGTCTTCTTAGCGCAAGTTAGGACTTGGTTAGCAATTAGTCGGCTCATGCACATATCTAAAATGATAGGTGTAAGCATCCCTTTTACTATGCTTGTAAATGAGTGGTATTGATTTTGAGTAGATCCTCATGGATCTATTAAATCCTTTTCACTTGCTAACTAATCAATTTTTATGATATGTTGTTAGTCACCATCACACATCTTTCTAGGAACAAGTCTCTCCCCTCCAACAACCTTATTTGATTAAACAGACCATTAACCTTATTTTAGGCATTAGAATTCAATTTATTATTATGTTATTACTAGATAAATTTAATTTGATCGATGGATATTCTACTAAATAATTCGTCAAAATAGATCTAATGAAATTATATTTGAAAATAAAAAATATACACTATCACAGTTTTATTTATCTTTAAATTTATGGATATGTATATTACTATGAATTATGTCTAACAAACCTAGTCTAAACATTCATGTAATAAAGTTAATAAAGGAAAAATAAAACCAAGGTCATGGGGCTTGTATTTCATGCTGAATGTTAGGTAAAACATCCTAGTAGGCATCACTTGTTATGTATTATGGCTAAGGGAAAATTAGCAAAGGCTTTGAAAAGGCAAAAAGGCATTATTGGTATTTATTTGTGAAAATAAAGTAAAATAGGAGAAAATGGAGGTGAAAGGTCACAAGTTGCATGTGAGGAGGATATTGAAGGAAAATGAAGGAAGTTGAAGAAATTAGAGGAATCAATAATAAAAAGACATTAGAGCATCAATTTAGGGTCTTTTGTCAGCTTAATTTTGGAATTAGTCTCGAAGAGGAGAAGGGCGCCAATAGGAGAATGGAAGTAAGCAAGAAAATGAAGGACAAGGAAAACAAGAATCAAGCAAGGAAAGGTTGCATCAAGTAGCTTCAATGGGAATACTTGCAGGTAATAGGTTGAATGTATGATTTCCTAGCTAGTTTTGGCATGCATGGTATGTGCATGTGTGTAGTCAATTCATTTGTTACCATTGGAATGGATTTTCTAGGTTTCAACAACGGTTCTAGCATTACCTTTCCATTTCCGAATAGTCATGGTCTGAGGGGATTTTTTCTTGGTTAAGCTTTCGATTGTTGAAAGGTTTCAAATGGAGGAGAATACATACGTCTGTCTTCCTCCCTCCGAATGAAATATTATTCAGTTACAAAAATTCTAAAAATGACTTTCATCCAAAAATCCCGAACCTACAGAATTAAAACTTCAGTTACCCGGACGCCGAACAAGCCCACGATCACGTTGAAATGGCTCCCTCAATCCGAGCCCCCAATACTCCCATTAAATGGTGACTCCGATGGATCCACTCGTGGGTGTGCCCGAGGATAAATATCGTTAAATTTAGCGTCATATGAACTCGAGGCATAACGTTTGAGTTGCCCTAGCAAGGGTAGGGCGTCCTACAACCTTCGCTTGCAGGACAATCACCATCGCTGGCCGCTCCGTGGCTGCCAAAGATGAACTTCATGATGTGGGATAGCACGTTACTCTTCGCCTTTCGTCCGGATTTCTTTTCGGATCTGTTCTTGCCCGACTTACTCCATTTCGACTTCAACTTAATGTGTCCCAAACAGTCTACCTCGGGCGAGGTGGGCTCCAGGGATTCGAAGCGGGCGCCTGTCCTTGGGATTATGGAGCCTCACTTCCGTTTTGCAGGGCAATGCGTCATGGAATTCTTAAAGGCTCTGCCGAGGCTGAAGGGAGCCAGAGACATGACTGAAATCTTCGTTCTCATGGAAGGAATTCGTTGGCATCTGACGCCCGATATGTGCAACTATCTTGCAGGAGCTCTCTCTCCCTCCGTATGAGGAATTGTTTTGTTTATATGGACTTGGAGTTTATGTTACACGTGGAGGAATATCAACCGGCCCACTATTGTGTGGTGGAGCGTTCGGTTTGCGTGACTAGATTTCACGATGTTCTGCTTCAATGGTTCAAATTTAAATATGTGTTTCCTACCACGATTACCCAGCCCCCTCCACCAAGAAAAGAGACTTTATTAATCCGGAAAAGGTATCGGTTTCTCATACCAAGAATCAGTTCCGAGTTCAAGAACCGTTCCGAATCCAAGAATCAGTTCCCATTCCACGCCGCCATTCGCGCCCTGCTCTGCCATTCTTAAATGATAGCTTTATGGATAATAAAAATTAGTTTTTGTAACTAATTCATGATCTTTTTCTTTTAAAAAGAATTATTATTTCATAACTCAATAATTTATGCTAATTTATTACCACAGGGATGTTACAATTTCCAACATGGGGATTCTTCTTCTATAGTTGAGTCCATGGACACCTCTGAGGAACATGAGCAGTTAGGGGCAGTTGTTGACAACAACTCAGAGATGCATCCATGTTTGGAAAAGGAGATTGATGGGCATCAAATTGTTCCCATTCAGCATGAGCAACAGATAGTGGAGCACAATGCACATGATGGGTCATCTTTGAAGAGTCAACTGGTGGCTCATGTTGATCCCATGATGGAGGACGATGAGAAGAGATCCTTGGGGTTAGCCATTGATGACGAGTAGACAAATGTATGGACAACCACCAGGGAGGCAGTATTTGCAGACACAAGTCATCAAGAGGCATTGGGGCCTAACATGATAGTTTTGCAGATAATGAGTGGATCGGTGGGGCACGAAGTTTTTAGTCAAATGATCTCTACTGCATCCATCTTTGGGTATACCCACTGATGAGGTGTACGTATATGTAGTGGTAGCTAGCGAAGTTGTAGTATTTCCAGGTCGCAGCCCTCTCCAAGAGTATATAGACAGGGAGTGTAGCATAGGTTGCCCACTTATAGGGAGAGAGGCAGGGATTCCTATACATATTTGGTTGATTGGTTGGGCAGAGCTGCATGAGTTGAGCATGGTGCACTTTAGTGGACTCATACCATATATAGGTGCATGTGCACCCGATCCTTCTTCTTCTTCTTCTTCTTCTTTTTTCTTAGGAAAATTTTAATTCATTGAATATTGCATCAATTTTATCTTTGCCACCATATTTGATGGGATTTTCTATTTTCTTATGTAATACTACATTGCAACAAAGATCCCTTTTTTTCTTCTTTTCTTTTTGTGGCACATAACATCTCTAAAAAAGTCTTTTTTGTTGCATTTTGCATGAACCATATAAATCTTTAGCGTGACACAAATTTTCTCCTTTTTGGTGTCTCACACACAAATTTTCTTTCTACATACTACAATAAGTTGCGATCAACAGGTTCGCATGAAAAATATTCTCTATGTGACACATCACATTCTCTCAATATTTTCTCTCCAATCCAAATCTTTATTTAGTATGAGACAAATTTCCTTTTCCATGTGATAATGCACACCTCTTTGAATATTTGAGGAATGGTGCCATAGATTGTGCATCATACCCAAAGACGGAATACCTTCAATGCAAATCAAACAAAATCTTTTGCTAAATGTAATATGCATGAAATTGAAATGGACACATTGCTATGAAATTTTCATTTATTATGACAATAATGTTTTACACTCAAAATTAGTTTGTTCCATCTCCCATCATATTATTATTTATGTGGTACATCATAGTTTCTCAAACATCACTTCATTGTGACAAGCTAAAAATTTCTAAACTTTCTTTCATATAATCACCATGTTTTAGTTTATGTAACTACTTCCAAAAATAAAAACTTTTAACATTTACAACTTATAAGGGGCATACTTTTTGTAAATTAAAAATACACTTATAACTAATATAACTTCAACAAAATTAAAAAAATATTAAAATTAAAAAAAATAAAAATGCATTTAAAAAATTAATATAAAAAACAAATTCATTATGATATATTTTTTTGATCATTTCATTAAACTTAACCTACAAAATTTATTTAAACATTATAATTATTCTCTCTATTTACTATTTTATTCTTAACCTACAAATTGAATATCTACCTTGTAAAAAGAATTACAAAGATCTAATATAACTTCAACACACTTAAAAAATTATTAAAAATAAAAATGCAATAAAAATACATGTTAAATATTAATATAAAAATCAGATCATTTAATTAAAATTAACCTAAAAAAAAAATTTCAAACATTATAATTCCTCTCTATTTACTATTTTATTCTTAACCATTTTACTATTTTATTCTTAACCTTTTAATATAAATTCGGTATCTACCTTGTAAAAAGAATTACGAAGACCTTTAGGCCGATGAAAATCATACAAAACCTTGAGCTTCCCACATATGTGTGGAACAAACAAATAATAAATAAAATAGTGAATATTTAATATTTTATTTATGGTCCTTTTAATATAATTATAAGCTGAGTATATGCATTTAGGATTACCTTGTAAAAAAACCCTTGCAAATATTGAGTAAAGCTTTTTGGACTAATCAAAATCATGCAAAACTTTGAGCTTCCAACATGTTTAATGAACTAATCTATCTCGGGAAATTTTTGCAACCAGAAACTTGCGTTATGTCTGACATCTGTCGTTGTCTCAGCGCCATCTAGCGGACAGCTCGAGGCATGGAATTAAATTCAAAAGTACAGGGCTACAGCATCCACCGATGCCAGCTTGTGCAATGGAATAAATGCACAACAAAATGGTTAACGCATTGAAATTATCTAAAAATAAATTAAGTTGTTGGCCCGTTCACCGCACAGCGCAAATCAATTAATTTGTTTTTAATTATCACAATTTCTATTAAAATTTAAATAGCTATTAATATTAAATATTGATTTATGGAAATTCGGTATTTAAAAATAAAATTATAAATATTAATATTATTTACAAATTGTTATTAATATTATAATTATTTTAGAAATTTTATTTAAATAGTTTTATATTTTTAAAATTTATTAAAAATAATAATTTAATTTTAAAAAGGTAATGTTATTTTTTTATAAAATTTGTATATTTTTTAATTATAAATTAATGTTGAACAATATATATTTTACATTTAAGGAAATGAGTAATTTTTCTTTAAAGTAAAATATTTTCTAAATAAAAAAAAAATGTTAACCATAATTAAAAACAAAAATAAATATATTTATATGGTTGTGGTAAGTTTTAATTAAAATCATTATTGCCAAGTCTTTTTATTTCAATTTCAGGTGGATGAGGATCTTTTGTTTTTGTTTTTTTTTTAATTGAGGGCCTAGATTGATTCTCAAGGAAATGTGCTGAACATATACTTAAACTTAATGCTTATCAATTTGAGATCATTCCGATTCTAAAAAGTTCCTCCATGATAAATTTCTCATTATTATTTATAACATTCATTTATATATAAGCAAATTTTATTTAGTAAAATGGTCCATTACTTTTAATAAATTTAAGAAATTATATTCGTGCTCCCACCCACCAATTTACTAGGGTTTGAGATTATTCCAATTCTAATAAGTTCCTCCATGTAAGTTCCCCATTATTATCTATAACAATAATTTATAATTCTTTTTTTTTTTCTTAGGTTAAAGTTGACCCATAACCCTTTTATACATGGTTAATGGTAAATGTGTGAATTAGTGAAGCATTTTGTGTTGCAATAGGTTTTTTGGTTATATTTATGAAGCCTTAGGCTATATTAATATTTGTAATGTGGTTGTACTAGTAAAATACAAATAATCCCACTTTCCATGTGCTTATTCAGTTTGTGTCGATATTACAACTCAAAAGATGTGGTAAGAATATTTCAGTCTCTCTCAACCATAAATAAAATATTCCAATGTTCATGTGAAATAGCATAATTTTCTATCAAGTTTAAAAAAAAAAAAATGATAAAAGTAATTAAAAGTGGAAAAAATAAAATGTAAATATAAATGAAATATTTTTCTAAATAAAAAAGTAATGTCAACTATAATTAAAAACAGAAATGCATATATCTATTTGATTACTCTAAATTACATTACAACTTAAAAGATGTAAAAATATTTCACTCTCACACTCAACTATAAATAAAATATTTAGATAACATATTTAGATGTTAATGTGAAAAAATAAAATTCTATATCAATTTTAAAAAATAAAATAATTAAAAGTATAGAAAATACATGTATTCCCGGTTTTAAATGTGGAAGATGTATAATTCTTATACTTGTTAAAAATATTTTAATACAAAATTTAGATAAACTATTTAAATATCCATACTATTATATATATGAAAGAAATATATATATATATATATATATATATATATATATATATATAAATAAAAATAAAAATAAAAAATTATTTCCTAACTAGAATTCCTAATAAAAATAATAAAAAGAGGTGTTCAATTCTTTATATAAAATTAATATGTGGCATTTAAAAAATATTAATAATAAATAGAAATAAATTATAAATAAAATATTTCAATCATTTTGGCTCTACTATAAAATAAATGTAAATACGGGAAAACACCTTTTAGATTTGAACATTTGACTTCTAAAAAAAAAAACAAATGTCTGTAACCATCATTTCAATTTTTATTATTTCAAAAAATGTAATATACTTAAGATATGTTATTAGATTTATGATCATAATGTAATTACGCCGTAAGGCGTTTCCGTTTGAAATGAATTGCCCCAGCCCTCGCTATGTCCTAGTGTTCACCGCGGATTTGTGGTGTTAGACGATTGAACAAAGTTTGATCGTTGATCCAAAACTGAAACGGTTCATGAAACTGAAACGGTCTATGTGAGATGTGGGAGCCTGGCGGACGCTCGTAGAGTTTTTGATCAAATACCCAAACGTGATGTATGTTCGTGGACTGTGATGATCGCGGGTTATGCCAGGCAGAGGGTAGCCCACGAGGCTTTAGGGTTGTTCTTCCTCATGCGGCGAGAAGGCGTCCAACCCAATAAGTTCACATTCGCCAGCGTACTCCCTGCTTGCGCCGACTCTGTAGACATCAGAGAAGGACTGGACATTCATGAAGAGATCAAAAGAAGTGGATTGCAGAGTGATGTATTTGTGGCGAATTCCCTGATAGATATGTATGCAAAATGTGGCAACATAGAGGATGCACGCTATCTATTTGAAAAAATGTGTGAACGAGATGTCATATTCTGGACAGCATTGATTGTAGGGTATGCGCAAAATGGGCAGGCAGAGGAAGCCATGGAGCTTTTCAAGAAAATGTGGCTTGTCGGTATGAAGCCAAACTCTAAAACATATGCCAGTGTTCTGTCGAGATGTGCCGATCTGGAATAGGGTATCGAAATTCATGGGGAAATAATCAGAAGTGTTTTCCAGTCTCATGTCTTGGTTGAAAGTGCCCTTGTAGATATGTATACAAGATGTGGGAGTGTAGAAGATGCATGCCATTTGTTTGCCAAAATGCGTAAACGGGATACCGTGTCGTGGGCAGTGATGATTGCAGTTGTTAAGTGGAATGGTTGGGATGAGGAGGCCCTGAAGCTTTTCCGAGAAATGCAGTTGGCAGGTGTGAAGCCAAACTCGAAGACATTCCAATGTATTCTCCTGGCATGTGTCAATTAGGGAGCTCTGGAACAGGGTATGGAGGTACATGAAGAAATAAATAGAGGGGGATTCCAGTCTAAGGTATATGTGGGAAATTCCCTACTAGACATGTATACAAAATGTGGGAAAATGGACAAGGTACGTGAAGTATTTGACCAAATGAATCTCCAAGACATCATATCCTAGATGGTGATGATTGCAGGGTATTCCCAGAATGGGTGTGCCAAGGAATCCCTGAAGCTTTTCCAGCAAATGCAACGGGCTGATGTGAAGGCGATAGCAAAAACATTTGCTGGTGTTCTCTCAGCATGTGAAAAGTTGGCAGCATTGGATCATGGTATGGAGATCCACAAGGAAATAATTAGTAGTGGATTGCAGTCTGATATCTTTGTGGAGAGTGCCCTGATAGACATGTATATAAGTTGCGGGAGTATAGAGGAGGGACGCAGATTATTTGATAAAATGCCATTACGAGATGAGGTATCTTGGACAATAATGATTGCAGGTTATGCACAGAATGGTTCGGGAGAAAAATCCCTGAAGCTTTTCAAAGATATGCAACTGGCAGGTGTGAAGCCGACTACAAAAATCTTTGCCAGTGTTCTTTCTGCATGTGGCAACTGGGCAGCTTCGGAGCAAGGTGTAGAAATCCATGAACAAATAATTGGAAATGGCTTTCAGCTGGATGTCATTGTGGTCACTACCCTATTAGACATGTATGCAAAATGTGGTAGCTTAGACAATGCACGCCACCTGTTTGACATGATGCAACATCGAGATGTTGTCTGTTGGACAGCCATGATTGCAGGATATGCCATGCATGGCTATGTAAGTGAGGCCATCACACGATTTGAAAAAATGAAAGCCTGTGATGTAAAACCAAACCATATCACAATTGCTTGTTTTTTGTTTGCCTGCTGTCATGCAGGCCTAGTCTATGAGGGCCTTCAATACTTCAATTGCAAGAGGGACAGTTATCACATCATACCTGCGATGGAGCACTACTGTTGCATGGTTGACCTGATTAGCTGTGCTGAGCAGCTAGATGAAGCAGAAGGCTTTATCAATAAAATGCCAATCAAACCCGATACATCTGCTTGGATGTGTTTTCTTGGAGCCTGCAAAATACATAACAATATAGAGTTAGGAGAATTCGTGGCAAAACAGCTTTTTGATTTGGATGTGAGAGATGCTGCACCTTATGTGCTTCTCTCAAACATATATGCTATGGCTGGTAGATGGCGTGACTTTGAAAAGGTTAGAAAAATAATGAAAGTTAGAGGAGTTAAAAAAACTCCTGGATGCAGTTGGATTGAGGTCAACAAACAGGTGCATGCCTTCCTTCTGGGTGAGAGGTGACATACATGACCAAAGAGGTTATAGAGATTGTTTTCAGAGATTAAGTGAATAGGGTATGTTCTGATCTAGTTTTCAAGGCTATATGAAAAAATGAGGAGCAAACTTTAATTTATATAGAAAACGACTTCCATACTTCCCTCAATCAAAAGCCCAAGTGGTCTACAAAACTAGAGATATGAATTCCCTCTACCCACCTTGCATTGTTCAAAACATAAAGATAAGCTTCATTCTTAAGACAAGGAGCAAGCATTTTCACTCAATGTGTTTTAATCAAACCAATGGAATTGTTATCATAATTGTCAAATAATTCAACTCCAGTCAATAGTCTTCTCATTCACTCTGCAAGACGTTGAGTCATGGATACCTTGTTAAATTGCTACCAGGCTCAGATACCATTCTTTTATTTAATTCGCCTCAGACTTATCACTGAGATTACATGCCCTAACTATATCATGCAACTTCTGAGGTGGCCGACTTATGAGGGACAAAATGTCTATTCCTTGCCGTGGCAAAGGAATAAATATAGATCCAAAAATATCTAATCACATGGTGCTTGCTACGGGTGTGCTTTGAATCTCCTCTAGGGTAACTACAACAAGAAATTCATCAATCCTGCAATCAACATATGTTAAACTTTGGAGAAGTTTCCTAGCACTCGTTTTCTCCCCTTGGTCTTTAAAAGATTGTCCATGGTAATCATGGAAGTGGCAAAGTTACATGAATACATTTACTGGCCCAGCATGCAAGCTGGGGAGTTTCAGATCCAGCTCAATGATACATTTAGCATTACGAGCTAAACCAAATACATTGTTGATTATACTAGAATAAATTTTTTATTCTGAACAGTTTGGAGAGCCCTCGAAAGTTAGTGTCTTTGATGAGATTAGAATGACAAGAAAAGGAGTGACCTTGATATTACATCTTGGCAATAGTCCTGTCTTGCTAACATTCTGTTTGGTGGACTTAGAAGTCTCCCTATTTGGATGAGTGAGGAATGAAATGTAACTTTCAAAGAAATTTCCATTTTAGCAATAACCAGATTCAATGATTGGTTGCATTGTTGAATATAATTGGCAAATCTTGAAATATCATCAATGATGTTTATCATCATGCTAATATTGTTGTACATGTCTGACTCCCAAGTTCTCCAAGTCATCTTTTTTTTCTTTATTGCTTTGTTCCTGTTATCCTTTGACTTGCCGGGGTAGCTAGAGAATCAATTCACTTGTGTTTTGTATCAGAACCAGCAGTTCCATAAATGAGATCTATGGAATTTCCATGGACATTTGCCAGAGATGTTTTTAACATACTTAGCTGACCCTTATGATGTCAGGTGTTTGGGAGAGAGAGATTATACCAAACTGTGATGCACTCTATGTTCCTCCTCTCACACATGATGATGTTGCTTTTTGGATGTGGGTTGTGATATATGGTAATCATTGGTGTATTCTATACTGGCTCATAACACTTTAAATTCTTCACTTTTACCATGTTGTACCATGGTTTGTTCATAGTTTACCTCTAGATAATGTATCACCTTGTGAATCAAGTTGAACTACTAGAAACCAAGCTAGGTGTTTTACATCATTTTCCCTACTCATTTTGCACACCCCATCACTTCATCAACATTTTCATGCATTATCATCACTTCTCCTTCCATGCTTGAGTTATCATATGTATTGTAGCAAGGTTCAAAATAAAAAGGAAAATTATCAGGTATAAGAATTTCTAAATAAAAATCAAAGAGCTAAAAAAAATGCTCGAGGTAGAAGCAACTAAAGTCACATCATGCACATGAGACATGCTGCTTTGCTATAAAACCCAGGTTCTCCCAGCCCCATTCTTAGATTAAAAAGAAGGAAAGAAGGAACTAAGCATATAAAAAGAGAAAAAGAAAAATAATCTCTAGCTCTTGAAACATCATTTCCCTTGTACCACATTCACCATCATCACTTGGACCCTATTTAGAATCCTAAGAAATACATCTTGTATTAAGGGTTTTCACATGTAATTAAGGTTAACGATGTCCACACGATGGTCAAGTTAGGAAAGAGTTAAAGATTAAATTAGTCATCGAGTATTAAGAGATTTCACTTGATTGTAATGATTCAAATTTATGAAGGGAACGATACATATTTATAACCAAAACACAGAGATATAGTGAAATTAAACTTCTATTAATAAATGGAAATGTTGAAATTGTATCAACGGTATCTCTATCTTTGAATGGAAATTGATGCAAGTAAAATTAAGTAAGACTTATGGCCCTGTTGTGGCCAGCAACAACCCCCCTTTTTATTTAGTTTTAGAAATAAAGCTAAATAAATGGGGACCCTTCTAAAAAATAAAAACTAGTGCTTATCATTCCCTTAGTTTATTTTCAAGATATATGTGAAAAAATTAATCAATCCTATAAAAAAAATTTAACAAAGTAATATTTTCTTATATAGTTGAGATGTGAAATGTGAATTAGTTATTTTATGTAAATTTAATATTCTTGAAATTTAAAAGTTCAAATTTATGGAGAAATATTTGAAAGCAAAAACTACTTACAGAAAGCAAGTAGACTCAATTAGTTTTTAAAAAAGTGAATTTATTTATATATTAAAAAATATATTTTTAATAATAATAAATTATTTAAAATATTGACAAATATAAAATAAAAATTAATAACTTTAAAATTATAAAAAAAAGTGAGAATGTTTGTAGAGTTTGTTTTAATCCCAACAAAAATTATTCATAAGATATATAAATAGTTTGTTTTTTATTTAATTAAGAAGCTTTTCTTTCATGTTATAAAATATATTAATGAACCAAAACCCAAATATATTAGAAAAAGAAATGGAAATTTACCTTCCATTAGCTCCAAAAACCGAATCCATTCCATACTTTAAATAATAAAAAATTAAAAATAAAAGTTCGATCTTCCAAGGCAGAGAAGTATTCTATTTTTTATCTTGTAATTGAAGAATTTACCATCCCAATATATAAATATGCTATCAATTTATAAGAAAATATAGAGACAGACAAAAAAAACAGCCCTTCTATAACAAAATTGCCACATATAAGCGAACATTACACACTCCATAAAACAGAAAAAGTGTAACTTCCCATTCCATTCATAACACAACTGATGCTTAAAAAGTGTAACTTCCCATAATGGTAAAACAAACAGGAGGAACTTTCATAATGATAAAACAATTCCAGAGTGTGAGCTATCCACTTTTTATTCACACACAAAACAACCCATCAACAAAGCTTGCTTTCACTTTTCCTTTCAAGGAATCATGAATTTGATTTTACTTCAGAAATTAACTAAAAAAAAATGCATATGGTAGAGAGCCTTAGTCACATCCTTAAACTTCAATGCTCGTCATTATGGAAATCGACTTAGGGTTATTGCCAACTATCAAATGAAGGTTGGTGCTCGTAGTGAAGGAAATCGACTTATTGCCAACTATCCAACAAACCTTGAAGTGAAAATTACATTACATTATGTACAAAAATGGATATAGTTTGAACATGTAAACTCCCCAAGTTTTCTTATGCCGCTCATTGATGGCTACCGTTAAGCTATAACATGGGGAAAAGCTCCCCCGTTCCCTTACAGTTCGATGCTTAGGGTTGCACGGTTTCCATATCCAACCATTAATCCAGTCAGCTTCTTATTACTCAGACGCTCTTGGCAAACCATCGAGTCTTCAAATCTATTACCAAATTATGAAAAAAATCAAATAAATAATGAATTCATGACTATCTTTGGACAGTATCTATGTATGATTAATTTCATTGTTACATAATAGCTAAGATAAAATATCATTAGGTAAGCAACCTAATTTAAATCTTGAAGATACAGAATCTTCAGTGATTTTAATATTTGAAGAATAATTAATTGCTCTGTACCTATCAGGGAACGGTATTAGGTGTTGCAAACTCTGTGCTAAATTGACAGCATCTTCTGCATTACTGACTATTTGATTGAAACATATATATCTCCCATAGGCAGATGGATATTCATAAGCACATATATGTGCATCCACTAGAAACCTTATGTCTACACTAGCTAAAGTGCCCTTCTCGTACATTTGTGCAGCCCCTGCAATCACAAAGACTAGCCACTATAAATAAACTAGCTAATATTTTGCACTTCCATAGATTAGATCCTCTCCAAGGGATTACTATACCATATTTGTACGTTCTAGAGCAGAGTCTATTTGATATGCAGATCTCTCACCCTCACCTTTAAGATATGCAATGGTAGATCCTGAGCTTTTGTATGTGATACCAGGTCCCACAATCAGAGATGAGTTGATTGTCACCATATTCAACCCCTTGTCCATGGCCATCGCCCATGCAGCCTTCTATGATAGTGTCTTGGCTAATGCATACCACAACTGTGAACAGGAAATATTGTGTAATTAGAACATAATACCACAGATCACTGCAAGGTTCGGAATACTGTTATTAAACTGTACAGCTTTGAACTCCACAATCTTTGAGAAACACCCAAATTTTATACATATACCCCTTCAAAAAAATGATGAATACCGCACCACAATGTATTTAGGTTCTCTCTGTAAAAATATATATACTTAGCACAAAGCCATTTTAGCCCTGATTCAGTATGCACCAAAGATTTAGACAAAGGTTACATATCTAGACTTTCTCATTATTTGATGAATTTATAACCTGGGCAACTTCAAAGACAAAAATGAATTGGATATGGATTGTTGCATATAGAGAAGATATATGCACTCTGTTGTCTATGATGTGGTATCACTTCAGCAATCTTAAGAGGCAAAAGATCAATTGGATATGGATTATTGCAGGGTTATCTGCAATATGTAGCATGTATTATCATTTGAGCAATTTTAAAAAGCCAAAAGCTAATTGGATATGGATTCATGGACTGAAAGAAGCAAGATGAATATGTAGCATGTATTATCATTTGAGCAATTTCAAAAAGCCAAAATCTAATTGGATATGGATTCATGGACTGAGAGAACGCTGAAGCAAGATGCATTGTATAGCTCAGTAAAATGATGGTGGACAAACTAAAATATGAAAGAGTCAATTGGATTTATTTCTTTAGATTGGAAGGAGAAATTATGCTTTTCCCCACCCAGATACAATTGTTACAAATGTCATGTTTAGCTCATATTAAATATACTATTGTCATGGATTCCATCACCTTGGAAAACTACTATTGTAGCTGGCCTTGAAAAATTGTAGATGCAAACATTGAAGTTATTTATTAGATTAACTAATCTGATCAAAGCAGCTTTAGATGCAAACTTCTGAGTTACTTACTAGATTAAGCAACTAATCAGACCAACGCTATCGAACATACCATTCATGTAGATATTGTTAACAAGTTAAAAGGAAAAAGTGATAAATCAGTCCACTTTACTTAGATTGTATACTAAACTTAACATTTTGTCATCTAAAATTATATATATAGACCTTCAATTTCCTGCAAAGATTTGCATCACTCCAATGCCTCTCATCAAGGGCATTAACCTTGTAGTCTCCATCTTCTCTCCAAATTGCTGCAGCCACAGAAGAAGTGAACACAACTTTCTCAATGGTCTAGGTCTGAGCATACACTTCCAATGCATTGTGGGCTGCTTGTACTTCAAGTTCTGCCATCACTTCCTGTATTAAACAAGTCCACATATATCAATATTCAACCCTTCCAATACATATACCAAAATGCTCACATCTTTAATTCAAAGGTTCACTAACTTACATCATAACATACAACACTCTGAGGGTGTTCAAATCTATAGAACAGACCAGAACAACCCTTGAGCGCATCAGTAATGTTGTGATAATCCAAGACGTCTGCATAGAATATCTACAATCGATCCCCATGCAATTTTCTGAGAGACTCAACTTCGCCTGCCACCATTTAAAATCATCAATGAAGAATGCCATCATACTATAAGTTCAACCAGAAAGAAATGTGAAAACCTTCATCTCAATTTCAAGGTGATTGGGAATTCAAAATAGGGATGGGATGGTGAAATTTTCCTATATTTATTCTTAGGGGTTTGAAAAAAAGGGTAATACATCAAACTTGGGTTAAAATATTAAATTCATAGATTCATCTTAACATGAAATTTATCAAGAAACTACAAAATCTTGTTCTCTTTTCAATAAATAAACATACCAGCGTCTCTCTGCACAGTGGCATGCACTAAATAGCCTCGTTGCAGAAGGCCCTGAACAATCCACAAGCCTACATAACTGGACGCATCCATGACACAGACGACCTTGCCATTGCCCTCAGAGGGGTTTAGACCAGAGGTAAACACCAGCATGGCTGCTCTCTCCACAAATCGTTTTTCCGAATGCAGGCCTGCAAGAGAGAGACATAAGTAAAAGAGTATGCGTGGTCGACCATGGTAGGAGCGTTCACTGGATTCATGGGATTGGCTTCTATGTGAAGTTGAATGGTAGGGAGTAGTCTACCCAGGCGGAGGAATTGGTGAGGGAGCAGCCCGCGGGTTATTCCCGAACTCAAATTCCATGGTGAATTAACTTCCCGGTGGCAAGACACAATGGAAATCGGAATGTCTGTCAAGAACCTGTCAGTCGTCGACATTAATGCGGAGGGTGGTGGAGCTGGGCGGAGGCTGCGGAGGGTGGCGAAGGGCAGAGGAATTGCCGGCGGCCGGAGCCGGAGGTTTTTCCGGGCGGCGACGGAAACCGGGCAATTCCTCCGCCTGGGTAGAGTACTCCCATCTAATTTGTTGAACTTCAACCTTGGGAACTAAGACGGATGCTGACTCTTTTTGCTGTGTCATTTGTTTCTTCTTTCTAAATGATGATGTGCCCAACCACATACTAGCACTTACAGTAATATATTCATCTAAATTTGTCATACGTTTGCTTAATATTTTGTGCACTGTATGGGCTGCGATAGCTTTTTAATTTTTGTACTCCTTAGACATTCTTGCAAGGGGAATGTGATGGCCTTTTTATTTTTGTACTCTTAGACACTCTTGGTAGTGCCAAATGGTACTTTGAAATATTGTTGTTATAAAATAATAGCTACATTGCACAAGCATCTAGAATGCCGGAACATTGGGAAGGTGGATATGATTGTTTATAACATCAAAGTTTCTTCACATTGCACAAGTATCTAGAATACAAGTATCTAGAATGCAGGACATTGGGAATGTGGATATGAGGGTTTAGAACAGTGAAGTTCCTTCCAAATTTACAAGAAACATCAGGTTGGGAGTGGCAATACTATAAATTAAATAATTATGAAAAAATATTCTAAATCACAATACATCTTATAGTGAGTAGTGCATTGATATATATCATATTTCAATTTATAAAATGTTTGAAGGTATTACTTACCAATGTTCAGATTACATTCATACAATGTTTGAAGGTATTACTTACCAATGTTCAGATTACATTCATACTCTGTTTGAAGGTATTACTTACCAATGTTCAGATTACATTCATACATTGTTTGAAGGTATTACTTACCAATGTTCAGATACATTCATGATAGATGAATATAATCCACGTATATTTGGTTAAATTCAAAACTGACTGAAATATAATGCCAATATTGGAATGTTATGCTTCTTATAAATGTGTATATTCTACTATTTATGTCAATCAAAATGTGGGCTATTTCTGAACTATTTTGTCTCCTAGGAATGCTTCAGATTTTAGTATTTAAATTTTATTTCAATCAAATGCCTCCTATCTGTTGGAAATGCAATATGGTATATACTATAGTATATCAGACTTTACTATGTTAGTATACTCAACTATTCAACAAGTTACAAGTAACAAAACTCAGCTACTGTTTTCTATAACTAAAGCCTGGAAAGTAAACTTCACATGTTAGTATACCCAACTATTCAACAGTTAACAAGTAACAAAACTCAGCTACTGTTTTCTATATCTAAAGCCTGGAAAGTAAACTTCACACGTCATGTCATAAGCTATAATATTTTGGCTTTAGCAGACCATATAGGGAATTAGTAAAACCACAACAGAATTTAAGAAACCATGCAGTGTAACTTACAACACTACAGTGAATCACATAACAAACTTTAGTGGACAAGCATACCTGGGAAATGCTAGTTTCAGAAAGTAACAAATATGTTGAGATGACCAAATGGTGGCAAAATGCCTCACACAGTTTCTCATGATGTACTACCAAAATGCTCTTCAATGCATCTCTCTTATCTATGACTCTTCAATGTGCCTCATCCCTCAATCAATTGTGACTACTAAATACACCTTGGTCCTCCTCACACTAGATTCACAATGTTGCTTTACTTACACAATGAGTCATAATACAACATGATGTGAAATGCCAAATAATACCTAACAAATGTGTATTCTCCATGATGAAGTAGCTAATTTATAGATAAAAACTAACACTTTAAAACTGTTTTATAGTTTTTTGGAAGCATAAAGAAATTGACATTGAAACAGTGAGAAAACATCATCAAGAATGCAAAAATTTAGGGCCCACAAACTTGAAAGCTTGTAGGTGATTCTGTCAGATTAAGAAAGCTTGTATTGGAAACTCGATTTAAAATGTTACCAAATTCCATTCCTGGGTCTCGAACCTCACAAGTTCTTTATTCTTCATGATGGAGTAGCAATAATCTCTGTTCTTCACGATGGAGTAGCTATTTTATAGATAGAAATTAAAACTTATAAAATTGTTTTGTAATTTTTTCTGGAAGCATCATGAAATTGACATTGAAACAGTGAGAAAACATTATCAAGAATGCAAAAATTTAGGGGCCATGAACTTGAAAGCTTGTGGGTGATTCCCGTCAGTTTGTATTGGAAACTCCATTTAAAAATGTTACCAAATTCCAATCCTGGGTCTTGAAGCTCCCAAGTTCTGTGCTATAGTTTTTAAGGACATTTAATATCCTCATGGCTTATATTACTATTCCCTAAAGAAGGAATCTTCCATAATAATCCTCTATGCGTGTACGCATTCGTTTGAAACTTTGATGTTCAATCATGTTTCCCTTGTAAAATGTTACCAAATACCAAATTCCATTCCTGGGTCTTGAAGCTCCCAAGTTCTTTGCTTTAGTTTTTAAGGACATTTAATATCCTCATGGCTTATATTACGATTCCCTGAAGAAGGAATCTTCCATAATAATCCTCTATGCATGTACACATTCGTTTTGTCTAGACAACAAATTTCAAAATTTGACTGTGGCAGTGTTTAAATTGTTTTTGGATGGCGGAAATGGATTTAGCATCCGTCATGAATGCCTGGGTACCCAAAACACTGAAGCTTGACCGCTGTAATTGACATTTTCAAAAAAATTAGCTGGATTTTTTCAAAATCATGCTGTAATTTCTATCATTTTCTGTGCAAAATTAAGGCACTCAAAATTCTAAAACGTGACAACTATAATCCACATTTTCAAAAAATTTAGCTAAATTTTTTCAAAATCATGCTGGAATTTTTATTATTATCATGATGGCTCCAACAATTTTTCATGCATTTTCAAATATGGAACGACGACCATGATGTTGTTCACAATGTCGTATCACATAACTAATCATTTCAAGTATAACTCATTATCATCCACCCTAGCTTTCAACAATGTCCATTCACATGTTGCTATTTTTCCACACACTACTATTATTTACAAAATATCCATATTCAAAATACACATAACTAATACTTTCAACTCTAACTCATTATCATCCACCCTTTCTTTCAACAATCTCCATTCACATGTCGCTATTCTTCCACAAACTATTATTATTTACAAAATATCCATTTTCAGAATACACATAACTAACTATTGCAATTGTAACTCATTATCATCCACCCTTGCTTTCAACAATGTCCATTCACATGTCCCTATTCTTCCCCACTCTATGCTTTACAACGTTTCCTTTGCAACATAAGGTGAAAATGCTAGTAAATAAGTATTATGTAACAGTAGTCATATGACAATTATTATGTAATATAATCATTAATATGTAATATTGATTAGGTATACAACAATTATTACATGATATTTATTTAGTGCATTATATAATATTTCTTATAATATACCTTAGGTATACTACTTAAACTTTCTTCAAATTTAAGAAGATTACTTAAATTTGATGAGATTTTTTAAATCGCTAGGAAAAAATAGTTATTTTTGTAGTTTTTTCAATTAAAAAGTGTTTATTATTAGGGATATGCCTTCTACTAAGATTTTATCCTTAAATTTTGAATGGGTTCCTATATTTTCAAAAGTTTATCCACATAAAATCTGAGGAACCTTAAATTTGATTTGACCATTGGGTTGCCATCTGTCACTATATGTCTAGGAATACAAGGCATCACCTAAGACTAGGTCCTTCTTAAAATCTTATGCATTTCTCTAGATTTTAACTAACTAATTATGCATCTAAAAGATGAATAACATATTGCAACAATCATCCTTCCCATTGGATAATAGACGCTCTTTTGTGAAATTCCTAACAACAATAGAAGAAAGAAGAAACAAAGACATGAAGATTATCCATAACAACAGAGCTATTGATGCAATGAAATAACCAACTCCACATCCAATGTATGAACAAAAAGGATATAATCCTGCAGTAAACATGTAGCAGAAAGCAACATCAAGAGAAATCCGCAACAATAAAAAATGCTAAGGGCCAAAAAGCAAGATGCCCAACTCAAAAATGGATCAGGAGAAGAGTTAGTAAGTGATCTGTCCCAAGTGAAGAAGAGAGACTAAGATGAATTCTTGGTATTCGATTGAGCTCAGCGAGGTAGAACATCCACTTTCAAACAAAATTACAGCTTCCTTGTTGTGCTCACGATAGATGAGAGAGAAGGAAATCAAAAGGAATGATTGAGATAGAGTTTTGATCTGCTATTGCTAGGAGAGAATTTTTGGATTCTGAAGTTTACATCGGTTGTTGGCCCATTTGATAATAACTTTAGAGTCCCGAAAGATGGCAATGCTTGTCAATCCAATCCTTGAAGCACAATAGAGAGTGCCCCATAAGGCCAGAAGCTCAACCTTAGCATTCAAACCCTTTCCACCAAACCAAAGGAATCTGAAGAGGTGATAAGGTTCTAGATAGATGATCATTCTACATCCACATGAACCAAAGGAACTGGCTCCATCAAAGAATCGAACTGGAAAGGAAGATCAAAGATCGAAGGAGGAGCGAGAGGGGCGAGGAGGAGGGAAGGGCTCAGGAGAAAAATCTTTAAAGTAGGCCATGATCAAAGAGTTGGTTTTGTAGACAGAAGGGTGGGAGGAATCAAATGTTAGCGCAGTACGTTCTCTCCAGATGACCCATAAGATAAAAAATGGAAGGGTCCTAATGGATTTATGCACAACAAACCAATGATGGAGGTCGTTAGGGATGTGATCCCAGATTGGGACAACTACGAATTCTAGAAGACTGAGGAATTCAAATATATATTTGTAAGACATAAAGATGCAACTGAATTAAATGAATTTTTTTGTGTTCCCTTTAATATACATAAAATTGTCCAGAGCTGAGAATCCATCCCACTAGAGTGTGTTAAAGCGAAATGGAACCATATATTTCTTCACCATTTTTTAATAGTTGATTCTATTCTAATTTTATTATAATTGGTTGTATTTTTATAAAAGGGAAACCCTTATCTTGATTGTAGGTTCTCTGAACCTGCATACATTTCTGCTCGGGCCCACCATTTATGTCACTCTTTGAATAGACGAACGTTGGTGTTATTACGAGAATTATTTATTGTCAGAAAACTTTTACAAGAGATAACTCCATTTAATGTAGAGTTCAAGACATGGAATTTGGACTATCCATGGGTCTTGTGTAGACACACAAATCCAGGATGGAGCAAGTTAGATTGGAGTAAGTTATTTGGCTAGTGTTAACAAAGTGGAAACCCTATTACAATGTAAAAACATGGTTTAAGTTTCTATGAAATGGGAATCTCAATGCATATGATACTGTCCACTTATAAAAATAACCAAAAAAATAACCATAACCATATATATATAATCTTAAGAGTATGAAGGAAAGTCATGTAAATTATATAATTATATATATATATATATATATATATATATATATATATAGGACTAAAGAAGTTATAAGTTGGTGAGTATGAAATATTGATTTTCAATATGTGATTAAGATGTAGTAAAATTCATGACTATAATAATAATAGTTGTAACAATTTTTAAGTGCTTGGGGTGTGTGTGTATATATATAGATATATATATATATATAGAGAGAGAGAGAGAGAGGGAGAGAGAGAGATATTTATTTGATATTAATATATTATTATGTTATCAATTAAAATATTTATTTGTTATTAAATATAGAGAAATAATATCTATTTTAATATTTGAATTTTAAATTGTTTAATTATAATCTTTTAATAATATATAATTAATTATTATTTATAATTATCTTTACCAAAAATGTTACTCCACTTGTTTATCTAGTAAAAGTTAATATATTTAAAAAAATGTATAATTCAATAAATTTTATTTTATAAAGGTTATTTTGGACTTTAAATATTTTCATTATAACTATTGACTTATATAAAAAATTGAAAATTTGTTTAAATAAATTATAAATATTATCTAATTATTTCTAGTTAATAATTAAATTATATGTTTTTAGTTTCTTGAAAATTTAGGATTTAAAAATTAGTTAAATTTATTATAAATTAATGATAAATATTATTAAAGTAATAATATACAGATAAACTAATAATAATATGAAATTTTAAAAAATAAAAGATTAATTATAGAGTTTTTGAATTATTATATATAACAATAAAAATAAAAATAAAAATTTATAGTATTATTATAATAATATTAAGAGGAGTGAAATGATAATTTGGATGTATAATAATGATTAATGCCCATTAAGGCTTATATAGTCTATGAGACCTTAAGAAGGTAATAGATTAAATGAGATTCTTTAACGTTTTATTTACATGCTCAAAAAGAAGTGAGAGAAGGGTTCCCAAATCACCATATATTTTATGAGTTAAAATTTTAAGAAGGTTGTTATAGGACAATAGCTCTAGTGGCAGCTAGCATGTTTAATTCCCCCTCCATATGAGTTCTATTATTTGAAGACATGTTAGATTGTGTGGAAAAAAATTGAATAAGTTGAAATGTGTGACTATTAATTCCTATAAGCTTGAATGGGATTGAATGTGAGTATAAGGTGGACAATCTAAGAGAAAATGTTTTAATGTGATTATAGGATAGAGAATATAAGAGAAAGTGATTTTACTATAAGTTGGACAATCTAAGAGAAAGTGTTTTAATGTGAGTACAAGATTCAACACTCTTAGGCTTGGTGGAAAACTCTTTCATGTGAGTATAAGATGGACAATCTAAGATAAATTATTTTTTATCTTCAACCCTCCTATTATTGGTGACAAAATCTTTCATCCCAAGGTGTTTTGACAATTCACCAATTCCTGGATAGGTGACAAACTCTTTCATCCCGTGGTGTTTTGAAAATTCACCAATGCCTAATTTCACTATGAAACTCATGAGAATTAGTTCTAATATTGGAAATATTCATTTTCATATTAACACTTGTCAAGATATAGAGATGATTTTGGATTTCTAGATGGGGGGTTGATCACCTCCTTATAATATTGCACTTTCCTTTTTTCCTTCCAACTCTTTATTTTCCCACAATTTCTCTTTAAATTTGGAAGCAATATTATCTTTTATATTATCTAAATTCTAGAAGATGATCTCCTCTTTATTCCCCAATGGTCTAGCCAAGACTGGGCATCCTTATGCCACCCTCACTTCAGTCGAAGGTGGACGTTTTGGCTAAAGTTAGAAGCAATTTTAGGAAACCCGTTTGGATTTGTATTGTATAACTTATTCTTATATATAAGATACCTAGTGATTAGATAAAATACTGAAACAAAATTAAAAGAGGAAAATAAATTATTTATAAAGTGAACGAGTACCTTTTTATTGATCTCTTGTGATACATTTTCACTTGGTAATGTTCTTTTAATATTTTCCAATGATTATGATTTATATGTTTTCATGATGCATGTGGTAAAGTATAATTGGTAATGTTTTGTGTTTTATTTTTATTTTCATTTAACTAATAATATTTTTAAATGAGATTTATTTTATTTCTATTTTTATTTAATTCGTAATGTCTTTATATGATATTTGTTAAGATATAATTTAGTGTAATGGTTTTAACACCATTTTAAAGTTAGGGAATTCCATATTCCACAATTCAGAAGAATGATTAAAATTAATTCAAATATTCCATAATGAGTTCAAAAAAGTAAGACATCCAACAAGTTAATATGTAAGAAGTTAATGTTTTCATATGAAATTTTTGGGAAACATTTTACATTAATATGTATTGTGATTTATATTTTTGTATTAATTTTACTATTGTGGACTAAGTTATGATGAGGATAATTTGGTTAATATTGATAAATGTGTATAACCATTTAAAAAACAAAAGTAAATTGAAATTATATGACTTCATGAATATGAGTAACTTTATGTGAATATAAAGGTTTATTACTACATTTTAGACACAATGAGGTTTATATAGTTAATTAAGGGAGGATAAAGGAATTTGGAACCTTATTTAGTTCTACAAGGGCAACGAAATATAGATACTACCAATAAATAGTTGTAATGTGTGGGAAAATAAATTTTAGTAATTATTTTATATATTATTTGCCTTTTATACTTGTCCTCATAATAGAATCTTTTGATAAAATTAATGAGAGTAACAACTTGGCAATCATGGTCAATATTAACAACTATATTCTAACAATTATTTCCTTATATTAAAATATTATTTATTCAATCAAATCTAATTGTTATATTATAACGACTAAATTTGTTCTCTTCATCTATTCAATTCGATGCCAATATCTGTTCTTCATCTTGTCCTAGTGATGAACCACAATAGATGGTTCGAAACACACCGAAAAAACTTTGATGATGTGATTTTTACTGAAATTTTTCTTACTTTTCATGATCATGGCAGAGTTTGAAAATGAAATTCCAGTTGATATGAATGATGGGTTGAAATATAAAATGGATTCAAGATGGTTTTTGATACTAGCTCCTAATTAATGGTTATTGGATTTTCTTGCTTTGAGGATGTTGCATTTTGAAGATAGGAAGAATGGAGATAAAAGCCTAACCATGGACATTAAGAAAAGGACATCAAAGATGAAGTAACATACAATAACATAATAAGTTAAATTGATCGACATAACATGTGGTAGTAAATAAGACACTAGTCATTCAAGCAAGATGTAGAGATGATCAGTAAATTAACGATGAGTATTCCATTGGAGGAATTCATCGTAATAGATCTGATAAATATTGAATTTTTTTACTGTGAATATTAATTCTTTTAGATCTCAAATTCTTTATTTATTGTTTGTATGCCTAAATATAAATTAGTTGAAATTCAAGAAATTAGAGTGAAAATAAATACACACACTAGCCAAAATAAGCACAATTTTTCCCTTGGGAAACCCTTATGGGAGAAACCTAGCTAGAAGGTGAGGTTGCTTTGATCTCTATTCTCTAGTATGGAAAAATGTGTAGATACAAAGAAATAGGTACTCTCTATAGAGTTACCTAAGACCTATGGCTTATAAAGTTGCTACAAAATCTTAAGCCCTTTTTTATTCTCTCTAACATCCCACTCCCAATTTCTTTTCTCAAATATGGAAGATAATATAATAACATGAAATGTAACCCCTACTCCTCCTAGTGGCCTAGTATTTAACATAACCCAATAGCTAACTATATGAAAGGTTTGACTCCCTCAACCCTCAACTAGAGTTACAATTTTGGACCTTCTAGAGTCTTTTTTAAATTCCACACATGGCTAGCCCCATATGCATGAGTAACGGGGATTAACGTGGCATTGACTTGTACCATGGTGGTCAGTATGGTATATCAACTTGCGAGAGGCATAAATTTTGCATAAAAACTTCAAGTACCAGATGGTATCACACAAACAATAATTTTTTTGACCACAGACAAAATCGTTTAATGCCTCAAAATGGCTCTGGAAGAATTCATACATAAATTTTACAAATTAGGACCCATTGATAAAAATGACTGTACAAGTTGATTCGTTTAATTCTTCCACTTTGAAAGCATTGAGATAGATGAAGAACACTATAATAATTCAGTTTGAAACAAGAGAAATTATAAATTAGAAATAGTATTGCAATTCACTAAATTACTTATGAATGAAGTCAAAATTGGAACAAACTTACCCCTCAAAGAATACAAACCTATGAGAAGATAGAAAAATAAGTATAAAGAAATGGGGTTTTAAGAAACGAATGATGATAACCTATTGCAGTGCTCATAACCATGACAAATATAGAATGATGAGATAAACATAAAAGAGTAATATATAAATATATAAAGTTAAATATGTGGAAGTTTCTCAAACAAGTGTAAGAAATCAACCAAAACATGATAGAGGCTTTTGTAATTAGGGAATAATCATGATGAAATAACTTAGCATTCTATTGTTATATTGTAAATAAGCATGTGGCAAGTGGTTGTGGAATCACATACGTGATAAAAGAAAGAAACTATGTAAACTAATTGGAAAACACTTGGCATGAAGTGTATGAAGGAATGTTGTGAGAAATTCTATACTGAGAGTTTGAGAAGGGCTATGCACAATTGACAAAACTAGTGAGAATCAACTAAGGGAACTTGCACAAGAATGCTTGCCCCAGAAGTAGAAATGGCGTTATCATGAGGAACACATGCCCACAATAATGTGTGCTTGTTCTTTGGAGTTCACACATGTTCCTAGTTGTCTATGCTCCGTAAGGCCCAAGATACCAACTAGGACCCCAGCGAGGCTACCTGCTTAGCATTTCTCAAAAGTGTGTGCGCATTATTAGGAAATATAATTACACAATTTGAAAACCTTAGTTTTATGCACTATGAAAACCTTAGCTTTGTGGAATTTGAAAACACTACCAATGTGGAATGTGGAAACTCCAACATAGTGAGTTCAAATTTGGGTGCATAATTAGAAAATGTGAGTAAACACACCATATTGACCATGTATCACAAGTTGGTAATGTTTTTCGATGTATATTGAAGTGAAATTTGAAGACCTTACTTTTGTGCAATTTGAAAACATTACTTTTATGGAATTTGAAAGCCCTCATATTGTGGAATTTGATGGAATGGAATCATGGAGATGTAATTGTTGTTTATACCATTATGACTAATTTATTGCCAACACTCTCTATCTCTCTATTTCCATTTACACATTTTATAGTCTCTCTCTCTCTCTTTCTCTCTCTCTCTATTTATATTTCCCTCCCTCTCAATTTTTAAAAAGGACTTCATCGACTCCCATTGAAGAAATTTTATGATCTTTCTTATCATTGCGATCTCTAACCAATAGAAAATACGACTGACAAGAACTATGACCATAGTAACTACGACATACAAGAACTATGAACTTGAGATCTTTAACCCTTTGGAACTATAACACATAGTAACTATGACCCTCATGAACTATGATCTCAGATATCATTCCTTTGTTGTTCATAGTTCCCTTGTCAATTAGGAACTATGATTTTATTTTACGAGAATCATGACCACAAGAATTATGATGTGGGAGCTTTGACTATGAAATTAAATTATTATCTTTGTTTTTCAGTCATAGTTCTAGGCAATAATTCCTTTGTTAGTTAGGAACCTTAACTCACAAGAACTATAATCAATGTTTATTAGTCGTAGTTATAGGGAATTTCTTGATCAGGGAACTATTATGATCAACAACCTATAATCATTTTATTCATTCATTGATCAAAGTTATTTCCATCTAGAGTCATTGTGGTAATAGTTCTCATTGGTTATAATTACTTTGGGTTACAGTTCCTATTGGCTAGAGTTATTAAGGTCATAATTTTTCTTGAATTGATTCCAAAATTTATCTTTTCAATGTATCCATTATTTAACGATGAGCACTGGGAGAACGATGAGAACTATCCACCAAAATAATATATTTCACAGATAAAAAATAGATAAACAATAAATAAATTATTTAATATAAGAAATATTCATCTTGGTTTTGTCCACTTAGTGGTAAAAAAAATACCTTCTTTTATTTACGCCCCCAAAGGTTTTACAAATTTCAAGAAAAAGAGAACTTTTGCATTTTGGATTCATTAATTTTATTCATTCATTGATGTTCATTCATCGATCAAAGGTGGATTGCATTTTATTCATTTATTAGTCGTAGTTCTTGCTATCACAGTAAATGAATAGTTTTTTTTTTTGCATATTTAATGTGTCAAAAATATTACTTTGAATTTCGGGAATCAAAGTTAAGTTAGTTTTGGTAGTAAATGAATAATTTGTTTTATTGCATATTTAATTTGTCAAAAATATTACTTTGAAGTTCTGGAATCAAAGAGGTTAGGTTGCTTACATGAGGTCAATTTTGATAGAAATTACTAAAACATCTAGTATATTAAAGTATTCTCTCTCCATGACAAAAATTAACACACTATTTGCAACAACAATTTCAAAAAAATATTGCCAACTAAATAGAGAAATTCTTATGTGAATAGAATCTTATAATGTACAATTGATCTTGAAAGTGATTTAGTAAATTTTCAATAAATTGTGAATAATTTACACATTCGTACTAGGCTCCAGATTTCATCAATATCATACTTGCATTCAGGACTAGTAACTGAAAACTTAAAACTTATTGGAAAACCAACCTGAACTTATTTTTCTGAAAATTAAAGCTAATTTTATAAATTAAGTATAATATACTCATACACAAAATCATTTATTTCAAACAACAATTTAATAAAATGATACAAATGATATCTAAATGCATATAGAGTGCATCTTTTCCTACCAAGAATGTTTGCTGTACTTGCACAACATGAAAGCTTTATATTTGAAATTGAATGTAGCCGCCTTAATTTGGTACTCGGTTGGAATTAGTCGAATTGAACCTGAGAATATTTTCTCTGTATATGGTAATCCATTATAATATCCGAACTCCAAAACCTCTTTTAATAACCGTATCAACTTGTTTTGGTTCTGCGCGAATTAATCCTGTACATATTCGGGGATATGGTAATCCATTGTACGATCCGACCTCCAAACCTCTTTTAATAAACGTATCAACTTGTTTTGGTTATGCTCGAACTAATCCTGTACTTTCTGTCTTCAACGCTACCGCTGTGTATCCTCCCCTGCAAAGTAACATCAATTAAAGAGAACAGAATCAAGTAAATTAGTATTTTATTCTCAATATAAAATTGATTTTAAAAGTGTTCAGATCATAATATCATATCCACGCGGCCTACTCGAGAAAGAGCACCCGCAGCGGCAACCTTCAGATGCAGAAGAGATCTCGCCATGAGGAGCCTCTTGCTTATGTCCATTATAGAGTTACCTTGGATGTTGTTACAGTGGAGGACGGTGCGGACGCCAGTGCCTGAGAAACTCAAAATGAAATAGAAAAGCACCTATTATCTATTCAGCGACCTGCAGAAATTCAGCGCTCAATTTTTCAATTTGAAATCCCAAGCGGGAAAGCATTTGAATTTTGAAAACCTTTGGTGTGGAGGTAACATTGAGTGAATTTAAGTTCATGTCTTATCCACCACCTGTATTAGCTTATGGGAGTCCGCTGTCAGAGGTGCCGGAAATTAATGGAATTGTGCAGTGTCGGAATATTGACAGTATTAACGGAATTGGTAACGGAGACGGATGGGGCCCGCTCGCCAAGTCAACCAGCATGAACAATCTGCAATCGAGATAAGTTCGGGGGAAATTAGCACAAGCACTCTTGCATCCACCCGATACCATCAACTGCGAAGGACAGATGGTATTTATGTTGCTGGTGCATCCGACTTTTTTTTTGCAATTGGAGTTGGAAGGAGTTATGGAGAGAGGTATATTGAAGCCATCAACGAGAGAGATGTCATTGAAGTTTAGATTCTTGAATGAGAATGAGAATGACATGGCCCAACAGCCTCTGCATCCACTCTTCCCACTCATCTTTCTAATTCGCTTCGACAATGCCGAGCTTCGCTCATTAGCAAGCGTCGTGATCGAATCCGCGATGATCTACACACCCTCTGACTCTGCGATTCACACTTCATTGTTAATTGAGAGGTGAATATTGATCGAGGAGAGCGCCATGTTTCAAACTTCGGTTGTCGCGCGCTTAATTTCAAAACATGGCATGGATAGCGACATCATGCATTGTAGCATATGGATACATCATTGTATGCCATAAGGAAAACCGACACCAAACGTCCAGTAAAGTAACCAATATTTCCCATGCTATAGAATATTTACTACACTTTAAGAATATGAGAGACAGTGTCTTGACAGTGATCCACCCTCAAGTCGTAAATCCTCATAACACCACCGTGTCAGTAAAGATAAGAAAAATAATTAAAGAGCATGTAACACGTTATTTAATAACACTAATGGGTTGATAGCGTTTTGTTTCCATCTTTTCAGAATTATTAAAAAATTAATTGGTTGATTGGGATTTAGATTATTTTTTTAAAACACAAAAAATGTTTTCAATTAATTTTGTAGAGAAAGTACATATTCTATAGAATGGATATTTTATACAAAAATGTAGATCGTCGCTACTATAAACAATCTAAATTGCATGGTTACAACATAGAGCAATTTGAAAATCTAAATTGCATAGTTACAATATATAGCAATTTGAAAACCAAGGAAAATGTTAAAATAAAATAGAGTATACTAGAAGTCATGACAATAATCAATATCTTAGATCATAATGTGACTTTTATATTGCAAAATGTGAGATTCAAAAAACTAGAAGTTGATCTTGTACTTATGGTTTGAACTACAACCTTCTTTGGAGAGTAGATTGGTTTTGCAATTTTTGGATCCAATAGATGTGGGAGATGGGGCCAGAGTGGACCACTTTGATCAAGGTCTTAGTTCTGCTTTTCCATGAGTGGAGAGTTGGAGAGTTTAAAGAACCTCTATCATTTTCCTAATCGATGACACATTTAGAGTCTCCAAAAACTGTAAAATCCCTAAGGTCGAGCCAATCAGCACAGTCCAAGACCCCCGAGACTGCGAGTAATTAAGCATGAGTGTTCGAGCTATTGCCATAGTGCATGTGAAATTTGTAGGATCTCACTCATCGTCAATGAATGTCCATACCACATCCACAAAGACCAAAAGAAGGCGGGCCATCAAAAAAATGGATAGGAAAAGTAGACAATATATTGCGAGGTGGAGGAGGGACTTTATAATCCGTAGACAAGAAGGAAGAATACTCTAGATAGTAAGATATGATTCTACAATTGGTCATCTAGATATCAAACATCACTTGTTCAAAGATAAGAGCATTCTTAGATCTTCAAATTTCCCAAATGATAAAGAAAGCTAATGTCCTATAGGTTTGATGACCCATTGTCCACCTACCAAGGCAAGAGACAATGTATGTGTGATCCCAATCTACAAGGGAACTTATCAGGTGCAGAACACATGTCGAGACCTATTTGGCAAGGGGATAGTGAAGAGAGAAGTGATAGATGTCCTCTCTGAAGCGAAGGCAAAGGATGCATCTCCCCAAGCTCTAATAACCCCTCTTGCATAGCATTTCCTAGCCTACAATCCGGTTGTGTACCACCAACCTGGAAAAACACTTGATTTTAAGAGGAAAATTCCATTTCCACGACCAAGAAAGCCAAGAGAAAAACAAAATTTGTGTGGTGGGCTAGGTCATTATCTTATACGCCTCATTAAAAATTACATTTCCCTGTTGTGAGCCACCAAATGAAATAAATTCGTCTTCTTTTGGAGAGAGGACAATCCCACAGAATTTGAGGATGGTAATATATCATTTCCATTCTAGAATTAGGGGATTTGGAATCTCTAGCTCAGTTCCACCGTTCTAATAATTGAATGAAGGAGAGGAAAGATAAGCATTTGCAGTATTTTAATAAAAAAAAATCATGGTTATGCATAAATGTAATGAGAGGAGGAGTTAATAAATGTGGACCAGTCATGCCTGAGAGCAATTCCAGGCCTATCTCTGGGATGGATCCCGAGCCAACGTCCCATATGAGATTCCCAAACAACTAGTGGTTAGTGTGAAGGAGATTTTGCCATGATAATCAGATATAAGGAGGGTCTGGAGCACCGACATGTAGCCAACCAATGCTATCCTTGTTCTTGAGATATTTAGCCATGACGATTTGATTCCAGAGGCCACCACTGCTAATTTCTCACCATTTTTTTTTAGAAGCAATGACAAGTTGAAATAGGCAGTGTGTTTAAGGCCTCAACCGCCATGATTCACAAGTAGGTTAACAATCTCCAAACCAACAAGATGAAATTACATAAACTTGAAAAGAGATAATTTTGGAACAAGATATTTGTAAAGATATATTTTGTATAAAACAAATGACAAATAGATACAAATAAAATATTTTATTATCCTTGTTGCTCAAGATGAAAGAGATGGCATACTCTTTCCATGGTTAGTGCATATACTTGTTTCATAGTGGATCTACTAATCACATCGAATTACAACTCTGCACTTATAAAACCTTACTACTTGTCTTAAATTGACTCACACTAAATATAATACTAACAATGTTAGGTATTTTTCTAATCAGAATATTATTCGGAATAATAATATTTATATAAATGTATTTTAATTGTGAATTAATATTAATTAAAATAATTATATTTATATAAGCTCTTTTTGCAGTGATCAGGTGTACCGTGATGTGAAAGTCACCAATTCGTGGGAAAAAATCCAGCGTGTGATCCTGTGGTGATTTTGATTGCTAGATGCCCCTAGGTCATGGTTTCTCAAGCCAAAGGTCAAGCATGTTGTAATATCTAACTTGAAAAACAAAACAAAAAATTATATTTACATAAATATATTTTATTTACAAATTTCTCAAACATTAAGAGGATAAAAATTATGCTAATTCTTAACAATATTATTTATAAATTTCATATTTTTATATATGAAAATATATTCTTCATTATAAAATAGGTTACCAATATGAATTATCATTAATTGATTTTTCTTTCATGTAATATCCATATGGTGAGTATTCTTATAAATAAATTGTTTGTAATATAGAAAAATCAATTGAATCGACTTATATTTAGTAACCTATAAATTTTATAATTAAAAAAATTAATATGGTACTAATTGTTTTATCAATTATAATATGAATTAATATCACTATCATTGAGTTGGAATATCTCTATATTAGCCTTCAAATTGGAATTGTACTCTCTTAGTGTGAAACATGTTGTCATTTCCTCCAACCAGGGTTCTACTTGTTCGCCCACACGACTTCTAGCAAATTCTGGGAGCTTAACATTTTGAAGATCCCTAGTAGTGTCCTTAGTTGGAGATCCCCTATTAAAGTCGTTTGATCCCTATTAAAGTCGTATGAGTGGTTAACGATGCCTTTTGGACTCACTAATGCACCTAGGACATTAATGAGATTGATGAATGAAGTCTTAAAGGAATATGCAGGAAATTTTGTTATTGTTTATCTTGATGATATTCTACTCTTTAGTACAAGTAAAGAAGAACATCTAGAGCATCTTAAGTTGGTTTTAAGAACTCTGAAGAAAGAGAAACTACTAATAAATCTGAAGAAATGTGATTTCATGAAAGAAGAATTAATTTACTTGGGATTTGTAGTTTCGAAAGAAGGATTGAAAATTGATCTAGAGAAATTCCAAGCAATTTGGGACTTGCCTATTGCAAGGAATATATTTGAGGTAAGAAGGTTTCATGGTCTTGCAAGTTTTTATAGGAAATTTATGAGAGGTTTTAGTCAGATTTGTGGACTAATTCTTGAAAAAATCAAGGAGACTAATCAACCATTAAAGTGGATAGAAGCAACATACAAGAATTTTAAGTTGCTGAAGAGGAAAATCACAGAGAAACTAGTTTTGGCATTACCTGATTTTGAAAAGGTGTTTCAAGTTGAAACATATGCTAGTGGAGTTGCAATTGGAGCATTTTTGAGTCAGGAACAGAGACCAATAGCATACTTTAGTGAGAAACTAAATGAAGCTAACAAGAAGTATTCTTCTTATGATAAATAATTTTATGCTATTGTACAAGCCTTAAAGAAATGGAGACATTATTTTCTACCAAATGAGTTTTTATTGTATTTTGACAATCATGCATTGTAGTTCATAAACAACCAGCCAAAACTGAACCAGAAACATGCCAAGTAGGTAGAGTTTTTGCAGAGCTGTACTTTTGTGATAAAGCAAACAAGTGGTAAGTTGAACAAAGTTGTTGATGCTTTAAGCAGGGTAAGTTCTATTGTGCAAGAATTCAAAGTTGGTGTTGTAGCATTTGAAGAAATGGTTGAAATGTATAAAGATGATGCAGATTTCAAAGATATCTATACAACACTTCAAAATACAATAGTTCATAACAGAAGTCAGTTCTTAGATTATCTTATCCAAGGAGGTTTATTTTTTAAAGGTAACAAGTTGTACATTCCCAATTGTTCTATGAGTGAAAACATAATAAAGGAGAAACATAGTGGAGGATTATCTCGTCACTTTGGACAAGACAAAACCTTTGCTCAGGTAAATGATTTTTACTATTGGCTAAAGATGCAGACTGATGTTAAGAGATTTGTTGAGAAGTGCAGGATATGTCAGCATGCTAAAGGGAGAAGCTAGAATATAGGATTGTACCAGCCATTGCCAACACCAGACCCACCATGGGATGTAGTTAGCATTGATTTTGTTTTGGGGTTACCTAAAATTCAAAAGGGGAATGATTCTATTTATGTTGTGGTAGATAGATTTTCTAAGATGGAACATTTCATTGCATGTAAGAAGACTAGTGATGCAACACATACTGCTAATCTATTTTTTTCAGAAACTGTAATATTAAATGGATTGCTTGTAAGTATTGTGTCTGATAGAGATACAAAGTTTGTAGGGCATTTTTGGAGAACTCTTTGGAAGAAACTAGGAGCTAACCTTAGTTTCAGTTTAGCATACCATCCTCAAACAGATGGACAAACTAAAGTAGTAAACAGAAGCTTGGGGAACATATTGAGAAGTTTAGTGTATCAAAGTCCTAAACAATGGGATTTAGCACTAGCCCAGGCTGAGTTTGCTTATAATGGCACTCCAAACCAAAGTACTGGAATGAGTCAATTTCAGATTCTTTTTGGGAAGAATCCAAGAGGTGTGTATGAGCTCAGAGATTTGGGTAAACAGGAGATTGGAAATGTAAAAGCTGAAGATTTTGTAGAGTAGATGTAGAGACTACAAGAAGATGTCAAAGGAAGATTGCAAGAAAGCAATGGCAAATACAAACAGAGAGCAGAAATGAAAACAAGAGAGAAAGAATTCCAAGTGGGAGATTTAGTAATGGTGTATTTGAGAAACGAAAGACTTCCTCCTAAGACTTACAATAAATTGAAAATGAAAAGGATAGGACCATGTAGACTTATAAGAAAGTTTTCAAGTAATGTTTATGAAACTGAATTGCGAGAAGGAATTGGGATATCGCCTACCTTCAATGTTGAAGATTTGTATCCATACAAAGAGACAGAGCTACAGGAGCAGACTATAGAAGATGAAGTTCAAACTTTGAACTAGGAAGAACAAATGCCAAAGACAGTTAAGAAAGAGGTGGAATCTATTTTGGAGAAAAGAGTAACCAAAAGAACCAGAGGACAGGTTTATTTTCAACATCTAGTCAAATGGAAAGGACATCCAGTGGAAGATGCTAGTTGATTGATAGCAGCAGTGTTGCAGAAGTATGGGGTAAACCCTGAAAGTCTGAGGGATTATTATTTTCTTCTGCAGGAGTCTGATGCAGGAGCATCTGGACTTAGCCAACAATGTGATTGTTTGTTCACATGTTGTGGCTAAAACAGTTGAATTTCATGACCTGAGTGATCAAAAAAGTCAATTTTGGTAGAGAGGGTTAGATCTCTCGAAGATGAGTTTTACTTCATTATTTAGTAGTTAGGAAATTGTCTTATTTTAGACTAAGGCTAAGTTATTATAATAGGTGTGTAATAGAGCTTAATAATATAGATTTGATTGTTAGATTGACCAAAATAAATATCGAGTTGTTAGTGCGGTTATAATAGGATTGATTCATAAAATAAAGAAAATTTAATGGAAAAAGATTAGTCAAGCTAAAATGATTGAGGTTTGAGTGAGACATGAGAGTTTGAGTGTTAGAGAGGGTTTGAGATTGAGACAGAGGTCAATATATTGTTGTAATTGAGCTGAGAGGATCAAGACTCTGTAAGTGATATTATATTAATGAAATTGATTTAGTGTGTATTTGTATAGTAATCCTAGTGCGAACTCTCATTTATTTCTGTGTATCCTCATCCAGATAGTTAATCGGGTATTTTATTTACTTTCACATTTTAACGCAAATCTCAGTGTTTATGGGTTTTATGTGTCTTAACACTAAATCACGGTCATTTAGTGTTAAGGGTTAGTATTGCGATTAAATGCTAAAACCATTGATTAAGTGCTTTACTTAAGTATTGAGTTAATGCACGTGGTTATATCTGAAAGGCAGGTTTTAAATAGTGAAGGTGGTTATCGGGCAGACAAAGAGAGCTTATAAGTGGTATTTCGGGGGAGTCACCCAATTCCACTAACCAAGTGACATGTAACACTCAAGTGGAGAGAGAAAAACACTTTATTGAGGAGGTATTCTCTGTGCTAGTGGTTCACTCGATATCCTTGTCAACCGTTTGATCTAGCGTGTAGTTGATCAATGGTGGAGGATCAATGGACTGTTTTTTTTAAAGAGAAGAGATCGACAGTGTGGATTGAAGCATTGTTTATAAAGCAAATGTCAATGTGGGACCAAAGTTTTAAGTGAAAAGTGGGGACCCTCCATGTAAAGCGAGCCACGAATAAAATCTGCTGAAAGCGTTCGATTGGTTCTAAAGTAACCAATATTCTATTTTCAAGACTTCACCTTGTTTTCACCATCCTCATGCGCCAAAATTCAATTAAAGAAGTTGGAGGATCCATGAATATCTGTGAATACTCACTTGGAATTTCAACAGGTTCTCACTCTGGCTATTATATAACAGGTGATGGAAATTGTTTTACATCACTCCCTTAATCCAATGGTGACAAAAATTCCTTCAAATCTTCTTCCTGTGAACTTGAAATATGCAATTCCTCAGATCCTCTACTTGCTACTTCTTCTTCCCCAAATTGCACTTCTGCTCTTGGAGGAGGTTCTGATTGTGAAACTGATTGCCCTCTAGATCTCGTATCAGATATTACCCTAGTAGAAGCTCGTGACAATGCTCTAGACTCATCCCTTGATATGATCTCCTGGATCTAAGTTTTTTTGCCCAAATCAAGCTCGTTTATTTTCGGGGGTTTCCCTCTACCCATTTTATCGGTGTCTCTGCTCATAGAATCAGGAAATAAAAGGGAAACATTCAAACAAATTATAAGCTCAAGAAGTGGAGGAGGATACGAACTCAAGCCCCAAGACGAGAGAGTGGCCCCTAAAAGAGAACAAAAGAAAATAACAAAATCACATAAATCAAGCTCAGGACCTGAAATAGGGTGAAAAATAAAACTTCCCTTCCTAAGATGAGAGAAAAATACCCATGAAAACAAAACAATATGAAGCTCTAGACTTGGAGCAAGGTGATAAGAAAATTCCTTCCTTAGGATGAGACAATAATCCTACAAAAACAAGAAAAGCAAACAACCAAACAACCAAATGATCTAATACCGAGGACTTGGAGCAAGGTGTAAGCTTCCTTCCCCAGGAGGAGAGATCAGTCCTATGGTCAATGCTGGTATTACTTTTTCACCCTTGATAGCCTCCCCGACAATAATGCCAAAATGTTGGTGTCCATGTATGAATCATGAAATTCACCCAAACCACATTTAATTATCAACCCAGGGCTCTACAATTTATTTCAAGGCTATCATCCACTGTATGTGTAGGTCATAGTTTCCCTACCCAACAGTGAACATTAACTATATATTCATCAATGTGTAACTGCAAGAAATACTGTAACAACAAATAAGAGTAACAACAAGTAATAATTATAACAACAAATACGAGTAGCAGTAATAAGGATTCGTAGAAACACACTGATAAACATTCACAACAATGATAAACTTACAGAAATAAACATAACACATATCTAATCCAACAACGCCTGCTCAGGAGAGTGGGCCCAACTCCCTAATCATGCTTGTGGCAAGATCAAAGAATCACGAGATACTCAGAAGATCAATTTATCATTAATAAAAGAAATAGTACAATTGTGTTGTTACAGACTCGAAGCTAGAGTATTATGTTTCAAACTTTATGCCTCTTAACAGTGTTTGCTTTCACAGCCCACAACTCTACTTTATACAAATTATCAATGACACAACTCCTAGAATTACGACACTATCTGCCCTTAGTTACATGGCGGTTTCCAAAATGAAACAGAATGTTAAACGATAGTAATTTGTCAATCAAAGAGTTTATTCACAGTTGCATCCAACATTCAAGAATAGTGTTGCTAGTTTTATAGCATCGTTCATTGAATCACGTTCCTTGTCATTCTCCCTTTAAATCTCCAGAAATAATTGAATTAGAAAGTCACTTTGGTAATAATCCCCTACGACTATGCTCCATTGAACAATAATCCAGAGATACATGATGAGAGGTATACCTGTGCACTTTAAGATATTGATTAACCACTATTGGCGTGAAATGGGTAAAACAGCAGGGTAAAAAGGGTGAGTAAAAGTATGCAAATCTAGCCACTAACAACAAGCATATGTTATCCTCCTCAATCTTGTAAAAAATAAACAGGTACTTACTAGTAATGGTGGGGGAAAAGTGAGAAAGAACCTTTGTTTCTATTTTATAAAAGGCAGTATGTCCCTCTTGAACATGACTCTCCATCACTTTTTGTATCTGGGTTGGGAAATGCATTTTGTCTCCTGATTGACACCTCATTGAAAGTCTTCAGTCGGTTTTGGCTACTATATTTTAATTCAAATGCTCATAAGTCAGAATTTTGTGTCACTAATATGTTGAAGAGAAGTACGAATTCAGTTCAAATTACTTTTCCATTCATAGTCTTCAATCACGACGACCATCCCTGAGTTAGTTTTGGATTACTCCAAACCTATGTTCTTCAAAACCTTACTTGAGTTTATGTTATGCGCCCTCGTACGTCGGGTTTCTTCCTATTGATTTCAACTCACTATCTAGGAAGTGGATCTAAAAACCTTCATTAGCTTGGAGCCTTCATGCCTTAATGGAAGGTGTTTCGCCTTCGACAACAGGTGCTCATCATTGACCTTTGATCAAATGACTGTCTAAATGTTCAACTTAAGTACATATATTCACACTTCATAGAATGTATTAGAAGCACCTTGAGAGCCATTTTCATTATTGGTGGTATCTCTCGTGCTTGTTAATGATTCACATCGTTGACCGGTAATCAAGTGGTTTCTACCATGTTCGAGTACAAGACATTCACTCACATGGTTAGATTCATACTACGAATCGAGAGAAGGCCATGGATCTAGTTTCACCCATCCAAGCTGCATGGAGTTATTAAATATTCATTATTGTAAACATAGATCCAATGATGGTTGCATCCATATTATGCCTTTTGTTGACATGGATCTTCATAACAATATCTTTACTGGTTCTTTGAGATATTTATGTTATGAGTATGGGAATTCCTACCTCAATGATGGTTATATTTTGAATTGTTACATTTGATTGATTACTTCAGGTCTTTAACTACAATCTCTAACCCAAACCTTGACATGATAAATCACTTCGGTCATCAAACATCTCTTCTGACATTGCACTTTAGGAGGCAATCTATTGTACACTATTTTGTCGCATTAGACAAATGACCATCAGTTTTGATATTCCATTATGCATCAATGTGTTACAAAGAATCCCCTTGCAAGGCTATAATCCAAACTATCCAAAAGAGAATGAAACTCCCAGATCCTAAGGCTGAAAAACTTATTTTTGGCTTCCTGTGTAATTCCCTAGTCAATATTTGTGCATACGCATAAAGCTCCATTAGGAACTGTGCATAAATGCGCTCTGTATTACAACTTGGCCAACAAACATGACTTAATGAGTCTAAAAATAAAAATTAAAGTCTAGAAGCATTGTTAGTCATATCGTTCCCAACTAACAAGCTTCGAATGGATGCTTATTCAACCCTAATCCCTACCATCATGGAGCTGCTCCATCTCTTTGTGGAACCCCTATCCCACCATTAGTGGATCTCATCCCTTGGGAAATGGATCCCAAACTTCCCACTCTTGGCCTATAAAGTTAACATAGTCTTGAGGATTAGGGAGGACTTTTGGAAGTAGGCTTATGTTGTAGAAATAAGTTTCGAAGGCTATTTATTCAAGGAGAGGGTTGGATATTGTGAGAAGAGACTTGGAACATCAAGGCTTCAAGGTTGTAAGCTTATTCTCCATTTTATTAATATAAAAGAAATTGGTCATTCTCAATTATGTCTTTCTTGATATAATTTGTCCGATTCCTTGATCACCCACATAGATTATGATTGCATATTGATCAATTTATGATATATGATTAACTTAATTAGTTCATTTATCTCTTATGCTATATACTGGATGCTTTGATCTCATGCATGTTTCTTTGTCTATGGATGTATCCTTCAAGACATCATATAGAAGTTGTGGGAAGCAATGCGATGGGAAGGTCTCTAAAGAATTGAGGAGAAGCGGACGGTTGAAAGCTCTAAAAGGGACTTCATTAGGTATTTGAATTAAACAATAAGTGATCTCTATCATAGTGTTTGTTTTGGCTAGTCACAATCTAGAGAAAAGTACTAGTTCCTTGTTTTTTTTTACTAGATTTCTCTGAGCTCTACAGAGATCACTCTTGTCCACAAGAGGGATTTGTCCACATAACAGCAACTATAAGGAGAACTGCATAGCTCAAAAATAACACATTAGTCCTCTACATAATGGTAAATCTTATAAAAAAAAACATTGCATATGATAATCTAATAAAAAATCAACAACAAAACAAAATACACAAAATATATCTTCATAACTTTGTTTTCTCCATCTCCTTGCTCTCTACTCAATATGGAAACTGAAATATGTTTCTGCTACCTTCTACAACTTGTTTTTTTCAATAAGTCCTCATGAAATCTTCATAGTTTTCTCCACTTGCATACATTTATCTTCTCACGCACTAACAATACATCCAACCAACCTCAACTCCTCAATGTAATCTCCAATCTATAATTTACTAGAATGATTAAAGTAATAATTGCAATCATAGTAGTGGAGAGCTAATCATCTTTGATTACACGCTCTTAATTGTTTCAGTACTTTGATATTTCTCCTCCTTGACCGGATCCTCCATGATATTAATTGAATGAGAGACCTTATCAACTTCAACCCTGTTCTAGAAAACTTCTTCAGAATTTTAAACCCATTACCAAGTACAAAGCCAAAGTATATGTCCCTGCAATTAAGTGGAGTGCATACAAAATCTAGGAAACTTCACCTGCTGGGATTAGTGCTCCTCTTTCATTTTGGAAGTCCATTATACCACACTCTAGAGAAGTTAAACATGTGTTATAATGTACTATCCATGCTTGTTTACTTATGTTACCCTAACTTAACCCTTATGCTTGCAGCCTTCTTCTACCAAATTTCCATCTCAACTTCAGGACATAACATGCAACCATGAGACATATGATAGTCATTGGAAACCACACATTGGACCAAAAAAGAGTTTGAAACATTATTTCAAGGTTAAATATTGCTAAGCACTAGTTGACATCAATGGAAATATTTAAATGACAACATGCTCCCCCTTTGAAATTGAATGTCAACCTAAACCTCACCTTTGAAGCTAAGAACAATACTCTGTCCCCCTTTGATATCAATGGCAAAGGATAATATCCACACTAAAGAAAAATTCCAACAATGTGAGAAACAATATTGCAGACATCGAGTACAAATCAAATCTCATACTTCAAGCATCTCTTAGAGGATGATGGATCTATTGTAAATCTGTGTGCCTAACATGGTTGTGGTGCAGGTTATTTGATGTCAATTATTGTTGATATAGAGATCAGAGTGTTGTTAGAGATGATTTAGTAGAGTTCATATTAGTGATGTCTTTGTAATTACAAAGGTTCCATTGGAGAGTTTATTTTTGTGGCTTCATTGGATGTTGAGATTGTTATTTTATGTTACTATAGGGTTTGATTTTGATGAGAAGGTTGATTGTGTGGGTTGTTGTATTGATTGAGTTTGTATTTCAAAGATTGTGTTGGAAGGCATATATTCAATGTTTGATATATAAGAGAAGGTTTTTATTATGATTCTAGTACGAAAATGGAAGATATGTGGCTGGCAAGTGTTTGTATGAAGAGATTGTGGATCATGGCCAAGAACAAGAAGAAGATGTCTCAAAAGAAAAACAATAGAAAAAAGTGAGATAAGTTTGAAATTTAGAAGAACTCCTCTTCTTGTTGGTCAAGGATGGTGAATAATTACTAGGTTGTCCTTGCTCATGTAATGATTATGATACTCTTGAGATTGATGGGTTTGAAGACGATAACTGATTGATTTAGATTAATCTTTCATATAAAAGTGTAGGTAATCCTCTCGGAGAAGAAGTTAGTAGTGACGATGGAGAAAAAAAGAGAAAAAATGAAGATAAAACTCAACATTGGATATAGTACAAAGGCTCTCACTTGAAAATAGATTTTTGAAGAAAATGCTTCAAATTCTTGAAGAAAGAGAATATTTTCAAGGAAGAAATTTCTGATTTGAAAACCCAACTAGAGGAGACATGGAGAACTGAAGAGGAAGTGAGCAATCAAATGAAGGGGATTAAAGAAAAATGTGAATCACTAAAAGCTCAAGCCAATTTTTCAAGAGACGGATTCAAAAGGAGTGGATCTAGTGCAGAAGCATATACAATCATAACAAGAAATGTTAGGAGCAACGTGAAAAAGGAGAATCATCAACAAGACCATCAGCGTGGAAAAGAAGAATCATTAGATCCAACTTCTTTTAGATATTTGAGACCTTCACCTTCTAATATTGCATATGGGAATTAAGGAGGAGTCAGGGAGGATCTTATAGGGGATTCCTTAAGTTCTACAATATATGTTGACAAGATAAAAGAGATCCATATGCAAGGACATGGGACATTGCAAAATCTATAGGAAAAATACAACTCTAGGTGTTATCAACATAACACACGGAGTTCATTCAAGGTGGAGACAGAGTATGGTTATAGTTTAATAAGGAAAGGCTACAAGGTCTTGGTAAAAAAATCAAGGCTCCGTGATATGGTTCTTTTGAGATAATAGAAAAGGTGGGAGAAGTAGACCAAATAAACCTCACTTTCTAGCTATGTTTCTCTCCCGAAAGATTTTACTAGGTCATATCTTGATTCGAACCGTGGTTTGTGAGTTTTTATTTCACTTTTATTTATTTTCTGGATAATTTTAATGTACATGCATACACAATTAATAGTACTCTACAAATCCATAAATCTAAAGAGAAATAAATCCATTATAGCGTATATTTTGGATTTTCAAATATAGTTTCATTAGACCTATTTTGAAGAATTATCTGATGTAATATCGACAACAGTTTATGGATCAAATTAAATTTAGCGAGTAATCACATATTAATAAATTGATGTCTAATTATGGCTAAGAAAATGTTAATGATCCATTTAATTAATTAAGGTTGTTGGAGGGGAGACACTTGATGCTAGGAAGATGTGTGATGGTGACTAAAAACATAGCATAAAACTTGATTAGTTAGCAAGGTAAAATGATTTAGTAGATCCATGAGGATCTACTCAGAATCAACATCACTCGTTTACCATCATAGTAAAAGGGAAACTTACACCTATTATTTTATATATGTGTGTGTGCCAACTAATTTCTAACCAAGTCCTAAGTTGCAATAATAAGACTTGTGTGTCATGGAGATAATTGAATAGCTCATAATGCTGAGGATGTGAGGGAATCGAGGCAGAGGAGAGTCATCACAAGGACCACCTCCTCGAAGAACCCCATTTCCATCACTAGAGCTAGCTCTCATATTTTTCTCTATAGAGCTAATTAATGAGACTTTAAGAGGGCATGAAACAACTGAGGTGGACCTAGAGAGCCTTCCATCAGGGGTGGGAAATGTCAAGGGATCAAAGGACTTTAATAGATGATCTCCAACTAGGGACATTACTAGGGAGCTTCAAAATATTAAGCCCCCAAAATTTTCTAGAAGTCTTGCAAGCGAACAAGTAGAAGGTTGGTTGGAGGCAATGACAAGATCTTTCTTAAGAGGGCATGAAACAAGAGGTGGACCCAGAGCACCTTCCATCAGGGGTGGGAAACGTCATGGGATCAAAGGATTTTAATAGAGGATATCCAACTAGGGACATTATTAGGGAGCTTCAAAATATTAAGCCCCCAAAATTTTCTAGAAGTCTTGCAAGCGAACAAGTAGAAGGTTGGTTGGAGGCAATGACAAGATCTTTCACACTAAGAGAGTATGCTTCCAATTTGAAGGCTAATATAAAGATATTCCAACTCAACGATATTGATATTAATTCATATTATAATTGATCAAACAATTAGTACTATTCTAAATATTTTAATTATAAAAAATATTTCATTTAGGTTATTAAATATAAGTAGATTCAATTGATTTTGTTATATTACAAACAATTTATTTAGAAGAATAGTCACCATATGTATATTATGTTAAAGAAAAATTAATTAATGATCATTCATATTGGTAACATTGATTTTTTATAATGAAGAATATATTTTCATATTTAAAATATTAAATTTACAAATAATGTTGTTAATAGTTAGCATATATTTTAACACAAATTTGTAAATGAAATATATTTATATAAATATTTTTTTTTTGTTAATCAATTTAGAGATTACAACAAGCTCGACCTTTGGCCTGAGAAATCATGATCTAGGGGCATCTAAGCCATCAAAATCACCATGAGGTCACACACTAGATTATTTCCCACGAAGTAGTGACCTTCACATCATGAAGTGACTTAACTGTATACCTAATCATCACCAAATGAACTTATATAAATATACTTATTTTAATTAATATAGATTCTCAATTAAAATATATTTATATAAATATAATTATTCTGATTAATAATATAATTAGCAAAATATCTAACATTGTTAGTATTATATTGAATGTGAGTCAAGTAGCATTACCTTACATGTGAGTCAATTTAAGCCTAGGATATGGTTATTGCTAGATGATTTTTCTGTTTCACTCATGTTCTCATTAATTTTATTGGAATGTTATTTGTTTTTAAAAGAAAATAGCATTTTAAATTTTATGGACCAATACGTTTTTGTGGCTAAAATATTACATTTATTTTTATTTTTATTTAGTATATAATTTTTAATATTTTATATTCATAGTATAGACATGTTAATTTTGGATCTACATAATTGCGAGATGAATGAAATCTTTTGAGATGTAAAAAGTCTAAAATATTAAAAGTTGTTTATAAGTGGAGAGTTGTAATTCTATGTGATTAATAGATCCACTTTTAAACAAGTATGGTTACGTGTGTGTATGTGTGTGTGTTAATCATGGAAAGAGTATGTCATCTCTTTCATCTTGAGCAATAAGATAATAAAATATTTTATTTGTTAATTATTTCTCACTTTTTTTATATAGAATATGTCTTTAGAAATATCTTATTGCAAAACTATCTAATTTCAGGTTTCCTGTGGGCAGGCACCCAATCATATTGCAAATCTCATCTTGTAAGTTCGAAGACATTTAACCTACGTGTTAATCATGGTGGTTTGGGCCTTAAAGACACTCTGTATTTCAACTTGGCATTTCTTCTAAAAAAAATTGGCGAGAAGTTAGCATTGATGGCCTCGGGAATCGAATCATCATGGATAAATATATCTAGAACATGGATCTCATTGGCTCGCTACATGTTGGTGCTTTAGGCACTCGTTATATTTCATTATCATGGCATAGTCTCCTTGACACTAAGCATTGGTTGTTTGGGAATCTCAGGTGGGATGTTGGCTCAAGATCTATCATGGATATATGACTAGACTTGCCCTTACATTTATGCACAATCATGATTTTTTTGTGATTAAAGATATTGCAAAAAATTATATTCCCTCTCCTCCATTCACACATTGGAAGGATGTAACTGAGCCAGAGATTTTAGATCCCATGATCCGAAATGGAAATTATATATTACCAACCTCAAACTCTCTCAAATTGTCCTCTCCCTGAAAACAGACAAATTTATCTGGTTTGGTGGCTCATAGAAGGGAAAGATACTCTCGTGTCTCTTGCCTTGGTAGGCAGACAACGGATAATCAAACCTATAGGAAATTTCATTTATTTATCATTTGTGGAATTTCACGATCTAAGCATGCTCTTATCTTTGAGCAAGTGATGCCTGATATCTGGAGGAAAGGTTGTGGAATTATATCTTACTATCTAGAGTATTCTTCCTTTTTGTCTACGAATTATAAAATCCCTCCTCAACCTCGCAATATATGGTCTACTTTTCGTCTCCATTTCTTTTGATCGGCCACCTTATTTTGGCCTGTGTGGATGTGGTATGGCCATTCATTTAGGGCCACTGGGATTCTACAAATTTCACAGGCACTAAGGCAATGGCTCCAACACTCCTGTTGAATTACTTGCACTCTAGGGGTGTCTTGCAATGTAATAATTGGCTCAGCCACTAAGGATTTTATAGTTTTTGGAGACTCCAAATGTGTGATTTATTAGGAAAATGATAGAGGTTCTTTAAACTCTCCAAGTCTCGACTCCTGGAAAAGCAAAACTAACACCTTGATGAAAGTGTTCCACTGTGGCTCCATCACCCACATCTATTAGATCCAAAATTGCAAAGTCGATCGACTCTCCAAAGGAAGGTTGCAGTTAACACCCTAAGTACAGGATCAACTTCCAGTTTTTTTACTCTTGCAATTTGTAAGGGATGGGTCACGTTATGATCTAACACATCTTCTTGTCATGATTTAAACTATTCATAGTAGCGACAATCTATATTTTTGTATGGGGTAAGTTTCAATTTTATAGAGAACTTGTTATAGTATAACCATATAAATTTTAAATGTAGGGATAGTGAGAAAATCCATTCTCTAGAATATGTAATTTCTATACAAAATTAATTGAAAACGTTTCTTGGTTGTGAAAAAAATACTCTAAATCCCCACCAACCACTTAATTTTTTAATAATTCTGAAAAGAGGAAATAAGACGCCTATTAGCCCATTAGTTTTATTGAATAACGTGTCACATCCTCTTTAATTATTTTTCTTCTATTCACTTACATGGTGTTATTTTTCTTATCTTAAAGGTCTGTCGACTTGAATATTTGTTCTATGTGACCCACATGGATTGCAGTTTGCTCCCACTCTAGTGGCACTCATGATGGGGGCAACGGTCTAGTCAAGACAGGCAGCTATAATGAGTCATACATTTCGGGCCCATCTACCATCATCCAAGACACATGTGTTATCCATAATTCTACCCACCTTTGCCTTTTCTTTGGAGAGGACATCTATCACCTATTTCTCCACTATCTCTTTGCCACATAGGTTTGGACATGCTATTTACACTTGATAAATTCCCATGTCTCTTGCCTTGGTAGGTGGACAATGGATCATCAAATCCATAGGACATTGGATTTATTTATCATTTGGGTATGGCCATTTGTTTATGGCCACTGAGCTCCTACAAATTTGACAGGCACTATGGCAACAGCTCCAACACTCATGTTGAATTACTCGCACTCTGGGGGTGTCTTGCACTATGCTAATTTGCTCGGACCTAAGAATTTTATAGTTTTTGGAGACTCCAAATATGTGATTGATTAGGAAAATGATATAGGTTATTTAAACTCTCCAAGTCTCAACTCCAAGAAAAGCAAAACTAACACATTGATGAAAGTGTTCCACTCTGGCTCCATCACCCACATCTATTGGATCCAAAATTTCAAAGTCGATCTACTCTCCAAGGAAGGTTGCAGTTAAGACCCTAAGTACAGAATCAACTTCTAGTTTTCTTACTCACAATTTACAAGGGATGGGTCACGTTATGATCTAACACATCTTGATTTTAAACTATTCATAGTAACAAGAATCTATATTTTTGTATAGAGTAAGTTTCAATTTTATAGAGGACTTGTTATAGTATAACCATATAAATTTTAAATGTAGAGATAGTGAGAAAATATATCCTATAGAATATGTACTTTCTCTACAAAATTAATTGAAAAAGTTTTTTGGTTTTGAAAAAAATGCTCTAAATCCCCACCAACCACTTAATTTTTTAATAATTCTGAAAAGATGGAAATAAGACGCCTATCAGCCCATTAGTTTTATTAAATAACGTGTCACATCCTCCTTAATTATTTTTCTTATGTTCACTCACACGCTGTTATTTTTCTTACCTTAAAGGTTTGTTGACTTGACAATTTGTTCTATGTGACCCACATGTATTGCAATTTGCTCCCACTCTAGTGAAACTCATGATGGGGGCAACGGTCTAGTCAGGATAGGCGGCTAGAATGAGTCTTACATTTTGGGCCCATCTACCGTCGTCCAGCACACGTGTTATCCATAATTCTACCAACAGGGAAGCCTATAATGGAAGCTGCCTCAACACATTGATAATCACATTTCCCATTGTAGGAGTTTATTAGAGGTTACATATTATTCACCCACCGGGCGTTTCCCTTTTCATTTCCCATTGTAGAGTTCATATATATCATCTGAGATGAGGGACTCATTTTCTTTTGCATTTGCAGTAATGGTAGTAGCTGCACTAGTTGTGGGCGCCGCTGTAGGCACACCCAATACAAACTTCATTTTTTCTGTGTGTAAAACGCAGAAGATCCCAAGAAGAAGTTCCTTTTATAGTACTCTCAAATCCCTCCTCGTAGATCTAGAGGGAAAATTTGGCTTCAACGGTTACAACTACAAAGCATCGCGCGTAGTCTCAGACACCACCTATGGGCCGTAGGGTTTGCAATCAGGGAATCTCTCAGTCTGATTGCACCGCTTGTCTTAAAAACATTAGGGGCTGCATCTTGAACATTTACGGCAACGCCATCAGTGCTTGAGTTCATCTAACTGACTGTTTCATTCCCTACGAGTAGTATAACTTCTAGTTAATTATATATGCATTCAACCTCTGCATCTAAGGAGATCTCATATCTATATCTTCTCTACCTATGTTTCAATATGTCTCACGGCCATGATTCTAATATCTCATATCTTCTCTATCTATGTTTCAATAAAACGTGATTCTCTGAGCAAGAGAATCTGATGTTGTGCTATTCTCATTCTCATCAGTCACTATCTAAATCCTTCATATAATATAATATAATAAAACAGCTATCGTGCACTCTCTTATTTTATTTTTCATTTCATGGTGTCACAAGTTTTCTTTTGAACATTTTAAAAGAAATATGGTTGAAACTAAATACCATGAATAATTACATTACATGCGGATACTGCAACTAATGTAATTTTTAGTTTCTGTATTCTTAAATTGATCTTACTTCATAAATTAATTATCTAAGTATTTTATATTTTTATTTCTATGTAGTAACTAGAATAATTTTATACCTTATTCTGCATAAATATATTTATTGAGTATTAAAATTATTGTTCCAATGATATCGTGATATAATATTAATAAGTTGATAAATAGAAAAGTAGTTAATGTTGATAAATTTAATTAGAATATTCCTAAAAGGATGGAATTATAAATTTTAACTCATATTCCAAAAGAAAAATATAACATTTAATTTTGTATTCATATCTCGCTCTATTTAATTTTATGAAATCGCCAGCTCTCCCGCTCTATTCAATTTAACTTACTTTTATGTAATAAATTACTATTATTATTTTTATGATTATGGAAATCTAAAAATGTATTTGTTGCATCATGCTAATTTTATATTTTATATTTTATTTTTAATGTATTTGTAATACACTTTTAGAATGAAATCGGATAAATATTATAATTTTCAATTAGATCCAACCTGAGGCGTGAGATATCTTCTGATTGCAACGTAAAAGTTATATGTCGGAACCGTTAAGTTTAAAGAAACCAGAAATTTCATGCCCCCTCTGCTAATTTTATGGTCTTATTTAAGACCTCTATTCCTTTTTTCCTTATCGTGTGACCTCCAATATTTTTGATGAGGTAGTTGTTATCTTTCCAACTCGGGAATTCATAGAAGGGATGCCATTTAAGAGGGTTTGTACTGTTAATAAAGAATTTGGTATGTCTAAAAATGTTGTGTATACAATTTGCATAAACCCAAGTTACTTATGAAGCTTATCTTGAAAATTTTGTGTGTACAACTTGTATAGAACCAAGGTACTCATCAAGATTATCTTGAAATGTTCAGGCAAGCCAAAATCTAGATATTAAAGTAAAGCAACACAAAGTACATGTATTTAAATTTTATCAAAATGGTATAATGATTTTGACATGAATTCAAAATTTGTTTGTTTGATTGAATTTTAGAAGAAAATACCATATGTTTAAGTGATTGTACATAAGCTTCTCGATAAAATTGGTTTGCTTGCATTTTGTTGGTGATAGGAGATCATGAGATAACTTACCAGAAAATCATAAGTTTACAGGCATTTAAAAAAGTATCTAAATGGGAAGGTGTGGGGACCATTTAGATTAAACCGTTTAGAGAGAACTACAAACATATTTTTCTATACAATGTAATAATTTTGCGAAAAATTTTCAAATTTAATGTTCAATGGAGAAACTTATGCATGGGTTTATAACATACCTATAAATTTTCTAGATTGTAGCTAAATGTTACACGATACAAATATTGTTTTAGAATATTCAATTCCATAAACATTTCATTGATGGATATGCATGTTCATATGCCATTATTGATGTTTCTTCTTCAAATATAGATTGAACTAAATCCACTATATCTGACTTTTCAGGAATTGTTTCTAGGTTAATTAGAAAGACACCTATGGATGTTCGGACTAACTCTAATGTTGTTGGCATTGGTGCTAAATATGTTACTAGATCTTCTACCAAGGAAAATGGCAACCAAATTGATCCAAACCTAGTATTGATCATTAGATCTTGAACATCCATTCTGTATGTAAGTGTTGGGCCGCTGATTTGTCATCATTTCACCATTATTTACAATCATCCTTTTAACCATTTGTTCCATTTTTTTGTCTGTTCGTTATGCCATTTTCCACAAGATCTCATGAACACTTCATAAATAATTCCAACACTCAAAGTGGTTAATTTTCATACATTTTCTTTGTTTTTAATGAATTAATTAGGATTATGTTTGGTTTTACTAGTCATGGTTTGGTTAGTTCAAGTTTCTACAGCTCAATCAAATTTATGTAGCTCTCTCCATGGTTAAGTTAGTAGCACCACTCTAGAAGGAAATGCGACACTTGGAATTGGTTTCTAGAAGCACCAATATTGATTTGTATTGGCCAAATTCCACCCATCTTGCACGTGTGGTTACCTCTATTATTTCTTTAAACATAACATGACAACCCTAGGGAAATTTTAGAGTGATAACAATTACTATATTGTAGTAAGTATTATTTTATTTTATTTTTAATATAATTCACTTAGCAATATCTCTTTCAATGAATTACAAATCTACTTAAAAAAAACCTTTTAATCAAATAAAAATTCTTTTTTTCTTTATATATGGTAGCATTGAAATATTTTATTTATGATTTATCTTTTACACATTAAATTATTAATAAATACCCCTCTCTCTATATATAATAATAATTATGAAATTTATATATATTACTATATTATATTTGTTTTAATATTATAAATTTTGAATTACTCTCCTATTTTATTTTATGATAATAAATATATTATGGATATCTTAAATATAACTACATCAAAATACAACTCCGTTTATAGTATACCATAATATTATTATATTATAATATATTATTTCAAAATAAACATCTATTTATATAAGTAAAAATATTATCTACCTCATAAAACTTACAATTAATTATTATAATATTTTATATATTTTTATCGGGATATTATATTTTTATTTAAATATAACTCACATTTATATAATATAATTTTTATTATAAATCATATTACACAATAAACACCTATGATTGATTTTGTTAAATGTTAATATTTATTTGTGTGTTTTTATAATAGGATTTGGTCACTTCGTTGATTGGTATATTAATGGTTTTAATGTTTATTTGTGTTTTTTAAATATTTTTGAATATATGGTTTTTTATTTAGATTCATAAGTCTTGGAAAAATGAAGTGAGATTAAACAATGGTATAAATTTTCATTATAAAGCAAGACATGTATAATTCATAGTTTTTTATTGTTTTAGGATTTAATATAGATTTGTTTTAATTTTGGATTTATAGAGCATTTATGGTTGAAATCTATTGAAAGTGTAAAATTCTTCTAGAAAGCAAATTTTGAAGAATATTTGATTCATTTAGAAAAATGATAAATCCTAAGTTTATAGGAATTTATAATGGTACTTTAAAGATTTGATCTATTTCAATATTTGATCAATAGAGATTAAGATGGATATATACTAGTTTTTTATACTCAACATTGATTTGGCAATATATATATATATATATAGGCAATCCAATGTTGACTATAAAAAAAATTAAGCATCTTTTTGGTTTGAAGAAATTTTTTTTTTTTTTTTTACAATGAAATATTTTATTGAATATTAATATTGAATTATTTTATATAAAGGCACATTATCCACACTAAAATGTTTTATTTCAATACATTATACATATAGTTGTCATTAAAAGATGTTTTTTTAGATTGTTAATATATTTTTAAATATACACTTAAGTAGTAATAGAAAGTAATATCTATATATATATATATATATGGAATATTTGCCTAAATGTTTTCATTTCAACCTAATGTGGACTACCATCTTTTGATTTTTTTAATTTTTTTAATTGACGAAATGAAATATGATGATCATATGTTTACTATTAATGTTTATAAGGGTTGTAATGTGTTACAAAGTTTGATAGGTTGCATTGACTTTTAATAAATTTATAAAAATATATTCATGCCAAGTGATGTTTGTGAACCAATTCCTAGGGATTTGAGATTATTCCAATTAGAATAAGTTGCTCCATCATAGGTTGTTCATTATTATTTCTAACATTCATTTATATATAACCAAATTTTATTTAGTGAAATAGTCCATTACTTTTAATAAATTTAAAAGATTAGATCTGTGCCAAGTGCCTCAGGACCCACCAATTTCATAGGGATTTGAGATTATTCCAAGTATAATAATTTCCCCCATGATAAATTTATTATTACTATTTATAACATTCACTTATATATAAAAGAAAATTTTATTTAACAAAATGGCTTATTTTACAATAAAATGTGGAATTCCTTTTCTTTTTCAACTTAATTCTTACCCATAACCTTTTTATACATGATGAATAAGGTAAATGTGTGCATTGGTCACACATTCTTAGTATGTTGCAATAATTTTTTTTGTTATATTTATGAAGCGTTCAGCTATATCAACCACATTAATATTTTTAATGTGGTTGTACTAGTTTACTTAATGTTGATATCAAGTTTTGTTATTATTATTTTTGAAATGTCACATATGAACTCTATATTAAGAACAAAATAAATTATTCTTCTACAACATGCTAAGGATTAGGAGGCAATCTAATTTCTTGTACTTTATAGATATATAATTGACATAAAATTATTTAATTAAAGATCGAATTTGATTTTTTTAAAATAATATAAAATAATATATTTATTTTATAATGAAAAGCTAAAATGTAAAAAAAAAATTACATTCAATTACTTTATCTTTTTATATAAAGTTTATATAACAATGAAATATTTTAATTAGGGTTATGAATTATTATTTTTATTCATATATTTTTTTTGAATTACTATTTTTAAACTCTATTTATCATGGATTGAATTACACATGGCGTAAAATATATATTATTATCATTTCAGATTGTCCATGTCAACTCCATATTTAGTGGAGGGATTACACATCTCCTAAAGGAGGCAATTATAGAGGAAATTAGAGATGTTTCACTATAAATTGTTTTATCTATCTATATATAAAGATAATGTAGAATTAAGATGTACATTGAAGTTCCTTGTTCCTTGGATGGGGTGCTTGTCAAAGAATAGGTGCACGCATTAATGGAGGGACATGGCATTACGTGTTGTAGATAGCATGCAACAATTTCATTTCAGGCTACTTGTTTAAATTATTATTTTAGGTGGAGATGAAGCTCATAGATGAAGATTCATGGTTGTTGAATGTGGATTCATTATTACTAAAGGGCCCTATCCTTGTTGGATAGTGAATGAATGAATGCAATCTCATATTAAAATAAGAGAAATTTTTTGTTATGGTTTAAGTTGACACGGAAGATATTATGTTAAAACCAAGATGTCATGAGGTGTAAGTGTATGACTTCCTAAGTTATTAGTTGTATCAATTATTTTTAGTATTCTAGATCCATTATTTTAGGATCTAGAAGTATCATATATTCTTATATATGTAATCTGTGAGATCAATAAAATTATTGTGTGATTTGTGTCATGCGAACAACCTCTCTCTCTCTATTTTCTAACATGGTATCTTCTAACATGGTATCAGAGACTATTCTAGATTGTCAAGAGATGGCTATAAAAATGTGAGAAACCCCTAGATTTTATTATTGTAAATAAATAAGATAGGAAATTGTGTTGTGTGAAAAAATTATATTATTCTTTTTTGTTTGTAGATCTGTTCACCAGCCCGGAGATAAAAGACTATGGAAACCCTAAGGTCTGTTTGATTATTGGCAATGGAAAAGAGGTTTTACATGCTGCCTAGAAAATTTATCGTGTGAGGATCTATGTTGGAGGATATCCATATTTGTGCTTCACTCGATGTGAAAGAGAAATTCGGCCAATTAAGGAGGCGTGGGAGTTCATTCCAAATTGGAAAGGAGTCGTTCACCACTCAATCATCTTTATGTTTGTTACCCACACTTATGGTAATCAGGCATGCGGCCATGGACAAATTTGAATACGATGACGGTCAAAATTTGCTTCAACGATTAGCCAAAATGTAATAATATTTTCTTTAAGATTTTGAAATCCCTGCAATGGTTTTGCGATTGTGCTAACGGATCTCTCTCCCTGTATCTAGAAGCATTGTTTTCGCTGTTTTTAAAACACATTGTGGATTATGTGACCAGTTTCGTGGATCTCTGTGTTAAGGTATTGTCCATGCCAGTTTAGAGACTGGGATCTATTATTATCCAACAACCATAAAATATCGAGGTTAGTGGTTTGGGCAGCATTTTTTTGGTCTGAACCGGGTCGTTCCGACACAGGGATAGCAGACATCGGCATTATATAGTGGAGAAAAAGTCATCATTGCTTTTCTCTAGACCCCGAGAAGCTTGCAGCTATCGACAAGTATAAAGCCATACATGTAGCATGAAAAATCCTCTATCAATGGCCTGCACCATGGTCATTTGGGATAATGATTTGCATTGATTGTGGGACTAAAGGAGAAAGTGATTCGTTATCAGTAAACTTCCCGGCAAAGGCGTGGAGGGTACCTGTCATGCCCCTACACCTGCGGTAGTCTTCCAACTGCTCATAGCGAGGTGCGGCACCACCAAACGCTTTCTTTTCACCAATACTAACATTCATGGACTATGCCTAATTCACTTGTCCTTACTTAGTTTGTGTTTCGCAACCAAGTAAACATGCAATTATCCTTTATACTTAATGAATCCCATACTCATTCATTATCCATAGCAATTATAAAAGACAATAAAAATTGCACAGTATAAAGGGGAGGGGCAACTCCCGAACAAGTCTGCCTGACAATATATATTATAAGCAATCTTTCTTCATAATACAATCATACAAGTAATGTTTGGCAAGCTCCAAGCCAATACTTAGAATATTTTACAACATAGGCAAATCGGCATTTTACAATGAACATGTGCACGTTTCGCACAAGAGTGGGTGCTCACCCGAGTCACCAAGACACTCTAACCAAACCCGGCACAAAACAGCACTTAGAACAATCTTGGGCGCACCTTGCCCAACCCACAACTAGCTCTAAGTGAAGATCAACCTGCGTCCTTTTAGAACTGCTCATGAGCTATGCGCATTCCACCTATGGACTGCGCACTTTACCCCTTTACCTCTCTTGTAATGCGAGCTCCAAGTGCGAGTTGCTTGTCTTCAAATGAATCTGCGCAAGGGAATATATACATGTGTTATCATGGGAGGTGGCACTCTAGCCGACCCCCAAACATGCTTCCACATACGCCCCAAATGTGCATCATGTAAGTCGGCCTTGCCTTCGTGCAAGGTTCCTCACGCCAAGGTATAAACTCCCATCGCTTACACGCATTTTTGTTAAGTGTCGCAACGCTCCAAGTATCGTCGCATTGCTGTTTAGTCTTTTGTCGCATGCCCGTGTAACCGCGCCCGCCCGTTGTGCAGACGTCTCTTGCCCGTCGTGCAGCCCGTGCCCACTTCATGCACTTGCGCGCTCGCCCGCGCGCCCGTCGTTCACCTGCACGCCCATCGTGCATGGTGACTCGCCCGGTGCCCGAATGCGCTCACGCTCAAGGACCTTACATCCTCCTCCACCTGAAATCGTTGTCGTCCTCGACAACATACCATCCCGGTAGTCATCCACCAAGATCATCACCATCCATGATGTAAACTCCTCCACATAAGGCAAACATCCCTGCAACATATGTAGAGCTTCATATCCATCATGCCTCGACTTAGTGACCAACTATCACCAAGCTCACCATACCAAGGTATGCACCTCAACGGTATGCTCTCCATCAGATATCATCTCGATCTATGATCATCGTCCCCTCTGCCACAATCTACACTGCAACCTCGCATGTCGACCTCATCATGTGTCACCATGTGAACCTCTGTCATGATACTCCAGCACAATGTCAACACATCTATGTACACTTCGCGACCCCATGTCTTAACTAGTTGGGTAGCTAATCCAACCATCACACTCAATCCATGAGAGTGAACATCCTTATGTCATCATCAGATGTTCCTCAAACATCTGCCACATCCTTGACTCATCAAGAATCTATCTCCATAATCCATGCTCAGGTCCATGGAAACCCCATCCATCTGCAACATGTCATGATGCTTGATGCCAAGCCATCCCTGCACCACCAGTCATACCTGCTCCATACGTCTAAGGGACTCACTGCCATGAGCAGCTAACAATGAGCCCCGTCTTCTTCATCCATCTAAGAAGATATAGAGGGAGTAGAGCCTGAAGGCTCTCCCTCATTAATCAACTCAATCCATCTGTCAGGATACTCAATCTCCATCCTTTGTAGATAAGCAACCCGGTCTTCCTTCTGGACATCCGGCCTCACATACACCTCCTCATCATCCTCAACCAACTCTAGCCTTCTTGACAAATCCAAGATGCTATCTGAAAGTGATCTAATGACCAATGACTGCTCGGTAAGCTTTGCCTCAATAGTAGACAATCGCTTACTCATCTTCTCCTTATCCTCCATTTGCATCACTCCCAATTTATAATCAGGTCTTGTCACACCAATGGTTGGCACACCAATGGGTACATCTTCCCTTCCATCATAAATGTAGAGCTTCTTCAAATGTGGAACAATCATAGCATCAAATTGTTTCATGAATTCCATCCCCAATACAGCTTCATAGTCATCAATCCGCACTATAGTGAAGTCAACCTTCCCGGTCCATTCACCAAGTGTAGTGTCCACCCTCTCAGCTATACCAAGAATCTCAATAGGAGGAGAATTCACTGTCTTCATTTGTGCCTTTGCCGATACAAATTTCAGCCCAATCCTTCTCGCAGTATCTTCACCCATGAAGTTGTGAGAAGCCCCACAATCCACCATAGTGAGTACATCAGCACCTCCAACCTCCATTCGAACATACTCCAACTTGTTCGTTTCAGGATCTCTCCTAGAGACCACCTCCGTAGTAGCAGAAGCACCAAGTATCTGCATCATCCCCACAGAAGCACCTTCATTCCTCACATCAGATTGTGCAATAGCATCCACCTTTGGTTTAGAAGGACAATTCTACACCGTGTGTGGTCCAGCACATATCCAACACTTCAAGGCTTTCTTCATCTTCAAACTATCATCCGATTTCGAAGCATCATCCTTCTTCTTATATTTCGGTTTATCGGACTTCTTCTTCCTATCATCAGAAGTCTCATCATAATGCTCCACCAACCTGTCAACAACAGCAAAAGCTTCTTCAAGTGTCCTAATCTTCTGCCTCTTCACTTCATTGCGTGCCCAAGGCTTCAACCCAATAATGAAGTTGAACACCTTGACCCTCTCCGCCATGTCAGGAAGTTCCAGAGCTGCACTTGCAAACTCTCGCTGATATGCTTGTAGGCTCCCGGCCTGCTTTATGTACTTAATCTTCGTCCTTGCTTCCCATGTTTCATCCTGAGGACTGAAATGAGTCTGCAAAGCCTTCTTCAAGTCATCCCACGAAGTAATGTCATCAACACTACCGTTGGCAATCTGATCCAACCTCCTTCGCCACCACATCTTAGCATCCTTTGTTAAGAACTAAGCAGCTACCTTGACCTTTGTCTCATCATCAGATAGACCTAACTGTTCCAAGTATTGCTCCATGTCCCATAGAAAGTTGCCAAGAGTCTTTGCATTCCTTGTACCATCATAAGATTCCAGTTCCTTGACCTTCACATGAGGCACTCCTCCACTTGAGTTATGCCTCACAACCTTCTTCAACACCGCGCTCTCATCTTTGGCTTCGTCAAGAGTTTTCTTCAAGTTCATGATCTCTGCAAGACCCTGAGCCCTTGCTTCTTCAACCTCCTTGACCCTTACTTCAAGTTGTGTACACATAAGATCAGTGTACTCATATTATGTCCGGAGTTCATCGTGTTGTGTTCAGAGTTCATCAAGCTCTTCCTTCATCTTTGAATTTGCCTCTTGTTCTTTAGCGAACAAGTCCATCTTCTTATCCCAAGAAGTCTCCATATCCTCCATATTTTCCAACACCTTTTCAATGAACCCAATAGTAGTATCCTTCACAACATGACTAGACCCAGCCTGAGATTCAGCTGCCATCTCTAATAGCTTCTTTCTCCTTTGCAATCTAGTTTCGACCATCCAACATCTTCACCGAGTCACCTGCAATTAGAACCAACCCTTGTTCCACTTGTGTGAAACGGTTTCCTTCACCTGCAAGCACCCTAACCACTGTCACGAGCAACCCTGCTCTACGACTTCAAACCGAAGTCTTTTTCACAAGCTTCAAACCTTCACGAGCAACCCTGCTCCAACACCAGCTCAAACCGAGCTCTGATACCACATGTCACGCCCCTACACTTGCGGTAGTCTTCCAACCGCTCATAGCGAGGTGCGGCACCACCGAACGCTTTCTTTTCACCAATACTAACATTCATGGACTATGCCTAATTCACTTGTCCTTACTTAGTTTGTGTTTCACAACCAAGTAAACATGCAATTATCCTTTATACTTAATGAAGCCCATACTCATTCATTATCCATAGCAATTATAAAAGACAATAACAATTGCACAGTATAAAGGGGAGGGGCAACTCCCGAACAAGTCTGCCCGACAATATATATTATAAGAAATCTTTCTTCATAATACAATCATACAAGTAATGCTTGGCAAGCTCCAAGCCAATACTTAGAATATTTTACAACATAGGCAAATCGGCCTTTTACAATGAACATGTGCACGTTTCGCACAAGAGTGGGTGCTCACCCGAGTCACCAAGACACTAACCAAACCCGGCACAAAACAGCACTTAGAACAATCTTGGGCGCACCTCGCCCAACCCACAACCGGCTCTAAGTGAAGATCAACCTGCGTCCTTTTAGAACTGCACATGAGCTATGCGCATTCCACCTATGGACTGCGCACTTTACCCCTTTACCTCTCTTGTAATGCGAGCTCCAAGTGCGAGTTGCTTGTCTTCAAATGAATCTGTGCAAGGGAATATATACATGTGTTAGCATGGGAGGTGGCACTCCAGCCGACCCGCAAACATGCTTCCACATACGCCCCAAATGTGCATCATGTAAGTCGACCTTGCATTCGTGCAAGGTTCCTCACGCCAAGGTATAAACTCCCATCGCTTCCACACATTTTTGTTAAGTTTCGCAACGCTCCAAGTATCGTCGCATTGCTATTTAGTATTTTGTCACATGCCCGTGTCGCCGCGCCCGCCCGTCGTGCAGACCTCGCCCACCCATCGTGCAGCCCACGCCCACTTCGTGCGCCCGCGTGCCCATCGTTCACTCGCGCGCCCATCGTGCACGGTGACTCGCTCGGTGCCCGAATGCGCTCACACTCAAGGACCTTACAGTACCCATGCCTTGCTATTTTATGACCTGCAACACAAGAGGACCGCATTACATTTTGTTTATGAGATTGTTCTCAGAGCCGACTATTTCTAGAGGTTAAAAATGTGGCGGTGAAAACTTTGGGAAGTGGTTGATTGTAGAATTCTTAGGGCTTGTGGATCGCTTTATTATAGGGATATTAGTGGTAATATGAATATAGTATTGGTTGTGCGTTTGTGTATGTAATTTTGTGGTGTGAATTGTAGTATGTTATTATATTGTGCAAAAATCAAATGATGTAGAATTATTAAGAACAATTTAACTATCCAATAGAATAATATGACCTCTCACAGCTAGTTTTTAATAAGGTTAAGGTAGTGTGACTCGTCATGTTCTAAAAGTGTGAGTAGAGTAAACTTTATTTATACAAGGTCAATTTGTAGAATTGTCTATTGAAGACATTTTGTAACCATAATGCTATCCTAGATAACTCATGAATATAGCGGAATGTCATATATTCAGCATATGGTAGAAGTTCCATAAGATGGTTCAGTATGGAGAGTGACCCATTGTGCTCTCATAGGTTGAGAACATAGAAAATTGTAGGCCAATCTTACCCAAGGGCCGAATTTAAGGGTTTTTATATTTTGGAGCGAAATTCTTTTTATAATACGCCCATTTACTATAGTTAGCCAAACATTTATTTAAAAATTAATTATGTATTTCATTTTAGCCATCAAAAAAGGAGGGTAAACCATGCAAAGCTCGATCCACCTACTTTGGGAGGCTAGATTTTCTTGCAATCACACGATTTTATGGTTTAGGAGGTTAGATTTGCTTGGAATCACCTGATTCTTTCGTTTGGAAGGTTTCAATAGGTTGCAATCGGCCTGATTGCCTGGTTTGCAAATTGAGGGCAGGGTTGAATTCAGAGATTCACCTGTATAAATTTTATTGTCTCCATTCCTGAGTTGGTGACTTTGTGCAAGAGACTCAAGCTCCATTGTTGCAAGTCGTGACTCGTTTTCAAGCCTTAGTTCCAGCAACATTAGCTATAGTTGATGTAGTCGCAGAGGCAGAAGCTTCACCAATAGCACCATGGTAGTGGCGCTATCACGTCTCCATTCGTGCAGGTTGTCACTGATTTTCGAGTCTTCGTTGCAGCGCTAATAGCTATGATTCGTCAATTGATCTAGTGCCAGTAGTCGCAGAGGTAGAGGCTTCACCAATAGAACCATAGTCTTTCATTAGGTGGGATCGGGGCTAGTGCGTTGCATTAGTTGTCACTCTACTTACTTGAATGTTGTGTAACAATATCTGTATAGTTCTTGTATCAAGAGGAACTTCAGATCATGCATATTTTTTCTAGATTCTAGTAGTAGCAATTACTTTCAACTACATGTACACACAAGCTTAAACAATTCTAGAAAAGCCTAGACACATTACCCTACATCCTCTGCATCAAATCTCATCTCACAAATAGATTAAAAATACCTTTAGTATAATGGAACATAAAGTTTCATTGTTGTACCTGACCTAATGTCAAATATGCCACTTATTTGTTACTAATTCCTTCTACTTTTTGTTGTTGTTCAGAAACCCACATTACAAGTAGGAGACTTTCATTGTCCATACTGTCAAATGAATCACAATTAATTATAAGAGTAGCTGAGATTCACTGATGATGGAAACCAAAGTATCCAAATTGTAATTGTATTTCTTATTAGGGCTTAGATTAGGGCCTAGATTACATAGGTACTCCCACAAAAAAACACTTCAAAAATCATTCCTCTCATTAAGTTCCCAAATATGCACAATTTTCTTTATCAATGGTCTGCTCCAGAAAGCCAAGATATGTCCCAAAATATGCTACTATTAAGAGGGTTGAAAAATCATACAACAAATTCAGTTCAAATTTGTACATATAGATCCAAGGAGGTTGATAACATATATGCTATGAATTTTTTCCTTAGTTAGATGCAAGAAGGATGAAATCCTTCCAGAAAGAAGGTTTCACTTATGCTAGAGACCTAGAAAATGAAACCCTTAGATCGACCACAGTAGTTTTCTTGAAGACTTGGCACAATTCTACCTTGATTTGAACCTTAAGAGCCATATAATGTGTATAAATATTGCCACGTAAGTATAGCTTCAGACAATACTACCAAAATATTCCTTAGTTAGGGCACGTATCTTTCCTTAAGATAGTGAGAATCATCAACAATAATTTCTCAGCGAATTCTCTGAATCCTACTTTCTTCTTATTGAAGAACTAACTGAAATGGCTTCAAAGAAGATAAGCTTACTACTTTGAGAAAACAAGCTTCAGTCTTTTGATATATAGATAAAGGCGGATCTTAAGAAATATAGATGCGCTTTCACCATTTTCCATACCGTTACTTCAGCAACCCAGTTATATAACCCAAGTCTTCAACAAATCATAACACACATTATTTATCTGAGCATGTCTGCTCAAATCACATTAACATGTCATCAAACATAGACCTTGAGATATATTAACTGCTCAACAGATTTTGAATCTCAATAATAGATTTTATTCAAGGCTCAATATTCTAGATGAAGGTATTGTACTCCTAGCAAATTGAAGCCCTTAAATCATCAAGATGTACCCTCACTATCATACATAATCATACTAATAGTAATAGATTCTGACTTTTCAGGATATCAAAGAAACTACTTTAATATTCTATCTAGATGTATACATATGGAAAATACTTTGAAACCCTTAGTAGATTTACTTAAGCTATCAATCAAGCCTTTGAACTTCTGATTAGAAGGTCTTCCATCTTTCATCTTTTGCCACATTCATCTTCCCATATGAGTTATCAACACTATAAATCAGCTATACATAATTTTGACAAATCTTTCTAAAAGTCAAATTCTAGGCAGCACTAAGAACATCGACTCTCAACCTTGATGTGCATTATACTACCCTACATTCATTATTTCACAACTATGTATTCAGTAGTACTAACTCATGTATAGTGATTATGATATATCTCAATGTCAATTTTGAGCCTTTGCAAAAGGCATACAACACCTACTCTTAACAAATGTAACTCTCTGGAAGTGTCGTCAATAAAATATTTGGAGAAGAAATTGAAGTGACCTTTTGAGCTATTGTTTTACAGAGTGACTTGATATTTTAATATCCAGAAGGGATATAGAAATATTCAATAGTAGTAAGCCACCAATCAATTATGGATGATCAAATCAACAATGTAATCATCATAGTGTTCCAAGGGTGATCTCAATAAGATGAAAATCTTTTGATAGACTATGTGAGCGTACATTCTTCATATTTGAGCCACAGAGGTATTTACACTTATAGAAGTAGATCTTCAAAGATTGACATGATGAAGGGTGTGATCAACTTAAACCCTATATGATTTTCTAAACACTTCTATCATTTATCATCACCCTGAGGATTGTGCCAATTATATTTACATCATATACTAGCTACTACAGAGTTTACTATGCTAAAGGCCGGTCCTTGTCAACATTACTTTTATGCAAGGTTCTTGTCAGATTGCAACCCAGATCTACGAGATACATCACAACTACTAATTTCAAGGCACTATGATAAGGTCATATTAGAGGAGAAAGTTTTCTTTGACTAGATTATAGTTTAGAAAACTTCAAATAATAATCACAGGTGTGAGCTTGATTAATATTAAGTTAATGACATCTGAATTATGTTATACTACAAGCTTACAATAGTACAATTATGTTATAATACAAGGTATCAAAGATGCGACAAATGACGTTGGTCTTAGTGTAATGAAAATTATTAATAAATGCACCACTACAACTTAGGTGGAGGCACCTTCAACATCTCCATTCTTAAATTTTCATGGTGGTAAATTCGATGTGAAGGCAAGCAAATTGTTCAGTCATTGTGTTCGACACTTAGAAAGAAAAATCAAGAAGAAGTTGAGCACAAGTGCCATAAATCTTCGAAGACTTCATTCAGAATGTGAGAAGGAAAAAAGAATTCTATGTTTCATAGTGGAGACTGATAGATATTAATTGTTTCTACAAAGGATTAGATTTTAACATGAATATCACAAGACCCAAGTTTGAAGAACTCAAAACCTATTTCTTTGGAAATTCCATGCAAATACTGAAGAAATGTCTGGAAGGTGAAAAGATAAATATAGACAAAAATGACAAACTTGTATTGGAATATGGGGTATTCTTTTCGGATCTTGTTTGGGCTATCTTCTGTGGTTATTTTCCATAAGGTGGTCATTATATGACAAGTACTACAGCTGATGGAAGTGTCCTTACTCTAACATCTGATCCAAAATAACCGTCTAGTAGTTCTTTACTAAGATCTAGTTCAGTGCTTAATTTGGCATAGGTAAATACTCTATTTTTCTTGTTCTTGCTGCTTGAGTTAATATATTTTCCAAGCAGATTCCCAACTATTTCGCACACTTCTTCATTTCAAAAATGGAGTGGAATATTTTGGAAGCCACATCCACACTGGTGTGGTGGTGACAAACATTTGCTGGAATGGATTCTGGAGACCATGGCTTCAAGAAGAATCCTGCTCTTTCCAAAACCAAGATCTGCCAGTTAAGACTCTAAATCTCTCCTTTGAAGTTTTGAGTTAAAACAAAAAGAAAACATTTGTCCCATAAATTAATGTAATAATTCTAGCTTAGTTTTTGGCTATTTTTTTATTACAATTTCTCCATTTGGCCAAATTATGTTGAATTTGTAGATGTATATTCATTCTATATAATGGTGGAGCTTTTTTTTAGCTTTGTTCTATGGTGATTATAAGGATTGTTATTTTCCTATTTATCTATAGTGAGTATAATCTATTATATAGGGTGCATGTGTTCCTTCTTTGATTGCTTATATTCACGTTGTTGCTTTCTAGGCAATGCTTGAGCCTTGAGGTTTGTTGGACAGAATTTGAAGGGTGGAGTGTTGTTGTTGCTAGGACCTCGCCTTTGATTAAAAAAATGGTATTAGGTGATGTACTAAAGACTTTTAGGTGAGAATATTCCTTTGGTTTTCGTCCCTTTACTATATTCTGACTTTTATATTAGTTATACCATGAATATTATACTTGGTTTGTGAAATCAAGTGATTTCATGGCTTTGCAATTTCTTACGAACCTAATTTCTTTGGAGTAATAAATGTAAAGTTTTCTTTAAAATATCTACTAATATTTTATATATTTTATCAAATTCCCCTTTAAAGCATCCCAAATAGTTTGTTTCAAGAGGAATCTATTAGAGGAATGGTTTTCCTCATACTTTCCATTATCTAGGTGCCCATCTAGGGCCATATAAAAAATGGTCTTGATTTTGGTAGTTTTTTGGTCATATATCGTTGATATATATTTCGGGGCATTCCCACTCACTTTTTGAGGTTTTGATGCCCAATTATTGAGCAACTAGTTCAATGTGCAATTCCTCTTTCCAACGAGTTAAAGAAGACTTGAAATGGAGCAAGGAGAGAAAATTCAGGGTCTTGGATTTTTCCTGGATAGTTCAGTCACTCGTGTGAAAACTCTCTTGGATTTTTCTTGGATAGTTTAGTCACTATTGTGCAAACCTATCTCAAGATACCTAGTGAAAGAAACACATAGAGAAAATGTGAAAGTCAAAGGACATGGGAAAGTGGTGCAACACCTATAAAATCTTTTGTCACAACAATGAAAAAGTTATGGTCAACCATGGTTATTAGATGAGCTTAAATCCTTAAACTTGATTTAGTGTGAAGGCCACCAGATCCCATGGATAGGGAAATAAAATAGATCATCAACATATAATCCAACATCACAATCATCATTGCAAAGTTCACTAGAGGAGCTTGGGGAAGGTGACTACCTCTTCCACTTGCAAATGTAGGTGAAGGGGACATCACTTCATGTCATGTTCATAGCAATGGTTAAGAGAATTTGATCTTAGTTGAGGCTTTGTTTGGATTAGGGACTGAAGGAGAAGCTAGAAAGCACAAGGAAATCCGAAATGTGTGCAACAAAATTACGGAAATTTAGTAATTTGAGTGGTGAGATTCTAACATTGTTAGTGGCATCTGTACAAATTTACGGGAAACAACGTCCTTTTGGGTTGTAGCAGAAACTTACTCACTATAGTAGTGAAAGCACATTAATGGAGGTACATAGTGCCATTAAAGGAGCCATTAAACGTTGCAAGTTGTCTAGTTACATTGGAGGTAAGTAGTGTGGTAGCAACCCTAATCTACACAGAGAGGCACTCCTCTTATGTTTTGAAATGGTCCTTGCTGAGGTTGACAAGGATTCCTTTCTTATTATGTCTCTTCATCCTAATGAAAAGTTATCTTATGTTCTTAGTGTTCACAATTGTCCCTGTAAATCCCGATCTAATGAGACATAGCTATTTAATTTCATTTTTCTCAAGAGCCCTTACACATCCTCTCGGAATTCCCCATGGATGTTCGAATTATTTTCTATTTAGAGTTGGGAAATTTTTAGGAATGAGATCTCAAGGATTAAAGACCTAAATAGAGAATATTAGGCACCTAATCTCTCACCTGGATTCTTCATACTCAGTCATTATTCTTATTATATTCATACCAGTGCATATAGATCCTATTAAGCATTCCTCACGGCTGCACTGATAAGCATCCATATTATACCCTGGTAAGCATATATTTTACTCATGTAATTATTTATGGCATTATACCACTTGGGCAGGTAGAAGTCAATGATTTAGTTAGTGGTTTGTGAGATCCTGATAATAATTTATGTGAAAACATTACAGATTTAGCATAGAATAGTCTATTTCATAATTTCCTTTTGTGTATCCAGAGATCTTGAAGAAGGTCATAAGAACATTTGTCTTTGTATAAATGTTGTAGCTTTTGGCTAGAACCATCACCTACTACAATTTATCTGGATAGGCAGTTTTGTTATTGTTTTCACAACAGATCACTTTTCTTCTTTGCTCCTTGTGTGCACATTCCATGTGACGCTAAGAATGTGGACACTGAAAAAGTGTGGAGTTACTTTTGAGCTTCCCAGCTTCCTCGGTTCAAAACCAAAATATCTACTAAATTAGGACGAAACATTGAAGATGAACACATTAGGCTTTAGTTTTATAGTTTCTTGATTTTTAACTTGCATTGCGTTCTTCCTAAGGCTGTCATCAACTCAAATTAGGCCTTTTATACACACTAAAATAGTTGATCTAGCTGGTGATAAAATTGATTTTAAGAGTTGTAATTATTATTCATTTCTATGGGATATCTCAAATTTGAACACCCTGAATCAAACATCATAGAATTAGACTGAATCTTCTCAATGTCTCGGATTGCAGATACCCCAAATTGTCCAAATTTCAAATGTTCTAATGACCCCTAAGGTGACTCTTATGGAGGATGACCCCATTCAAAAGTGTTGCATCAGCGCTTGTAGAGGGCTGCCACATATCTTCAAAAGAAAACTATATTATCAGAAATTGAGTGTGAATGTTACATGTCTTGACATATTTAACGTTGGTCACTATTTTATACATCTTGATTTTTATATCACCAATGTTTATATCATTATTGGTCAATGTAGTTAAATCAAAGTTTTCTTAGTGCACTAGGGTAAACGATTCCTAGTGAAGTGATAAGCTAATAAAATTTTACTTGGGTATAGTTTCTTAGCTTGAAAAGAAACATCATCAATTTTCTTTTGTGTGTCAAGGGATCTTGATAAAGGTAATAAGCACATTTTGATTTCTATAAATGTTGTAGCTTTTGAATGGAACCATCCCCTACTCCAAGTCATCTAGATAAGCAGTTTTGTTATTGTTTTCACAATAGCTCCCTTTTCTTCTTTGCGGCTTATGTGTACCTTCCCTCTGACTTTAATAATGTGGACCCCAAACAAGTGTGGATTTACTTTTAAGCTTCCCAGCTTCCTTAGTTCAAAACCAAGAGATCTAGTAATTTAGGAGACAACATTCAAGATGAACACATTAGGCTTTAGTTTTATAGTTTCTGCATTTTTAATAGCCATTGTGTTTTTCCCAACGTTGTCAGTAACTCAAACTAGGCCTTCTATACAAATTAAAATAGCTGATCTAGCTGGTGATAAAATTGATTTTAAGAGTTACAATTATTATTTATTTCTATGGTATGTCTCAAATTTGAACACCCTAAATCAAACTTCATAGCATTGGAATAAATCCTCTCAATGTCTCGGATTGCAGATACCCCAGATGGTCAAAATTTCAAATGTTCTGATGACTCCTAAGGTGGCTCTGATGGAGGATTACCCCATGCAAAAGCGTTGCATCAGAGCCTGCATAGTGTTGCCACAAACCTTCAGAAGAAAACCAGATTATCAGAAGCAGAGTGTAAATGTTTCATGTTTTGACATATTTTGATGTTTTGTGTACAAACGTTGGTCATTGTTTTATATATCTCAATTTTATATCACCAATATTTATATCATTATTGGTCAATGTAGTTAAATAAAACTATTCTTAGTGCACTCGGGTAAATCTTTGTTGGTGAAGTTATAAGCCCTGTATGCACTCAATGCAGTGGCAATTAATGTGATAGATGAAGAAAACTTTATAATGACATCTACTGGAATGTCAATTATTTAATAGTTGGCATATTATTAGTTATACACTTTTAAGAATTATTTTTTATCTCTTAGTTAAGATTCCATTGAGCAAAATTTTGATAATGCTTTATCTTGAAGATTCCATTTAAATTAAATTGTTATCAATCCTTTATATTGTCTTGCAGATTCAAGCATTGGAAGTCAACCTATCATATTTCATTTATGATTTCTTTTGTTTACTTCCTAAATACCCTATCATCATTTCAAATTGTATCTATCAAACAATGAGCATATTGGGTCTACTAGGAGGCATTTATTATGGTCCAAGGAGAAAATCAGTAATGCCATATAATTTTCACATCATAGGTCCAAGGAGATATCATTGGCCCAACTGTTGAAGTAGCAATACTCAGCATCCCAGGCTTGATGTGATGGCATATTCCATTAGCATACTAACATCCCATGCGCTATGACCTCTATGTTGTGTTTGTTATATGATATGAAATTACAAGCTATTCTCAACTCTTTGTTATGGTTTTTATTTGTGATGAAATTAAGAGCTATAACTATAGTGGAAAATCCTTGTGGTGGTTTATTTAGCCTAAACATCAAATTTTCTAGTTATCATGAGCTAACAGAGTTTTGAATTCCCTACTTGTATGTCATCTGAGCTTCAAAGATAAGGCTTTGGGACAAGTAAAAATGTTTCTGGGCTCTCTTAAAATACCATAGTTTGAAGAACGGTTGGTATAGGTATTAGTTCAGAAGCAACCAGAAGCCTATATGCCTTGAATGTAAATGAATTCCATCTAATAATATCGATAGAATGAAGTAAATTAGTGCCAAGAATTGGATTCCTAGATAAATTATCTACCAATTGTTTCTCTATTGCAAACGCCTTTGATTTTTCCACATGCATTGAGAAATAAAAATACAAGGAAGAAGATTTTTCAAAATTATCCACGGTTTCTCCTTTGAAGTCCTACAATTGGATTCTTAGGTCCATTGTTTCTTCCAATTGTTGATCCATTGTAAACTTTTTAGATTTTTCCACATGGAGTGAAAAATAAAACGAACAACGAAGAAGAGATTTCAAATTTATCCATAGTTTCTCATCTCAAATCCTACCTTTCACTCTTTTGGTTACCCTACAACTCATATTGATAATGAATTCTTCTTCGAAAATCTCTCTCTCTCTCTGTCTCTCTCTCTCCGAGGCTAAAGTTTTGGTTTCTTTTGTCAATAAAAATAAATAATTGGCAGAGGAATAAAGCCCATGTTTGCTGTTAAGTCATTAATACTATCAATTTCTCCTTTTTCTGTTAAATAGAACTAAAAATGTTGTAAACTTACCATGGAATGATGAAAACGTTTACTAGACTCTAGAATACAAGTGTCTACAACATTGTGGAAGTTGATGCTATAGTTCAAGATATCAATGCAGTGAATCCAATTCTTTCTTTGTGGTCTATTTTGCCCCAAAAAATTTCGAGGGGTTATATGTAGGCTTCATTTTCTAATTTACATCCGGTTCATAAGTACAGAGCTTAGCAATTAAGAAAACAATCAAGACATCCACCATCCATTGTAGAAGCGATCACCTTTTTTTTCAAGAATTTGAATCTTGGATCTAATCCTATGTATCATTTATGCTAGAAATTGTTTATGAAAAAATCCTCTCTCTTGAATCAAACACTAATAACTGTAATTAAAATATGGAAATTAAAACAATTTAGCATCCACCCCTATGTCATGAACAATTCTCCACATCCACATTCACCTTTGGAATTTGGATTCATAAAAATAAACTCCGACTTCAATCTATTTCTTGAAACAAGTGCTCATGATACATCAAGTTGAGAAGCAATCTATGGAAAGTTGGTATAGGTAACAGTTACTTAACGCCAAGAAGCGATTGAAAAGGTATGTTAATTTGTGAAGCGACGCTTCTATGTTATTTTAATAGTTGTGAAATAACATGTATATTAGACTTCTATTCTCAACTGGTAACAATTGTGATAGGTTTCAGAGCCTTATTTTATACATGGGCACTGTTTCAGCAGGTGTAATTAGATTCACTCTAAATTTGCGTATTTCATTTATGGTTATCCCAATTGCTGAGAGAGACTCAAAGAGAAACCATTTTTGTACATTTAGTACCATCATATGTGTAATAAAATAATAGACTTAAATCCTTTAGTTTCTTGAAAACTAATACAATAGGAGCTCATGTAATAACGTTTCCTACCTTTTGTAGGTTTTATGTATGGATAAAACATCTTTGTCGCATATTGCATGTCTATTAGCATCTAAGAGGCTCATGTGACATTTAAAAGTTATATACCTGATCCAAGCCACTTCACACATTTAAACAGGACTATTCTGAAGGATTATAGACTTTGACATTTTTTAGATTGTCTAGGTAGCAATCAAGAGCTTGTATGAGTATGTCCTAGATTGTCTCCATGTAGCACACAAAGATTATCAAGAGCACTACTAGGTTCAAGAAAGGGTGTCCACTATCTCCCACTTTCATTGGGATTTACATCAATGAGCTAGAGTTTTTCCTTAATTGGCATACATATGACAACAATGGGTGCAAGTTTTCATTCCTATTCTTTTTTTCATTGATGATGTGATCCTTTTGACTTCTTTGGTCAAGGGTGTGCATAGAAAGACAACTGCATTAGCACATTTTCTATGAACTTCATTGTTGATGGTCAACTTGGGTAAAACTAAGCAGTTACGATCTTCAATGGGTAGGAAGGGTCTTCTAAGATTATCATTTCTTCCTTAGGGTGAAGGAGATTGAGATCACCAACTCATATTACATACTTCGTTGTTCAGTTCTTAGGCTCTCATTTTAGTTTAAGGCATGTTCAATCTTGGATCAACAGGGGCTACATTTATTTTTCCCTACTTAAGAGATAGTCTCTATTACGTCATTTCTAAGAGATGTCTACCAAGACGATAACAGTCTTAATTTACTTTCAAAATTAATTAATTAGAAAATCAAAAAACTAAAATCTCTATTGAAATTGCAATTTGATTTTTACTAGGAATGAAACAAATCACGTTAAACAAAGTATCAACACATGTACATATATATAAATCAATTTACATCACATTTTATTGTTGAATTTCCTTGAAATTATTCTTGTTGCTTAAATGAGAAATTTGAAACTACTTTTATTTTCACCAAGACACAAAATCTCTCAATAATAGAAACATTGTAATGAAACAATTTAAAGACATAATTACACAAGAGACACTAATTTTCAAGGGAAACCAACTAGGAAAAACCTCTCCTTATTGTGGTATTTTATTGATAGAGTATACAAATCAAATACAAGGTGGTGAGCTCTAGTATTGCAACAATAATGCTGCAACTCCTAGGACTCCCTTCATTACTTTTATCAACCCGGTAGTTCGTAACAAACTTGGAAGCGACAGTGCTATATGCACAAGTACTAGCTCTTGCCGCAAGCTGTCACTTGATCAGCTGGTACAAGTCCGCTAGGAGCTTAAGCCAACTTCTATGAGCTCTCAGAAGAAGCTTTTAACTGTGATGGACAAAAGCTAACTCTAAGGAGGCTAATCTACTTGCAGAAAAAAACTAAAAGCTGAAAGGAAGTGCAAACCCTAGCAAACCCTAGTTTTGTTGACTAACCCTACTGGTGCAAGAAAAGAGATGAAAGATGCTGAAATGGATGCCATTGAATCTTGGAAAGGTAAAATGCATGTGACTAAGCTACTTCTGAATTAAAATCTGGAAGAAACATCTTTTTGTATTTTTGAGTAATTTGTAAGAATTATTATGCATGTGCTTTAATTGTTTTTGACTGTGCAGAGGTTGATTGGCAAAAGGAAATGGGGTAGGCGCTTGCAAGAGGTTGGGAAGGTGAGAAGAGGGCCTAAGGGGTCCCTAGCACCCTTCCAGAGAGTTTCACAATGTTCAGATCCCAAGAAACCGCTCACGTGATCTTCTACAGGAAGTCTGCAGGGGTTCTACAGGATGTTCTGTAGCTTCTACAGGATGTTTCTACAGGATGTTCCGAAAGGGAATTTTGAAGGGCTGATGGTGGAAAAATGGTGGGAAAGTGGAAATGGAGGATAGATAAGGATGTTAAGGGGTCTAGGACTTGGTAAATGAGACTAAGGAGTGATTAAGGTGAGTGGATTTGTTCAAGGATGGAGGGAGCAATGATGCACAAAAATGAAGAAATTAGGTCAAGTTGGAAAAGGGTGGTGAATGAAGGAAAGGAATCTTGAATTAGGGGCTAGAAAAGATTGGATGATGGAGGAAGGGTAGGTAGGGATGTATTACAGGTGTTCTGCACATTACTTTCCGAAAACTGATCCAAACAAAGATAGAAAAACAAAGATCTATCTACATTGACCTAATTTGACCTAAATACCAGAAATCATGATGGACAGAAGTTTATTGGCAGAAAATCATGTAAGACAACTATGAAAGCCAAGCAAGAAAAGATTCTAAACAAGTACAACTGGTATCAACTTTTCTAACTAAAAATCTAACACTAGAAATTGCATGGAAAGGCAAAAACAGTGTTTTTGTGGCAGCAAGTATGCCTAGGTCTCAGCTCATGGTCCCAAGGAGGGAGAGATGAGATCAAGGATTGCTTGATGGCCTTTTTGTAGATCTTTTCCTTTACCAAACTATCAAATCAACCTGAATAATGAAAAGCTATTTCAATCATCAAAAATGGCCTAAGTAACAAAGCAAGATCTTAACCTAAATAATAGAAATTATTCTATGAATGCAACAAAGACACATAAAAGTACACAAAGGAGGTATTGGGCACTTGGGTTGGGCCCAACCCCAAGAACTACAGCCTCCTAAGAAAGATTAGAGATGTTGCTAATCTATATTCATCTTTATTGATCAAGAAATAATAGTTACATCCCAAAAACTGTCTACAAGAAAAAGCTCGAAAATGTGCTAAAATGCAGAGCTAACCTACTGACTAAAATCAAACTAACATATGATTACAATCTAACTAAAAACTGACTAACTTTTGCCTAAAAAATGACCAAAAAATGACTAACTCGAATGAGGCCCTAAGCCTTCTTATTTATACAAATTGAGGACCCCAACAGTCCTCCTAAACTTTAGGGGCTCAGCTGCCAAAACTTGCAGTTAACAGTAGTACTACTTGACTTGCTTGGCTGCCCCTTGTGCTCCGAGTTTTTGATGGAGAATTCGAGGTAAGGGCTCAGAAATGAAGGGGACACCTTCCTACAAATCCTCTCCATGAATTTGGCTGCCAAGTGCTCATTTAAACCTTTGATTTAGTCTCAAAATTGACCAAAAATCTGCATAAAGCACACATTAGACTTGTTGGCATAAAGACTAACCCAATTCACTCTATTAGCATAAATATAATAAAAAACCTGTAATAAACTAATGAGAATGGTGGATTAAGTCGAATTATGAGGTTGAATGAGCCCATATAATTACCCATTTCTAGGGCTCATCATCACCCCCCTACTGAAGGTGTTGCTCATCCTCTGAGCAACTAATCTATCTCTTCATTCTTGATGGCCCCGGTGGCCTCCTTATCATCCCAAGCTTCTGATGTAGTCTACTCATGTGTGCCATAAAATTTTTCCTTCTTGTCCATGTCCTTCCACTGCTCCTCCTATTCTACTTGTTTGAATTCTTATGCTTTTCTTGGCCACACCCTTGGACTTGGCAATCCTCATCCAAGTGTGAGTCCTCACCCTTTCTTGTTCTAGTGCAAAGAAGAGTGGTACCGCGAATTTCTGAGGAATTATCTTCCCAGCTTCTAACAGGTCGTAGTATGGGCCCAAGCTACGCTGAGGGCTTGGTTCCAATATTTCCTCAGCCTTTTCTTCTTCCTGTGATGGTTTGGCTGCCTTTTTCTCCAATTTCTCGGCCTCTTTTAACTTAGCCAGAGTTTCCTGTAGAACCGTCTCAGCTTCCTGTAGAGTTGTCTTTGAGTCCATCATCCTAATTCTCTCTCTCCAAGTGGAGTTTTTTTGGCTTCCTTGTTCATAGGTGATGGATATCTTTGAAGGAGACTACTCCTTTTATTTAGTTGTGGTGTCCTCAATGATAATTGGCTCCTTTGATTGTGGCTGGGGTCTGCCCACTTTGATCCGTGTGCTCCTCCTTGCTTTAAAGTACATGAAGGTTTGCCTCTTTCACTTCCCTTTTTGTTTTGGAGGTGTGATTAAGGTAGCAAGCACAGATGCTGCCTCCCTTGCCCATATCTCAGGTGATTTCTCCTCTTGCTGTTCTTTTTCCTTGCTTCGTGTAGAAATCCCTGTTTCAACTATTTCTGTGTGTGTTGCTGAAATCTTAGGGTGTGTCTTTTCCTTTTGTTTTTGTGTTCTTGCTTTGGCTGTGGCAGCCTTCATTTGGGCTTTCTTGGTGTTTTTCTTTCCAACCTTTTTCCTTTTTCGCCTTCTATGTTTTTGTTGTTGTCTCCTTTTCTGTCTCATGCTCAGCGGTCTTGTCAAATTCCTCTTTTTCCTTTTGTTCTTTTTGTGCTTGCCCTCTGCTTGAATGTCCTGTGCTCCCTCATTAATGTTCTTCTACATTTATTCAATTAGCATGGTGTTGAGTTTGTGTTTTAACCAGGAAAGAAAATGCTCAGTTGGGAAAAAACACAGTCAATCCCTGAAATAGAGGATAGTTGAATTCAGTTTTTTCTAAACCCAAGAAGGAATTTTTCATGTGCTCCTTACAACATCAAATGGCAGTAATTCCCCTTTTTTAAAACTATTGTCACCCAGAATTTGACTATTTTCTTATGAAAGGAAGAATTTTGTTTTTACAGGCAGAGCACAAGGGCACAAATTCTCTTCTCAACACATGGATAGATATGTAAATTTAGTTTTTTCATGCACATGGGGTAGCCTCTACTACAGCATGTATCTTCCTTACAGGAGAATCTTTTAAAACTGATGAGGAGATTTTGGAATGCAGAGAAAGAACTGGGTAAATTCAGTGAAATATGTTGGCAATCTTGAAGGGTATGTTGAATACACAGGTAGACTTTCACTCTCCTTTTCATTCTAATGCCGTGTTCAATTCACCATTTTGCACCAACAAATCATGCACAAAGGATTTTTCAAGCCTACCTCATTTGGAGCTCCAAATTCAACGAAAATCCCAGGTTTTCCTGCTCCGTAAAGCTGTTCTTCCTTTCCTGTAGAAGCCTTCCTGTAGACGGCTCTCGTTTCCTGTAGAACGAAACTAGACTTCCTGTAGAATTTTGATAGGTGGGGGATTTTAAAAAACAGGCAGAAATCTTGAAAAGTCAAGCAGAAATCTTGCAGAGGACCATTGGTTAGTTGCTCTTGAAGTGGTGGACGTGTACTCTAGTTGGGGACGTCGTGAAGGCACAATGAACAAAGAGTTGCGAATGCATGAACTGAGCTGTCTTTTTAACTGCTAGCGTGATTCGTGGTGAGGAGATGAGGTGGCCAGGTGTGCGTGGCCACATGCAGACTGCAGTACTATTATGAAACTTCATGTTTTCTACCTGTTAATCACTTGACATCATGTGCGTCGGAGTTCAGAACATATGTCACTACTTGTTTTTTTAAATTTCTCGTGAGTTGACTAGACAAGTGCACTAGGTGATCTCCGGATGAGTGCAATCGAACTAGCTGAGGGTGTCGGGTTAACTGGATAGCTTTCTGGCTTAATCCAACCATTTCATTCATTCATGCACTTTCGAATCATACAGATGCAAATAGAGGAAACGGTTTAGACACTTACCTGTAAGTTGACATGTTGCTTGGTTCTTTTTGTTGCTGCATGCTCATATTCCATTTCTGCATGCCTAGATCCCTTATGCTATATGCTTTTTGATGTCTGATGTGTGGGTATTTTTCTTGTGTAGGTATCCTCTGGCTAGATCTAAGTTGCAGAAGTCTGTTTCATCCTTCAGATTTGCACCCTCATGCTGTTGGTGTTGAATTTTTACAGGATAGAAACTTGTTTTCTCTATAGCTCCCAAACAATAGATTGGATTGACCTGAAACTTTCTGAGCATGCTTCTATCATCGGTATGCACCTCCCATAGAAAAATTCTGGTCAATGGATGCACATATATCGATAAAAAAATGAAAATGGCTGAAGATGACAGAGGTCAATTTCTCGGAAACCGTGCACTGGAAGTGACTGAAACTACTTGGGTAGGTTACTATCACCTATATGCATCTCTCAATGAAACAGGTTTTGAAATGGATGCATGGATATGGAGAAAATTAAAAAATGGCTGAAGGTGATGGAGGCTGATTTCTTGGAAACCGTAAACTAGAATTGGCTAAATGTTATGAAACCAGCTCAAGAAAAGATAGAAAAGAGAGATCAACGCCTTAGAATTCAGCCTCTTCGAGGGGGCAACCTCCTTTACATTACATAAATGAACAATTCTTGGATGATACAAATGACAAAACCTCCTTTCTATATATAGGAGTCTAAGGAGTCACAATATAATCCAGCTGACCTAACAATAATAATATAAAGCCACAAAAATAACAATAGAGGGATTCTATGGGGCACAGAAATAACAATATGGGGGTAATAGGGGCACAACAATATAAATAAGGGGTATAACTACAATAGTAATGGGGTAATCACTAGTATTATAGGGACCCAACATGCCCCTCTCCTTCAAAAAAGTGTTGTCCTCAACGCTTGAGCAGTTCTGGGTACTTCTGCATAAAATTCTCATCCTCCCATGTGGAATCTTCAGTGGATAAGTTCTTCCACTTGATAAGATACTCTGAAATTGATCGATTTTGTAGCTGTCGAGTTCTTGTTTCTGTGACTGCTTCCGGTTCCAATATAATTTTTCCTTCCTCGTCAAGTTTTGGCAATATTGTTTGAACTGGGAGCTTGTCGCCTATAACCTTCTTTAAACATGAAACATGGAAAACTGGGTGCAATCGAGAAGCTGCAGGAAGCTCCAATTTGTATGCCATAGTACCAATCTTTTCCAACACCTTGTACGGACCATAATACTTTGGTGATAATTTATTATCCTTCTTAGCTTGCTTTAGGGACATTTGCTTATATGGTTGTAGCCGTAGGAATACCCAATCACCTACATCAAAACTTCTTTCACTGCGATGTTGATCTGCCTGTTGTTTCATTCTATTTTGTGCCAACACGAGGTTATCCTTTAAGAGTTGGAGGACTTGTTGTTGATGTTCGATGTGATTTTCCACTGCCTGAACCTTAGAATTTTCTCTTAAATATGATGTGATTGATGGTGGTTGGTACCCATAAAGTGCCATAAATGGGGTCATTTTTGTTGCTGTATGGAAGGAAGTGTTATACCACCATTCAGCCAGAGGCAACCATTTGACCCATTGTGTCTGTTTATCAGATACAAAGCAACGAAGATATCCTTCCAAACATTTGTTTACTATCTCAGTTTGCCCATCAGATTGAGGATGATAAGATGAGCTATGAGCTAACTGAGTACCAAGACAAGAAAATAATTCTGTCCAAAAATTTCCAGTGAAAATGGGATCTCTGTCACTTACAATAATCTTTGGGTTTCCATGTAGCTTTTGAACTGTTTCCATAAATGCAGTAGAAACTGTACTGGCTTTAAATGGATGTGATAATGCACAAAAGTGTGCATACTTGGTAAGTCTGTCAACTACCACCATGATGACACTCTTTCCCTCAGACTTGGGTAAACCTGTGATAAAATCCATTGAAACCTCCTCCCAACGTTGGCTTGGAATGGATAAAGGTTGTAATAGACCCGGTGTCTTAATTGTTTCAACTTTATTTTGTTGGCAAACCAAACATTCCGCCACAAACTTTTGAATATCTGATTTAAGGCCATCCCAAAAAAATTCCTTCTTAACCCTGTGGTAAGTTTTTAAAAATCCTGAGTGCCCTCCTAAGGGAGAAGTGTGCAATTCCATAAGAATCTTTTGTTTTAGCTGGGAATTCTTACAGAGGTATAAGCGATCTTTGTACCATAACGAATCATTCTTCCAGCTAAATGTATCAGAAGTACTGGAATCTTGTTGTAGCTTTCGAATAAGTGCCCACACTTCTTCGTCATTCTTCCATTCCTCCTTTGCTTCGTTTATCCAATCTGGTTGGATAATAGAAATGGCACACAACAATGCTTCCATATCCTCATCCTTTCTTGAGAGTGCATCTGCCACCACATTTTGCTTCCCTTTTTTGTAGATGATTTCAAAGTCATAACCCAACATCTTTGTGACCCACTTTTGTTGCTCTTCAGAGGATAATCTTTGTTCTAAAAAGTATTTAAGGCTATCATGATCCGTTTTTACCTTGAAGTGTCTTCCCATTAGGTAGGGTCGCCATTTCTTAAGTGCATGGAGTATTGCCAACATTTCCTTCTCATAAATAGCTTTGCTTAAAAACTTTCCCTTGATTGGACGACTTTCAAAAGCAATGGGTCTTTCATCTTGCATTAGAACAGCACCAATTCCATTTCCTGAAGCATCACATTCCACAATAAAGGTTTTTGTGAAGTCTGGTGTAGCTAAGACCGGTGCTTGGCACATTGCCTCTTTAAGATGTTTAAAGGCCTTTGTTGCTTCCGGAGTCCATGAAAATGAATCTTTCTTCAATAATGTTGTTAGAGGTGCTGCTATTCTCCCATAATTCTTAACAAACTTGCGATAATACCCTGTCAACCCAAGAAATCCTCGCAGATGCTTTATGGATGTGGGGATTTTCCATTCCTTAATGGCTTTAATTTTGCTAGGGTCTACCTTAACTCCTTCATGAGATACAATATGACCCAAATATTCCACCTCCTGGACTCCAAAGAAACATTTGGATCTTTTTGCATATAATTGTTTCTCCTCCAATAGTTGTAGCACCTTGTCAACATGTTCAACATGATCCTTCCAAGACTTGCTGTAGATTAGTATATCATCAAAAAATACTAACACAAATTTTCTAAGGAATGGTTTGAAAATTGAATTCATCAAACCTTGAAATGTTGAAGGTGCATTGGTAAGGCCAAAAGGCATGACCAAAAATTCATAATGACCCTCATGAGTTCTAAATGCCGTTTTTGGAATGTCTTCAATCTTCATTCTGATTTGATGATATCTCGAACGAAGATCCAACTTGGTGAAGTAAATTGATCCATGCAATTCATCCAGTAATTCATCAATGACAGGAATGGGGAACTTATCTTTAATAGTGAGCTTGTTGAGCTCCCTATAATCTGGACACATGCGCCATGATCCATCCTTCTTGTGCACCAATACTACTGGAGCTGAGAAAGAACTTTGACTTGGTTGAATTATACCAGCCTCTAGCATTTCTGCAACCATACGTTCAATTTCACTTTTTTGGACATATGGATATCTGTACGGCCTGATGTTTGGAGGAACACTTCCTGGAATCAGATGAATAGCATGATCATGATCACGCATAGGTGGGAGACCTTTGGGAGTCTCAAATACCTTGGAATGATTGTCCAGGACTTTTTGGAGATCTGGAGAAATAGATGATTCCAATGTGGAAACATCTAGCGAACATAATTGTGCAATTACACCTCTTTGCTCCTTTTTTAGAAGCTTTGTCATGCCATTAGAGCTGATTATCTTTCCCGGTTTCCCTGCAATACCCCTTAATTCAACTTCCTTTCCTTCCACAGAAAATTTCATGAAAAGTTCTTGAAAATTAAAAGCTATTGTACCCAAGGATTGTAGCCATTGGACTCCTAGTACAACATCAGCACCTCCCATTGGAATGGAAAGCATTGGGCTAGTCAATACATATTCTCCCATGGATAGCTTGATATTATGGCACTTTCCAGAACAATTTATTGTTCCTCCATTTGCAATCATCACTTGACACTCTGGTGCTGGATATAGGAAGCAATTCAATTCTTTTGCTACCCTACAATGAATAAAATTGTGGGTGCTTCCTGAATCAATCAACACTATTACCTTTTTCTTCTTGATTTGTCCTTCTATCTTGATGGTTTGAGGAGTGGTAATTCCCGCCAATGCATTACAAGATATGGTCGGATTTATTTGTTCTTCATCGAGGCTTTGTTCCTGGAATATATCCTCTTCTTTTGACCTTTCTTGCTCCTTTTCTTCTTCCTCTTCACAATCTATGTAGAATAATTTCTTCTCACCACACTTATGACCCTTTGTGTATTTGCTATCACAATTGTAACAAAGCCCTTTTGCTCTTTTTTCTTCCAATTGTTGTGGTGTCAACCTTGTAGGTTGTGGAAGACTATGGGCAACAACACTTCCGTCTTTATAGTTGTGAATGGTATGCTTCCTAGTTGCCATAATTTTGCTTTCCATTTTTCTTGCTAACCTGAATGCCTTCTCTAATGAATCAGGTTCCCAAAGGCGCACATCATGTTGGATATTATCCTTTAAAGACCCTATGAACACATCAATCCTATGCTCCTCTGGAATATCTTTTACCCTTATGTTCAATTTTTGGAACTCCTCAATGTGCTCCATTATTGAACCCTTTTGTTTGAGACTTATCAATTGGCTAAAAAAAGTGTTGCTTTTTGTATCCTCATAATGTGCTATCAATTCTTCCGTAAAAATTGCCCAAGTGATAAATTGTTTACGAGAACAAAGCCATTGATACCATACAAACTGATTTGGTTCCAAATATAAAGTTGCCATACGTACCTTTTGTGTGTTTTGCACATTATTGAGATCAAAGAATTGCTCCATCTGTAATATCCATGTGGCGGGATCCTTGCCATCAAACTTCCTCATATCAATTTTTGGAACATGGTGAGTCTTCGATCCAACATTAGAGTCTATGGAATCATGATTAACATTTCTTTTGTTCTCATCATGAGTTTCCTTTAGTACTCTTTCACCCTTAGTGACCATTTCTTGTAGCAACTTATTCATATTTATCTTCAATTCTTCCATCTTATCATCCATGCCATCAATTTTAGCGTCCATGCCATTCACCTGAGCTTCCATGCCCTTTATCTTAGATTCCACGCCATTTATCTTAGCATCTGTTAGCTTTTGTGAGCGTGACATTTGTTGCACTTGTTCTTGTAATTTTGATATATCATGTAGCATTTCTTCCTCTTCTTCATGAGTCATGCTAGAGCTTTCAGGTTCCTTACTAGGTGTTTGCATTTTCTTTCCTCGGGGCATCAGTTACCGATAATAATGCTTTACTATGCCCTTTGAATTCCTTCAAACCGAGCTTATGCAAAAATTAAAAAAGAAAACTACACACCTTTTTTTTACTCTGTAGAAGCCTGATATTGAATATGATGTATCTCTGTAATTTCGAATCATCCAGTTCTGAAATTATGACCTATAGTAGCCTTCTATGTCCTCTTTCCAATGCCACTAGTCTGATCCAAATTGGATTCTCCAAGAAAGAGTTATGCACAATCTCCCACAGTGACCTGATTATAGACTAGTTCAGTAGAGCGAACTTGTATGAAGTGCCACGTGTCACTGTTTCAACCTTTAACTCTGAAAAATATATAAAAGAAAACTAAAATCTGTCCTCTTTCTGTACCTTCTTACGAAATTTCAATCCGATGCTCAGAAAGAAAGTTATGACGATTTTCCCCAGGTCACCTGTTTTGAGTGTAATTCAGGAGTCTGCAAAAAGACCAACTTCCTCAGATCATATCTCCGAAAATATCACGCGAAAAGCTCTAAAATTCGGACCCAATGTTCAGCGCGATTTCTTATCAAATGGGTTTTTTTTGCGACTTCTGAAACGACACAGAAAAAAAGTTATAGTGAAAAAGCCACGATGACCTGTTTGGAGCAGCGAAACCCTAGAATCCAAAGCTCTGATACCAAATGTTATGAAACCAGCTCAAGAAAAGATAGAAAAGAGAGATCAACGCCTTAGAATTCAGCCTCTTCGAGGGGGCAACCTCCTTTACATTACATAAATGAACAATTCTTGGATGATACAAATGACAAAACCTCCTTTCTATATATAGGAGTCTAAGGAGTCACAATATAATCCAGCTGACCTAACAATAATAATATAAAGCCACAAAAATAACAATAGAGGGATTCTATGGGGCACATAAATAACAATATGGGGGTAATAGGGGCACAACAATATAAATAAGGGGTATAACTACAATAGTAATGGGGTAATTACTAGTATTATAGGGACCCAACACTAAAATTGCTCGAGCATGTTGCCATCACCCTTATACAACTCCCCATAAAATAGCTTTTTAAATGGATGCACGGTTTTCAAGTTAGGGAAAGAACAAAGTTCTGTTCTATGTATTTTTGTTTCGAAGCATTCTGGAGGATTTTTGCACAGTAAGAAAAATGAGCTTGGGGTGTGATGCAGGCATGGAAATGATTGAAGAGGGGTTTGAAGACTGTAGGAGGATTTATAAATCCTTTATGAAGCTTCCATGTTCGCCAAACTGCTTTTTAAAATCCATTTCTAGCTTTCTGTAATTTCTACAGGAACTTCGTGTAGAAAACATAGTTTTCAGAAAGGAAGCACAATGAGGTGGAAAAAATGATGGAGAAGGGTGAGGGATGGAAGCAGGGATGTTTACAAGCCTCATGGACAGATTCCCAACCTTCGGGTCCTCTTCAGAGATCAATTTTGGCTTCTTTGCAGGTTCTACAGGAACTTCCTGTAGAAGACACAGAACTTCCTGTAGAACCTCCTCATTTTGTGCAATCCTGCTAACTTGCAATTATTCAACAGAAATTAGCTTTATTTTTTCTTTTTCTCTTTTCTTCTGTCTTTTTCTCTTTTTTTTGAAAACAACTAGGGAGCCTCATGGAGGTTTTCACCCTAATTTCCTGCCCTGGGCGCCTCCAAGGGAGGTTTTCACCCATGAATCTTATTCTCTTTTCTTTTCTCTTCTTTCCAACCCATTGACCGCCTCATGGAGGTTTTCAATCAATGAGCCAATTTCAGGCGCCTCCGAGGAGGTTTTCACCTTAGATTTTTATTTTCCTCTTATTTTCATTTTTCCATTTTTTTTCTTTTTCCTTTTTTTCTACCCTACCCTACTTGAAAAACAAAATCATTTTCAAGTATAAGAATACTTCCAATGGAGCCATGTGCACATCGAGATGATAGATAAAATGATGTGGAGGCTTGAAATGCATGCTTTGACAGGTATCTAGATTTCAGAGACCAAATGATTTGACTTTGAAGGGATCAAACATAGCTGAGGAAGAGAATACCACTGCAACTTAGTGACTGTCTGGAACCATATCTCAATATAGCTCTGATATCCTTGGTCCTTTTACTGATCTGGATCATTCTCCATATATTCTTCTATCATGACCTTCACATCTTCCTCTTCTTGCTGATTTTTCTCTTGAATACATGAAGGATTTGATGGTAACCATGAGGAAGCTCTCTCGATCTATGATTCTGTTGTCTTCTCTTCATCAAGTGCAGCCCATGGCTCTTTGATCTCCTCTTTTGAATCTTCTTTTGCTGGATGTGGTCCTTCGATGCTGTCAATATAATCTCCTTCTTGCAATACTCTTCCTGAGCTATGGTGAATATCATTGAGCTCAAGAGGAGTTGTTTGGACATGTTGTGCCTCAACATTGCAATTGGGTTGAGCTACTCCAATGTGCGGGTTTGGAAATGGTGGTACGGATAGATGAGAGGTGGTGTATATTTGAGATGGATGTGGATGGGGTTGTGGTCGGGCAAGCATTTGGGGCTGCCTTGGTGGAGCAGGAGGCGATGGTTGCGGTTGAGTAGGTGGTGGAGGAAAAGGAGCGGGAGGAGAGTTATATTGGGGCCTCCACCCCTGATGAGGTTCATTCCACTGAGGCTTTGGCTGAGCGTAAGGGTGAAATGGGTGAGCAGCTGGTTGGGCATAATATGGAGATGTGAAGGACAAAGGAGGAGGTGTGGACCAGGAAGGATGAGTAGGGGAACCCCAAGAAGGCATGGAAGTGGCTTGATAGGGGTTGTAATAGGTCTGGGATGTCCCTTGCATTCCCTGCTGGTAAGGTATGAGTCCATGTGGCCTCCTTTGGTTCATGAAATAGAGTGGTTCAGTGGATCCTTTTGCCCTCTAATATGCAGCTTTAAGCCCGGGCAAGGAAGGGCACTGATTCATAGAATGGTCTTCTTCACAAACAAAACACACTTCTATAGACTGCAATGGACATTCGTTCCTAGGATGCTTTCTAGTTCACCTAGGACAAAGGATGGCCAAGGCCCTCTCTGCTTCCTCATGTCTTCTTTTGATATGCAATGCAACCATCTGCCTTATCTCGCTCTTGCAATCTTCCCACATGTTTTCAATTTCACCTTCAATGGATGATTTGGAAGAAAAGGTATTGCTCCCAACATTTCTATTTTCAGCCATTTGCTTCAGAGGAATGTTTTCTTCTTCTTCTGCCCTAGAGGTTCTTCAAAATATGTCTTGTTGTCCACCTAGGGTTTCTTCTTAATCACAGCCATCGAAGGAGAGAGAAGGTTGGCTATGTGAAGTAGTGGGGGTGTTGTGCAAATATTTTTCTGACTTACCTCTACTCCTACAAGGCATGAAAGGAAATCCTTTTGGTTGATTTTTGTTTTTTTTTTGCTTGTACCTACAAAACTGAAATAGATTGAACTGCAGCTAACTAAAATCTATCTTGCTGAAATGAAAATGCAGAATTGAAATGAAAGCAGGAAAGGACTAATCTATTTTGCTGAAATGAAATTGCAGGAATGAAATGCTAGGCTACGCTTGCAGAATTGAAATTGCGGAATTGAAATGCTCATCTATGACCGTAGGAAATGTCTAATCTAGTTTTGCGGAAATGAAATTGCAAAATGGAAATGAAACAATCTACTCTACGCTTGTTGAAACAAACTACTTAGCAGAAAATTGTAGTAGAAAATAGAAGAAAAGCAGCAATCATCAATACTCTGATGCTTCCTCGGCAATGGCGCCAAAAAGATGGTGAGCTCTAGTATTGCAACAATAATGTTGCAAATCCTGGGACTCCCTTCTTTACTTTTATCAACCCGGTAGTTCGTAACAAACTTGGAAGCGAAGGTGCTATATGCACAAGTACTAGCTCTTGCGCACCCTGTCACTTGATCAGCTGGCACAAGTCTGCTAGGAGCTTAAGCCAACTTCTATGAGCTCTCAGAAGAAGCTTTTAACTATGATGGAAAAAATCTAACTCTAAGGAGGCTAATCTACTTGTAGAACGAAACTAAAAGCTGAAAGGAAGTGCAAACCCTAGCAAACCCTAGTTTTGCTGACTAACCCTACTGGTGCAAGAAAAGCGATGAAAGCTGCTGAAATGGATGCCATTGACTCTTGGAAAGGTAAAATGCATGTGACTAAGCTACTTCTAAAGTAAAATCTTGAAGAAACATCTTTTTCTATTTTTGAGTAATTTGTCAGAATTATTATGCATGTGCTTTAACTGTTTTTGACTGTGCAGAGGTTGATGGGCAAAAGGAAATGGGGTGGGCGCTTGCAGAAGGTTGGGAAGGTGAGAAGAGGGCCTAAGGGGTCCCTAGCACCCTTCCAGAGAGCTTCACAGTGTTCAGATCCCAGGAAACTGCTCACATGATCTTTTACAGGAAGTCTGCAGGGGTTCTACAGGATGCTCTGTAGCTTGTACAGGATGTTCCGAAAGGGAATTTTGAAGGGCTGATGGTGGAAAAATGGTGGGAAAGTGGAAGTGGAGGACAGATAAGGATGTTAACGGGTATAGGACCTAGTAAATGAGGCTAAGGAGTGATTAAGGTGAGTGGATTTGTTCAAGGATGGAGGGAGCATTGATGCACAAAAATGAAGAAATTAGGTTAAGTTGGAAAAGGGTGGTGAATGAAGAAAAGAAATCTTGAATTAGGGGCTGGAACAAATTGGATGATGGAGGAAGGGTAGGTAGGGATGTATTACAGGTGTTCTGCACATTACTTTCCGAAAACTGATCCAAACAAAGACAAAAAAAACAGAGATCTATCTACATTGACCTAATTTGACCTAAATACCAGAAATCATGATGGAAAGAAGTTTATTGGCAGAAAATCATGTAAGACATCTACGAAAGCCAAGTAAGAATAGATTCTAAACATGCAAGTACAACTGGTATCAACTTTCCTAACTAAAATTCTAACACTAGCAATTGCATGGAAAGGCAAAAACAGTGTTTTTGTGGCAGCAAATATGCCTTGGTCTCAGCTCATGGTCCCAAGGAGGGAGAGATGAAATCAAGGATTGCTTGATGGCCTTTTTGCAGATCTTCTCCTTTACCAAACTATCAAATCAACCTGAAGCATGAAAAGTTATTTAAATCATCAAAAATGACCTAAGTAACAAAGCAAGATCTTAACCTAAATAACAGAAATTATTCTATGAATGCAGCAAAGACACATAAAAGTACACAAAGGAGGTACTGGGCACTTGGGTTGGGCCCAACCCCAAGAGCTACAGCCTCCTAAGAAAGATTAGAGCTGGTGCAAAGCTGGATTCATCTTTATTGATCAAGAAATAATAGTTACATCCCAAAAACTATCTACAAGAAAAAGCTCGAAAATGTGTTGAAATGCAGAGCTAACCTACTGACTAAAATCGAACTAACATCTGACTACAATCTGACTAAAAACTGACTAACTTCTGCCTAAAAAATGACTAAAAAATGACTAACTCGAATGAGGCCCTAAGCCTTCTTATTTATACAAATTGAGGACCCCAACAGTCCTCCTAAACTTTAGGGGCTCGGCTGCCAAAACTTGCAGTTAACAACAGTCCTACTTGTCTTGCTTGGCTACCCCTTGTGCTCCAAGTTTTTGATCGAGAATTCAAGGTAAGGGCTCATAAATGAAGGGGACACCTTCCTACAAATCCTCTCCATGAATTTGGCTGCCAAGTGCTCATTTAAACCTTTGATTTTGTCTCAAAATTGACCAAAAATCTGCATAAAGCACACATTAGACTTGTTGGCATAATGACTAACCCAATTCACTCTATTAGCATAAACATAATAAAAAACATGCAATAAACTAATGAGAATGGTGGATTAAGTCGAATTAGGAGGTTGAATGAGCCCATATAATTACCCATTTCTGGGGCTCATCACAAGGCAGATTGTCTATTGAGAACAAAGTTTTCCTCCTTCTAACCTAGCCTAAACTTTCCATGAACATTACTTGATCACAACTCCTATTATTTGCACATAAACAAGTTTGAAATCCTTGAGCACGTGCCTCTCTTCTTATCTCCTAAACTCACGCACACATGGCCTCCTATTTTGCAGCACAAATCTCTTAATATGTGCACACTTGATACTTAATAATATGCACACCACAAGAAAGAATCTCACAAAATTCTTGTGCACTTTCTCACAAACCTATGAGCTATTGTCTTTTCTCACAACATTGTGCACAAAACGATTGTTGAATTTTGTGCCTTCATCCTCCTTTTATGCTATTCGATCATGCTATAACTAGCAAGGTTATTTTTAGAACTTGGCCTTGTTATTTGTTAACTAACTCAAATAGACTCTTCTAACTTGTCCTTGCCACTAATAGACATTGAGGGTCTCACTTATTTTTTTCCAAATATAAACTCACACTTGGAGAGCCACATAATTGAGCCGCCAACCAACACATGAACAAACTAACTCGTCCTTTTCCATGAACTCGTAGTTAACAAAATAAAACGTTGAAGTCTTTCTTGACTAAGGCACAAGTTAGGAAGACCTTCACTCGCTATTATTTTCAACATATTTTATTGTTGAAAATCGAAAATACATGAAAATATTTAAACTACACCCTTCACTTACTACTTCCCACTCTAAAAAATTGAATGAACTTCACTCACTATTCCCCATTTTGATAAATTAAATGAAATAAACCCTATACGCTTTCCTTCTCCTTTATATGCTAAAGTCACAATGAATTTTGGCACATGCATGAAATTGCGTCAACTGAAATATACCTAAAGACTAGATGTATTCCCGGTCTTGCGATTAATAGCTTCAACCTACATGAAAGATTTTTTGAAATGCGAAATGTGAAATGTGGAGTTATATCACATTCTGTGAAATGTCTAGATTTCCTATTGAGACTTCCCCTTCCATCTATTGATATTCAAAGTAGCAATATTACCTCCTCAGTCTTTAATATGGTCCTAACATCACGAAATAGTGACAGTCCCTTAATTCAGTCTTATGTTAATTTACTTGTTATGCTTTTGAGACATGCAAATACAACCATCTCAAATGATCCATTAAAGATGCTTATCAAATTTCCACTCATTTTCAATTTAAAGAGTATATAAACTATCATTTCACTATCACTTTTGAAAGCAATTGTTAGGTGACAACTTCTAGTTCTAGATTTGTATAATTTAGTCACTAGAGTGGTGTGCTTGATGCTAACTAGTGAAGCTTGTCTAATTCATCAGTAATTTTGTCAATTTATTTTACAGTTTCTTCTTGAATACCCTCTTGGTGCCAAGCAACTACAACAACCCTTGGATTTCTTAGTGATTCAACATTTTGTTCTAGTGATTTGCCACTTCTTAGTGATTTTACATTTTGTTCTAGTGATTCGCCATGATTTTACAAGATAATATAATCTGGTAAGAGATTCGCCAAAAAAATTATATATACATATTATATGATTAATAAATTTTCCTTTCATATTTACTATGTATCATGGGGATACGCCCATTTATTATACATATAAGTTTAGGAAGGTTTTCAAAATTTTCCCTGGTATTAGAGAAGGTTAAAATTTGTTAGTGTAAAAACAAGTGTTTTTATGAGCAATTAAAAAAAATATGTTTTCAGGGTAGAATTTTGAAGTGTATTTACTAGCAAGTAGAATTTTTTTTTTTCCCTCAGAAATGGCAACATCAAGCACAAGCTTGACTAATCCTCAGATACCTCAGATTAATGGAAAAAATTATGATTATTGATTACAATGAAGGCCATGTTTTCTTCTTAATACATTTGGGATTTGGTGGAGAATGGCTTTCAAGAACTAGCAGATGCAGTAGCATACAATGCCTTGTCTCAAGTAGAACGAGATTTGTTGAAGGACAACAGGAAGAAGGATACAAAATCACTCTTCTACATTTTTGAAGTAGTTCATGAAAGTATTTTCCCAAGGGTTGCAGCAACAACGAAGTCCAATCAAGCATGGGACACCCTTGAGACAACCTACCAAGGCATGGAAAAATTCAACACAACATAACTGCAAATGTTGAGAAGAGATTCTGAAACACTTTGTATGAAAGAGTCTCAAAATGTAGACTCGTTTGTTACACATCTAATTGGACTAGTTATTCAAATCAGGTCTAATGTTGAGACATTTGAGGAAAGGAGAATAGTTGAGAAAGTTTTGAGAAGTTTTCCAGCAAGGTTTGATGCCATTGTTGTGGCCATAGAAAAGACAAAGGATCTCTCACATTTCTCAGTGGATGAGATTCATGCATCACTAATTTCTAATGAACATAGACTGAATAGAGAAACAAGCTCCTCATTGGAGCATGCCTTCAACACACAAGTTTCATTTGGTCAAGGTTGAGGCAGAGGAAGATCATATTCTAGAGGAAGAGGAAGAAGCCCACACAGAGGTGGAAGAAGTATCCCTTCAAGCTCAAGTGGAAGGGGAATCAATCAAAATCCAAGTCAAGGCCCAAGCCAAAATCAAGCACAAGGTCAGAGGTATGATAAATCTCAAGTCCAATTTCATTACGGTAAGAAGTATGGTCATTATGCAAATGAATGTAGAAATAAGCAATATGACATTAGTAACAAACCAAGTGTAAATTTCACATAGGAAAACCAGAACCATGATTTTAGCTTGTAATGTAGCATAAGAAAATCAAAGTGATATATGGTATCTTGATTCAGGATGTAGCAATTACATGTGAGGGAACATAGAAATGTTTTCCAAACTAGATGAAAGTGTGAAATCTGAAGTAACATTAGGGACTGATAACAAAGTCTCTGTCATGGGCAAAGGAAGAGTTGATATCCTAACAAAGAAGCAAGAGAAGAATTACATCTCAGATGTTTACTTTGTCCATATTTTGAAGCATAACCTCATAAGCATTGGACAGCTCATGCAAAAGTTCTACACTGTAATTTTCAAAAATGATGTGTGCACAATTTTGGATAAGAATCGAGGCAGACATTTGATTGCAAAGGTTTAGATGACAAATAGTGGAATGTTTCCCCTAAAAATAAGATCAGATTTGGAGAAAGAAGGTGCACAAGAACAACTATCAATGAACTCACAAGAGGATGAAAGAAAGATGCAGTTGTTACACAAGTGAACTACCAAGCAGAGGTCAAAGATGTAAATTGGTTGCATAAGAACGGCATGGTGAGGGGATTTCCACTCATAGAAAATCTAGACAGCCTATGTGAACGATGTATCTTGGGCAAACAACATAGAGAGACATTTCCATCAGGAAAGTGAGTAAGGGTAAAGGAACCTTTTGAGATTGTCCACTCAGAGTTATGTGGAACAATGCAGACACCATCAATTGGTGGCAACCACTATTTATTGACCTTCATAGATGTATACACAAGGAAGACATGGGTCTATCTCCTAAAACAGAAAAGTGAAGTGTCTAAGCATTTTCGCCAACACAAGGCTCTTTTTGAGAAGCAAAGTGGAAACTACATCAAAGTCCTTAGGACTAACAAAGGTGGTGAATACATCTCAAATGATTTCTTTTGATTTTGCAGGGAACATGGAATTCACAAGCAATTTACAACAAGGTATGCACCTCAGCAAAATGGTGTAGTGGAAAGGAAGAGTAGGACCATTATGGAAATGGCAAGGAGTATGTTGAAGGCAAAGCATTTTCCAAATGATTATTGGGCTAAAGTTGTCGCTTGTGCAACATATATCTTGAATATATGTCCAATCAAAAGCATCCAGAACATAGTTCCTGAAGAGGCATGGAGTGGAAGAAAGCATAGTGTCACTCACATGAGAGTCTTTGGATGTGTGGCATATGCACATGTCCTAGATGAGTTGAGGAAGAAGTTGGACGGAAAGGGGCAGAAATGCATACTTTCTGGATATAGTGATGAATCCAAAGAATACAAGCTCTACAATCCATCAACCAAGAAGGTCATAATCAGCAGAGATGTGCAGTTCATAAAATAGGAAGCATGGGATGGAAGTTTAGAGAATAAATTCAATGTCAAAGCATGTATACCACATGAGGACAAAGAGGAATTAACAACAACAATTAATTCCTCAACACTGACTCCCTCTACTCCTATTCAAGCGCAACAAAGCAGGCAACAAACAACACCATTAACAAATGATAGGACAATGTCGCACAGTCAAGCAAGTGCTTCTCCAAGCATGCCACAAAGTGAAACACCAAGTGACATGTCAAGCCCATCTTCAACATGCACAAGAAGACAAAAATTCAAAAATTTAAATGAGATTTATGAGCAAGAATAAGTTGATAGTAGTGTTGGTCCGAATTCCTTATTTGCTTTGTTTTGTCATGTAGATGACCCAATCCACTTTCAGGAAGCAGTCAAAGAAGAAAAATGGTTTTCGGCAATGGAGGAAGAAATAGAAGCAATAGAAAAGAATGACATATGGGAGTTAGTGAACCCTCCGCAAGTAAAAAAGTTCATTGCAGTGAAGTGGGTCTATAAGACCAAGAGCAATGTTGACGGTAAGATTGAAAGCATAAAGCAAGGCTAGTTGTGAAAGGATACAAGCAGCAACATGGAAGATTTTATGCAAAGACATTTGCACGAATCGCGAGGACGGAGACAGTGCATACATAGCTGGTGATTGTCGTGCAACATAAATGGAAAGTGTATGAGATGGATATAAAATCAACATTCTTGAATGGAGTGCTGGAAGAGGAAGTGTATATTGTGCAACCACCTGGTTATGAGGTATAAGGCCAAGAAGACAAAGTTTATCAGTTGCGGAAAGCTCTTTATGGGTTGAAGCAAACACCGCGTGCATGGTATAGCAGGATAGATGTGTGCTTGTTGGACAATGGTTTTGACAATTGTGACGGTGAGCCTACTCTCTACATCAAAGAGAGCTATGGTAAGATTCTTATTGTTGTCTTATATGTAGATGATTTGATTTTTACAGGCAGTGATGATTTCCTCATCACTGATTTCAAAGAAGTCATGAAGAGTGAATTTGAAATGACTGACTTGGGGTTGTTAAGGTATTTTCTCAGCATAGAAGTGAAGCAAATAGAAAATGGAATTTCTATTTCTCAAGCAAAGTATGTAGCAGACATTTTGGACAGGTTTAATATGCAGAACAACAAGCCCGCACCAACTCCAAATGTCATGGGGTTAAAGTTGAGAAAAGAAGATTGCAGCAGCAATGTCAATCCAACATTATACAAAAGCATGATAGGCAGCTTCATGTATTTGAATGCCACTAGGGTGGATATAATGTATGCAGTAAGTTTGGTGTCGAGGATCATGGAGAAACCAAAGGAAACACATTGGCAAGCAGCGAAAAGGATTCTAAGGTATGTCAGTGGGAAAAAATAGTATGGTATTTTGTATGCCGGAACAAATGATTTCAGTCTAGTTGGTTACACTGACAGTGATTGGGAAGGAAGTGTCGATGACAAAAATAAGGATATGTTTTTCGTTTGGGTTCTGGAGCCATTTCATGGGCCTCCAAGAAGCAACCGATAATTTCATTGTCAATAGAAGAAGCTGAACATGTCACCGCAACAACAACAGCGTGTCAAGTAGTTTGGATGAGAAGGATGTTGAGGCATCTTTGCCACGACCAAGAGGGAACGACAACTATTTTCTGTGACAACACTTCCGCAATTGCATTGTCAAAGAATTTCGTCTTTCACAAGAGGACCAACCATATTGATGCTAAATATCATTTTATTAGAGAGTTGATTAACATTGATGAAATTGTGTTGCAACACTGCATGTCACAGGAACAATTTGCTGACATTTTCACAAACCCATTGACACGTCAAAGTTTTCTCTATCTCAGAGATTGTTTGGGAATTTTCAATGACGACAGTTGTGATTAAGGGGGAGTGTTGGAAATATTAATCCCAACCACTGCCCTCAACATTCTGACAGCAACCTTACTTGTCAGAAGTATTATTGTAGGTTGCGATTTTGTTTGCAGGCAGAAGGAGTAAAGTTTGAGAAGGAGTACATCGCTGACCATTCCGCAACAAAGACATTTAATGAATTTTGGTAAATATGTTTGGGAAAGCATTCACTCCGCGACTGTTTCCCACACTCTAACTATTCCCCAGACTCCACAACACCTGCAAGTTCAGAAAACCATTTGTTATGTAAAACCGCTCATGTTGTGTACTAATGTTTTATGTTTTGTATAAATATGAATGTAAGTCATTTGGAAAGTTGAGCAAGAGAGAGGGTGAAAGTGAGAGGTAAAGAGAAAATCATGGAGCGAATTTTGGTACACACGTGAGAACAATAATGTGTTTTATTGTGTGTTACTCCATCCTTGGTGGCGCGTGAGAACAACAATGTGTTTTACTATGTGTTACTTTGCTCCTTGGTGAAGCATAAATCATAGTATGTGTGTTACTGAGCATCCTTGGTGAAGCGTAAATCGAAGTAAGATCTTTCTTGTTTTACTTGGAGCATAAGCCTCCAATTTAACACACTAATGTATTTTCCTATGTTCGAAATATAATCAAAAGTATGTTTTGTGTTTTAATTAAGTCTCTGTGTAGTTGCCATTTCCTTGCCTCAACTCAAAACATACCTTGCCGATTTCTGAGCAAGACTCCTCTCCTCTGGCCATGCGCATTTTTTTCTCACAACGATTTTCCTTCCAGGTATAGTTAAAATGATACTTTATGCACATTTTTAATGACATAAACCTTTGAAAATATATTTTATCACTTTTCATAAAAGTAATAAAATATCTTATATTCCTTTAACCCTAGGATATGGTTATTCGTAGATCTTCCTCTCGTGTTCTTATTAATTTTACAGCAATGATAAATTTTTTAAGCAAATTTATGGACCAATTCTTTTTGTGGTTAAAAAATTATATTAATTTTATTTCCTATTTAGTATATTATTTTTAATATTTTATATTCATAGTATAGCTTTATTAATTTAGGATGTAGGGATCAATTTCTTTTCCCCCGGTATCGGCTAGCAGCGGCTAACTGTGTGCTCCCGGGTATCGAACGGTAGCACTACAGCAGATATTGTAGTAAAATCATCCATCCAACTTCGACATAATGGTGAAAAGCTAATTTGTGTAACCAAGCTCTATAGCAGATGTTCTTCTCCGGTTTGGTCTGCTGGTCTAATGTCTGTCCTCCTGGTACTTCTTCTTCTTTTCAATGCCGGAGAATAGTTTGAATAACGCTATAATGCGGGCGGGAGAATAGTTTGAATTGGGCGGTAACGCTATAATGCGGGCTCACTCACTGAATGGCGAATGCGGAAATGGGTGAACAGAAAGAAAAGCAATAACAAAGCAAGAAAAGCATGGGTGAACGTAATGCGGGAATGGGTGATCCTTATCCCAAAAATTATGCAGAAGTGGTTTACAAGTGGAGAGTTGTAATTGTATGTGGTTTATAGATTCACTATTAGGTTTATATATATATATATATATATATAAACCCCATAGTAATTATGAAAATTGTATACCATCTCTTTCATCTTAAGCAGCATGCTAATTCTGGAAAGCGTGAAGTAGAAGGCCTCTCAACCCATTGGTTTGTTAAATAAAGTGTCACTATCCATCTTTACTGACACGGTGTTGAGGGGGTTTATTTGTTTGTCCGGTTCACTCCACTCCATTGGCACTCATGATGGGGGCAACGGTCTAGAATGCCTCTTGCATTTCGGCCCATAATCCACAGACAGATGTTATCCATAATCCTTCGTGCATTTCACAATCCACAGAGAGATATTATCCTTCGGCCCATAATCGACAGACCGATATTATCCATAATCCTACTCATATACAGCCATCCCCGCGACCGCGAGGTCTATAAGTGGAGGCTACATTAGAGGTCATATATCATTCCACCCAGCATTTCATTTCCCATTGTAGAGGTTATATATATATATATATCATTCGAGATGAGGTACTCATTTGGCTTTGCATTGGCAGTAATGGTAGTACCCCTGATGGTGGGCACTGCTGTAGGCAATCCAAACACAAAATTCGTATCGTCTGCGTGTAACACGCAGAAGATCCAAAGCGGAAGTCCTTTTTTTAGTACTCTCGGATCCCTGCCCGGAGATCTAGAGGAAAACACTGCCTTCAGCGGTTACGACTACAAAGCGTCGCGAGCAGGCTCACCCAGCGCCTATGGGCGTGGGATTTGCAATCAGGAAATCTCTGTCTGATTGCACCGCCTGCCTTAAAAACCTTGGCGGCCGCATCAGAAACATTTGCGACAGCGCCATCGGTGCTCGAGTTCAGCTGACTGACTGTTTCATCCAATACGAGCAGTACAGCTTTTAGTTAAGTCAACGTCTACTCAACTGCACAATACACATCTAGTATCTCATAGGTTTACGTTTGTGTCAATAAAGTGTCTCACATGATTCTCTGAGCAAGAGAATCTGATGGCAAGGGCTAACCAGCCATATATTGAGTCTTAAATGCTGGGCCAGCTATGTATGTGGTGCACGTCAGTGGGATAGCATACATAACCATGGATTCAGATCTCCGGCGGCCAGCATGTGTTTCCGGTGGAGTATGCGGGACCCACCAGCCGCGGGCCCGCCCCGTCTCGAAACTTAAATTTGCTGCCTCCGCGCTTCGAGTTGAATCGACTGCAAGTACAAGCTCCAAACGCATTAATGATTATTCATTTGAATTTTGAAAACTCGCCCCGCCTAAACACTGAAATTTGGATTTCAAATTTGGGGATGGCTAAATCAGTTTCATTCCTGCAAAGCATAAGGAGCCGCGTTCCCTTATCAAGATGTGCTCAAGCGGAGATTGAAGAATATAGTTCCCATCCCACAGGAAGAAGTCGCGTCCTAGCTCTTCTGGTATAGGCCCACTGAGCTGATTTCCGTGGAGCCAAAGCTGGGCCAAGCTAGAGCAGTTTCCTAGCTCTGCAGGAATCTATCAGCTCAAATTGTTGCGTTGCGTTGTGACTATAATCTGGTGACTGATTTTATACAACGATAATCGTTGGGTATACTTCCTATGAGCGAATTGTCTCGTAGTTGCATGTATTGGACATTGGTAACATTGTCAAGTTTAGGGGGAAGGGAGCTTGTGAGGAAATTGGATTGTGCCGGTCAGAGAGTTACGGTAAAGGGCGAACACTTTGAGTTTCGTAATGTTCCCAACAACTAAGAAACATTGTAAGTCTATGGAAATTGTAATTGTCATGGACAAGAACGCGATGAGTGATGATGTGCCGTGAGTGCTCTAAGAGGCGGTGGAGGAGGCAACTTGTGCGTCGTGATTGCCTGGAAAATAAAACTGGTGAGCGTTCCCCCCATTCTCACGGCATTTCAATTCTCAAGAATCGGGCGAGAAGTGATGACAAAAACCATCCACCGATGGCAATACAACATGCCTTTCGTGGAAGAGGATCTGTTCATGCGTGTTCAGTTCTTTTGCATTAACGAGGATTTATTTTTTTCAGGCAGAAAAAAGCAAGATTTCATTTATATCAGGATTTATGTATACATGGCTTATGTTAATTACTTGGATCTCAAACCGGGAAGTGCAGTCAATGGAACTGCTACAGTCCAAGAAGCTGACAATTTAGACAGACTTGTGAAGGAATTTCGACACGTAATTGTAAGTTTCTTTGATTGCTAAGAGGAGTTGAGCATCGCGTGGAACGTTTGTGCACTTTGCTGTCAATACACATATCACACTGAAATCATTCTCAATGCCAAACACAAGAGTGGAGCATTCATATTCCTTTGAAAAGTCATATTCATATGCCAAACACGAATTTTATATGCAGACAATATCAAATAGAGATGAACATTTTTGCTACAATTGTCGAACGAGTTACATAGGAGCAAAAGATCAACATTAATGGTGAATGGCATAAGCAAAGAAAACGGGTAATTTTGTTAAAGGAATTAGGAAGTTGATTAGGTTAAACAGATTAGATTATATTGGATTTTGTTTTGTAAATCAATTTCAATGTAATAATCTTTATTAAAATGGATTAATATTAATAATCTTCCATAATCTTTTTCCTTCCTTTCTTTCTCTTTTTTTTTTTTTTTTTTAATTTTTATGACTTAAAGAGATTAGGTTATTCATTCTCTATTCTTTATTTTGATTTTAAATCTATAATTAAGAAAAATATTTTATTAGTGTAATTTAATTTTTTTCATGTATATTTTAAATTTGATAAAAAATAATATTTAAAATATGTATTTAATCCAATTTAAATTCAATATTTTGACAAAATCTTTAAAGCAATAAAATGTTACACATTCCCCAATTCAAATATGTGATTTCACTAAATTATATTAATTTTCGTTGGGAAAAAATCAACATATTAAGAGTATGCACATTTCACAATTTAAATATGAGATTCCAACCAATTATATTAAGAAACCGATGTAAGTCGTAATTATTTTATTGGGACATATCAAACACATTAACCATTATTCCAATCAATAACACTCTTGAAAAGTAAATTAAATATTTAATTTTTATATGTATATATATGTTTTGTTAGTTTCACACGGATATAAACTTTGAATCTTAGAGTTTACACAATATTCATAATGAAGGGATGGTCAATTGAACAATTTTCATGGTAAATATTATTAAAAGCCAAATTCACATTATTAAAAAAAGAATATTTTTTAAAGATAATGTTTAATGAAAAAGATTTTTTAGTTCAGTGATATGAATTAAATGGTTAGTAAATTTTGATAGACATTGATGCATAGTTTACATTGCACCCGATGTTGATCATGAAATTGCTTGTATTTATCATTGGCTTTGTCCAATATGTCATGGACTTGCTGGAGGATGTGCTGAATGCACCTAATGAAGTCGTTAGCCCTATCAGCTTCGAACTGGACATGAGTCAAATCTGCTTGAGTAGCCGCAAATGGTATGGCCACATCAATGGGACATAGTGACCGGAATCCCAACCCCACCTGAAAGGGGGTGTGGCCAGTTGAACTATGGAGAGCTCTGTTGTAGCAGTGTTGGACAAAGGGGAGCCTTTCATCCCATGTGCGTGGATTCTTTGAATTGTAAATACGCAGAATGTCTGCAATCATCCTATTGACAACTTTTGTTTGGCGATCAATTTGGTGGTGGAAATTCGTGGACTTAGTGAGCTTGGTATACAACATCAACCATAGACTTGACCAAAATGTACTTAGGAAAATGTGCATTATCGGTCGTTCCTTAGTCACTTATTAGTTAGTTGATGATTTCAAGCTCCCTTCTTGGATCTCAAGCAGTCGTTCACACTTTTATCTTTATATAGCAAGTGTCGTCTTTGGGCATGGGAATTATCGCATATCATGCAAAGGAGAGTTCTGATTTACTTCAAGGGGCAACCTTTGTGAAAATGAGTTGTTCTCATCATATAGACATGTTTAACACTCATTTCCGAATTTTCACACACTATTACACAAGTGTCATCATCTCACAAAATTTATTGTCGGACTCGCACTTATCGTAAGTTGCCACAAAGGCTTTTGCATTAAGAAAAATATGTTTTCATATGTTCTAGATGATCTATGTTGTATCACTAAGTGCCCAAGTGTGTGGTCATAGTCAAGTTCTATCAATGTTCACGTCGATTCCATTGATCCCACACTTAGCCAAATTCCGAGGATTCCTAGCAACCTAGCCGCATCTAGCCTTCCTAAATTGCGCACTTCGCATATGCAACCCTTAATCTTCTTGCTGCAACTATATAATATATGGAATTTTATTTCTTCTAGATACACAAATTCAATGGGTAATTTTGATACAATTGTAGTACTTTTTTGTGCCTTGGATGAAGATTTATGCTAATGCAAACTTCCTAACTATAGTTTAAAAAAGAAAGAAAAAGAATCTAATTCTGTATACATAAATTAAATAAAATAGATAACAAATTGAAAATGAAGATAAAAAAAATAATTTATATAGATAAACTATTCAATAAAACCTTATCATATTCATTTTAAGATGCAAACTTTATAATAGATCATTAAATTTAACACCGTGGTGTTGTTGTCATTATAATTTATTTTTGATAAGAATATAATTATTAATCTTAGAAGTTCTAGAATTTTAATTTAATGATTAATGATTATTAGTAAATGATGGGATTTAATTTCCACAAAATATTCATCAACAAAGAGTTATAATTTATTTCAAATGTAGATATACTTTTTTTTTTCAATTTAATTTAAAAAAAAAATATTATTATTATATTTAAGAATTTGAATGTGAAAAAGCCAATTTTCATTTCATTTTAATTTATAACATTGTTCACTTCTAATTACTTACGGTTGTTTTTATTATATTTTCTTGTTTCATGTTTTTAAATGTATATATATGTTTAGTTCATATATTATTTTTTAATAATTAATAATAATAATAATTTGAAATAAAATTCTAATTTAATTAATTTTTATGATTTTTGTTTTTGGCAATGTAAACTATGCATCAATGTCTATCAAAATTTACTAACCATTTAATTCATATCACTGAACTAAAAAATCTTTTTCATTAAACATTATCTTTAAAAAATATTCTTTTTTTAATAATGTGAATTTGGCTTTTAATAATATTTACCATGAAAATTGTTCAACTGACCATCCCTTCATTATGAATATTGTGTAAACTCTAAGATTCAAAGTTTATATCCGTGTGAAACTAACAAAACATATATATACATATAAAAATTAAATATTTAATTTACTTTTCAAGAGTGTTATTGATTGGAATAATGGTTAATGTGTTTGATATGTCCCAATAAAATAATTACGACTTACATCGGTTTCTTAATATAATTGGTTGGAATCTCATATTTAAATTGTGAAATGTGCATACTCTTAATATGTTGATTTTTTCCCAACGAAAATTAATATAATTTAGTGAAATCACATATTTGAATTGGGGAATGTGTAACATTTTATTGCTTTAAAGATTTTGTCAAAATATTGAATTTAAATTGGATTAAATACATATTTAAAATATTATTTTTTATCAAATTTAAAATATACACGAAAAAAATTAAATTACACTAATAAAATATTTTTCTTAATTATAGATTTAAAATCAAAATAAAGAATAGAGAATGAATAACCTAATCTCTTTAAGTCATAAAAATTAAAAAAAAAAAAAAAAGAAAGAAAGGAAGGAAAAAGATTATGGAAGATTATTAATATTAATCCATTTTAATAAAGATTATTACATTGAAATTGATTTACAAAACAAAATCCAATATAATCTAATCTGTTTAACCTAATCAACTTCCTAATTCCTTTAACCAAATTACCCGTTTTCTTTGCTTATGCCATTCACCATTAATGTTGATCTTTTGCTCCTATGTAACTCGTTCGACAATTGTAGCAAAAATGTTCATCTCTATTTGATATTGTCTGCATATAAAATTTGTGTTTGGCATATGAATATGACTTTTCAAAGGAATATGAATGCTCCACTCTTGTGTTTGGCATTGAGAATGATTTCAGTGTGATATGTGTATTGACAGCAAAGTGCACAAACGTTCCACGCGATGCTCAACTCCTCTTAGCAATCAAAGAAACTTACAATTACGTGTCGAAATTCCTTCACAAGTCTGTCTAAATTGTCAGCTTCTTGGACTGTAGCAGTTCCATTGACTGCACTTCCCGGTTTGAGATCCAAGTAATTAACATAAGCCATGTATACATAAATCCTGATATAAATGAAATCTTGCTTTTTTCTGCCTGAAAAAAATAAATCCTCGTTAATGCAAAAGAACTGAACACGCATGAACAGATCCTCTTCCACGAAAGGCATGTTGTATTGCCATCGGTGGATGGTTTTTGTCATCACTTCTCGCCCGATTCTTGAGAATTGAAATGCCGTGAGAATGGGGGAACGCTCACCAGTTTTATTTTCCAGGCAATCACGACGCACAAGTTGCCTCCTCCACCGCCTCTTAGAGCACTCACGGCACATCATCACTCATCGCGTTCTTGTCCATGACAATTACAATTTCCATAGACTTACAATGTTTCTTAGTTGTTGGGAACATTACGAAACTCAAAGTGTTCGCCCTTTACCGTAACTCTCTGACCGGCACAATCCAATTTCCTCACAAGCTCCCTTCCACCTGAACTTGACAATGTTACCAACGTCCAATACATGCAACTACGAGACAATTCGCTCATAGGAAGTATACCCAACGATTATCGTTGTATAAAATCAGTCACCAGATTATAGTCACAACGCAACGCAACAATTTGAGCTGATAGATTCCTGCAGAGCTAGGAAACTGCTCTAGCTTGGCCCAGCTTTGGCTCCATGGAAATCAGCTCAGTGGGCCTATACCAGAAGAGCTAGGACGCGACTTCTTCCTGTGGGATGGGAACTATATTCTTCAATCTCCGCTTGAGCACATCTTGATAAGGGAACGCGGCTCCTTATGCTTTGCAGGAATGAAACTGATTTAGCCATCCCCAAATTTGAAATCCAAATTTCAGTGTTTAGGCGGGGCGAGTTTTCAAAATTCAAATGAATAATCATTAATGCGTTTGGAGCTTGTACTTGCAGTCGATTCAACTCGAAGCGCGGAGGCAGCAAATTCGGCTGGTGGGTCCTGCATACTCCACCGGAAACACATGCTGGCCGCCGGAGATCTGAATCCATGGTTATGTATGCTATCCCACTGACGTGCACCACATACATAGCTGGCCCAGCATTTAAGACTCAATATATGGCTGGTTAGCCCTTGCCGAATCCGATGCTAATCCGATGCTGTGCTATTCTCACTAGTCCCTATCTAAATCCTTGATGTAATATAATAAAACTATGGTGCAGTTATGTGATCAGTATCATTGTTATGAAGAAAGTTTGAGAATATATTTGTTCGTATTATGATAATTTATATTTTAAAAATATAAATTATAATAATTTTTAGAAGGAAAGTCAATAAATATTGAAATTTTAGATTAGATCTGACTTTCTCTGTCAATATTTTCTTAGTGTACTTCAAAAGTTTTATGAAAAAAATAATAATATTAATAATAATTAAATTCTTGCCATGAATCAATCAACTAAAATTAAATAATATTAATTTAATATGTGATATGTTTGAAAAAATTTAAATTAATATTAATTTATTTTAATTTTAAATTTATAATATGTTTTAGATAAAGAAATTAATTTATTTCATTATATAGTAGATTTTAAATTGTAACTTAAAAGTTGATTGTTTAGATTTGCGTCAATTATTTATATTGAACTAACAATTACATATAAGTTATAGTGTGTTGAGAGGTGTTGGATATTTTAATATGGGTGATAAATTTGATAAGTGAAGCAACTCTAGAAGCGCATATATATAATAAAGATTTAGTTTAATTTTTGGATATAACAAAATTTGAGTTGAATCAAATTTATTAAAAAAAAAAAATTCTCAAATTTCCACAAAATGAAATTTATATCTTAAGAAATTTTATCTCACTCTACACTTAATAAATCGCAAATAAAATAAATCTTTGTTAATATAATTGAAATGATTTAGATAGACAAAAAAGATATAATTGATATTTAATATTTTTCTTCAATTATTTTTAGAAATATATACATCTTCACTTTTTTTTTATAGGCTAGTTATAGAGATGGATGCTCAATTTTGTTTTTCTTTTATTTTTTATTATTAATCATTTTTAATATTATGTGCTAAGCAATTATATATTAAGTAGGCAAATAATTAGACATCTATTTTATAATAAATTATAAAAAATAATCAAATACATAAAAACAAAAATTAAATATCTATTTAAAAAAAAATCACTCCCATTTATTGCTAATAAAGTATCACCAATATATGAAATTCATAAGAATATAAATATTATAATTTAAAAAAATGATAAAACTAATATAATTATATAATTAAAAGGGTAAAAACTATAATTCTTAACTTTAATTATGATTTAATTTTTTTTATTATTTCTATCAATTACAATAATTTCAAATGTATCATAAAGTGATTTTGACGTGTATGGGTGTTTAATTGATATGGCTGAACTAATTTATTGTTTATCAACTATTTATATAGTTACATTAATTCTTCTTCTTTATTTTGTTGGATAAATGGATACTTTCTTTCGTAAGAAAAAGTTACATATAGCTTGAATTTGTAAAGGAGGACGAAAATGAAGGAGCTTTTTGGAAGTGATGAGCTTCCTACCAAAAAGCAACAATGATAATGATAACAACATGGAAGACTTTGATTTCAAGGGGAGAATGCATGTGACTTTTGCATGACTTCCCCCCAGTTCACTAATTTTTCAGTGTTTTCTTGGATTAGTGTCTTGTTGCTCTTGCAGCCTCAGTTTTAGCTTCTTTATTGGATACCACCTTGAATTCCATCATTTAAGCCCAAGACCGAAGTGTGAAGAAATCGATCCTAACTATTTTCTTTGAACCTCCTCATCTAGCATATCCTTCACACATTTCCATGTCATTATTCCACAAGGGAAATCAGTCATGGGTCATCCAGGTCCATATGTTCTAGTAGGTCTTCTACTTTACCTTCTTCCAATGGGGGCCTTATCATTTCCTATGGTAATGAATTTTGCTAGTTCTCTTTAAGAGACTTTTGCATGTCATCTAAGGGGCTATGAGATTTACCTTCTGTTGGTTGCAGGTTTGATTGAATATTGAATTACTCTAAGGATTCCTTCGGAGAGTCTATTTCTGATATAGGGATCAAGTTAGGATTTGATGTACCCTAGGGACTCAAATTTCTCCTTCATTGGGGGGGTTTCCACTAATCAAATGTCTTTTTTTGAGAAGGCGTTTATCCAAACGATTCCTTGGTAATCATTGAAAAATCCTAAATAACATGTTCATATTCATGACAATGTATGCATCTAAAGGGGACTTTTTCATAATCTAGATATTTCTTCCAGACATTATCATGATGAATGTGTATGTGTGGAAGAGAGTAGGAGATATTCATGTATACATAATTCCATGCATATGAAGTGTACCAATAATATGAAAAGTGTTTCAATGGCATTTTTTATTCCTTCTAGGCTCTCCTCCTCCTAATATTGCTTGGGAGGACAAAAGAGATAGACCCACATTGGGGAAACAAGGAAATCTTCCTTCTGTGGATTACAATTCTCTTTCTAGAATCACATTTGAAAAAATATGGCCTCCATCAAAATCCTTCAATCTATCTTCCTATCTAAACTAAATATCTATAAAAAAAAACTTGGCCCCTAACTCCAATTCTATTTGACACTGGGTGTTGCATTTATTTTAGGTCCACCCAATCAAACCCCTTTTAGAGGTCCATAATAAATTTGCACATCATAGCATGATCCTACATACATTGCATATATTATCTAATCTTACTATATTTAGCCTCATATTTTGGATCTAGAATTTCCTTTCCCACGGAGGACCCTAGATTCTTAGGTTGTCACAATGCACCCAATGAAGAATTTGATACGAAACCATAAGCCCCTCTTTGTCCAATTGTTATATGAGAGGGAGGTTATACACTAGGATATTAATCGGGAAGACATATGTATATATACTCATTACGAACTCTCGAAAGGGGTAGATCCCCCTCTTGCAGAGTGAAGAATATATGGATAAGCCCCTTCTTATCCAATCGTTATGTGAAAGGGATGCCTTACGCAAGGAGATTCATTGTGAATACCTATGTATCGATACTCGTTACGAACTCCCAAAGGGGGTAGATCCCCCTCTTGCGGATTGAAGAATATATGGATATGCAAAAGCAACCCTAGAATTTATCTAGTAGAGCCAAAAAAATATTTTTTTATATTGATTCATATTATAATTAATAAAACTTTAAATTTTATTTAATTTTTTAAATATTCTCATCTATGTGATTTAATGTCTAATATGAAAAATATTTATACTGAGAAAATTAAATAAGATATTGCTCTATTATAATATTAGATTATAAAATAATAAGTAACAGTAAAAAATCATAAAAATAATAAATAAGTTATTTTAAAATTACTATATTATAAACCATTTAACAAAAAAAATATTCATAATACCCATATTATATTACATTAAAATAAAAATAAAATAATAATAATAATGAAATTTATGATCATGATATTTCAAAACTTCATATTTAAATATAATTATTAATATTTCTATATTGACACTTATAAAATATTTATAATATAAATAATATTATTAAAAGATAATTTAATTTGATCCTATAAATATATAATAAAAAATTAAAATATAATTATTCAAATTCATATTATAATTAAAAAATATATTTAACATGATTACCCTTACATTCACTCTAATTCAATTTCACCTAACCAATGTATTTTAATTTTCATATCGGTACTCATAGTTCCTTCTTTCTGTTCTGGTTCGGGTTCCTTTCATGTTGTTATTTGCTTTTAACATAATAACATTAAATATTTTTATTTATTTATTTATTTTTATTATTATTTTTTTCTTCAATATATTACTTTTAATATGCTTGTAATTTTATTAGGTTTATAAAGTAATAATTATATTACTTTAGAATTTTAATTTTTGTGAAAGATACATTAATTTTTAATATTAGTTAATTAATGTTATTAGTTTTATTAAATAACTTTTTACATAATTTTTTCATCAATCTTTTTTTTTTTTCATTTATTTTTAGTTTCATAGTTTTATGTGAGTCTATATGTGAGAAATCTCATGGAGCTTATTTGTTAGTCCTTTTCATAGAAGATGAGGTGGTTGTTTTTTGAGACCCACATGGATTGCGCCAACTCCTGATAAATAAATGATCTAGATGGCTTTTCTTTGGAAGATTTACAAGTTAGATTTTAATGGGACGAAATTGGATCTTAATGGATCTTACAAGTTGGATGTTAGTGGGGTTATAACATTCCTTCCAAGCCAAAGAGCCCAAAAAGAAATGTTTCAAAACCAATAGCCAACTAATTCAATATCTGGGTGAATTTATGGTCAATTTAGGGAGGGATTCTCCCATGAACACTCTCTTTCCTCCTCTAAAATCTCAATGATAAAGGTCCTCACATGGATTATAAGGGGCCTAATGGAAAAATAAAGCATCACATTCTAAAAAGAAGGACTGCTAAAGAAAAATTGGATATCCTTTTAATGCAAGAGACCAAATGTGATCACCTCATTCTAAGTCAACTAGTCCACTTAGCTAGTCGAGTTGCATGCAACCTACTGAGTTCAACTTAGAGATTTCGCATTTCTTTGAAATAATTGTTTGATCGAGCACCCACTACTTAGTCCAATGCAGACGATAAACACCCTCGAGAATTTACTCTGCATGAAGGGATGAAATGGAGATCCAATTTATGCCTATCATTCGCCCATTGTCTAGGTAATTCTATTAGCCTAATCAAGCCATGCTACTTAAATATTATGTCCCATATCTTATTTCACTACCATACCAACATCATGCATTCCCATACTAGCTATTTACCATGAACCCATGCATGAAAACCATAACCTTGACAACATCAGATTTTACTCGAAGATAGCACAACCCACTCTGATACCACCCTGTAACTGCCTCCTCTAGTGCAACCATATGGCTTCCACACCCTAAACACCCTATCGGGAGTCTAACCCTCATAAAACTTTTACTACTTTGGGCTATACCCAGACTTAACCCACACTTCCATATATCCAAAGTGTTAAATTTATGCCTTTGCCTTTAGAAAAAGCCTCGGTTCTTCAAACTATCGGAACGCATTGAAACACATGGAAATGCATTGGGAACCCGCTTCTGCACATAAGCCGGACTTCAAAAATTTTAAACCCGCTTTCATAAATCCCTCGGGTCCGCTCATCACCCCTTTTTCATTGGTCTATCGCAATATCTCTATTGCATTTATCGCGAACACACAATATTGGAATACATAGAAATATAAAGAAATCTGACCACAAACTCTTAGGCGGGATCTCAAAACTTATACACCCGCATTCATAACTTGATCAGGTCTGCTTTCCCAATCCTTTTCCACAGTGCTACCATCCCTTTACATTCTCCAATCGCAAAACCCTCCAATCGCCTCTTGCCTCATCTCACTATCGCATATATCAGCCATCGCTATCAGCATTGTTGCATAACTATCAACTGAACTCCTTTGATTTGCGATTGGCAATTAGATCGCGACCATTGATATGGTTCTGATCCAACGGTTGATGCCAAATCATGTGATCTCCCTCTCTATGGAACTCTGCAATATGCTATTAGATCTGGGTCGTCGATCCTCTTTCCAATTCGATTGTTAACGTTCTATCGCATGATCTCCATCGCTAAGTCTCCTCGCCTGGTTATGATAACATAGGTCTCCTCCGATGCGATATCACTTGGTCTATTCTCCGCGATTTGATCTGGTCCGTTGATCTATGAGATCTAACGACCACTGTGTATTGATCAATCTCTTCCTCTTTGACTTCATTTCATTTGTTGTTTGATGGATTATGTGTTAAAACGTAGCTTTTTCCAAACATTGTTTAAACACGCACACCTCCATGTACATAACAATCATTCATTTACTCAATGGATCGCCATCGATCCTACAGTGATCGATGGTTGAACAGCATGCCTGCAAATGGAATTTAAACAATCAAGCATATATATACAACAGAACTCAGAAATGCATAAATACATAGTTCCACACTCAGAATCAACTCTCTATATATAAACATATGAACAAATAATTACATATTTGAGGCTCTTTGTCCTTCTCTAGCCTGATTCTTCTAATTAGAGCCTATGTTTTCCTAATCTGCCCATAGGCTTACAATCCCATCTTGAATCCTCTCGAATCTCTCTCTCTCTCTCTCTCTCTCTCTCTCTCTCTCTCTCTCTCTCTCTATTTTCAGAAAAGAAAGGGAATACATATATGTCCTATCTAACAATCTCCTTCCACATATGAAAGAATTCACTATATTTTTAGAAATCAAATCCTACCCTAACTAATCATTCTAACTACTTGGCTTGATCTCCATGCAGGGAGGATCACTTGCCACTTATTCCCAATTTAGTTCATAACTAGGCAACAATTAACTACTTACATACATTGCAATTAATAAAATTAAACAACCAATTCTTCCTCCAAACTTTCATTAGCCACAACATGTGACCACACCATCACATTGCTGGCTAGGCCTAGATGCTCCTACATTAGACTCCCAAGATTGAAAATAATCATGATCTCCTGATCATGTGCTTCTGATCTGTGTCCTCCTAGATCCCATACTTTGTTCGCTGGTCTGTCCTTGGTTACTGCTGTTGTTTGTTTTTCTCTCGGTCTCCATACATTATGCTGTATTGCCCCATTAGCTATGCTCTCACTATCTGCTGCTGTCTTTTTCATATATATTACTGCTCTTTGCTCATCATCACAATTTATGCCAATCTTCCACACTTTAATTTTTAGTTTACCATTACCTTCACCTATACCATTCTTTCCAGCCAATCTTCCCTTTTCCTTTTGTCCTCTATTTATTCTATTGGAATGTTATTGTATGAGTCTCCAAAACTCATCAATTTCTTTGTCCACTTCACATCTCAAATGATGAATGCTATTCTCCTGCATCTGAGTGTGTTCTTGAATAAGGACATCATAATCCCTGTGCCATGCCTTCTCCATTGATCTCGTGCAATAATTCCAGTTCCTTCTTCTGGTTTCTCACTCATGGCTTCACCACTTCCTACTTCAATTTCTAGTATACCTACAATTCCACAAATTTCCCGAAAACTAAGAATTCTTCCTGCTTGCTTAGGTACCTGGAATACCTCTTCTTCCAGTAACTTAATTTCTGTACTCTTAAGGATCATGGCATCATATTTTTCTACTTCTCAAATGTCATTTTCAGCCTCTTCTTTATCAATAACTCCCTATAGTACAATAGTAATCCTATTACTATCATCTGTTGAACTCATCTCTATTTCAACAATTTCATACTGTAAATTCAACATCATTCCATCTTTATGAGACATTCTATCTCACCCTTTCTTACTTTAATCTGATCTTCAGAATCAACTCCTTGTCTCAAATTCACTTCACATTGTTTTGTTCCTGAATATAAATCTTCACCAGAATCAACAAATTCATTAAACACAAATACTTTACCCTGTTTCTTCATTGTGAAATCATTTCTGACAACTTCTTTTCCATATTTGTCATCCATGACAACTTCTTCATTCTTATTCAGTTCTGGTTGTGCAATTTGATCACTTATTCCTTGGTTTCCTTGCCTCTCCTCCAAAAGACTTGACTCATGCCACAAATCTACCATCTCATTTGGAATTTCTCCCAAGAGCTCTGCACGATCTTTACTAACTTCATTGTCTGCAACATCTGTATTTAGTCCTTCTCTACTCTAACTTTCTTCAAGGTCAATAATCTTCAATAACTATTTAATATCTACAAAGTCTTCTATATCAACCTTCAGTAGTTGCTTTCCTTTGGCTTCAGTCCTCAACAGTTGTCTAATATCTGCATAATTCACTACAACTATGTTTAACAGCTGCTCTTTCCTCTGCATCACAAGATTATGTGAATTTCGTTTTTCTAACTTCTGAAAAATCATATCTTTGCTTTTCCTTTCACTTATGACAACATTAAACAGTTGCCTTTCTTCAATGTATCCTACATTTACACACAAAATATTAGTTTCAAAACTATGAGACACCAAGGTCTCATCAAATAATTTCATCATCAATCCTTTTGATTAACTCCCACTTCCTGAACACACCATAAGATTCTCCATTTGGTTTGTATTAGCTTCATCAATTTTCCTGAGAGAACTCTTTGTTCCATATTCATATGAATGGATCTCTTCCTTTCCAAACACTTCTTTGGTCTCAATAATTCCTTTGCCATCCTCCTTCTGACTTAGCATTTGGATGTCATCTAACTGGACATCTTCCTTCACTTGACTGTAATTTTTCTCTTCATTCTTCATATGACTGTGGGTAGTCATCCTTCCACCTATTGGTTTGACAGTTTCCAATAACTTCCTGTCTTTCCCCAAGTTTACATGACCTGCAAACATACAACAATTATCAATTTTAAAAATGCAATACCTTCCATCCTCTTTTGATGCTTCAAGCACCAATCTTCCATTATAAATTTTCTGGGTTTTAGCAGATCCTTCTTTCTATGACTCCATTTCTTTAAGTCTCTCCTTCTCTAACAAATCAATATGAATTTGTTCAAATTCCCTGAACTCGTTTATCAGCTTACCATTCCACCTCTGTTGTAATAGCTTCCACTTGATGCATTTCTTCGTTCTCCATCTGTATCTTCGGTCATCATTTGTCTTTCTTTGTACTGCCAGACTAATCTCTTGTTCTTCATTCTGTTTCCAGTTGCTATACTTCTGCAATCTAATGCCTTCCTCAAATTCACTCTCATGTTGTTGATCATCTCTTTTAAATTGTTGGTTCCTTCCATCTTTATCCTGCTGGATTAATACTTCTGTCTCCTTCATGTCCCTAAGGACATAACTTCCTTATTGCTCCTTATCTTTCATCTCACCTTCAAATAATCTCTACTCAATTTCTCTTATTTCTACATCATATTTATTAATGTTGTCTTCCGTACCTATAGTCACATCATTAACTAAAGAGTCTAAACATTTACTTAACTCTATAAATGTTTGAGACATTTCATCCTTATCATGCATGGTAACCATAATATCTTCTTTATCAGGTTATGAAAGCTTCGTTTCTCCTTTAGGTTCCTTGAGCAATCTTTCCAAGAACTCTATTTCCATGTGAAATCTTTCCAACAGTTCATCACAACTTCCACTCTTAGTTTCATTCTTTTTCTAGCAATCCTTCTGAGTTATCCTGCTTTCTGCACTATCATATTGCAAAGTTCTTTGATCAACTCCATCAGACAAATTCATTTTTTTACCTTCTTGGAATACCACTATGGCATTTTCATTAGATTTTTGGTCCATATCAACTTCATTTAACTGTCTTACACCAAACAGAATTTCGTTTATGAAATCTTTCTGCTGCAATAAATCAACACCTTCTTCCTCTAAAGGGCATTCTCCATCATACTTCACCTCAAAAGTTTCATTCCTGTTTGTGACAATTTCACCAGACTGTCCATCATCCTCTGCATATCCTGTAAACATACACAAACTATGAGAATTAAAATCACAAGGTTTCATTGCCTCATCTGCTTCCCTTGTCAACATATCTTCTAATTGTTCTGAACTATGCCAACAATCCATGAGATCTTCAGCTGATCTCCCATTATCCTCTTCACCCAACATTTCACCCTATTTTGGTCTACAAATGGAAACTTCCATTTCTGCCTCTTCTTCTCTGAGGTTTTCCATCAACCACTTTACATGTTCTTGTTTCAGCCTTCTCTGAAACTTAGGCCACTTCACTGGCTTCCTCTTCAAGACCCAACCTTGTCTTTGGTTCTCCTCTAGTAGCATTAGTAACACATCGAGTTCTTCCCTTATCTTAGCCATTTCCTTGTCAAGCTCTACTTGACTCATCCATTTCCTATGGATTGTTTGAGCACCCTTCTCCTTCATCTTGTATCCTTCTGAACCTTTCATATGACTTTCCATAGCCATCTCCTATTATGTGTGAGTTCTACACTTGCAACCAATCAACTTCATTCTAAGTTGATCTTCTCACCAATCTTCTCCTCTGCCTGGTCTCCAAGTCCTCTTTCTTTAGAACTTGCACTAAGCAATCTTGCTCTCTCTCTAGTTGCTACACTCACTACTCTTAAGGACTCCTTTGTCCCTATCTATTCCAAGCCTCAGCTAGAATGAGGTTCTGCTACAATCTCTAAGAACTTCCAAAAAGTTCTTCCTACAGTCTTACTACTGTAGTCCTCTGCCCAACATTGCCATTCATTCAACCGTTGCTAATTTCATACCTTTGTAATCATAACCTACATAAGAAAGACATCCTTTCTCTAATACCAAAATGACGCAACCATATGGCTGCCACACCCTAAACACCCTATTGGGACTCTTAACCCTCATAAAACTTTTATTGCTTTGGGCTATACCTAGACATAACCCACAATTCCATATATTGGGAGCGTTAAATTTATGCCTTTGCCTTTAAAAATAACCTCGGTTTTTCAAACTATCAGAACGCATTGAAACACACGAAAATGCATTGGTAACCCGCTTCTACACATAAGCCACACTTCAAAAAGATTAAACCTGCTTTCATAAATCCCTCGGGTCCGATCATCGCCCTTTTGCCATTGGTCTATCGCAATATCGATATCGCATTTATCATGGACACACAATATTGGAATACACAGAAATACAAAGAAATCCTAACACAAATGCTTAGGCCTGATCTCAAAACTTATACACCCGCATTCATAACTTGATCGGGTCCGCTTCCCCAATCCTTTTCCATAGTGTTGTCATCCACTTACATTCTCTGATCACCGAACCCTCTAATTGCCTCTTGCCTCATCGCACTATCGCATATATCGGCCATCGCTATCGGCATTGTTGCATAACTATCAACCAAATTCCTCCGATTTGCGATTGACGATTAAATCACAACTGTTGATCTGGTTCTGATCCGACGGTTGAAGCTAAATCATGTGATCGCCCTCGCTATGTAACTCTGCAATATGCTATTAGATCTAGACCATCAATCCTCTTTCCAATCTGACGGTTGACGTTCTATCGCATGATCGCCATCGCTAAGTCTCCTCGCCCAGTTCCGATAACACAGCTCTCCTCCGATGCGATATCACTTGGTCTATTCTCCACGATTTGATCTGGTCCGTTGATCTATGAGATCTAATGGCCACTATGCATTGATCAATCTATTCCTCTTTGACTTCATTCTATTCGCTGTTTGATGGATTCTGTGTTAAAACGCAGTTTCTGCCATACTCTATCTTAAACACGACACTCCATATACATAACAATCATTCATTTACTCAATGGATCACCATCAATCCTACAGTAATCGATGGTTGAACAAGATGCCTAAAACGGAATTTAAATTATCAAGCATATATACAACAGAACTCAAAAATGCATAAATATACAGTTCCACACTCAGAATCAACTCTCTATATATAAACATATGAACACATAATTACATATTTGAGGCTCTCTGTCCCTCTCTAGCCTGATTCTTCTAATTGGAGCCTTTGTTTTCCTAATTTTCCTATAGGCTTACAATCCCATCTTGAATCCTCTCAAATCCTCTCTCTCTCTCTCTCTCTTTTCAAAAAAGAAAGGGAAATACATATATGTCCAATCTAACAATCTCCTTCCACATATGAAGGAATTCACTATATTTTTAGAAATCAAATCCTACCCTAACAAATCATTCTAACTACTTGCCTTGATCTCCATGTAGGGAGGATCACTTTCCATTCATTCCCAATTCAGTTCAGAATTAGGCAACAATTAACTACTTACGTACTTTGCAATTAATAAAATTAAACAACCAATTCTTCCTCCAAACTTTCATTAGCCACAACATGTGACAACACCATCACATTGCTGGCAAGGCCTAGATGTTGTTGCATCACCCTCCCACATTTACCCACTTTCACTGGTTTTCCTGGGGTAAGCATGAGCTGAGGGTCATTATGATAAGACTCAAACTCCTATATGACCTTAAGAAAATGGATTCGACAACATAGACCTTATTGACTTCCCTCACGTGTTACATGACCTCCGAGAGCTACCCAACCCCTCCATGTGTCCAACCCTTGAGCTAACTCTCTTTTTCATTGACCTAGGCTCTCAGTCACTCCCTTAACAAGGCCTCTAATGGACTGTAAGCCTCTAGTCTCTACCACAGGCCTGCTTCCTAGCAACTTTGGAATTTTCCAGTGAGTCTGTGACAACGACCTCGAATTCTGAGCAATTTTCTTAGGGCTAAGATTCAAGCCTCTACCGAGAACTCAATGAAACTTCTAAAAATGGTGAATACCATAGAAACAAAGCTTCTAAACTAAAAGATTCAACAAAGACTTGAATTTAACCCTCCCACGAGGACAAACATTGTGTCAAACATATGGTGAACATGCAACCTACAAGTCATGAATTCATATCTAAACATAGGGATATGAAACTTATCTGAGGTTCAACAAGAAGGACCCATTCTCACAATAGTTCCGATAACACCAATTAGTTCATGCATTCATTAAGAAGACTTCGTTAATTAAAATGTGATAAGGGCCATACTTAGATTTGTCATATAACTATGATTATAACAAGCATATTATCAGGTAGATAAAAAAGATAGAATACCATTAAAGCCACATAATAACAAGTATAATTACTCATCAAAGAAAAGAGAAACTCATACCTTATTAACCATCTACAAAAGTCAACCAAGTCAAGGACTTCCGTGTACCACCCGACTATAGATTGTGCTAAACCAAATATTTCTTTCAAGTAATCACCCCCATGCCATATTCCAAGAATCAATACGGGATCTCATGGGATAAACCAATTCATAGAAAAATAAGGGAATCCATAGCTTAAACCACCTCCACCCTCACCATAATGTGATCTCACCTAAACCGATCCCAAGATCATTAAAACCAAACTGAGCTTAGATGCCTCAGAATTCCTTCACCATCTGTTGAGGAATTTTCCTATCTCCACCCACCTATTGAGGGCTTCCCAGAGAAAACCATATCCACCCCCAACTCTTGGGATTTTCTTGAGACCACCCCACCCAGATCCAAAACCTTTTAGCAATCAAAAGCTTAACCAAAAAAAAGTTCCCTCACACTGTGGCTATTCGGAAATGGCAAGGTAATGTTAAAACCATTGTTGAAACCTAGAAAAAACCATTCCAATGACAAAAAATGAACCAAATACACACATGCACATACAATGCATGCCAAAGCCAGCTAGGAAATAATACATGCAACCTATAACCTACAATTATTCCTGTTGAAGCTACTTGATGCAACATTTCCTTTCTTGATTCTTGCTTTCCTTTTCCTTCCTTTACTTTCCTTTGCTTTCATTTTCTTGCTTGCTTCCCTTCTCTCCTTGGCACCCTGCTCCCCTCTAAGACTAATTCCAAAATAAAACTGACAAACGACCCCAAATTGATGCTCTGATGTCTTTTTATTATTGATTCCTCTAATTTCTTCAATTTCCTTAATTTTCCTTCAATCTCCTTCATTTTCCTTCAATCTCCTCCTCACATGCAACTTGTGACCTTTCACCTCCCTTTTGTCCTATTTTCCTTTATTTTCATAAATAAAATACCAATAATGCCTTTTTGCCTTTTTGAAGCCTTTACTAATTTTCCCTTAGCCATAATACATAACAAGTGATGCCTACTAGGATGTTTTACCCAACATTCAACTTGAAATATGTGTCATATGACCTTGGTCTTATTTTCTCTTTATTAACTTTATTACATGAATGTTTAGCCCATGTTTGTTAGACATAATTAATAATAATATACATATCCATAAATTTAAAGAGAAATAAAACCATGATAGTGTATATTTTAAATTTTCAAATATAGTTTCATGAGATCTATTTTGACGAATTATCTAGTAGAATTTCAATGGATAAAATTAAATTTATCTAGTAATCACATAATAATAAATTGAATTCTAATGGCTAAAATAAGGTTAATGGTATTTTTAATCGAATAAGGTTGTTGGAGGGGAGAGACTCGATCATAGAAAGACGTGTGATGGTGACAAACAACATATCATAAAAATTGATTAGTTAGCAAGGCAATTGGATTTAGTAGATCCATGAGGATCTACTCAAAATCAATATCACTCGTTTGCAAGCATAGTAAAAGGGAAATTTACACCTATCATTTTAGATATGTTTGTGAGCCGACTAATTGCTAACCAAGTACTAACTTGCACAAAGAAGACTTGTGTGTCATGAAGATAGTTGAATAGTTTATAAAGGTGAGGATGTGAGGGAATTGAGGTACATGAGAGTCATCACAAGGACCACCTCATCCAAGAACCCCATTTCCATCGCCAGTGATAGCTGTCATATTGTGCTTTGTAGAGGTAATTAATGAGACTTTACAAGGACACCAAACAACTTAGGTGGACCTAGAGCACCTTCCATCCGAGGTGGGAAATCTCGAGGGATCAAATGACTTTAATAGAGGATCTCTAAATAAGGACATTACTAGGGAGCTTCAAAATATTAAGATCCCAGAATTTGCTAGAAGTTGTGCGAGCGAACAAGTAGAACCTGGGTTGGAGGAAATGATAAGATGTTTCACAGTAAGAGAGTATAATTCCAATCTGAAGGCTAATATAGAGATATTCCAACTCAATGATATTGATATTAATTCATATTATAATTGATAAAACAATTAGTACCATTCTAAATTTTTTAATTATAAGAATTATTTCATTAGGTTACTAAACATAATTAGATTCAATTGATTTTGTTATATTACAAACATCACCATATGGATATTACATGAAATAAAAATAAATTAATGATAATTCATATTGGTAACCTATTTTATAATGAAGAATATAGTTTCATATTTAAAAATATGAAATTTATAAATAATATTGTTAAGAGTTAGCATAAATTTATCCTCTTAATGTTTGAGAAATTTCTAATAAAATATATTTATGTATATATATATATATATATATATATATATATATATATATATATATATATATATATTTGTCAAGTTAGATATTACAAGATGATTGACCTTTGGCTTAAGAAACCATGACCTAGGGTGATGTAGGAGCATGAGGATTGAAGGCGAAAGGCTTCGAATTTACTCCAAAAATACAAAAAAAGGTTACAAGCAAAGGAGTGGGATCCTTTAACTTTCAATTTACAAATTTTCTAGATAGGATTTGAGCTAGGATTTAGGGATTGAGTGATTTTGTAATTAATTCATGCAGTTTAGATTTAGTTGAGATTATCAAGGAGAATATCAACTAGATTAGATATTGTTTAAGATTAGGCAGATTCAATCTAGTGCTTAAGGATCTGATTGTTAGGATGAAATGGTATTTTATGTAAGTTCTAAATGACTGTAAGGGGATTTTCACTGATTTGGCTTGTTTTGGCCATACAAGATTAAGTTACAGAAATTATATCTCTATGTATTTTTGTGCATAGTTGGTTAATCCCGGAGGTGTTGTATCCCTCCGAAATATCTCTGTGTATTATTGAATTTTCAGTTTGGCTTGAAACTTTATAGTTGTATATAAACTGGTGTGATCACGTTTAATCTCTCTTTCATTGTGCATCAAGTTAAATTGATTGTGTTTCAATCACAGATCTTTAATTAGCTAAGCTTTGATCTAGAAAGAGTAGAACTAAATATGGCGGAAGAAGAATGGCGGAGTAAAAGATCTCGATGATCAGCAACTGCGAGCGTAAGAGTGTACAGATTTCTTGATCGTGGTTGAAGCCCCACACTCACTCCTAGTTGTCGACCTCGTTTTCAAACTTTTAGGTCACAATCAACTGCAGCGGTTAAGTTGTTTTTAATCCATGTGTTAGTTGAAATCCCGCTAGCCATAGATTTGATGGCCTCTTATATCCAATAGATATCGGGTCATCAAGTGCTCGGAATTTAATTCCAAAAATGGACCCGAACTTTTATAGATCAAGGGTTTATATTCATTATCAGCTCCGTAAGGATGGTTAGCCTCAACCGATATCACTGTTAACCATTGGATAAAGTGTGCTTGATCAAACAGTGGAGGATCACTGATTAGTTTTGCATCGCAATATTTCATGAGTGAATGTACCTTGGCCTTAAGCAAATGTGATTTGTGATATATCGTTTTTGACCATTGGATCAAGTGCACCTTGATGAATCAGTGGAGGATCACCGATTAGTTTCACATCACAATATTTCATGAGTGAATGAACCTTGACCTTAAGAAAATGCAATTTTCGATGTGCGATGCTTAGACGAATTGTAAAGCACTTATCATTGCAGCTAAAATTAAGCAGTTATGCTAATTTAGCAGAATAGCCAAGTTTGGAGGCAGATGACTGATACTCCAAAGGAAATCCAAGAAGAAATTCTGCCTGAACTTGTATAAATCATTTTCGGATTTGAATGATTGTCCATTACACCTGCACCCAAGCCACCATTTGTGGTATTAGAGTAGCCTACTGACACTAAACAGGATCTCAAGGATCAGAAAAAGAAATCCAACATGGCTTTCAAAGTTAGAGGAAGAGGTGGTGGATGAAGAAGATGACGACCAATTGCAAATGCTAAAGTGTTGGAAGCTATGAAATAGATGCAAGCTAGATTGGAAGTAATGGAAATGGGAAGAGATGCAGATGTTGAGGATGTCAATGAACCTGAAGTTGAGGCTACAAAAGAAGAACCTGTAGATGTAACTCCTGAAATGAGATTCTTTAAGTCAGTATTGAGATCCACATCCAAGCCTAGACTTGAAGTCTCAATCTACACAGGAAGCTTAAGCCCCGAGGAATTGATAGACTCGATAAATGACATGGAAAATTCTTCAATTATGAAGAAACAGATGAAGGAAAGAAGGTGAAGTTTGTTGTCATAAAACTGAAAGGACATGCAGCACTTTGGTGGGATGGAGTGCAGACAGAAAGAAGAAGACTTGGCAAAGAACCAATTAAGAATTGGAACAAAATGGTGGCAAAACTGAAAAGTAAGTTTCTGCCAAGTGACTATCAGCAAACATTATTTATATGGAGGTCTATGAAAATAAAGGAATACACAGAAGAATTCTACAAAGTGAGTATAAGAGGAGGACAAATCCAAGATACATCTGAGAAAGTTGCAAGATATATGAATGGTCTTAGAATGTGTTAGCGTCAGTCTTTGCAGCCTTCCTCCAGTGATCAAACATGCTCTTACAAAATGATTTTAAGGTGTCAAGGTCAAATTTTGTCATTTCAGTGAGTCTTCAAGCAAAATTTGGTCACTAGGCATTAGGTCTAGGGTTTGCTTTTACTCCTGTCAAAGTTGTCCAAATGTCTGTCCATGTCACCATTCAGCTAAGTGTACCATCATTCAGAGGGTTTTCATCATCATGTCAGGTTCCAATGGGTCATTTTACACCTTGTTCATGCTTCTGTTGTGCCTAGGTAAAGTTCATTTCCCTCTCCTAGGGTTTTGAAGGTAATTTCTTTTGGATGGTCAAATCATCAGCAAAACTTGTATCCTGATGTTCATACACCTTCCCATATCCTTAATGTACCTTATTAAACACTTCCCATCACTGAGATCCCCCAAATTCCTCATTTTTCCACAAACCCTAGTTTCTTGCTACAACTTGACAATTTTCTAGGTTGGGCATGTGTTTAGCCTTTTTGGACCCCTTCCCCTCACTCAATCTTTGAAATTCCACTTTCCCCTACTTCCTAACATCCCTCCCTACTTCTCAAAATTTTCTCAAAAATTTAGAAGCCCCTTATTTCGTTCATTTCACTTCATTTAAACAAATTCCCTGTTCCACACATCGGGATAGGTTTTATTCTAATGATGTTTTTTAGAAATAAAAGATGAATTTGGTGAAACTGAGACAGATTTTTGTCCACAATAGTCCAAGGAAGAAACACCTCCTTCACTTTTTACACAGATGTCATGGTTTTAGAGAAATTTCAAAAATACAGTTGCCTCGGGAGAATTGATGCACCTCTGAAGTGACCTTGGAAAAATCACGTTTTCTCCTAGCTTGGTTGGCCAAATGACTTGGTTGATAAGTCAAATGATAGCTAGACTCAAATACCTTTCCAATGAGCTATCCCGTGCCTAATTTGGACACTGGGAAGGCCTCGAAAAGTGGATCCAAACAGGCGCTATGCATAGAGAATCAGGCACGACGCATAGAGGAAATTTGGCCGAATTTGACCAAGAATGCTCTGTTTTTGGCCCAGCTTTTCCCAGTTTGACTTTTTCACCTTCTTAATGTCAATTTTGTGATGTAATTTAATGTACATTGATGGATCATGATGTAAATATGTCAAATTTTCACTTATGGAGGTAGATTCATCCATGAAAAGGTAGTTTGCAACTGAATGAATTAGTTCCCTAGTTTATAGAGGCAAGCTATTCCACTACCTAATTTGTAGTTCTCAGTTTAGAATTAGTTGGAACAGCTCCTAAACTCATGAGATCAACCCCTAGAGGCTAGGATGAGTTGTTGTTTGCCTATATCTTATGTTTTTTCAGTCATTAACATGGTTGGACTTTTGAGAAAGCCTTGAGCTTCATTGTACATTCATATTGGCATTTTGGCTAAGGAATTGAGACCAGCGTTTGCAGCACCCTTTGGGATCCATGTGGAAATTTGTCTTGGTATAGTGCTTTCTTTTGTAATTGTGAATTTTCTTATGTGTTATGTATGCCATTCTCTATCTTGTTTCTTCTTAACTAAACAAGCAAGAGTGTAAGTAGAATCCATTGAAATTGCAGTGCTCTACTTGAGGTTTTCTTTAGTTTCTTGATGTTTTCTGTTGTTTGGAGAGGATCCATGACTTTCCTTGCCCTCTTCAGCTCCTCACCTGTCTAATCCTTCCATCTCATTCAAATTGAAGTGCCAAAAACAATTGCCTACCTTGCCCCATTGAGATCTCTGCAAGACTGAGCCTCAATCCCCGCACCCAAGATCTACCTTTCCATCTGAGCCAACAAAAACATCATTTTATTCAATCAAACTTTTCACACACATACCTAGCCTAAGACCAGTATTTCTATCAGTCAACTAAAGCCCTCATCGATTATAATTTGCTGAGATTGACCCGGAGAGAGCCCTCTCCCGACCTGGTAGGGCTAGCTACCAGGTTAAGCGTGGTTTGATGTTGGCCCTGGATCCTACCTTTCTCAGCTTGAGGTAAATCTAGGCTCTAACAGAGTGGACATTCAAGATTAGATAAGTGTACTATATCCTAAAATAGTAGAAGAGGTTTATTAGATGGTACTGAAGGATGAAGAAAAACTGATGAGGAAACAGTCTACCAGAAATAGAGGTACTTTCCAAGGAAGGGGATGTCAAGGTGGTAGAGGAAGATCTGCAACACCTAGAGATGGAGCTAGCAGTAGCTCAAGTCAGCATGCACCCAAAAGGGGTGATGCAAGTGGCAGAGGGAGTTTTTCCATAGGAAGAGGAGGTAGAGGTAGAGGAAGAGAAGTTAGATGTTACAGATGCAACAAGCTGGGACACAGAGATTATGAGTGCCCATAAAATATAGGAACGAATTAGAGGAATCCAATTGTTGCAAAAACTGAAGAGGAAGCAACAAAGGTAATAGATGAAGAATATGTACCAGAGAAAGGAGAATCTTTGGTATTCAACAAAATTTTGTTAAAACCAACTAAGGAAATTGTTGAACCAGCACAAAGGAAAACCTTGTTCAGGACTATGTGTAAGGTTCAAGGGAAGTGTTGTTAAATGATAATAGACAATGGTAGTACAGATAATTTGGTCTCCACAGAAGTGGTGGAGAAGTTGAAGTTGGAAACAAAGAAACATCCAACACCTTACAAGGTGTCATGGCTTCAAAAGGGATATTAGTTGGTAGTGAATGAGTAATGTGAAGTGGAGTTGCAGTTAGCAAAATACAGAGACAAAATTCTGTGCGATGTGATGCCTATGGATGTGTGCCATATATTGTTGGGTAGAACTTAGCAGTGTGGCAGAGGAGCTATGTATGATCGAAAGAAGAACACATACAAACTTATTAAATATGGTTTCAATCATAAATTACTGCCAATAGAGGAAGAGGATACATCAAGGAAACCTGTTCCAAAGATCCTTTTGTTGAGTGGAAAGGAGTACTTGCGGAAGATGGAAGAAAATGAGGTAAGTTTTGCGTTGGTTTGAAAACCCAAGGTAATAATTGCTTCCACAAAATTTTCTGATTTACCAATTGAAATTCGAGAGATGCTGGACAGTTATTGTGATATCATTGTAGATGATTTGCCTGATGAGTTACCACCCATTAGAAAAATCACTCATCACATAGATTTGATTCCAGGAGAAAATCTACCTAATAAAGCAGCGTATAGGATGACTCCCACGGAGAATGAAGAGATTAGGAAATAGGTTTAGCAACTGTTAGACAAGGGAATGGTTATAGTTTGAGTCCTTGTGCAGTGCCAACAGTGTTGAGCCCAAAGAAAGATGGAGGCTAGAGAATGTGCACTGATTTGAGAGCAATCAATAAGATAACAATCAGGTACAGATTTCCTTTACCTAGAATCGAAGATTTGGTGGATAGTTTAAGTGGAGCTAGATATTTTACAAAGTTAGATTTAAAAAGTGGTTACCATCAAATCAGAATTAGAGAGGGATATGAGTGGAAAATTTCTTTTAAAACCAATTAAGGATTGTATGAATGGATGGTAATGCATTTTGGATTGTTGAATGCCCCTAATACATTTACGAGGCTTATGAATGAAGTTCTGAAGGAATTTACTGGCAAATTTGTAATAGTATATCTGGACGATATATTAGCCTACAATAGATCTAAGGAGGAACATGTGAGACATGTGAAATATGTCTTACAAATACTACAACAAGAAACTTTATTGTTAAATTTAAAGAAATGTTCATTCATGAAGGAGGAGTTGATGTATTTAGGCTTTGTTGTTTCTGTTGAGGGGTTAAATATCGATCCAAAGAAGGTCAAGGCTATCATGGAGTGGCCTTCACCAAAAAGTGTCTTTGAGGTAAGAAGTTTTCATGGTCTTACTAGTTTTTACAGGAACTTCATAAGGAATTTTAGTAAGATTAATGCTTCAATTATTGACACAATAAAGAAGGATAAACAACCATTTAAATGGATTGCTGAAGCAAAAAAGAACTTCCAACTGTTGAAGAGAAAGATTACTGAGAAACCTCTTTTGATTTTTCCTGATTTTAATAAACCTTTCCAAGTGAAGTGTGATGCCAGTGGGGAAGCCATTGGAGCTGTTTTGAGTCAGGAGGATAGGCCTGTAGCTTATTTTAGTGAAAAGTTGAATGAGACAAAGAAGAAATATTCTTCTTATGACAAGGAGTTTTATGCATTGGTGTAGTCTTTGAAGAATTGGAGACATTACTTGATGTTCAAGGAGTTCATACTGTATTCAAATAACCATCCATTACAGTACATTATGCAACAACCAAAGCTTAACCAGAAGCATGCAAAATGGGTAGAATACATGCAAAGTTTTAGTTTTGTGTTAAAACATATAACTGGTCAATCAAACAAAGTAGCAGATGCCTTAAGTAGAAAAAGCATTTTTTTCGAGAAAGTCAAATTAAATTGTTGGGTTTTGATTTTCTTAAAGAGTTATATGAGAAAGATCTATATTTTAAAGAGGCATTTGAAGCTTGTAGAAATCCTGTTTTGTTAGATAGAAGCAAGTGGCTGGATTATTTCCTGCAAGAAGGACTATTGTTTAAAAGAAATAAACTGTGCATACCAAGTTGTTCGAGGGAGAATTTAATCAAGGAGAAATATAGTGGAGGACTTGGAGGGAATTTTGGTGCAGACAAGACTTATGAACAGTTGAACAAGATTTATTTTAGGCTAAAAACGAGATCTGAAGTGGAAAAGTATGTGAAAAATTGTAAACTCTGTCAGTATGCAAAGGGAAGGATTCAAAACACAGGTTTGTATGTTCCATTACCTATTCGCGATAGGCCTTGGGATATGGTAAGTATGGACTTTGTTTGGGTTCAAAAACTCAAAGAGGAAATGATTCAATTTACGTAGTAGTCGACAGATTTTCAAAAATGGCACATTTTATTCCATGTTATAGAACCAGTGATGCTACTCACATTACTAGCCTATTTTTTAAGGAGATTTTAAGATTACATGGGTTATCTAAGAGCATTGTTTCAGACGTAGACACCAGATTTGTTGGACATTTTTGGAGGACATTGTGGAAGAAGCTTGGAACTAAACTAAGTTTTAGTTCTGCTTATCATCCTCAAACTAATGGATAGACTGAAGTTGTAAATAGAAGCTTAGGTAATCTTCTGAGAAGTCTTGCAGGTGAACATCCAAAACAATGGGATCAAGTATTGGCATAGGCAGAATATGCATATAATGACTCTACTAATAGGAGTACAGGGTAGAGTCATTTCCATATAATCTATGGAATGCACCCAAGAGGAGCATTTGAATTGAGACACTTGGGAAAAGCTGAAAGGAAAAGTGCTAAAGGAGAAGATTTTGCTACAGAAGTTCAAGAAATACATGAACAAGTAAAACAACAACTACTAGACAACAACATAAAATACAAAAGCAGAGCAGATTTGAAGAAAAGAGAAGTTAATTTTGAGGTTGGAGATTTGGTTTTGGCACACTTGAGGAAGGAAAGATTTCCAAAAAGGGATTATAATAAACTAAAGTTTAAGAAAATTGGACCATGCAAAGTCTTGAGTAAATTTTCTGCAAATTCATATGAAATTGAATTACCCCCTGATATTGGAATATCTCCAGTTTTCAATGCTGCTAATTTGTATAGGCATGAAAGTGGAAATGTAGATGACACAGCAGAGGATCAAGAAGAACAAGAGATTGATTGGGTAAAATAGTTACCTATAGAAAAGAAATTGAAGTGAGAGAGGATTTTGGACAAGAAATTGTTGAAGAAGACAAGAGGATAGGAGTATTTTTAGTATTTGGTCAAATGGAAGGGTCAACCAATTGCTTAAGCTATTTGGATGACAGATGCCATGTTACAGAAGTTGGGCAGTTCTCTAGAAGAGCTCATGGACAGGAGCCCATGAAGAATTTTGTCCTCAGGATTCTGATGCAGGAGCATGAGGCTTGAAGGCAAAAGGCTTCGAATTTAATCCAAAAATTAAAAAAAAAAAAATTACAAGCAAAGGAGTGGGATCCTTTAACTGTCAATTTACAAGTTTTCTAGATAGGATTTGAGCTAGGATTTAGGGATTGAGTGATTTTGTAATTAATTCATGTAGTTTAGATTCAACTAAGATTCTCGAGGAGAATATCAACCAGATTAGATATTTTTTAAGATTAGGCAGATTTGATCCAGTGTTTAAGGATCTGATTGTTAGGATGAAATGATATTTTATGTAAGTTTTGAATGATTGTAAGGGGATTTTGAGTGATTTGGCTTGTTTTGGCCTTATAATATTAAGTTACAGAAACTATATCTCTATGTATTTTTGTGCATAATTGGTCAATCCCGAGGGTGTTGCATCCCTCCGAAATATATCTGTGTATTATTGAATATTTAGTTTGGCATGAAACTTTAGAGTTCTGTTTAAACTGTTGTGATCGTGCTTAATCTCTCTTTCACTGTGTATTAAGTTAAATTGATTGTGTTTCAATCACAGAGCTTTAATTAGCTAAGCTTCGATTTACAAAGAGTAGAACTAAATATGGAAAAAGAAGAATGGCGGAGTAAAAGATCTGGATGATCAGCAACTGCAGGGGTACGAGTGTATGGATTTCTTGATCGTGGTTGAAGCCCCACACTCACTCCTAGCCATCAATCTCATTTTCAGAATTTTAGGTCACAATGAACTGCGGGGGTTAAGCTATTTTTAGTCTGTGTGCTAGTTGAAGTCCCGCTAGCCATAGATTTGATGGCCTCTTATATCCAATAGATATCAGGTCATCAAGTGCTCGGACTTTAAGTCCAAAAATCGACCCAAAATTTTATGGATCAAGGGTTTATATTCCTTAGCAGCTCCGTAAGGACGGTTAGCCTCAACTGATATCGATGTTAACCATTGGATAAAGTGTGCTTGATCAAATGGTGGAGGATCACCGATTAGTTTCGCATCACAATATTTCATGAGTGAATGTACCTTGGCCTTAAGCAAATGCGATTTGCGATATATCACTGCTGACCATTGGATCAAGTGTGCCTTGATCAATCGGTGGAGGATCGCTAATTAGTTTTGCAATGCAATATTTCATGAGTGAATGAACCCTAGCCTTAAGAAAATGTGATTTGTGATGTGCGATGTTTAGAGGACTTGTAAGGCACTTATCATTGAGGCTAAAATTAAGCACTTCTGCTAATTTAATAGGATATTCAAGTTTGGAGGTAGATGAGTGATACTCCAAAATAAATCCGAGAAAAAATTCCGCCTGAAATTACAGAAATCATTTCCGGATTTGAACAATTGTCCATTACACCTACACCTAGGCCACCATAGGGGCATCTAAGCCATCAAAATCACCACAGGATCACACACTGGATTTGTTTCCCATGAACTGGTGACTTTCACATCACAGAGTAACTTAACAGTACACCTGATCACCACCAAAAGATATTATATAAATATAATTATTTTAATTAATATTACTTCACAATTAAAATGCATTTATGTAAATATAATTATACTAATTAATATTCTAATTAGAAAAATATCTAAGATTGTTAGTATTATATTCAGTGTGAGTCAACTTAATCCAAGTAGTAAGGTTTATAAGTCGAGAGTTGTAATGCTATGTGATTAGTAGATCCACTATTAAACAAGTATATATATATATATATATATATATATATATATATATATATTCACTAATCATGGAAAGAGTACGCCATCTCATTTCAAGTTTCTTTAATTTCATCTTTTCAGTTTGGAAATGCTTAATCCACCTATGAATCGTGGTGGTTAGGGCCTTGAAAACATTGCCTCTTTCAACTTGTCATCACTTCTAAAATAAATGACGAGCATTTAGTGGTGATGGCCTTTGGAATCAAATCATCATGGCTAAATATCTCCAAAACAAGGATCTCATTGGCTGGCTACGTGTCAGTTCTCCAAACCCTCCTTATATGGAATTATCATGGCGCAGTCTCCTTCACACTAAGCATCGGTTGTTTGGGAATCTCATATGGGATGTTGGCTCAACATCCATCCTAGAGATAGGCCTAGAATTTCTCTTAGGTATGACTGGTCTACATTTATTAACTCCTCCTCTCGTTACATTTATGCATAATCATGAAATTTTTTATTAAAGATATTGCAAATTCTTATCTTTCCTCTCCTTGATTCATTCATTGGAACTATTCAACTAAGCTAGAGATTCCAAATCCCTTAATTCTAGAATGGAAATTATATATTACCAAGATCAAACTCTCTAGGATTGTCATCTTTCTTAAGAAATTTACGGCAGAGAGATAAATTTTTATTGAGATTTACTAATATTTACAGAGAGGAATAATAAAATAACCAACAACAATACACATAATATTTATCCAGGAAAACACGAAATTTGGGGAAAAGCCAAACCTAATGAGATCTCATTAGCATTGGCCAAAACCCTAGCCAATCTAGCCAAGTGAGCCTTCACCACTCACCTCCAGGCCTACATTACAATAAAGTATTCCCATCCTTTTATAGGCTCCATTAAATGCAATACCACGAACCATAATACCATGGGTATATTATGCCATGTGCCCAAAACCACTACCATTTAACTAGGTCAACCTTAAATCAAACCCTGAGTCAATTTTACCTAACCATTCCCCCCTTAAACTTGACTTGGGGTTCTTTGACTATACCCAGCCAAAACCTACTAAGTGAGACAATCCTACTCACTCTAGCCCTTACCCCCTTCAAAGTTTTTGCCTCGTATTTCTTAACCCGACAACCCCCTATTACCTACGTCTAACCCAGACTTTACTGGTAATTACCCATGGGTACGCATGCCTTACCAGGTCTTACAATAGTATTCCCATTTACATGCAAATTAAAATTTTCACTCCATTATAATAAAAAAAAAATCTTTACCCTTGTTGGTGTCTTTGTACATATACCAATAGTGTGCAACTTTGCTTCACAATCTATGGCTTTTGATCCATCTGCAAGAAAAACTTAATTATCTCTTTATCTACCAGGCCAATACAAATTCGTGGCATCAAAAAAGTCATTCTGAAGCCAACTTGGCTCTGATACCAGTTGTTAAGAAATTTACGGTAGAGAGATAAATTATTATTGAGATTTACCGAGATTTACAGAGAGGAATAATAAAATAACCAACAATAATACACATAATATTTATCCAGGAAAACCCCAAATCTGGGGAAATCCCAGCCCAATGAGATCTCATTAGCATTGGCCAAAACCCTGGCCAATTTGGCCAAGTGAGCCTTCACCACTCACCTCCAGACCTACATTACAATGAAGTATTCCCATCCTTTTATAAGCTCCATTAAATTCAATACCATGGGTACATTATGCCATGTGCCCAAAACCACTACTATTTAACTAGGTCAACCTTGACTCAAACCTCAAGTCAATTTTACCTAACAATCTTTCCAAAAGAAGACAAATTTATTTTGTTTGGTGGCTCACAACAGGGAAAGGTAATTGTTAATGAGGCATATAGGATAATGACCTAACCCACCACACAAATTTGTTTTTCTCTTGGCTTTCTTGGTCATGGAAATGGAATTTTCCCATTAAACTCAAGTGTTTTTCTTGGTTGGTGGTTGACAATCAGATTCTAAGCTAGGAAATCCTACGCAATAGGGGTTATTAGGGCTTGGGGAGAGGCAACCTTTGTGTTTGCTCTGGAGAGGACATCTATCACCTCTTTCTTCATTATCCCATTGCCAAATAGGTCTGGACATGTCTTCTACACTTGATTAACTCACTTGTAGATTGGGATTGCACAGAAATTGTCTCTTGCCTTGGTAGGTGGACAATGGGTCATCAAACCCATATGACATTAACTTTCTTTATCTTTTGGGAAATTTGGCTATCTAGGAATGCTCTTATCGTTGAGCAAGTGATGTATGATATCTAGAGGACCATTTGTAGAATCGTATCTTACTATCTAGAGTACTCTTACCTTTTTTCTACAGATTCTAAAATCCCTCGTCCACCTCGCAATATATTGTCTAGATTTCATGTCCCTTTTTTATGGTCCGCCTTCTTTTGGTCTCTGTGGATGTGGTATGGTCATTCATTTAAGGTGAGTGAGATCCTACAAATTTCACATGCACTGTGGCAATGGCTCCAATACTTGTGCTTAATTACTCACAGTCTCGGGGGTCTTGCACTGTGCTAATTGTCTCGGCCTTAGAGATTTTACAGTTTTTGGAGAATATAAATGTATCATCGATTAGGAAAATGATAGAGGTTCTTTAAACTCTTCAACTCGACTGATGGAAAAGAAGAACTAAGACCTTGATCAAAGTGTTCCACTTTGGCCCCATCTCCCACATCTATTGGATCCAAAATTCCAAAGCCAATCTACTCTCCAAAGAAGGTTGTAGTTCAAATCCTAAGTATAGGATCAACTTCCAGTTTTTTGGATCTCGCATTTTGCAATGTAAAGTTTACAATATGATCTAACATATGGGTTATTGTCATGATTTCTAGTATACTCTATTTTATTTGAACATTTTCCTCAGTTTTCCAATTGCTATATGTTGCACCTTGAATTTTAGATTGTTCATAGTAGCGACAATCTACATTTTTGTATGGCGGTAAGTTTCAATTTTATAGAGTACTTGGACTAGCCAGAGTGAGAATATCCATTTTATAGAATATGAACTTTCTCTACAAAATTAATTGAAAACATTTTTTGTGTTTTGAAAAATATAATCTAAATCCCAATCAAATGGTTATTTTTTTAATAATTCTGAAGAAATGGAAATAAAACGCTATCAGCCAATAGTGTTATTAAATAACGTGTTACATGCTCTTTAATTATTTTTCTTATCTTTACTGACATGATGGTGTTATGAGGATGTACGACTTGAGGGTGGATCACTGTCAAGACACTGTCTCTCATATTCTTAAGTGTAGTAAATATTCTACAGCATGGGAAATATTGTTTACTTTACTGGACATTTGGTGTCCATTTTCGTTATGGCATACAATGATGGTATGCATATGCTAGCATGCATACATGATATCCCTTTCCATGGCATGTTTTAAAATTAAGAGCGGGACAACCAAAGTTTGAAATATGGCACCCTCCACGATCAATAATATGCCATAAATAAAATATTAAATATTTATTACTCTATTTACTATTTGTTTGTTCCACACATATGTTGGAAGCTCAAGGTTTTGTATGATTTTGATCCGCCTAAAGATCTTGGTAATTTTTTTACAAAGTAGATACCCAATTTATATTAAAAGGTTAAGAATAAAATATTAAATAGAGGGGAATTATAATGTTTAAATATTTTTGTAGGTTAAGTTTAATTAAATGATTAAAAAGTATATCATAAAGAATTTGATTTTTATATTAATATTTAAAATGCATTTTTATTGTATTTTTAATTTTAATATATTTTTAATTTTGTTGAAGTTATATTAGTTATCAATGCATTTTAAATTTACAAAAAAAATGCCTCTAATAAGTTGTAAAGGTCAAAAGTTTTTGTTTTTGAAAGTAGTTACACAAACTAAAACATGGTGATCATATGAAATAAAGTTTAGAAATTTTTAGCTTGTCACAATGAAGTGATGTTTGAGAAACTGTGATGTATCACATAAATAATAATATGATGGGAGATGGAACAAACTAATTTTGAGTGAAACATTATTGTCATAATCAATGAAAGTTTGAGAGCAATGTGTCCATTTCAATTTCATGTGCATTACCTTTAACAAAAGATTTGGTTTGTTTTGCATTGAAGGTATTCTCTCTTTGGGTATGATGCACAATCTATGGCACCATTCCTGAGATATCCAAAGAGGTGCACACTATCACATCGAAAAGATAATTTGTCTGACACTAAATAAATATTTGGTTGTGGAGAGAAAATATTGAGAGAATGTGATGTGTCACACAGAGAATATTTTTCATGCAAACTTATTGCATGGAGAAGTCTTTTTTCACAACTTACTGTAGTCTGTGGAAAGAAAATTTGTGTGTGAAACACCAAAAAGAAGAAAATGTTGTGTCATGCTAAAAGTTTCTATGGATCATGAAAAATGAAATGAAAAAGACATTTTTAGAGATGTCATGTATAACAAAAACAACAAAAAAGAATCTTTTTTGCAATGTAGTATTACATAAGAAAAGAAAAAATTCCATGAAATATGGTGGCAGAGAGAAAATTGATGCAATATTCAATGAAGTAAAATTTCCCTAAGAAAAGAAGAAGAAGAAGAAAGTTTTTCTTTGTTGTGGGATAGGAAAATTTATGTTGTGTGTGAAGAAAAATTATGGTAGTGCAATGTATCATATGAAGATAAATTTCAAGATGACGTGATCTGCTACAGAGATGGTTATTTTTTTGGAAATGTGAAAAGTTACAGAGAAGGGAAAATTGAAAAGATGCAATTTTTCACAAGTAAAAGCATCTAGGGCATGTAATTTTATAGAGAAATGAGTCTTGGAAGATGTAAAAATTATCCTTTATCCAAGTTTTTGTGAGAAATTCAATATTTGAAGTGTTTTGTTGTCATCAACATAGGATTTTTTTAAGAAACTTGAGACTTCACGAAGAACAAATTTCATTCAACGTGAAATTTTATAAGGAAGAAATGCTTTGCAAGATGATATATGTCACACAAGAAATAGGATGAGGTGTGATACATCACAAAACTACAGATATTTTGAGCATGTGAAACATTGTATAAATAAAAGATGTGTAAAATGTCATGACTGAAAATGAGACAACGTGTGAAACTTCAGAAATTGTGAAATGCCATGACCAAATTATCTTTTAACACAATCTCATTTCATTATAAAGAAACTTAAGCGGCTGTCGTTGTCATTGTACCCTCTCTCATTCTGTTTTCATGCCTATTTTTTATATTTCATTGTACTCTCTCTATACTCCATCGATATAAAATGTATTAAATAGGGTATTCATTTTACATTACTTCATCATTTCATTGTTCTTTATTTTTTATTCTTTGTGGAGCACTCCTCCTTTGTATTTTGTAGTGGTAATTACTACATGTCTCTATGGTGTGCGTTTTGTATAAATGTGTATCTCTTAGTGGTGTGTTCTGTCATAGGTGCATGTATGTATTTTTGTGTTATATTATTTTATGTGTTTTGTATATGCGACTCTGTATGTTGAGTTGTTGTGTGTGATGTGGGAGAAAGAGTGTTGAAAGAGACCAACATCCGTACATGCACTTGTGATTGCTACTAAAATTCTAAAAAACATGAACCAAAGGAGTGACGATGGGGCCAACCAAAGGTAACGAGAAACCTAGATATTTGTTTTTTGGTTTCAACCTTTCCTCTAGATTTTATTGATGTATTAATATGTGAATTGTCCTTTGATGGAAGGGAATGGATTTTTCTTGATCCTGACTCCCCGGATTTTTACCGAGGAAAGGAACTACTAATGGATTGGTGTGCAATTTAGTCTGGTTGGGTGGTCGGCTATTGATGAAGTTAAGGAAAGGCACAAATGCAAAAGAACAAAAACATGCAAGGATGGAAGGTTACACCTCTAATTCCAAGTTATGTTTTAATACAATTTCATTTCATTATAAATCAACTTATGCAGTTGTCACTATCATTGTGCTCTCTATGTTGTTATGCCTATTTAACATATTTCATTGTAAAGTCTTGTTTTGTTATCATGCCTATTTGTCATATTTCGATGTTTCGTGCTTTTTAAAGGAACAATGGGATAGGAGCCCCATCTGGAATACAACCTGGTTAACATTTTCTTAAAGGTTTTCCTTGGCCTTAGCTGCCAGGAAGAGAGAGGATCACATTTGTGCCTTCGAAAATCAAGTAGGTATGCCTGGCAAATGTTCGGTTGTAGGTGCGTGAAGGTTCTTCTACTGCAAAGGGAAAATAAAGTGATCCTCTAAGAGAGAGGTAATAGTATGACCCTAGCAGAGACACACGCAAACAAGAAATATTTTTCTTACATCTAGGATAATAGTCCACAAAGAGGTGATGGTTATTACAACCATAACAACACATTCTCAATATGATAAGCACTAAAATAACCTAAATATTTCAACTACTTTAGTACATGTGGAAAACAAACATGAATCATAAACATTCACAAAACAATCTGACAAATATTCATAATCCATGCATAAAGAATGTGTTGGCCATAAAACTTCATATATTAAGTAAAAGTCCCAAGACACATTTATACAATGAACACCACTAGCTCCAATAGTGGAGTGCTAAAGCCACAACTTGCTCCCAAAAAGAACTAACTTGTATCTATGATGCCTTATGGGAGACGCAAAGGTGAAGATTCCTTTGCTTGTACAATGAGGGTGTATATATAACCAATGGGGTGATCCTTCACCTCCCTTGTGACTCTCTGACTACCATTATGACAGTTTGACTTCCCTATGACTTTTCAAATTTTACATGACTCTTTACATTTTGTACATGTCTTTTGGACTTCCACTTTATAATACATTTCGACTAAGAATTTATAATAATCCACAAAATGATGTGGCACATGGTGACTCATGACATGACATGACATGACACTGATGACATGGTAATGTCAAGCCATTTTTGGTTGTTACTTTCTTTGTGTCTTCTTGAAGATGATCCCTTCTTCACCTCTGCATGGCTTAAGCACAAGGAGTCTTCAATGTTATTAGATATTGGGCTGTTGTCACAAATTGATGTCCCTATGCTTCCTATTAATTGATCAACGTGTATTTTCAGCTACACGAGTGTCTTCTAGAATGATCTCCTTCTTCGTCTCCTTCTTCATCATCTTATTATAGCATGATAGAGTAAATGCACCTATAATTCACTCATCACAATACGACATCAATCTGAAAAACCCCTCGCCTAAGATGTTGCATGATTATCCACTTATTGAGGTGGAATTGGGTGACAGGATGAGAGAGAGGCTCAATGGTTGTGCAATTTCATAGCTCAAGCAATCAATGGTTAGGACTGAGCCTTGAGACTACACAATGAATAGTTCAGGCTGGACTGGTCTTGAAGATTCCGCAGTTAGGGGGTTCAAGGAGCCAGGCTAAGGGCTTGAGCACTGAATTTGCCCACTACCAGTGCTAGAAGGATAGGGAGGCCAGGTTTGATAATCTTACGGAATTCACATTTCAGGCTTAACTGGAGGAAGTGATTGCATAGTTTTGAAGCTCAAGGGTTGGGCTTGAGCACTAGGATTGCTTAGTGCATAGCTTTGGGAGGTAGAAACTGGCCATTGTGCAATGCCAAGGGACAAGGTTGGTGGCTGAGGGTTGTGGCTCCGCAATGTGTAATTTAGGCTAGTTGAGAGAGTCTAAGTGGTTAGGTGAAGGAGTTTTCCCAAATTTGATTGTGTCGGATCAATGCCATGAAGTTGAAAATTAAAAACAAGACTCTTGAGTATGATCTAACACATATATTACTCAACGAAACAACAAGGAACACTCAGAACACATACATACCACACTTCCATCAATGTGACAAATTTGTGATGTTTGGCACCAAGTGCGACACCAAAGATACACTTTGTGATGACCATGATGACACTTGTACGACAATGATTAAAACTTTGGAAATATTTGTGACATGTGTTTTCATGGTAAGACCAACTCATTTACACAAAGATTACCCTTTGAAAACACCAAAACTAGATTTTGTACATTGGGTGATACTTAACATGCTAAAAGAAAACACTTTTATTTTCTCACAAAGGGGACCAAAACATTTAGAGAAAACTCATGCATGTTCAGGCTGGCTGAGAGAGGCTAAGTGGTTCGGTTAGGGAGTTTTCCCAATTTTGACTAAGTGTCGAATGAGTGCCATGAAGTTGAACAAAACAAGACTTTGAGTATGATCTAACACTTATATTACTTGACGAAACAATAAGGAACACTTAGAACACATGAATAACACACTTCCCTCAATGCGACAACTTTGCAATGACTAGCACCAAGTGTGACACCAAAGATACACAATGTGACGACTACGACAACACTTGTGCGATAATGCTTAAAACTTTGGATATGAGTGCGACACATGTTTACATGGTAAGACCAACTCATTTACACAAAGATTACCCTTTTAAAACACCAAAACTAGGTTTTTTACATTGTGCAATACTTATCATGCTAAAAGACAACACTTTGATTGTCTCACAAACACGACCAAAAAACTTAAAGGAAACTCATGCAATGACTCTTAATGTTTGCGAAAAAAACCCGTCAAGTCAAAGTAGGCTCTGAAATTTGAATTTATCAAGGTGGATATTGGTGGCCGCCTTCCTATTTGACATAGACCCCTAGTCGATTTCATTTGTTTCCTTGATAATAGTAACATTTAGTATTTTTAGCAGTTTACCGGGTCCTAAAAATTCAGAGCTCTTTTGACCCCCTAAACAATGTTTTTTTGAGGTTTTCAGTAGGCCAATAGTCATAGGTAGGGGCCTATGGTAAATCCTATAGTACTTAGAGAGATATTTCCAATAAGGTATCGTACACACCAGACAAAGATCATATGACCAAGTTAAGACCTAGGGAAGTCGGCTGCTCAATTAACCCCAACAGGGCCCACAAACTCTTGGCATTCCATACCTTGGTGTTATTATTTTGGTTGTTTAGGGTTTCCCCTTATTTTTAAATAATAAAAAGGCCCTTTAGCTTAATTTCAACATAGTTCATAGGCATGTAGCTGCAACATCTCTCCTTAGAGATGAGCTACCATTGCTTGAGCTAGTTTATTTCCATTATGTTTATAAGCATCTTTCAATTCTTTGATGTTAATGCAATGAAGGTTTATTTCTGCTGCATCTTTGTGTTTATGTTTATATTTGTATTCTGTTGCGTTCCTGCATAAGTCATTATCATGAATGTAAGCCAAATTTTGGAGGGTGCTGTAGCTTATAAATAATTTCAATAGAAAAATCGTCCCTAAGTGGTGAAAACCTAGTAGAAACATTTTATAATGCATTTGTAGCTTCGTTATACATTCTATGAAAAAATATAATATTAAAAGCTTGGAATTGAGAAATGAAATGACATACCTCTTGTTGATAACTTTTCAAATTGGGTGACATAGTGTATAATATTTCGTACCTACTGTACCCCAATCTCGAAGGCAGTTATTTCTTCAAGAGCCCCAACTTTGAGGTCAATGGATTTCTGTAAGCCCAAAATGAGTGCTTCATATTCTGAAGTGTTATTAGTGCACTCAAATTCCAAGCAGCAAGAGATCAGGTGTTTCTTGTGTTGCGGGTCTACTAAAGCACAACCAGCTCTCGAGCCATCCTGTGTCTTAGAACAGTCAAAATACAAAATCAAAATATCATAAATACAAGAGTTATGCCCTACACTAGTATTATTACTATCTAATACACATAGTTCATTTCTGCCAATTGGACTAGGAAGGAGTTCCAAATGTGTGTCTGGTGGGACTAGTGAAGGGTGAGAAAGGTAGCATCCAAGGTCAAACTCCAAGAAGAAATTTCCAAAAATTAAATCTGTGAAAGAAACTAGCTCGTTCTTCCCCTCAAAGGGGGTGAGAGTGTGTTTCATGTAGGACTTTAATTTCACCTAGATTTGGTTGTTCTTGCCCTTATACGGAAGAAATAAATGTGACCAATCAGTAGCAAAATACCCATGTAATTTGTTGGACCAATCTATACCCAGCAATACACTGTAGGCTTATGCATTGTCCACAAGTACTATGTTTATGAACTAGTGAACTCGATGATTAGATGATAGGTGGATGAGAACATTTATGAGCTCACCGATAGCATGGATAAGGGTCTTGTCCAACTGAATGATATGTGCATTCGTCTTATCCCATTTGGCATTTATTTTCTTTGCAACAGATAACGCTATTACATTTACAGATGCACCAAAATCAACTAAGCAATAGTGTACACTGTAATAAAAAATTGCGAAAGTCAACAAAAACAATCCAAAAATTGTGTTAGCTTCTAATGTTAAAGAATTAATGACAGAATCCATGGGATGAGAAGACTTACCATATCCCTTCTGCGAAGAAGCAAAATCTTTATCAGAGGAAGGTTGTTCAAGAGCTTGGACAAGTAGTTCTCATTGGCTTTCTATCCTTGTAAGATAAAATATTTAAATATTAGTGCACATTTTCTTCATGTTTCCCAGTATATTATAATCTGTCGGAGCAGACATTGTTGAAGTGTATGGAGGAGTGGATTTGCCTGAGACTTACAGAGTGGTAGGCTTGCTTTTACCATCGACGAAAGTGGTGTTTGTGGTGGCGGCTTTCCCAGACTTACCATGAGTGTTTTGAGCTAAGTTAATAGACAGTGTGATCTTTCTTAACAACTGTTCCTTCAATTTTTTCCTCGTCGACTCCAGTTCAGAAACTAGCCCTTGGTTCCGCAACTTATATAGATGATTTTTCTTTTAATTCGGGGTCTCAATCAATTGTGGTTCTTCAACATTTTTCTTTTCAATTGTCAACACATAATTGAAGGCACTCACAATGTGTCTGACACTCACAACCTCTTCAGCCACATCAATTTCTTCATTTTCTTCTATTTTCTTTGTATTCTCATTTAAAAGTGCATTCCTTGTCCTTTCTTAGTCTATTTTTTGTTTACATGTGTACACTTGTCTAACACATATTCAACAATTTCTTCACTTTTTGCAACATTTTTTTCTATCATAGGAATTTAATGTAGTACAAAAACCCTATCCTTTTCTGATACCCTACTATCTGATATTTTTTTGAACTATATCCAACATCAATAATGGTTTATCCCATATTTATTGTCTATTTTGAAACCCTCCTTAGTTTAATTTACAATATTGGGCTTCTCATTTTTAGTTATCTCTTACTAGCTCTTCTATATTAATGAAATATTCATGTGAGTAACACTCTCACTTCAAGCATTCATCAAACCCCACCAACCAAGAGTATTGTCTTTGATTAACTCATTTAATGGGCATGCCACATCCATTTAATGAATATAATATATTCAAGGTCACCTTCCTTGGCTTAGCCTCATTCATTGTGATTGGACCCACTCCTTTGTGGATCCATGTTCCTTTTTCATGTTAAATTTTATTCTTCTTCCTCTAGGTGTTATTGTGCTTTCCCACCCATATGTTAGATTTTCTTTCCTCTTAATTTTAATAGAAGTGTCTTTTGCACTCCTACTTTATATTGACATTATTGTACTTAGAAGTTCCATTGATCTACTTTTGTGGTCATTTTTTGGAAATTAATACAAATAATACTTCATCTTATATATTGATTCTATGTTGGATCCTCTTTAGAAATATACCATGTTATTCCTTCTCTTTAAACCTGCTTTCTCTCCACAATTTTCTCATTTCCAAGGTGCACCAATTTTCTTGTAGCAGTTTTTTACATATATAATTTTTATGTCTTCTCCCACCTTAATTATGGGAGCCCGTTTCCCTTTATCTTGATCTCAACAACCCTGTTATGGATTTTCTGTGTAAGCCCTTATCCTTTGTTTACTTTCCCTTGTGAACATTCATTTGTCCCCCCAAGCTCACTTTTCTTTTAGCATTTTATCTTTTTCTAGGGAACCCTTCTTATAACCCTTGTGGGTTACTCCACAAGTCTTTTCATCTTTCTAGAAGAGTGCTACATCTCGTATTTCCTTGCAATGCTTCATGGACATATGGATGAATCTATTTAAGTTGACTCTTAACCTTGGTTGAAGTGCTAGCATACGGCCCTTACCTACGAGGTTGTTACCCTAATCGGCATGATGACAAATCCATTGAGTGCATATAATGGGGGAGAGTTGGTTGATTGATTAGGAGAGGAAACTTTGTTACCACTATGGAAGAGAAGCATTGGACTAACTTGTTGTGGAGAGCGCACCATTTTGGAGGAAGGGTATTGAGCCCTAAAATACATGCTTGGAAGGTGTTTCATCTTTGGGGTAGGATAAACCCTACCATGACACTTGTACATCCTTTTATTATAGAACAATCCATGTGGGGTTGCCTTGTTAGTTACTTTTATTCACATAAGTCCTTGTTTTATGTTATCCTCCCTAACATACTCTATATGTAAAAGTAGGAGAGAGCTATTATGATATCATCATAATTATATCTCCATTTTGTGTTTGTTATTGCCTTGGATATGTCTTTAAGGGTGAAAGATAGTAGGACTTATAAGGAAACCCTAGGAGGATAGGAATTGGAGGCGAGCTATAGAATTATCTTGCTAGGTACTTGCGTGATGCGACATGGCTAGGGTTCATAAATCGTAAGAAAGAAAATAAAAGATTTTGTAATAGAAGTTTGGTGTATGTGCCAAAGAGGACTTCCTGGATATTATGTTGATCTTTTAATATGATAGTTACTCAGGAAAAGACCCAAACTCAAGAGAAAAACCATCAAACGTTTCTCCAAAAAAACATCTCCAAAAACCCCTGGGCCTGCTGATGACGTAAACCTACACCTGTGACCCATCTGCCTCCAACCCTAAAAGTCCACTCTGACCATGCTATGAGGAACACTAGAAAAAGAACATCACAAATTCTCCCACCCCAAGATTGCTTTCCTTCAAGCAATCTAAACTTGTAGACCAATCTAGTGGCCCAATGCAATAAGGACCCAATGTCTAGATCCCATACAAACCATTGGGTGATGTTATGCCTCTATGTCATCCTACCATGAATGGGCCCCTCAATGCTCAAATCCCAGACCAACCTCTGACGGTCATAAAAAAGTCCTAATGGATCCCAATGCCACCAAGAACATGGATCAATGCTCTATGGCTCCTACTGCACTATTCTTTAGAATGAGAATATCTTGCCACCAACAGGATACCAACTCATGATCTCCTACTATTCCATCCCATGGGAAGGAGTCCAGTGAACTACACCATGTTCAACTCATGCAACTCTGCCCAACCAATCAGCCAAATATGTCTAGGAATCCCTGCCGCTCCCCCTATAAGTGGGAAACCATGCTACAGTCCATGTCTATGTACTCCTCGAGAGGGTTGCAACCTAGAAATACTGTAGCTTCACTAGCTGCCACTACATCTACCTACACCTCACCAATGGGTAAACCGAAAGATGGATGCACTAGAACCTCCCTCATTTGACCGAAAACTCTGTGCTCCACTAGTCCACTCGTCATATGAAAAACTGTTTTGTTAGGCCCCAATGCCTCATGATGACCCATGTATACAAATACTACCTCCTTGGTGGTTGTCTGTACATCTTTTTGATCCTCATCAATGATCCTCATCAATGATAGGCTCAACATCAACCACCAATTGGCTCTCCAAAGAGGGCCCATCATGTGCATTGTGCTCCACTATGTGTTGCTCATGTTGAATGGGAACAAGTTGCTTCTCATCAATATCCTCTACCAAACATGGATGCATCTCTGAGATGGTATCAACAACTCCCCTGACTGCTCATGCTCCTCAGAGGTGTCAATGGACTCAACTATAAAAGAAGAATCCCCATCCTGGAAGTTAGAAGGATCTCCTCATGGTCTCCCCCTATCGTCTCCTCGATGTCACCCATGCATGAGTGGTCACGTCCCCAAGTTCCTTGCAAATGAAGCAAAGACCCTTGCTCCTCATCTCATTACTGCTACGTGGTTGGTCACCACAAGTCCACTGCAACTCCTCCTAGGTCAACCATCTCCTAAACAACTCAATCTTTTTCTCAACTAACCTAACCACTCATGCATAGGTGACACCGAGGAGACGATAGTGGGAGATAAGTAGGAGATTCCTTGTAACTTTCAACATGGGGATTCTTCTTCTATAGTTGAGTCCATGGACACCTCTAAGGAGCATGAGCAGTTAGGGGGAGTTGTTGACAACAACTCAGAGATGCATCCATGTTTGGAAGAGGAGATTGATGAGCATCAACTTGTTCCCATTCAGCATGAGCAACACATAGTGGAGCACAATGCGCATGATGGGTTGTCTTTGAAGAGTCAACTGGTGGCTCATGTTGATCCCATGATGGAGGAGGATGAGAAGAAATCCTTGGGGCTAGCCATTGATGACGAGTAGAAAAATGTATGGACAACCACCAGGGAGGCAGCATTTGCAAACACGGGTCATCATGAGGCATTGGGGCCTAACATGATAGTTTTGCAGATGATTAGTGGATCGGTGGGGCACGAAGTTTTCGGTCAGATGAGGGAGGCTCTACTGCATCCATCTTTGGGTATACCCACTGATGAGGTGTAGGTATATGTAGTGGCAACTAGTGAAGCTGTAGTATTTCCAGGCCACAACCCTCTCCAAGAGTACATAGACAAGGAGTGTAGCATAGGTTGCCCACTTATGGGGAGAGAGGTAGGGATTCCTATACATATTTGGTTGATTGGTTGGGTAGAGCTACATGAGTTGAGCATGGTGCAGTTTAGTGGACTCATATCATATATAGGTGCATGTGCAGCCGATCCTTCCCACGAGATGGATTGGCGGGGATACTTCCCACGACAAAGAAAAAATTTCTTCTTCTTCTTTTCTTAGGAAAATTTTACTTCATTGAATATTGCATCAATTTTATCTCTGCCACCATATTTCATGCAATTTTCTCTCTTCTTATGTAATACTACATTGCATAAAATAAATGTATAAAATGTTTGAAGCAATGTATAAAATGTTACAAAAATAAATGTATAAAATGTTTGAAGCAATCGATATAATATTGCAATCTGTTTTTATCTCGATATAAGATTTTAACTAAATATAATTATACTCTTCTGAGTATTTCATTAAAGTATTTAGATTAAGATCATAACGTTGGGTATTTTATCTTCTGTAAAAACCGATAATATTTGAAGTTGTTCGAAATACAACAGAATGAGAGTGTTTCTCTCTGGTTGGGAGGGAACAAAAATTGAAACGGTCCATCAGTAGGTTTATTTTCAACCTGGACAATAGCTAGAATCATTTCACAATAGCATTGACTTTATTCATTGCGTTTATTTGGATAATATCATGATGTTATTGTTAACGACAGAAGATAATTTTGTAATTACCTCCAGCACGGCAAGTGAAAGTGCCGGAACTATCATCCGTCGCACAATTGTAATCCTGTGGACACTGCCCCTGGAAGATTTTGGAATAATTTGTGGGAGAGTAGTTCTTGAGGAAGGCACCCGTGCAGCAGCACTGAGGCGTATTCAAATTAGCGGCAACCCTTATCCCGATTGCAGATTCACTTAACATACTTACGTGGCTGTTCGGACCCACCTTTCCGTCTCTGTTTATAGGGACGGAGGTTGATATTCACTATCGGAATTGTCTATCTCGGAAAATTTTTGCAACCAGAAACTTGTGTTATATCTGACATCTCTCGTTGTCTCAGCGCCATCTTGCGCACAGCTCGAGGCATGGAATTAAATTCAAAAGTACAGGGCTACAGCACCCACCGATGCCAGCTTGTGCAACGCACAACAAGATGGTTAACGCATTGAAATTATCTAAAAATAAATTTAGTGGTTGGCCCATTCACCGCACTGGGCAAATCAATTAATTTGTTTTTAATTATTACAATTTCTATTAAAATTTAAATAACTATTAATATTAAATATTGATTTATGGAAATTCGTTATTTAAAAATAAAATTATAAATATTAGTATTATTTACTAATTTAATGGTGATTAATATTAATATTATAATTATTTTAGAAATTTTATTTAAATAGTTTTATATTTTTAAAATCTATTAAAAGTTATGATTTAATTTAAAAAAGGTAATGTTATTTTTTAACAAATTTGTATATTTTTTAATTATAAATTAGTGTTGAACCATATATATTTTATATTTAAGGAAATGTGTAATTTTTTTTAAGTAAAATATTTTCTAAATAAAAAAAAGGTTAACCATAATTAAAAACAAAAATAAATATATTTATTTGGTTGTGGTAAGTTTTAATTAAAATCATTATTGCCAAGTCTTTTATTTCAACTTCACGTGGATGAGGATCTTTTGTTTTTGTCTTTTTTTTTTTAATTGAGGGCCTAGATTGATTCTCAAGGAAATGTGCTCAACATATTCTTAAACTTAATGCTTATCAATTTGAGATTATTCCAATTCTAATAAGTTCCTCCATGATAAATTTCTCATTATTATTTATAACATTCATTTATATATAAGCAAATTTTATTTAGTAAAATGGTCCATTACTTTTAATAAATTTAAAAAATTATATTCGTGCTCCCCACCCACCAATTTCCTAGGGATTTGAGATTATTCCAATTCTAATAAGTTCGTCCATGTAAGTTCCCCATTATTATCTATAACAATAATTTATAATTTTTTTTTTTCTTAAGTTAAAGTTGACCCATAACCCTTTTATACATGGTTAATGGTAAATGTGTGCATTAGTAAAGCATTCTGTGTTGCAATAGTTTTTTTCGTTATATTTATGAAGCCTTAGGCTATATTAATATTTGTAATGTGTTGTACTAGTAAAATACAAATAATCCCACTTTCCATGTGCTTGTTCAGTTTGTGTCGATATTACAACTCAGAAGATGTGGTAAGAATATTTCACTCTCTCTCAACCATAAATAAAATATTCCAATGTTCATGTGAAATAACATAATTTTCTATCAACTTAAAAAAATGATAAAAGTAATTAAAAGTGGAAAAAATAAAATATAAATATAAATGAAATATTTTTCTAAATAAAAAAATAATGTCAACTATAGTTAAAAACAAAAATGAATATACCTATTTGATTACTTTAAATTACATTACAACTTAAAAGATGTAAAAATATTTCACTCTCACACTCAACTATAAATAAAATATCTAGATAACATATTTAGATGTTAATGTGAAATAATAAAATTCTATATCAATTTTAAAAAATAAAATAATTAGAAGTATAGAAAATAAATATATTCCCAGTTTTAAATGTGGAAGATGTATAATTTTTATACTTGTTAAAAATATTTCAATACAAGATTTAGATAAACTATTTAAATATCCATACTATTATATATATGAAAGAAAATAAATAAATAAATAAATATAAATATATATATATATATATAGAGAGAGAGAGAGAGAGAGAGAGAGAGAGTTATTTCCTAACTAGAATTCCTAATAAAAATAATAAAAAGGAGCTGTTCAATTCTTTATATAAAATTAGTATGTGGCATTTAAAAAATATTAATAATAAATAAAAAATAAATTATAAATAAAATATTTCAATCATTTTGGCTCTACTATAAAATAAATGTAAATATGGGAAAACCCCTTTTAGATTTGAACATTTGACTTCCCAAAAACAAACAAATGTTCATAACCATCAGTTCAACTTTTATTATTTCAAATAATGAAATATACTTGAGATATGTTATTAGATTTATGATCATAATTTAATAAATAAGTATTATGTAACAGTAGTCATATGACAATTATTATGTAATATAATCATTAATATGTAATATTGATTAGTTATACAACAATTATTACATGATATTTATTTAGTGCATTATATAATATTTCTTATAATATACCTTAGGTACACTACTTAAACCTTCTTCAAATTTAGGAAGATTACTTAAATTTGATGAGATTTTTTTAAATCGCTAGGAAAAAATAGTCATTTTTGTAGTTTTTTCAATTAAAAGGTGTTTATTATCAGGGATATGCCTTCTACCAAGATTTTATCCTTAAATTTTGAATGGGTTCCTATATTTTCAAAAGTTTATCCACATAAAATACGAGGAACCATAAATTTGATTTGACCATTGGGTTTCCATCTCTCACTATATGTCTAGGAATACAAGGCATCACCTAGGACTAGGTCCTTCTTAAAAGCATTTCTCTAGATTTTAACTAACTAATTATGCATCTAAAAGATGAATAACATATTGCAACAATCATCCTTCCCATTGGATAATAGATGCTCTTTTGTGAAATTCCTAACAACAATAGTAGAAAGTAGAAACAAAGACATGAAGATTATCCATAACAACAGAGCTATTGATGTAATGAAATAACCAACTCCACATCCAATGTATGAACAAAAAGGAAATAATCTTGCAGTAAACATGTAGCAGAAAGCAACATCAAGAGAAAGCCGAAGCAATAAAAAATGCTAAGGGCCAAAAAGCAAGATTCCCAACTCAAAAATGGATCAGGAGAAGAGTTAGTAAGTGATCTGTCCCAAGCGAGGAAGAGAGACTAAGATGAATTCCTGGAAGTTGATCGAGCTCAGCGAGGTAGAACATCCACTTTCGGACAAAATTACAGCTTCCTTGTTGTGCTCACGATAGATGTGAGAGAAGGAAATTTGAAGGAGTGATTGAGATAGAGTTTTGAGCTGCTATTGCTAGCAGAGAATTTTCGGATTCTGAAGTTTACATCGGTTGTTGGCCCATTCAATAATAACTTTAGAGTCCCCAAAGATGGCAATGCTTGTCAATCCAATCCTTGAAGCACAATAGAGAGTGCCCCATAAGGCCATAAGCTCGGCCCTAGCATTCGAACCCTTTCCACCAAACCAAAGGAATCTGAAGAGGTGATAAGGTTCTAGATAAATGATCATTCTACATCCACATGACCTAAAGGAACTGTCTCCATCAAAGAATCCAATTGGAAAGGAAGACCAAAGATCAAAGGAGGAGCGAGAGGGGCGAGGAGAAGGGAAGGGCTCAGGAGAAAAATATTTAAAGTAGGCCATGATTAAAGAGTTGGTTTTGTAGACAGAAGGCTAGGAGGAATCAAATATTAGTGCAGTAAATTCTCTATAGATGACCCATAAGATTAAAAAATGGAAGGGTCCTAAGGGATTTATGCACAACAAACCAATGATGGAGGTCGTTAGGGATGTGATCCCAGATTGGGACAACTGCAAATTCCACAAGACTGAGGAATTCAAATATATATTTGTAAAACATAAATATGCAACTGAATTAAATGAATTTTTCTGTGTCCCCTTTAACATACATAAAATTGTCCAGAGCTGAGAATCCATCCCACTAGAGTGTGTTAAAGCGAAATGGAATCATATATTTCTTCGACATTTTTTAATAGTTGATTCTACTTTAATTTTATTATAATTGGTTGTATTTTTATAAAAGGGCAACCCTTATCTCAATTGCAGGTTCTCTGAACCTGCATACATTTCTACTCGAGCCCACCGTTTATTTCACTCTTTGAATAGACGAACGTTGGTGTTATTACGAGAATTATTTATTGTCAGAAAACTTTTACGAGAGATAACTCCATTTAATGTAGAGTTCAAGACATGGAATTTGGACTATCCATGGGTCTTGTGTAGACACACAAATCGAGGATGGAACAAGTTAGGTTGGAGTAAGTTATTTGGCTAGTGTTAACAAAGTGGAAACCCTATTACAATGTAAAAACATGGTTTAAGTTTCTATGAAATGGGAATTTCAATGCATATGATACTATCCATTTATAAAAATAACCAAAAAAATAACCATAACCATACATATATATAATATTAAGAGTATGAAGGAAAGTCATGTAAATTATATATATATATATATATATATATATATATATATATATATATATATATATATATATATATATATATATATATATATATATATATATATAGTGGATTAAAGAAGTTATAAGTTGGTGAGTATGAAATATTGATTTTCAATATGTGATTAAGATGTAGTAAAATGTAGTAAGATGTAGTAAGAGAGAGAGAGAGATTTGTTTTATATTAATATATTATTATGTTATCAATTAAAATATTTATTTGTATCTATTTTAATATTTTAATTTTAAATTGTTTAATTATAATCTTTTAATAATATATAATTAATTATTATTTATAACTATCTTTACCAAAAATGTTACTCCACTTGTTTATCTAGTAAAAGTTAATATATTTTAAAAGATGTATAATTCAATAAATTTTATTTTATAAAGGTTATTTTGGACTTTAAATATTTTCATTATAACTATCGACTTATATAAAAAATTGAAAATTTGTTTAAATAAATTATAAATATTATGTAATTATTTCTAGTTAATAATTAAATTATATGTTTTTAATTTCTCGAAAATTTAGGATTTAAAAATTAGTTAAATTTATTATAAATTAATGATAAATATTATTAAAGTAATAATCTACAGATAAATTAATAGTAATATGAAATTTTAAAAAATAAAAGATTAATTATAGAGTTTTTGAATTATTATATATAAAAATAAAAATAAAAATTTATGGTATTATTATAATAATATTAAGAGGAGTGAAATGATAATTTGGATGTATAATGATGATTAATGCCCACTAAGGCTTATATAGTCTATCAGACCTTAAGAAGGTAATAGATTAAATGGGATTCTTTAACGTTTTATTTACATGCTCAAAAAGAAGTGAGAGAAGGGTTCCCAAATCACCATATATTTTATGAGTTAAAATGTTAAGAAGGTTGTTAAAGGACAATAGCTCTAGTGGTAGCTAGCAGGTTTAATTCCCCCTCCATCTGAGTTCTATTATTTGAAGACATGTTAGATTGTGTGGAAAAATTTTGAATAAGTTGAAATGTGTGACTAGTAATTCCTATAAGCTTGAATGGGATTGAATGTGAGTATAAGGTGGACAATCTAAGAGAAAATGTTTTAATGTGACTATAGGATGGAGAATCTAAGAGAAAGTGTTTTAATGTGAATACAAGATTCAACACTCTTAGGCTTGGTGGCAAACTCTTTCATGTGAGTATAAGATGGACAATCTAAGATAAACTGTTTTTTATCTTCAACCCTCCTATTATTGGTGACAAAATCTTTCATCCCAAGGTGTTTTGAGAATTCACCAATTCCTGCATAGGTGACAAACTCTTTTATCCCGTGGTGTTTTGAAAATTCACCAATGCCTAATTTCACTATGAAACACATGAGAATTAGTTCTAATATTGGAAATATTCATTTTCATATTAACACTTGTCAAGACATAGAGATAATTTTGGTTTTCCAGATGGGGGGTTGATCACCTCCTTATAATATTGCACTTTCCTTTTTTCCTTCCAACTCTTTATTTTCCCACAATTTCTATTTAAATTTGGAAGCAATATTATTTTTTATATTATCTAAATTCTACAAGACGATCTCCTCTTTATTCCCCAATGGTCTAGCCAAGACTGGGCATCCTTATGCCACCCTCACTTTGGTCGAAGGTGGAGGTTTTGGCTAATGTTAGAAGCAATTTTAGGAAACCCGTTTGGATCTGTATTGTATAACTTATTCTTATATATAAGATACCTAGTGATTAAATAAAATATTGAAACAAAATTAAAAGAGGAAAATAATTTATTTATAAAGTGAACGAGTACCTTTTTATTGATCTCTTGTGATACATTTTCACTTGGTAATGTTCTTTTAATATTTTCCAATGATTATGATTTATGTGTTTTCATGATACATGTGGTAAAGAATAATTGGTAATGTTTTGTGTTTTATTTTTATTTTCATTTAACTAATAATATTTTTAAATGAGATTTATTTTATTTCTATTTTTATTTAATTCGTAATGTCTTTATATGATATTTGTTAAGATATAATTTAATGTTATGGTTTTAACAACATTTTAAAGTTAGAGAATTGCATATTCCACAATTCAGAAGAATGATTAAAATTAATTCAAATATTCCATAACAAGTTCAAAAAAGTAAGACATGCAACAAGTTAATATGCAAGAAGTTAATGTTTTCATATGAAATTTTTGGGAAACATTTTACATTAATCTTTATTGTGATTTATATTTTTGTATAAATATTAATTTTACTATTGTGGACTAAGTTGTGATGAGGATAATTTGGTTAATATTGATAAATGTGTATAACCATTTAAAAAACAAAAGTAAATTGAAATTATAAAACTTCATGAATATGAGTAAATTTATGTGAATATAAAGGTTTATTACTACATTTTAGACACAATGAGGTTTATATAGTTAATTAAGGGAGGATAAAGGAATTTGGAACCTTATTTAGTTCTACAACGGCAATGGAATATAGATACTACCAATAAATAGTTGTAATGTGTGGGAAAATAAATTTTAGTAATTATTTTATATATTATTTGCCTTTTATACTTGTCCTCATAATAGAATCTTTTGATACAATTAATGAGAGTAACAACTTGGCAATCATGGTCAATATTAACAACTATATTCTAACAATTATTTCCTTATATTAAAATATTATTTATTCAATCAAATCTAATTGTTATATTATAACGACTAAATTTTTTCTCTTCATCTATTCAATTCAATGCGAATATCTAGTTCTTCATCTTGTCCTAGTGATGAACCACAATAGATGGTTCGAAATGCGCCGAAAAAACTCTGATGATGTGATTTTTACTGAAAGTTTTCTTACTTTTCATGATCATGACAAAGTTTGAAAATGAAATTCCAGTTGATATGAATGATGGGTTGAAACATAAAATGGATTCAAGATGGTTGTTGATCCTAAATCCTAATTAATGGTTATTGGAATTTCTTGCTTTGAGAATGTTGCATTTTGAAGATAGGAAGAATGGAGATAAAAGCCTAACCATGGACATTAAGAAAAGGACATCAAAGATGAAGTAACATACAATCACATAATAAGTTAAATTGATCGACGTAACATGTGGTAGTAAATAAGATACTAGTCATTCAAGCAAGATGTGGAGATGATCAGTAAATTATCGTGGATATTCCATTGGAGGAATTCATAATAGATCTGATAAATATTGATTTTTTTTTACTGTGAATACTAATTCTTTTTAGATCTCAAATTCTTTATTTATTGTTTGTATGCTTAAATATAAATTAGTTGAAATTCAAGAAATTAGAGTGAAAATAAATACACACGCTAACCAAAATAAGCACAATTTTTCCCTTGGGAAACCCTTATGGGAGAAACCTAGCTAGAAGGTGAGGTTGCTTTGATCTCTATTCTCTAGTATGGAAAAATGTGTAGATACAAAGAAAGAGATAGTCTTTATAGAGTTATCTACGACCTATGGCTTATAAAGTTGCTACAAAATCTTAAACCCTTTTTTATTCTCTCGAACATCCCACTCCCAATTTCTTTTCTCAAATATGGAAGATAATATAATAACATGAAATGTAACCCCTACTCCTCCTAGTGGCCTAGTATTTAACATAACCTAATAGCTAGCTATATGAAAGGTTTTACTCTCTCAAACCTCAACTAGAGTTATGATTTTGGACCTTCTAGAGTCTTTTTTAAATTCCACACATGGCTAGCCCCATATGCATGAGTAACGGGGATTAACGTGGCATTGACTTGTACCATGGTGGTCAGTATGGTATATCAACTTGCGAGAGGCATAAATTTTGCATAAAAACCTCAAGTACCAGATGGTATCGCACAAACGATACTTTTTTTTACCACAAACAAAATTGTTTAATGCCTCAAAATGGCTTTGGAAGAATTCATACATAAATTTTTCAAATTAGGACCCATTGATAAAAAAGACTGTACAAGTTGATTCATTTAATTCTTCCACTTTGAAAGCATTGAGATAGATGAAGAACACTATAATAATTCAATTTGAAACAAGAGAAATTATAAATGAGAAATAGTATCACAATTCACTAAATTACTTATGAATGAAGTCAAAATTGGAACAAACTTACCCCTCAAAGAATACAAACCTATGAGAAGATAGAAAAATAAGTATAAAGAAACGGGATTTTAAGAAACGAATGTTGATAACCTTTTGTAGTGCTCATAACCATGACAAATATAGAATGACGAGATAAACATAAAAGAGTAATATATAAATATATAAAGTTAAATATGTGGAAGTTTCTCAAACAAGTGTAACAAATCAACCAAAACAAGATAGAGGCTTTTGTAATTAGGGAATAATCATGATGAAATAACTTAGCATTCTATTGTTATATTGTAAATAAGCATGTGGCAAGTGGTTGTGGAATCACATACGTGATAAAAGAAAGAAACTATGCAAACTAATTGGAAAACACTTGGCATGAAGTGTATGAAGGAATGTTGTGAGAAATTCTATAATGAGAGTTTGAGAAGGGCTACGCACAATTGACAAAACTAGTGAGAATCAACTAAGGGAACTTGCACAAGAATGCTTGCCCCAGAAGTAGAGATGGCGTTATCATGAGGAACACATGCCCACAATAATGTGTGCTTGTCCTTAGGGGTTCACACATGTTCCTAGTTGTCTAGGCTCCGTAAGGCCCAAGATACCAACTAGGACCCCAGCGAGGCTACCTTCTTAGCATTTCTCAAAAGTGTGTGTGCATTATTAGAAAATATAACTACGCAATTTGAAAACCTTAGTTTTATGCACTATGAAAACCTTAGCTTTGTGGAATTTGAAAACCCTACCAATGTGGAATGTGGAAACTCCAACATAGTGAGTTCATATTTGGGTGCATAATTAGAAAATGTGAGTAAACACACCATATTGACCATGCATCACAAGTTGGAAATGTTTTTCGATGTATATTGAAGTGAAATTTGAAGACCTCACTTTTGTGCAATTTGAAAACACTGCTTTTATGGAATTTGAAAACCCTCATATTGTGGAATCTGATGGAATGGAATCATGTCGATGTAATTGTTGTTTATACCATTATGACTAATTTATTGCCAACACTCTCTATCTCTCTATTTCCATTTACACATTTTATAGTCTCTCTCTCTCTCTCTCTCTTTCTCTATTTATATTTCCCTCCCTCTCAATTTCTAACAAGCACTTCATCGACTCCCATTGAAGAAATTTTATGAGCTTTCTTATCATTGCGATCTCTAACCAATAGAAAATACGACTGACAAGAACTATGACCATAGTAACTATGACATACAAGAACTATGAACTTGAGATCTTTAACCCTTAGGAACTATAACACATAGTAACTATGACCCTCATGAACTATGATCTCAGAAATCATTCCTTTGTTGTTCATAGTTCCCTTGTCAATTAGGAACTATGACTTTATTTTACAAGAATCATGACCATAAGAATTATGATGTGGGAGCTTTGACTATGAAATTAAATTATTATATTTGTTTTTTAGTCATAGTTCTAGGGAATAATTCCTTTGTTAGTTAGGAACCTTGACTCACAAGAACTATAATCAATGTTTATTAGTCGTACTTATAGGGAATTTCTTGATCAGGGAACTATTATGATCAATGACCTATAGTCATTTTATTCATTCATTGATCAAAGTTCTTTCCATCTAGAGTCATTGTGGTAATAGTTCTCATTGGTTATAGTTACTATAGGTTACAGTTCCACTTGGCTAGAGTTATTAAGGTCATAGTGTTTCTTGAATTGATTCCAAAATCTATCTTTTCAATGTATCCATTATTTAACGATGAGCAGTGGGAGACCGATGAGAACTATCCACCAAGATGAAGAGTCCTTAAGGCCATGTTATCCAGATGTATGTATGTATGGTATTGATCTTCTTGGCACTTTTCCAGCGTCCTCTTCCTCCCATATTTTGGTCATCCATTTTTTGTCAACCCCTTATTGTGAAGTAACCTTCATTAGGATCACTGCTACAATATTCAAATGGTTGAGTAAGTGATATGGTGAGTTGGCAAGGTAGTTTAAATATTAAATGTGATGGGGCAGTTTGTTTGAGTTTTAAATTTAAATTCAAAATCTAAAAGTTGCAGTATACCACCTCTCATTTTTCTTGGAGACTATTTCAAAAATACGTTGTTTAGTTTGAATTGATTGAGGAAATGGAAGAAAGTAGAGCCATGGCATAAGAAAGAGGCACCATAATGGACATTTCATTGTAGTATATGTTATGTGTCTTTTACTTACTCTAAGGAGCAGTCTTGAAATAATATCTTGAACATTCTATGGTCTCTACATTTTCTACTCATGATCTTCTCTGACAACAATTTTACATGGGGTTTTTTAGATGATGAGTCTTTCATTGGTAGTTTGCACTAATCTTTGTGTACTCTCCAGTTATCAATCTCGAATATCAAATGACCTCAAACTGGATAACTAATTATGGCATCTAATTACTTATTTTCTCATTCTTTGCCAAGTTCCAAAAAATAAGTGTATTCAAATGTTTCGCATTGCAATCAGTAGGCAAATGTTTGCAGCACATTTGCACATGAAGCAAATGAAATCTTTGTGTACACAACTAGAATCTCCATTGCAACCAGTAGGCAAATGTTTGCAGCACATTTGCACATGAAGCAAATGAAATCTTTGTGTACACAACTAGAATCTCCATTGTCAGCACACCATTGGTGATACAGATTCTTCGTCAATTCCATTGAGACACAAATTATTTGATATGGGAAAGAATTTGTGTCCCAAAGAGACCCTCAGTGAGGAACCAACATGGAAATCCAAAGTAGACGAAATCTACATCCTATCATATGGGTCATTAGTATAATATAATCTATGGAATCCATCTCCATGACTAGGGCCCCACACATAGAGAAATATAGAATAGTAGGGAAAAACTAAAAAGAAAATCTTATATCCTTATTAAATACTTAATTGATAAGTTATCTTTATTTTGTAAGACATTTATTAAATTATTTAAATTTATATGTTTTTTTTTTCTTTCTTAATTATTTTACCTCTAATGGTATGTTTTCAACAAGAAAATGTGTTGGTATCTAAGTTTTATACTAATTTGAATTACTATAAAGTTTTTTACAAATTTTAAACTCATCAATTAAAACAATTATAGTTCACAATATGGCAGACACTATTTAAATACTTCACTATTTTAAATACCAATCAAGTTGAAGAGTTTGTAATTACCAAACAAGATCTTTACATTCCTATCACCACATAGAACCTTGCCATACAACAATGTATTAACAATTTATTTTTCTTGAATTTATGTCTTCTTTCTAAAGTCAAACTAACAAAAATAAGTTGAATATTATAGAATGACTTGGTATATTACAATTAAAAATCCATAAATATTTTACCCTCCTTTAATAGTTAAACTATTTTCCAGTTTGGTTTTTAATGTTTTTTTGAATTTATGTTTTTTTTCTAAAGTAAAACTAACAAAAATAAATTGAGTATTATAGAATGACTTGGTATATTTCAATTAAAAATCCATTAATATTTTACCCTCCTTTAATAGTTAAACTATATTCCCATTTATCTTATTTATTGAAAAGCCTTATCTACTAGCATTTGCACCAAATGTTGCAAAGGAAACGCTATAAGGCATAAATTGAGGAACAATCAAGACATGGGAATGGGAAAATCTAAATGAAATGTAGAGATGTAGTAGAAATGAAATACATTTAGGGTGCCTCACACTATTTTTTATTAATTATTGAAATAATATTGCATATAAATTGTTGTTCATGACTATGAAGCTACCAAGTTGCTCAATGGGAATGCTATAGCCAAAGAAGAGGAGAGGTAGGAGGAACACTATAAATTGTACATGTGAGTTAATTTGAATTTACTTTAAAATCATAGTAAACAATCTAACAAGATAAAGATGATTATTAGAACAAAATCATAATTTTAATTTGTTTTATTATTTAATTAATTAAAATAATTAGTCTCTCTCCAATAAAATGAAGATGATTATTAGAACTAAATCATAATTTTAATTTTTTTTATTATTTACTTAATAAAAATAATTAGTCTCTCTTGTCTCATACCCTTGGTTGAGATTATACAACGAATCTTCTGCATCTCATAACTTATCCCAAAAAAATTTCTACTCATAATTTGAATTTATTTATTTCTAAAGTCAAATTTATTCATAAAAATTTAATGGTTGCTTAACACTGAAAGTATGCTTTAAAATCATAATAAATAAGTTTTAATTTGAATTTGTTTATTTCTAAGTCACATATATTCATAAAAAATTAATAGTTGTAACACTAAAAGTATGTTTTAAAATCATTGTAAATAATCTAGTAAAATAAAGGTGATTTAATTTACTTTTTATTATTATTTAGTTAATTAAAATAATTAGTCTCTTATGTGGAATTCTATTTTTCTCCTCCTTATTTAGGTAAGAGAATTTATATTGCACATAATTCCAGGCCTTGCTAATTAAGACACAAGATAGGTATTGTCATTGGAGTTTATTCAGCTCAGGAGTCCAGGGATATTTGTTAAGGTTCACTCTTATTTTTCATCTTGGTAACCTGAACTCTTTAGTTTTGACAATTTCTAAACCCAAACCCATAATTATATTAAGTTTTATTAATGAAATACAAAAACACAGTGTTCGTGAGGGTGAAAATGCATATCAAATGCACGATTCTTCAATGCGGTTGAAGGATTTCTGGAAAATTGACGATTGTTTGGAAAAGTTTTTGTTTTATTTTTTACTGGGGTTTCGATGGCTTGTTGGGTTTACAATTTATAAGGCTATGTCATGTTGTGTTTCATTGTCTCTCTTCTTTTGTAGGTGGATCAAGCTTCTCATATGAATTATGTATGTGGATCAAACTTCTCAAGTTAATTACATCTGCAGATTTCCTAGGACACATATGCTAGCTACTGTCCAGAACCCCTTTTTGAAATCTTCAGCCCTCATCAATGACACATGCTCTGATATGTTTGCTGAGGGTTCTTGTGGAAGAGTATTGAAATTACTTATGGTTATATGAATATTTTGGTAGATTTGACGAGAAGACAAGGGTTTCTAGTATTTTTGGTTTCTTCATAAAGAGTGTCGTTGGGTTTCAATTTCAAGATTATTTTCCCTGGAAAAATGCTGGTAGCACGGATCTGTAGTTGTTCTCCATATTACTCAATTATCACAATGATTTTCCTCTGAAATACTCTTTGGTGAATTTGAATTTTCAGTGTTAGATTTTGCTAGTGATAAATCTAACAGCACTGATGGTTACAGGTGTTTGATTTGTCATTTCTGAAATCTAATCATCTTTGCCAAAATCTGAGGAACGAGGTTTTTTTCAAGGTCCTTCTACCACGAATCCTTCATCAGAGAATGAATTATATAGAGGCATAATAATTGAAATCGATTCCAGATTCCGTGAGCTCAAATTGTTTGAAGCAGAGTTTCCATTGAAACTCCCATCTCCATCTTTTTCTATTGAATATCTCTAGCTCTTGTTTCTTAATAAGTCTGAGCATTATATTGACCTCAGAGCTCACTATTTTAATATCAGAAGTGGCTACTCAGCGTGTACATTTCCCCTCAAAAAATAGAAAGGAAGCAATGTACAATTTTGTGTTGTCATGCCTCAGTAGCAAACTTAGAAGCACCATTACTTGAGAAGACCGAGCTTTTCTTTGGGTATCTATGATATTTATCTTCAGATTAGGAGTCTCTACCAGTTTCTTCTCTTCAAGTTGTGATCCTAGGTCTGAAGCTTCACCAATAGCACTAATAGCTAAAGACCTTGACACAGGATAGAAACCTTGTGTGAGAGATCCTTGACGATTTGTTGATGTTGTAAGAGTAACACTGATTGCATGACATTGACTTATGCGTGACTGTAACAATGATATCAATGAGCATCCTATTGATTGGTTGTATATCAGTGAGAAAATAACTTGTAATCAGATATGCCAATCAAGAACAAAGAACTGGCTGAAGGTTGAGCACTTTCCCTGAGCGTGGACAACCGATGAAGAACCTCGTGAGTAAGCCCCAAATGAATCATGGAAATAGAAAAGGATGAATAAAAAATAGCTGCCAGTTTTCCTCTTCTACAAAATCCCCCATTCTTATTATAGATTTCTCCGCAACTCCAATTTCTGACAAGACTTTGCGATTTCTTGAACTTACAACAAGTCTAGAGTTGGAGTGGTGGGTTAGCAGCAACAAACCAAATTCTTCCATCAACTAGGAACCATCTCTCCAAACTTCATACAGAAATAAGGCAAATCTCTGAGTCTGCAATCTCTGACTCAACCACATCTTTGCATATTCATCACCCTCATTTCTATCTAATTCTATCTTTGTAAGTGTGGCTATTTGCATACACAGTTCACTTCTGAGATTGTAAAAGATGGATTATTGGAAATAGTGAGCCAAAGCAATAAGTCATCTCTGAAGAGATTTCTCACCATTGGACTGCTGAAGACTAATATGTTTGCTGAGGGTTCTTGTGGAAGAGTATTGAAATTACTTATGGTTATATGAATCTTCTGGTAGATCTCACGAGAAGACAAGGGTTTCTGGTATTTTTGGTTTCTTCATAAAGGGTGTCGTTGGGTTTCAATTTGCAAGATTATTTTCCCTGGAAAAATGTTGGTAGCATGGATCTGTAGTTGTTCTCCATATTACTCAATTATCATGATGATTTTCCTCTGAAATACTCTTTGGTGAATTTGAATTTTCAGTGTTAGATTTTGCTGGTGATAAATCTAACAACACTGATGGCTACAAGTGTTTGATTTGTCATTTCTGAAATCTAATCATCTTTGCCAAAATCTGAGGAACGAGGTTTTTTTCAAGGTCCTTCTACCACGAATCCTTCATCAGAGAATGAATTATATAGAGGCATAATAATTGAAATCAATTCCTGATTCCGTAAGCTAAAATTGTTTGAAGCAGATTGTCCATTGAAACTCCCATCTCCACCTTTGTCTATTGAATATCTCTAGCTCTTGTTTCTCAATAAGTCTGAGCATTATATTGACCTCAGAGCTCACTGTTTTAATATCACAAGTGGCTACTCAGAGTGTACATTGCCCCTCAGAAAATAAAAAGGAAGCAATGTACAATTTTGTGTTGTCATGCCTCAGTAGCAAACTTAGAAGCACCATTACTTGAGAAGACCGAGCTTTTCTTTGGGTATCTGTGATATTTATCTTCATATTAGGAGGATATACCAGTTTCTTCTCTTCAAGTTGTGATCCTAGGTCTGAAGCTTCACCAATAGCACTAATAGCTAAAGACCTTGACACAGGAGAGAAACCTTGTGGAACAAATCCTTGACGATTTGTTGATGTTGTAAGAGTAACACTGATTGCATGACATTGACTTATGCGGGACTGTAACAATGATAGCAATGAGTATCCTATTGATTGGTTGTATATCATTGTGAAAATAATTTGTAATCAGATATGCCAATCAAGAACAAAGAACTGGCTGAAGGTTGAACACTTTCCCTGAGTGTGGGCAACCGAAGAAGAACCTCGTGAGTAAGCCCCAATTGAATCATGGAAATCGAAAAGGATGAATAAAAAATAGCTGCCAGTTTTCCTCTTCTACCAAATCCCCCATTCCTATTATAGATGTCTCTGCAACTCCATTTTCTGACAGGACTTTGCGATTTCTTGAACTTACAACAAGTCTGGAGTTGGAGTGGTGGGTTAGCAGCAACAAACCAAATTCTTCCATCAACTGGGAACCATCTCTCCAAACTTCATCCAGAAATAAAGCAAACCTCTGAGTCTGCAATCTCTTACTCAACCACATCTTTGCATATTCATCACCCTCATTTCTATCTAATTCTTTGTAAGCGTGGCTATTTGCATACACAGTTCATTTCTAAGATTGTAAAAGATGGATTATTGGAAACAGTGAGCCAAAGGAATAAGTCATCTTTGAAGAGATTTCTCACCTTTGGACTGTTGAAGACTGATATGTTTGTTGAGGGCTCTTGTGGAAGATTATTGAAGTTACTTACAGTTATATGAATCTTTTGGTAGATCTAACGAGAAGACAAGGGTTTCTGGTATTTTTGGTTTCTTCATGAAGGGTGTCATTGGGTTTCAATTTACAAGATTATTTTCCCTGGAAGAATGCTGGTAGCATGGATCTGTAGTTGTTCTCCATATTACTCAATTATCATGATGATTTTCCTCTGAAATACTCTTTGGTGAATTTGAATTTTCAGTGTTAGATTTTGCTGATGATAAATCTAACAACACTAATGGTTACAGGTGTTTGATTTGGCATTTCTGAAATCTAATCATCTTTGCCAAAATCTGAGGAACGAGGTTTTTTTCAAGGTCCTTCTACCACGAATCCTTCATCAGAGAATGAATTATATAGAGGCATAATAATTGAAATCGATTCCTGATTCTGTGAGCTGAAATTGTTTGGAGCAGATTGTCCATTGAAACTCCCATCTCCATCTTTTTCTATTGAATATCTCCAGCTCTTGTTTCTCAGTAAGTCTGAGCATTATATTGACCTCAGAGCTCACTATTTTAATATCACAAGTGGCTACTTAGAGTGTACATTGCCCCTCAGAAAATAGAAAGGAAGCAATGTACAATTTTGTGTTTTCATGCCTCAGTAGCAAACTTAGAAGCACCATTACTTGAGATGACCAAGCTTTTCTTTGGGTATCTGTGATATTTATCCTCAGATTAGGAGGCTCTACCAGTTTCTTCTCTTCAAGTTGTGATCCTAGGTCTGAAGCTTCACCAATAGCACTAATAGCTAAAGACCTTGACACAGGACAGAAACCTTGTGTGACAAATCCTTGACGATTTGTTGATGCTGTAAGAGTAACACTAATTGCATGACATTGACTTATGCGTGACTATAACAATGATAGCAATGAGCATCCTATTGAAAGAGAGGGTGCATGAAAGAGTTCCGCCAAGGCACCCCACTTGTAGAGATTATTTCTCCTCTGCAAGTAGTTTCCATGTATATGGATGGGCTGAATAGTCCATCCAGGGATATGTCAAAGCAGTGAAAGCCTTAAAGCCTACTTGAAGACATGTATATTTAGAGATTGCCAGAAGTTGCTTTACAACAAAAGATTATTTATTAAAAAAAACAACGAGGGCTAATACTATGGGAATTGAAAATCCCTGTCGGACAACCTAACAAACACTTGAGTTCATAATTCTGTATCAAAAACATCAACAAACATAAGACATAGATGTGCAACCAAAGCATGTCATCTTTGATCTCATAGCAAAGTTTTGCAAGAGTGATACAATCCAACTCCTGCTTGAGGTTCATGGTCATAAAATTAGCCTTCCATAAATATTAATGTAGTAGTTAGTCATTACACTTAGATCAAATAGGGATAACTATTTTCCAAATAGACTGTTGAAAAATTAAATCTTGTAACATGTTAAGAATAAGTAATAAAAGTAAAACCTTATCTGTCAGCTTACATGACTCATATCAACCATGAATATGATTATAGAGACATAAATTAGCTGTCGAAATACTTACAAGCCTAAACCTGTAGGCTTACTAAAAAATGAGAGTAGATTAGCAATGCTACCTCTCATGTGTCGGGGGGCACTAGAAGCCCAGTGATCTTTAGATTTGCAACACCCACAAATATGCCTCAATTTCAACACAAACACGGGCAAAACAGGCACTACCTGCAATGGAAAAATCTCATAGAACTTACATGTGAGAATTGGAGGAGGCGATGGCGCAAAAGAATTGGAGACTGCGGTTGTTGAGTCCTTCATCTCGACATCTTGAGTAGCCATCCCAGGCTTGGCCGTTAAACCTGAAATGGACCATTTTTTACTGTAAATATGTCGGGATTAATGGAGGCTAAACAGTGTTAACCCTGCACCCACCCTTACCTGAGCGATTCTTTCCTTTGCAGCGAGGGAAACACAGAGCATCACAAGGACCAGAGCTTCACCTACAACAGATGAGAAACTATTTGTAATTTGTAACTATTTCCAACGAATTTGTAACTGTTTTGATCGATGGTTAAAGTTTTTGTAATCATCTAACATCTAATCATACAGTGTCCAAGGATGACAGGTAGGCAAAAAGGGCGATGGATTTCAGAGGGAAACGCCTTACGGCGTAAATATATGCTTATAACTAGATATAATGTAAATCTTATAACTAAACATATTGAGAGACTAAACAAATTTAACTAAGCATATTCGTATGACTACCTATAATGTAGTAGGATTTTTTTTTTAAAGTTTAATTTCAAAAGACAATTTCAAAATAATATATTTTACAGATAAACAATAGATAAACAATAAATAAATTATTTAATATAAGAAATATTCATCTTGGTTTTGTCCATTTAGTGGTAAAAAAATACCTTCTTTTATTTAGGCCGCGAAAGGTTTTACAAATTTCAAGAAAAAGAGAACTTTTTCATTTTGGATTCATTAATTTTATTCATTCATTGATGTTCATTCATCGATCAAAGGTGGATTGAGTTTTATTCATTTATTAGTCGTAGTTCTTGCTATCAGAGTAAATGAATAGTTTTTTTTTTTTTTTTTCATATTTAATGTGTAAAAAATATTACTTTGAAGTTCCAGAATCAAAGTTAAGTTAATTTTGGTGGTAAATGAATAATTTTTTTATTGCATATTTAATTTGTCAAAAATATTACTTTGAAGTTCTCGAATCAAAGAGGTTAGGTTACTTACATGAGGTCAATTTTGATACAAATTATTAAAACATCCAGTATATTAAAGTATTCTCTCTCCACAAAAATTAACACACTATTTGAAACAACAATTTCAAAAAAATGTTGCCAACTAAATAGAGAAATTCCTATCACCAACATAAGAATATGGTGTGAATGGAATCTTATAATGTACCATTGATCTTGAGAGTGATTTAGTAAATTTTCAATAAATTGTGAATAATTTACGCATTTGTACTGGGCTGCAGAATTCATCAATATCATGCTTGCATTCAGGACTAGTAACTGAAAACTTAAAACTTATTGGAAAACCAACGTGAACTTATTTTTCTGAAAATTAAAGCTAATTTTATAAATTAAGTATAATATACTCATACACAAAATCATTTATCTCAAAAACAACAATTTAATAAAATGATACAAATGATATCTAAATGCATAGAGAGTGCGTCTTTTCCTACCAAGAATGTTTGCTGTACTTGCACATCATGAAACCTTTATATTTGAAATTGAATGGAGCAGCCTTAATTTGGTACTCGGTTGGAATTAGTCGAATTGAACCAATATTCTCTGTTCAGCTACATCGGCTTCCCCAAAGTGATATTCCTTAATATGGTAATCCATTATAATATCCGAACTCCAAAGCCTCTTTTAATAACCGTATCAACTTGTTTTGGTTCTGCGCGAATTAATCCCGTACATATTCGGCGATATGGTAATCCATTGTACGATCCGACCTCCAAAACTCTTTTAATAACCGTATCAACTTGTTTTGGTTCTGCTCGAACTAATCCTGTACTTTCTGTCTTCAACGCTACCGCTGTGTATCCTCCCCTGCAAAGTAACATCAATTAAAAGAAAACAGAATCAAGTAAATTAGTATTTTATTCTCAATATAAAATTGATTTTAAAAGTGTTCAGACATAATATGTTATTGGAGGGGATTTTAGTGGAGTTGTGAAAGGAGCTTACATAGCCTGAATGCCTACATTTGATTTCAAATCATATCCACACGTCCTACTCGAGAAAGAGCACCCGCAGCGGCAACCCTCAGATGGAGAAGAGATCTCGCCATGAGGAGCCTCTTGCTTATGTCCATTATGGATGTTGTTACAGTGGAGGACGGTGCGGACGCCAGTGCCAGAGAAACTCAAAATGAAATAGAAAAGCACCTATTATCTATTCAGCGACCTGCAGAAATTCAGCGCTCAATTTTTCAATTTGAAATCCCAAGCGGGAAAGCATTTGAATTTTGAAAACCTTTGGTGCGGAGGTAACATTGAGTGAATTTAAGTTCATGTCTTATCCACCACCACCTGTATTAGCTTATGGGAGTCCGCTGCCAGAGGTGCCGGAAATTAGTGGAATTGTGCAGTGTCGGAATATTGACAGTATAAACGGAATTGGTAACGGAGACGGATGGGGTCCGCTGGCCACGTCAACCAGCATGAGCAATCTGCAATCGACATAAGCTCGGCGGAAATTAGCACAAGCGCTCTTGCATACACCCGATACCATCAACTGCGAAGGGCAGATGGCATTTATGTTGCTGGTGCATCCGACTTCTTTTTTGCAATTGGAGTTGGAAGGAGTTATGGAGAGAGGTATATTGAAGCCATCAACGAGAGAGATATCATTGAAGTTTAGATTCTTGAATGAGAATGAGAATGATATCGCCCCACCGCCTCTGCATCCACTCTTCCCACTCATCTTTCTAATTTGCTTCGACAATGCCGAGCTTGGCTCATTAGCAAGTGTCGTGATCGAATCCGCGATGATCTCCACACCCTCTGACTCTGCGATTCACGCGTCATTGTTAATTGAGAGGTGAATATTGATCGAGGAGGGCGCCATATTTCAAACTTTGGTTGTCGCGCGCTTAATTTCAAAACATGGCATGGATAGCGACATCATGCATTGTAGCATATGGATACATCATTGTATGCCATAACGAAGAGAGACACCAAACGTCCAGAAAAGTAACCAATATTTCCCATGCTATAGAATATTTACTACACTTTAAGAATATGAGACACAGTGTCTTGATAGTGATCCACCCTCAATTCGTAAATCCCCCTAACACCACCGTGTCAGTAAAGATAAGAGAAATATTTAAAGAGCATGTAACACGTGATTTAATAACACTAATGGGCTGATAGAGTTCTGTTTCCATCTTTTCAGAATTATTAAAAAATTAATTGGTTGATTGGGATTTAGATTATTTTTTTTTAAACACAAAAAGATGTTTTCAATTAATTTTGTAGAGAAAGTACATATTCTATAGAATGGATATTCTCACTCTCGCTAGTCCAAGTCCTCTATAAAATTCAAACTTTCCTAAATGGATATTTTATACAAAAATGTAGATATGAACGATCTAAATTGCATGGTTACAACATATAGCAATTCGAAAATCTAAATTGCATAGCTACAATATATAGCAATTTGAAAACCAAGGAAAATGTTAAAATAAAATAGAGTATACTAGAAGTCAGGACAATAATCAATATCTTAGATCATAGATCATAATGTGACTTTTATATTGCAAAATGTGAGATTCAAAAAACTAGAAGTTGATCTTGTACTTGTGGTTTGAACTACAACTTTCTTTGGAGAGTAGATTGGTTTTGCAATTTTTGGATCCAATAGATGTGGGAGATGGGGCCAGAGTCGAACACTTTGATCAAGGTCTTAGTTCTGCTTTTCCATGAGTCGAGAGTTGGAGAGTTTAAAGAACCTCTATCATTTTCCTAATCAATGACACATTTAGAGTCTCCAAAAATTGTAAAATCCCTATGGTCGAGCCAATTAGCACAGTCCAAGACCCCCGAGACTACGAGTAATTAAGCATGAGTGTTAGAGCCATTGCCATAGTGCATGTGAAATTTGTAGGATCTCACTCATCATCAATGAATGGCCATGCCACATCCACAAAGACCAAAAGAAGGCGAGCCATCAAAAAAATGGATAGGAAAAGTAGACAATATATTGCGAGGTGGAGGAGGGACTTTATAATCCATAGACAAGAAGGAAGAATACTCTAGATAGTAAGATATGATTCTACAATTGGTCATCTAGATATCAGACATCACTTGCTCAAAGATAAGAGCATTCCTAGATCGCCAAATTTCCCAAATGATAAAGAAAGCTAATGTCCTATAGGTTTGATGACCCATTGTCCACCTACCAAGGCAAGAGACAATGTCTATGCGATCCCAATCTACAAGGGAGATTATCAGGTGTAGAACACATGTCGAGACATATTTGGCAAAGGGATAGTGAAGAGAGAAGTGATAGATGTCCTCTCTTAAGCAAAGGCAAAGGATGCATCTCCCGAAGCCCTAATAACCCCTCTTGCATAAGATTTCGTCGCTTACAATCCAGTTGTGTACCACCAACCTGGAAAAACACTTGATTTTAAGAGGAAAATTCCATTTCCACGAGCAAGAAAGCCAAGAGAAAAAAAAAATTGTGTGGTGGGCTAGGTCATTATCTTATATGCCTCATTAAAAATTACATTTCCCTGTTGTGAGCCACCAAACGAAATAAATTTGTCTTCTTTTAGAGAGAGGACAATCCCACAGAGTTTGAGCATGGTAATATATCATTTCCATTCTAGGATTAGGGGATTTGGAATCTATAGCTCAGTTCCATCATTCCAATGATTGAATGAAGGAGAGGAAAGATAAGCATTTGCAATATTTTAATAAAAAAAAATCATGATTATGCATAAATGTAATGAGAGGAGGAGTTAATAAATGTGGACCAGTCATGCTTGAGAGCAATTCCAGGCCTATCTCTGGGATGGATCCCGAGCCAACATCCCATATGAGATTCCCAAACAACCAATGCTTAGTGTGAAGGAGATTGTGCAATGATAATCAGATATAAGGAGGGTCCGGAGCACCGACTTGTAGCCAACCAATGTTATGCTTGTTCTGGAGATATTTAGCCATGACGATTTGATTCCAGAGGCCATCACTGGTAATTTCTCGCCATTTTTTTTAGAAGCAATGACAAGTTGAAATAGGCAGTGTCGTTAAGGCCCCAACTGCCATGATTCACAGGTAGGTTAAGAATCTCCAAACTAACAAGATGAAATTACATAAACCTGAAAAGAGATAATTTTGGAACAAGATATTTGTAGAGATATATTTTGTATAAAACAAATGACAAATAGTTACAAATAAAATATTTTATTATCCTTGTTGCTCAAGATGAAAGAGACGGCATACTCTTTCCATGGTTAGTGCATATACTTGTTTAATAGTGGATCTACTAATCACATAGAATTACAAGTCTACACTTATAAAACCTTAATACTTGTCTTAAATTGACTCACACTGAATATAATACTAACAATGTTAGGTATTTTGCTAATTAGAATATTATTCGGAATAATTATATTTATATAAATGTATTTTAATTGTGAATTAATATTAATGAAAATAATTATATTTATATAACCTCTTTTTTCGGTGATCAGGGGTACCGTGATGTGAAAGTCACCAATTCGTGGGAAAAAATCTAGCATGTGATCCTGTGGTGATTTTGATTGCTTAGATGCCCCTAGGTCGTGGTTTCTCAAGCCAAAGGTCAAGCATGTTGTAATATCTAACTTGACAAGCAAAAAAAAAAATTATATTTACATAAATATATTTTATTTACAAATTTCTCAAACATTAAGAGGATAAAAATTATGCTAATTCTTAACAATATTATTTATAATTTCATATTTTTATATATGAAAATATATTCTTCATTATAAAATAGGTTACCAATATGAATTATCATTAATTGATTTTTCTTTCATGTAATATCCATATGGTGAGTATTCTTATAAATAAATTGTTATTAATATAACAAAATCAGTTGAATCTACTTATATTTAGTAACCTAAATGAAATAATTTTTATAATTAAAAAATTAATATGGTACTAATTGTTTTATCAATTATAATATGAATTAATATCACTATCATTGAGTTGTAATATCTATATATTAGCCTTCAAATTGGAATTGTACTCTCTTAGTGTGAAACATCTTGTCATTTTCTCCAACCAGGGTTCTACTTGTTTGCTCGCACGACTTCTAGCAAATTCTGGGAGCTTAATATTTTGAAGATCCCTAGCAATGTCCTTAGTTGTAGATCCCCTATTAAAGTCGTTTGATCCCTCGGGATTTCCCACCCTGGATGGAAGCTGCTCTAGGTCCAGCTAAGTTGTTTGGTGTCCTCGTAAAGTCTCATTAATTACCTCTACAAAGCACAATATGATAACTATCACCGGTGATGGAAATGGCGTTCTTGGAGGAGGTGGTCCTTGTGATGACTCTTCTCTACCTCGATTCCATCACATCCTCACCATTCTAAACTATTCAATTATCTTCAAGACACACAAGTCTTCTTAGTGCAAGTTAGGACTTGGTTAGCAATTAGTCGGCTCATACACATATCTAAAATGATAGGTGTAAACATCCCTTTTACTATGCTTGTAAACGAGTGGTATTGATTTTGAGTAGATCCTCATGGATCTATTAAATTCTTTTCCCTTGCTAACTAATCAATTTTTATGATATGTTGTTAGTCACCATCACACATCTTTCTAGGATCAAGTCTCTCCCCTCCAGCAACCTTATTTGATTAAACAGACCATTAACCTTATTTTAGGCATTAGAATTCAATTTACTATTATGTTATTACTAGATAAATTTAATTTGATCCATGGATATTCTACTAAATAATTTGTCAAAATAGATCTAATGAAATTATATTTGAAAATCCAAAATATACACTATCACAGTTTTATTTATATTTAAATTTATGAATATGTATATTACTATGAATTATGTCTAACAAACCTAGTCTAAACATTCATCTAATAAAGTTAATAAAGGAAAAATAAAACCAAGGTCATGGTACTCGTATTTCATGCTAAATGTTAGGTAAAACATCCTAGTAGGCATCACTTGTTATATATTATGGCTAAGGGAAAATTAGCAAAGGCATTAAAAAGGCAAAAAGGCATTAATGGTATTTATTTGTGGAAATAAAGTAAAATAGGAGAAAAGGGAGGTGAAAGGTCACAAGTTGCACGTGAGGAGGATATTGAAGGAAAATGAAGGAAGTTGAAGAAATTAGAGGAATCAATAATAAAAATACATCAGAGCATTAGTTTGGGGTCTTTTGTCAGTTTAATTTTGGAATTAGTCTCGGAGGGGAGAAGGGTGCGAATAGGAGAATGAAAGTAAGCAAGAAAATGAAGGACAAGGAAATTAAAGGAGGGACAAGGAAAACAAGAATCAAGCAAGGAAAGGTTGCATCAAGTAGCTTCAATGGGAATACTTGCAGGTAACAGGTTGCATGTATGATTTCCTAGCTGGTATTGGCATGCATGGTATGTGCATGTGTGTATTCAGTTCATTTGTTATCATTGGAATGGATTTTCTAGGTTTCAACAATGGTTTTAGCATTACCTTTCCATTTCTGAATAGTCATGGTTTGAGGGGATTTTTTCTTGGTTAAGCTTTTGATTGTTGAAAGGTTTCAGATCGAGGTGAGGTGGTCTCAAGAAAAGCCCAAGGGTTGGGGGTGGAGATGGTTTTCTATGTGAGATGGGTCTCAATAGCTCGGTGGAGATAGGAAAATTCCTCAAGGGATGGTGAAGGAATTCTGAGGCATCCAAGCTGAGTTTGGTTTTAATGATGTTGGGACTGGTTTAGTTGAGCTCATGGTATGGTGAGGGTGGAGGTGGCTAAAACTATGGATTCCCTTGTTTTTCTATGAATTGGTTTATCCCATGAGATCCCGCATTGATTATTGGAATATGACATGGGAGTGATTGGCTGAAATAAATATTTGGTTCATCCCAATCTATAGTTGAGTGGTACATGGAAGTCCTTGACTTGGTTGGATTTTGTATATGGTTAATAAGGTACAAGTTTCTATTTTCTTTGATGAGTAATTATACTTGTTATTATGTGGCTTTAATGGTTGTTCTATCTTTGTTATCTACCTGATAGTATGCTTGTTATAATCATATTTATAGGATAGATCTAAGTATGGCTCTTATCACATTTTAATTAATGAATGTTTGCTTAATGAATTCATGACCTAATTGGTGTTATGGTAACTATTTTGAGAAGGCATTGGTACTTCATTTTGAACCTTAGTTAAGTTTCATATCCCTATGTTTAGATATGCATTCATGACTTGTAGGTTGCATGTTCACCATGTGTTTGACATAATGTTTGTCTTGGTTGGGAGGGGTAAATTTAAGTCCTTGTTCAAGTTTTTGGTTTAGAAGCTTTGTTTCTATGTTATTCACCATTTTGGAATTTTCATTGAGTTCTTGGTAGAGACTTGAGTTTTAGCCCTGAAAAATGGCTCAGAATTCGAGGTCGCTAGCACAAATTGACTGGAAAATTCCATAGTCGCTAGGAAGTAGGCATATGGTAGTGACTAGAGGCCTTTCCAAGGGAGCGACTAAGAGCCTAGGTCAATGAAAAAGAGAGTTAGCTCAAGGGTTGGACACCTGGAGGGGTTGGCTAGCTCGTGGGTAGCTCCGAGAGGTCCTGTAACACATGACGGAAGTCAATAAGGTCTTAAGTTCACAAATCCATTTTCTTAAGGTCATATAGGAGTTTTATTCTTATCATAATGAACCTCAGCTCATGCTTACCCTAGGAAAACTAGTGAAAGTGGGTAAATGTGGGAGGAGGAAGTTACAGGGTCGTATCAGAGTGGGTTGTGCTCTGTTTGTGTAAAATCTGATGTTGTCAAGGTTATGGTTTTCATGCACGGGGTCATATTAAATAGTTAGTATGGCATGCGTGATGTTGGTATGGTACTGCAATAAGACATGGGAAAAAAGATTTAAGTAGCAGGGCTTGATTAGGTTAATAGAATTACATGGACAACGGGCAAATGGTAGGCATAAATTGGATCTCCATTTCATCCCTTCATGCATAGCACATTCTCGAGGGTTTTTATTGTCTCCATCACACTAAATAGTGGGTGCTCGATCAAGCATGCAATCCGACTAGCTAAGTGGACTAGTTGACTTAGAATGAGGTGATCACATTTTGTCTCTTGCATTAAAAGGATATCCAAATTTTCTTTAGCAATCTTTCAATTTAGAATGAGATGCTTGATTTTTCCATTAGGCCCCTTATAATCCATGTGAGAACTTTTATCATTGAGATTTTAGAGGAGGAAAGAGAGTGTTCATGGGAGAAACCCTCCCTAAATTGACCGTAAATTCACCCAGATATTGAATTAGTTGGCTATTGGTTTTACAACATTTCATTTTGGGCTCTTTGGCTTGGAAGGAATGTTATAACCCTGCTAACATCCAACTTGTAAGATCCATTAAGATCCATTTTTTCCCAATTAAAATCCAACTTCTAAATCTTCCAAAAAATGATACAACCCCTCTAGATCATTTATTCATCATGAATTAGAGCAATCTATGTAGGTCTCAAACAACAACCACCTCATTTTCTATGAAAAAAGAAAAACAAATAAGCTCCATGAGATTTCTCTCATGTAGACTCACATAAAACGATGAAACTCAAAATAAGTGAAAAAAAGGAAAAGATCGATGAAAAATTGATTTAATAAAAGTAATAACATTATTTAACCAACATTAAAAGTTGATATGTCTTTCACAGAGATTAAAATTCTAAATTAATATAAATATTATTTTATAAACATAATAAAATTACAATCATATTAACAGTAATATACTCTGGAAAAATTAAAAAAAAATATAATCATTAATGTTATTATGTTAAAAGCAAATAACAACATGAAAGGAAGCCAAACAAGAACAAAGAAAATGAACTATGCGTACCGATATGAAAATTAGAAAATTAAAATACATTGGTTAGGTGAAATTGAATTAGAAGGTAAGGGTAATCATGTTAGATATTTTTTTTAATGATAATATGAATTTGAATAATTATATTTGTATAATTATATTTTAATTTTTGCATTTGTTATATATTTATAGAATTAAATTATATTAATTTTTAATAATATTATTTATATTATATATATTTTATAGGTTTTTTTGGCTATGGTACACCAATATTTTGGTCAATGGGTGGTGGCTACGTCCATCAAAAAATTTGGGTTGATGAACTCCGAAGGGAAAGGGAATCTAGCCCCCGCAGCCTACAAGGGCTTTGGGGAGAATGGACCCTGTGACCTCTTGAATGGTGACGCACTGATTTTGACCAACTGAGCTAACCCTTGGGGCTTATATATTTTATAGGTTTAAATATAGAAAATATTAATAATTATATTTAAAGATGAAGTTTTGAAATATCATGATTATAAATTTAAACCATTATTATTATTATTATTTTTATTTTAATGTAATATGGGTATTATGAATTTTTTTTTATTAAATTGTTTATAATCTAGTAATTTTAGTATGACTTATTTATTATTTTTATTATTTTTATTTTTATTTTTATTTATTGTTTCTTAATCTAACACTACAATAGAGTAACATCTTATTTATTTTTCTGAGTATAAATATTTTTCATACTAGATATTAAATCACTTATATAAATGAGAATATTTAAAAAAATTAAATAAAATTTAAAGTTTTATTAATTATAATATGAATTAATATAACAAATATTTTTTTGGCTCTATTATATAAATTTTAGGGTTTCTTTTGTATAACTATATATTCTTCACTCTGCAAGAGGGGGATCTACCCCCTTTGCTACTTCGTAATGAATATAGATACATAGGTATTCCCAATGAATCTCCTTGCGCATGGCATCCCTTTCATAGAACAACTCGACAGAGAGGGGCTTATCCATATATTTTTCACTTTGCAAGAAGGGGATCTACCCCCTTCGGGAGTTCGTAATGTGTATATATACATAGGTATTCCCACTGAATCTCCTAGTGTATAACTCCCCTTTAATATAATAACTCGACAAAGAGGGGCTTATGTTTTCATAACAAACTCTTCATTGGGTGCATTGTGAAAACATAAGAATCTAGGGTGCTCTATGTGAAAGGAAATGCAAGATCCAAAATACGAGGTTAAATATAGTAAGATTAGATAATATATCCAATGTATGTAGGATCATGCTATGATGTGCAAATTTATTATGGACCTCTAAAAAGGGTTTGATTGGGTGGACCTAAAATAAATGCAACACCCAGTGTCAAATATAATTGGAGTTAGGGGCCAAGTTTTTTTTATAGATATTTAGTTTAGATAGGAATATAGATTGAAGGATTTTGATGGGGGTCATATTTTTTCAAATGTGATTCTACAAAGAGCATTATAATCCACAGAAAGAGGATTTCCTTGTTTCCCTGATGTGGGTCTATCTCTTTTATCTTCCCAAGAAATATTGGGAGGAGGAGAGCCTTGAAGGCATCGAAAATGCCATTGAAACACTTTTCATAGTATTGGTACACTTCATATGCATGGAATTACGTATACATGAATATCTCCTACTCCCTTCCACACATACACATTTATCATGATAGTGTTTGGAAGCAATCTCTAGATTATGAAAAAGTCCCCTTTAAATGCAGATATTGTCATGAATATGAAAATCTTATTCATGATTTTCCAATGATTACCAAGGAATAGTTTGAAAAAACACCTTTTGAAAAAGAGACATTTGATTCGTGGAAAACCCCCCAATGAAGAAGAAATTTGAGTCCCTAGGGTACATCAAATCCTAACTAGATCCCTATATTAGAAATAGACTCTTTGAATGAGTCCTAAGAGTAATTCAATATTCAATCAAACATGCAATCAATAGAAGGTAAATCCCATAGCCCCTTAGATGACATGCAAAAGTCTCTTAAATTGCACTAGCAAAATTCATTACCATAGGAAATGATAAGGTCCCCATTGGAAGAAGGCAAAGTAGAAGACCTTCCAAAAGATATGGATCTGGATGATCCATAACTGATTTCCCTTGTGGAATAATGACATGGAAAATATGTGAAAGACATGCTAGTCGAGGAGGTTCGAAGAAAATGGTTGGGATCGATTTCCTCACACTTCGGTCTTGGATTTAAATGATGGAATTCAAGGTGGTCTCCAGTAAAGAAGCTAAAACTGAGGCTGTAAGAGCAACAAGGCACTAATGCAAGAAAACACTGAAAAATTAGTGCACTCGAGGAATGTCATGCGAAAGTCACATGCATTTTCCCCTTGAAATCAAAGTCTTCCACGTCGTTATCATTATCATAGCTATTTTTTGGTAGGAAGCTCATTACTTTCAAAAATCTCCTTCATTTTAGCCCTCCTTTATAAATTCAAGCTATATATAACTTTTTCTTATGAATGAAAGGATACATTTATCCAACAAAATAAAGAAGACACAATTAATGTAACTATATAAATAGTTGATAAACATTGAATTAGTTATCCCATATCAATTAAACACCCATACAGAACAAAATCACTTTATAATACATTTAGCATTATTGAAATTGATAGAAATAATAAAAATGAATTAAATCATAATTAGACTTAAGAGTTCTAATTTTTACCCTTTTAATTATATAATTAAATTAGTTTTCTCATTTTTTAAATAAAAAAAATTATATTCTTATGAATTTCATATATTGGTGATACTTTATGAGCAATAAATGGGAATGAAATTTTTTATCTTTATATTTTAAAAAACAAAATATTTTTTTTAATATATATATATATATATGAAAAAAATATTTTGTTTTTAAAATATAAAGATAAAAAATTTCATTCCCATTTATTATAATAAAATAGATGTCTAATTATTTGCCTATTTAATATATAATTTCTTAGCACATAATATTAAAAATGATTAGTAATAAAAAAATTAAAAAATAAAACAAATTGAACATTCATCTCTATAACTATGTATAAAAAAGGTAAAGATGTATATTTTTCCTCTACATAAATAAGTTCAATTATATTAATAACATAGATTTATTTTATTTGAGATTTATTAAGTGTAGAGTGGGATAAAATTTCTTAAAATATAAATCTCTTTTTGTGGAAATTTGAGAATTTTTTTTATAATAAATTTAATTATGTTTACTAGTTTTTCATATATATATATATAGTTACATCAATTGACCAAATTATCACCCACATAAAAATATCCAACACCACTAGATACACTAAATCTCATATGTAAATTTTTATTTAATATAAATTAACGCATATATAAACGACCATCCTTTTCACTTAGAATTTAAAATCTATTATATAATGAAATAAATTAATTTCTTTATCTTAAACATATCATAAATTTAAAATTAAAATTAAAATAAATTAATATTAATTTAAATTTTTCAAACATATCACATATTAAATTAATATTATCTAATTTATATAATCTAATAAATAATTGATTTATTGCAAAAATTTAATTATTATTATTTTTATTTTCATTTTCATAAAACTTTAGACATATAACTTTTAAGATATTGATAAAAAAAATCAGATCTAATCTAAAATTTCAATATTTGTTGACTTTTCTTCTAAAAAAATTATTATAATTTATATTTTTAAAATATAAGATTATCATAATACTACCAAATATATTCTCAAATTTTCTCGACAACAATAATAATGATCACAGAACTGCACCATAGTTTTATTATATTATATGAAGGATTTAGATAGTAACTGGTGAGAATAGCACAGCATCAGATTCTCTCGCTCAGAGAATCGTGTGAGATGCTTTATTGACATAAACGTAAACATAGATATACATGACATAACTAAAAGCTGTACTGCTCGTATTGGATGTAACAGTGAGTTAGGTGAACTCGAGCACCGATGGGGATGGCAGTGTATGACTAGGATTATGGATAATATCTGTCTGTCGATTATGGGCCGAAGGATAATATCTCTCTGTGTATTGTGAAATGCACGAAGGATTATGGATAACATCTGTCTGTGGATTATGGGCCGAAATGCAGGAGTCATTCTTGTTAGAAATCTGCAGTTTCTAAATCTAAATGTGACCCGATTAATTAAGTCATAAATAAATCATTCTATAATTAAAGCATTAAAGCGTTAAAAGCATCAAAGCATTAAAGCATTAAAGCATGCATTAAAGCATTAAAGCGTTGAATTGGTATATGATGGACGTACCAGATTAAGAGTTAAATGATATATATAAAGGATTGGGTCCTCTCTCTCCCACACACAAGAGTTGCATTCTTCTCCATCAAGAAGCACATAAAGGAAGTGAGGGCAAGAGGAGAGAAACCGAATTCTGAAGAAGAGGAACAGTCAGGAGTCAGATCAAAGAGATGGCAACCATTACATCTTCCGTTGTTAATCAAGGTATGTCATCTCATATAAAGTTCTGTTTGAAATGTAAAATATAGCTACTAACAGCTAACAGCCCAAAGATCATCAATACCGAATATTTCACAAACGGAACTTAATGTGATAGATGACATACCTTGATTAACAGCGGAAGATGTAATGGCTGCCATCTCTTTGATCTGACTCCTGACTGTTCCTCTTCTTCAGAATTCGGTTTCTCTCCTCTTGCCCTCACTTCCTTTATGTGCTTCTTGATGGAGAAGAATGCAACTCTTGTGTGTGGGAGAGAGAGGACCCAATCCTTTATATATATCATTTAACTCTTAATCTGGTACGTCCATCATATACCAATTCAACGCTTTAATGCTTTAATGCTTTGATGCTTTTAACGCTTTAATGCTTTAATTATAGAATGATTTATTTATGACTTAATTAATCGGGTCACATTCAGATTTAGAAACTGCAGATTTCTAACATTCTCCCACTTGACCCGACTATTCATAATATTAAGCGTTGAACATCATACTATGATAAATTGCTGAGAGTTATGGCGGTTGTGCACTATTAATTCAATGCATTCCATTCCATATACTACAATACCAGCAATCCATCAATTCATACTCATAATTTATATAAAACAGCATAATGGTCCACATAATGTCTTATATCATAATGATTAAACATAATATCTTTATAAGACTCTCTCTTGTTTAAAATTACATAAAATACGTACTACTTCATTAAAACAAGAGACACATAATTGTATATCAGAAACACATAAAAGAGCTCAGAATGTCACACATCAATTATTATTAATACAACCAAGACCCATTCTTTGAACATGTTCCTTAAATTGTCTTGGTTGTAACCCTTTCGTCAAAGGGTCTGTAATCATAAGTTCTGTCCTGATGTGCATGATTGACATTCTTTGTTTCTGAACCTCATCTTTCACAACAAGATACTTCAGTTCTATATGTTTGGCACCTTTAGAGTACTTGTCGTTCTTTGAGAAAATACTGCTGCAGAGTTATCACAAAAATACTGCTGCAGAGTTATCACAATAAATTTTCAGCGGCTTGCTAATGGTGTCGACAACCGCAAGTCCTGAAATAAAGTTCCGCAACCATAATGCATGAATTGTGGCTTCAAAACATGCCACAAATTCTGCCTCCATAGTGGATGAAGCAACGATAGTCTGTTTCGCACTTTTCCATGATATGGCACCTTGAGCAAACATAAACAGGTAACCAAAAGTCGATTTTCTAGTATCGATGCATCCAGCAAAATCTGAATCGCTATATCCAATCACTTCCGATTCATTGGATGAGCATGTAATCTTTCGTTGAGAGAAATTCCTTAGTCTCATGCAATAAACTTAAATTATCTGCAACAAGCAAGACGTCATCAACATAAAGGACCAGATAAATAAACTTGCTCCCACTGATCTTTCGGTATATACAGTGATCAACCGTATTTTCCTTAAAACCAAAAGATGTAATAATGGTATTGAACCTAATATACCACTGCCGGGATGCTTGTTTAAGCCCATATATTTTCTTCTTAAGTTTACACACCAATTGTTCTTTACTTTCTACAGAAAAACCCTCAGGTTGATCCATATAAACATCCTCATCAAGATCTCCATTCAGAAAAGCTGTTTTCACATCCATTTGATGCAACTCCAAATCATAATGAGCTACTAATGTCATTATTATTCTTAGTGAGTCCTTTTTCGAAACAGGAGAAAATGTCTCCTTGTAATCAACACCATCTTTCTGAGTGTAACCCTTAGCAACAAGTCTAGCTTTATACCGTTCGATATTACCACTAGAGTCGTGTTTGGTTTTAAAAACCCATTTGCTTCCGACTCTTTTACAGCCATGTGGTAACTCAACGAGATCCCAAACTTCATTCTGTTGCATGGATTTCAGTTCTTCTTTCATGGCATTAATCCATTCCTTTGACTCTTTACTTTCTACAGCATGTGAAAACGAAACTGGATCCTTATTGATTCCAATATCATAATCTGATTCTTGCATATAAACCACATAATCATCAGAAATAGCTGACCTACGATTTCTTTGAGGTCTTCTTAATGCTACTTGTTGTGGTTCATGCATATCAGCATTATGCATATCAGCATTATGTAAGTCATTTCCTTCAGGAAGTACTTCTTCATTTATATGTTGTTCATTATCATCATGCTGTTCTACAACAGCTGGAACAACATTTGGAGTAATAGTAGATGGAGGAACTATTCTAGGCAATGTAACATTTACCCTTGTTTCCTTTATTTCTACTATTTCTCTTCTTGTACTCCCACTGACTTCACCATTCTCAATGAATCTTGCATTACCAGTTTCTACAATTCTTGGACTATGATTAGGACAGTAAAACACATACCCTTTAGATTTCTCAGGGTAACCTAAAAAATACCCACTGATCGTTCGAGAATCTAATTTCTTTTCATGTGGATTATAAATTCTTGCTTCCGCTGGACAACCCCAAACATGCAGGTGTCTTAAGCTAGGTTTCCTGTTAGTCCATAACTCAAAAGGAGTCTTTTGAATAGCTTTAGTAGGAACCCTATTCAACAAATAATTAGTGGTTTTGAGAGCATACGACCACAAATTCTTAGGTAGTGTAGAATCTGACATCATACTCCTAATCATATCTATTAACGTCCTATTGCGCCTTTCTGCTACACCATTTTGCTGTGGTGTACCTGGCATTGTGTATTGCGCACATATGCCATGACTTTCGAGGAATATTGCAAATGGACCTGGACACTGGCCTGACTCATTATATTTACCATAATATTCACCACCTCTATCAGACCTTATGATTTTCACCTTTTTATCTAATTGCCTCTCAACTTCCTTTGCAAACGTCTCAAGGACATTCACAGATTGAGATTTTCATGAAGCAAATAGACATAACCATAACGGGAAAAATCGTCAATGAAAGTGATGAAATACTTTTCTCCATTAAAGGCTGGAGTGTCCATAGGTCCGCAAATATCAGTGTGTATTATTTCAAGAAGCTGGCTGCTTCTAGTGGCTCCTTTCTTATTATGTTTGGTTTGTTTACCTTTAATACAATCCACACATAATTCTAGATCACTAAAGTCCAAATTTGACAAAATTTCATTACTTACTAATCTCATCATTCTTTCTTTGGATACATGACCTAGTCGTTTATGCCACAAGAAAGCAGAATTTTCATTCAACCTGCTACGTTTACATCCAACATTATTTACTACATTCAACAAGGAATTCGCATAAGTGTCATTCAGTTTCAATTTATATAAACCATCAATTAGAATACCAAAACCAACATTATCAGTATTCTTATATAAATCAAAACAGCCAGATCCAAACATACATCTAAAACCAGAATTATCCAACTTACTTACGGAAATAAGGTTTCTAGATAATGAAGGTACATAAAGAGTACTGTATAAGTCTAATACATATCCACTTTCTAGAATTAGACGATAAGTCCCAATGCCTTCAATTGAAGATTTCATTCCGTTTCCCATAAAGAGAAAACGATCTTCATTTGGATTTATGGTTCGGACCGTAAGAAATCCCTGCATATTGTTGGAAACATGAGTTGTAGCACCAGTATCAAGCCACCATGTATTAATGGGAACTTCAACTAGATTTGATTCAAAACATACGAAAGATAGATAACCTTCAAATCATAAATGAAATAACTATAAGCTCATAACTAACGCGATTCAGATGTAGACATAATAGTATAATATAGCACTCCTTTGGGTAGATACTATCTTATACTTAACATAATTAAATACCAAAACATAAGTAGGTAATAAATATATTTAATTAAATAGAACTGACATCTTTGGATGATCAATATTTATTTAATCAAAATATCTATCAAACCTCATCATGTCAACTAGTTATAGAACAAGACTTTCCTTTGGGTAAGTTCTCAGGTCCTATCATTAGTGACGCCAGTTTTTAATTGGTATTATTATAAATGGCAATTTCTATCAATAATCATTATGTCACTTATGCACTAAATGATTATTCTGATTTTGACCACTTTGGTGATTAACAAAATCATAAATCTCATGTGCACAAATAACTTATAACACATACCTTATGCAAAACAACATTCTGATTTTGACCACTTTGGTGATTAACAAAATCATAAATCTCATGTGCATAAACAATCATTAATGTATGCAAAGCAATCATTCATAGAGCAATTACTGGGAAATTCGAAGATTTCACAATCTTTCAACGCTCAGAGATAATTCGAGGTTCTGTTACTGGCATTAATAGATATTAATGAGAGGTTCTGTAACTAGGCTTCAAAACACAGCATGGCAGTCTTTAATGCCTTATATGCTAATCGTGAGAATGAAACACATGAGGGAAGAAAGTCTTCGGAGACATAATTTTCACCGCGTAAACATTAAAAGGAACGACACGGTTTGAGTAAACATTAAAGGACGGTTTGACAGACGCTAACAGCTCACAAGCTCATCTGTATTTTTGCATCCCCGCACTACATACTTTTATGCCCAAATTGCAAACAATTATTTTGTACCATTAATGGTTCCAAACATATGTAATTGGGTGAATCAGGGCCGGTTTCTGTCTCTCTTAGCCAAAAATAGAATTCAGACGAAATTGATTCGGACAAAAAAGCTCGCGAAAGAGATGAGGATAAACTGAGCTCCCGGCCCAACGTCCTGCGCATCTTCGGATCCTATGTTAATTCGTTCATTCAACAATTACTTCGGATCCCCATATACATAGCGATAACCAGTCCACCAAGAAAGCCCACAGTATTATCTCTCTTTCTCCCAATCCCGAAATGATCAGGCGGGATATGCATATGGCTTGGCAGATCATGGCGCTGCTCAGATAAAGCAAATGGCAAAGTCTTTGACTACGTTTACACGTGGCTCATTGAGAGTAAGAGACAGTGGCAACAGGGGTAACTTCAAAACATTTCTCACACGACAATACTTCTCTTGGTCTCGGGAAGGGCAAGCGCAGATTAGCACAATTGTCATTTGGGTTAATCCTGTACGTTACAATTCTAGCTCCCATCATGAGTGCCAGTGGAGTGGAGTGGAGTGGAGAGGACCAACGAATAAGCCCCCTCAACACTGTGTCAGTAAAGATGTGTAAAAATATTAAAGATGATGTGACACGTTATTTAATAAACCAATGTGCTACTTCACGCTTTCAAGAATCAGCCTGCTGCTTAAGATGAAATACTTTCTCATAATTACTATGGAGATGATATATATATATATATATAAAAGGCTCATAGTGAATCTATTAATCACATACAATTACAATTCTCCACTTATACAATTACAATTCTCCACTTGTAAACCACTTCTGCATAATTCTTGGGATAATGACGCAACACCCATTCCGGCTTTACGTTCACCCATGCTTTTCTTGCTTTGTTATTGCTTTTCTTTCTGTTCACCCATTTCAGGATCACCCATTCCGGCTTTACGTTCACCCATTTCAGGATCACCCATTCCGGCTTTACGTTCACCCATGCTTTTCCTGCTTTGTTATTGTTTTTCTTTCTGTTCACCCATTTCCGCATTCCCCATTCAGTGAGTCAGCCCGCATTATAGGGTTACCGCCCAATTCAAACGATCTCTCGCATTGAAAAGAAGAAGAAGTATCAGGAGGACAAACATTAGAGCAGCAGACCAAACATCTATAGAGAACATCTGCTATAGTGCATGGTTATGTCGATGATGGATGGATGATTTTACTCGAACATCTGCTGTAGTGCTACAGCTCGATACCCGGGAGCACACAGTTAGCCACTGCTAGCCGATACCGGGGGAAAAGAAATTGCTCCCTACATCCTAAGTTAATAAATCTATACTATGAATATAAAATATTTAAAATAATATATTAAAGAAAAAATAAAATAAATATAATTTTTGAAGCACAAAAAGTTTCGGTCCATAAATTTGCTTCAAAAAATTAACATTGCAATAAAATTAATAAGAACACGAGAGAAACTAAAAGAGGATTTACGAATAACCATATCCTACGGTTAAAGGGATATAAGATATTTTATTACTTTTATGAAAAGCAATAAAATATATTTTCAAAGGTTTATGTTATTAAAAATTTGCATTAAGCATACTGTGAAGGGAAAATTGTTGTTAGAAAGAGTTTGGCTCAAAAATTTGTTATGGCAAGGAAAGTTTTTTCCACAAGGAAATCGCAACTACATATAGGCTTAGTGGTAGAAAAAACATTGTAAAAGAAAAATGGTTGCCGTAAATCTACATGCCAAAATTTAAGACCACATCGCAACATAACATACTTTTGATTATACTTCAAAACAGAGGAAGATACTTTTGATTTCTCTTTACCTCTCACTTTTACCCTCTCTTTGCAAATGACTTTTACATTCATATTATACAAAACATACATTTGACTCATTAATTCATGACAAAGAAAACATTAATACACAGCATGGGCGATTTTACATAATAAATGGTTTTCTGAACTTGAAGGTGTTGTGGAGTGTGGGTAACTATTGTGGAGTGTGGGCACCAGTCGCGGAGTGAATATTTGGCCATACCTATTTACCCAAAATCATTAAATGTCTTAAACTCTCTGTTGTGTTGCGAAATGGTCAACGATGTACTTCTGCTTAGACTTTACTCCTTCCGTCTGCAAACAAAATCGTAACCTACAAAAATACTTTTGACAAGTATTGCTCAGACTTTAGTCCTTCCACCTACAAACAAAATCACAACATGTAAAAATAATTCTGACAACTATGGCTGTTGTTAGAGTGTTTAACGCAGTGGTTGGGATTAATATTATCAACACCCTCCCTTAATCACAACTGTCACCATTGACAATTCCCAAACAATCTCTGAGATAAATAAAACTTTCAAGTGTTAATGGCTTTGTAAAAATATCATCAAATTGTTCCTATGACCTGTAGTGCTGCAACACAATTTCATCATTGTTAATAAACTCTCTAATAAAATGATATTTAGCATCAATATGCTTGGTCCTCTTGTGAAAGACAAAATGCTTTGACAATGCAATTGCGGAAGTGTTGTCGTAGAAAATAGTTGCTGTTCCCTCTTGGTTGTGGCAGAGATCCCTCAACATCCCTCCCATCCAAACATCTTGACATGTTGCTACTGTTGCGGCGACATATTCAACTTTTTCTATTGATAATGAAACTATCGACTACTTCTTGGAAGCCCATGAAATGGCTCCAGAACCCAAATGAAAAACATATCCTTACGTGCTCCCTTTTTCATTGACACTTCCTTGCCAATCACTGTCAGTGTAACCAACGAGCTTGAAATCATCTGTTACGACGTACAAAATACCATACTATTTTGTCCCATTGACATACTTTAGAATCCTTTTTGCTGCTTTCCAATGTGTTTCCTTGGGTGTCTCCATGAACCTCGACACCAAGCTCAATGCATACATTATATTTTGCCTAGTGGTGGTCAAATACATCAAGCTTCCTATCATGGTTTTGTATAATGTCAGATTAACATTGCTGCTACAATATTCTTTGCTCAACTTCAACCCCATGACAGTTGGAGTTGGTTCCGGCTTGCTGTTCTGCACATTAAACCTCTCCAAAATGTCTGCTACATACTTTGCTTCAGAAATAAAATTTCGTTTTCTATTTTCTTCACTTCTATGCCTAAAAATACCTTAACAACCCCAAGTCATTCATTTCAAATTCCCTCTTCCTGACTTTTTTGAAATCAACGATGAGGAAATCATCAGTGCCTATAAAAATCAAATCATATACATATAAGAAAACAATAAGAATCTTACCATCGCTCTCTTTCATGTAGAGAGTAAGCTCACCATCACATTTGTCGAAACCATTGTCCAATAAGTAAGAATTCTTCCTTCTATACCATGCATGCGGTGCTTGCTTCAGCCCATAAAAAGCTTTCCTCAATCGATACACTTTGTCTTCTTGGCCTTATACCTCATAACCAAGTGGTTGCGCAATATACACTTCCTCTTTCAACACTCCATTCAAGAACGCTGATTTTACATCCATTTGATACACTTTCCATTTATGTTTTGCGATAATCGCCAACACTGTATGCACTGTCTCCATCCTTGAGATGATTGCAAACATATCTACATAATTTCCTTGATGTTGTTGCTTGTATCCTTTGACAACTAGCCTTACTTTATGACTTTCAATCTTACCGCCAACATTGCTCTTGGTCTTATAGACCCACTTCACTCCAATCTTTTCCTTGTGGAAGGTTCACAAACTCCAATGTGTCATTCTTTTCTATTGCTTCTATTTCTTCCTCCATTTCCGCAACCCATTTTTCTTCTTTGACTGCTTCCTCAAAATGGATTGGGTCATCTACATGACAAAACAAAGAAAATAAGGAATTCAGACCAACACTACTATCAGCTTCATCTTGGTCATAAATCTCATTTAAATTTATGAATTTTGATCTTCTTGTGCTTGCTGAAAATGGGATTGACATGTCACTTGGTGTTGCGCTTTCCGACGTGCTTGGAGAAGCACTTGCTTGACAGTGCAATGATGTCCTATTATTTGTTAATGGTGTTGTTTGTTTCCTCCTTTGTTGTGCTTGAATAGGAGTAGAGGGAGTCACTGTTGAGGAATTACTTGCTACTGTTAATTCCTCTTTGTCCTCATGTGGTATACATGATTTGACATTGACTTTCTTCTCTAAACTTCCATCCCATTCTTCTTCTTCTATGAGTTGCACATCTTTGTTGATGATGACCTTCTTGGTTGATGGATTGTAGAGCTTGTATGCTTTGGATTCATCACTATATCCAACAAATATGCATTTCTCCCCCTTGCCGTCCAACTTCTTCCTCAACTCATCCGGGACATGTGCATATGCCACACATCCAAAGACTCTCATGCGAGTGACACTATGCTTTCTTCCACTCGATGCCTCTTCAAGAACTACGTTCTAGACACCTTTGGTTGGACATTTATTCAAGATATATGCTACACAAGTGACATCTTCAGCCCAATAATCATTTGGAAAATGCATTGCCTTCAACATACTCCTTGCCATTTCCATAATGGTCATATTCTTCCTTTCTGCTACACCATTTTGTTGAGGTGTATACCTTGTTGTAAATTTCTTGTGAATTCCATGTTCTCTACAAAATCGAAGGAAATCATTTGAGATGTATTCACCAACTCTGTCAGTCCTAAGGACTTTGACGTAGTGTCCACTTTGCTTCTCAACAAGAGCCTTGTATTAGAAAAAGTGCTCAAAAACTTCACTTTTCTATTTTAGGAGATAGATATGTGTCTTCCTTGTGTATTCATCTATGAAGGTCAATAAATTTCGATTACCACCAATTGATGGTGTCTGCATTGGTTCACATAAATCCGATTGGAAAATCTCCAAAGGTGCCTTTGCCCTTACTGACTTTCCTGTTGGAAATGTCTCTCTATGTTGTTTGCCCAAGATACATCCTTCACATAAGTCATCTAGTTTTTTTATCAGTGCCAATCCCTTCACCATGCCTTTCCTATGCAACAAATTCAAACCTCCAAAGTTGAGGTATCCAAATCTCGAATTCCATAACCAATTTTCATCTTTGACCTATGCTTGGTATTCACTTGTGTAACAACTACAACGTTTCTCTCATCCTCTTCTGAGTTCATTGATAGTTGTGCTTGTGCACCTTCTTTCTCTAAATATGATCTTATTTTTAGGGGAAACATTATATTTTTTGTCGTCTGAACCTTTGCAATCAACTGTCTTCTTGGAGGCTTATCCAAAAATGTGCATACATCATTTTTGAAAAAGACATTGTAGCCCTCTTGCATGAGTTGTCTAATTCTTATGAGGTTATGCTTCAAACCAGGGACAAAGTAAGCATCTGAGATGTACCTCTTCTCCCCCTTCTTCAATAGGATATTAACTCTTCCTCTTCCCATGACATAGACTTTTCTATCAGTCTGTTGATGGTGTTGGACCCCCCAACATGTCAGGGGATCTCCCGAGTAAGAAGTGACAAGTAGACCTCAGACCGTTTGGTGTAGGAGTCCCAACAGTGGGTCATACGATATCGCCTTCACCACAGTTGCGTGTAGAGGCAAGTAAGATGTCCCTATTGTTAGCAAGGGTGTGACATATGCAACAAGTCAAGGATGGTGCATGAACGGTTCTAACATACAGAGGGTGAGGTGGGTGCACCCCTTGGAAAACTGTGAAAGCACATAGTTAATAAGGGAACACACAAGCAAAGATGCATCACAAACATGAAGACAAGTAAGCTAGAAATACAAAGTGATGATTAAACCAACAACACATTTCAGTAAGATTCATACATACATATACAGGAAAGCCATATGTGCATGCATAAGAAAATAGATACATATATCTTAAGATAGAGGAGGAATGACCTGTTATAGAGTTTTATGAACCCAACGTTTCGGACTACCAACTGAGTCCATCATCAGGGGTGCTTCAATAAAACTCTATAACAGGTCATTCCTCCTCTATCTTAAACTATCTTCACTTGTATGGATTCATTATTTAACAAGATACATTTATCATTCAGAGTAAACAAGATCGTTGAAATAAAATACGTTATATGCATGGAACATGTTGGCTATATTATATTAAGAAGTGAAAGTTCCAATCATACAATACAACCATTACCAACCACTAGTTCTGATAGCGAAATGTTATAGCCATTGTCGACTGCTCCTCCAAGGAGATATACTAACTTTTCACAGTGGGGAAGCCAAGGCTCGTTACATACTCTCCAAGATTTCTCTAAGATAATCCTATCGGAAGCTTGGCTAACGAAAAATGCCTACAACGAGTTATGAGGGAATATACATAGTAAAGGGTGGGGTGGCCCTTAACATTCCCCTTTGTGACTGTTCATCTATCCTCACGACTCTTCATCTACTCTATGATTGTTACATCCAACTATCGACACTTGAACTTCCACTTGACAAGACGTTACATACAATTTGCACATGTACCCATGTGAGACAAAATAGGCTTGAGAAAGCCATGAAAGACATCACTATGAATCAAACAACTATGGGAAGACCAACTCTTTGACATCCTCATGATGTTCGACAATGGCGAATTGATGCCAAGCTTGGTAGTCCATAATGGTGTCCGTGTACTTTATGGTGACATTTTCCTGGAAGTGAACTCTTGCCTCCGTCCAACTTGGGCTCCTCTGTCCAACTCATCTGGTAACATGCACATCATTGTCTTGAGTGTGGTCAGACTAGCGACATATTGATGCATGGTGTCTGCACTGATCACGAAGTTTGTGTTGGTGGGTATGCGCACCAACTCATAAAAGTACGAATCAAGAGTGCCTTTGTCTTCACCTCGGTGAGTGTCCCAACATATGGGATCGCATCTGCGTGCACAATAACATCTATACTAATGAATACCCGTGCATGGGAAGCCTGTAGACTAGTGATGAGCTATGGGAGGTCTTCATAGTTCCAGATCTGGCTCTGGATGCGTGCCTTTAGCTCGAATTCTCTGGACTTCATCATCTTGGGCAAGTGTAACAGGGCTCCCTTGTATATCATTGTTCATGTTTGCATGTAGTCAACATCAGTATGCACATTTGACAAGATACATGCTCTCCTAGCACACCGCTGCTAGTAACTGTTTAGATGGATAACTTCCTTATGAACATACCAAACTTGGAATACAATGCCCGTATGACTATCTCAAGGGAAAATACTTCATCCATTATCGCCTTCTTCAACTTTGCTCGGGCAGATGTTGTAACCAGTTCCTCTCCTTGATTTGTTGTCTGTAACTCCATAGTCATTCGCTCGTTCTTAGATATCAAGAAGCGAACACTCGAGCTAGTGGCTTCGGCATATCCTCTAGTAGCATCAGCCAATGCTGCTTGATGATTGCACACATCGGACACCATCACTTGTTCTTCAAACTATGCAGGAGATGTGTTGTCATCTAGAGTAGACACTATGCGTGATTGCACAACTCTATGCTATGACTCGACGAATGATATGTTGTGCATCTCTCCTTCCGGATTGTCTACAACAATCTCAATATCTCCTTGGTCACTTGGGACCTGCTCTATTTTCAGATCTGGTGAAGCTGGGAGGTCTACCTCTTGGTGGTAGGGCATGAGGTTGATGTCTTGGTCTAACTCCTGTTGCCCCATATTCATATCCATTTTCTCAATTGCTTGTTCAATCTCTTGAGAGAAGTCCTTCTCCTGCGACTGCTCACCCTGTATGCTTTGTGCCAGCTGTTCGGATGAGTCTACTACCTATACGGGTGTAGTTTCAGCTGTTTGTACATGTTGTGCCCACTTCTATACCTGTTCTTGCTATGATTCCTTCTCTTGTTTGCGCAACTTCTGTTCCTTCTGAAGTTTTTCCTTCAACTAATGCAACTCCTTCACTATTTCCTCCATCCTCTATTTTTCTCTTTGTCTTTGTGCATTCTTCTTGTTGTGTTGTTTCCTCTTCGCCTCTATTGCTAAACTTGTAGCTTTATTTCACCTCTATGATGTTGACAATGTTTCTCTTGTCTTTGTCGCACGTCGGTATGTTTACCTTTGTTGTTGTTGTTACTGGTGCTCTCCTGGGTGCTGCTTCATGCTTCTTCATTAACCATTCCATAGCGATGCTGACTGGTTCATTGGGCCTAGAGAAGCTGTAACAATATCTCCATGGGTCTTCCTCCGCCCAATGATATGCCTCATGGATCCATAGAATCTGTACTCTCGAGCAGTGATACTTCACCAAATAATGTCATTATACAGATTAAAGCTTCGGATGTCGAAAGGATATTTCTTGATCTCCTCTGTTTCGACATCCACATGCTTGAGGTTCTGTTTCTCGTACAACCTGATCCATAATGGAAGAGTGGGCCAAGGTTCCTTCTTCTTCCGGTGCAGCCTACTTGAGAGTCCTGCCAAGATGTGGTATGATACTTCTTGCATGACGAGCTTGTCCATGGAAAACTTCGGAAAAACATGTGGAGGCTTCTCCACATTGTACATCCGTATGAAGGCAGTGAATGGCTAGGCATACCAATCCATAATAGCGATTAGTGCCTCCATTGTTGCCTTCGAAATGAAAGGTGGATCCTGCTCAAATATCATCTTGTACACTGGGGTGAAAAAATGATCTAATAGCTATGTGATAAATCTTCTGAAGCTGCATTTGCAAAAAAATTTACAATATGTATTGACAAAGATTTTCATTGATCTCCATGCCCACTTCACGCCTGAGAACTATTGAGGGGCACAAACTGCATCCAGGATGTAAGAGGACATATAGATTTATGCTTGCTGACCTTTGGGCGGCTGCCGAGCTCCTGCTACCTATTCCTTCAGCCTGTGAGCCAACATGTTGGACCAATTTCATTCTTTGCCTTCACAGAACAGTTGGTCCAATGCAATCACCCAACTCTACAGGAAGGTCTTCATGCTTCTTGTCCATACAAATGACATGCAAAGATGACCAAGTATTGGTATGCCTTCCGCAGTATCTTCATCTTGTAAATCTGGTTCGGTGTCATCCTGAATTTGGCTGGATCCTTTACTGAGTTTTTCAAGATGTCCTTGGAGTTGGCATTGCTGCTGGGTATGCTGAAGGGTGTCTCCATGGTGATCTCTTGATTTGAAAAATGGTACATTTGTTGATAATACTATGCCATGAAGGTAGAAATCTCCATCCCGCTGACACTACTCAATGTCGTCACCTCAGGATCAATGTGCGAGATGATCGAATGTATCATGTTTTTGCATGGGAATGCTGGATACCTGCATGCAATCCAGTACAAGCCGGACTTGTGAATGTTCACATAGACTTGGCAGTCTTTGAGCCCCAAATGTGCCTGAGAATGCATCATTGACCTATTTCCACTTTAGCTTCATGTCTTTGTCTACAATCATCTTGGTGTCTTAATAGATTGGAAAACTTGTAGACACTCGCTCAAGTTCTACTCCAATTGCACTTCCATTGGTGTCCTTTGACCATTCTCTCTTGGAGGCAATTGATCCTGAATTGCTGAGAGATGGATGAACACCTACTATATCTGGAGACATGGCGACATGCGTGGCAAGAAATATGTTAGTTAGAACCAAAGCTAACTTGAGGGATGACATGCAACATACCTAGGGACTGACTCGCGAGGATTGCATAATTTTCACTGGGAGGGTAGGAGACTGACCGCCGAAACTGCGCAAAAGACAGTCCAGACTATTGGAAGGCTAGTTGATTGCTAGGATTATGTATATGCAATCTAGACTGGCTTGATGGGTGTTGGGATTGCGCAATGTGCAATTTCAACTCGCAAGAGATGCAGGCCCTGGGACTGCATTGCGCAATTTTCTGGGCCGGCAGTCTCTGCCTCTCAAAATTGCATAACGCAAGACTGGAGGTCAGTCATTGGCCACAATTGCACATTTTCTAGGAGAGAGGAAGATCCTTCCCTCTTAGAATTCCACAGTTCTATCTTGGTGAGGCATTGTGCAGGCCAAGGTTGCTCAAACTTGCTGACGAGCAATTGAAAGAAAATGAAGATGTGAATGCATGAAGATACTTAGTGTAAGTAGAAGTGAATGATCATGAATGCAAACAATGAATGGAAGATTTAGAAAATGAAACAACATTCATGTATGTGAAACAAGTCTCCGAATCGGCGACCGTTCATGCAAAACAGTGTCATGCATGTGACAACAATGAGATGCCAATGAAATCTAAGGCAGTGCTTGTACAATCTAACATACATGCAAATGACATCAAGTGTTCACATAAATCAAGAAGACAACACTCATACAAGCCAACAAAAAAAGTGACAGAAATGCTGCAAAAAGACAACTTAAGTAGACTTACCCAAAAGTAGGTGAGCTGGATGTGTCGAAGACTCCTAGATTTGTTGTGGGATGTCAGAGCTCCAAGTTCGATGTGAATAATGAGCTTTGAAGCATCAAATAAATAAGTTGGAGGCTCATGACGCGCATGCCACAAATCTGGGAAAATGTGACACTTGGAGGAAAGTTTCTAAAACGATCTTTGCATGTAAACTCTAGTTGCTAAAAATCGCTCCCTAAAATCTAGGGATGCTTTTTGCATGCAGCTTTTTGCTATTTTGGGAAAACACAACCCATGCATGCAAGTCATGTTTTCTCAGTCCCCGGTGGATCCATTCAACCTTTGGGCACATGCAACAGCCTGCTTGACTGAGGGAGATTTTTTGCGCAATTTCTGGGAGGAAGCTGGGATGGCTGTCAAGAGGGATTGCACAATTTCTGGGAGGTGTAGTTGATTTCTACCCAAAATTACGCAATTTATGGGTTGAGCTATCTTGTTGGGCCATATTGTACAATATTCTAGAGGAAGACTGTTTGACAGGATTGTGCAATTTTTGAACCCAGCAGACTATGAGTGAGATTTGCGCATTTTCTGGAGGGAAGGCTGGTTCCCCTCAATAATTGGGAAATATCTTGACGGAGATGCTGAGCCAACAGTTGGACCAAGTCCAGAGTGGCAGTCTGTGAGGGGGGTGAAGCAAGCTATTAGGCATAGAGTAGAAAGATGCTAGAAAACTAATGGCGCTCATGTACTTGACAGTGCAAGAAATGCTGCTGAGGATAGTTGGTAGGGAGGCTCCAAAACAAATCTAAGGAAAACTTTTGGAGGGTTTTTGTAGCCGCTACAACATATGGTGACACACTGATAGAACTCTAGCTCTCTGAATGGACCTTGTTTGTGAAAAGCAAGTCTAACACCTCCTGAAGTATTGTTCAGTTCTCAATTCGTCTTGGTTTCCACACTTGCTTGATTGTAAGATATAGCACTTGTCAAGCTCTTGGTTCGTCGACACACATTCCAAGCCAAGTCAATGCAATTGTTTTGAGTGGGGATGAGGGGTATATTGGTGCACAAGCAGTATAATTGTCAGAGTTTTAATTTCATCTCTAGTGTTGCTCCGCTTCGAGGAGGCCTAGACAGTATTCCGAGGAAGTCACGCAAGAACACAAGCATTACTCCTCTGCCAGCGAGCCTGGTCAGTACCCCGACGGAGTTACTTGCATCACATCTCTATGTAGGAAGCCTTTCTCTTCTTTTGCCTTATTCATTTTTCATTTTTTTCAAAAAATTTAACATTTTCATTTTTTCATAACTGTGCATAACACTTATTTATTTCAGAGGCGGAAGAGGGATCCTGACTTATTGAGAACATAAGAGGTTTTTCCTTCACCTTACTCTGACATGCTTATTAAGGTTTCCCCCCTCACCTTACTCTACTTGACTGAGCTAACAAGGATTAACTAAAAAACAACCGACTAGAGTATGTGACACTAGTTAGTGCGCAAGCGTTGTGTTTTCACCAAGGTTCACTTCGAACAATATGTATTTTCCATTGGCATATCATGGACTGAAGATAACAAGTTCTTCATATAGAGGTAGGACGACACATAACCAAGTATTGATAATTGCACAAGTCCTCTTTTACTTTACCCAACCTTTTTCAAGAGTTGCACATGGTTTCATGTGAAACTAACCTACAAATGTAAGCAAGAAAACAAACACAAAACAAGGCAAAATAAGAAGTAAATGCAAAAGTGAAGCAAGTAAGCAAGCATGAATGCTGGAAAACATACATGCAAGGTAAGAAGAAAACGAACATGCAAGAAAGCAAACCAAAAGCAAACACTACTCCTACTCCTAAGCTAACAGTGCATGGGCCTAATCACATGAAGTGATACTTCCAATGCAGCCACCGATGCATTGGTTGACCCATGTTGGTGAATGCATGGTTTGTGAGCAATACAGTTGTGCGAAGCAGGAAATGAGAAATATATAACAATGAATAAAAACAAAATCCAAGTTTAAATGTGTCCATAGAACAAAAGTGAGTGCAAGTACATGACATGCAGTCTATGGACTTATCATGGTGTTGTGCAATACTGCGTGAAAATGTTAAGCATATGCATACTCTTGACTGTGACATTCAATAAAACAAAAGAAACAAAGACAACTTGCATCATGCATGTGTGCTTGCTATGTAAGATTCATCCAATGCATGAGCGATGGGATCATGTAGTTCGAGTGGAGGAAGCAAAATTGATGTGTGAGATTGATCTTCAATAGATACAAATGAGTGATGAGGAGCCTCAGGCATTTCAATAATTTCTTGATTAGAAGTGGAACCAACCTCAAGACAATGAGGGCCTGACATAACCATCAGCTTGGGCTGAAGTGCCTCGACAGTCTATGGAGTTTTGACTTTGTCAACAAATAGATCATCATAAATAGGTGTCTTGGAAAAATCAACTGCGATAGAATCATCATCGTGATTGAATATAGGAGTAAATATATCATGACATCTATGATCACCAAAATCAATGAGTTCATTGGCATCCTCATGATCTAATGAATCAAACAGAGGGTTATATGAGAAGTGGAAAAATTCACCCTTTGTGTTTCTAGAAAAAGCAGATGAAAAGTCAAGTGGATTTTCAATGAATAATTTATCCTCTCCATTGTCGGATGATGGACTTACATCCAGTGTGTTCTGCAAATGATGAACAATGGGTGCATCCAAAGGCAGAGATTCACACATGAAGTCAGGGATGGCATAAACACCAAATATGTCAGGAAAGAACAAAGCAGGCTCGAACAAAAGGGAGTCATCCTTCACCGAGGGTGCACGCTCAAGCTCCTAGTCATACTCTTCATGAATGACAACGCAGATTGGTTGTGCAACAGCAACAACATTGATAGCTTCATCCTCATTCACAACAAGTGTAGAGTCTAGAACAGAAGAACACAAGACAATGCAATCTGGAGGATCAACAGAACATGAATATGAAGGTCAATGTACAAAATACATGTGAGAACCCAATGGATTCACAACCATGCTTGCACAAAAATTAGAGTGAGCGATGTCGGGAGGATGTGTTGGTTGAAGAGATGTCTGTGCATGCTCTCCCACATCACTCTACGATGGTGGAGTTGTTTGGTGAGGGGATGATGGGTAGTCACCTATGACAACGACCATGTCCATCAGTGATTGCGCAACTCCATCACTGAAGTATGATGAGTGGGGCTTGGGCTTGAAATTATTTTTGGGATGGACTGATTTGTTAAGAAAATATTCGAATATATCTCAAAGATATGGAAATTTCATCTGGCTCTTGGGAGATTGAAACTGCAACACACGGAAGTGTTCCAAAAATTCTACAGGCGATTCAATGAGATCATATAACTTCTCAAGTGAGTGCATGCTGCCAAGAGGCATACTGCAGAACCACCATTGTGGGGATTCACTAAGTGTGTATTATAGTAGCAGGATGACCTCTTCAGCATAGAACTCATTGACATTATCAAGGAATGCATAGAATTCTTCTAAGTACTCAGGCTAGGATACTTTGCCTTCACCATCATACGTGAATTCAGACAAGAGATCCAAAAACTCCCTCGTGGTGTTGAGAGGTTTGGCATGCAAAAGACATCGTGGAGGGATGAGTGTAATGGAATCCATTATAGATGTGCAAAGGTACAAAACATAATGAGAGGACATAGCTTGTCATCTGGTCCTCCTTCTAGCACCATAAATGTTGACGGTTTTGGATCCGCCAACATGCTAGGGGATCTACCAGGAAAGAAGTCCCAACTAGACCTCAAACTGTTTGGTGTAGGAGTCCCAGTAGTGGGTCATACGGTATCACCTTAACTACGGTTGCACGTAGAGGCAAGTAAGATGTCCTTGTTGGTAGCAAGGGTGTGACATATGCAACAATTCAAGGAAGGTTTATGAATGGTTCTAACACACGGAGGGTGAGGTGAGTGCGCTTCCTGGAAACCTATGAAAGAATGCAGTTAAGAGGGGAGCACACGAGCAAAGATGCATCACAAACTGGAAGGAAAGTAAGCTAGCAATCTAAAGCGATGGTTAAGCCAAAAACACATTTTAGCATCATTCATACATACATATATAGGAAAGCCAAACATGCATGTGTAAGAAAACATATACATATATCATTTAGAGTAAATAAGATAGCTGAAATATAATATGACATATGCATGAAAAGTGTTGGCTCTGTTATATTAAGAAGTGAAAGTTCCAATCATACAATACAACCATGACCAACCACTAGTTCCAATAGCGGAATGTTACAGTCATTTCTGCCTACTCCTCCAAAGATATATTCTAGCTCTTCACAATGGAGAAACCAAGGCTTGTTACAATACTCTCCAAGCTTTCTCTAAGATACTCTTATTGGAAGCTTGGCTTTAACCAAAAGCACCTACAATGAGTTATGAGGGACTATATATAGAAAAGGGTGGGGTGGCCCTTGACATTCCCCTTTGTGACTGTTCATCTACCCTAATGAATCTTCATCTACTCTATGACTGTTACATGCAACTATCAACACTTGAACTTTGACTTGACAAGACATTACATACAATCTGCACATGTACCCATGTGAGATAGGCTTGAGAAAGCCATGCAAGACATCATTATGACTCAAACAATTGTGGGAAGACCAACTCTTCGACATCCTCATGACGGTTGACAATGGCGAATTGATGCCAGGCTTGGGAGTCTGCGATGATATTCGTGTACTCTATGGTGAAATATTTCTAGACGCGAACTCTTGCCTCCATTGCAGGTGGGTTCACTACTCAGTCTCCTTTGTCCAAATCATCTAATAACATGCGTATCATTGTCTTGAGGGTGACCAAACCAGCGACATACTGATGCATGGTGTCTGCATTGATCACCAAGTCTGCGTTGGTGGCTATGCGCATCAACTCGTCAAAGTATGAGTCAAGCTCTTGTCAGACTTGTGGCTTTTTCTTCACCTCCGTTAGTGTCCCAATAGATGGGATTGCATGTGTGTGCACAAAAACATCCATACTCCTGAATACACATGCATGGGAAGCCTACAGACTAGTGATGAGATATGAGAAATCTTCACAGTTCAGGATCTGAATCCAGATACGTGCCACTCTGGGCTTCATCATCTTAGGCAAGCGTAATGGGGATTCCTTGTATCTCATTGTCCATGTTTGCATGTAGTCAACAATAGTATGCAGGTTTGACAAGATACGTGCTCTCCTAGCACACCGCTACTGCCAACCATTGAGATGCACAACTGCCTTATGGACGGTACAAAACTTGGAATACAATGCTCGCATGACTATCTCAAGGAACAATACTTCATCCATTACCGCCTTCGTCAACTCTGCTCGGGTGGATGTTGTAATCATTTCTCCTCCTTGCTTGGCCATTTGTAACTCCTTAACCATTCAATCATTCTCAGCTATCAAGAAGTGAATGCTCGAGCTAGTGGCTTCGGCATATGCTCTAGTAGCATCAACCAATGCTTTTGAATGCTTGCGCACATCAGACATGATCACTTGTTCTTCATACTACATAGGATATTTTTTGTCATTTGGAGTAGACACTCTACGTGATTTCACAAATCTATGATGCGATTCGTCAAATGATATGTTGTGCATCTCTCCTTCTGGATTGTCTCCAAGGATCTCAATATCTCCTTGTTTGCTTGGGACTTGCTCTCCTTCCAGATCAGGTGAAGCTGGTGGGTCGACCACTTGGTGGTAAGGCATAAGGTTGATGTCTTGCTCTAACTCTTGCTGCTCCATATCCATATCCATTTTCTCAAGTGTTTGTTGAATCTCTTTAGTGAAGTCCCGATCTTTTGACTGCTCACCCTGTCTACTTTGTGCCAGCTGTTCGGATGAGTCTACTACCTGTATGGGTGAAATTTCATCTATCTACACATGTTGCACCCCCTGTTGTACCTGTTCTTGTTGTGCTTCCTTCTCTTGTTTGTGCAGCTTTTGTTCCTTCCAGAGTTTCTCCTTTAACTCATGCAACTCCTTCACCGTTTCCTCCATCCTTCATTTTTCTCTCTGCCTTTGCGCATTCCTCCTGTCACATTGTTGCTTCTTCACCTCTATTGCCAAAGTTATTTTCCGCACAAGCAGGTCTACATCAAACTTGTAGCTTTATGTTGCCTCTACACTGTTGAAAATATTTCTCTTGTCTTTTTCGTGTGCCGGTATGTTTACCTTTGTTGCTGTTGCTGCTGGTTCTCTCCTGGGTGCTGCTTTAAGCTGCTTCCTTAACCATTCCACAACGATGCTTACCAGTTCATTGGGCCTGGAGGAGCTGTAACAATATCTCTATGGGTCTTCCTTCGCCCAATGATATGCCCCGTGTATCCATAGAAACTGTACTCTCACATAGTGATCCTTAGCCAAACAATGCGGGTCATACAGATTAAATCTTCATATGTCGAAAGGATATTTCTTGGTCTCCTATATTTCGACATCTGCATGCTTGAGGTTCTATATCTCATACAACCTGATCCACAATGGAAGAGTGGGCCAAGGTGCCTTCTTCTTTTGGTGCAGCCTAGCTGACAGTCCTGCCGAGATGTGGTATGATACTTCTTGCATGATGAGCTTGTCCATGGAAAACTTCGGCAAAACATGTGGAGGCTTCTCCACACTGTACATCCGTATGAAGGTGCCAGACAGTGGGGCATACCAATCTGTAATATCTATTAGTGCCTCCATTGTTTCCTTCGACATGCAAGGTGGATCCTGCTCAAATATCATCTTGTACACCAGGGTGACAAAATGATCTAACAACTGTGTGATAACTCCTCTGAAGCTGCATTTGGAAAACAATTTACAATAAGTATTGACAAAGGTTTCTGTGTCCATGCCCACTTCATGCCTGGGAAATGCGGAGAGGCACAAATTGCATCCAAGATGTAAGTGGACATATAGATTTTTGCTTGTTGACTTTTGGGTGGCTACCGAGCTCCTGTTACCTATTCCTTTAGCCTATGAGACAACATGTTAGACTAGTTGCATGCTTTTCCTTCACTAGCCATTTGGACGAATGCGATCACCCAACTCTGCGGGAAGGTCTGCATACTTTCTTAGCCACACAAGTGACAAACAAATATGACCAAGTATTGATATACCTTTCGCAATATCTTCGAGTTGTAAATATGGTTTGGTGTCATCCGGAATTTGGCTGGCTCCTTTACCTAGTTCTTCAAGATATACCTGGGGTTGGCATTACTGCTTAGTATGTTGAAGGGTGTCTCCATGGTGATCACTGGCTTTGACAAATGGTACATCTCCTGATAATTATATGTCCTGAAGGTAGCAATCTCCATCCTGCTAACACGTCTCAATGTCATCATCTTGGGATTAGTGTGTGAGATGATCCAATGTATCATGTTCGTGCATGGGAATGCTAGATATTTGCATGCAATCCAATACAGGTCAGACTTGTAAATGTTCACATAGACTTGGAGGCCTTTGAAATCTTCCCTAAACATACCAGAGAATGCATCATTAACCTCTTTCCATTTCAGCTTCATGTATTTGTCTACGATGAGCTTGGTGTCTTCATATATCGGAGAACTTATAGACACTCACTCAATTGCTACTCCAATTGCCCTTCCATCAGTTTCCTTTGACCCTGCTCTCTTGGAGGCCATTGATCTGAAACAAATGAGAGGCGGGCAAACACATGTTATATCTAGAGAGATGGTGACATGCATGGAAAGAAATTTGTCAATTAAAACCAAATAAAACTTCAGGGATGACATGCAACATACCTAGGGACTGACTAGTAAGGATTGCAAAATTTTCACTGGGAGGTCGGGAGACAGACTCCCATAACTGCACAAAAGGAAGTCTGGACTGTCAGAAGACTAGTTGACTGCTGAGATTATGTAAGACAATCCATACTAGCCTGTTGGTGTTGGAATTATGATGTATTTATTGTACTTGATGGCAACCCACTTGTAGTAGAACAACTCTCTTGTATATGGTAACGTGATGAATCTACAGAAGATATATCAGATGTGATAGAATGCATGACAAGAGTGTTTTCAAATGTGATGAAATGCAGAGTAGATTCAAGGAATCAGTTTAGAAAGCAACTCACTCAGATGACAGATCACAATACTGCAGGTTAATAGGACAGAGTTACAGATCAGACTATTCAGAATGAAGAAAGAAAGGTATACGCAGGTTCACCATTGACCAAGCTGCATATACATGTGGGTTCACTATATACAAGTAGCATATACGTACACACTCACTTTCACAAAAGGAAAAGCAGGTATACCTTGGAAAACTAAATAATTGGTCCGAAGTATTTCATCCATGGTATTGGTCCAAGTTATTGGGTCCGAGGTATTCACCCCAGGTATTTGGTTCAAGGTAAATGTCCTATATGGTTTTGGTCCATGGTATTAAGAAAGGCCTAAAACAATAAAAGGAGGAGAAGACCATTAGGCCAAGGTGTGCAAGTATCGAATGTCTGATATAGTGTGAGATCTAATATGGAGGTTATTGGCTTATGGTGTTGTGCTCGATGAAGGATAAGATCTAATGATGTTTCAGGATCTTAAGGCTTGAAGTGAATTATCTTTATGTGGTTTGATCATGTATCTGAATAACTGGCGCATGTTGTAGTCTGTAAATATGATGATCTAGGTATGATTGAAGTCTGGAACTATTGTTATGTTTAAATCATCTTTTACAGATCTGTACGCAGGTTCACTTTAGAAAAGGAGCATATACACGCTGGTTCTGCATATCAAAACAACATATACATCATAAATTTGATTTGCAGATCTGTATACTAGTTCGCTTTGAGGAAAGTGCATATGCACGTAGGTTCGACACATGGAAGTAGCGTACACCTTATAAAATATGTTTTAGTTGCTTCTGTTTGCTATTGTAGTGTTCTGGGTTATTAGTTGGGTTGTGGTTACTGTATTCTAGAGACAACATTCTGAATGATCAGAGTGATTGATTGATTCGGTTGTGGTTGGTTCAAAAGGAGATTGGTTGATACAGAAATATTTGATGATTGAATGATGTTGTTGATGGATCCAGTCTGAAAATTTATGGAACATGGTCCCTGGAAGAAAAGAGAAGGTTTTAGCCTTCCGTAGGCTTGCACCTATGTACTAGTAAACATATCAGCTAGTACAACAGCTAGGGGGTTGTAGCTCCCTTCCAGTAGAAGCTGGAGAATGAGAGAAGGCTGTAGCCTTCTGCAGGTAGAAGCCTACGTACTAGTATAAGACTGCACCAATACAAAAATTGTAATCAGAATTCTCTTATTAAAAGAAGACAAAGACATTTGCAGCAGGTGGTTTTCACCCACATTGGGTTTCCACCTTATATCTTGGTGTTCATGTGTGTTTCTTATGTGTGATGATCTGTTCTACTTTTACTGCACCTGGTTACTGTTTATATGGTTCTGATGCACTGATTAAAGATCAATATATAATGAATTAACTGAATCATAAGTTTGTTGGATATACGCTAGTTGCTACAAACATAGTTGCATGTACAGGTGAGTTTCCTTAACTGAAGTAGCGTATATGAATCTGATTATGGAAATGAAAAATTATTAGTTTGATAATACTGATTCATCCCCACTCTCAGTATTATTTCAAACAATTGGGATTAGAGCAGGTCCCTTAAAAGAAGCTTGATCGCTTGAAGGAAGATCCATCATCATGAGTAATCAAGAAAGCGGGGGATCCATCAGACTGCCAATCTTTGATGGGAGCAACTTATTTTACTGGAAGGTAAGAAACACAGCCTATCTTCACTCTCTTGGAACAAATGTTTGGGAAAATGTGGAAGGAGGATATACATTTCCATCAGCAATTCTTACAGATGCAACAGGTAAAAAGCAATATAAAACCAATGCCAAGGCTGTCAATACATTATTGGGAAGTCTATCACAATCAGAGTTTGTCAATGTTATGCAGCTCAAATCAGCCAAAGAAATACGGGACAAAATTTTCCTAAGCTACGAAGGAGACTCTCAGTTAAAACATGCTAAAATGAAAACTCTCAAAATTCAATATGAAACTCTCAAGATGCACAATGATGAAAGTGTAGCTAGTTACTTCTTAATTATAGATGAGATTGTTAATGGCATGAAGAATCTGGGTGAGGAGATAAAGGAAGTTACCTTAGTTGAAAAAGTTTTAAGATCCTTATCTGCTAAATTTGAATCAAAAGTATCTGTCATTGAAGAAAAGGAGGATCTACAGACTATTACTATGACACAACTTCACAGAATCTTAACTGGCTTTCAGATGAGAAAAGGAGGTCCATCGGATATGAGAGAAGCCACATTTAAAGCTTCAACAAAAGGAAAAGAAGAACTCAATGAATCAGGACATATTTAAGAAGAAGAAGAGGAAGCAAACTTTGTCAAGAATCTTCAATGGGGTTCCGGTAGATTCAGAGGTAAACTAGCTTTCAAATGTTTTTCCTATGGTAGAGTCGGTCATTATGCTACCAAATGTCATCATAAAGATAAATATGATAAAGGGAAGGAAACTGCAAAATGGAATATGAAACAAAGTGCAAGTAAAAAGAGCTACTACACTCATGAAGATAGTTATGGTTTATCAAATAGTGATGAAGATGAAAATAGTAATGACTATAGACTTATGATGGCTTATGAATATGATGATTTCTTGGATTCTTTAGATGAAGATGACCTTTATGAAGAAGTCTCTAAACTCAAAATCTATTTAGAAGAAAAGAATATGATTATAGATACCTTGACATACCAACTTGCTGAAAGAGAAAAACACAATGAAAAACTAGAATGTGAAATTGTGGGTCTAAGAAAGGATGTAGAGAAAACAAAAGCTCTCAATCTTAGATTTGCTAAAGGATCAGATATCTTAAATGAAATTATCAAAGTGCAGCGCTCTCCTATGATAAAGACAGGTCTTGGATATACTGAAGAAACATCTCAATCACATAAACCTCCACTAAAAGCTATCGTGATGCAACAAAGAGCAGTGAATAGTTCAACAATCGTCAACAAAGGCATAAAGCAGATCACTAAGTGAATCAGGCTCAATTTACTTAAAGGATGAATAGAAGCCACGATCAACCTCAGGTAAATCGTGCTCAATTTGCTTCAAAGAATATCAATCAACAGATCAGTAGGAGGAACTTCAACTACAATCAACAGGTCAGTAGATTCGATAATTGCAGGAACTTATTTAATGGTCAATGTTTCTCATGTTATAATGTTGGACACAAAGCTACTCAATGTGTTGCTTAAAAAACTATCATGACTAGAGAAGCATGAAATGAAAGGAATGTGACAAGGATCAAGAAAAGTTCCTATAATAACTTTTCTCTTCTTGAAAATGAAATATAATGCTCAATCTATAACAACTTTGGCCATGAAGAATCTGAATGCAGGAGTAAATTTTGGCAAATAACTCAAAAAGTGCAAACTCCATTAAATCCCAAAATATGGAGAAAGAAAAAACCGCAAACAGAAAGATGTGTTATAGCCTTGTATGAAGAAGGACAAGAAAACCAATGGTACATCGATAGTGGATGCTCAAAATGCATGACAAGTGACAGAGAAAAAATACACTCATATAATGCCTTAGAAAAGGAAAAGAGTGTCTCATTTGGAAATGACACTCCTATTGTCATAAAAGGTAAAAGCTCTGTTTTCTTGAAAGAAAAAGTTAAAGCTGTGAATGTTATATATGTTGATGGCTTAAAGCATAATTTGTTGAGTGTGAGTCAAACGTGTGATCAAGGAAATGAAGTAGTGTTTCGATCAAATGGATGTGTTGTTCGTGAGCTTGATACAGGAGAAACTGTGATTAAAGGGACAAGAACTCCAAACAACCTATACATACTCAAGGGAGGACAAAAATAGTGCTATCTAAGAAAAAAATGATGAAAACTAGCTATGGCACATAAGATTGGGACATCTAAGCTTTTCTCAAAGAAGAAAAGTATGCGGATTTCAGGTTGTTCATGATCTTCCAAATATCAACATTCTTGAAAATACTATATGCAAATCATGTCAATTCGGTAAGAAAACCATATCTCAATTCATTGAAAAGGAAGGGTCAGCTAGTAAGCCTCTTGAACTTTTTCATACTAATTTATGTGGTCCATCAAGGAAAAAGTCACCTCGTGGAGAAGAATACTTTATATTGTTCATTGATGATTTTTCCAGAATTTGTTGGATAGGTCTTCTAAAGCATAAAGATGAAGCATTTGAAAAGTTCAAAGCCTTCAAAGCTTTGGTTGAAAATGAATCAGGTCGCAAAATCAAATGCCTTAGATCTGATCGAGGTGGGGAATTTACCTCAGACGAATTCTTTGACTTTTGTGAACAACATGGAATAAAAAGGCAGTTCTCCACCACAAGGACTCCTCAACAAAATGTAGTGGAAGAAAGGATGAACATAACTGTTCAACAAATGGCTCGTGCTATGCTAGATGAATTTGGAACTCCTGCAACCTTCTGGGGTGAAGCTTCATTCGCCGCCGTCACTATTCTCAATCCAAAAAATGTTTGGGTAAACAACACTCAAACTTCACATGAACTTTGGTATGGTAAGACTCCTACTGTAAAATACTTCAATGTTTTTGGAAGTAAATGTTACATCAAAAGGACTGATGAAAAACTTGGTAAGTTTGAACCCAAAGCAGATGAAGGTATTCTTCTTTGCTACTCTTCCCGAAGTAAAGGATATAAATGTTACAATAAAAGACTTGGGAAAATTATTGAAAGTATTGATGTTGTGGTTGATGAAGCATGCAAGAATCCAAAACAGATAAAAACCAAAAATTTGACAATGAAGAAGATGAGGATCATTTTCCCACATCAAATCACGTTCTGATTCTGAAGAAGAAACCAATGAAGCACTAGAAGAAGAGATAAAAATAGAATAAAAGACTCCGTCCAGGTATGTTTAGAAAAATCATCCAGAAGCTCAAATCTTAGGAGAAAAATGGGTGGGTGTGCAGATTAGAAGAACCATTGCCGAAGCTTCAAGCTATATAGCATTACTATCTTCCACTGAACCTCAAAATGTATATGAAGCATGCAGAGATGAATGTCGGGTCAAGGCCATGAATGAAGAACTTGAGCAAATTGAAAAGAATAATACTTGGGAATTAGTTCCTAGACCTCATGATAAGAATATAATAGGAACTAAATAAGAATATAACAGGAACTAAATGGGTATTCAAAAACAAGCTGAATGAAAATGGAGAAGTTATTAGAAACAAGGCCAGACTTGTTTGTAAAGGATATGATCAACAAGAAGGTATAGACTTTGAAGAAAATTTTGCACCTATAGCTAGACTTGAAGCCATCAGAATGTTTCTTGCTCTTTCTAGTTTTCAGAAATTCAAAGTATACCAAATGGATGTAAAATCTGCCTTTCTTAATGGAGACTTAGAAGAAGAAGTCTATATTGAACAACCAGAAGGATTCATTCTTGGAAATGATGCAAAACTTGTATGTAAACTTAGGAAAGCTCTCTATGGTCTAAAACAGGCTCCAAGGGTATGGTATTACTGTCTTGACAAATATCTCCACCAACAGGGGTTTTCAAAGGGATCAGCAGATAGCAATCTATATACAAAGATGGACAGTGATAAATTGCTAATAATTGTTGTGTATGTTGAAGATATCATTTTTGGTAGCAATGAAGAATACATGAGTCAAAATTTTGCTTTAGTAATGCAGCAAGAATTTGAAATGTCCTTGCTTGGTGAGCTTACCTACATTCTTGGCCTACAAGCTCAACAAAATAAAGATAGTATTTTTCTCTCACAAACCAAATATCTCAAATAGATCCTGAAAAAGTATGGCATGGAAGATTCTAAACCAGTATGTACTCCAATGGTAACCGGATGTAGTCTCAGCTCAAATGATGAATCTGCAGCAGTACATCAACCAACTTACAAATCCATGGTTGGCAGTATGCTTTATCTAACAAGTACCTGACCAGACATCATGCATGCAGTGGAAATAGTTGGAAGATTCCAAGCAAATCCAAAGGAATCTCACCTTCAGGCAGTCAAAAGGATCTTCAAATATCTTCAAGGAAGACAGAACTTTGGTTTATGGTATCCTAGAGATGCTGATCTTACACTTCATACATATACAGATGCAGATTGGGCAGGAAGTGTTGATGAAAGAAAAAGAACTAGTGGTGGTGCATTCTATATGGGTTCCAGGTTAGTGTCTTGGTTCAACAAGAAACAAAGATCAATTGCATTATCTACAACTAAAGCAGAATACGTGGCTGTTGCATCTTGCTGCATACAATTACTTTGGATTATGCAAACCTTGCAAGATATTTAGATCACATGTACTCCACCAATCTCCATTCTATGTGATAGTACAAGTGTCATCAATATTTCAAAGAATCTAGTAATGCACTCAAATACTAAGCACATACCCATCAAATATAATTTCCTACATGAACAAGTGCTGGAACAAAAAGTCAAATTGGAGCATGTTCCCTCCAAAGAACAGGTTGCTGATATATTCACTAAACCACTACCTAGAGAGACATTTGAATATCTCAGACAAAAGCTAGGAGTAGTTTCTACATCATCCTGCTGTTAAATCCGATTTTTCAGAGAAAGGTGGTTACACACAATTTTCATGACGTGTAGTCGCGTACATACGTGAGTTTCGGTGGACACAGTCACGTATATTTTGGTTTGAAGAAAAACAGTGGGCTAGACTCAGGAAAAAGGGGGTCTGCTATGGTTGTATCAATTATCTGCTCTATTTGATGACGATTTCAATCTACTGATAGATTGGTCCTCATAATGTTTTTGATCACTTGATGTATATCTCATTGATGATGATGCTCTGATATCTCTTACTGACATATGCAATGATCAGATCTGACAGTGAACAAGTGGCACAGGTTCACAGGGAGAACATGGTTGATGATATTTTGGGAACTAATGATGGACATATACAGGTTGCTAGTTCGGATGCTGTTGACAAATGTTGTTGATGATGGTTGATGATGACTATCATGGTCTTGTTTGAGATATTTTGTATATGTTATAAATGTCATGTATATCATTCAATGTAAAGGTCATATCAAGACTCATGATGTAATAATTAGTCTCTGTCTATTGTAGTCTCTTGATGAGTCCCTTTTGGTCATATGATGTAATTTGTACCCCCACTATGCATAGGAAGGATGATGCAATATTTTAGTCATGTATAAACAATTGGTATATCCCCAATTGGTTGGGAGATGGATGCATGTATGAGTCATTGATGATAGGAAGGTCATTTGTAATGTATGTATAGAGTCATGTTCTTCTTTTAGAACATCTTTTTGCAGACTTTGCTTATGCTCAGGGGGAGCATGGACTTGATCATGGGAGCTCAATAAACAGTACATCATATCAAAGAATTCAACACTTAGGGGGAGCATGACCCTTTGCCCTTGATGTCAAAGGGGGAGAGTGACTTGGTGTGGTTGTTGCCATCAAGTCGAAAGGGGGAGATTGTTGGCATTATGATGTATGTATTGTACTTGATGGCAACCCACTTGTAGCAGAACAACTCTACTGTATATGGTAACTAGATGATTCTATAGAAGAGATATCAGATGTGACAGAATGCATGGTAGGAGTGTTTTCAAATGTAATGAAATGAAAAGTAGCTTCAAGGAATTAGTTTAGAAAGAAACTCACTCAGATGACAGATCATAGTACTGCAGGTTAACAACATAGAGTTATAGATCAAACTACTCAGAATGAACAAAGAGAGGTATTCGCAGGTTCACTATTGACCAAGCTGCATATACACGCGGGTTCACTGTATACAACTTGCGTATACATACACACGAACTTTCACAAAAGGAAAAGCGCGTATACCTTGGAAAACTAAATGTTTGGTTTGAAGTATTTGATCTATGGTATTGGTTCAAGGTATTGGGTCCGAGGTATTGACCACAGGTATTTGGTCCAAGGTATTGGTCATAAATGGTTTTGGTCCATGGTGTTGAGAAAGGCCTAAAACTATAAAAGGAGGAGAAGATCATTAGGCCAAGGTGTGCAAGTATCGAATATTTGATATAGTGTGAGATCTAATATGCAAGTTATTGGATTATGGTGTTGTGCTTGATATGAACCAAGGAAGAACCTTAGCGCTTGATGAAGGATAAGATCTAATGATGTTTTAGGATCTTAAGGCTTGAAGTGAATTATCTTTATGTGGTTTGATCACGTATCTGAATAACTGGCACATGTTGTAGTTTGTAAATATGATGATCTGGGTATGATTGAAGTCTGGAATTATTGTTATGTTTAAATCATCTTTTACAGATCTGTACACAGGTTCACTTTAGAAAAAGAGCGTATACACACTGGTTCTGCATATCAAAATAGTGTATACATCATAAATTTGATTTGCAGATCTATACACTAGTTCTCTTTGAGGAAAGTGTGTATGCACATAGGTTCGACACATGGAAGTAGTGTACACCTTATAAAATATGTTTTAGTTGCTTCTGTTTGCTATTGAAATATTCTGGGTTATTGCTTGGGTTGTGGTTACTGTATTATAGAGACAACATTCTGAATGATCAAAGTGATTGATTGATTCAGTTGCAGTTGGTTCAAAAGGAGAATGGTTGATACAAAAATATTTGATGATTGAATGAAGTTGTTGATGGATCCAGTCTGAAAATTTATGAAATGTGGTCCCTGGAAGAAAGGAGAAGGTTGTAGCCTTCTGTAGGCCTACACCTATGTACTAATAAACATATCAGCTAGTACAAGAGCTAGGGGTTTGTAGCTCCCTTCCAATAGAAGCTAGAGAACGAGAGAAGGTTGTAGCCTTCTGCAGGTAGAAGCCTGCGTATTGGTATAAGACTGCACTAGTACAAAAATTGTAAACATAATTCTCTTATTAAAAGAAGACAGAGACGTTTGCAGTAGGTGGTTTTCACCCACATTGGGTTTCCACGTTATATCTTGGTGTTCATGTGTGTTTCTCATGTGTGATGATCTGTTCTATTTTTACTGCACCTGGTTACTATTTATATGGTTCTGATGCATTGATTAAAGATCAATATATAATGAATTAACTGAATCATAAGTTTTCAGGATATACGCTAGTTGCTCCAAACACAGTTTCGTGTACACACGAGTTTCCTTAACTGGGGTAGCGTATATGAATCTGATTATGGAAATGAAAAAATATTAGTTTGATAATACTGATTCACCCCCCCCTCAGTATTATTCCAACAGTTGGGTGCTGGGATTGTGCAAACCGCAATTTCAGCTGGCAAGTGATGTTGGCCCAGAGACGGTATTGTGAAATTTTTTGGGCTAGCAGTCATTGCTTCTTAGAATTGCTCAACGAAAGACTGGAGGGTAGTCACTAGCTAGAATTACACATTATCTGGGAGGAAGACAGAGCCTTCCCTCTTAGAATTGCACAATGCTATCTTGGTGAGGCAGTGTCTGGGCCAGGGTTGCCCAGATTCACTGATAGGTAACTGAAAGAAACTGAAGATGTGAATGTATGGTGATATTGTGTATAAGTAGGAGTGAATGATCATGCATGAAAATAGTGAATGCAAGATTCAGAAAATGGAACAACATGCATATATGTGAAACGAGTCACTGAATCGATGACCATTCATGCAAAATAGTGTCATGCATGTGACAACAACGAGATGCAAAATGGTGCTTGTACAAGCTAACATGCATGCAAATGATAACAAGCATTCACAGAAATCAAGTAGACAACACTCACACAAGCCAAAACACAAAAAGCGACAAAAATGCTACAAAAAGATAAGCTAAGCAGAATTACCCAGAAATAGCTGAGGTGGATGTGTCGAAGTCTCCTAGATGTGTTGTGAGATGTTAGAGCTCCAAGATCAATATGAAGAATGAGATCTGAAGTGTCAAATAAATAAGTTGGAGGCTCATGATGCGCATGCCACAAATCTAGGAAAAAGTGACACTTGGAGGAAAGTTTCTAAAATGATCTTTGCATGTAATCTCCAATTGCTAAAAATAGATCTCTAAAATATAGGGATGATTTTTGCATGTTGTGCTTTGCTATTTTGGGAAAAAGCAGCCCATGCATGCAAGTCATGTTTTCTTGGTCCTAGGTGGAACCTGTCAACCTGAGGGCACATGCAACAACTTGCTTGACTGAGGTAGATTTTTTGCGCAATTTCTGGGAGGAAGTTGGGATGGCTATCAAGAGGGATTGCACAATTTCTAGGAGGAGCAGCTGATTGCTACCCAAAATTGCACAATTTTTGCGTTGAGCTATTTTGTTGGGCCAGATTGCACAATTTTCTAGAGTAAGGATGCTTGACAGGATTGTGCAATTTCTGAGCCCAGCAGGCTACCAGTAAGATTTGTGTAATTTTTGGAGGTAAGGCTGGTTCCCCTCCACAATTGTGCAATTTCTTAAGGGAGCTTCTCAGGTAGTAGTTGGACCAATTCTGGAGTGGCAGCCTATGAGGGGGGTGAAGCAAGCTATCATGCACAGGCTGGAAAGCTACTAGAAAACCAATGAAGTTCATGTAATTGACACTGCAAGACATGCTATTGAGGATGGTTGGTAGGGGGGCTCCAAAATAAAGCTAAGGAAAAATTTTGAAGGGTTGTTGTAGCTACTACAACATAGTCCCTAATGTTACTTCAGATTTCACACTTTCATCTAGATTGAGAAACATTTCTATGTTCCCTAACATGTGGTTGCTACACCATGAATCTAGATACCATATATCACTTTGTTCTTCTTGTGCTACATTACAAACTAAAAACATGCTATCATGGTTCTGATTTTCCTTTGTGAAATTTACACTTGGTTTGTTACTAATGTCATACTGCTTCTTTCTACATTCAGTAGCATAATGAACATACTTCTTACATTAATTACATTGGGTTTTAGATTTATCATATCTCTGACCTTGTGCTTGATTTTGGCTTTGGCCTTGACTTGGATTTTTATTGATGCTCATTCCACTTGAGCTTGAAGAGCTTCTTCTTCCACCTCTGTGGGCTTCTTCCTCTTCCTCTAGTATATGATCTTCCTCTGCCTCGAGCTTGACCAAATGAAACTTGTGTCTTGAAGTCATGATCCAATGAGGAGCTTTTTGCTGTATTCAGTATATGTTCATTAGAAGTTAGTGATGCATGAAGCTCATCCACTGAGAACTTTGAGAGATCCTTTGTCTCTTCTATGGCCTCAAAAAAGGCATCAAACCTTGCTGGAAAACTTCTCAAAAATTTCTCAAAAATTTCTCAACTATTCTCCTTTCCTCAAGTGTCTCAACATGAGACCTAATTTGAGTAACCAGTCCAATTACATGTGTAAAAAACAAGTCTAATTCTGAAACTCTTTCATACAAAGTGTTTCAAAATCTCTTCTCAACATTTGCAGTTTTGTTGTCTTGACTTTTTTCATGCCTTGGTAGGTGCTGCTACAACCCTTTGGAGAATACTTTCATGAATTGCTTGAAAAATGTAGAGGAGGCCTTTTGCATCATTCTTCTTGTTGTCCCTCAACAAATATCTTTCTTCTTGAGACAAGGCATTGTATGCTATTGCATCTGCTGGTCCTTGAAAACCATTCTCCACCAAATCCCAAATGTGTTGAGAAGAAAAGAGGGTGTTCATTGTAATATCCCAATAATCATGATTTTTGCCATTAAAGTGAGGTATCTGAGGATTAGTCAAGATTCTGCTTGATGTTGCCATTTCTAAGTGAAAAAAAAATTCTACCTGTTGGTAAATACACTTCAAAATTCTACCCTCAAAACATTTTTTTTTAATTGCCAGTAAAAAGACTTGTTTTTACACTAACAAATTTTAACCCACTATGATACTAGGGAAAAATTTAAGAACCTCTCTAAATTTATATTTATAATAAATGGGAGAATCCCCATGATACATAGGAAAAATTAAAGGTGATTTTATTAATAATATAATAGGTATATATAATTTTTTTGGTGAATATCTCACCAAATTATATTATCTCGTAAAATCATGGCGAATCACTAGTACAAAATGTAAAATAAGTGGCAAATGACTAGTACAAAATGGAAAATCACTAAGAAATGCTAAATCACTAAGGAATCCAAGGGTTGTTGGAGTCACTTGGCACCAAGAGGGTATGCAAGAAGAAACTGCAAAATAACTTGACAACATTGTTGGTTAATTAGACGAGCTTGAATAATTAGCATCAAGCGCGCCACTCTAGTGACTAAATCATACAAATCTAGATCTAGTAGTTGTCTCCTAACAATTTCTTTCAAAAGTGATAGTGCAATGATAGTTGATATACTCTCTAAATTCACAAAGAGTGGCCATTTGAGAAGCATCTTTAATGGATCATTTGAGATGGTTGTATTTGCATGTCTCAAAAGCATAGCAAGTAAATTAACATAAGACTGCATTAAGGGAATGCCACTCTTTCGTGATGTTAGGACCATATTAAAACCTGAGGTAATATTGCTACTGTGAATATCAATAGATGGAACAGGAAGTCTTAATATAAAATCTAGACATTTCACAGAATGTGATATAACTCCACATTTCACATTTCACATTTAAAAAAATCTTTCATCTAGGTTGAAGCTATTAATCTCAAGATCAGGAATACATCTAGGGTTTAGGTATCTTCCAGTTGAAACAATTTCATGCATGTGTCAAAATTCATTGCTCCTTTAGCATATAAAAGTGAAGGAAAGCGTATAGGTTTTATTTCATTTAATTTATCAAAGTGGGGAGCAGTGAGTGAAGTTCATTCAGTTTTTTAGAGTGGGAAGTAGTAAGTGAAGGGTGAAGTTTAAACCTTTTCATGTATATCCTATTTTCAACAATAAAAAATCTTGAAAATAATAGCGAGTGAAGGTCTTCCTAAGTTGTTCCTTAGTCAAGAAAGACTTCAACGTGTTCTTTTGTCAAATATGAGTTAATGGAAAAGGACGAGTTAGTTTGTTCATGTGCTAGTTGGAGGCTCAATTATGTGGCTTTCCAAGTGCGAGTTTATATTTGGAAAAAAATGAGTGAGGTTCTCAATGTCTATTTGTGGCAAGGACAAGTTATAAGAGCTTGTTTGACTTATTTAGCAATTAACAAAATTGACTTCTAAAAATAAACTTGCCAGTTATAGCATGATCGAATAGCATAAAAGGAGGATGAAGGCACAAAATTCAACAATTGTTTTGTGCACAAGGTTGTGAGGAAAGCTCATAGGTTTGTGAGAAAGTGCACAAGAATTGTGTGAGTTTCTTTCTTTTGGTGTGCATATTATTAAGTACCAAGTGTGCACAGATTAAGAGATTTTTGCTACAAAATAGGAGTCCATGTGCACATGAGTTTAGAAGCCAATAAGGGAGGCAAGTGCACAAGGATTCAAACCTATTTATGCACAAATAATAGGAGTTGTGATCAAGTAACGTTCAGGGAAAGTTTAGGTTAGGTTATAAGGAGAAAAACTTTGTTCTCAGTAGATAATCTGCCTTGTATTTGATTTGTATACTCTACCAATAGAACACCACAAGAGGGAGAGGTTTTTCCCATTTAGGTTCCCTTGAAAATTAGTGTCTGTTGTGTAACTATGTCTTTAACTTTTTTCATTACACTGCTTCTATTGTTGAGAAATTTTGTGTCTTGGTGAAAATAAATGTAGTTTCAGATTGTTCATTTAAGCATGAAGCATAATTTCAAGGTAATTTGACAACAAAATGTGATGTAAATCGATTTTGAGATATGTGCATGTGTTGATACTTTCTTTAGCACGATATGTTTCAATTCCTCGTAAAAATGAAATTGAAATTTCAATGGATATTTTAGTTTTTTAATTTTATAATTAATTGATTTTGAAAATAAATTAAGACTATTACCATCTTGGTAGACATCTCTTAGAAATGTTTTCATAAAAATATCTCTTAAGTAAGGAAAAATAAATGTAGCCCTTGTTGGCCCAAGATTGAACATGCCTTAAACTAAAATGAGATCCTAAGAATTTAACACCGAAGTATGTAATATGATTTGGTGATCCCAATCTCCTTCACCCTAAGAAAGAAATGATAATCTTAGAAGACCCTTCCTACCTATTGAAGATCGTAACCGCTCAGTTTTACCCAAGTTGACCATCAACTATGAAGTTCATACATAACGTGCTAATGTAGTTGTCTTTCTCTGCACACTCTAGAGGAAAGAACTGAAAAAGATCACATCATCAATGAAAAGAAGAATAGGAATGAAAACTTGCACCCATTGTTGTCATATGTATGCCAATTAAGAAAAAACTCTAGCTTGTTTATGTAAATCCCAATCTAAGTGGGAGATAGTGAACACCCTTTCTTGAACCTACTAGTGCTCTTGATAAACTTTATGTGCTACAAGGAGACAATCTAGGACATACTCATACAAGATCTTGATTACTACCTAGAGAATCTAAAAAATGCCAATGTCTATAATCCTTAAGAATATGCCTGTTTAAATGTGTTAAGTGGCTTGGATTAGTTATATAACTTTTAAATGTCACATGAGCCTATGAGATGATAATAGACATGTTATATGTGACAAAGATGTTGTCTCCATACATAAAACCTACAAAAGGTAGGAAAAGTTATTACATGAGCTCCTCTTGTACTAGTTTTCAAGAAACTAAATTATTTGAGTCTATTATTTTATTGCACATATGATGGTAGTCAATGTACAGAAAAGGTTTCTCTTTTAATCTCTCCCAAGAATTGGGATAACCACAAATGAAACACGCAAATTTAGAGTGAATATAAATACACTTGTCGAAACAGTCCCCATGTATAAAATAAGGCTCCGAAACCTATCACAATTGTTACCATATTTTTACCATTTGAGAATAGAAGTCTAATCTACATGTTACTTCACAATTGTTAAAATACTATAGAAGCGTATCTTCACAAATTAACATACCTTTTTGATTACTTCTTGGCCTTATGTAACTATTACCTATAGCAACTTTCCATAGATTTCTTCTCAACTTGATGTATCCTGGGCACTTGTTTCAAGAAATAGATTGAAGTCGAAGTTTATTTTTATCAATCCAAATTCCAAAGGTGAATGTGGTTGTGGAGAATCGTTCATGACACAGGGGTGGATGCTAAATTGATTTAATTACAGCTATTAACTTGCTTGATTCAAGAGAGAGGATTTCCTTTGGTGTTTAAATACAAGAGAGGGAAGCATAGGGCTTCATTCACCAGGTGATTATTTGATGGGATTTCCCACCTTTTCATAAAGAATTTATGGCATAAATGATACATAGGATTAGATACAAGATTCAAATTCTTGAAAAAAAAGGTGACCACTTCTACAATGCATGGTGGATGTCTAGAGTCTAGCAAATGGTTTCATCATTCCATGGTAAGTTTACAATACTTTTAGTTCTATTAACAGAAAAAGGAGAGACTAATATTATTAATGAATTGAAAGCAAACACGGGAGAGAGAGAGTAGGGTAACCAAAAGAGTGAAAGGTAGGACTTTAGATGAGAAACTATGGATAAATTTGAAATATCTTCTTCATTGTTCGTTTTTTTTTTTCACTCCATGTGGAGAAGTCTAAAATGTTTACAATGGAGCAACAATTTGAAGAAAGAGAGAGTAGGGTAACCAAAAGAGTGAAAGGTAGGACTTTAGATGAGAAACTATGGATAAATTTGAAATATCTTCTTCATTGTTTGTTTCATTTTTCACTTCATGTGGAAAAGTATAAAATGTTTACAATGGAGCAACAATTTGAAGAAACCATGGAGCAACCATGAAGCTAAGAATCCAATTGTACGAATTCAGAGGAGAAGCCGTGGATAACTTTGAAAAATCTTCTTCCCTGTCTTTTTATTTCTCAATGCACGTGGAAAAATCAAAAGCCTTTGCAATGGAGAAACAATGGGTAGATAGTTTATCTAGGAATCCAATGCTTGGCACTAATTTACTTTGTTATATCGATCTTATTAGATGTAATTCATTCATATTCAAGTCATAGAAGCTTTTGATTGCTTTTCAACTAATACCTATACCATCCATTCGTGAACCTATGGTATTTTAAGAGAGCTCCGAAACCTTTTTAATTGTCCCAAAGCCTTATCTTTGAAGCTCAATTGACATACAAGTGGGGAATTCAACACTCCGTTACCTCATGATAACTAGAAAATTTGATGTTTAGGTTACATAAACCTCCATAAGAATTTTCCACTATAGTTACAGCTTGCAATTGCATCACAAATAAAAACCATAACAGAGAGGTCACAATAGCTTGTAATTGCATATCATATAACAACCACAACATAGAGTTCATAGCGCATGGGATGTTAGTATGCTAATGGAATATGCCATCAAATCAAGCATGGGACATAGTAACTTGCATCTCAAAACAAACCTTCATATTGATAAAGTTGGTGCGTGTAATTGGGAATGTGAAAATTATTCATCAACATATTTTTTGTGATAATATTAACGCCAAATATTGAAAAAAAATCTAAGAAGTGATGTGTTTGAAAAGTATTTATCCACCTAAATCATATCACATAAACCTTAACTTTGAAATACTAGCACCATCCAAAATTTCAAGTTTCAATAGTGGATGACATGAGAATATCCATCATTTCTAAATAAAATCCCCATCACTTTCAGAAGCTACTATCACACATGAACATTCAGTGGATATGGTGTGCTTGAAAAAGATTTTGGACATTGAGAAAAATAGTTTTTCTGTGATATTTTTTAGGAAACATTTCCTATAGTGTCATAATATACATAGGCTATCATCACAATCTGGTCAATTTCAGAATATTTCCTAAGCTTAAAAAGTAAACAAGTAAACAAGTATACAAAAACCAAACCTGCCAAAGATTTCATTCAGAGAAGAACGCAAATCCACTATTCCTGTAATAGGGAATGAGTAGAAGCTAGAGGTTTCAGAGGATGTCTCCAATCCTTAACAGAAGCATATGACATTCTAATAGAAATAGGTAACAATTTCAATAATCTATATTGAAATTATCATCAATACTAGAAATAGGTGATAAGTTTCCTTGTTCTATAGAATGTTGTTATCCCTTGGGAGATAGCCTCTAAGCCTCTCCTCTTCATCTCTCTCATGTTATTCAAAGGGGGGGTGTTGTGGGAACTTGTTGAGATTCTCTTCTACGTATAGTTCTAGCATTTGCACCTACTCTATTTGCTACAATAGATTCCCTAGACAGTGCTGATAGCAATGGCTCATGCGGAGAGCTCCCAAAACAGTCATCAACGGGAGCTATATTAGCTGCAATAGCTTCCCTTGAGAGAGAGGAGGATGAAGGTGAATCATGAAGAAGGCTTGATCTATTCCTCTGTGAAAAATAGACTTAATTAGGGGAAAAACCCTAGACCTAGACGATGTTAAAGCGAGACGATGCAACTACTATTGACAATGATGATTGCGACTAGAACGGAAGCTGGAACATCCTTCTATGGGAAAATGAGAAGAAACCCATTGTGATGATCCTCTAACCCAGGGTTTATAATTTGGCATTCAAGAGAATGGCTCCTACTCTCTCTCTTTGGGTGAGAATATTTCTCCTAGATGCTGAGTGTTGCTATTTAAACGGTTGGGCCAATGATATCTCCTTGGACCTATGTTGTGAAAATTATTTGGCAATAGTGATTTTCTCCTTGGAGCATAATAAATGCCTCCAAGTAGACCCAATATGCTCATTGTTTGATGGATACAATTTGAAACGCTGATAGGGGAGTCAGAAGGGAAACAAAAGAAATCATAAGTGAAATATGATAGGTTGAATTCCAATGCTCGAATCTGCAAGAATATATAAAGCATTGATAACAATTTAATTTAAATGGAATCTTCAAGATAAAGAATTATCAAAATTTTACTCAATGGAATCTTAACTAAGAGAGAAAAAATAATTTGTACAAGTGTATAACTAAGAATATGCCAAGTCTTAAATAATTGACATTTCATTGCCACTGCATTGAGTGCATACATGGTTTATAACATCACCAACAAAGATTTACCCCAATGCACTAAGAAAGGTTTGCTTTAAGTACATTGACCAATAATGATATAAATATTGGTGATATAAAATCAAGATATATAAAACACCAACCAACGTTTTTACACACAACATCTAAATATGTCAAAACATGAAACATTTACACTATGCTTCTGATAATATGGTTTTCTTCTAAAGATCTATGGAAACGCTCTGCAAGCTCTGATGCAACACTTTTGCATGGGGTAATCCTCCATAAGAGTCGCCTTAGGAGTGATCATAATGTTTGAAATTTGGACCATTTGGGGTATCTGCAATCCAAGACATTGAGAAGATTTAATCCAATGCAATGAAGTTTGATTCAGGGTGTTAAAATTTGAGACATTCCATAGAAATAAATAATAATTGTAACTCGTAAAATCAATTTTATCACCAACTATATCATATATTTTAATTTTTATAGAAGGCCTAGTTTGAGATGGTGACAACCTTGGGAAAAACACAATGCCTATTAAAAATGTAGAAACTACAAAACTAAAACCTAATGTGTTCATCTTGAATGTTGTTTCCTAATTTAGTAGATGTTTTAGCGTTTCACTGAGGAAGTTGGGAAGCTCAAAAGTAGCTCCACACATGTTTGGGGTCCACATTCTCAGAGTCACAAGGAAGGTGCACACAAGCTGCAAAGAAGAAAAAGGAACTATTGTGAAAACAATAACAAAACTGCATATCTAGATAACTTGGAGTAGGGGTTGGTTCCACTCAAAAGCTGAAAATTTATACAAATCAAAATGTGCTTATTACCTTTATTAAGATCCATTGACACACAAAAGAAAATTGATGATGTTTCTTTTCAAGCTAAGAAATTGTACCCAAGTAAAACTTTATTAGCTTATAACTTCACTAGAAGTGGTTTACCCCAATGCACTAAGAACACTTTTCTTTACCTACATTGACCAATAATGATAAAAGCATTCGTGATATAAAAAATGAGTTATATAAAATAGCAGCCAACATCTGTACACGCAACATCTAAATATGTCAAAACATGTAACATTCACACTCTTCTTTTGATAATATGGTTTTATTTTGAAGATCTGTGGAAGCCCTCTGCAAGCTCTAATGCAACACTTTTGCATGGGGTCACCCTCCATAAGAGTCACATTAGGAGTCATTAGAACATTTGAAATTTGGACAATTTGGGGTATCTGCAATCTCAGACATTGAGAACATTCAGTCCAATTCTATGAAGTTTGATTCATGGTGTTCAAATTTGAGACATCCCATAGAAATGAATAATAATTGCGACTCTTAAAATCATCTTTATCACCATCTAGATCAACTATTTTAGTTTGTATAGAAGGCCTAGTTTGAGTCGGTGACAGCATTGGGAAAAACACAATGCATATTAAAAATGAAGAAACTATAAAACTAAACCCTAATGTGTTCATCTTCAATGTTCTCTCCTAATTTAGTAGATATTCTGGTTTTAAACTGAGGGAGATGGGAAGCTCAAAAGTAACTCCACACTTTTTTTGGGTCCACATTCTCATCATCACATGGAAGGTGCACACAAGGAGTAAAGAAGAAAGGGGATCTATTGTGAAAATAATAAATTGATTTTGCCAATCCCGCATCATTAAGTAAGATGGGGCCCCTCCTTGACCTTCCACAACAAAACTACCTAGACAAATAAATTGGAGTAGGGGATGGTTCCAGTCAAAAGCTACAATATTAATACAAAGAAAAATATTCTTATTACCTTTATCAAGATCCTTGGATACACAAAAGGAAATTTTCAAATAGACTATTCTATGCCAAATCTGTAATGTTTTCACACAAATTATTATCAATACCTCACAAACTACAGGCACCACTAGCTAAGTCACTGAATTCTACCTACCCAACTGGTATAATGCCATAAATACTTACATTAGTAAAATATATGCTTACAAGGTTATAATATGGATGCTTATCAGTGTAGTCATTGTTGCAAAACCAAAATAGGAATACTTAATAGGATCTATATGCACTAGTATGAAAACAATAAGAGTAATGACTGAGTATGAAGAATCCATGTGAGAGATTAGGTGCCTCATATTGTCTATTTAGGGGTTTAATCTCTGAGATATCATCCCTGAACATTTTCCAACTCTAAATAGAAAATAATGAGAAAAACCATGGGGAATGCCCTGGAGGATGTGTAAGGGCTCTTGGGAAAAAGGAAATTAAATAGCTATGTCTCATTGGATCAGGATTTACAGGGACCAGTGTGAGCACTAAAAATGTAAGATGAATTGTCATTAAGATGAAGAGACATAATAAGAAAGGAATCCTTGTCAACCTCAACAAGGAACATTTCAAAACATAACAGGAGTGCCTCTCTGCACAGATCAGGGCTTCTACCACACTACTTACCTCCAATGTAAGTGGACAACTTGCAGTGTTTAATGACTACTTTAATGGCATTCTATACCTCCATTAATATGATTTCACTACTATAGTGGGTAAGCTTTTGCTGCATCCCAGAAGGCTGTTATTTCCCCTAAACTTGTATGGATGCCACTAACAATGTTAGAATCTCACTATTCAAATTACTAAATTCCTGTAATTTTGTCGCACACATCTTAGATTTCCTTGTGCTTTCTAGCTTCTCTCTCAGTCCCTAGTCTAAATAGACCCTCAGCTAATATCAAATTCTCTTAACAATTGCTATGAACACGATATGAAGTGATGTCCCCTTCAGCTACATTTGCAAGTGGACGAGGAAGTCACCTACCCCAAGCTCCTATAGTGACCTTTGAAATGCTGATTATGATGTTGGATTCTATGTTGATGATCCATTCTATTACCCTATCCATGGGATCTTGTGTCCTTCACACTAAATGAAGTTTGAGGATTTAAGATCATCTAATAGCCATGGTTGACCATAACTTTGTCATTGTTGTGCAAAAATATTTTATGGGTGTTGCACCACTTTCCCATGTCTTTTGACTTCCACATTTTTTCTATATGTTTCTTTCACTAGGCACCTTGAGATAGTTTTGCACACTAGTGACTAAACTATCCAAGAAAAATCCAAGACCGTGAATCTTTTCTTCTTGCTCCATTTCAAGTCTTCTTTAACTCATTGGAAAGAGGAATTGCACATTGAACTAGATGCTCAATAATTGGACATAAAAAAACCTCAAAAAGTGAGTGGGAAGGCCCCAAAATATATATCAATGGTATATAACCAAAAAAATATGAATATCAGGGCCATTTTTTAGATGGCCCTAGATGGTCACCTAGATCATGGAAAGTATTAGGAAAATCATTCCTCTAATAGATTCCTCTAGAGACAAAGTATTTGGGATGATTTAAAGGGAAATTTGATAAAATGTATAGAATATTAGTTGATATTTTAAAGAAATATTTACATTTATTACTTCGAAGAAATTAGGTTCGTAAGAAATTGCAAAGCTATGAAATCAATCGATTTCACAAACTAAGTATAATATTCATGGTATAACTAATCTAGAAGTCAGAATACGCTAAAGGGACGAAAACCAAAGGAATATTCTCACCTAAAAGTCTTTAGTAAATCACCTAATTCCCTTTGTTTAATCAAAGGCTAGGTCCTAGCAACAAGAGCATTCCACCTTTAAAATTCTATCCAACAAACCTCAAGGCTCAAGCATTGCCTAGAAAACAACAACGTGAATATAATCAATCAAACCAGGAACACATGCACTAGAAATCAAAGCAAAGAAGCACCTTGTATAATAGATTATCCTCATTATAGATAAGTTGGAAAATAACAATCCTTATAATCACTTTAGAAAAAGGCTAAAAACAAGCTCCACCATTATATAGAATGCATATACATCTACAAATTCAACAAAATCTGGCCAAATGGAGAAATTGTAATAAAAAAAAATAAAAAAACTAGGCTAGAATTATTACATTAATTTATGTCCCAAATTCTTTCTTTCTATTTTATCTCAAAACTTTAAAGGAGAGAGTGAAAGTCTTAACTAGCAGATCTTAGTTTTGGGAAAGAGCAGGATTCTTCTTGAAGTCATGGTCTCCAAAATCCATTTCAACAAATGTTTGTCACCACCACACCCGTGTGGGTGAGGCTTCTGGAATATTCCATTGCATCTTTGAAAAGAAGAATTGTGTGAAATAAATGGGAATCCATTTGGAAAAATATATTAACTCAACGAACAAGAACAAGAAAACTAGAGTATTCACCTATGCCAAATTAAGCACTGAACTAGATCTCAGGAAAGAAATGTCAGACGGTTATTTTGGATTAAATGTTAGAGTAAGGACACTTCCATAAGCTGTAGTACTTGCCACAAAATGACCACCTTATGGAAAACAACCACATAAGATAGCCCAAACAAGATCCAAAAGGAATACCCCATATTCCAATACAACTTCGTCAATTTTGTCTATGTTTATATTGGAGCCTTCCAGACATTTCTTCAGTATTCACATGGAATTTCCAAAAAAATCACTGTTGAGATCTTCAAACTTGGGTCTTGTGATATTCATGTTAAAAGCTAATCCTTTGTAGAGACAATTAATATCTATCAGCCTCCACTATGAAAGATAGAATTATATTTTCCTTTTCACATTCTCAATGAAGTCTCTGAAGAGTTATGGCACTTGTTCTCAACTACTTCTTGATTTTTATTTCTAAGTGTCAAACACAAAGATTGAACAATTTGTTTGCCTTCACCTCAAATTTACCGCCATGAAATTTTAAGAATGGAGATGTGGAAGGTGCCTCCACCTAAGTTGTATTGGTGCGTTTGTTAATAATTTTCATTACACTAAGACCAACAACATTTGTCACATATTTGGTACCTCGTAGTATAACGTAATTGTACAGTCGTAACCTCATAGTATAAAATAATTTAGATATCATTAACTTACTATTAATCAAGCTCACACCCATGATTATTATTTTAAGTTGTCTAAACTATAATCTAGTCAAAGACAACTTGCTCATGTAATATGACCTTATCATAGTGCCCTGAAATCAGTAGTTGTGATATATCTCCTAGATTTGGGTTATAATCTGACAAGAACATTGCATAAAATTAACGTTGACAAGGATTTGTCTTCTGCATAGTAAAATATGTAGCTGCTCATATATAATGTAAATATAAATGGCACAATCCTGAGGGTGATGATAAAAGATAGAAGTTTTTAGAAAATCATATAGGGTTTAAGTTGATCACACCCTTGCATCGTGTCAATCTTTGTAGATCTAATTCTATAATTGTAAATACCTTTGTGGCTCAAATATGAAGAATGTAAGTTGAGGTAGTCTCTCAAAATCTTTTCATCTTGTGAAGATCACCCTTGGAACACTGTGATGATTACATTGTTCATTTGATCATCCATAACTGATTGGTGGCTTACTACTGTTGAATCTTTCTATATCCCTTCTGGAGATTAAAATACCAAGTTACTCTGTAAAGCAATATATCGAAAGGTCACCTGAATTGATTCTCCAAATATTCTATTGGCAACACTTCCAGATAGTAACATTTGTTGAGAGTAGGTGTTGTATGCCTTTTGCAAAGGCTAGGAATTGTGGAATACTTGACATTGAAATATATCAGAATCACTATACATGAGTTAATACTACTGAATACATAGTTGTGAAATAATGATTGTAAGGTAGTATAATTTAAATCAAGTTTGAGTGTCGATGTTCTTGGTATTGCCTAGGATTTGACTTTGAGAAAGATTTTTCAAAATTATGTATAGCTGATTTACAATGTTGATAACTTATATGGGAAGATGTATGTGGAAAAAGATGAAAGATGGAAGACTTTCTGATCAGATGTTTGAAGGCCTGCTTGATAACTTAAGAAAATGTACTAAGGTTTTTAAAGTATTTTCCATATGTCTACATCTATAAAGAATATTAAAGCAGTTTCTTTGATATCCTGAGAAGTCAGAATCTATTACTATTAGTATGATTATGTATGACAGTTAGGGTACATCTTGATGATGTATAGGCTTCAATTTTCTAGGAGTACAATACCTTCATCTAGAGTATTGAACCTTGAATAAATCTATTATTGAGATTCAAAATCTATTTAGCAATCAATATATCTCAGGGTCTATATTTGATGACAAGTTAATGTGATTTGAGCAGGCCTGCTCACATAAATGATGTGTGCTAGGATTTGTTGAACACTTCGGTTATATAACTGGGTTGCTGAACTAATAGTATGGAAAATGGTAAAAGCATGTCTATATTTCTGAAGGTCCACCTTTATCTGTAAATAAAAATACTAAAGCTTGTTTTCTCAAAGTAGTAAGCTTATCTTCTTTGAAGCCATTTTAGTTAGTTCTTCACTAAGCAAAAAGTAGGATTCATAGAATTCGCTGAGAAATTATTGTTGATGATTCTCACTATCTTAAAGAAAGATATATTCCCTAACTAAGGAATATTTTGGTAGTATTGTGTGAATCTATACTTACATGGAAACATTTATACACATTCTATGGCTCTTAAGGCTCAAATCAACGTAGAATTGTGGCATGTCTTCAAGCAAACTATTGTGGTTGATCTGAGGGTTTCATTTTCCAAGTCTCTAGCATAAGTGAAACCTTATTTCTGGAAGTATTTCATCCTTCTTGCATCTAATTAAGGAAAAAATTCATAGCATATATGTTATCCACCTCCTTGAATCTACATGTACGAATTTGAACTGAATTTGTTGTATGATTTTTCAACCCTCTTATTAGTAGCATATTTTGGGACATATCTGGGATTTCTGGAGTGGACCATTGAGAAAGAAAATTGCGCATATTTGGGAACTTAATGAGAGGAATGATTTCTGAAGTGTTTTTTTGTGGGACTACCTATGTAATCTAGGCCCTAATCTAAGCCCTCATAAGAAATACAATTACAATTTGCATACTTTGGTTTCCATCATCAGTGAATCTTAGCTACTCTTATAATTAATTATGATTGATTTGACAGTATGTACAATGAAAGTCTCCTACTTGTAATGCGGTTTTCTGAACAACAACAAAAATTAGAAGGAATTAATAGAAAAATAATTGGCATATTTGACATTAGCTCAGGTACAACAATGACACTCTATGTTCCATTATAATTAAGGTATTTTTAATCTATTTGTGAGATGAGATTCGATGCGGACGATGTAGGGGAATGTGTCTAGGCTTTTCCAGAATTGTTTGATCTTGTGTGTGCATGTAGTTGAAAGTAATTTCTACTACCATAATCCAGAAAGAATATGCATGATCTGGAGTTCCTCTTGATACAAGAACTATACAGATATTGTTACACAACATTCAAATAAGTAGAGTGACAACTAACGCAATGCACCAACCTCGATCCCATCTAACACAAAACTATGGCTCTATTGGTGAAGCCTCTTCCTCTACGATTAATGGCACTAAACCGATTGACGAATCATAGTCATTAGTCCTGCAACAAAGAATTGAAAATTAGTCACTACCTACGTGAATGGAGACGTGATAGCCCCACTACCATGGTGCTATTGGTGAAGCCTCTGCCTCTGTGACTACTAGCATTACCTCTGCCTCTGTGACTACATCGATTATAGCTATTGTTGTTGGAACCAAGGCATGAAAACGAGTCACGAATTGTAAAAATGGAGTCTGAGTCTCTTGCAACAAGTCACGAACTAAGGAATGGAGACTATAAAATTTATACAGGTGAATCTCTAAATTCAACAATGCCATCAATTTGCAAACTAGAAACTTAGGCCGATTGCAACCAAATCCAACCTCCCAAATAGAGAATCAGGCAATTTAAAGTAAATCTAACCTCTCAAACCAGAAAATCGTGTGATTGCAAGCAAATCTAGCCACGCAAACTAGGTGGATCAGGCTTTTCATGGTTTATCCTCCTTTTTTTTTATGGCTAAAATGTAACAAATAATTATTTTTTAAATCAATGTTGGGCTAACTATAGTAAATAGGTGTATTATAAAAAAAATTTCCCCTCCAAAATATAAAACCCCTTAAATTTCGCCCTTGGGCTAAGATTCACCGCTACAATTTTCTATGTTCTCAACCTCCAAGAGCGCAGTGGGCCAATCTCCATATTGAACCATCTTATGGTACTTCCACCATATGTTTAATATATGACCTTCAACTATATTCTTGAGTTATGTAGGATAGAATTATGGGTACAAAATGTCTTCAATAGGAAATTCTACAAATTGACCTTGTATAAATAACCTGTACTCTACTCATGGTTTTAGAGCATGAGGAGTCACACTAGTTTGACTTTATTAAGAACTACCTGTAACACAACAGATCACATTATTCTGTTCAATAATTATATTGTTCTTAATGGTTCTACATCATTTGATTTTTGGAATATAATAACGTACACCACAAACTTACATACACAAACACACAACCAATATTATATTCATACTACCACTAATATCTCTATAATAAAGTGATCAATAAGCCCTAACTATTCTACAATCAACTACCTCCCATGATTTTCACTGCCACAATTTTAACCTCTAGAAATAGTCGGCTCGCAATTTCATAAACAAAATGTAATGCGGTCCTATTGTGCTTAAGGTCATAAAATAGAAAGGCATGGGAACCATCCACACTTTTGCTACGAAGTTTGCTAATAATGAATCACTTTCTCCTTTAGTCCGATAATCAATGCAAATCATTATCCCAAATGACCATGGTGGAGGCCATTGATCGAGGATTTTTCATGCTACATGCATCCACTGCGTCCTTTTGGAGCTCGATCACATAAATATGGCACTAATTTACTCTCAACTCTCCACGACGTCCTCTTTATATGGCTTTATACTTGTCGAGAGCTGCAAGCTTCTTAAGAAGAAAGTATTGTTATGTTTTGGCTGATCGCTGAAGCCAATTTTGGCCATCATTGTATTAAAATTTGTCCATCACCGCATCCCTGATTACCATAAGTGTGGGTGAAAAACGTAAAGATCATTGAGTGGTGAACGACTTCTTTCCAATTTGGAATCAACTCCCACACCTCCTTAATTGGCCAAATTTCTCTTTCACATCGAGTGAAGCAAAAATCTGGATATCCTTCAACATAGATCCTCACATGATAATTTTTCTAGGCAGCAAGTAAAACCTCTTTTCCATTGCCAATAATCAAACAGACTTCATGGCTTCCATGAAGTCTTTATTTTCTAAGCAGCATATAAAACCTGTTTTCCATTGCCAATAATCAAACAGACTTCATGGCTTCCATGAAGTCGTTAACTTCTTGGCTTCCATCAAAATATATGGTGAACAAATCTAGTAAACAAAAAATAATAGTATAATTTACTCACAAAACACAATCCCCTATCTTATTCATTTACAATAATAAAATTCTGGGGTTTCTCACATTTTCATAGGTTTTGTTGAAAATCTAGAATGGACTCTTATACCATGTTAGAAAATAGAGAGAGAGCGAGAAATTGTTCACACAACATAAATCACACAATAATTTTATTGATCTCACAAAAGTTACATATATATGAATACATGATACTTCTATATCCCAGCATAGTGGAACTAGAATACTAAAAATAGTTGATACAACTAATAACCTCATAAGTCATACACTTACACCACATGACAACTTAGAAGTCATGGAAGCATTACTTCCAATAATTGGTTTTCACATAATATCTTTGGTGTCAACTGAAACCATGACACAAAATTTCTCTTATTTGCAATATGAGATTACACTCATTCATTCCCTATCCAACAAGTATAGGGCCCTCTAGTAGTAATGAATCCACCATTCAATAACCATGAATCTTCATCTATGAGCTTCATCTCCACCTAAAATAATCATTTAAAGAAGTAGCTTCAAACGAAATTGTTGCATGCTATCTACAACACTTAATGCCATGTCCCTCCATTAATTCATGTTGGGGTTGTGGCATTATGCCCCCACCTATTCTTTGACAAACACCCCATCCAAGGAACAAGAAACTCCAATGTACACCTTAATTCTATGTTATATTTATATATAGAGAGATAAAGCAATCTATAGTGAAACATCTCTAATTTCCTCTATAATTGCCTCCTTAAGGAGATGTGTAATCCCTCCACTAAATATGGAGTTGACATGGACAATCTGAAATGGTAATAATATATATTTTACACCATGTGTAATTCATTCCATGCTAAATAGAGTTTACAAATAATAATTCAAAAAAAATATATGAATAAAAATAATAGTTCATAACCCTAATTAAAATATTTCAATGTTATATAAACTTTATATAAAAAGATAAATTAATTGAAAGTAAAAGCTTTTTTACATTTGCACTTTTCATTATAAGATAAATATATTATTTTTTATTATTTAAAATTCAAATTCAAATTCAATCTTCAATTAAATAATTTTATATCAATTGTATATCCATAAAGTACAAGAGATTAGATTTCTTCATAATCCTTAGGATGTTGTAGAAGAATAACTTATTTTGTTCTTGATATAGATTTTATATGTGGCATTTCAAAAATAATAATAAGAAAACTTGATACGAACATTAAGTAAAATAGTACAACCACATTAAATATATTAATTTGGTTGATATAGCGAAAGGCTTCATAAATATAACAAAAAAAATTATTGCAACACTTGTGACCAATGCACACATTTACCTTATTAATCAAGGTTGTGGGTAGACATTAAGTTGAGAAAGAAAAAGAATTACACATCTTATTGTAAAATGAGCCATTTTGATATATATATATATATATATATATATATATATATATATATATATATAGATAGACACTTATATATATATATATATATATATATATATATATATATATATATATATATATATATAAGTGTGAATGTTATAAATAGTAATGAGAAATTTATCATGGAGAAAATTATTATAATTCGAACAATCTCAAATCCCTGTGAAATTGGTGGGTCTCAAGGCACCTGGCACATATCTAATCTTTTAAATTTGTTAAAAGCAATGGACTATTTGGTTAAATAAAATTTGGTTATATATAAATGAATTTTATAATTAATAATGAAGAACGTATGATGGAGGAACTTATTCTAATTGGAATAATCTCATATCTAGGAAATTGGTTCCCAAACATCCCTTAGCATGAATATATTTTTCTAAATTTATTAGAAGTCAATGCAACATATCAAACCTTGTAATACATTACAACCATTGATAAACATTAACAATAAACATATGAGCATCATATTTCTTTTAATCGATTAAAAAAATTTAAAAAGTCAAAAGATCGTAATCCACCTTAAGTGGAAATAAAAATATTTAGGCAAATATTTCCAATATATATATATATATATATATATATATATATATATATATATATATATATTACTTGCTATTACTGCTTAAGTGTGTATTTAAAAATATATCTATATTACTTGCTATTACTGCTTAAGTGTGTATTTAAAAATATATTAACAATATAAAAAAACATGTTTTAATGACACCTATATGTATAATGTATTGAAAAAAGATATATATATATATATATATATATATATATATATATATATATATAAAAGTGTGAATGTTATAAATAGTAATGAGAAATTTATCATGGAGAAAATTATTATAATTCGAACAATCTCAAATCCCTGTGAAATTGGTGGGTCTCAAGGCACCTGGCACATATCTAATCTTTTAAATTTGTTAAAAGCAATGGACTATTTGGTTATATATAAATGAATTTTATAATTAATAATGAAGAACGTATGATGGAGGAACTTATTCTAATTGGAATAATCTCATATCTAGGAAATTGGTTCCCAAACATCCCTTAGCATGAATATATTTTTCTAAATTTATTAGAAGTCAATGCAACATATCAAACCTTGTAATACATTACAACCATTGATAAACATTAACAATAAACATATGAGCATCATATTTCTTTTAATCGATTAAAAAAATTTAAAAAGTCAAAAGATCGTAATCCACCTTAAGTGGAAATAAAAATATTTAGGCAAATATTTCCAATATATATATATATATATATATATATATATATATATATATATATATATATATATATATTACTTGCTATTACTGCTTAAGTGTGTATTTAAAAATATATCTATATTACTTGCTATTACTGCTTAAGTGTGTATTTAAAAATATATTAACAATATAAAAAAACATGTTTTAATGACACCTATATGTATAATGTATTGAAAAAAGTTTATAGTTAAAATATTTTATTATGGATAATGTGCCTTTATATAAAATAATTCAATAGTCATATTCAATAAGATATTTCATTGTCAATATATACATAATTTACAAAAAAAAATTAGTTAAAACCAAAAAGATGCTTAATTTCTTTTATAGTCAACATTGAATTCGCTCAATGTGTGTGTATATATACAGCCAAACCAATGTTGAGCCTAAGGAACTAGTATCTATCCATCTTAATCTATGATTTATTAAATATTGAAATAGATCAAATATTTAAAGAACCATTATAAATTCCTATAAACTTAGGATTTTTCATTTTTCTAAATGAATTAAATATTTTTCAAAATTTGCATTCTAAAAGAAGTTTTCACTTTCAATAAATTTGAACCTATAAACCCTCTATAAATCCAAAGTTAAAATGAATCTATATTAAATCCTAAAACAACTAAAAACTATGAATTATACATCTCTTCTTCTATAATGAGAATTTATGCTATTGTTTCATCTCACTTCACATTTCCAAAGCTTATGAATCTAAATAGAAAACTATATATTCAAAAATATTTAAAAACAATCCAATAAACATTAAAACCTTTAATATACCAGTCAAAAAATAGTTAAAACCTATTATAAAAACACACAAATAAATATTAACATTTAACAAAATCAATCATCAAATTGGCCATGCATTTAACAGATCGATCATCAAAATGGCCTGAAACATAACATAATGTTAACCTAATGAATGCTGTTGCACTCCTTATACTAAACAATAATGGAGTGTTTTATACTATAAAATAATGAATGTTATTGCACTTCTTATTAGGCCGCAAACAAACCTGTCAATCATCAAATTGGCCATGCATTTAACAGATCAATCATCAAAATAGCCTGACACATAACATAATGTTAACATAATGAATGCTGTTGCACTCCTTATACTAAACAGTAATGGAGTACTTTATACTATAAAATAATGAATGCTATTGCACTTCTTATTAGCTCGCAAACAAGCCTACACAGTAATGGAATACTTTATATAGATCCAAGTCTGCACCGAAACCTACCACAATTATTATATCTAGCGGTGACCACCGTCTGACGCACCAACATGCCCCTCGGCTGCACTATCTGCGTCCTCAGGGCAGCACCGTCTATCTGCGTCCTAAGGGCAGCACCGTGAGATGCACGCTCCAGTGGGGGGACAATCTGTGTGTGCAGTAGACATCAAACAGTTTTACAATTAGTAATAAACTATTAAGCTAATTTTTTACAACATAACTGAATTTTGTTTTGATATTTTTATTTTTAGGTTAGTTTTACCAAAATCACATATTTGATTATGTTATGAACCCTCCGCATATTCTATAACATAAGATAGTGAAGAGTTAGACATCGTAACATAAGATAGTGAAGAGTTAGACATCGGCTAAGAGGACATTAAGATGATACAACGCTATTGTAATAAGCGAGCAACTCCAAGCTTTTCAACTTTGCTGTTACCGGAGATAGTAGGAAGAGGGCGAAAATGCAAATACCCAGCATTAATATGAACCAAAACAACAAAACAAATTCCAGAAAGAATGAGATCAGATGGTGCACAGAACGAGTGGAGGCTAAAGTATAAATAGAGATATGGTGCACGAGTCCAAATCTACTGCTGCTTAAGCAGAATACGCCGGAAGTACATCAAATAAAGTCAACGATTGCGGGCTATACTAAATAATGGAGGTAAACCTGAAACACTACGAATCTATATACATACATAGGTGTTTATTGTGTAATATGATTTATAATAAAAATATATTATATAAATTTGAGTTATATTTTAAAAAAAATATAATATTTAGATAACCATATATAAAATATTATAATAATTAAGTGTAATTTTTAATAGGTACGTAATATTTTTACTCATATAAATAAATGTTTATTTTGAAATAATATATTGTAATATAATAATATTATGGAATAGGTTTATTTTGAAATAATATATTGTAATATTATTTTAACTAAGGTGGATGAGGATTTGTTTATTTTTTTTATATTTTTTAATTGAGGGCCTAGATTGATTCTCAAAGGAATATGCTTAGCATATGCTTCGTATCAATGCTTATTAATAGTTGTATTGTGTTACAGAGTTTGTTAGTTTGCATTGACTTCTAATAAATTTTACAAATTAGAGGTGGCTACGGAGCCACAAATTTCCTAGGGATTATAGATTATTCCAATTCTATTAACTTTCTCAATCATAAGTTCCTCATTATTATTTATAACATTCATTTATATATAAGGAAATATTATTTAGCAAAATGTTCCATTACTTTTAGTAAATTTAAAAAATTATATTTATGCCATTTGGCTCCCCACCCACCAATTTACTAGGGATTTGAGATTATTCCAATTATAATATGTTCCTCCATAATAAGATCCTAAATATTATTTATAACATTCATTTATCTATAAATAAATTTTATTTAGTAAATGGTCTATTTTACGATAACATGTGTAATTCCTTTTTTTCCTCAAGGTCAAGTTGACCCATAACTATTGCATAAGTTAAATGCTTGTATTAGTAAGACATTCTTCATGTTGCAATAGGTTTTTTAGTTATATTTATGAAGCTTTCAGCTATATCAACCACACTGATATTTTTAATGTAGTTATACTAGTATTACATGATATCTAACTCATTTTATGTTGAGTTTAACTTTAATATTTATAACAAAAATATATTAATAATATAAAAATATCTTAATAAACCAAATAGAATATTTCAATATCCATATTAAATAACATAAATTTATATTTCACATATAACTTTTCACAAATGAAAATATGACACTTATATATAGAATATAACTTATAATATAATATAAGATTATAAGACAATATTGTAATATAATATAATAGACTAAGTGACATTCCTAATTTTTAATTATTATAATTATACGTAATTGAAATATTTTTAATTACGTAAATACTTGTAGATTGATATGTATGACTATTTATTCTTGTTAGTATTATAATTTTTCTCCATATATATAAATATAAACATATATGTAATGATTGTATTAACTTTATTCTAATATTATAAATTTAGTTCAAGTATAACATATTATTATTATTTATATACATCTTGACGGTGTGGGTGAATGAATGGTATGGGACTTCGTTTGCAACGACCACCCTGATTTAGTATGAAACATGCCTAAATTTCTATCAATAGTTGAGAGGTGTGGTAGAGAAAGGCCAGATTCATCGAGAAGGAGAATTATCGTTCTATATTGTAGAAGACGAATGCTATGTGCATTTCTTTCTCACTTGGTATGGGAAGTGTAACATCGCCTCCTCTCACATCTACACACTTTCACCGGCTTATCGGGGTAAACATAAGATGAGGGGTTATTATGATATGGATCAACCTCCTATATGACCTTAAAGGAATGGAGTTGACACAAATAGACCTTATTGGATTCCCTCGGGTGCCACATGACCCCAGGAGCAACCCAACCCCTCTAGGTGTCCAATACGTGAGACAACTCTCCTTTTCCCTGACCTAGAGCCCTAGTCGCTCCCTTGCTAAAGTCTCCATGCAACTGTGGGTTCCCAGTCACTCCCTTAGGCCTACATAAGTGTGACTGTGGCCTTTTTTTGCCAGTGATGTGTTAGCGACTGCAAGAATTAAGGCTATTTTATAGGTGTGGGACTTAGGCTCTACATAGAAAACTATGAAACTTCCAGAAGTCATAGAAGAAATGAAGACAATGCTTGTAGACCAAAAACTGCAACCAAGACTAAACCCACTCATCTCTAGTCAAGACTCACATTTTGTCAAACACTTGTTAGATATGCAACCTACAAGTCATGAATGTAAGTTTGAACATAGGGGACTGAAAACATATCTAAGGTTTAACAAGAAGGGCCACTACCTTCTCTCATTTATTATCTTAACATCAATTAGGTATTGCTTTCATTATTTATTCAGTTATGAGTGAAAACATGAAAATAACCATGACTAAGATCTGTAATGAAACCATGCTTATAACTAGCATATAACAAGATAAATAGACATAAGAGAATAGTCATTAAAGCCACATAATAACCAGTATGTTTTGTTACCAAAAGCAAGAGAAACTTAGTTGGTATTAACCATAGGAAATTACCAACTGGGTTCAGGACTTCCACGTTCCACCAGACCACATCTTAGCTGAACCAGATCTTTCTTTTAGCCGATCACCCCCATGTCAAATTCCAAGCATGAATGTGTGATCTCATGGGATAAACCAATCGATAAACCAAACTGAGCTTTGATGCTTTAGAATTTCTTCACCATCCTTAAGGAATTTTATTTTCTCCACCCTAAGGCGTTACTGTTTGTCACTCCATTACCAGTTAAAGGATTCCTATGCCTTTGGGAAATTTCCTAAGACCACCTCACCCTGGATTCTGAAACCCTCTGACAACCCAAATCTTAAACTAAGAAAAATGTCATCAAACCATGGATATCTAGAAATGGAAAGGGTAGGCTAAAATCCACTATCCAATCCCGACAAAATCCATGCCATTGATAAGAAAATAATCACATACCAACAAGCACATGTTAGAAAAATACCGGGCGGGGGTGGTGAATCAATATTTTAAACTAGTTAAACTTTCTTTTTATTATTCAAATTTATTTATGTGACTTTGATGCACAAAAGTTTTATATATCTAGTTCACTAACTTTTTCAGTTAATTCATAATTTATTTAACTTGAACCAGTCTATCGGTGCTTCATTAAGCATTAATTAAAAAGTAGTCATGTGTAGTAAGAAAAAAATAAGTCATTACACATAAGAAACACATGAACAACATGATTTTTAGGTGGAAACCCAATGTGGGAAAAAACCAATGTTGTTTTCATCTTTGTCTTCTTCTTTCATTATAAAAAGTAATTTCTTACAATACTTCTAATGGTGCAGACTCATACCAGTACGTAGGAACCCACCTATGGAAGGCTACAACCTTCTCTTATTTTTCAACTTCTACTAGAAGGGTGCTACAACCCCCTTATCCTTTGTTCTTTATGGATCAATTTTCAGAACATTTCAAACTGGATCCATTCCAAATATCAAACAAGAATACTAAAACCAACACTATATCAAATCACTGAACCAAATTAATCACAAAATCATTGGATAAATCAAATACTGAATCTCAAACAACCAAAACAACTAGATCATTTCAATTCACTGTATACCCTTCATCAGAATGTAAGACCACCTATTGGTTATCACAAAAACATGACCTTGTGTCTTTAAATCCTGGTCAACCTTATGTCAGATTATACACGTTATTATTATGAGACATACATTCGTATATACACACTTTATATTAAGATAAACTGTATAGAGATCTCAAAACACTTAACCCTTAAATTGAACCACTACACTACTGAAATCAATCACTAAAACACACAATGATCTTGTCACAAATTACTGAACCAAATACAGGAAATCTCATAAAAGCATCACTACTATTCAATATTTCATAACATAATTGATTCAACCTCAATAATGACTATCAAACACAAACCATCGTGGAAGACTTCATCGAAAAATAACAACAAACACAACAAGACTGATTAAACATCATTTACCACAAAACCCTAACATATGTACACGACCCTTGTAAGACACTTTTGTGTATGTATGCATCTTTGAAGAGGCATATCCACGTACATATATGTCCTGTACAAAATCAATACACTACTACCTAAAATCCAATCTACGTATGTACACGATCCTTCTGAAGACAAACTGTTTATATATCTATAACTACTGAATAATACCTTCGTTGCAAAATAGATTATCAATAAAAACCCAAATCTCGGCAGATACTATAAAAGACGCACATCACAACATCATCATCACAAATATATCAATCGATAAGCAAATTATTCAATGTGTAGTCATTTCAGATCTGTAAGATCTGGTCCATCATCAGAGTCCTGGATGCACACTTATTTCAGATTAAATAATTCATCAACAAACGAAATCATGCACACAAAGCACTTTGATCTCCATCCCCTTATATAGCTTAGGCCTTAGCCAATACCTTAGGTAAATTCCATAATTATGTCTATAGTATTCTTTGACGGTATCAAATACCATTGCCACACTCATTACTATGGGTCAATACCATGGTATTAAGAATACTATGGTGCAGAAACTGTACACGACTTTTCTTCACCACATTCATGTATTTACGTGTATTTTCTTCTAAGAACTCGTGTATACTTCTTCATACTTTATATCTATCGTTCCTCTGTCTTTGAACTGATATTACTTTGTCAAATATTTTTGTCACATATGTACTGGCCTGAATACTTATCCTACTATTACCGTGTTGACATCTTTATTAAGTAGGTTATTATCAAGGACAACACCTTTGTCGCAATGCCAACAATCCCCCCCTTTGGACTCGATGGAAACCACTTTGGTGTTTGGTCACCACCACCTATAGATACCTATTAACACATATGTAGATATACCAAGTTTCTGAAACACCAAGCTTCAAGCTTCTCTGCCCCTTTGAAATCAAGGGAAAAGGGTTGACCAATGTTAAATGAAGGTTTCTGTTCCTTTGTTGACATGAGTTTTGTAGATTTTATATGCTAAGTATGAACATTAAATACTGACCATGCTCCCCCTAAGCACATTCTAAATTTCTAAAGATATAGAAATAAGTACATGGCTCTATGACTTAATAAAAAATTACCTTTCCTATTAGCAATGACTCATGTTTACATTGATCACCCAACATAACGGGGTTACATATTTGACTAAAAATTACATCACATGCCCCAAATGATGGGATCACATAACTTGACCACAATAGTCCATTACTGAATTTTACAATGATTTATAACATAGGTCTTAAAATGACATTTGCATCAAGAGTCAGATATGGAATTTATAATCAAAACAAAAGACCTCAATAAGACCATGATAGTCATAAAAAACTATCAAACACCATATCAGATATACAACATAAGCATTAACTTTGACAAAAAACACTTCAGCAACATATGTGTCTTTAGTAGTTCATCAAAGCATCAATGTCATATTGCAGTAACTCATAAACCATCATAAGACGAAACCATTTCTAAGTAGCACTAATCAACATCAGGACCAAAATGTAAAATAATAACCATATGAAGCATATCAGAGGCTTTCCCTAAGTCTTTCCCATAGTGTCTCAATCATAGAGAAACACACGTGACTATCCTTCATAATATTCACATACTGAATTTTTTTGTTGAATTTTATAACCAAAACTCCCCCCTGAGCCTGTATTTTCTGAACCTCTTCATTGTTACTACATTAGATGTAATCTCAACAATATAAGTAACATGAATATTAAAACAACAATGGGAGACATTATCAAAAAAACATATTTATTACTCCCTCTGAATATGAAAGATATGTCAGAATAATTAATGACGTGATGAAGTAGAGACCACTCCTAGTTTCTTTTTCAGATATTCAAAGGAATCATGTGGAATAGGCTTTTCAAATACATCTGCAACTTGGTCCTTTAAGGGAATATACTCCGGTTTTATCTTTTGTGCATGAACCCATTCTATCATAAAGTAATATTTTATTGGACTATGCTTAGCTTTCTAGTGAATGAAAGGTTTTTTAGAAATACTTATGGCACAAGTATTTTCACACAAAATAGGTATAGGTTGAGGACAAGTGATTTGAATATCTTACAATATTTGCATCATCCATATAATTTGAGTACAACAAGATGCAACGAAAACATATTCTACTTTAGCAGTAGATAAAGCAATAAATCTTTGTTTTTCGGTGAACCATGATAGCAAGCGGGGTGCGAAATAGAATGCTCCTCCGCTAGTAAATTTTTGACCATCAACATTACCTAGTTAATCTACATTTATGTAAGCATGAAGAGGAAAATATGCATGTTTTGGATACCATAGGCCATAATATTGAGTGATTTTTAGGTCCTTGAATATTCTCTTGACGGCATGGAGATGGATTTGTTTAGGATTTGCTTGAAATCTTCGAAAATCCCAACTGCATGCACTATGTATGCTCTTGTGCCTCTAAGGTATAGCAAGATTCCAATCATAAATATTTATTATGGTTGATTTACTAAGGGAGAATCATCATGTGAACTAAGGTTATAACCTATTACGATTACTGTGCATACAAGTTTTGTTGGTTTTAACCCTATACAGAAATTACCTGCAAACGATTTCTTAAACATAGAAAATAAAAATGGCGAGAACATAAAACATAAAACAAATATACACACAGATTTTCCCTTGGATCTCAAAACTGAGACTACCAGATTGATTTTTCATTATTTATTTCGATGTTACAATACATATATATATAGATGCCGAAGCATCCATAAACCCCAATCCATTAACCCTGAATTAGAACATAATCGTAGTTCCCTTGACTGGATCTACAAGATACCATGGGCATAAAACCATCATGCCCAAAACCATGTGAAAAAACCATGCACAAAACCATAGGTAGGTTCACCCACCTAATATAGGGTCCAAAAATAAAACACACCCAATATGAGAGATAACACACATTGGAAAAAATATAACACACACCCAACATTATCCCACTTGTTGTTTTCTTTCCACACAGGGGATCAAGGGACAACTTAGTCATTGGTCCAACCTTGCAATGGCCATTGTTTTTCTACACCAAGAAAAATTCTTAGTGCTCACAGACTTCATCAATGCATATCCAATATTACTAAAAGTGTCTACCTTTACTAGCAACACCTTTTTGTCCTCAACGATATCCCTCACAAAGTGATATTGAACATTAATGTGCTTTGTCTTTGAATGATAAGCAGGGTTCTTTGCCACAAAAGTTTCACTTTGACTATCACTGACTATTCTTATAGCTCATTGTACTGACCCCATACTTGAAAACAATCTCTGCAACCAAAATTCTTCCTTGCTTTCATAAGTGGTTGCCATGTATTATGTCTCTATAGTTGAAAGTGTCAATATAGACTCTTTCTTACTCATCCAACTGACTGCACGTCCAAATAGGTTAAACATATACCCACTTGTAGATCTTCTCTAATCCAAATTTCCAGCCTAGTCTGCATCAATGAATCCATGGGTGTTCAAAAATCTACCCAATCCTAGTCTTCCTTGGTAGCATAGACAATAATCACTAGTGCCATGCAAATACCTAAAACCACGCTTCACTATTGTCCAATGCTTCATCCTTGGTTTTGACATAAACCTGCTCAATACTACTACTTCATGTGCAATGTTTTGTCTAGTAGATACCATTTCATACATTAGACTACTGAATGCACTTGTGTATGGAACATGAGAAATGTCCTCTTCCTTTTCTTATGTCTTGGGACACTATTGATCAGATAATTTTACACCTACATGAAAAGGAACCTTCACAGGCTTACTATCCTGCATATTACATCTTTGTAGTATTGTCTGCACATACTTCCTCTAGTTTAACCAAGGCATATTCTTTTCTCGATCTCATTTAATTTCCATGCCCAAGATATAGTTTGCAGCACCAAGATATTTCATGTCGAATTTGGAGGATAATTGGTCTTCAATTCTTGCATAATTTCTTTGTCATTTCCAATTAGAAACATATCATCGACATACAAGACCGGATAAATAACATGGTCACCAATCAATTTAAAATACACACAATGATCCAGTTTGCTTCTAGTGAAAGAAAGCCCCCTTATAAATGTATCAAAATTCTAATGCCACATCCTTGGTGACCTTTTTAACCCATACAGAGAATTTTTTAACCTGCATACCAGTTCTTTCTTACCCTTCACCACAAATCCTTCAAGTTGCTTCATGTACATCTCTTCGTCCAGAAGCTACCTTAGAAATAGGAGAAAAAATATCACCAAAATCAATTCTTGACACCTGGGAATAACCTTTTTCTATCAACTAAGTTTTTTATTTTTCCACCTTGCCTTATGAATTAATCTTCTTCTTAAATACCCAATTTCTTTCAATGGGTATCCTTCCAGATGACAACTCCACTAGGTCCCAAGCCTCAATTTAGTGCAAATATGCCATTTCATCAATGATGGCCTCTTTCTAGAGTTTGGCATCCTCTAAATCTACTTCCTTCGTGATAGTTATGGGATCATCATTGGTAATAGATAAAGAAAAATTTGAATAGAAAGCAGATGGACTTTACCTTTCTGGCTTCCTTATTTCTTGAATTGATCTTCTCATAGCTGGAGTTTGTGGCTCTTCATCTTCTGATTCCTCTTCTGCTATAGAGTTTGATTCTTCCTCCTTTAGCTCAAACTCTATCTTCTCATGTTCCTTTGGTAGGAATTCATTTTTAATAACCTCTTTCACCTCTCTAAACACCACATATCGATTTTACACAACCTTCCTTATTTATGGGTTCCAAAGCTTATAACCTTTTTAACTATCTTTATACCCAATAAATATGCATGCTTCAGATTTACTATCCAACTTGGTTCTTTTCTCCTTTGGAATATGTGCATATGCATTACATCCAAATACCCTCAGATGTGAAAGAGAGGGTTTCTTACCATTCCATGAATCATACGAAGACTTATCCTCAAACACTGATGAAGGTGATCTATTAACCAAGTAACATGTAGTCTCCATTGCCTCTACCCAAAATTCTTGTCCTAACCCAGCACCACTGAGCATGCTTCTTTCCTTTTCCATCAACATCATGTTCATTCTCTCTACAACTCTGTTTTGCTGATGTGTGTATGGAATAGTATTTTTTTATGTTATACCATACTTCTTACAGAACTCTTCAAATTCCTTCTTGCAGAACTCTCCACCATTATATGTCATTAACACCTTTATCTTCTTCTTTGTCTGGCTTTCCGCCAGAGCCTTAAGTTATTTCAACCTGTTAAAGACTTCAGATTTCTTCTTGAGGAAATATATCCATGTATTACTTGATAAGTCATCTATAAATGATACATAATACACAAATGTATTGAGTGATGGAACTGGAGTAGGTCCAAACACATCACTATGCACAAGATGTAATGTCCCTTTCACCCTCTTAGCACTAGAGGAGAAACTCACCCAATTTTTCTTCCCATATACACAATGTTCACATAAATCAAAATCCAGACATAAATTAGACATAACTTCTACCATAGCATTATCATGAAGTATTCAAAGGACCTTCTCTCCAATATTTCCAAGTATTTGATGCCATGGCATAATATTTTCTTGAGAGACCACTGGATTTTTTGCTCCACTTTCAACAACCACAAAACTGTTCCACCCATTAATAATAGTTCTACCCAAAAGCTTGTACATAGTTTCAATCCAAACTTCCCACATCAATACCAATTCTCCTCGAACCATCTTGTAGGTATCTTGATCAAACATTGTTTTTACACCTGCATCATCCATCTTGGTTAGAGAAATCAAATTTCTGGCCAATGTAGGAATATGCAGAACACCTAGAAGTGTTCTAATCCTTCCACCTTGCAACTTCTCCTTGAATTTTCTACATCCAATGATTCTATCCTTCATGTCATCCCCTCAGAATACATAACCACCATCATATTTCTCATACTCATAGAACCACTCCCTATGGCGAGCGAAGTGAAAGGATGTACCTGAGTCAATCAACCATGCCTCATGATCTATATGTGTACTTTAACAAGAAGCCAAGTACACATACCCACAATCCTTTTTGAAGTGTCCTTCCATTCTGCATTTCGAACACACCTTTACAGGTTTTCTTAGAGATTTAGATCTCCCTCTAGATTTAGATCTCCCACTCGAGGACATATTTGTATTTTTTTTTAGGACCATCCTTGTACAAACAAGGCATCTCCATTTTGTGCCTCGATATTTTCTCGTCTCATCTCTTCCAACAACAATGATGAGAATATTTCATCAAACTTCAAGGTAGTTGTATTGCTACCTATTGCAACAACCAAACTATCTCATTAACCTGTTAGTGAACATAGCAAACCAAAGCACTTATCTTCATCTCAAATTTTAATATCAACAGATAACAACTAACTTACCATAGTATTAAAGCCATTCAAATGCTCCGTCACCAAGTTTCAATCCTTCATCCTCAGGTTATATAGATTTTTCTGTAGGAATAATTTGTTCACCAGAGATTTCGATTGATACAAAGTTCCTAACTTCTCCCACAAAGCCTTTGTGATAGCTTCCCTAATACATTCAGCAATACTAAGTCTGAGATACAAAACCGTATATTTCTCTTTACTTTCTTATCCAACTTCCCTCAGTCATCATCTGAGATTGTCGTTGGTTTAGTACCCATATCTACTAGGATCCAGTGATATTTATCCACCAACATATCCTCCATATTGATTTTCTACAACTCAAAACACTAACCATTAAACTTATCGATCTCTATCTTTCCACTGCTCGTCGTCTTCTTTCACCGCAAGAATCGATTTAGCATATCTCCCACTGAACATAGTCTACCAAAGTTCTAAGAAAAACACCTTAGTAGCAAAGGCATCACCTTGAAGATGAAACAACTTTGATACCAAATGTAGGCTTTAACTCTATACAAAAATTACATGTAAATGAATTCTTAAAAGTAGAAAACAAACAATAGTGAGAACACAAAACATAATACATATATACACTGAGACTTTCCCCTCAATCCCAAAACCAGGACTACTAGATTGATTTTTCATTATTTCTTACAATGATACAATACATATATATACATGTTGAAGCATCCATAAACCCCAATCCATTAACCTTGGATTAGAGCATAACCATAGTTCCCTTAAATAGATCTACAAGATACCATGTGAAAAACCCATGCAATAAACCATAGGTAGGTCTGTCCACTTAATATAGGGTCCAAAAATAACACACACCCAATATGAGAGATGACACACACTGGAAATAATATAAAACACACCGAACAGTTTGTAGTCTTCAATTCCATACTTCTTTAAAATCCTCTTGAGGTACTTAGTATGTGAGAGAAAGATACCATTCTTTGCTTGCTGAACTTGAAGACCAAGAAAGTATGTTAGTTCACCAAGTAATGACATTTCAAATTCTTGCTCCATGACTGAGGAAAAATTTTGACTCTTAGAATCTTCATTGCTTCCAAATATCATATCATCTACGTAAAGAACATCTATTAAAAGTTTACCATAATCTATCTTCATATATTGATTTTTATCTACAGATTTGTTAGTGAAATGTTGTTGGTGAAGATACTTGTCAAGGTGATAATACAATGGATGAGGAGGTTGATTTTGCCCATATAATTCCTTCTTGAGTTTGTAAACAAGGATTTTTTGATTTCCTAGAATGGACCACTCAGGTTTTTCAATATAAAATTCATATTCTAGGTCCTCATTTAGAAATGGAGATTTAACATCCATTTCATATACTTTAAAGTTATGAAAGCTTGAAAATGCAAGGAGCATTCTTATGGCTTCAAGTATGGCTACAGGTGTAAATGTTTCTTTAAATTCTATTCCTTCTTGCTTTGTGTAGCCTTTGGATACAAGTCTTGCTTTGTTTCTAATTACATCTCCATTTCCATTTAGTTTGATTTTGAATACCCATTTTGTGCCAATAACATTTGTATCATGAGGTCTTGGTACTAATTCCCATGTATGGTTCTTCCCTATTTGGTCAAGTTCCTCATCCATAGAATTAACCCAACATTCATATTTGCTATCTTGATTTAAATTTTGTGGTTCAATGGTGGATAATAAGGCTAGATAACTAATGGTTCCAACAAGAGTTCTTCTAGTTTGTACTCTAGCTTCCTTATCACCTAGAATTTGAGATTGTAGATACTTCTATGAACATACCTTAATGGAGTCTTTTCTGATGCTTTTGTACTGTCAATTCCTTCTTCTGATGCTTCGATGATTGCTTCTCCAACATTATTTTTGCCTTTTGTAGTAGTATCTTCATCATCTGTTGGTGCTTCATCAATCATAATATCAATGCATCCAACAATCTTTTGAAGTCTTTTGTTGTAGAATTAATACGTTTTCCTTCTAGAGGAGTATCCAAGGACAATTTCTTGATCAGCTCTAGCCTCAAACTTTCCAAATTTATCATCAATATTCTTTATGTAACATTTACTCCCAAAGACTCTGAAATTCTTAAAAAATGGAGCTTTACCAAACCATAGTTCATGAGGTGTTCTGTCACTGTTTACTTGAATTTGGGCTTTGCTCAATTTATTTACTATTGTATTTATTACTTCCCCCCATAAGGTATGAGGTATTCCACACTCATCAATCATGGCACATGACATTTGTTGGATTATTCTCTTCATTCTTTCTGCCACTCCATTTTTTTGAGTTTTAGCTATAAAAAAATACCTCTCAATGCCATAATGTTCACAAAAGTAAAAAAACTCATCTAATATAAATTCTCCTCCTCTATCAAATCTAAGGAATTTTATTTTCAAATCTAACTCATACTCTACTAGAGCTTTGAATACTTTAAATTCGTCAAATTCTTCATCTTTATGTTTTAATAAGCCAATCCAACACATGCGAGTAAAATCATAAATGAATAATATGAAGTATTGTTCCCCCTTAGTAGAGTTTTTTCTCATAGGACCACACAAGTTAGTATGAATAAGTTCAAGTGGCTTACTTGAAGTAACTTCTTTGTCATTAAACTACACTCTGGTTTTCTTACCGAGTTGACATGATTTGAATATGGTACTTTCTGGAAGAGAGATGTTAGGAAAGTCACTAATAGATCCCATTCTGTTTGACTTCTATAGTTGACTGAAGCATAGGTGTCCCAATAATCTATGCCAGAACCAGCTTTATTCTGGTTTCCTCAAGTAATAATTTTCTAAACTACCTTCCAAGACATAGACATTACCTGGAGTTCTTGTTCCATTTTTTATGATTTAACCTATATACATATTTCATACCACACTATTTTTTGATCTGAAAACCACCTCATACCTTGGATCACACATATGACTAACACTCGATAAGATATGTTTTAATCCATAAACAAACAAAACATTTCCATCTTTAACCTTTTCTTTCACCAAAATAGTTCCTCTTTGATAGAAGCAGGTGAAATATTTCCAAATCTTACATTCTTTTCTTTCTTTATTCCCTTAAATGAAATAAGCTTCTCTTTATCACCTGTCATGTGTTTTGAACATCCATTTTCGATGTAACACAATTTTTCCTGATCTCCTGCATATAAAGCTAAACCACAATTCTCATATTCCATGGTTTTCATTTTCCATACCTTAGAAGTTATTTCCTTTTGTTCATTCTAAAGAGTAGATCATATTTTTCTTCTCCATTCAGTTTCTCTATGCCCTAAGTTATTGCAACAGGAGCATGTAGATTCATCTTGAAGAGGTGAGAAGGTATTATATGATTATTTCTTTAACCTAGTGTTATTATTTTGTTTTCTTTCTTTTGTAGTGATGATAGTTTTATAAGAAACACATTGAATAACCTTATCAAAAACATTATGACAAGTGAATCATTGACCATTAAAGTAAAAGTTCCTTGGATTGTGGTTTTTGACTGTGTAGATTTACCTTTGATTGTGATAAGGGTTATTCCATAGAGAAACATTTGATCCCTTACTCCTTCACTGAGAGCTAGAACTATGTTTACTGCTTCCTTTTACTACATTGAGATAGCTTGATGTACCTGTTTCAGAAGATTTATAGTCTTTTATGATTCTTCATTATATCCGAGTCCTTATTTTATAACAGTAGAGTGGTGTACTTTCATGATTTCTTCTAAGGTCTCAGATCCTTTAGCAAATCTAAGGTTTAGACTTTTTTTCCTTTCAAGTTCTTCCGTTAGACTTACAACTTGTATTTCTAAATTTTCATTACGCCTCTCCTTTTCTATGATTTGTTTCTTGAGAGCATCTTCTGCTAATTTAGCTTCTTCTAAACACATTTTGAGATGAGTTATTTTTTCTAAGATATTATCCTTTTCTTCTAGGGCATCCATAGAAATATCATCAGATTCATCAAGACATTTAACTTCAAATGCCATAGGCAGTTGATATTCTTGATTAGACTCACCTTCTTCTGCATTGGAAATACCATTCCTATCTTTGTGTGTGTAGCAGCTTCTCTTGTTTTCGAACCTTCTTCTAACCTTCATTTTTGTAGAATATTTTCCTTTCTCATGGTTTTATCTATAAGGGAATTTAGCACCATAATGACCAACTCTTCCATAAGAAAAACATTTGAAAGGAATCTTACCTCTAAATCTTCCAGTACCCACTTGGACTTTCTTTACGAAATTTTCCTCTTCTTCATCTGATACATAACTTGATTCCTTGATCTCCTGCTTTTCATTTCCTTTAGAAGTAGCATTGAATGAAACTTCTCTGATATATGAGGGACCCCCTTTTCAAATTTCATTGGCTATTAAAATCCCATGAAGTTTTCCAATAGTAAGGTCCTTCAAATCCTACATTTATTCAATGGAAGAGACTTTCGAACCAAATTTTGGGGTTAGAGATCTCAAGATTTTCTCAACCCACTACAAGAAAAAACGTCATTGGTGAGGGTCATGCCTGTGAGAAACCTTTAATGTCCATCACTAATGTCGTATATGGTGGCAGTCTTTAAAAAAACATTGTTGTAAGTGTATATAATGATGATCCTTTAAAGTTTGTCACAAAATCCATTTTCAATGACACTCTTGGTGGGGGTCATTAAAGGCACATCACTAATTCTCTCTTTGGTGACACTTTTGCTGAGGGTCGCTAAAGGCCCATCACTAATTCTCTCTTTGGTGACACTTCTAGTGACGATCTTTTATTGACCCTCACGAATGCTCTTTTTGGTTACTTTTAGTGACGGTCAAAAAATGTTCATCATCATTGATCATTCCGATGAGTTTTTGATGACGATATGTACTAGTTACTATATTTTTTTTATCAAAAGATAATGATTTAATACCATTGTTGTCGAGTCCTTTTCATTATGTGTCCAAGGATATAGTGATTAGATTCAGTCAATTTGTTAAGAGGTAATTAGTGCATATCATTTCCATTAAGTAATAAGAATACAGTTTTCCTATGAGTCAACACATGATTCATCACTATTAGGTTTATTATCTAGAAAATTCTCTTTAGATAAAGTTCTACCAGTGTGTGTAGGAACTATATTATTTAATACATAATCAAGCTCTATCAATTATATTAATAAGATAGACTTAGCACTCCTCAACACTCATGGGACACCTTAACATGCTTTGGGGCACACTAACATTCCTTGGCACCTCGCATGTCTCGGAACATCTTTGCACCTAGAACATATTTGTACCTAGAACATCTTGCCATGATTAGGATTTCCAAGCACATGTTGGCATGCCCTAGCATAGAATATCACTCCCTTAGCATGTGTTGGCATGCACGGTAGTCCCTATCATGCCCTAGAACACTTTGTCATAATATTGCATTGGTGTACATTAGCACTTGGCACACATTAGCACTTGTAATGTATTGTATCTTATTATCAGTGTGCCTAGCATGCCCCATTTGAAAAAGATAAAGTCCCAACTTATTAGCCCTATTATTTGTTCATTTCCTTGCATTTTAAATTGGTTATTCCTTTTGTTTCCTTGAAATTCCTTGATGCATATTGGCATACTCTGGCACCTTGTACATCCTAGCATGTATTAGCACCTGGCATGTCTTAGCATGCCTTGGCACTATTTGGCAAATGTTAACACACCCAAGAACTACCTAACACTCTAACACTTCTTGATATGACCTGATATTCCATGCCATGCCTTACGAGTGCTTAACATATGTTGTCACTCCGTCATTGACATGATATCTAGCACTCATTGACACTCCCTGACACACTCTCATATTCATTCCTTTCCATGCATTTTGACCTAGTTCTCCCTTGTGTTTTCCTAGTACTCACTGACACTCCTCAACATGCACTGGAATTCTCTAGCGCACCTTATCACTCTTCAACATTCTATGCCACTTCATAGCATGCATCACACTCCCTTACACACAGTGGCACTTGGAAAGTATTAACATGTTTTACATGTGTTGAGATGACTTGGTATGCTTTGGCATGGTTTAATATTAAAGTTTTTTGAGATCAATTAGTGGAAAGTAGATGAGAAGTAATGGAGGAAGAGTTGGCCCTTAGAATGCACTAACACTTAGTACTTGTTAGCTATTGGTACCTAGCATTGGTGTGCCTCGCATGCCCCTTATCGAAAAGGTAAATTGATGACGTATTAACCCTATTATGTGTTCATTTCCTTTTAGTTTAACTAATTTGTCTCTTTTGTTGCCTTGAAAGTTCCTGGCATGCATTGTCACACCCTTGCCCATCTTGGCATGCCTTAGCACTTGGCACATTTTAACTTGTTTGACATGTCTGCGCACTATCTCGCACATGTTAACATGCTCTATTATTCCTTAACACACCTTGCCAGTCATTCCATCACAACTAACATTACATTTTTCCACAACTTTGGAACCATACATTCCCTAGAACACCTTGGCACTCCCTAGTTGCCATTCCCTCATAGATAACCTTACTTTTTTTGCAACTTGTCAACCCAATCAATTCATTAGCAAAATAATATTGTTCCCAACCCAAAGTCTCCCTTTCCCTAAAATTTCCTTTTCCACGCCTTATCACAACCATAGGCTTGCCTCCTGCAAGTTCTATTCTGAAATTTTCCTGAAACACTTTATCCTTGGGACACTTGGAATTCACTAACACTCCTTGGAACACACTCTTATTTTTTGATTTCCAAGCATTTTGACCTAGTTCTCCCTTGTGTTCCCCTAACACTCCCTAACACTCCTCAGCATCCATTGACACTTTCTACCATGTGTTAGCACGCATTTTCATTCCTTGGCATGCCCTGAAACTTCTTAGCTATAATTCCCTCACAACTACCCTTACGTTTTTTGAGACTTGGGAACCAAACCAAGTCTTGCCTCGACTACAACTAGACTATGACTTGTTAAGCTAAGAACTACCGATAACAAATCTTAGGCTACTCATGTCCAATCTAAACTCATTCCACTTAACAAGTTACCAAGTCAAGGCTCATGTCCAACCATGGCCATAAAACAACTAAGCAACGCAGTTTACATCTTGACATGCCATAGCACCTGGAATGTCTAACAATCCCTTAGCACTATCTGGCACATGTTAGCATCCCCTACATTTCTTGGCATGATTTTCACTCCCTAGAACATGGTAGCACTCCCTGACATGCCCTCACACTCTAACATGCCTTGGCACTGCCTAACATATAACCTTGTCACTGCCTCAGAACACTTGGATCTCACTAACATGCCTTATCACACACTCTTATCTATTCATTTCCTTGCACTTTGAACTAGTCCTCCCTTGTGTTTCTGTGGCATTCCCTAATATTCTCTGGCATGCATTGGCACACCCTAATGCCTGGCACATCTTGGAATGTTTCCTTGGCACTCTAGCATTCCTTGGCACTACCTAACATATCCTGTCACTCCCTCCTTACCACACCTAGAACTCACTAACACGCCCTGTCACACACTCTTATTCATTCATTTCCATGTATTTGAAACTAGTGGTTGCTTTTATTTCTTTGTCACTCCATAACACTCCCTGACATGCATTGACACACCCTAGAACCTGGCACATGTTCACATGTTGCCCTAGCTTCTACCACTCCTTAGCACTACCTACCATACCTTGTTACTACCTCAGCACATCTGTAACTCACTAACACCTCCCGTCACAAAGTCTTATTTTTCATTTTCATGCATTAATTTTACCAAATTCTCCCTTTTGTTTCCCTAGCACGCCCTAACACTTCCTAGCACATGTTGACACATCCTAGTACCTAGCACATCTTGGATGCATGTGACCCTAAAAATCTAGCATGATTTAGCACAACCTAGCATACAATGTCACTCTCTTGTTAGTACACTTGGAACTCACTTACACTCCCTGTCACACATTCTTATTCATTCATTTCCATGCATTTTGACCTAGTGCTCCGTTATGTTTCCCTGGCATTCCCTAACACAACTTAGCACACATTAGCACACCTTGAAACTTGGAACATCTTGGTATGATTCCCTAGCAATCTAGCATGCCTTGGCACTGCATAATATACCTTGTCACTCCATCCTTAGCAAACCTACAACTCATTAACACTTCATTTCCATGCATTTGAAACTAGTGTTGCCTTTTGTTTCCTTGGCATTTGCCCCTAACACTCCCTAGCATGAATTAATGCCACACCTTGGCACTTGTCACATCTTGGCATGCCTTAGCAGGTGGCTTATCTCAACATGCCTAACATGGCTTGGAATTTTCTAGCAGGTGTTAGTACTTCCAGGCATTCCCTTGGCACTCACTAATTGTCATGTGCTCATAGATATCTTTATTATTTTTGCGACTTGGGAACACAACCAAGTCATTGGCAAAATAGTTTTGTACCCAACCCAAAGTCTCCCTTTGTCTAAAACTTCTTTGACCAACCCCTTATAATTGTAACCAAAGGATTGCCTCCTATAATTCCTATTCTAACCTTCTCCTAACACACATTGTCCTTGAGACACTTGGAATTCATTGACACTCCTTGGCACAAACACTTATTTGTTCATTTCCATGTACTTTGACCTAGTTCTCCCTTGTGATGCCCCAACACTCCCTAAGATTCCTCAACGTGCATTGGAAATGTTTGACATGTGTTAGCATGCCTTTTCATGCCATGGCACGCCCTCACACTCCTTAGCTATAATTCCCTCACAACTACCCTTACTTTTCTTGGGACTTGGGAACCCAACCAAGTCTTGCCTGGACTACAACAACTTGACCAAGTTATAATTACTACAACTAGACTATGCCTTGTTCACCTAAGAACTGAATGTAACTCATCTTAGGCTAATCATGTATAATTTCAACTTATCCAACTGAACAAGTTACAAGGTACCATTTCAAGGCTCATGTCCAACTGTGGCCATAAAACAACTGAGAAACATAATTTACATCTTGAGATGTCATAGAACCTAGCACATATAACAACCCCTTGGAACTATGTGGCACATGTTAGCACCCCCTACATTTCTTTTCATGCTTTGGCACTCCCTAACACTCCTTGACATTCCCTAACAATCTAGCATGCCTTGACACTGCCTAGTATATAACCTTGTCACTCCCTCCTTAACACACCTAAAACTCACTGATGCTCCCTATCACAGATTATTATTCATTCATTTCCATGCATTTCGAGCTAGTTCTCCCTTGTGTTTCCATGGCACTCCCTAACAGTCCCTGATACCTGGCACATCTTAGCATGTCACCCTGGCCCTCTATCATTCCTTAGCACTACCAAGCATACCTTGTCACTTACTCCTTAACACACCTAGAACTCACTAACACTCCCTATCACATACTCTTATTCATTCCTTTCCATGCATTTGAAACTAGTGCTCCTTTGTGTTTCGGTGGCACTCCCTAACACTCCCTAGCATTAATTGGCACATGGTATCACTTGGCACATCTTGGCATATCATTGCCTTGGCCTCTAGCATGCCTTAGCACTGCAAATAATATATTGTCACTAACTTAACACACCTCTAACTCATTGACAATTCCTTCACAAAATCTTATTCATTCATTTCCGTTCATTATTTTGACCTAGTGGTCCCTTGTGTTTCCATGGAACTCTGTAACACTTCCTATCATCCATTGGCACGCCATAGCACCTGAAACATCTCGGTACAATGCTACCCTCACACTTTAGCATGCCTTAGCACTCCCTAACATACTATGTCACTCCCTCCCTAACACACCTGGAACTCATTGTACAACCTGTCACACACTCTTATTCATTCATTTCCATTCATTTTTACCTAGTTCCCCCTTGTGTTCCATAGCACTCACTAACACTCCTTAGCATGCATTGACACACCTTGGAACTTGGTACACCTTGGCATGCTTCCCTAGAATTGTAGCATGCCTTGGAACTACCTAAGACTTGGAAGTCGCTAACACTCCCTATCAAACACTCTTATTCATTCATTTCCATGCAATTCAAATTTGTTGCCGTGTGTTTCCTGGCACTCCCTAATATTCCCTAGAATGTGTTCGGGCCACACCCTAGCACTTGGCACATCTTGGTGTTGGCTTGATGGGCCCTGACCCACGTTTAGCATTAAGTAGCCAAGCAAATCCCTACACTACTATCCCTTTAAGCATCAATCCTCGAAGCGCAGATTGAAGTCTCACTTGAAGCATTGTGGGGGGATCCAAGAACCAAGCTTCCTTACCCTGAGATGGTCGTGATATCGATCTTATACCCTAACCCCTGGCTTCTCACATATCGATAAGCCCTTAGGGATTATTGATGTTCCTTCTTCTCTGACCTTTATAACCTTTGCCAAGGTATACATCTAACCTTCGCGCAGCCCTAACCATTGATCCAGGAACTTACGTGCCTCTGTAACTATGTACGGTTACAAGTTCTTGAATTACATTAAATGTTCGCCAATTTTACCATGCAATTAAGGTTATATTCGTGTAAACATATATTCTTACTTGCGTTCAAATAATAGATATAAACAAATACATTTGCGCATCAAATTAGCATTATAGTGTAAATCCAAAACTTAACATAACATAATCAGATGCAATAATCAAATACAAAATACACAACAATTCCAGAATACTTCTCTTTATTTATGATTCAAGTTCCTAGTACAGACTCTATCTGCCCTGTGCGCACAACTATAGGGGTCCATGCACTCAGCTACAGACTTCTACCCTAGGCCTCTACGCACTCAGCTGCAGAGCCTCTACCTACACTAAGACTCTCGCTCTTAGCTCTCCTATGACCTAAAGCACCTAGAACTCTACTTATTTTTCCTCTTCTCCTAGAACTTTCTTACTTAGCTTCTTTTTATACAATCCCATGGTCCGCGGACCATGGGTGGATCTTTACAGCTGACATGATTCTTTAAAAAACAAGGGTGGACAACCCTTAATTACTCTTGACATCTTCGCGCTCCAAGACCACAAAACTCAAAGACTTTACATTCTTTATACAAAATTTGGGCTTTCTACCCCAAAACTGATTCTTAGGGGAACTCGTTCCCAATAGGCCCCTAACGCAAAGACGACGAATCACCCTTGAGTCACTCTACTAGAGCGGAGATATTATCATGAAGACCTCTCAGCTTGACCTGGACAACTGCTACCTTGGTGGTGAATTGCGCAGCTACCAGCTTTATTTCCTCGACCAACTGCACGGTCGATGGCCCTATGGTATCAGCGTGGAGCTTCTGCTGAGTCTTCTACAGACTAGTCAGCTTGCCTTCAATGGAGGACGTGATCAAGTAAGCCTCGTCCAACCAAGGATTCAAGTGGTCCTTTAGCCCTGCTTCCTTGTGCTAAGCTATATCGACCTGTTCTTTCACTGCCTTTGCAGCTTATGGTTTCATGAGTCTCTATGTGATGGCGACAGTGCACGTTGTTGCTTTAACCTCGACATAGCACTGTTGTAATTCTCATTCTTCTGTCTCCAACCTCTGCACATTGGGGTCTTCTTGCAGGCTGGTGAATACCTCGAGTTACTACTAAAAAATCATTGTGCAGTCCATCAGTGCACTCACTACTACTGCTATTGTGTCTGTCAGGACAGTTGCGTCCTACTCCCTGACTTTCAGTGGAGTCGAAGGCTGGGCCTTCAACTACAATTCTGCAATTTTGAGGTTCAATTTGAGCTAAACCTTTGCTAACTCAGTGCGTGCGTCACAAACTCCCAATGCGAGTTTTCGAACCCGCACATCTGTTGGCTCAGCCTCAAGAATGGCTAGCTCTAGGATAGTTTTGCATGCCTTATCCACAATCTTGAGTATGCGCTGATTATTATCAGTCGGGTCTGTCACAAGGTTAACAATGGAGTTTCTCTACACAATCATCTAAGCATTGTTGACCTTTTTCTCACTGATCACCTGCAAAGTGCACTCTTCTCGGGCCCAAAGTTCCACAATCACACCATCCTGCAGAAGTTGAAGCGCCTTGCTAGGAAGCATTGCCAAGTTAATTCCCACTCCCTTCAGGGCGCTGAAAATGAGCCTATCAGCTTCAGTCTCTTTTGTTAATGCTCCATCTCACAGCACTATGGCTTGGGGGTCCCTTGCACGTAGCATCCTTCATGCTTCTGGGGTGCCAAGGGCCAAACTAGTGGATGCCACACTGGTTTGAATCTATGATGCATGGATCTGCAACTCACGCAGACCCGTCTGTATACGCCCCAATGCCTACTGCTACTGTTGCTCAAACTATTGTACCAATTCCACGGTAGCATCCCACACTACATCCCTTATATCATTTACATGTCCCTCTTTTAGGGTGATCGGATCCAGAGACATCTTGCTAGCCTTGGACTTCTTCCGCAGCCCTACCTTTTCTGGTACACTAGTGTGCTTGATACAGAATGGAGTCAACTTTGGGTCTACTCCTCCCTGCTTCATATGTTCATCCTCTTCTTCCTCTATTTCTGGAGAAGGTGACTTATTACCTCTGTCAGAGCCATGCTCCTCTTCTCATGCCTGTCCACCCGGCTGCTGCAATGCAACGCGCTCTACCTTAGCCTTGTCATTGGCCTCCTTTCTCCTTTTCGCTGCAAGCTCTTCCATGTTGAGCTTGGCCTCTTCCTTCTTGTGCTATGTGGCAGACTTGGTTGATCCCATCAATCACATCATCTATTGTCAAGTAGGGCAAGTAGTGCCACTTCTGCTCAGGTTCCTTCCGTTCCCATATTGAGACGTACTAGTAGTCAGCCTTGATTTCCACGTACTCCTACAATCTATCAAAATTGGTAGGCAATAACCAAGACTTGTAGTTGACAGCCATATGCATGTTCATCTCCATCAAGATCCAAAATATCTTGTTGTCATTTATCCTCTGAGGATCCTTAGTCACCCACAACGAAGCGTACTTCGTTGCCTCTGGTAGGTCCGGTGTGATTGGAGGAAACTAATTGTCTTCAGGTATCTCCTATGCTACCAGCACTATGGATAGCAAGAACCATGCATAGTGTAATGGCTTACTGAGATCTTGCACCTCGAGGAAATTCGTGAGGAACTCACCTACAGAGGTAGCGTGCCCAATTAAATTGAACTCCATCTACGCATTGGGTTGCCAAAGCTATGACTAGTGCCGACACGTCATCTGCATGACACTTCTGCATGATCTTCCTTGCCAAGATTTCGGTTGCCACTTTAACCATAGGGTCAGTGATACTCGTAATGGGATAGCCTTGTGGCTTCCTTACTAACTTGAACTTTTCCTCCATGGCCTCTGTGAGGACATGCTCGCCAGCCTTTCCACCAAACATCATGGCCAGATTTTCCCTTATGTATGGCAGCCGTGTGATCCTATGGATCAGCATATTAGTGATAGGTATAGGATCCTCCAGCCACAGACACCCATCGTGTACCAAGCACAACAGTTTCTTGATTACCACCATTGTGATGGGTGTGTGGTTGTAATGCGACACCCATAGTAGGTTGAGAAATGCTGTCTTATCCACACCTTTCAGCCACTTCCTTGGCTACAACGTGGTTACTCCAGTATTTTTGTGGAACATGCAATGCATAAGTTGGTTCGTTTCTAAATGGGGGAACTACTCTGTGCCCACTAAATCCCAGTCTTCTACTTTCAAAAGGGGGACATGCCCCAAGCGTGGTCCTATGAACACAATTTGGTTCAATAAGAGGGGTGTGTGCAGGGTGACCTTACTCTCTCAATGTATTTGGGCACCTTGGTCTTGCCCCTACATGGAGGAACGTAATCAGGCAACTTAGTGATGGGGTTAGACCACTCAATTTCAACATCCTCCATTTTCACCCCAAAATCCTCATCATCCATTGGGATATCCTCAATCTCTTCTTCTTCCATCTCTAGGTTAATCGTCTTGCCCTTTCCTGTGTGGTGGGCTTATCCTTTTGTGGGTGTTTCGAGTAGGCCTTGTTCTAGGCGACCGTGGAGACTTCAGTACTTCAGCTGGTATCTCTGTAATCGCAACCTCCAGGGTAGCTCCTTTTGTTGCCATAGCAACCTTCAGAATAGCTCCCTCAGTGGGAATTGCTTCAGCATCCATGGTTGTTGCTCCTAGAATAATGTCACGGATGATTTTGCAATCAGTTTTTAGAAATCAATCAAACACTGTGCAATCAAGTAGCTCTTCGAGAAATGTGTGGTTCATGCACAACAAACAACACAACTCATAATTTCTCAATATGCAAAGTGTTTCTCATTGGGAAGCCACATGTAATTTATAGGCAATTTTGAATTCCAATCTGACCGTTCTCCGCAAAATCAGTTCATTAATGCTAGATTGGCATTAGACTTTTAAATATATTGCCCATAAATTCCGACTTAAATGCCACCCCCAACCTCCATTTGGCCATTTGTTAATCGTCAAATCATGAACCATGACTTTAAGGGTCAGTTTCCAGCTACTTTGCGTAGTTTCTCCCTTGGTAGTGTAGCTCTTTGTGCGTTGTTGTGGAATATGTGACATTCCCTCATTCCGCACAGTTCTCTCCTCGCGCAGCTCTCCAACCTGGGTAGTGTAGTTTATAATCCCATGCCTCCTTTCAGCTACCTGGAGTGTTAAGACTATGCTTCCTTGATATAGTCACCTAGCTGGATCACTGGTGTATGGCTTCAATTGGTTGCCATTCACCTCTCCTAGGAAGGGTTCTCCATTCAATTTAACTAGATCAACTGCTCCACCATCGATAATCTCCTTGATGACATATGGCCCTAGCCAATGCATCCTAAATTTTCTTGGAAATTTATCAAATTTACTGTCATATAACAAAACCATATCATTTACCTTGAAGGTGCGCAGTTTGATGTGCAGATTGTGCCATGCCTTTTCGTGCTCCTTTTGAACTTGTTGATGAAATCCAGCTAGAAATTGGTCGTCCTCAAGCTCTGCTAGCTGCACGAGCCTCTCTTCGAGGGCTCCGTGGTCTGCCATTCTTATGAGTCCCGCTATGCGCAGACTAGGTAAAATTTATTCCATTGGCATCACAACTTCTGCACCTTACACGAGTCTAAAAGGAATTTTCCCAGTCAACTTCTTGTAGATCGCTCTATAGGCCCATAGCACTGAGGGTACACAGACATCCCAGTCATTTCTCTGAGCATTGTAGACCTTTGTCAATGTGCTTTCCATTATTTTATTGAATTCTTCCACCATCCCATTAGCCTGCAGATGATAAGGCATACATTTTTTATGATACACCTAAAATTATTTTGTCAACGTGCTGATTGTTTCGTTAAGAAAGTGTGTACCGCGATCTCTCATCAAGATCTTTGGACAACCAAATATTTTCAACACATATTCAAAAATAAGCTTTGCTATTGTCACACTTGTACAGTCCTTCACAAGCTACGCCTTCGCCCACCTGGTCAACTACTCAATCATGGTGATGATGTACCGCACACCTGTCTTCTTTCCTTGAGGCTGAATTGGACCCACAAAGTCAATCACCCATTTCTCGAATGGTTGCAAAATCACCTATGGCATCAGAGGTAGTTCATCCCTCCGTGATGGCCTACCAGTCCTTTGACATGTGTCACATGCCCTACAATATGATTTTGAATCTTTATGCAGGGTTGGCCACCACAACCCAACACGTAGAACCTTCTGCGATGTTGCTTTCCTTGCATAATGTCCTCCTGCAACTCCTCCATGAGCCTTAGAGAGGATGCTGCTTTGTTCAAAGTTAGGCACATAACATCGTAATATTTCGTCTGACCCCATTTTGTACAAGTACCCTGCAATGATAGAAACGTTTGCCTCGTGCACTACTAGTTCCTTCTTTTGTTGACTGGTATAACCTTCTAGAGTCGATCCTGTTGTCAGGAAGTGGATAATATGTTCAAAGTGACTATCCCCGACACGTACCACAAAGAGCTACACATCAGGCAACCTTTCGTCCAAATTACTAAGTTCCTCTCTCATTTCAATGCACGACAAATGATTAAGTACCACGTTTGGTCATCTTGGGTTCACAATAGCTTCAAATTCATACTCTTGGAACAACAGCAGCCACCTACATATTCCCCCCCCCCCCCCAATGTAGGCTTGTTGACTAGGTACTTCAATGCGGAATGATCGTATACATCTTAAAGTGTCTGTCCAAAAATAGTGCCTGAACTTCTGGAGCACGTACACCATAGCTAATCCTTCGCTCTCTATCATGGAATATTTTTTCTCTGCTTTAGACAGCTTCCTACTTTCGAAAGCTATAGGGTGATCCAATTCTCCCTCATTAGCCTATGTGAGCACGGCTCCCAACACAATACATGATGCATCCACATGCACATGAAATTCCTTCTTCCAGTCCAGGAAGACTAGGATTGGCACGGTGACCATTTTCTCTTTCATCACATCCAATCCCTTCTAACATTCATCATTCCAACAGAATGTAGCATCATTTTTCAACAATTTCTCCATAGGCGTGGTGATCTGGGCATAGCTCTTGATGAAATTCCTGTAGTATCGGTATGCCCTAGAGTTTTGCACAACTATTGCACATTCCTTTGCGCTTCCAAGTTGATTATCATGCGATCTTCGTAGGGTCTACTATCAGTCCTTGTCTGCATACCACATGACCCAGCAGGATCCCAAAAGGGAAACGAAATAGACAATTCTTTAGATTGAGTGTGATCTGGTATCTTCGATAGCTATCTAGCATCAGACGCAGACTTGCCACATGGCACTTGACCAATCCAAACACTATCCAATCGTCAAAGTGTACCTCTAGAAATTTATGAATGAAGTCTTTGAATGCCGCAATGACTACATGCGAAAACATTGCTAGCACATTCTTCAGCCCGAAAGGAATTATTGTGTACTGCAAACATCGCCATTCAGTCATGAAGGTCATCTTGCTTCTATCCTCAGGCGTGATTTTGATCTAATGGTACCTAGAAAACCCATCAGTGAAAGAGTACGCTTCTTGGCCACCTGCATTATCCAAGACCTCGTCAGTGAATGGGGTTGGGAAAGGATCATGCACAAAAGTGTCATTCAATTTCCATAGATCCACGCATATCCTAATATCTTCTTTCTATTTCTTTTCCTGAACCACTATCAAGCTTATCTAATTAGATTCTTCCACTGGTTCAATAATTCCTACCGCGAGCATCTTATGTAACTCAGCAAAGACCCTTTCCATATACTTCGGATTAAGATGGTAAGGTATTTGTTTTATAGGTTTCATGTTTGCTTTCAGGGTGGTCTTCATGACACCCAAGTATCCTATTATTCCCTTTAGATCATAAAACTTCGTGGGGAACAAATCCTGATATTCACGGAGGAGCTCAGCGACCTTGTCTACTGTCGCATCATCCCAATAGTCCCCAATCTTTTCAAATTTCAGCTCCACCTCTATGCCAATGTTAACCTACCTAGTTTTCAATGACACGGTTATGTCTGGATCCTCTATCTGTGGACGTTCAACCTCGCCGTGACCCTCAATTTCTGGAATATTAATCTTTCCGGGATCCTCATCGTCTTCTTCAATGGTCACGTTATAACATTCCAGCGTGTGGTTCAGCTGGGTAGTCCAATTAGGTTGAACAGGTCCAAAGGATCTTGCAGTATCCTAAAGATCGCTACTTTAACCTCCTATAGCGATGCATCAATATAGTCAAACCCATCCTTAAAGCTTAACGCCATTATAAACCCCTGGCGTAAGATGTCCTATTCTTAAATGCCATGGTGGATTTCTGTCTCCAAGTAGCAATTCATTGGTATGACATCCAGGGTATGACAAAACAGATGCACCCATTCAGGTTGGGGCTCTGCTCCATAAGCCCTAGTCCATTTGGCCAGGTGATCATGCAAATCATTCCTTCCATCATACTTGTTTGTCATTTTCACTTTCGGCTATCTAAAATGTATTCTCATCATCCTCCTTTAGTCATGTCAATCACCGAAATTATCCTTGTTCATACCCTACCATCTTGTGGGTGTAGCGCATAATACCCAGTCCAAGGCCTGGAAGCGATGCTTAAAAAATTTCGAACCTTTCCATAGAATATAAAAAGAAGTTGATAAATCAAAAATGCATTAAGGGATGTTATAACCTCAAGGACATAGTAAAGAAATCAACATCAGTTAGCCCATCATAGTGAGGCAGATTCCTTACTTCTGATGACACACAACACCATGACTTGGTCATCATATTACAATGCAACGTAGATACTTCATGTAGCCGGTTCTCATAGTTCTCTAATTCTTCATCCGGATCTGATGTGCAGGAACTCTTTTAGTCCCATGTGATATGACTGTCTACTGTTGAATTTACCCAATCCTAGTCTCACATCGTTATGTTGTAAATATAGTCCAAATCATCATCAATTTCATAATCACAGACTGTTTTGTATAGCACGGTCCTTCTGCAGGAACCAGCAACACCACTACGCAGAGCAACTTCTTTTCAAATATCATCTTTCGCTTCTTGAGGTTGATTGTCCAATTAATGTCAGTGGCCTAATCGATTCCAAGGATCACAGGGTAGGGATTGCTATCATCCACAATATCTATGACCTCAAAATCCACTAGTGTGCTCACGCCTTCGAGGTCAACTGTCACTCCTTGCAGCCTCCCCATCGGGATAATTTTCTATTGATTCGCCATCCTTAACTGGATTGAAGACCACTAGACCATAGGTATCCACATTCTTTCCCACGTTTGCTTTGGCAAACATTCACATCGAACCCTAGATCTAAGATAACCTAGTCCATTTCGTATTCCCTTATCTGCGCGACGAGTCTCATCTCATGCCCAATCCTTGCCTTATGCTTGCCAAGCTTTCTAACTACGCGCGATTCGCTAGTAGCGCTGTCCTTGCCAGCACACCGATTGATGAGTTCCTGTAGACCCTTCACAACCTTACTATCGTGGAGGAGTTTCATCCACATCTCCAAGAACGTGGTAATCATGGACGGGTCCATTTCTTCAACTTGTTTCTCCTGACTTCCTGAAGTAGAGGCCTCAGCAAATATTTTATTTTCTTCCATAAATGTTTCTTTTGCACACTCCAAATCAAACCTAGTCTTCTTTTCTAGTGCTTTGCAGATCCATTCACCTTCTGTAGGCTGCTTCCCTTATCCTCTCGAGTCGTAGTTCCGCTTCGTAGCATAATGTTTACCTTAGGGTCTTCCTCGTGAGGCTCAACTCTCACCATCTGGAGGTTTTGCGTCGGCCATGGACGTTGCGCCCCATTTTCATGAATCTTAGCAAACAATATAGGGAAATCCTCAGTCACATGGTCAGACAGAGTATAGTAGTGGCATGACACTTGCGTTGGGTTTAGACAGTCCCTCACGTAGTGTCTTGGTCTCCACAATTGTAACAAATAAGCTACCCTCAACCTCTACGAGGCCCCCCTCCATGTCAGCCTCGGCCATGGCCCTAATGCTCACTTGGCGTTGCCCCAATTCTTTGGTCTGGAGGCTGCATTTCTACCTGCACACTGTATGCAGGTGTCCTGTCCATCATAAATTTGCAACTATGACAATGGCACTCGTAATGACCTACTGATTGGCAGAAATTGTAGAAGAGCTGTTGTGGTGTCTATACAAATTTCTACAGCAAATTTCAATTATCGGTTGCATGTTTCCCAGCCACCTGTCATATGGCGCACCATACTGCAGGCCTCGCACTTGGCCCTTCCATAGCCTCCAGCCATAGAGGCACTGGTCCCCTTGATGCAACATAGTTCGTAAAGACTGGACAATGATCCTTGTCATTCCCCTAGCCTTTGCATTTTAGGCACCAAATTTCTTTGCGCACCTCTGGCCAAGCTTCTCTGTCCTTCTTTAGACTTTGCATTTTGAGGCAAAGGTTCTGCTACTGCACATGAATCTATTGAACCCCTAGATTAACATCCTGCATTAGTGTCTCATGCAGTCTCATCACGATTTCCAGTGCTTCTACCTGGGTCCCAATCTTCTATTGTGATAGCGTAACCCTCAGGTGGGGCACGAGCGAGGCCACAAACCATTCACAGTGCTGCCCATCAATTAGGTTGCTTCATGGATCGTACACATCAATATTTGATCCAAATCCTAAGGCATATCCCCAGGCTTCATCATGATCTCTTTGAATCCCACAATTGATTGCGCTTGAGACTTAGGTATATTGAATTCTCTATTCAGCACAGCCTGGATATGTTCCAACATGGAGGTTGGGTTATCAATACTGTACTTAATGTGCCACATTAGTCCACGGTCTTGTAAAGCACTAGCCAGCATGGATTTCTTCATTTGGTCGTCCATGATACCCTAAGCTTCCCATAGAGCCTCCACGATGAACCAAAACTAGTTCGGATCTTCATTTCCTATTCCCTTGAATACAGGTAGCTTTACAGATTTCACCATGTTGAAAAGTGGTGGAGGTGGGGGTGGTGTGGATGATGGGGTGAGTGGTGGGGGTGAGGATGGAGGCGGTGTGGATGGATGGGATGAGGATGGAGGTGGTGTAGGTATTTTCGGGAACCTTTGTCTTATCAGTTGAACAATGCTCAGTGGAGAAGACTACACTGCTCCTTCATCGTCACTCAAAGGAGGCTAGATCTGTGGGTTATACTCAGGACCTTTCTTTCCTCCATCCCTGAAATACCTTCCACTTCACGTAGCTCCAAACATCAAGGTAACCGCATGAGCAACTTTTCACAGAAGAGCATCTTAATCCAAGTATTTAATGACTTCAAATACTTACCTCACGGTCCTTTAAATAAGCGACACTTTTCTTTGTTGTAACTTATAGAAGTATCGACCGTGAACTCTGTCAAAAATCCTCCTATGATGTGGTCGAGCTAATGGTCGACAGCGCGCGTGATCTTATCTTCATAGGCTTCCAATATCCATACTAACTCTAGTGTCCAAACAATCAGATTGTCAAGTATCCACCTTCCTTGGCTGTCTGCCAACTTCGCGGTCCACTCATATAACTCAAATGGGAAGGAACAAAAGAAGATTTCATGTATTTATATGTATGGATATCTATCCAACCAATGTTATTTCATCACTCACAGATTCTTGTTCTCTTGCACTGCAAATTCGTGGATCTTTCTATTCAACCAATTTTCAATCTCTTTCTTAGTTGAATTCCAATGATATGACATCAAACATCTCGTTATGCAGATCCCAGTCTTGAAAATGGTACCATTTGTTGGATTGATTGTCCCTCACCTAGGTTTAACATTAAGAAGCGAAGAAAATCCCTACAATACTGGCCCTTTTGACATCAATCCGTGGAGCATGGACTGAAGTCTCACCCGAAGCAGTATGGGGGGATGTAGGAACCAAGTTTCTGCACCCTGAGATGGTTGCAATGTTGATCTTATACCCTAACCCATGTCTTCACATGATCGATAAGCCCTTAGGGCTTATCGATGTTCCTTCTTCTCTGACCTTCAGAACCTTCATGAAGGTATACGACTGAACTTCGCGCAGCCCTTACCAGTGATCCTGCCACTTACGTGCCTCTGTAACTACGTTTGGTTATAATTTCCCGAATTACCTTAAGTTTTCACCAATTTTAACATGCAATTAAGGTTATCTTCGCATAAACATATATTCTTACTTACATTCAAATAATAGATAGAAACATATACATTCGTGCATCAAATTAGCAGTATAATTTAAATCTGAAACTTAACATAACATATTCGGATGCAATAATTAGAAACAAAATATACAGCAGTTCCAGAATACTTCTCTTTATTGATGATTCAAGTTCCTACTATAGACTCTATCTTCCCTGCGCACAAAGCTACAGGGGTCCACGCACTCAGCTACGTACTTCTACCATAGGCCTTTGCACACTCAGCTTTAGAGCCTCTACCTACGCTAAGACTCTCACTCTTATCTCTCCTATGTCCTGAAGCACTTAGAACTCTACTTATTTTTCTTCTTCTCCTAGAACTTACTTACTTAACATCTTTTTATACAATCCCATGGTCCGTGGACTATGGGTGGATCTTTAAAGCTGACATGATTCTTTACAAAACAAGGGTGGACAACCCTTAATTAATCATGACATCTTCGTGCTCTGTGACCCCAAAATGTGGAGAATTTATATTATTTATACAAAATTTGGTCTTTCTACCCCAAAACATAGGATTTTAGCCCCAAAAGTGACTCTTAGGGTAACCCGTTCCGAACACTTGGCATGCTTAACATGCCTTCGAACTATCTAGCATGTGTTAGAACTTCTTGGCATTTCCTGGCACATGTTGGCACTCCATAGTTGTCACGCCCTTATAGATAGCCTTACCTTTTTTGCGACTTGGAAAACCAACCAAGTCATTGAAAAAATAATTTTGTGCATAGCCCTGACAGTCCACAACACTCAGCATGCATTCACATTCACACTATCTAGCATGTGTTAGCATGCCTTTTCATTACTTGGCACCCCCTGACAGTCCTTAGCTATTATGCCCTCACAACTACCCTTACATTTTTTGCAAAATGGGAACACAACCAAATCATGCCTCAACTATAATAACAACTTGACTATAACAATAGCTTCACCAAGTTACAATTACTAAACTAGACTATGCCATGTTCAGCTAAGAACTTCCTATACCTAATCTTAGGCTACTCTTGTTGAATATCAACTCATAAAACTTAACAAGTTACAAAGACAAAGCTCACACCCAATTGTGGTCGTAAAACAAATAATAAAAAAAGTTTATATCTTGACATGCCATAACACCTGGTAGGCCTACCCATCCCTTGGCACTATGTAGTAAATGTTAGAATCCCCTACATTTCCTGGCATGATTTGGCACTCCCTAGCACATCCTAGCACTCCCTAACACTTACCACACTTTATCATGTCCTTTTTAACACTCTTCATCACACTCTTATTCATTCACTTCCATGCATTTGAAGCTAGTGCTCCATTGTGTTTCCCTGGAACCTTTCCCTAACACTCACTAGCATGTGTTGGCACCATAATCTAGTGCCTAGAACTTCTTGCTAGACCTTTGTACTTGGAATATCTTGGAATGCCTAAAATTCCTTGGAATTGTCTAGGATGTGTTAGTACTTCCTCACATTCCTTGGAACAACTTGGCACTCCCTAGCTGTCATGCCCTCATACATAACCTTACTTTTTTTGTGACTTGGGAACCCAACAAAGTCATTGACAAAACAATGTTGTGCCCAACCAATATTCTCCCTTTTTCTAAAACTGCTTTGTACATGCCTTATCAAAACCATAGGCTTTCCTCTTGCTTATTCTAAACTTGTCCTAACACACTTCATCCTTGGGACACCTAGAATTCATTGACACTCCTTGGCACGCACACATATTCGTTCATTTCTAAGCATTTTGACCTGGTTCCCCCTTGTGATGCCTTGGGACTCGCTAGCATACCTTTTCACTCCCTCCTTAGCACACTTGGAACTCACTAAAACTTCATTTCCATGCATTTGAAATGAGTGCTCCCTTGTGCTTCCTTGGCACTTGGCCTTCACACTCCCTAGCATGCATTCACGTCACACCTTGGCACCTGACACATCTTGGCATGCCTATCATTCCTTGGAAATGTCTAGTGTGTGGTAATAGTTCCTGGCATTCCCTAGCACACCTTGGTACATCCTAGTTTTCATGTCCTCGTAGATAGCCTTAGTTTTTCTGCGACTTGGAAACCCAACCAAGTCATTGGAAAAACAATTTTGTGCCCAACCCAAAGTCTGCCTTTGTCTGAAACTCCTTTAATTAATCCCCTTATTGTAACCATAGGCTAGCCTCCTACAAGTCATATTCTGACCTTCTCTTGTCACACATTTTCTTTGAGACAGGTGGAATTCATTGACACTCCTTAACACATACTCTTATTCATTCATTTCCATGCATTTCGACCTAGCTCTCCCTTGTGATGTTTTGGCACTCCCTAACACTCCTCAAGATGCATTTGCAATGTCTGGCATGTTTTAGCACACCTTTTCATTCCTTGGAATGCCTTGGCACTCCTTAGATACCATGCCCTGATAACAACCCTTACTTTTTTGGGTCTTAGCGTTGCCTAGCATACAATGTCACTCTCTCCTTGGCACACTAAGAAATCATTGAAACTCCTTGTCACACACTCTTATTCATTCATTTCCATGCATGGCGCTACCTAGCATCCCTTTTTGTCCCCTCCTTATCACACCTAGAACTTTCTAGCACTTCACTTCCATGAATTTGAAACTAGTGCTCCATTGTGTTTCCTTGGTACATGGCCCTCACACTCTCCAACATGTGTTTGCGCCACACAATGGAACCTCCCACATCTTTGCCTTATGATGTGGACCTTCGTCCCTATTTTCTGGATCCCTAACTCCCTCTCCTTTCATATAAATTAAATCCCTTCTATCCCCAGCTCATTGGTCATTGCTTGGTTGCATTCCTATTCTGAAACTATGCCTAAATGCTACCCATCTTGCTAAGGAGGAGGAGTGCTTGAAGGCCTTGGCTTGGACACGGAAATCCACCACAAAGGAGGCTTCCAACATCAAGGCACATATGGTTGTATGCTTCCCTCATTTATATTAATAAATACATCAAGTGTTTACTTTCCATAAGTGTAAAAATAATTATTCATTTAGCCTGATATTCCTTGATCTATCATGTAGTTTATGTTAGAATGAATTATTCTATGTATTCTCTTGTCTCTTTTGTTTGATATTCCTTGTAGATACCCATCCACAAGGATGTAAAGAGGATTTATAATGTAAGAGAGAAGGTTGCAGATGACATCAAAAAGAACTTAGCATCAGAGTGAGGTAGGTTATTTGTCTTACTTTTCATTTTCCAACATAAGCTAGGAAATCCTACACTTGCTTCTTTAGTTTGTTTCTAGATCCTCTGATAGGACTAGAGAGATTGTTTCGTTTAGCAAAAGGTATTATCTTCACAACACTGGTAGTGCATTGGATGGCTTCAGATCTATTGTGCACCTATTCAGAGAGGAGGGTATGGACATGATCTACTAGTAGATTTTCCATCTCTTCATGATGGACCAAATCATTCCCTATGACGTCTTTCAGGGAGAAGATTTTGTTCTGCTGATGATGTTGGATCATGGCTGTATGAAAGAAGTGAGTATTTCATTCACCTTTGCACTCCCTTCATTACTTGGTATGTTTTGACACTCCGTAGCACATCTTACCACTCCCTGACATGCCTTGGAATTGCCTAGCATATAACCTTGTCACTCCCTCCCTCCTTAACTTTGTCACTCCCTTACTTGCCAATGGTCATCGGTTGAAGTTGTATAAGAAAACTTTGTCAAAGGAATAATTTTTCAGTTCAGTCAGCAGAGAGTTAAATGTGATTGGGAGGCTCATAGCCCGAATTCCACAAAATTTCTAAAACAAAAGGAAAAATAATAAGAGGGCCTAGATGAAGGCCTCCATAAGCCATCTGAGGCCAACTCTTAAGTTGAAAACCTCTCTAAGGCAGCCTAGGAGGAAAGAAAATACAAAAGGAAAAAAAATATCCCCAGCTGAAAACCTTCTCTGAGGTGCTTAGGGTAGGCATGGAGGCTAAAAACCTCTACAGAGGCAGCCTACTTCTCTCCAAAAAAATAAGAAAAAAAGCAAAAGAGAAAAAGACAACTACAAGGAAGGAGTTCTTATACAATTTTTGCTAACATTTTCTTTTTGGTAGGAATCGAAACAATGGGAAAATCATGGTTATAGAGTAGAATATACATGTGTATTCCTCCATTATTCCACCTATACATTTAATTTCCACACTCTACACTCACATACCCACCTCTCTCCATCATCCAATGAACAAAAGACTCCAATTTTTCCTCGACATTGTGATGGTATAGGAGGAACTTGTAATGTTATAAGAGGTCCTGTAATGCTACATGAGGAGCCTATAAGGCTACGAGAGAAGGATCCAATGGGAACAAGAAACTAGAAGGTCATGTTGTCCCTAGGAAATGCTAAGAGGGGTTCTCCACTGCCAACCCCATCAACCATCCACTCCATCTAGCAAAACAATGTCTCAAAAATTCCACTTTTTCATGCATCTAAAAGACACAAAAAATCCTTGTTTTCTATTCTTATATCACCTACACCATGTCATCATGATCCTAATCCTATTCTCATGCCTTTCATCACATTCCCTCAACCTGACATGCAAAATTAATACTTTAAGGGAGGATTAAATGACTGCTATAGGAAGCAGACTCATCTAGTAGTAGCATGTATTGTCACAACAGAAGTACCTGAATTTTGTTTCACCCACAAAGAGCATAGTGGAGCCATATATATAGCAGAGAGGAGGCACATCATACTTAGGAAGTAGGTCATATACTCCACTAGTAGCAACTTGGACATAGGGAAGGCATTTTCACACACAACAAGGTTATAAGTAAGAAGATCATCAAGTTATGAAGGCTTGAACAGAAAGAAGCTTAGGAAATCAACTCCCTCAAGATCATGATGTTATGAGGCCTAGATTTAGCATGAAACCATCTTGAGAAATTTGGTCCATGGGTAGGGCGAGGTATGACAAACTTAACCTCTTCCCTATGCATAAAATGATAAAATGTGTTAATGGTTGATAAAGGAATTTTAATAGGTTGGAGGTGGCCAGTGAACTTGGCCACCCTTGGGAAGTTAACTAAATTTCATATTAATTCACCCATGCAAGGTGGATATGTCAAATCAAAAGGTGTGGTTCTTACAAGGGGTAAGGTGATAATCATAAGGAGAGGGGTAATGATTAAAAGGTGTGGGGACAATGGTTCAAAAAAGGAAACTCGTATATGTGTCATGTAACCAAAACTATTTGAGCCTTTACCAAAAAGGGAATATTATGTACTGTGTTCGACTCCATTTGTACCATCAATCATTCAAAAGAGTAGTTAGAGCGAGGTCAGGCTATTGCTATCATAATTTCTAGGGTTCCATCGAGATATTTCAACCTCTGTTTGCAGGTGGTATAGGAGGAAGCTATAAGAGGGTTTGAACTACTATAGGAAGGTTATGAAGGAGCTACAGGAGGGAATTTAAGGGTGAAATAGAGACAGAGTGACCCAAAATTGTCTTCAATCCTCATGCACATAAAACTATTTTGAAAAGGAGTATGTGGCTTCCTCCTTCCTTGATTTCCATATAACTACATAAGAAATTCTACCTAAATTTCATAACCTATAAAATAAAATTGAGAAGTAGCCATTTTTGAAGTTGTTGTTTTTGAAGGATAGATAAGGGGAAGATAAAACAAGTTTGTTTGATATAAATTCTAGCATCCTTCTCCTTCACTGATAAAAAGGAGGCTTAACATTATTTCTACCACTAAGGTTTCTCTAAAGAAAATTGAATTCCACAGCCAAGTAACAACATGAAGGGGTTGTATAATAAATGGGGGAAGGATTTAATAGAAGAGAACCCATAAACACCAAGAAAATTCACAAAAACCCTCCCATAGTGAACATTTTTAGAAGGCATCAATAGTTGGGTTTCTTTGAATTGTTAAAAGGGCATGATGATGATATCACTCATGAATTTGCCATGGAATTTCATTCTGAAGGACAGGATAGTGCCACCAATGTTGTGAAAGGATTGACCATCTCTTTAAGCAAGAAACTTAAAGCAAAGTGACCACCTTACCCTTGGGAACTCGAAGGAGTGAAGATGACAAAGTAGTGAGTGTAACAACTAAGAAAAACATCTTTGTTCTGAAAGAAAAACTTGTACAATATGAGGATGGAGTGAGAAGGGAGAGCCTACATTACCCCTAGGATGAGTTGTCTTATCACATCCTCAAATGTATATCTTGTGAAGGGAGAATGAGTGTGATATATTCCTAACATTTTAGGTTGCTCCATGAATTAAGATTCAAGGCACAATTTCCTTTCCCTCAAAGATGTAGTCTTCCCCATTTCTTCTTGAAAACAATCATTGAAATGAGCCAAAATGTGAGGGAAGGAAAGCATCAAAACACATCCCATCATGGCCTGATCAAGTTAATTTTTATGGATGCTTTGATCCGCTTAAGAAACCCTGACCTATGGAATGATTTTGTGGACATGTATATGGAGGTATTCATTGAAACCCAAGCCGTAACATATAGAAAAACACCAGCCTCTATAATTGGAGGTAGGGGAGGAAAAACAAAGGAAGAAGATTTAGGAAGAGCAAAGGAAGAAGAGGCAAGAAAAAGTGAGGAAGAAGAAGTAGAGAAACAAGTAGAAGGAAAAGAAATCCTTGAGAAGAATTCTAATACCCAAGGAAAAGAGAAGAAATGACATAAAATAAGTCTCTCTCTAGGGAATACAAAGCAAGAAGTGGCTACCACATTGGCCACATTGATCACACCTCTAAAGCCCAAGAGGAGGTAGCCAAGGTTGGGTCGCCTATATTTCAAAAAAATGAAGAGCACCGGGATTAGATAGGGGAAACAACAACCTCCTTCAAAGGTCCGTATCACTATTGAGAAGTCACCTAGTAAGAAGGAAAAAGTGGGGCCTAGTGAAGGAGATTACCTCTCCTAAGGGAAAACCCAAACCACCTATTACATATGTGAGGGGGCCCACGACCAGGGCGATGACCTTCAAGAAACCCAAGACACAAACTGCCCTTGAGCAAGCAGAAAATGAAGAGCTACAGGAGAAATAGGGGATGCTAGATGAGAAATAAGGGAAGCTATAGGAGAAATAGGGGATGCTATAGGAGAAGAAAAAGGAGCTACAAGAAAGAGAATCCACCTCAAAAGTAGATGAAAAATGCCTCCAAGTGTTTCAAGATCCTGATCCAAAGCCGAGTTTAGGGTCCTACTATAAGGTTGTTGAAGGAGGCCGGATTATACCCCAGAAGTTCACCATACAACTCTTCTTTGAATTAGAAAACGAAAGAGGAAGGACACAAAGATGGATGCAGATTTCCAAATCCAGAAATGTAGAAGATGTGGGCCTAATGGAGAAAAACATGAATGAAATGGGTAGGGAATTAAGTGACCTAAAAGTAAGGGAGAAGCTACAGGAAGAAAAAATAATACTAAAATAACAACTGCAAGAGAAGGAAACATAACTTACCACTATGAAAGTCTTTCTATGGAGGCCTTATAATGGAGGGAACCATCCAAACCCTATGCTCTTTTCCTCAAGGAGTAGTGGCTATAATTTCAAATTGAGGCACTAGCACAATATGGGTCTTTTCCTTTCCAAGACTACAGGCAATATATAGAGTTTTGCAAAAAGATGAGTATGGAGGAGAGGGCAAAACTAGATGAGTTTTATATGAATAATTTGATCCTAACATATATGAATTTTCGGGAACCCATTTCAAGATCGAGAGACATGAAACTCATGGAATTAGCATCTTGGTTAACACATGAGGAGATAATGGTTGAAGAGGTAAAGAAGTTATTGGAAAAGGAAGAGAAAGAACCCTATACATCAAAGAAAAGTTGGTAAGCCCTGTAGGAGTCATCAACTATCATAACCCCATCTGCTCTGATTCTAATTTAGCACCGAAGTAAATAGAAACAAAAGAACAATCCATTCTACATTTTGAGGACACTGTTAGGATGTTAGGAATAGAGATTCTATAATCTTGTTAGAGAAGATGGCATGCTTTACCCTAAAGTATGCAAATTAGAGATTATCACTCTCCTAAAAGGGTAAGGAATTCATTGGAAAGAATCTAATTGTACAAAATAATCATGCAAATCCTGAAAATCAAATAGATAGGTCCCAAAATGAGTGCACCTTTTCTATTGGGCTTACAACAATAAAGAAACTAGGCAAAGAAATGAAAGGTATCGACAAAGATAGAGGCAAATACAAGTTTTTATCTAGAGGAGGGAACACCATCTCAGGTGCATTGGGATGTCGGGTGTTAGCCTCCTGCTGCAGCAGGTATTCATTTTTCATGATTAACATTTTTACATGCCAAATATGTCATACTTTGCTGGCTGAAATGTTCCATATTTCCAGAACAGACCAAAGAAGATGCCATGAAAGTGTCATGGACCGAATGCCACTGATGTATTCCATTTTTGGTAAGATTTTCAGTTAAGGGAAGGCTAAACAGCTAAATCTTGGTCTCCCTAGATTTCAATTTCCTGTTATAGAATATAGAGAAAGTATCTGTCCAAACAGCTAAATCTTGGCAGATTTGTAGATAAGTAGAGAATCAAAGGGACCCAACTGTTTAATTTGGGCCCTGGCAGAAATAAGTGTAGATTTAGATAGGAAAAAGAAAAAAAATATAGGCTGGGTAGGTAGCTGTGTGGTTGCAGAATGATAATTTGTGATCAGTTTTGTGGTACAAAGTATTTTATCTTTTCAGATCACAGTGCAAGCAGTTTTTATGCAAACAGGCTCAAAGGTGAACATTACTAACTCCCCTTTCTTCTAAATTCCCCAAAGCCACTTACTAACTTCCCAAAGAGGTCAAGATCTGCTTGCGTCTTAGTCTCATCATACTCCATATCAGTTGCCTTGGTGAAGATCTGCTTCACTCAAGGATCTCAGTTCTCTACAAGTTCTTTTTCCCAAATTTAGCCTAAGGTCCCTGACCTTAGCGCTTAATGGTCACCTTCATATTAACTACTAACAGTATTATATAAATCCCTATCAGTTTTCCCATTCCCCTATTAAACTATGCATATAAAACTCCCCTATGTAAATATTCCCTCCCTGGCAATATAGCCATATTTTTATAAGTCCGGGAAAAAATGGTCCATCTGGGGCTGTTTTTAGCCCAGCCGAGTCAGAACAGGGATTAATCTGACACCTGGTCAGACTAATAACCTCTTCCCTAACCCTAGAACCCTCAAAAACCCCCTTTTTCCGCCCCCAACCCAAAGTTTTGGCATTAAATATTAACCCCGCCACATATAACTCCCATAACCCGCATAAACCATTGTTTAAACCCACCCGAGTGCTATATTTAAATAGGAATATTCCCGCAAATATCCCCGCCCACTAACCCGCCGCCGCCTCACGTCTACCGCCAACCATTGGATCCCCCGCCCCGCAGATCAACGGCTGGCGGGCCATCCCATCTCCAAAACGCTCGAGCTTTAGCGTCCGGGAGATGGGCGGTATTGCCGCCGTACCTCCTGCCACGCGTCAAGTGTTGGGCTGTGGCGGAGACCTCTCCCCCGAAACCACCTTTGTCCATAAGCGGTGCGCCCAAAACCGGAAACCGCCTCTGCTTGCGTCACCCGCCTGCCCAGTGACGTCACCCCCCTGCCTAGTCACTATGTCGAGTCACCTGCCTGCGTGGCCTCCTGCCACGTCACTGCCACGTATCCCTGCCACCGTACCTGCCACATCACCATCCGTACGTGATGATGTCATGCTGACATCATCCCGCCACGTTGTCCTGCTGACGTCACCCGCCGTACAATGTCACATCATGCTGACGTCATCAGCGCTTTTTTGGCGCGAAGGGCAAAAATCGCACTTCGGAGCCCCGGAATCCGATTCTGAGGCAGTTTTTGATGAGCGGCGCAAATCGCTTATCGCTAGATTTTTTGGGCCTGAATGGGGAATCTTCAGGGAATCTTTTCATTTTGCGGCCCCCAGCAAGCCCGAAAGGCGCCGAATGACCCATTTTTCTTCACGAGGCTTGCCAGAAGGAGGAGAAAACAGTTTTTAAAGAAACAGAGGCCGAACAACGGCCATTTATTTGTGAATAAGACCCACAACACCTCAGAACAGCATCAATTTATTGCCAAAGGGTATCAGAGGAAGAAGGAGAGCCAAAGAGTATCAGTCGAAGATTTTTTAAGGGCTCGAAGCACTTAAACATTGATGAGCCCCCCAGAAAGTCAAATCAAGAGGAGTAAGCCCATCCTAGCTCTCAAATCACATTCAGAGGCATTTAAAACCGCCGAACAGCAAGGGTGCAAAGACCAATGCACAGTTATGACAGATGAAAAGCACAGAGCCACCAGGACAGATATTAACTCATTTTGATACAGCTGCCCCCAGCAAAGCTCAAAGATATTTTCTGGCATTTATTTCTGGATAGGATTAGGTTAAAGTAATCAATTTTCTGTCAGACCTGTTAGGTCGGCTGTAATAAATAATTTTGGATAAATCTTCCCTATATATACCACCCTCTGTATTGTTTTAAAGGGTCGGTTGGTTGATAGTTTTTTCAGTGGAGACTCGCACTGTATACCTGATATGTTTTCTGTAATCAAAGACTGTTGAAAAGCTTGGAGGGAAGACTGTCTGCTCTGTGTTTAATGGTTTGAAGAAGTGAATTTGGAATTCATGTGCTGCAACATGACTCAATAAGTTTTCCTAACTCTGTTTTTTCCATTGATGTACCGTCTAAATAGCAGAAAGAAAGAATAGTCTAGAATTGGTTTAAACTGCCCTCTATGCTCATTTTCTGCTGTTTCTTTATGTTTTTCCTCTGGATCAGTCATGAATATGAATTCCCTTCGGCTCATATTTCCCCTAATCCATTCATCTTTGACAGTTGTCTAGGAATTCTTAACTGCTCCTAGATAGAGTTCATTCACCTTCCCCCTTTAAAGCATAGTGAGAGATTCTTTGTTGCCTCTCATTCTTTATCCCTCATTCCATCCTTTTAAGCTTTAAGTGTTGTTTCATGAGCAGCTACCTTGCTCCTTATTTCTCTTGTGACCAAGAAAACGCACCAGCAGTCCGACTCCTTGACTCCACGCCCAATGGTTTGAAACTTACCAGACTATGTTTTGCCTCTCTACCTGAAAACATCATCCTTCCCACCAAAAAACAAAACAAAACCCTTGGACTCGATAACTAGCCTAAAATCATTTTAAACAAAGCTAAATCATAAAGAGAGAGCCCTCTCTGATTGCAGGTTGGCTAGAACCTGCAGTCCAAAGTTGGTCTGTGGTTACCTCGGTCGTATCCTTTTCCGGAGCTTAAGGACAACCTGAGTGATAACATAATGGCGACTCCACTGGGGACCTTCCTCAGATAATTTCACAAAGTTTCACAAAGAAAGTTGGAAAGCTCCACTGGGAAGAACCAAACCTTCACAACCATTTTTCAAGTCTAGTTCTGATCTTTGATGGTGGACAGAGATCAGGCACTCAAAGTTAGAATATCCACCTGGCAACTCCACATCATCCTCATAATAAAGACTCCACTGGAGAAATGAACCCAAAAGAAATTTATGAGCAGATCAGGCTTTTGACCTGGATTATGATCCAAGAGGTCATGTTCTTTCTCTTCCATAAAATTTTGCTGTACATATTGTTTAAATTCAACTTTTATGATTTTCCTTCTGAAAATGTTGAAGAAAGCCCTCCTTGCACATTAGAACAACAACCTCTAAATGCTGCTGATGCTCACCTTATAGTCGAGGGGGACACTACTGTCAAAACAAATCATCCTATCCCTGTTCACACCAATCATTTAGCCCCTGTACACAATCCCCTGCCTCGTAAGGTTCCTGATAGATATAAGCCACTCATTTTGCCTCTCGTGCTTAATCCTTTGCCCAAAAATCATCCCATGTATCTCCCAAGATTTGATGGAGAGAATGGAGTTACTGCCCAAAAGCATATCCAGGCTTTTGATGATTATTTGAACATTTTTGAAGTAGAAGATGAGGATGTTAGTGTTAGGCTGTTTGCCCTTTCTTTGCAAAGTGAAGTTAGGACTTGGTTTAAAGCATTGCCTGAGGCAAGCATCTCAAATCTCCAGCAGTTATTCAAACTCTTCCTTGATAGATGGATGATCAAAGTCAATTTCCTCATGCTCATAGAAGAATATAATCAGTTAAAAAGGATTCCAAATGAATCTGTTCAGCAATTTTCTGACCGATTCAATCAAGTTTATCATTCTATACCATTGAATATAAGACCTCCCCCTGATTTGGCCCTATTACATTATCCAGCAGCATTTGATCCAGAAATAGAATTCCATCTGAGAGAAAGGAGCCCCTCTACTATGCAACAGATGCAGAACATGGCAGTAGATGTAGAGGTTAATCTGAAAGTTAGGGAGGGGAAGTTGAAAGAAGAAAAAGGGGATGAACTTGATATCTTTGTAAAGAAAGCAGAGGAATTAAAGCAGATGTGCACAACAGAAGTTGAACGTTTAGAGCACCAGAACAGATCTGTTTTGCAAAAGGAAAGGAATGATATTCATGAACAAACCTGCCACAAAACAGATGACATATTCATATCGCCATACATGATGGAGCAGTCTGTTGATATAATGTATGAATATAATAGCTTCTCTTCTTTCAACTGTCTGCCCAAATATGATCAGTATGATGATGATTGTGAGCCTAACGACCAAATCAGCGTTGCAGAGGAGTCAGACATTATTTTTGCAGAAAGCATCGTTTAGGTTCAGCCGCCTAAACACAATGATTAGAATGGCCATCTCAGCCATGAAAAAAAGGAAGAAAGTGCAGAATGTGTTGATTTCAGCGAAGGAGCTTTACCATTTTGTTTCAAGTCTTTTCAGTTTATTAGGGAAAAATATCATGCCGTTAATAATCAAGTGTCACCATGTTCTGGTACTGATCAGCTAGAGGAAAGTCCAGGCCCTGCTCCTAAAGCATTAACACTAGATTTGCAGCCCCAAAGTGCCAGTGAATGTCAGATTGAGGAAGACTCAGAAGCGGCAGCATGTGACCAAAAAATCCAACTGGATTTCCTGCCTATTGGTTTTCAACCATCTCAGATATTTGAAGAAGAAAAGGAACAGTCAGCACAAATCTGTCAGGTGCCATCTGAGCAGGCTTTCAAAGAATTACAGGTTCCATCCCATGTTTTTAATAATTCATCTGATGGCAAGCTGTGTGATGAGGTAAATCACTGCTCTTCTCCGCTAGAAGGCTGCAAAGGACAATATCAAGATGTTGGTGGTTCCCCAATTTCAAAGCATGATAGATATCCCAAACTTTTGTACAGTTCTTCAAGTCAGTCCAGCAATAATGTATATATGCTCCAGGACCCTTTTGTACAGTTTCTTGTTTTAGCAAAGAGGGTCAGCAGCTTCCTGATCTTCTCAAATATTAATAAAGCCATATCAGATTGCAAGATCTCCATTTCAGGTAACAGCAAGCACAAGCAGCAGGGGCCATTCATAGTTATAATACATAAGTGGCTGCATTGGCTGTTTCATTTCACCTAACGACAAAGTAAGTACTGGTTAGGATAGGTAGGTAGGATTAATAAGGCAATCGGCCAAGCAAATTTTGCAGAATACAGCAGCAATTGAAAACAAGGCAGTCTGACCTGCTATTCTTGGCTTTTCACAAGGAAAAGCCATCCCCAAGTGGAGCCACTGTTAGCCTCCTGCTGCAGCAGGTATTCATTTTTCATGATTAACATTTTCACATGCCAAATATGTCATACTTTGCTGGTTGCAATGTTCCATATTTCCAGAACAGACCAAAGAAGATGCCATGAAAGTATCATGGACCGAATGCCACTGCTGTATTCCATTTTTGGTAAGATTTTCAGTTAAGGGAAGGCCAAACAGCTAAATCTTGGTCTCCCTAGATTTCAATTTCCTGTTGTAGAATATAAAGAAAGTATCTGTCCAAACAGCTAAATCTTGGCAGATTTGTAGATAAGTAGAGAATCAAAGGGACCCAACTGTTTAATCTGGGCCTTGGCAGAAATAAGTGTAGATTTAGATAGGAAAAAAAAAAAAAAAAAAAAATATAGGCTGGGTAGGTAGCTGTGTTGTTGCAGAATGATAATTTGTGATCAGTTTTGTGGTACAAAGTATTTTATCTTTTCAGATCACAATGCAGGCAGTTTTTATGCAAACAGGCTCAAAGGTGAACATTACTAACTCCCCTTTCTTCTAAATTCCCCAAAGCCACTTACTAACTTCCCAAAGAGGTCAAGATCTGCTTGCCTCTTAGTCTCATCATACTCCATATCAGTTGCCTTGGTGAAGATCTACTTCACTCAAGGATCTCAGTTCTCTACAAGTTCTTTTTCCCAAATTTAGCCTAAGGTCCCTGACCTTAGCGCTTACTGGTCAGCTTCATATTAACTACTAACAGTATTATATAAATCCCTATCAGTTTTCCCATTCCCCTATTAAACTATGCATATAAAACTCCCCTATGTAAATATTCCCTCCCTGGCAATATAGCCATATTTTTATAAGTCTGTGAAAAAATGGTCCATTTGGGGCTGTTTTTAGCCCAACCGAGTCAGAGCAGGGATTAATCTGACACCTGGTCAGACTAATAACCTCTTCCCTAACCCTAGAACCCTCAAAAACCCCCTTTTTCCGCCCCCAACCCAAAGTTTTGGCATTAAATATTAACCCCGCCACATATAACTCCCATAACCCACATAAACCATTGTTTAAACCCACCCGCGCGCTATATTTAAATAGGAATATTCCCGCGAATATCCCCGCCCACTAACCCGCCGCCGCCTCGCGTCTACCGCCAACCATTGGATCCCCCGCCCCGCAGATCAACGGCTGGCGGGCCGTCCCATCTCCAAAACGCCCGAGCTTTAGCGTCCGGGAGATGGGCGGTATTGCCGCCGTACCTCCCGCCACGCGTCAAGCGTTGGGCTGTGGCAGAGACCTCTCCCCCGAAACCACCTTTGTCCATAAGCGGTGCGCCCAAAACTGGAAACCGCCCCTGCCTGCGTCACCCGCCTGCCCAGTGACGTCACCCCCCTGCCCAGTCACTATGTCGAGTCACCTACCTGCGTGGCCTCCTGCCACGTCACTGCCACGTATCCCTGCCACCGTACCTGCCACGTCACCATCCGTACGTGATGACGTCATGCTGACGTCATCCCGCCACGTCGTCATGCTGACGTCACCTGCCGTACAATGTCACATCATGCTGACGTCATCAGCACTTTTTTGGCGCGAAGGGAAAAAATCGCACTTCGGAGCCCCAGAATCCGATTCTGAGGCAGTTTTTGATGAGTGGCGCAAATCGCTCATCGCTAGATTTTTTGGGCCTGAATGGGGAATCTTCAGGGAATCTTTTCATTCTGCGGCCCCCAGCAAGCCCGAAAGGCGCCGAATGACCCATTTTTCTTCGCGAAGCTTGCCGGAAGGAGGAGAAAACAGTTTTGAAAGAAACAGAGGCCGAACAACGGCCATTTATTTGTGAATAAGACCCACAGCACCTCAGAACAACATCAATTTATTGCCGAAGGGTATCAGAGGAAGAAGGAGAGCCAAAGAGTATCAGTCGAAGATTTTTTAAGGGCTCGAAGCACTTAAACTTTGATGAGCCCCCCAGAAAGTCAAATCAAGAAGAGTAAGCCCATCCTAGCTCTCAAATCACATTCAGAGGCATTTAAAACCACCGAACAGCAAGGGTGCAAAGACCAATGCACAGTTATGACAGATGAAAAGCACAGAGCCACCAGGACAGATATTAACTCATTTTGATACAGCTGCCCCCAGCAAAGCTCAAAGATATTTTCTGGCATTTATTTCTGGATAGGATTAGGTTAAAGTAATCAATTTTCTGTGAGACCTGTTAGGTCGGTTGTAATAAATAATTTTGGATAAATCTTCCCTATATATACCACCCTCTGTATTGTTTTAAAGGGTCGGTTGGTTGATAGTTTTTTCAGTGGAGACTCGCACTGTATACCTGATATGTTTTCTGTAATCAAAGACTGTTGAAAAGCTTGGAGGGAAGACTGTCTGCTCTGTGTTTAATGGTTTGAAGAAGTGAATTTGGAATTCAAGTGCTGCAACATGACTCAATAAGTTTTCCTAACTCTATTTTTTCCATTGATGTACCGTCTAAATAGCAGAAAGAAAGAATAGTCTAGAATTGGTTTAAACTGCCCTCTATGCTCATTTTCTGCTGTTTCTTTATGTTTTTCCTCTGGATCAGTCATGAATATGAATTCCCTTCGGCTCATATTTCCCCTAATCCATTCATCTTTGACAGTTATCTAGGAATTCTTAACTGCTCCTAGATAGAGTTCATTCACCTTCCCCCTTTAAAGCATAGTGAGAGATTCTTTGTTGCCTCTCATTCTTTATCCCTCATTCCATCCTTTTAAGCTTTAAGTGTTGTTTCATAAGCAGCTACCTTGCTCCTTATTTCTCTTGTGACCAAGAAAACGCACCAGTAGTCCGACTCCTTGACTCCACACCCAATGGTTTGAAACTTACCAGACTATGTTTTGCCTCTCTACCTGAAAACATCATCCTTCCCACCAAAAAACAAAACAAAACCCTTGGACTCAATAACTAGTCTAAAATCATTTTAAACAAAGCTAAATCATAAAGAGAGAGCCCTCTCTGATTGCAAGTTGGCTAGAACCTGCAGTCCAAAGTTGGTTTGTGGTTACCTCGGCCGTATCCTTTTCCGGAGCTTAAGGACAACCTGAGTGATAACATCAAGGAGGCTACCAGGGCCATGAATGAACTTACTATGGGTGATTGTTTTCTCAGAGGATGAGAAACACCTTCAGTAGCGGGGTGATGATGGCTCCCATTAATAGGTATATTTTTAGGCTCATTATGCTATCCTCTAACCGTTAGAATCATCATTTTCTCACATTAATTCACATTGTGGGTCATAATATGCTTAACAAAAAGAGTAAAAGGTTTTTGTTATAGTATGTGACCTAATGTGATTAAATTGTAGGAAAAAAAGAATTTTTGAGGCATTTACTCTGGAGGGGGTTAATGGAGACAACCAAGAGAAAATATAGGGAGGGTTTTCCACCTAGTTAACTCTCTAACTTGGCTCGAGATCACCTAATCCTCACTCACAATATCGAATTCACTGACAATCTAGTAACTCCAAGTGCATGTGAAGCTCAAGGAAGACCATATCAACAACTTATAAGGTATTAGAGGGATCCACTCATATTTTCAAGGGAGTTTCCATCAACTACCTTTTTCCATAAATAAAATAGTTGAAAGGCTCATTAGGATTCAAATTTTTGATTAAGGTAGTAGTAGTTATTGAGCCGAAGGCTTGACCTTGTTATTGTTAACTTTCATTTGATGTATGAGACTATTATTTTCTAGTAATGAGAAGTTTTTTATTGAGATGAATTTGATCCAGTTATAGAGGGATGAAACCCTTGGATTTGGTCCCAACCGAGAGGCTTTAGTCACTCTTCTACATTTATGTCTTGTTCTTGTTTCCAAGCATTTAACGTGTGTATTTTGTTACAGTATATGTTAAGCTATAAAAACTTGTGATTGCAAGATTCCCTATCACCTCTTTTGTAGTGTTATGTGGAACTTTTCATCTACGGATAAACACAAATTATGTAAGTGGGTAGCTACACTTAGAAGAACAGATTTAAATAGTTTAACTTTTTTCTATAGAAGATAAATAAAACAAGGGACCTACTTTTTATCATTCGCTTCCCTTTGTCTCCTTTGAATAGATCCTGAGACTCCTCCTCGAACTGAATCTGCTTGATAAGTACCTGCAATCATAAACAGAGGACAAAACCAATGAAAGAAAGGGATCTATCTACTATAAGAAAATGTAATCGAAATAATTTACACATATAATCATCATACATAAAGACAAAAATATGGGAAAATGTGTAAACAATTGTATTAAGTAGAAGGAAGAGTTATAATCAAAGAAGTCCAATCCCATATCACTCATCTAGCTTGAGTTCCATCCTTCATCACACCAAAAGAGCAACACACCAGAAGCATAACAATACTTGCTATAATATAAAACCTCAAACCAATAGTATCTCCTTAAAAATTCTTCAAAGTCTAGCCCCTGATCACTATGAAGAGTGCTCAATTTATAGGGAAATGGAGGTGGTTTTGTCATAAATTGGGCATCGAATGGCTTTCCAATTTGGGAGTTAGTTTCCATGCAGGAAGGGATGAGAGGATAGGAGGTTATTTGATTCATTCCCTATCCAATTTCAAGCTCATAAGAGAGGATAAGAGATGGTAATCTTCTAGAATTATCTAGAATGAAAGAATATTCTGAGAACCCTATGAAGATTTCACTCAATCCCACCCAGCACAGGTCAAAGTGGGCCTAGGTTCTCTATAGAGCAGGCTTGAATGAGCCTAAGTGCTCTGCAGCGTATTTACCCATGACCAAGGCTGTGCTAGTCCCTGAAGGAGTCATTTCAAGATGTCTTCAGGCCAAGAAACTCTCAGGAATGATGGCATTCAATGCGATGACTTGTCTAGGGCATGTAGAAATTGAATTAGGGTTTGATGAGCGCCAAAAGTACTGATATGAATGATGGGAGTGATGTGCCCAAATAAAAATATAATAGTTGCACCCTAAATCATGAAGTTGAAAATTATAATGTCGAGTGATATGATTTACGATGTGATGAGGAGGTTCCGAAGTGGATGGTGACCTGCATCAATTAAAATACATAATATCATGATATTTTGGATTTTTCATGAATCGATGAGCGAAGGCATACCCATTCATGAAGTCGAAAATGATAATGTCGAGTGATATGATTTACGATGTGATGAGAAGGTTCGGAAGTGGATGGTGACCTGCATCAATTACAATACATAATATCATGATATTTTGGATTTTTCATGAATCAGTGAGGGAAGGCATACCCATGCTCAACATATAAAATTTCATTATGTCTACATAGATAGTCATCTATAGATATAAACCCATGATGGGATGACCATCAATGTAAACCCATCGTACAGATGATTTAGTACTCTCCTGAAATCTCAGCCTGAATGGATGAAACTAGATCTTTGGTCTTCTATCTCATCCAATTGTTCACTTGAGTACGAGTCTAACCATGTGAATATTTGATCTGAAGTCAAACATGGGAATACACCATCTGATTACGAGCCAATGATGTAAGTCATTAACAGATGCGAGAGAAATCACTGATAATGATAATGATCCTCAAGGTAATGCAATACATTCTCCATGGTGTGAATCAATGTTTTGATGTCGAAGACCATACAAAGTCTTTCGGTCAAAGGCCAATGATGTCAACATATCGCTGGAATCTAGAAACTTGCCATTGATGTTGGAAATAATACTGAAGGGGGGGGGGTTGAATCAGTATTATCAAGTCAATTATTTCCTTTTTCAAATCCAGATCATATACGCTACTTCAGTTAGTGAAAACCGCGTACATACGCAACTACGTATAAGGAAACTTGTGTATACCATGCAAACTTATAATTTACTTTATCTTACAGATGTTGATCATTAATCTGTGTATCAGAATCAAATAAATAGTAACCCGAAACAGTGAAACAGAGCAGAAGACAATCACACACAAGAACACAAGATATAAGGTGGAAACCCATTGTGGGTGAAAAACACCTGCTGCAATTCGTCTCTATCTTCCTTTTAATTAGAAACTTCTTTTTACAATGATTCTATACTGGTGCAGTCCTTTACTAGTATGCAGGCTGCACCTGTAGAGAGCTACAACCCTCTCTCTTTCTCCAGCTTCTCCTCGAAGGGAGCTACAACCCCCTTATCTCTTGCACTAGCCAAGATACTAGTACGTAGGTGCTGGCCTACAGAAGGCTACAACCTTCTATTTCTTCCAGGGACCATGTTTCATAAATTTTCAGACTGGATCCATGAACATCAATCAATCATCAAGAATTTCTGCATGAAACAATCTCCTTTTCACCAATTAGAACTGAATCAAGTAGACACTTCTCTGACGGTTGTACCCAAAACACAGTAACAGTAACCACACACCAAATTATGAACCCAGAACACTGCAGCAATAAACAGAGGCAACTAGAACACAACTCAAGAGATGTACACTACTTCAATAACCAGAAACCTGCGTGCATACGCTTCTGTGTTTGGACCAACCTGCGTATACATTGTTTTTACTCACAGAACCCACGCGTATATGCGCCTTCACCTCACTGAACCTGCGTATAGATCTATAAAGGATAATTCACTCTTTCAACTATTCAGACATTAATTAACCCAGATTACCAGATTTATAGATCAAGCATGCGCCACATATAACAGATCAAAATCATACAAAGATACTATTATTCAAGCTTTAAGATTATGACCCATCAATAGAACTTATCCTTATCCTTGCGCTTAGGTTCCTCCTTCATTCAGATCCAGATTTGCACCATAACCCAATCACCAATATTTCAGATCTAGCACTTTATCAGATATTCAATAATTCAGATCATACTTTTCCAAATGATCTCCTTCCTCTTTTATAGTCTTAGGCCTTCCTCAATACCACAGTCCAAAACCATGATAAAACAATACCATGGACCCAATACTTGGGATCAACACTTCTGACGAGATACCATGGCCCAAAACCATAGGTTCAATTACCAAGGACTAAATACCACAGACCAAAAGTAAGTTTTCCAACATGTACGCGCTTTTCCTTGCGTGAAAGTGCATGTATACGCATACGCGCCTTTGAAACGTCTAACCTGCGAATATACGTGTCTTCGTCTAAATGAACCTGCGTATATATCTTTTCCTTCATTCTGAGAGCCTGAACTGAGATCTGTCACCAAAGTCAGTTGCCATCAAGGACAACACCTGTGCCATAGCTCCAAACCTGTGCCATAATGCCAACAATCTCCCCCTTTGGACTTGATGGCAACCCCAATATCTCAAAGTCATTCTTGCCCTTTGTCATCAAGGGCAAAGGGTTGTGCTCCCCCTGAGTACATGCTGAAATCTATGCTCTGCTGTGCTGACCATGCTCCCCCTGACTGTAGGCAAGATCTGTAAAAAGATGTTCTTCAAGAAGAACCATGACTTATACATCATAAAAAACCTTCCTATCACCAAAAGTCTCTATACATACATCCATCACCCAACCAAGTGGGGATCATCCACCCACCAAGTGGGGATACATCAGAAATTTACATATGACAACCAAGTACATTACATCATTCATCCCAAGCATAGTGGGGAAACCAAAATAGGCCATTACATGACCTTGACACCATAATAGGAGATACATGACATAGAGATGAAATATCTAGAGCAAGACTTATGAAAGTCACCAATAACTGATATTAGCAACATCTGTCAATCACAATTCAAATCCGCAACCATGTTTTCTTTCTGTTCTCCCTCTGCATTTGTTCCACCTGAGATCAACAGCTATGAGCCTAAACCAAGAGCTTCTAATGTAATGCCAACAATGTATTATCAGAGGTTTATCTTCTCCCCCTGAAACTGTGCCAGATGGTCTCTGTCAGACCCATATCAGAGTCTCTTCAATCAGAGTCTGTCCCCACTGATTCCTTTCAAACTACCATATACGCAACTGTCTCTGCATAAACTAGCGTATGTACGCGGATACTCTTCATGCAACTCATGTACACCCACTTTTCTCTGAAACAGACAAGTTTCAACAACAAGATGATGCATCAACTACTCCCAGCTTTTGTCTGAGGTATTCAAAAGTTTCCCTGGGCAATGGTTTGGTAAGAATATCAACAACTTGTTCCTTAGAGGGAACATACTCCAATTTGACCTTTTGTTCCAACATTTGTTCCCGGAGAAAATGATACTTGATCGGTATGTGCTTAGTCCTTGAATGCATGACAAGATTCTTTGAGATACTGATAACACTTGTATTATCACATAAGATGGAGATAGGTAGAGTACAAGTGATTTGAAAATCCTGCAAAGTTTGCATCATGCAAAGGAGTTGTGTGCAACAAGATGCGGCAGCCACATATTCTGCTTCAGCTGTAGATAGAGGAATCGAACTCTGTTTCTTGCTGAACCAAGATACTAATCTGGAACCCATAAAGAATGCACCACCACTAGTGCTTTTCCTGTCATCCACGCTTCCAGCCCAATCTACATCTGTATAAGCATGAAGAGTGAGATCTATATCTCTAGGATACCATAGGCCATAGTTTTGAGTTCCTTGAAGATACTTGAAAATTCTCTTTACTGCCTGAAGATGAGTTTCCTTAGGATTTGCCTGAAATCTTCCAACCATTCCCACTGCATGCATGATGTCTGGTCGTGTACTTGTTAAATAGAGCAGACTTCCAATCACGGATCTATAAGTTGGTTGATGCACTGCTGTTGATTCATCATTTGCACTGAGGCTACATCCTGTAACCATAGGGGTACATACTGGTTTCGAATCTTCCATGCCATACTTCTTCAAAATCTGCTTGAGGTACTTGGTTTGAGATAAAAAGATACTGCCTTCATTTTGTTGGATTTGTAATCCAAGAAAATATGTCAGTTCTCCAAGCAAGGACATTTCAAATTCTTTCTGCATCACCAAGGCAAAGCTTTGACTCATAGCTTCTTCATTGTTGCCAAAGATGATATCATCAACATACATAACAAGTATTAGCAATTTGTTATTTTCAATTTTTATATAAATATTGCTATCTGCTGATCCTTTTGAGAAACCTTGTTGATGAAGATATTTGTCCAGGTGATAATACCAAGCCCTTGGAGATTGTTTAAGACCAGAGAGAGCCTTCTTAAGTCTTCATACAAGTTTTGGATCATTTCCAAGGATGAATCTATATGGTTGCTCAATATACACTTCTACTTCTAAGTCTCCATTGAGAAATGCTGATTTCACATCCATTTGAAATACTTTGAACTTCTGAAAGCTTGAGAGAGCAAGGAACATTCGGATGGCCTCAAGTCTAGCAATGGGAGAAAAAGTTTCTTCAAAGTCTATCCCTTCTTGTTAAGCATACCCTTTACAAACAAGTTTCGCCTTGTTTCTAATAACTTCCCCATTTTCATTCAACTTGTTTTTAAAGATCCATTTTGTCCCTATGACATTCTTATCTTTTGGTCTAGGAACCAACTCCCAAGTGTTATTCTTTTCGATCTGCTCAAGTTCTTCATCCATTGCCTTGACCCAGCATTCATCTTTGCATGCCTCTTTTACATTTTGTGGTTCAGTGGAGGAGAGCAATGCCAAATAGCTTGAGGCTTCTGCAATTGTTCTTCTTGTTTGTATACCTGCCTCTTTCTGCCCCAAGATTTGAGATTCTGGATGATTCTTTTGAATGTACCTAGATGGAGTCTTTTCTTCTATCCTTATCTATTCTTTTGGTGCCCCATGGGTTTCTTCTTCATCATGAATCTGATTTGATGTTGATGGATAGTCCTCATCATCTTCGAAATCTTCAGATCTTACCTGCCTAGGAGTGTTTTCTTCTTCATCAACCACTACATCAATACTTTCAACAATTTTTCCAAGCCTTTTATTGTAACACTTGTAAGCTTTGTTGTGGGGAGAGTAACCAAGGGGAATGCCTTCATCTGATCTAGGTTCAAACTTGCCAAGATTTTCATCAGTATTTTTGATATAGCATTTGCTTCCAAAAATTTTGAAATATTTTACCAAAGGAGTCTCACCATACCAGAGCTCATGAGGAGTTTGAGTGTTGTTCACCCGGACATTTGTTTTGTTTAGAATAACAACTACAGCAAATGCAGCTTCACCCCAGAAGGTTGCGGGAGTTCCAGACTCATCAAGCATAGCATGAGCCATTTGCTGAACCGTTTTGTTCATCCTTTCCACTACTCCATTTTGCTGAGGAGTCCTAGCTGTAGAGAATTCCCTTCTTATTCCATGTTCTTCACAAAAATCGAAAAATTCATTCGAGGTAAATTCTCCTCCTCGATCAGACCTGAGGCATTTGATTCTGTGATTTGATTCGTTCTCCGCCAAGGCTTTGAATGATTTGAACTTTTCAAAGGCTTCATCTTTGTGCTTCATAAGTCCTATCCAACACATCCTGGAAAAGTCATCAATGAATAATATAAAGTATTCTTCCAATCGGGGTGACATTTTCCTAGATGGTACATCAGTATGGACAAGTTCAAGTGGCCTACTAGCTGATCCTTCCTTCTCAGGGAGGTTAGTTCTGGTTTGCTTACCAAACTGACACAATTTGCATATTGTATTTTCTGGAATTCTGATGTCTGGAAGATCACGAACTGCCTGGTATTTGCATGCTTTCCTTATCTGTGAGAAGCTGATATGCCCCAATCTTCTGTGCTATAGCCAATGTTCATCATTCTTGCTTAGATAGCATTGATGTTGTCCTTCTTTGAATATGTATAAATTATTTGGAGTTCTTACGCCTTTGATCACTGTTTTTCCTGTATCAAGATCACGAACACTACATCCATTTGATCGAAATATTACCTCAGTTCCTTGATCGCACATCTGACTGACACTCAATAGATTATGCTTTAAGCCATCAACATACATGACATTTCTAGCTTTGACACTTTCTTTCAACTGAACAAAACCTTTACCTTTTATGAGAGCAGGGGTGTCATTTCCAAAAGAGAACTTCTTCTCCTTTTCTAAGGCACTATATGACTGAAGTTTTTCTTTATCACCTGTCATATGTTTCGAACATCCACTGTCGATGTACCATTGATTTTCTTGCCCTTCCGCATATAAGGCTATACCACATCTTTCTGGTTGTGGTTCTTTTATTCTCCATGATTTGGCACTTAAGTCTTGCTCCTTCTGAGTTGTCTGCCGAAACCTGCTCCTGCATTCAGAATCTTCATGACCGAAATTGTTACAAATAGAACATTCTATTACATTTTCAAGAGCAGAGAAGTTATTGTAGGTCATTTTCATGATCCCAGTCATACTCCTTTGTTTATGAGCTTCTCTAGTCATGATTATCTTATAGGCAACACATTGAGCTGCTTTGTGACCAAAGTTATGACAATAAAAACATTGGCCATTGAAGAAACTCCTCTGATTATCAAATCTACCAGCCAAATGATTTAGTTCCTATTGACATCCATTCTTGAGGCAGATTGAGAAGGTTTTACCTGTGGCTGGTTGTAGCTTCTGTTCATTCTCAAAGTAGATTACCCCTGATTTTTTTAATAGTCTTTGTTCATTCTTGAGGTGAATTGTCCCTGATTTACCTGGTGATTTCCATTTGGCCGTTGTTTACTTTTCCTTGCTGCATCAAGATAATTTTTGGAGGTAGATGGTTCCTGCGCTTGAGTTGTTTCTTCATTATATCCCAGACCTGTCTTGATTAGTGGAGAATGCTGCACTTTGATAATCTCATCTAATGTTTCAGATCCTTTAACAAATCTAATATTAAGAGCTTTAGATTTCTCATTCTCTTTTCTAAGTCCCACAATTTCACATTCTAACTTTTCATGATGTTTTTCCCTTTCAGCCAGTTGGAATTGCAGAGTATCAATAATCATATTTTTCTCTTCTAAACAAATTTTGAGTTTAGAAATATCTTCATAAAGACCTTCTTCATCTATAGCATCCATGAAATCTTCATCTTCAAAAGCCATTAAAAGTCTATATTTATTACCTTGTTCATCTTCATCACTATTTGAAAGTCCATCACTGTCTTCATGAGTGTAATAGCTTTTCTTATTTACATTCTGTTTCTTGTTCCATCTAACATGTTCCTTACCCTTGTCAAGCTTATCTTTATGAGGACATTTGGCAGCATAGTGACTGACTCTTCCACAAGCAAAGCATTTGAAAGGTAACTTACCTCTGAATCTTCCAGCACCCCTTTGAAGGTTCTTGACAAAATTTGATTCTTCCTCTTCTTTTGACATATGTCCTGACTCATAGTGATCTCCTTTGCTTGAAGCCTTGAAAGCAACTTCTCTCCTGTTTGATGGTCCCCCTTTCCTCGTTTCGTAAGCAGTCAGAATTCCGTGCAGCTGTGACATGGTAAGGTTTTGTAGATTCTCCTTTTCTTCTATTGCAGAAACTTTAGATTCAAACTTAGAGGACAAAGATCTTAGAACCTTTTCAACCACAACAACCTATTTTATTTCTTCACCCAAGTTTTTCATACAATTAACAATCTCATCTACACGAAGGAAATAGTTAGCCACACTTTCATCATTGTGGATTCTGATATTTTCATACTAAATTCTGAGGGTTTGAAGTTTTGCTCGTCTTACCTGTTCATCTCCTTCATAGCTCAGAAAAATCTTGTCCCATATTTCTTTTGCGTATTTATACTGCATAACCTTGACGAATTCTGATTGAGATAGACATCCTAATAGAGTATTGACAGCCTTTGCATTTGTTTCATATTGCTTCTTACCAGCCAAATCTATAGGAGTTGTGGATGGAAAAGTGTACCCTGTATCTATGATATCCCATACTTCTGTACCAAGAGATTGAAGATAGGTTGTGACTCTTACCTTCCAATAGACGAAGTTGGTCCCATCAAAAATTGGTGGCCTGATAGATGCTTCTCTCTCGTAGTTGCTCATGATGATGGATCTTCCTTCAAGCGATCAAGCTTCTTCATAAGGACCTCCTTTGATACCAATTGTTGGAAATAATACTGAGAGGGGGGGTGAATCAGTATTATCAAGTCAATTATTTCCTTTTTCAAATCCAAATCATATACGCTACTTCAGTTAGTGAAAACCGCGTATATAGCAACTACGTATAAGGAAACCTGCATATACCATGCAAACTTATATTTTACTTTATCTTATAGATGTTGATCATTAATCTGTGTATCAGAATAAAATAAAGAGTAACCAGAAATAGTGAAACAAAGCAAAAGACAATCACACACAAGAACACACGATATAAGGTGGAAACCCAATGTCAGTGAAAACCACCTGCTGCAATTCATCTCTATCTTCCTTTTAATTAGAAACTTCTTTTTACAATGATTTTGTACTGGTGTAGTCCTTTACCAGTATGTAGGCTACAACCTGCAGAGAGCTACAACCCTATCTCATTCTCCAGCTTCTCCTAGAAGGGAGCTACAACCCCCTTAGCTCTTGCACTAGCCAAGATACTAGTACGTAGGTGCTGGCCTACAGAAGGCTACAACCTTCTCTTTCTTCCAGGGACCACGTTTCATAAATTTTCAGACTGGATCCATGAACATCAATCAATCATCAAGAATTTCTGCATGAAACAATCTCCCTTTCACCAATTAGAACTGAATCAAGTAGACACTTCTATGACAGCTGTACCCAAAACACAGTAACAGTAACCACACACCAAATTCAAAACCCAGAACACTGCAACAATAAACAGAGGCAGCTAGAACACAACTCAAGAGATGCACGCTACTTCAATAACCAGAAACCTGCGTGCATACGGTTCTGTGTTTGAACCAACCTGCGTATACACTGTTTTTACTCACAGAATCCGTATGTATACGCGCCTTCGCCTCACTGAACCTGCGTACAGATCTATAAAAGATAATTCACTCTTTCAACTATTCAGACATTAATTAACCCAGATTACCAGATTTATAAATCATGCATGCGCCACATATAACGGATCAAAATCATACAAAGATACTATTATTCAAGCTTTAAGATTATGACCCATCAATAGAACTTATCCTTATCCTTGCGCTTAGGTTCCTCCTTCATTTAGATCTAGATCTACACCATAACCCAATCACCAATATTTCAGATCTAGCACTTTATCAGATATTCAATAATTCAGATCATACTTTGCCAAATGATCTCCTTCCTCTTTTATAGTCTCAGGCCTTCCTTAATACCACGGTCCAAAACCATGATAAAACAATACCATGGACCCAATACTTGGGATAAACACTTCTGACGAGATACCATGGCCCAAAACCATAGGATCAATTACCAAGGACTAAATACCACAGACCAAAAGTAAGTTTTCCAACATGTACGCGCTTTTCCTTCCTTGAAAGTGCGTGTATACGCATACGTGCTTTTGAAACATCTAACCCACGTATATACGTGTCTTCATCTAGATGAACCTGCGTATATATCTTTTCCTTCATTCTGAGAGCTTGAGCTGAGATCTGTCACTAGAGTGAGTTGCCATCAAGGACAACACCTGTGCCATAGCTCCAAACCTGTGCCATAATGCCAACAATTGATGTATGCAAGCCCCAAGGTAGTGAAACAGTGTTTCTAAGTCAACTTCTTAGATAATGTGTTGATGTCGACAAGAAGTGACTTGTCTTAGGAGGGCCCTGATGTATCCCATATCAATGACACGAAATGAGTGTAATGATTTTTGGAGATGGAATGTGACTAATGACACAAGGTTCAGGAAAGGAAGTCATGAAAATGAAGGTTGATGACTATTGCAAAGGATGAATTTAACTGAGTGATTTCTCTTGAACATGTCGGTGACATTGAATGAATTGGCAACATTGACCCAAAACCAAAGAAATGGATTGTATGAGCAGGTAACCCAACCCAAGTAGTCATAGAGATGAAGTGAAAGTGTCATGTTTAAGAGCGACCTGCTACCATAAAGTGGTTTAACCCTTTTCCCATTTTCCCCAATCCTTGCTGACCAGTACCTCTTTATTTTTTATCAAGCTTGAGGAGGATAACATATGCTTGTTGTATAATTGCACCCTTCGAGTGAATCCATCGCTATGTGATGTTTTAACGAGTCTAGCGAAGGTGACACTTGGTCTTGTCATGATGGACAAGTTTGTCACTATTTGATATTTCAATGAGTTCAACGACAATGATAACTTGGTCCTTTTCATTTTTAGAGAGTTTGAAAAGGGAAAAAAAGAAAACTCCACAAGTTTTTTTTCGTAGATATGTTTCTCATGTCCGAAAAAGCATAAAATAATACAAGAGAGAACCTTTTGGCCATGTTCGATCAACATATTCCTTTTTCGTAAATAATCTATCTCAGTCCAAAAAAGGGTTAAACTTATACTGAGTAGATGTCATTTCCAATCTATTAATGAGCTGAAAAGGAAAAGCACTTGGAAATATTTTCATATTTCAAGTCTGAAAAGAGCTTAAAGAGGACTCCAAGGGGGTTCCTTTTTCGATGTTTAAAAGAGCTCGAGAAAGTGATAAAAGTGTGCTTTGTGGTCAAAGTACAATTCACGATCGTGCATGTCAAATTCACTGTATCAACTGTAAATCTATTCAAAACAACACCAAACAGATCAAAAATACCTATTTCATTGGTAAAAATAGGTAAATACTAAATTTTATTCATTTAATGATCATGAAATAAACATAAAACAAGAATTTACCATATCATTTTCACCGTTTGGTATTTACCATTCATTTTTGTGCTCTGAACCAATTTTTAACCTTGAAATTTAGGAGCTGATTGCGAGAGATTCTGTGGATCATTTCTCATGCCATCTAGACCAGGTAGAATATATACTCCTTCTCTTTCCTTTCAAGTCATTATTTTGCAGTTTCAGGAATTTCTTTAGTTTTTTAGGGCCCCTGGGGTTAGTATACTTTGCCCTCGGATCAACACAGCCTTCCACATCGAAAATTGTCTTGTAGAGCACCCAAACAGAAGGGTACATGCTCTGCGTTACACTTTCTCCTGACCTGGGCTGCGCTGGGTGAGTTTCACAAATTTGTTTCACCTATTTGGCCCAAAAGTTCTCTAGTTTTTTACATGAAATGGATCCTATCTAAGCTTCTGGTTTCATTTCAATATTTGATCAGATTAGATTGTCTATTACTTGGCGAGAAAGAGAGGATGAAGAACAAGACATGGTTGCGCTAAATGATCCAAGTACTATTGAGGCCCTCAGAAACTGTGGGTTGCTCAAATACTTTAGGTTGTGAGGGATGAGGCAAGAATTACAACTATTGCAGTTCTTAGTTAATGCATGGGATCCAACGGATTATGATTTTCACATAAGGGAAAAAGTGGTCCTTATTATGATCGATGATTTTTACTTTCTTATCGAGTTGTCAAGACGTGGTGTCCCCATTTGTCTTTCAGGATTTTCCCGTGGGGATGAATTGGTGACGGACTGCATTCGACAGTTTTTCTGGCTAGGTACACAGCCTAGCAAGAATGGGATAATAAACATCAGGCGTGTACATGATTTTCCTTTGAGAACAATCCTTTTTAGTATCGTAAAGTTGGCAGGTAGTGTGACACTTCATCTGGAAAATAGATCATACATGTAGTATGCGCTTGAGTGTCTTGAGCTAACTGTATTCAATTGGTGTGAGGCCGTACTTTCTTGAAATAAAGAGCATCTGAGAAAGGTAAAGAGTGGCAAGGAAAAGAATTTTAGCTATGGATTGATGTTAATCACTTTTACCTTAGAGATAATTCTATTGATGAAACCTCAACATGTAACACTGGGTGTAGCTGCTCCTAGAGATGCACAGATGCAGAGGTGGGCTAAATTGATGGCTAAACATGCTGGTCTATCATCAATCAGATTTTCTACTGCATTTTTCTATTGGCTCATTCGAAAACACATTGTCATCGAGGATCATCCATACACAGGGATGGATTTTCGTGGGGTTCCAGATTTACGTTTACCAGTGGGCGCTCAATGGGGTGCTATAGGTAAATTATTTTTGACCAAATGTTTTTGATTTTTAAGTTTATCCATGTTTTTGTGTTTTTGATGTTTCCAATACTAAACTAAAATCGTTCTCATTCATATAGATGTTGGTACTATTCGACCTATGGGACATCAATAAGAGGTGGGTGGAACAGCGCGGAGAAATATTGGGAGAGCAGTTCTCCAAGATTTGAATTCGACCAAAACATTGGCAGAGTTGCAAGATCATATTGAGGGGTTAACCCTCGGTATTCTAGATGCCCGAATCGAGGAGCTACCTATGAGGCTGCAATGCCATACTATTGGTGTTCCTAGCCATTGGATGAGGCTATTGCGCATAATAGCTCACGTTGTGACCTATTATCATGAGCATCACTAGATCTACTTAGGATGATTTTTGTATGCATTTTGAGTTTTGAGGTCAGATTACCAAACATGTATTAGACACAAATTTTGTAAAAACTTTTAAAACATCTATCCATTTTTACTTTAAGAGTTTTTTATATATGGCTATGTGAAATCCTATTCAACTAATGATGTGAATTGAAAATTTATTTTTACATATGTCGCAAATGTCTGTTTAACACATATTTCACTAAACAATTAGTTTATGTGTTAAAGTTTCTAGAAATATGCTGATATTGAATGTACTCAAAATGTCTTTCCAAAATACAAACTCTAAGGAACATATCATAAATTATTGGATTTTGGATGGTATAAATGTTTGTTAGTTGCAATACAACAAGTTGTGTGTCTAACCTAATGATGATTCAGTGAATGCCCAGTGAAATGGAATCAGAGAGAAGTTTTAACATTGCGCTATACTCATCGATATTGTTCGTAGAACGACTGATACAAATCCCTTGAAAACTCACTAACTCGTAACTTGGAGCGAAAATGGTCCATGCTAGAGAAGACAAGTTTTGCATACTATGACTAGCACCATCGGCGTAACCAACAAATGATTCCAAAGATTCCGACATCTGTAACAAATGCAAAGTGGATTTCAAACCACATAAAAACTATAATAGACACAATGACACACACACATGAAATTAAAGCATATATACGGTGATTTTACTACACTCAATTAATCATAGTAACATTTGAGATACAACCCATTTCTAGGCTATGACAATGCAAATCCATCACAATCCACCAACTTGTAGGCACCTTTCTCCAAAAAACGCTTGACAATGTAAAGGTGCATACATAGTGGTTCAAATTTTCTTGCTCCTAGTTTATCAGTTTCCTGATTGTAAAGCAAGACCAGGTCTCCTTTTGAGAAAATGTGAGGCTTGACATTTCAGTCGTATTACACCTTGATTCATTTCTTATGTGCTTCGTTAGCTAATCTAGCTTCACAACTGGTTTCATCTAGATGGATGAGTTCTAAGAAACACACTTCTTCATCAGAAGTGTCGGGTAACAGGTCTATCGCAATTTTAAGAGATGAAATTTCACATTCTATCGATAAGATTACCTCCAGACCATACACCAATTAGAAGGGTGTGAATCTAGTTGCATTCCTTATCGAGGTTTGATATGCCCATAAAGAAGAGTACAGGATTAAATTCCAGTTTGGTTTACGAACCTCTATCATTCTTTAAATCATTTGCTCAAGGACTTTGTTGATGGCCTCAACTTGTCCATTAGCTTGCTGATAATGAGGATTAGAGCTATCATGTGATAGTCCTAACTTGGAAGTTAACTAAGTCATCATGTGATTGCGAAATGCGACCCATGATTTGTAACTATAGCCTGTGGTACACCAAACCAGGAAACCATGTGGTTGAAAAAGAGAGGTGCAGCCATCTCACCACTGTTGTTTAATGTAGGCATCGCCTCGACCCATTTTGTGAAATAGTCAACAATTACTATAATGTACCCATGCCCCCTGACCAAGTGCGGGTTACATGTCATGAAGTCAATGCCCCATTTGGAAAATGGTCCAACAGTGATGACAGGATGAAATGGTGTAGGTGGTAATCTAGCTTTACGGTCATAGATCTAGCATGCATGATAGCTTCTGACAACAATAATGCAATATTTAAATGTGGTAGGCCAGAAGTAACTAGCACAGATAATCCTTTGTGTAGTAGGATAACCAGATAAGTGTCCACCACAAGCACATGAATGGTAATCATTCAAAACTTTCTTGGCTTCCTCATGTGTGAGGCACCTTCCTAAAATCATATTGATACCACGATGGTAAAGAGTGTCACCAATGATCAGATAATCTTTGGCTTGGTATTGAATACATCACTGTTGTCAGCGAGAGGTATCAGGCTGAAAAGTTTGGGTCTGGATATAAACCAATATATCTCCATACCATGAGTCAGATGATGAAATCAGGAATAGAGACTCATCCAGAATTGATGGTTATGATATTGAATCAATGGCATTCGAGGGAAGGTTGCAAAGAAGCTCGACAAAAACTAGAGATTTCTTTGATTTGGATTTGATAAATTCCAAATCAAATTCCTATCAAATGATGATCCATTTTGAGCATTTTCCTCCCAGCAATTGACATGACAAAATATGTGTCATAGGGTTGCAATCTGAAATGATAGTGGTCTTTCGGAGTAGGATGTAGTGGTGAAATCTCTGTACAACTTGAACAATAGCCAAACCTAGCTTTTCAACGTAAGAGTTTAAATTTTGTATCATTGAGATTGCGAATCAAATAATATATCAGATGTTCAATCCCATCACCTTCTTGGACTAAAACCATCACAATGGTTGTATCTGCTGCAGCAAGATACAGGAAGTAGTCGTTTTGATAATTCAGGAATACATTAATGACGCTTTAATCAAGGTATCTTTAAGAGCATCAAAGGAAGCTTGCGCAACTTGACCCCAATGGAAGGGTATCCCATTTTTTAAAAGACGAGTAAATACTTTAGCCATTTCAGTATAATTGGGAATGAACCTCCTCAGAAAGTTAGCCTTCCCTTGGAGTCTCTGTAACTATAGTAGATTGGAAGGTGAAGGCAAGTCAAGAATTGCCTGAACCTTAATATTGTCAAGTCGAATTCCTTTCTTAGACACTACAAAACCAAGAAAACGATGAGAACCAACACAAAACACATGATTATGTGGATTGAATCATATTTTGTAGTGTCAAAACTGTAAAAATATAGCTCTCAAATGCTCCGAGTGATCAGACTGCTTTTGCGAATGAGAAGGTAAATCATCAAGGTATGGTTGAAAAATGTGTTTGATGTCATGGATGGCATAGTTCATTTCACTCTAAAAAGTGGCCCTAGCATTCTTCAAACCAAAAGGGAGCTTCCTATAAGTGAATGTGCCCCATGGACAAATAAAAGCAATTTTAGATTGGTCCTCTAGGTGGATATTGATCTGATTATAGCCGAACAAGCCATCCATAAATGAAAATATTTCACATCCGTTACATTCATCAATAATCTGGTCGATAAAGGGAGTGGGATAATTGTCTTTTGGACAAGCCTGATTAACATCCCTATAATCAACGCACACTTGTATTGTCCCTTGTTTCTTCATGACAGGACAATATTTGAAACCCAATCAGTAAGAGGAACATGGTATATGAAACCAACATGCAAAAGTTTTTCAACTTTTGTTTTAATGGAAGAAACCTTATTTGGATGAATAGGATGGAGGAGATGTCGCACTAGTTTGACATTAGGATACATTTTCATTTAATGTTCAACTATAATAGAGTAAATACCTGGCATTTCCTCATATGACCATGCAAATATATCTTGGAATTCGCAAAAACGAGCACGATAAATATCAAGTTCTGATGGAGAACAAGATTTGCCAAAATGAATGTTTTCTACAATTATAGGTTTGGTCAAAATATTGATAGAAATGGTTTCTTCGATATTTGACAAGTTTCGCTCGAAATCTACTATATCTATAAAAACAGAATTTGAAAGAAAATCAACAACTGAAGGGTCATTATGTTCATTTGAGAAATCTTCTATGTGATGTAGAAGATGGGAATGATGATGAGAATATTCCCATAGTTCTTCTTTTGTCATCATTGATTGGATGATTCCTTCATCAGTAGAAAATATACGTGAAAAAGAATCAGAGGAAGTACCATATTCTAATGAATGATATACCCATATAAATGGAAAATATGTATTTGGGTTCGTCATGCAAGCCAGAAAGATTGATTGCTATATAATCTCAATGGGGCTTAGCGGCATGATTTCATCACTACTATCAACTTCAGAACTATTGGTTATCTTCCTTAAATCAGATGAAGTGGAAGATATCATATTGCAAGTCTCAACTTTTTCCACTTCTACCATGTTTGATGTTGATGGTAGTGAAAAAGTACCCATTAGGGAAGAATCCTTAAAGAGACATACACTAATGCTTTGAAGAGATAGCAGGGGTCCGTGAACTAATGGAATGCTTCCAGTAGCCTATGAACTATATGAGAAGAAAGCGAGTTGATTGATAAATGTGATTCTTCCTTTATGAGGGAATGAAATCATATGAAATTATGTAGAAACCACAACAACCATTACTTAAACCCACGATCTTCTTAGAAAAATGTTGTAGTCAAGGGGTCCATCAACGACCTCAAGTTCAACAGTTACTGTTTTACCCCCTAGTTCAATTTGCAGATTACTCAAGATTCCACAAAGCATATATGTGCGACCATCAAAATCTTTTACCATTGTTGGTGAACGTGACAAAGGCGGTGGGCCAAGTGTTTTCCAACAATTCATTGACATAATACAAGTATATGCCCCCTTGTCAAGAATGGTTCAATGAATAAGTTTATTTAAGGCATTTACTTGAATCAAGAATGCTAATTGTGCTCATAACTATTGTGTATAACCTGCATGGTTGAAAACCACAAGATTGGAACCCATTGGATAAATTCCACCAATTGCTAACAAAAAAGCCTACTTCTTGGAGGGACAATTTTCAAGCAACTCAAGCGTCGACATAGTAGAAGGTGACTAAGCCAAATCTTATACTATGTTATAGTTCTTTGCTACTCGAGCTCGAGGGTTAAATGTTGACTTATGTACAACTCCCTTAGGTGGTTTTATTGTTAACTATGGTGCAATAGGTGGTGGAATAGGATCAGGCGAAGCTGAAGTAGAAGGATTAGGTTGATCAGTGGCCTGGCTATTTCATGACGATGGTAGATTTCCATAATATTTACTTCGTGTTGACACCAAAACACCAATTTTAGGCTTAGAGGCAGATAGCATAAGCACTTGGGAAGTGGAAGCATGATGCTTTGATACTTCAGAGCAGTGAGGACAATCTCGCGTAAAGTGCTCATCATTATAGATTAAACATGGGTAACGAGGCTTCCTAGCCAAAGGAGAGGAATCAAATGATTTCTCTTGAGGGGGGATTATTTTGTTTCTTCTTGTTTTTCCCATTCTTCTTGCTTCCTAGTTGCTTTTCATTCTTGCCCTTGTCAGATGACACGACATTAATTTTGGAAGCAAGAGTGTTATTAGATGCATTTGAAGTTTGGTTGGAAATGGAAAATGTTTGACCAGATGGTCTACCTACCATTTGTGTGCTCGAAGAACCAATCACATTGTCACTGGCACGAGAGTCATTACTCAATGGTGGTGGAGGAATAGTATAAGCTGGTATGGGTGCATTCGAGATCTTGTCATATAGCGTGCCAGACTGTATATAAATCAAGTCTAAATATTGGGCATGAGCAATTACTTGTTGTTCAGTAACAACTCCACCTCTCGCCACATCCTCAGTGATAGATGGGAACAAGGATTTTATAAACCACTCAACTAAAAGTTGATCAGGAACATAAGTTTTGACCATTCAATGACGAGGCCACTCATGAATATGATCAGAGATATGAGTAGAAGTAGTCTATTTAAAGTTGGTCAATAGTTCCGTTCCAGTTTCATATTGTATGGGTAACTAGAAGTGGGTTAAAAATGGGGTAGCTAAGGATTTAAAGTTATCAAAAGAAGCTTGTGGTAACTCAATGTACCACTTCGCAGCCAGACCAATAAGTGTTCTCTGGAAAACACGTAGTCTAATTGAATCATCATTGAGGGAGTTTGATGAAGACCACAAATGAAAATTCATAACATGGTTGGACAGGTCTTCTCTAGGGTTTCCATTGAATTTTGAAATATCAGAAGGTAATTTATGGGGAATCACCAACAACCAAGGTGCATAAAGAATTGGGTCATTGGTAAGCCTATTTATATCTTGTAATTCAAGTGTTGCAACAAAAGGCAACTATCTATTGAGGTCAGGTTGAGCATAACCAGGGTAAGATGGGATTGCCTGGGCAATAGGCCTTTGCATACCAGCATAAGGCATCTGTTGCTGGTAACCTTGATAGGGGTAAGTTTCTTGAGCAAATCCAGTATCAGGTGGTCATTGAGCACCAAGATACATTTTCTATTGCCCAAACCCAACATAGGCTTGTTGACCAGTACCTGGGTAAAATTGTTGTTGAACAAACAAAACATAGGCTTGCTGAGCAAGTCTAGGATGAGGTTGGTACTACTAGAATTACTGTTGTTGATATTGGGGCTGCCAAGGCTATTGGAGCAACTATTGTTGATACAATGGTTGTTGATTTAAAAGTTGTTGCCCACTAATGTAAGCTTGACCAAGTTGTGAATACACTAAACCAATGTATATCTGAGTCATTCCAGTAAAAGGTAAACTGGCCTGAGGTTGTTGGACTCCACGCACAAACGATTGTTGTAAAACTGCCTAGGAAGGCTAAATCTGTAAACCTGAAACTTGGGGTTTTGAGGTTGAAGGACCAGTTTGCACAGGTTGGGATACAACTAACTGATCTTGTGACTGTGGTAAAGCTGTAAGAACAGGTGTAGTAGGTATGGATGAGACAGATTCCATAGGTTGTGATGGATACACAAGCCTTGGTTGAACGGGCATTTTTGGATGTTGCTAACAAACAATCATTCCAAGCTGATCTAGAGACGATGACATACCGCAATATGGTTTCCCCCCAGATAATGGAGGATAAGGAGATTGTGCATATCGTTCTTCATATGGGGGTAATTGAGTGTAAATTAAATACATTTGATGGTAACCAGATGGACCAGCTTGATATTGACCTGAAGGGTCAAGTTATTCAGTATCCGTTAATGAAGAACCAAATAAAATTCCTATAGAGGACATGGGTGAAGACGAAGGGCTAGAAGCAACACCTGAGTGGGCTCCAGATAAAGATTGGTAACCCAGTGGGATGAATGAAACACCATACAAACGTGACTCAGGTGTTGTAGTAAACATGGAAGAGGTAGCTACAGAAGATTCTGTTGTAGCTGTAATAGATGGTACAGTATGGGATTTGACTCTACCATAGTCAAATGTCCAAATAAATTTCCTAACGAATCAACAAGTTTCTGAAAGCAATCAAGATCAAAATGAGCAGTAAAATGAGGAGTATGAGGATAAAGATAAATCTCGGCTCCAAAATGAAATGGAGTTCTGGGTGTTTCCTCCTTAGGTTCCTCTTCAATCGAAATCAAACCAGGTCGAATGATTTCACCATCAGGTCCGTAATAGATTTCTGTATTTGTTCTTGACGTAAAGGGGAAGTGTTGATAGTTATGGATGTCTCATGATATACCAGTTGATCTTCTTCCATTATGGTAAAAACTTCTTATTGTTAAACTTCAAGATCCAAGTGTTTTGGTAAAAGAACAACAGGTTCAGGTTGGGCTTCTTGAACAACTTCTAGTTTAGAAGTAACTTCTGATTGAATGGTGATAGGTTCAGGATCAATTTCTGGTTGAACAGATTCAGGTTCAGAAGTAATTTCTTATTGAACAAATTCGGGTTGAGAATCAACTTCTCATTGGACAACTTCGGTTACTGTTTCACTAGGTTCACTTCTAGTGTCCTCGGGTAATTGTGGAGAAACACTTCAGTAACAGATGTACCGGTAATTCTAGGAGTAATTGGAGTCATAGTACTTACCGATATAGGTGTTTCTGGTAATTCATACGAAGAACCAGAAGTTTGTGAAGTAATGGATTCAATCAAATGGGACTGCTTTGACTGAATAGGTGTAACTTTAGGTAGTAAAGGCGGTTTACTCGCTGTCCTCCATAAATGATGGGGTAAGGGTTGATGTTGCTCCATGATTGCTGATTGATTTTATTACAAAAAAGAAATAAATAAAAATGGGTAAGCTAGGAAAACATATTACCAAGCAACTTTGAATTGCAAAATACCTTCCTGTGAACTGAGAAGTACGGGCAAGCAATATCCCCAAATGCTGTGTCTGGTGTATCAAAGTGTACAAGGTGACCGACTCGGTTACCTAAGGATGGATAGCAACCTCATGTAGTCCTCCCACATATACCCAAAATTACATGGAGGCCTAATCCATGTTAGTGTTGTCTAATGCGAAACTGAACCGTGTGAGCATTCTTTTATACTTTACGTATTGTAACACTGGCCTATATACCCGAAGGTACGTGGACGAGCTACGATATACTCACGTACATGGAATGAGGTATCAAACTCAGAATGTATCACAGACAAGTTAGCGACAACTGCTATGTTTTATGATGTCGAAACACGTCTCTAGCCTAGAATCTCTAATTTTTTTGTGTAAGGTGACAATGTTCCATTAGGTTAATTGAGATTAGTTTTAATTCGATCTTGATTAAGAGTTTGTCTTTCAAGTTTCACAACGTGATTTATTTGAAATTCCTAGAATGTAACTAATATGATAATCATTCTTTTCATTCAATTTGAAGAATGAAAACCTTGACTACAAGGGATAGAGCAATCAAAATGTTTGACCAAGGAACAAAGAGCACATCTAGTGCAATTTCCCTAAACTATTCACATAAGCACACACAAACTTTTCAATGCATGATGCAAGTTTTTCTTTTCAATTTCCTTAATGTTGAGATGAACAAAAGGAAATTAATGAACATACAATTGACCAATCTTTTTGCAAGAACAAAGACTTTAAGATAGTTCCTTTTCGAAAGAAATGAAGACTTATACGACACTTTGTTTTCAACAAAGATTAGACGACTATAAGCTAACTTTGATAATGAATTGATAATGATAAAGAAATCATTTAAGAAACACTAAACAATCAAGGCCAAAGTAGGGCTAGGAAAGAGAAATACAAATTGACTTTAGAGACAACAATCGTTGATCCTTCAGCAAGCAGAAATAGAAGGAAATTTGGAAAAAATCAAACCAAAGCTGGGATTTTTGACCTAAGGAGGATCAGTTCAGCCCTAAATGGGAGACAATGTGCTTCAAAGCACTGTCATCAAGCCAAGGGTCCTCTACAGTGCACTGTGTCCTGACCAAGCCTGTGCTAGTGCCAGAGAGGTGATTCAGGGGACATTCAAGCACAATTTTTGACCAAAAAACACTTTCAAAAAGGCTGAAATAAGATCAATGGAGGCAAGTAAAGTCTACTAGGGTGTACTAGTATGAAGATAAACTAATCATAATGATGATCGTTCCCCAGTATGGTCACCAATTGCTTATGTGGAATTTTACATCTACAGATAAACACAACTTCCCTAAGTGGGTAGCTACACTTAGAACAATAGATTTATAGAGTTTAACATTTTCCTATAGAAGATAAATAAAGCAAGGGACCTACTTGTTATCTTTCGCTTCCCTTTGTCTCCTTTGAATAACTCCCATCACTCCTTCTTGAATTGAATCCACTCCATAAGTAACTACAATCATAAAGAGAGGACAAAAACCAATCAAAGCAAGAGATCTATCTACTATAAGAAAATGGAATCGAAAGAATTTACACATATAATCATGATAAATAAAGACAAGAATATCAGAAAATTGTGCAAGCAACTTTAATAAGTAGAAGGAAGAGTTACAACCAAAGAATTATGATCCGATGTCACTCATCCAGCTTAAGTTCCATCATCCATCACACCAAAATAAAAACACTATGACATCATAACAGTGCTTTCTATAATCTCAAACGTCAAACCAACAATATCTCCTTACAAATTCTTCAAAGCACAGCCCTGATCACTATGATGAGTGCTCAATTTAAAGGGAAATGGGGGTGGTTTTGTCATAGATTAGGCATTGAATGTCTTTCCAATTTGGGAGTTAGTTTCCATGGAGGAAGGGATGAGAGGATTAGGGGTTATTTGATCCATTCCCTATCCAATTTCGAGCTCATAGTAGAGGATAAGAGGTGGGAATCTTCTAGAATGGTCTAGCATGAAAGAATATTCCCAAAACCCTATGAAGATTTCACTCAATCTCGCCCAACGTAGGTCAAAGTGGGCCTAGGTGCTCTGCAAAGCAGGCTTGAATGGGCCTAAGTGCTCTGCAATGCATCTACCTCTAACCAATGCTGCGCTGGTCCCTCAAAGAGTCATTTCAAGATGTCTTCAGGCTAGTAAACTCTCAAGAATGATGGAATTCAATGTGATGACTTGTCGAGGGCATGTAGAAACTGAATTAGGGTTTGATGAGCCCTAAAATAAGTGATCTTGATGATGGGAGTGATGTGACCAAATAGGCTTTTAACATGTAGGAAGAGTGATTGGAAGGATTTACACTCTTAGTGCAAAAACATTCATTTATGATTTCTTAGGAATAAATAGATGTTAATTATCCTTTTGTGTGATTCTCTTCTGCAACTTTAGAGTTAGTTTAGTTATCACAATACTGTTGTGAAATAGAGCATATGTTAATCAAATTCAACTCATATTTTCCACCACTTTTTATCTCACTATGTTATTGATCATTTGATGCATGTATTTGGCGAGTTTCAGCGTTGTGATTGATATGCATGTGTGGGAACACCTTTTCATCTCCTCTTTGACTTATCCATCTTCTCCCTTTACCCTTCACATGGCTCTCATGTTTTGTTTCCATAGTCGTTCTGTTTAGGTAATTAAGGACACCTTGGTCATCCACCTTGGTGCAAGACCTACCTCTAAGAGGTCATGGGCTTGGATACAAGGCTTCCGCAACCTAAATTCACTCATTCCTACCTTCATCATATATCTCCTACCCTCAAAACATAATCTCCACCATCAAAATGATCTTACAACACGTCCTATTGCAATATAGGCCCTCTTGTAGAAATATAGGACCTCCTGTAGCAACACATGTAGCAGGACTGTAACACCATTTTACCTCACCTCATTTCCTCTCCACTTCAACCTTAATTTGGTTAATATGAATAATGATCCCCAAATTTTTATTTTATTATCTGGAGAAACTCTTATACCACTGCAACATCCTCTTTTCCTCACTGCAAAATTGAGTAGAATTAGTGTTTTTAGTTCACAAGCATGTTACAAGTTAGATTTATTCTTTTTCAATTGTAAATTATATCAATGATACATGAATGTAGGTTATTGATTTGAGGAAATGTGAAAAATATATTAGCTTTACTTCTGCAAGGAGACTAGCTCTTCTTCTCTCATGCAATGTTAATTAGCATCTACAAGTTGAATGAATGACATTTTCACTTTCATTGTTAAAATTAGTTTCATCAGGAGTTTTCACTATAGTTAAGCTCGAGGAATGGTCTTTGAACACCTTGATATGATTCCATGGTTGATGGTGGCACTAGTATAACCTAACATACTATGCGCACAACGTTGTCACATCCGAGTTTGTATGAACCCTGGGTTACTAATTTAAGTTGAGGAGCCATTGAGAGTTGCAATAATTTTGGTGCAATACCAAGGCCCACCAATTTCCAAGTATAAAAACCACTTCAAATCAATCAGAGAGAAATCATGCTCCAGAATCGAGCCATCACGTAGGTTAAAGTGAAATCTAATCACTTTACACCAGAGGAGGCCATTTTGGAGATGGAGGAAAAAATGTGAGAAGAATTTCCAATTTTGTTCCAAGAGGAACAAAACTGAAATGAAAACACTGAGGATAGTGTTTATTTAAAATGGGGAGGAGATGTAACACCCTTATGGTTCTAATTTTTAAGCATTTATTATTTTTATGCATTGAACTATTATTGGATTTAATAGTGATGGAAGCCATGAGGAGACTTATGTGATGATATAATTATTTTATTATTATTTGAGTTAATAAATAAATTTCTTGAAAATATTTAGAAAAGAGAACTATAGTTTAGAAGATGTCTTTGCAGCTTAGGAAAAAGTGGTTGGTGGTCAAGTCCACATGATGGACCTTCGCTAAAAGCCTTCATAGAAGTCACCAGGAGAAAATAGTTAAAATAAATTAAATTAACATAATGCCATAGAAAAATTATGTTAATCATATAGTTGGAGAGAAATACTGAGTAGGGTGGAATAAAGAATTGTTGGAGATGATGATATACTCCAAAGAAAAAAAAAAAATTGAAAAAAATTAAACGAAAAGGCCGACACAAATGGCTAGCAGACCTTAAAGTAGAATGCTGCTAAAAATCTGTTGGGAGGTAAATATATAAAATAAATCACATAAAAATCAAAGAGGTTGTTGATTCCAGAGAGAAAGAAAATCTTTGTTGTGGGGGAACTGGAAGAGCAGTTCATGGTTGGGTGGAATGTGCTTGATTCCTAAATATTCCCTAATACTTGGATGATGGTTAGCTGAATTGTAATTTTTTATTCTATGATTTATTATTTAATTTACTATTGGTACATGCATCTAATATCTCATATCTTCTCTATCTATGTTTCAATAAAACATCTCATGGGCATGATTCTCTGAGCAAGAGAATCTCATGCTATGCTATTCTCATTTTTATCAATCGCTATCTAAATCCTTCATATAATATAACAAAACAACTATCGTGCCCTCTCTTATTTTATTTTTTTTCCACGGTTGATGCTACCAATAATTTCAATCATTTTTACAGTGTCACCGCTTTTGTTTTGAACATTTTAAAAGAAATATGGGTGAAGCTAAGTACCATGAACAATTACGTTCACATCAAATTATGTTAAGGGAAATGTTATATTCCATTAAAAATTACATGTGGATACTGCAACTAATATAGTTTTTAGTTTCCATATTCTTAAGTTGATCGTACTTCATAAATTAATTATCTAAGAATTTTATATTTTTATTTATATTCTGCAACTAGGATAATTTTATATCTTATTCTGCATATATATATTTATTGAGTATTAAAATTATTGTTCTAGTGATATCATGATATAATATTAAAAGTTGATAGAAAAAAATTAGTTAATGTAAATTTATAAATTTAATTAGAATATTCCTAAAACGATATAATTACAGATTTCAACTAATATTCCAAAAGAAAAATATAACATCTAATTATGTATTCATCTCTCACTCTATTTAGTTTTCTAAAATCACCAGCTCTATGGCTCTATTTAATTTAACATATTTTTGGAACACTTGAACCTGAATTATATAATCTTCGAGTCAACATAATTATCGTTGGAATTAATATCTGAATTATATATATATGGATTTATATAAATATTATTTGTATAATTTCATACGGACAATTGCCAATTTATATATATATATATATAGATATATACACGCACATATATATAGACACATATCTATACATACATACATATACATATATACACACACACACACACACACACACACACACACACACACACACATATATATATACATACATATATATATGTATTTATGTATCTATATATATATATAGATATATGTATATGTATGTCTATATATATATATATATATATGTTTATATATGTGTGTGGGTATATATATGTATATGTATATATATACATATATATATATATATATATATATATACATATATATATATATATATATATATATATATATATATATATATATATATATATACACACACACTTTTAAGTGGTCTCAATGTTTTATTAGTCCTCATACATGGGACTATTAGTAATCTCTTCTAAAATTAAACTAACTTTTTAGTTATTGTCAGTTAATCTATCTCATGGGTGCAATGATTTTGGCCACTAACAAGATTTTCAATATCATTTCTTGGTTGAAAGGATTTACATGATTGATATTATGTATAGAAACTAATGATGACATTATTTTATTAGAATTAAATGTTTTTTTTAGTATTATATATAGGTTGTCCTATTCTCCATACACCACACCACATGACCATCTCCATGTAATGGCCGTGCACTACTTTCATGTAGTGGCCATTTGCTACTTGTGAATGGTTTGAAAAGCTGCATTTTGTGGGTAAGTGGTTTCAAGCATGACCTTCTTTTGTGCCCTAAGTAGCTTCTATGCATTGTTTATAGTGTTCACATTTCCTTAAGTTATCCTTTCACCCATCCCGTTCTATTCCTTAGCTGCTCGATATGCCCAATTGTCTACCTACAGTTTTCTATAACCTTTGTATGATTGGGCTTCACTACCAAGAAGGCCTCTAGTAATGAGACCATAGACCATGCCACGTGACCATGTGCATGTAATGACCATGTGCTACTTGCATGTACTCGCCATCTTCTACTTGTGAATGGTTCAACAAGCTACGCTTTCTAAGTAGGTGGTTTCAAGCATGTCCTTCTTATCCATCTTGCAAGAGCTTCCACTACTATGTGGTGTCTAGAGGGTTCACATTTCCTTTAAGTTATCCTTTCACCCCTCTTATTCTCTACCTTAGATTCTTAATAGGCTAAATTTTCCACCCACAATTTTATACAACCTTGGTATGATTGGGCTTCACTTCCAAGAAGGCCTCTACTAAGAAACTCCCAAAATAAAAGGCACAAAGGTTATTAACCATATTTTGTGATTTGCATGTATTAGTTGTGAAAAGTTCCTCTATGTCGTGCAATAGTTTACTTCAGTGCCGTGCAATAGCTTACCTCAATGCCTTGCAATAGCTTCTGCTCCCTACAAGTTTATGCTCCCTCCAATAACTTGCATCAATATTTCTTACGTGCAAGTTATGCTTTGAATAGTTTTTCCCTTTTCACCATTCCTCTATGCCCTACAATAGCTCCAATTCATGTGTTTTAGTTCTCCTTTATGGGTACCAAAACTGAATGAAGAGGAAAGACGTGAAGGAAAAAGCTCAATCAATTTCACAAGTAAGTGTACTAGAAGTGTGCCCTGCATCTGTAAATGAATTGCTACCAGTTACTAGTAGTACATACATATGTTGCTGCAGAAACTCTATTTTTTTTAAATATTCCAAATATTGTATCGGCCTAGTTTTATATTGCCTTATGGTTAGATACCTCACATGCCTTTTAAACATTGTAGAACTTGTCCATTCTTTATACTAGGGTTTTTTGATAGGAGCCTTTATAGATAAAGGCTCCATTTAGGCCTTCACACCCTAAAGAAGTACTTTAAGAGAAAACATTTAAAGGTTCCTTCCATTTACAACAAAAGGCACATGTTTTTTATCATAACATTGTACTAGAATGATCCCTTTACACTAGTTATAGAGAAGTATAGAAACAAAATAAAGCATGAAATATGAAACAAAATACCTTGATGCATTCATATTCCTTCATTGCATAATTTCGTGGCCCCTTTTTTAATTTTATGGTCTCCTTTAACTCCTCTATTCTTTTTTTCCTTGTCTTTTCACCTACAATATTTTTGATGAGGTAGTTGTTATATTTTTAACTTGGGAATTCATATAAGGGATGCCAGTTAAGAGGGTTTGTACTATTAATAAAGAATTTGGTATGTCTAAAAAGGTTGTGTATACAACTTGCATAAACCTAAGGTACTCATGAAGCTTATCTTGAATATGTTGTGTACAACTTGCATAAAACCAAGGTACTCATGAAGATTATCCTGAAATGTTTAGGAAAGCCATAATTTAGATATTAAAGAAAAGAAACATAGTATAGGTATTTAAATTTTCTGAAAATGGCATAATGGTTTTTACATGAATTCAAAATTTATTTGTTTGATTGAATTTTAGAAGTAGATACCATATGTTTAATTGATTGTGCATATGCTTCTAGATAAAATTTGTTTGTTTTCATTTTATTGGTGATAGGAGATCATGAGATAACATACGAGAAAATCATAAGTTTACAGACATTTAAAAAATCTATCTAAATGGGAAGGTGTGGGGACCATTAAGATTAAAACCTTTAGAGAGAATTGCAAACATATTTTTCTATACAATGCAATAATTTTGTGAAACATTTTCAAATTTAATGTTCAACACAGAAACTTATGCATGCGTTTATAACATATCTATAAATTTTGTGGATTGTAACTAAATGTTACACAATATAGAAATATTGTTTTAACATATTCCATTCTAGAAGCATTTCATCGATGGATATGCAAGTTCATCTGCCATTATTGATGTTTCATATTCCACTATAGATGGAACTGAATCCACTGTACGTGTCTTTCCAGGAATTGTTCCTAGGTTAATAAGAAAGACACCTATGGGCATTGGCACTAACTCTAATGTTGTTGGCACTCGTGCTGAATATGTTACTGGATCTTATACCAAGTAACATAGCGACCAAGCTAAACCAACCCTAGTAATGATCATTATATCTCTAACATCCATTCTATATGTAAGTCTTGGGCCACTGATTTGCCATCATTTCACTGTTATTTACAATCATCCTTTTAACCATTTGTTCCATTTTTTCATCTGTTGCTTACCCCATTTTCCACAGGATGTCATGAAAACTTCATAAATATTCCCAACACTCAAATTGGTTAATTTTCATACATTTTCTTTTCTTTTAATGAATTAATTACGATTATGTTTGGTTTTATTAGTGACAGTTTGGCCAGTTCAAGTTTCTGCAGCTCAGTCCAATTTATGTAGCTCTCTCCATGGTTAAGGTAGAAGCACCACTCTAGAAGGAAATATGACACTTGAACTTGGTTTCTAGAAGCTTCAATATGGATTTGGATTGGTAAAATTCCACCCAGCTTGCACGTGTGGACCTCCAACAAGAGTTTGGATGAAAAATACAACAATTTTGAATAGCCATCTTCAAATGCATTTTATGAGAAAATGAAAATGAATTTTGAAAAACGAAAACATGGGTTTATTTCAACACGAGCCCGATGAGGATCTTGGTGTGAATTTTCCTCAAATTTCTTACCATTTGAGATATTCTCGGGGTTCTTTGGAGACGTATTTTGAAGATTACGTGAGAAAACGATTTTGTAATTTCACAGTGAACACCGAGTGACCAAAAACATTGGAATAGGCTGTTATTTAGTGAATTTATGGCAGGGATATCATTCTTATCATAACTGGTCCAATGTTTGATCCGACGATCCATCAAATAATATTGGATTTTATTTTCAAAGCTGTTATTTAGTGAATTTATGGCAGGGATATCATTCTTATCATAACTGGTCCAACGTTTGATCCAATGATCCATCAAATAAGATTAGATTTTATTTTCAAAACTAATCTATAAATATCTCATGACTAGAACTTAAGCAAGAAAATTATGAGTTTGTTAATTTCCTAAAAACTCTATAAATTGCAGTCTCTTTGATGATAAGAGAGATCATATATAAATGATGAATATTAACTTGTAATTGTTGTTTCTATTTGAAGAATAAGATCTCTCTTTTTTCCCAGTGAATTTAATCTCTGATCAGTCACAACATTGGATGAAATTGGCAATTTAAATCAAGTGACCTATGTTTAATATTCCTCACCCTCATTAGGAGGGCCCCTTGTGAAGTTTTGAGACAATATGGTTTTCATTTTAACTTCATTTTTTTCAGTATTTTCTTTGATTTAATTTTTAATCTATTTATATGTTTGAATTCTTTGTTTTCAACATAGTTTACTTACATGCTTTTTGTCTATTATAGGCTGAGTGCTCAATATAAACATTAAAATTCAAAAACACTTTCCTTGAATTATTATCTTTCATTTTCATTCTTGTTGTAGTCATAATTTTATATATATCGGCTATTCTTGATAGAATACACACATTAGTAATCTTTGGAGACTCTTGCACTTGAAACTTTGTCAACAAATCATTTTTTTTCACTACTTTCTATAATAGTTTTCAATTCCAAGTTTTTAGAATAGTCGTGCTTTCAATTTGATAGTTATATTTCATTTCAATAGTTTTGATTACATTTATTTTAAGTCTCATAGATTAAACTTAGAGTAGAATTGTTTTACAATTCATAGAATAAATTTCCATTTTCAAGTTGGTTAGGTAGATTTGCTTCCATTGTTTAATAGAATAAATTTTAATTTATGTTCAGTAGAATATATTTTAATTTCTTCTCCAATTAGAATATACCTAGAAATTTTCATAGTATAGATTTCTTTAGAAGTTCATTTAAATTTCAAAGTTTTGAGTTTCAATTCATGAATATATGCATTTTAGACAAAACATGTGTATATGCTTATCACAATTTAGTCATAAATATGTTTAAATAATCATGTGAAATTATATTAGTTTCTTTGAATTGAAATTATATTTCTTAGAACATATAGTGCACATTTACTTCACAAGTTCACGAACCCCGTGTTTGACAATTAATGACAAGTAATTTAATAGTCAATTAAATTACCCAACATTTTGGCATTGTTGTTAGGGTAGTATACATAGGTGTTATCTTTAAATTGCATCTCATTCTTAGTTTCATCCATTTAGTTTCATAAGATTAATCTCAGTTTAGTACACCCTAGAGGTAGATTCATTAAAAAAAAAAAAAAAGACTTCAATCACCTACCACCCCCACCAAATCACATGGTGTAGTAAGAGAAACATCACCTTCCACATCCTAAATTCATATTTTTGCATGTAGAAGAAGAGGTGAAAAAGAGAGGTTGAAGAAATGGATGGAAATGATGTCAATGAGGAAGATCCTTTTGGATTCCCCATTCAAGAAGCCAATATCAATGTTCATATGAAAAGCATCCATCCATGCATACTTGCTAGCTTCAAAGGTATGAGATCAAAAGAGCCAAACACCTTTCTTTTCAAATTTTAAATACTTTGTATATCTTGTGGGTACTCATTACACACTCAAAAATTGAATTTTTTTTCTCGAAACATTGAAGAATAAAGCTATTATATGGTTCATGAATTTAGGAAAAAATTCTACAAGGACATGGGATGATATGAAACAAGTACTTTTGGAAAAATATAAATATTAATGCATACACTAGGACCTTAGAAATGAAGCCTTTAATATGAACCAAAAAGAGGATGAATGTCTAGAATATTTAGTGGATAGGTTTACTTACAATATAAAAGATATAAATTATATGATTTAGAATTGGACACATTAAAATGCCTTCTACTAAAATCAATAAGGGATGAAAGGATTAATCTTCTTAACCTGATGAGCAAAAGAGATGTCTCTCAATTGTCATTTCAAGGGATTTGTGAATTGTGCAAGAACATATCAAGAGGAAAAGTAAAGTATGGAATATACCCTCAAGATCCAATTATGGCAAAAGAAAGTATGTTGGCATCATGATTGGTAAGTCAAACTGAACTTAACAATTTACTAGACATTCTTGGTAATTTAAATGACCAAATCAATATGCTAAGTATGAATAACAAGAAAAAGGTTGAGAGTGTTGTTTCATTGATATTTTTCCCCAAATGTAGAAAGAAACATTATTTACATGAATGTCCACTTAATAACATTAAAATTTGTCAACTTTTTGCAGGATTACACACTACTAAAGACTCCCATCATTACAAAGGTTAAAGGCAATTTACCAGGGAGAAAATCAAACACTGGAACAATCCTGTTATGTAGATGTAAGAAGACCATGGTAGTCTCGTCAACCTTGTATGATGCAATTCTAAATTTCATGGTTATGTACAAAACACTCAAAGTAATTGGTAAACACCCTTGCCTTGACAACCTTGGTCATCTCAATCACAACCTCAAAACCAATCTTGGCAACAAGATTCACAACGACCTTACAAAGGAAATCCACGATATCCTGAATATTTTCATTACTATCCTCAATACCAATATCAATATTATCCATACCATTCACCTCAATCACAACATTAGTTTCACCCTCAGATGACCTTAATTCAACCTTTCCCAGTCAACTACATGCACAACCATTTCAAATCCCCAATAATAAAACACATCAATCTACTTGCAATGTGGAGGTATTGCAAAAATGATGTCCAACTATCATTAAAGGAAAAAAAAGCAGAAGAAGAAGATTCAGATAAGGTCCAAGAATCATTGATGCCCGTTAAAGAGGAGTAGTTGTTGGAAACTGAGTTTGAAAAGTTATTTGCATGACTAACACAAGCTTCTATTAATGTGGATTACATCTCTGAATACTTGCATAGAATGATAGCAGGAAGCCAAGGAAGACAAGATTACATTGAATATTGGTTCAAGATAGCCATCAAATCCCAGTAATCAATTCTTTAGCATTTTCTCACATCATCTCAATCAAGGAAGTTTGTCTCTCATATACGGGTATATATAAAACTGTTTCTTTCAAACCTGTGTATGAGTTTATCTATCATATTGTTATGCACATGGTTCCATTGGAATTATTCCTATACTTAAATGAGATTTATTTTTCAATTAGAGTACAACATCTAAAAAAATAAAAAGGAAAAGTAAATAGAAAAATAAGACCAATTGTGAAAACCAATGTGTTGGCGCAATTAGACATGAGATTTTCTTGAAAACCAGGTAATTGGTGAGCAAAGTTCACAGTCGTTCTGCAATTTCATGATGGTTTCAATATTTTATTATGGTTCTTCAAATATTTTTGTTCTATGCTCAAGTTGGTTGGTGTGGGATTCATTAAGGCCCACCTTCCAATAGATCTTGTCCGATCGACTTCAACACCTTATCTGGGATCAAGATTAGAGATTTTTTTGAGGGCCTTGGAACTTGCATTCATCAATGGCAAGCCTCCTCGCTGACAATAATGGGAATAGAACAATGTCTCTTGATTTTGATATCTTGCAGGTGACTCGACCTCAACACATTCATTCATCCCTATCAAGATGCACTCAGGTACCTTGACACTCCTTTACATTATCGGTGAGTTTTCTTTCATTGGTTAATGATTGTCATTACTGATAGGTAATCCAATGATTTATTTCCATGCTCAACTTCGACACATTCATTCGCATGGTAAGAATTGTAACATGTATTTTGGTTTTGATGAAGACTATATGGTTTAATAGAATCAACGAAAATTTGTAGCAATTCATTTTATGGTTTTAAAAAGTTTCTTGTAGCAACATGTTAGTCTTTTGTTCCAATAAAATATGTCATCCAATAGTAGCATGAGGGAACTTCACTCAATTCCTTTTCAAGAAAATCAATAAAATGGGATCTATTTCAATCAATCTTCAGTCAAAATTAATGGTCTCCACCTCAGCATATATCACACAACCCAAATCATCATATTAGATTTAGAGAAAACAAGTTTCAAAAGAGGTTGACATTTTTTGGAACAACTACATAAAGTTGCATTTTCTTCAATATTGTTGTAGCTGTTTGTTATTTTTACTATAGCAGCTTGTTCCAGAGTAGTTTTTGCACAATGATTACAAGAAATTAGTGCATAAAAAAAATTTGCGATACTGGGTTTTCTTGGAGTATGACAAATTAAGTAAGACGTGGCTAGAATTCCAAAAAAGAGAAATTTTCCAGGATATTTCAATTGGGTTTTTAAGGTAGATTTTCATTTTTACTAGTGTGCACACATCAAGATAGAATTTAGTATTTTTATACACCAAAATATTTTCTTCATCAAAATGGAATTGTGAAGGCACATTTTAGTAAAAAGTGTAAAATTGCATTGTTTCCCTTTTTAAGCAATCAATTTGGACTTAAAATGAGTTCGTCGCATATGATTTTGTTACAACATTGGGTAGCATGAAGGCTGAAACATAGCAGAAATTGATTCAACCATACCTTGCAAACTATGCATATGTTGGTCTTGAAATGTTTGTGGTAAATACATTGTGGTAGCGTAAATAAATATAGAAAATTTCAAGAAATTACAGTGTGTATTTTTCAAGAAATTGGCCACCATCATCTACAACCATTTCTCGTTTTTATCAAGGTCTGTGCATTCATTGGATGAAATTTGTTGTGGGAAGATGCATAATATTAATGGTAAGAACATAAAAAGAAAAATTAGGAGAATATAATTTACCATTAAAGATAGATTGGAAAAACAAGTTTGCTACAAGAAGGGGACAAATTTTGTGGAAGAAGATCAAAGTGATGGTCAACACATCATGCAACAACCGAGTAGCTAAGTCAAATCAACATCAAATCAGTGTTCAAATAAAGTTCTCTTCTCCACCAATTACAAGAGGTAAAATTGAGGTAAAATCACTTATGAAACTTTTTAATTTGTTGAAAGTTTAGAAAATTATGATGAGCAACCACTATAAGCATAACATCCTTTCATTTTTCCACGATATCTTCCATTTTGCAGACCACTCATAACATCAACCATCCCTTTCACTTTTACTCATTTTGATTAAATTTTCCTTTGTTTAAAAAGAAATCTTTATGACAACAATGAAAACTCAGCATACAAGGCTGCAAAAGATGAATCAAAAGTTGGGAAATGAAGACACTTTCTAGAAGCAACTTCGCAAGTTTTTCTCGCTAAAAGTTTATTATGAAATCAATACGGCTAGTAAAATCAAGAATATGAAACCATAAGATAACCGTATGCTTATGGTTTTGTAAGATTCCTGGAAGAGGCTTGGAAATTATTCAGGTGAATCCAAATTTTTTTTCATGAGGCATTAAGGTAGGTTATCACATCTAAATTTAGAAGAGATGTCGACATCAAGATATGCTTTCTACCAATTGAAGGCAATCAAGAAACAAGTGTTGAGTACCAAGCTTTGATTACTTTGAAGACTAGAGGTATGGAATAGTTAGAAGTTGAATGAGTATTTGAGTGATGTGATTAATTAATTATCTTCTAATTTTCTAATGACGGCTACTGGATCATTTCATGGGTATTATAATTTATTTGTACCACATATTGAATTTACCTTTGAGAATAAAGTGTTGGAATGGTTTGAGGTTCTTAGAAAGAGACACATTTATACACTTGAATATTAAGTCCAACAACATATATCAAGTATAAAAAAGATTCATCAACATGATGATTAACCACACCAAGTAAACTTACATCAAAGACTTGTTTTGTAAAGATCTTGTCAAAAGAAGAAAAGGTAACATTTTATTTATTTCTTTGAAGTAAACTACAGAACATAGAATATATGGACATTGAAAATATATTTCATTTATTTTGTATGCCATTTTCAAATCTATCATAACCTAGTAAAACCTATTATATCTCATGATATCCCTTTTTTCAAACGATGAGAAGGCTACATAGGTGAACAATTCATTTGTATTTTCACCTTGTTGACTTGGTTTTGATCCTTTTTCGACTTCATAAATCCACGCCATCCATCCATTCATTTCAATAACACTGTCATTTGTGCACACAAGTGTTACATGAGCAACAAGGTTACAAGAACCATAATTCTAAGTTAGATGTTCGTAATTCTATTGTTTTTGTGTGTTTCTTCATTGAGAAAGTTAAAACGTGTTAAGTTTCATAATTTGAAAATTTCTAGTAGCCTCCAAATTCTGAAGTGAAATCAGAGGTTGACGAACTTTGAGCTGTGGCCTAGCAAAACTAGAAGATGGAGAATGTAGCAAAATGGTTGATAAATTATATGCACCATTCAGCGCAACAAAGAAGCACTCTTTTCACTCGAATAGCTCAGTCAATGCCTTGGTCAATGGAAGAATACACAACACATTTAAGTGACAGAGCATACTAAACAACTATTCAAGTTTGGTAAGAAATGGTGTAAGAAAGCCAAGTCATTCCGAACGATACATTCTAGAACAAATTATATGTTGATCAAGTTTTGTTATTTTCTTTCATTTCAATAAGCACATGAAAATATTTTAGTGTGGTGGAGATGTCAGGTCGTTGATTTGTCATCATTTCACCATTATTTACAGTCATCCTTTTAACCATTTGTGCCATTTCTCATCTCTTGCTTACCCCATTTTCCGAAATATCTCGTAAACACCTCAAAAATATTTCAAACACTCAAGGTCGTTAATTTTCATACATTTTATTCTCTTTATTGAATTAATTAAAATTATGTTTGGTTTTACTAATGATGGTTTGGCCAGTTCCAGTTTCTGTAGCTTAATTTAATTTCCATAGCTATCTCCATGGTTAAGGTAGTAGCGCCACTCTAGAAGGAAATATGACACTTGGAATTGGTTTCTAGAAGCTCCAACATTGATTTGTATTTGTAAAATTCCACCCAACTCGCACATGTGGACCTCTAGCAAGAGATCAAAGTAAAAACATAGTAGTTTTGACCAGTCAACTTCAAATGCATTTTTTGAGCAAATAAAAATGAAAACCTGGGTTTTTTTCAACGCGATCCTAACTAGGTTATCAATCTACTATTTTCTCAACTTTTTTACCATTTGAGATATTTTTTGGGGTTCTTTGGAGCCTTACTTTGTATATTACATGAGTAAGCGGTTTTGTAATTTCACAGTCAACATGTAGTGCCCAAACAGATTGGAACGAGTTGTTATTTAGTGAATATGTGTAAGGGACATAACTCTTAGCATATATGGGATGATATTTGATCCAAGGATCCATAAAATAATATCGGATTTTATTTTCAAAACCAATCTATAAAGGTCTCATGACTAAAACTCAAGAAAGAAAATTATGAGTTTGTTAATTGCCTAAAAAATCTATAAATTGTAGTCCCTTTGATGAGAGAAGGGGTCAATTGTAAATGATGAATATTAAATTTTAATTGTTGTTTCTATTTTAATAATAACTCTATTTTTTTTTTCCAGTGAATGTAATATTTGATATGGCACAACTCTGAATGAAATTTGTGATTTAATCAAGTGATTTGAGTTTAAATTCCTCGCACTTATGAGGAGGACCCCTTGTGGAGTTGTGAGATAGTATAGTTTTCATTTTAGTTTCATTTTTTTAAGTATTTTATTCGATTTAGTTTTCAATCTCTTTAGATGTTTGAATTCTCCATTTTCAATATAGTTTGCTTACTTTTCTTCTATCTGTTATAGGTTGAGTGCTCAATGTCAACTTTGGAATCCAAAAACAATTTCCTGGAACTCTTTTCTTTCATTTCCATGTTTTTTCTAGTCATCATTTGATAGATATGGTTGGTTATTAATAGAATACGCACATTAGTAATCTTTGGAGACTCTTGCACTTGAAATTTTGTCAATAGATCATTGTTTTTTCACTGCTTTCTATAATAGTTTTCAATTCAAAGCTTTTAGAACGGTTTTGCTTTAAATTTGATAGTTATATTTAGTTTCAATAGTTTAGATTAAATTTATTTCAAGTGCCGTAGAAAAAAATTAGAGTAGGATTGTTTTACAGTTCATAGAATAAATTTTCTTTTTCAAGTTGGTTAGTTAGATTTCCTTTAATTGTTTAATATAATAGATTTTAATTTCTATTCAATAGAATAGATTTTAACTTCTTGTCCAATTATAATAGATCTCAAAGTTTTCATAGTATAGTTTGTTTTAAAGTTTCATTTAAATTTTGAAGTTATGAGTTTGAATTCCTTGGCATTTTTAGACAAAACATTTGGATATTCTTATCAAAATTTAGTCATAAATAGGTTTAAATCCTCATGTTCAATTATATTTGTTTCTTTGAATTGAAAATAGGCATCGTGGCAGATATAATGCATGTACACTTTGCAATTTCATGAACCCCGAGTTGACAATTAATGACAAGTAATTTAATAGTCAATTAAATTACCCAATAGTAAGACCATATGTTTTGTCTTATAAGAGAAAGACCGCAATAGCCCAATAATCCAAATACCTTAACTAGGAACATTTGAAAAGGTGAGAACATGACTTGGGACAGTTTTGGTAGAGAATTCATCCTTCAAGACCTCCATGAGGCAAAGTTTCCTCCCAAGGTGCCAACACTAATAATGTTGTTGTATTAACTGGGTGGCACAACAAACAAGAATAAAAGAAAAAATTAAAAGATTGATGCTCTATATTGATCACAAATTTGTTGGGATATGTATTGCACACAAATTAGCCAATGTACGAAAATATCAACAACATCTTCAAGACATTGTTATCACAAGTACCAATAAAACTATAGTTATTAATAATTTCATTAAATAAACGAAGCAATGTTTTGGAGAAATAGGTTCAGATGTGTTTTAACATTGTGATTCTAAGATCTAAAATTTGAAGATATAGAAATTTGAGTATTGAAATCACTATTCAATTCACTGATTTAGTTTCTTCACAATCAATATCAGGTAATTCACATGACATTGTTGAGTTTATTGATTTGGTTTCTTCACAATCAAGACTGGGAGCTTAGCATGATGTGATTAGTAATTGTTAATGCTACCCATAAATTCCTTGCAATAAAGGAAATTTTTTCACAGTCAATCAAAGCAACAAAAAAAATTCACTGACATTGAAATGAGTATATGATTGGCAAGGGAAGCATATTGGGTGCCTCCTAATGGCTCCATGTCCATGAATTTCAGCCACAAGGGGATTTACCTTCATCTTTTCAACGAATTCATAAAAGTTTCATAGAGAGCATACCATGCATCTCCTATCACCATTTTAGGTTCCACATCGACCAACTAAATTATAACACTCTATAACTATTGGGACAATGAAAGAAAATAATGGCTAGTATGTATATTAATTGTTGTCACTATCTAATAGATATAATAAATTTATGTTTATTTTTACACATATTACATTTCTCACAGATAGCTTTAGCGGTAGGTAATATTCTTTTTTCTATCCAACTTCTATCTCCTTTCCAATACTTCCAAAATGTGGGAAGTAAATGCAACTATTGTGAACAAACAAATCTTAATTGAACCCACCATTTTGCCTCTAAGGTATCAAAGCCTTGCGAATCCATCAATCGCATTTCAACCCTAATTCAAATCCACCAATATCATTTCAAAGCTAATGCAAATCCATCACAATACCATTTCAACCCTTGGACTCATCATTATATTTGGAGCATCCATTCTATATGTAAGACTGTATGTTCTGGCTTACAAGAGGAAGATCACGATAGGCCAACAATCCAAATATATTAACTAGGAACACCACAAAATTTTAGAAGAAGACTAGACAGTTCTAATAGAGAATCTATCCTTGAAGAGCTCCATGAGGTGGAATTTACTCTCGAGGTGCCAACACTAACAATGTTGTTGCATGCACTGGGTAGCTCATGATGCAAGAGCATCTAGACTTAGCTAGCAATGTGATTGTTTGTTCACATGTTGTGGCTAAATGAGATGAATTTCATTGACATGAAGGGCCAAAAATAAGTTTTAATAGAGAGTTGGATCTCTCAAATTTGTCGTTATATTCAGTTATTGTAATCATTAGAATATTGTATTATTTTTAGACTAAGAGATAAGTTGTTAGTGTAGGTGTGTAACAGAGATTGAGAATAGAGATTTAATTGCTAGATTGATTAAAATAGGGATCGAGTTGTCAATACAGTTAGGCTAGGATTTGACTCATAAAAGAGAAAATAATGTAATGGAGAAAGATTAGTTGAGATGATAGACAATTAAGTGAGTAAGCAAGAGGTTGAGTGATAGATAGGGTTTGAGATTGCAACAGAGGTTAGATAAACTATTGTAATTGAATCGAGAGGGCTAAGACCCTGTAATTCCTATTTTATTGAATAATTGAATGAGTGTGGTGTTGTGTGTTAAATCCTGGTGCATAATTTCATTTTCATCTGTGTATCAGTGTTATAGACCCTCAACGGGTATTTCCTTTGTTTTAATGTTTTATTTATAAACCACAACCTTTATGTGTTTTATCATAAATCGTTGCCGATTCATGTTTAAAGTTAATATTGACATTAAACTCTAAACCTCTGTTTAAGAGCTTTATTAAAGTTTTGATTTATGCACGTGGTAGTAGTCAGAAAAACTGGAAGTGGTATCTCGCGTGCCTATCAAGTGGTAAGTGGTAATATTCTGAGTTTGCACGATGACCGTTGGATTGGACGAAGTAAATCGACGGTGGAAAATCAACGGGCTAGTTGGCGATTAGAGAAAGCGATAGCTGTTAGATCCGAAGAGACGAGATAAAAGGTGTAGAGTAAAGCGCTTGTTAAAAGGTAAAGTGAAAGTGGGACAAACAATGTTTAGTGGAAAAGTGTGACCCTCAAGGGAAGAAGGTCACGTACAGAATCCAATTAAATGTAGCTGATTGGTTATAAAATTAACCATTAGTCTATTTTCAAACTATCACCTTATTTCGTCAACCTCTTACATCATTTTGGTATCAGAGCATAGAGATTGAGTTTTGCTACAGTAAAGATGCCACCGAGGCGATGAGCTAGCATAGGTTGAGGAAGACCTGAAGTAAATGCACTTCTGTTAGATGAGATCTGGAGTCTGTGTACAAGGATGGACACAATGGGGACTACTCAAAGGAGAGCATCTGATCAAGGAGTTGCCAATGCTGCAGAAGGATCTTCTGCGGAAGAAGAAGAGGAGGAAACTGAAACTACCAAAGTTATCAAGATGTTGGCTAAAGTAGGTGGAAAACCAAAGGTGGAAATTCCTTTGTATGAAGGGAATCTCAATGCAGAAGAGTTGATGGAATGGACCAATTCATTGGACAAATATTTTGACTATGAGGAGGTTGATTATAAAAAGAAGGTGAAATTTGCAGTTACTAGATTGAAGGGTCATGCAACTATCTAGTTGGATGAACTACAAACATCTAGAGCAAGAGAAGGAATGTCCAAGATCAAACTATGGGATAAAATGGTGAGTAAAATGAAAGCTAAATTTATGCCAAAATATTATCGGTTAAATATTTTCAAACTGTTACAAAATTTAAGGCAAAAAGGAATGACTTTCAAATAGTATACATAAGAATTTTATAGGTTGAGTATTAGAGCAAGACACGTAGAGGATGACATGGAGAAGGTAGCCAGATACATCAATGGCTTGAGATATGACATACAGGATGAGATCAGCTTGCTGAGTTTGAAGACAATTGAAGATGCCTATGAAGCAGGTTTGAAGGAAGAAGAGAAGATGTTGAGGAAACAAAATTAGAGGAATAGAGGGAAAAGTTCAGTAATAGGTAGAGGAACTACCAGACCAAGATTTTAGCACCCTTAGAGTGAAGCAAGATGTTCAAGTAGTAGACCACCATAGAGAGAAAACTTCAGTAGAGGAAGCTTTGCACATAGAGGAAGAGGCCAAGGAAGAGATATTCAGTGTTATGCATGTGGAGAATGTGGACATGGATCATGGGAATGTACTCATAATAAAGCAACAAGTCAGAGGAATGTGAATGTGGCTAAGGCAAAGGAAGAAAAACCTCAAATTGCAGACAAGGAAGAATCCCCTAAAGTAGGAGAATCCCTATTGTTGAAAAGGGTATTACTTAAGGCAAAGAAAGAGACTGGAGAACCAACTTAGAGAAGGAGTTTATTTAGAACTACATGAAAATCCAAAGGCAAATGTTGTAAAGTGATAATTGACAGTGGAAGCACTGGTAACCTTATTTCTATAGAAATGGTGGACAAGATAGGATTAGTGAAGACAATACATCTTACTCCTTACAAAGTGTCATGGATACAAAAAAGACATCAGATTATTCTGACAGAACAATGCAAGGTAGAGATACAAATTGGTACTTATAAGGATGTGATATTGTGTGATGTAATGGCAATGGATGATGCCATGTGTTGTTGGGAAGGCCTTGGCAGTTTTATAGGAATGTTATTCATGATGGGAGAAGAAATACTTCCACTCTGGAGAAGGATGGAAATAAACATACAATATTTCCATTGAAGGATGAAGCTGACAAAGGAACAACTGGAAACAATGTTATGCTGATGAGTGGAAACGAGCTCTTGCAAGAGGTTGGAAAAGGTAAAGAAATGCATTTTGTTGTCATATGGAGACGCAAGGTAATTTTGTCTTCCACAAACTTAGATGATTTACATGAAGAAATAAAAACTCTGTTGAATGATTTGCTGATATTATTGTGGACGAGTTTCCAAATGCATTACCACCAATCAGGAGTATCAGTCATCACATTGACCTGATACTTGGAGAAAATTTACCAAACAAAGCAGCATATAGATTAACTCCTCAAGAGAATGGAGAATTTGGAAGACAAGTGCAAGAACTGATGGATAAGGGACTAACCAGAGAGAGTCTTAGTCCATGTGTTGTAACAACAATACTCAGTCCAAAGAAAGGAGGTGAATGGCATATGTGTACTGATTCTAGAGCCATAAACAAGATCAAATCAAATATAGATTTCCTTTACCACACATGGATGATTTGATGGATTGTTTGATTGGGTCAAAGTATTTTACTAAAATAGATATGAAGAGTGGATATCATCAAATAAGAATTAGAGAAGGAGATGAATGGAAGACTGCATTTAAAACAAACAGTGGGTTGTATGAGTGGTTAGTGATGCCTTTTGGACTCACCAATGCACCCAAAACATTCATGAGATTGATGAATGAAGTCTAGAAGGAATATGCAGGAAATTTTGTCATTTTTTATCTTGATGATATTTTAGTTTTCAGTAGAAGCAAAGAAGAACATCTGGAGCATCTTATGTTGGTTTTAAGAACTTTGCAGAAAGAGAAATTACTGATAAATCTGAAGAAATGTAGTTTCATGAAAGAATAATTAATCTGTTTGGGATTTGTAGTTTCCAAAGAAGGCTTGAAATTGGATCCAGAGAAAGTCCAAGTAATTTTGAACTAGCCTATTCCAAGAAACATATTTGAGGTAAGAATCTTTCATGGTCTTGCAAGTTTTTGTAGGAAATTTATGAGAGGTTTTAGTTAGATTTGTGCACCAATTCTTGAAACAATCAAGGAGACTAACCAACCATTCAAGTGGACACAAGCAGTAGATAGAAATTTTAAGCTGTTGAAGAAGAAAATTATAAAGAAACCGATTTTAGCTTTACCTGATTTTGAAACAGTATTTCAAGTTGAAGTAGATGCCAGTGGAGTCGCAATTGGAGCAGTTTTGAGTCAGGAACAGAGACCAATAGCATAGTTTAGTGAGAAAATAAATGAAGATAAGAAGAAGTATTCTTCTTATGATAAATAATTTTATGCTATTGTGCAAGCTTTAAAGAAATGGAGACATTATTTGCTACCAAACGATTTTATATTGTATTTTGACAATCATGCATTACAGTTCATAAAAAACCAGCCAAAAAATTGAACCAGAAACATGCCAAGTGGGTAGAGTTTTTATAGAGCTTTACTTTTGTGATAAAACACACAAGTGGTAAGTTAAACAAAGTTGTTGATGCTCTAAGCAAGGTAAATTTCATTGTACAAGAGTTAAAAGTTTGTGTTGTAGGTTTTGAAGAAATGGTTGATATGTATAAAGATGATGCAGATTTCAAAGATATTTATGTAGTTGTAAAAAATCCAATAGTTCATAATAGAAGCCAATGGTTGGATTATCTTATCTATGTAGGTTTACTGTTTAAAGGTAACAAATTGTGCATTCCGAAATGTTCTATGAGGGAAAACATAATCAAGGAGAAACACAGTGGAGGATTACCTAGGCATTTGGGCAAGACAAAATCTTTGCTCAGGTAAATGCTTTTTACTATTGGCCAAAGATGCAAACTAATGTTAAGAGATTTTTTGAGAAGTGCATGTTAGCATGCTAAAGGGAGAAGGAAAAATATGGGATTGTACCATCCATTGCCAATACCAGACCGACCATGGGATGCAGTTAGTATAAACTTTGTTTTGGGGTTACCTAGAACTCAAAGAGGGAATGATTCCATTTATGTTATGGTAGATAGATTTTCCAAAATGGCACATTTCATTGCATGTAAAAAGACTAGTGATGCAACACATATTTCTAATCAGTTTTTTTCAAAAGTTGTAAGGTTACATGGATTTCCTATAAGTATTGTGTCTGATAGAGATATAAATTTTGTTGGGCATTTCTGTAGAACTCTTTGGAAGAAACTAGGTGCTAACCTTAGTTTCAGTTCAGCATACCATCCTCAAACATATGGAAAGAATGAAGTGGTAAACAGAAGCTTGGGAAACATATTGAGAAGTTTAGTGTATCAAAATCCTAAGTAGTGGGATTTAGCACTTGCTCAAGCTATGTTTGCTTGTAATGACACTCAAAACTAAAGTACTAGAATGAGTTCATTTTAGATTGTTTTTGGGATGAATCCAAGAGGTGTGTATGAGCTAAGAAATTTGGGTAAATAGGAGAAAAGAAGTGCAAAAGCTGAAGAGTTTGCAGAGAATATGTAGAGACTACAAGAACATTTAAAAGACAGATTGCATGGAAGCAATGGAAAATACAAGTAGAGAGTTGATATGAGGAAGAAAGAAAAAGAATTCCAAGTGGGGGATTTAGTGATGTATACTTGAGAAAAGAAATATTTCCTGTTGGGACTTATAATAGACTAAAGATAAAGAAGATAAGACCATGCAAAATTGTGACGAAGTTTTCAACTAATGCTTATGAAATTGAATTACCATAAGGATTGGAATATCATGTATCTTCAATGTTGCAGATTTGTATCCATACAAAGACACATAGATAGAGCTATAGAAGGAAGCTATAGAAGATGAAGTTCAAACTTTGAACTGTATAGAACAAATGCCAAAGACAACCAAGAAAGAGGTAGAAGTAGTGTTGGAGAAAAGAGTATCCAAAAGAACCAGAGGACAAGTTTATTTTCAGTATCTAGTCAAATGGAAGGGATAGTCAGTGGAAGATGCCAATTGGTTGATAGCAGCAGAGTTGCAGAAGTATGGAGTAAACCTTGAAAGTTTGAGGGATGATTATTTTCTTCCCCGGGAGTCTGATGCCGGAGAATCTGGACTTAGCAAACAATGTGATTTTTTGTTCACATGTTGTGGGTAAATGAGATGAATTTCATTGACCTGAAGGGTCAAAAATCAGTTTTAATAGGGAGAGTTTGGTCTCTTGAAGTTGCCTTTATATTCAGTTACTCTAGTAATTAGAATATTATATTATTTTTAGACTAAGAGATAAGTTGTTAGTGTAGGTGTGTAATAGAGCTTGAGAGTAGAGATCTAATTGTTAGATTGATTAGAATAGGGATTGACTTGTCAATAGAGTTAGGCTAAGATTTGACTCATAAAAGAGAAAAGAAACTAATGGAGAAAGATTAGCTGAGATGATAGAGAATTAAGTGAGTAAGTGAGATCCTGAGTGACAGATAGGGTTTGAGATTGAGACAGAGGTCAGATAAACTGCTGTTATTGAGCAGAGAGGGCCAAGACCTTGTAATTCCTATTTAATTGAATAATTGAATGAGTGTGGTGTTGTGTGTTAAATCCTGGTGCAGAATTTCATTTTCATCTGTTTATAGGCATTCTGGACCCTCAATAATCGTTTCCTCTGTTCTAACATTTTATTTATAAACCACAGCCTTTATGTGTTTTATCATAAATCACTGTTGATTCGTGTTTAAAGTTAATATTGAGATTAAATTCTAAACCTCTGTTTAAGAACTTTATTAAAGTTTTAATTTATACACGGGGTAGTAGTCAAGAAAACCGTAAGTGGCATCTTGTGTGCCTATCAAGTGGTAAGTGGTAATATTTTGAGTCCACGTGATTAGCCTAGAACTCAACATGTAGCAGATGGAGGAGAGAGAAAACAACTTTTCTCGCATGCCTCCAAAGTGATAAAGAAAGTGCTAGAGTTTGCGCGATGACTGTTGGATCAGACAGAGTAAATCGACGGGCTAGTTGGCAATCTAGGAAAGTGATAGCTGTTAGATCTAGAGAGAAGAGATCAATGATGTAGAGTGAAGCACTTGTTAAAAGGTAAAGTCAAAGTGAGACTGACAGTGTTTAGTGGAAAAGAGCGACTCTCAAGGGAGAAAGGTCACATACAAAATCTGATTAAACTTAGCTGATTGGTTATAAAGTTAACCATTAATCTATTTTCAAACTATCACCTTATTTCATCAACCTCATGTGTCAACTCATCACATAGGAAACTAGATAAAGGAGCACTATAAATATGTTTTAAACTGGCGAAGACATGTATTGTATGCATCCATTCTAAAGTTTATGATAAAGGTACAAGAAAGACCATGGATTACATGCATAACTAACAATTAACGTATATCATTGTTCCATGTTCAAACAAATGGGAAACACACACATTGTGTTGACACATATACTATAGATACATTATTTATCTCATATTATTTTAGTCAATGTGAGTTTTATTGTTCTTATTCATTCTTCTTCTCTATAATATAATATTTGATTCAATTGCGAGCGGTAGGAGGAGCTATTCATTTCTATCGCAATATAGCTCTACCTACTATACAAAACTTGTTAGAATTAGTGGCTACCCTATTCAATACAATGCGAGTGACATAAGAATATTAAAGATGGGTGGGTTTTATGAGGGGTAATTTCAGTGGCATAAGTTCACCCTGGGTTTGTCTTGCTTAGTAGGTATAACTCCACCTCAAAATAGTTTCTTTATACTGGAAATAGATAAAATGAGGTGCATTGACATATATGAAATTTAATATGTTATTCTATGTGAGATGAAGTGCATATATTAATATATGCAATTGAGCCTGATATTCCACACATCATATTTTTGCACCACATGAAACAGTGGCTTGGGGAAGCACATAGAGAAACTCTAGCTAGCTAAACCAAATGGGGAATGTCTTCCCTACCCCTATTAGAGGACATGATTATTGACAATGTGTGATCACAAAAAATTTCTCTTAAAGAAAATTGACTCTATATATGCATGGATGGGAAGCATGATGAGGCACCCTCATGATTCACATCATGTACAATCTAGCAAGCAATAGCAATCTCAAGCATACACATGTATATCCCATTTTCCTAATGACACCTTGGATTATCACGACACTAGTCTATAGTTTTCTTCAAGCCCTTCTCAACGCAGGGACTTGCTACCATGCAACTTCCCTTATTTTCATTTAAATTATTATTTAGATGACAACTTCATTGTAATTTCCATGGTTTGGGTATATGAATTATTCAAGTTATATTTTAATTGGCCACTATTTAATTGTTAACTTAATACTAACTCATTGTGATAGCGCTTATGTTTATACCTTGTCCCTAACATAGTCACAATTTATTTAGTTGTAGAATTATATTGTTCCATTGTCTACTGAAAATTCTAGAATTGTCACACATTATGTTTCTTCCCTATGGAAGTCATGTCAGGAATTACTACAGTGAGGTGTCACCAAATCCATGGTGTCCAGAGTTTAGGATTAGGTTGAACGATGGGGAGATTGAGATATTGTTTATGGAGTAACTACCACTCTCTTGTCTCACAACACTATCTCATTGGAGCTTTCTTGCCTCCATGACGAGCTCTATCACTTCTTTTCTCACCAAATTTGGAATACCCACAACTTCTCAACCATCATCCTTTCTACATCTGGTTACATTTTTTGGAATAACATGGCCTACTTGAGAGAAGGTAAGCATTTCCTCGTTGTGGTAAAATTTTATTAAATATTATGCTTAATGGAAATTCTCGAATTCATAAAGGATACCCATAATTGATGTTTTGTTGAAGCCGTTTCCAAATTTTCACACTACAAGTGCCTTATCATTATATATTTTTAATTACATTCTTTCTTTTTTCTTTATTTGGTGTTTCCAGATGAATTTCAGTGCAGCGCCAGCATTTGACAAGAACTGACAACCATCAATAGTTCCAATTATATTAATGACCAATTTCATTACCTAACCTATTAACTTTAAAAATAAAACTACGTAATTTCTCTGCTTAGTGTTTTGATTTCTTCATGATTTGATTTGTTCAGTATACCGTGCATGGTTTTCAACAGATTCATGCAAGATATAGGTCCATTCTAACAGGTGAGGGTTGCGTTCTTTTATATTCATCCTTTGTGTTCTTTAATTCAATATATTTCCACATTTAACATTTTCCTCTTAAGGGTAATTTCTATAGTTTAATTTCTTTCCATCATAGTGAATGGCAAGTTGGATTATGGCTTTGGATGGGCCCTTACAATTCTACCACTCAGTCGAGGCTTTTGTAAAATTTTCCAATGTTCTTTTTCTGCAAAGTTGATGATCATGAGGCCATGCCTAGTCATTTCCTTTTTCGAGCTAGGGTTTATGTAATCCTATTAAAGACTTAAAAGATGTTATCTTTTTGTAACTTATGTCGATGGCCTAACTTTCTTTCTAGTTCTCTTATATATATATATATATATATACACACACACACACACACACACTTCTCAAAATCCTGTAACAAGGGTTTTCTATTCATAATAGGCATACATTATCTTGTTTGTGTATAATGCATATTGAAACATGAATTTATTTTTATGAATATATATATCATCTCGTGTACATATATACCTACATATATACCTACTCAAATTTTAACTATGTAACTTTTAAAGATATAGGTTATTATTCTTTCTGTGTTCTTATTTATAATAGATGTAACTCCGGATGAATGTTTTATTGATATTTGTATATGTTAATTTTCAAATTATTACATTTCTCCCTTTTATTTATATTGGTTACAAACAATGTAAACATTGAAACAGGAACTATAAACTCAAAATGGGAACTCTAGCAAAAAAACCCCAATAAAACATGAAAAACAGTGCTAAAAATGAAAAGTGTTGACACTGGAATAACACTTATTTTTTTCACGGGTAAATTTTCAACATGTTTTAAAAATGGCTATGAAAACCAATTTTTGTGCAAAAATTGTGCAAAAAACACCCTCAAAATGAAAAATATTGATGCTAGAATAACAATTTTTTTTCTAGGGTAAATTTTCAACATGGTTTAAAAAGGGCAGTGAAAACCAAATTTTTGTGCAAAAATTGTGTAAAAAGCACCCTCAAAATGAAAAGCGTTGATGCTAGAATAACGTTTTTTTTTTCTAGGGTAAATTTTCAACATGTTTTAAAAAGGAAAATGAAAACTATTTTTTTTGTGCAAAAAACAACCTCAAAACGAGAAGTGTTGATGTTAGAATAACACTCTTTTTTTTCCAAGATAAATTTTCAACATTTTAAAATAATGACGTAAAATATTTTATCATTACTTTGAAAAACATTAAAATTTCAAAAGAATAATGAAAACATAAAATTAAAAATTAAAACAAAAATTAAAACAATGAAAAATAACAAAATGTAAATAAAAATATATATTAAAAACAAAATGTAAAATTAAAAAAATCAAATACATAAAAAGACAAAAAAAAATCAAACATAAAATAAAAAATTAACTAAAAAAAAGAAGAAATCTTTACAAAAGAAATTGGAAAAAAAATAAAAAAACCTATAAAATTAAGTAAGTAAAAATAGAAAAATTAAAAAAAAACATTAAGAAAACACTAAAAAAAAGTTCAAAACAACTACATAAAAAAAACACAAAACAAAACAAAACAAAAAGAAACAAAAAGAAAAAAAAAGAAAATAAAGAAAATAAAAAAAAAACAAAATAAATATATATATATATATATTTGTAAATATATATTTTTTATTTAAAACAAAAAAATTGAGGGCATTTTTATTTAAAAATATATATATATATATATATATATATATATATATATATGCACTTTTTAAAAAAATTTTAAAACATAAACATTTTTTTAAACATAAATATTTTATTTTAAACCTTTAAAAATAATTAAAAAAATATTTTTAGTTTTCAAACAAACAAAAAATGATACAAAATTTTTTATTTTGTTTTTAAATCATTTTTTTAACATTTAAATTTTTTATTTAAAAAAAAATACAAATGGCCCCACCCTCCACCGCCCGGCTACCCGTGGGGGCACGGATCTGCTGAGCCCCCATGGGCAGGCGGGCAGTGGAGGGCAAGGTCGATAGTATTTTATTTTATTTTTTATTTTTTCCTAATAAAAAACTGAAATGTTAAGAAAAACAAGCTTTTACTTAAAAGAAAAAATTAAAAAAATGTGTATCCTGTTTTTTGTTTTTAAATAAAAGATATTTTTTCAAAAAAAATTTAAAGGTTTAAAATACATTATTTATGTTTAAAAAAAAATTTACATGTTTATTTTTAAAAAAATTCAAAAAAATATGCATATTTTTTTTAAATAAAAAATATTTATTTAAAAAAATTATTTAATGCGTGCAGGTTTTTAAAAATCATTTATTTATTTTTTAAAATATATTATTTTTTTGTTTTTTAAATAAAAAATATATGGTTTTATAAAAAAATTAATTTTTTTTTTTTAATAAAAAATAGATATTTTTTTTTTAAATTTCAAATGTTTTTTGATTAATCTTTTTTTTTCAAATTGAAGATATATATATATATATATATTTTTGTTTTATTTTTTTAATTTTAATTTGAGTATATTTTTGTTTTTTCAGTTTTTTTTTTTAATGTTTTTAATCTTAATTTTAGTAGTTTTTAAATTTTTTTGTTGTTAATTTTCTATTTTTTTTAAATCTAGTTTGTTTTTGATTTTTAATTTTAATTTGTTTTTTTAGTTTTTGTTATTTTTTTTTTGAACGTTTATATTTTTGCATACTTAATTCTATAGTTTTCTTAAATTTTGTTTTTTTCTAAATTCTTTTATGGTTTAATAGATATATTTTTATTTTTTACATTTTTTATTTTATTTTTTGTCTCTTTTATATATAGTTTTATATTTGCTTTTTTATGTCAAAAAAATTGACATAAAAAATTTTAAAGTGTAAAAAAATGTAACATTTAAAAAAATATCCACACTTAATACATTACAAAATTTAAAGTGTCAAAAATTCCTAAATTTAGAAAATAATTATTTACATTTCATATATTAGAAAAATTAAAGTAAAAAAATATGACTTTTAAAAAAGGGCATGATACAGAATCACCACTTTTTAAAATTACGATGCAAATGACTAACATTCTAAAACGTAATGTACATAAAAAAATTTAAAGTGCCAAAAACTGTGCTCTAAAAAAATATGTGTGTTCTACATCCCCCTTTTCAAAATCGGGTCACATTTTTTCTCTCTAAGAAATGTGTAACAGTATTGGTTCCTGTTTCAAAGATTACATTGATGGTAAAGTAAGGGTTCTCAATCAGTCTATTTTGTTCTAGATTCTTTTGGAACTGTTGCAGTTTTAGAAGAAAAACATCAATTTAGCTGGCAACAAAAGCTCACATCTTTCTTTTCTATGATAAAATAATAAAATCCTTTATCAACATTATTCATTTCTAACACATCAAGAATTTGCATTTAGTTATAGATTCTTTGCATGTACGTTGTATGCACATTTACAACATTATTATTATTGGTCTAGGGGTTAGTGGTACCTATATATGGGACTTTCCATATATCCCCAGTCCTAACGAATTAAGAGTTTAGGAATGTTCAACGTAGATGGATAAACATTTTTCTATCCAACATAGTTTGGAAATAACCTAAATTCAATTTTAGTATCATAGTTTTCCTTACCATATTGTATTATTAGTATTAGATTCAAAATTTGCACAATATAATAGAAATTTAACACATACAAGAAATAACAAAAGAGAAATTTTTTGCTGATGTGTTTCAAAATAACATGTGTGGTTCATCATCATGACGAGATGAAGAGGCAGACCATAGCAAAGGTTTAAATAGGGAGCAATGTAGAGACATAATTTCAAGTAACAACTATATTCGAACAATAATATTTAAATTATGATAGTAATTTATTAATATATTAAAAACAAATATTATTCAGTAACGACTATATTAAATGACTAGTTTTTGAAATAAAATATTTAAATAAAGGTATTATTTCATTGATTTATTAAAAGTATTAATAGGTAATGGCTATATTAAATGACTAGTTTTTGAAAAATAATATTTAAATTAATTTATTTAAACCAAATATTACTAGTTTTCGAAAATTAATATTTAGATAATGATATTAGTTTATTAATTTATTAAAAATATTAATATGTAACGGCTATATTAAACGGCTAGTTTTTGAAAAATAATATTTAAATTGTGATATTAATTTATTATTTTATTAAAAACAAATACTAATAAGTAACCGATGTATTAAAGTTTTGGAGAAATAATATTTAAAATAATTTATTAAAAAAAAAGTCAAACTTTAAAGGAGAGGAGTCAAAAATTATAAAAAGGAGTCAAGATCCTAATCTAGAAAAAATCATTTGATAAATAATTAATGGCAATAAAATAAACTGAATTAAAAATAATTAATGGAAAAATAAATAAATTAGACAAAATATACACAAGTCAAATATATATATATATATATATATATATATAAATAGATAAAAATAAATAAATAAAAATAAAAATAGTATATATATATATCTCCAAATAAAAGTAATCAATTAATAAAACGGGGTCAACAATAAAATATGGGGCTCAGTCCCATTAAGCAAATAACAAAAACACTAAAAGGAGTTGAGAACGAATTGGATGATAAAATACATAAAAAACCAAATACTATAAAAAGGATGCCAATGCTTACATAGATAAACAAACAAACAAAATAAATTCCAAAAGAAGCCTAAAAAACTAGGAGGACAAGACATGGACCCAACTTCTACTAATATTCCAACCATCATCTCTATTCAAATTATTGGGTCTTTTTTCAATTTCTACGACCTCCCTGAATTTACGATGATGGAAATGACTAACCCTAGAAATGACTTGGGCCTCCTCAATGCAAATGTAATGCTTAGATTTATGTATTTATATATGTTTCTACTTTTATTTCTATTTTTATCTATTTATTTTAATTTATATATATATATTTTTGACTTGTGTATATTTTTGTTTTAATTTATTTATTTTTCCATTAATTATTTTTAATTTAGTTTATTTTATTTCCATTAATTATTTATTAAATGATCTTATCTAGATTAGGGTCTTGACTTGTTTTTATAACTTTTGACTCCCCTCCTTAAAATTTTGGCTTTTTTTTTTTTAATAAATTAATTGAAATATTATTTCTCCAAAACTAGTTGTTTAATATAGCGGTTGCTTATTAATATTTTCTTTTAATAAAATAATAATCTAATATCACAATTTAAATATTATTTTTTGAAAATTGGTAATATTTGGTTTTAATAAATTAATTTAAATATATTTTTCAAAAAATAGCCATTTAATATAGTCGTTACTTGAAATTACGTCTCTACATTGCTCTCTATTTAAGTCTTTTCCATGGTCTGCCTCTTCATCTAGTTCTGATCATAAACCACAGTTGTTGGTTCGAAACACGTCAGCCAAAAATTTCTCTTCTGTGATTTCTACCAAAAGACTTTGCTTAATTCATTATGGATCACAAAAGCTTGAATACTAAAACATACAAGAAAGTTGTTCCAAACATATTTTACTTATTTGCTCTCCAACGTCTAAGTCTAACATCAAAATTATAGTGGAAAGAGTTCTCCACCCGACCAATGAGAACTAGTATACTCTATGAAATCTCCCATCAAGCCAGTTTCACATCAAAAAAAAATTTCATGATAGAGACCATAACGGGCGCAACCCAAAAAAAAATATGACCCAACTAGGTCCATTCTAGTGTTTTAACTGAGCACAAGGGCTTCAATTAGGAATTTGACTATCCAACAAGATTAAGAACTCCTCATTTGGCAGCATCTTCCCTGCCCTTTACAATGTCCTATATGTGGGTATTAAGATATTTAACTTTTATTTTCCTCTCTTGGGCCTCCTCTGACTAGGCTCCATGTTCACAAGGTTGCCTCAGGATTTTTCCCTCTCACCCTCTTGTCTCCATTTTCCCTAACTAAGTTAACTTATCTCTAGGAAGAGGAATTTGGGTAGGTAACCAACTCTTCCCATACATGGTTTTGACTACCTGGAATATGAAACTCTCTTTCAACATATTTTCCCACTGTAATTTCCGTGGGTGACTCAATGCAGTATTTTTTTAATGAAAAATTAGAAAATAAACATTTATGTTCATCCCTTATTCATACGAGGCTTTTAGCATGGTCCCACAGTGTTCCAAGTAACTTTATAAAAATTAAATAGAATATTCACAATTTACTGGGGGTATTACATCTTTTCCCCTTGAGAAAAAAAAATCCTCAATATTTTCCTCACCATTAAAAAATGTTGGGATATTCCTCACGCATAAAATTATCTTCCTCCAAGGTAGCCTCTTCCAGGTTGAAGTTCTTGCACTTCAGTTTAACCTAGTTGATTTCTCACTTTCGTATCATAATTTCTTTCTAATCGAGAATATGTAGAGGCTCGACCAAGAGTACTTAGGCTAGTTCGAGCTACATCCACAATCATTATCGATGTTATTAGTTTCCATCAATAATTATTTAAGAAGCATATGTATAATCATTCCAAAATGTTTTTGTTTACGTGGACATCCTACCAATTAATAATATGGTTAGGAACATTTATGTATTTATTTAAAAAAGAAACATGAAATACATTGTATATGCATATATGCATAAGTAAAGCCATCTAATAGGCCAAGTGCCTAATCCTGACAAATATTTCAACGGACCACATAATCGGGGAGTCAGTCTTGCACAAGTTGCCCATCTTAAAGTGTTATTTTGTTAATCTCTTTTTCACAACTGAAAAAATATGGGCGGCTAGAGGTTTTGGCAGATGTTTTTTGGGTACAGTTTATGGAACAAGCAACCCTCATGAACTGCATATAGAAATGCACCAAGATTCATACATAAATAAAAGAAAAAGTGAATCTAATTCAAAGAACACCAACACCTACAATGTATACCACCCCCGTGTGTTCAACTAAAAGATCATCAGAACTTGAAACATATACCAGATCGCTGATTATATAAAAAAATCTTGGTTATTATTTGATAAAGGAATGGCCCTGGGGCACAGAAAACTAATTGTAGTACCATCAATTTCTCTTAAACACGCAACATCAATATGTCTTGTTTGCATAAACGCCCCGACACGTTTATTATATAGAGGTACCATTGTTGTTAATTTAAATAGTGAACCCGGAATGTAAATAATATTTTGTAGAACTTGAGGGTGTTAGTTCAATCAAAGCAATTGTGCGTTAAGAGTTACAATGCATGAGGGCGTTAATTAAAAATAATATCGGTGCTTGAAGGCCTAAAAGCTTGTGCTTTCATTTTCCAAAAAGGCATTGATTATGCTAACAGATGACATCATGGTGATTTTATTTAAAGTAAAGCACCGATGTGTTTTTATGTTATCGATGCACCAATATTTTTGTACGACATATTCTCTTTTTTGGAAACATCAACCTATTATAGTGAAATTAATGTACTTTTTTAAATTTGTTATTCATTGAAAAATTGACATATATCTTATAACATTATTCATATAAATTAATATTTGACTAGTGCATTTGTATATGATGTTTGGAATCTGGATTAATTTGTTATATTATTAGATTTCACATCTCTTCATTATAATATTCAATCATCCATATATTTAATGTGTGGTGTAACATTTCACAACGACATTGGATAACACAATAGAATAAATTAAAATGTATTTTATTATATATCAATAAGAGGCTCACTTTCATAAAAAATTGGATTGTTATTGGTAATCCATTGTCTTTCAATTAGGACACTATGTCCATGATTACATTAAACAAAATGTCTAATTTTCACAGACAACTATTTCAAAAAATACGATAGGTTGCATTGATATCCAAATATATCATCATTCTTTGTTGGGAATGTTGCTAGTTCTTGATCTACTTCCATGGCTTGGGTTATTTCGAGGAATATTTTGTTGAGTCCATCAATTGTCTTCGTCTTGTTGATCTTGTTCCATCTGCAAACATAAAAATAAAGTGTAATGAGTGTATCTACATTGGTGACAATAATTAAAATTGAAATAAATAATATACATCAATGTAAATTGAAAATAAATGTACCATAGCAAGAAGTGACTCATGAATTATACAAATTCTTTCAAAACCAAATCTCATGCCTTCTTTCAACAACTCTTTTGTTGGCGTAGTTCCATAGTTTGTTTCTTGCAAGTTTTATACCACATAATAAATCATGTATTTAATATAAATGATTTTTTTATTCTCTTAATTATAAACTAAAAGAAGTAAAAAATCATATATACTTACAAATTCCATAATTAATTTTTGATATGCCAACATATAATCACAACCGTTCTTTAACCCATTGTCAATCAATTCTTGTGATGGCTTTTCTTTGTATTTTAGCACCTATTCGAAGTCTTTCAAGGATGGTTGTTGTGAAACAACTTAAAATATAAAAGAATGAAACCTTGAGTTCTAATAAGGAAATATTAACAATTACTCACTACATTTGAAATCAACCCTTTTCTTCCTCATCGTCCTATTTTATGTTTTGAATGAGTTCCATCTTGTTTTCTTTTCTGCAAGAAAATACTTGAAAACTAATGTTTATTGCAAAATTATTTTTTTATATGTACAAATTCAAGCATGATTACATACATTTGAAGCATGTTGTTGTTGAGACAGCTCCTCCTATGGTGCAATTATTTCCATTTCTCTGAACATCTCCTTATACACTTCTTTGACATTCCTACTGGTATGTTTCACATATCAAAGCATTGATTATTTGGGATTTTCATAATCTTCCTCAAAACAATAATAAACTAATTTTATAATGATATGTGAAAACTAAATATAACAAAATTGATATTAATAAATTAATGGTTTGTAGTAATATATACATAAAATTATAGAAAATCATTTATACAGTTAGCAATATTACCTTTTGAATGATAATTTTTTATTGTAATATGTTTTTTCTATTGCAATTTTGATATGTCTCATTTACCATTTCTCTACAAACACTTCTTGTAGGTTAGATATAATTTGGATCTTAGAATCATTGGATTTGTTTTCATATTATAAGTGGAAATTATGTCTTTACGTTCATTCCACTAGATTTCTCATAGTTTTCTAAAAAAATTTCCCCCTTTCATTAACTTCCAGCACCACTCCAGATGAGTTAAGGACCAATTCATCGTCATTTACATGTTCCATAATTTTCTTTTCTTAGAAAGAAATTCATCTTTTCCTTCATTATTTATGCATGTATAACATTGAACATATATCAATTAATAGATTGTTTGAAGCATGCTACCTAATATTCTTAAGTATACTATTAATGAAAATTCGAAAAAAAAACTCATATTGAATAGTATTTTTTTAATTTGTCTCATTCATCAATCTGCAATTTTTCTATCAAGATTTTATTCTCTTCTACACTTATACTATAAATAATATTATCTACCTTGTTCATTTTGTGGCTCTACATGACATGCACCAACCAATACCAATTAGGTAAGCTTACATATAATTCAAACATATTAAATTTGTAAAGAATTTACAAAGAACTTACCTTCTCTAATTTTTTTTGATTTGTTGTCATTTTTTCGATACATATTTTTGTTACTTGAGACCTTTTGAAACATTTTTTATCAGTATACAACTTGTACCATTCGATACAAAAGCCATTAGATATATTTTACAAATAAATTAAATAATTTTTTGCCCAAAAATCCTTTAGTAACTAGTGAGAATAAACGGACCGGTGTGTTTATAAACATTAAATGCACCAGTCATTTAATTATTGAACACTATAATGGAAAATTAATTTTTAAAATTAGTTTAAAATTAGGACATTGTGATCTGTCAGGCTAAACACACCGCACTGATTTAATGGTGCTATTAGGAATAGGCATGCTAATGCGTTATATTACATTGGGAGAAAAAATGAACAGACTATACAAAATCAAATGTGTTATCATATACTAGTGCGTTTTATTACTTTGGTAGCCACAATGCCTTATATTATGAATGGTGCACCGTGAAACATATATTCGTTTTAAAAAAATGGAGAGGGTTGATGGTGCAATTTGTAAGTCTAAATGCAACAGAATGATTTAACGATGTTATTAGGAATATGCCCACTAGTGTGTTATATAGTGGAAGAAACAATTAACATATTGGATAGAATCCAAAGTGTTATAATATACCGGTGCATTGTGTTACGCAAGTAGCCCCAATGCATTGTATTACATAGGGCCCACTGTGAAACATATAGCATTTTTAAAAATATCAAAGAGCGATGACTGTGTGATTTGTAAGGCTCAATGGACCGCAATGATTTAATGGTGCTATTAGGAACATGCACGTTGGGGTGTTATATTATACCGTGAGTAATGATTAACAAACTAGACAGAATCAAAAGTGTTATGATTTATCAGTGCATTGTATTTCTTAGGCAACATGAGTGCATTGTATTAATTAGGCATCATCGGTGCACTGTGTTACTCATGCAACATTGGTGCATTATGTTATAGACGGGGCATAGTGCAACATATAACCATTTAAAAAAAGAAACATAGAGGATCGATAAGGTTTGGATCTATTTTAATAAGTGATTCCCCTACTTTATATGTCAAATTCCCTATATATAGTAAGTACAAAAACCCATTAAATCTAAAATGACTAAATTGAAAATCCCTAATTGTGAAATGGTAGAGAAAGTTAAACCCTAATGTGAAATTTTGTAGGAAGAAACAAGGGTTTAAGGTAGATATTGATTATTTATTTATTTATTAATTAAGTTTAAATAGTGACAAAGATCATAAAAAATTTACTAGTAAAATCTATCGTAAATTTTTTACTATGCAAGTTTTTTTTTTTTTTTTTCACAATAAAATTTAAGATTCTTTCTATCAAGGGTTTTGAGTGGATCACCATAGCTTTCAAATTTTGATGTTTTGGTAGATCCAAAATATTTTGTATCTCTAAATTGATCTTGTCTTGCAAATGATCTCTCTTTTAACAAAAAATGTAACTTTTTTATTAGTAAAATAAACAATAAAATATAAAACTCACCATGTAGGTTTTCTAGTGAATCACCCTAACTTTTAGCTTCTGATCTTCTGAATATTTTTGTTGCTCCAAAATATTATGCGATTGTTGTACAATGCTCGTATATTTCTCTTGCAAATCACTCTCTTGAAATTTAATTTAAATAATGAAATGGTAAATATCCTTTTACTATTTAAAATACTTTACGAAATTAGACTTCGAAAAATCAATTGCTGCTCATTTTGAATTTTTAAAAATGAAACAAAAGCACTTTTCCCATGTAATTTCTCCGCACATTAGTGAATTCAATAGTCAAGCGCACTAATGTGTTTATATAAATAGTGCACTCACATTTTCAGGGCACCATATTTTTTCAACGCGCCGGTATGATTCAATTATTTTTCATTGTTGAAATTTCAAAATGGTGCTATTTTTTTTTAACACAATGATTTAAAAGACCATCGAGCTGATTGAATTCATTTTTATTTACCAAATTTGGGAGATAATTGTCCATGAGTGATGGTTTTTATTTAAACATATTGTAGTGCATTTTTATGTAAAAGAGCACCAATATGATAACTCATTTTTTGCTTTTTTTAGAATGTCAGAAATTGGTGCAAGTATTATTTGAATGCCTCAGTGCTCTTATTGTTTAAACAAATCAGTGTGATTTATTCTGATTAGTGAACCGGTGGGGTTTAAAAAGTATATGCAATTTTATTTTCACATAAAATGACATATTAATCTCAAATTATCCTTTAGGACTTATCCAGATGAATATTAGTAGTTCATAGTATACATTTTCCACTTAAGGTCGAATTGTTCTTGAAAAATAGTTTCAAAACTATATTAAAATTTAGATTGTAGGTATATGGTTCTCGATATTAATTTTAAATATTCACACAAAATTTTATTTCTGATTTTTCTGAAATAGAGGGGAAAAATATCAATTATATCAAATGGCCAATTCTTCAAATTCTAGCTCATTCGATATTGTTGATCAAATTCATTCGCAGATCTCTTCCATTCCATATCGAGTAAGTTCATAATTTATTTATATTTTGATTATTAACTAAATTTATTATTTTAATCCATGTCAATTTAAATAAAAATGTATGCAAATTATTTGCAGGATCCATATTTAGAATTGAGTTTAGATGCATAAAATAGTTTTCCATTTCCAAAATGTCTGAATCTCTTATTAGGAGCAACATATCACAAACCGTTGTTAGATGAAAATTGACTACCTCTTCACCCTACCAATTGGAAAATGGCATCTGCAATCCTCGACCAATGATGGCAATAATTTTTTGGTATACTGATCTTTCAACAAACCAGTTGAATTAGCATGCTTAATAATATCATTGGTATTGTACTATTGACGATTAAAATATTTTTTGGAATTAGGGTTCTAGTTATGATGAGCAACGGACCTACCATATTATTGTGTGCCTAATTACAATGTCAAATCGAGAGAATGCAAAATTAAGAGTAAGAATCAAAGAGGAGGCATACGAAGAATGGTTGAATCAACCACCTATTCAATTCCCACTACATCTAGATTCATAAATTAGGAATGACTACAACAATAGTAGTACTTCGTCACATGTTGGCAATGGAGGCAATCAAATGGAGGTTGGTATGAATGATTACTTATGAGATATGACTATCATGGAGGCAACGTTGTTAGATGCATTCTAGAATGATGAGATAGGGAATGATTCTCATATCACTGATGTGTTATTCGAAAGTTTGAAATTTTCTTCCACCATCCCTCTCTTTGGACCTGGTGGCAATTCAAATTTTACTTAGCTAGGGACAACAGTGTTGTTTTACAACATCAAATCAAATTTTGTCATGTCAAATGTATTTTTCTCAACAATATTGAGGTAACTGACTTGAATGATCAATCGAGTTGCTTATATTTTTTCACATAATAAAAATTTAAAAATAGTTGATTTTATGAATGTTAAATATCGACATTGTGGAATTACATTCCCTACATAGAGGCAAATTAGTTGTTTAAAATGTTGGCTATTGAGTACATATCATATCATGTATGTCTGAATGATTGTATTATATATAGAGGAGAATATGTAGACAAAGAGATATGTCTAAAATGTTTGCATGACAGGTACCATAATTCAAACAAAATGGGTAAATCTTGTGGTCCTCCTCATAATATTTTTAGGAACATGCTTATAATCCAAAGGATAAAAATAATCTTTCATTTCAAAGAATTAGCTATGTTACAGGGATGGCATGGCTCACACAGAAGTGATTTAGGAGTTATGAAAATTCCAACATATTCAATAGCCATGAAATATATATATGATACATGGATTGGAAAATTTAAGGATGAAGTATGAAGTCTATAACTCAGCATAGCCATGGATGGTTTCAGCCTAGATTCCCTCCAAAACACCAATTATTTTATTTAGCATGTAGTAGTCAGAAATAACAATAACCCCCCATGGTTTTCCATGAAGAATGAACATGTTATGTTGGCTCTCACAGTCCCTGGTATAACAAAGGTGAATAATATGGATGTCTACTTACAAACATTGGTAGATGAATTTAGGGAATTATGGGAAGGGATAGATGTGTGTGATAAGGTGTTATCATGTATACAATAATTTTGTAGGTCTTTTAACAAAAGCGTATCATGGATGCAAATGTTGTGGACCTTCTCTGAAGGCTAGATGGTACAAATAGATATGAAATCTAGTGTATGACTTCTCCAGGGTATTCTTCCCAAAAGAACATGCTTACAAAAGAGAAACATCCACTTTCAATGGTGAACTAGAGAGAACCCAAAGGCTTGTAATAATGACACTAGCTTGATGTCTTAGAGAATATGAGATATAGAAGGAGAAGGAGTTTGTAGAAATGTTCAATTCAAATGGGGAGCCTATGTTTGATGATCTAGATTTTTTCGACACCTAGGTTGAGAAATAATCCATTGAGACGAAAAGGAAATTTGTCTTTTATGAACTCCCATATTTGGAGCATCTTAAGAGTTCCCACTTACTAGATTCCATGCATATATTTAAATATTCATTATAATCTTTGTGGATGCACATATCATTGAAAGAAGAAGGCACATTGGCTACTATGAGAGATATTATTTCTTCAAAAACTAGAAAGTAACATCAGCTAAGACAAGAAACTCGAGGAGAGGTTGGCCCCTCTTGGTCTTTCAAAGAAGGTGATGTCCCATCCATTTCAAAGAAATATGATTTTTCCTTGGAAAAGGAAGTCATACTCAGTGTGAGGGTGTCTTCTTTATATGGGTCCTAACTACGTCGGTGCTCCACTGTGGATGACCATTTTTCATGGTTGAAATCACATGAGTATTTGAACCTTCTAAGAGTATGTATGTGAAAAACATGATTTTATTATTTTATTTTTATATAATGTGATATTTTATAATTAATTTTTGTATAATGTACTATTTATTTTGCAATGTCATTATCCTCTACTCGTGCGTGGGTGTCTGAACCATGACTTCCCCCAAGACCTACAACTTGGAGTATTTAGATTATCTGCATTTGTACATTAGATCACATAAAAGGAGATTCATATGGCTATCATTCCATGCTAGTGTCAAGAGATAGTTGAGATTGTTTATATGTTTGAGAAGGAAGTGTCGACGAGTTTCATGGACTTCCAAGTTCACCTTCTAATTCACCTAATAGATGATGTTGAATTAATTGGGGTTATTTCCTGTTGTTGGATGTTCTTCTTAGAGAGGTACATGAATAAATTGAAAGGTTTTGTTTGACAAAGGGAAAAACCCTAGGGTTGTATGATAGAGGGGTATATATCATATGGGTATTTCTGTTATGCTAGTGAGTACATCAAGTAGATTGAAAACACACCAGGTGAGGGGATTTGGGATGACGAAAGGGCTGAAGACAAAAGAGAAGGGGAGCTTATTGAAATGAATGAAAAGAGGTGCATGATAGAAAGTGCAGGCTTATCATTTGTGAAATCAGTACACAATAAATATTCACAATGAACTTCATATTAGTGCCTATTTTGATCTCATACGTACTATATATATATATATATATATATATATATATATATATATATATATATATATATATATATATATATATATATATATATATATATATATATCTAGAGAGAGAGAGAGAAAGAGAGAGAGAGAGAGAGAGAGAGAGAGAGAGAGAGAGAGATTTTATGGATTGAAGCCATCAACAAATTCATTCTTTGCAATATGGAAGCAACACAACCATGAGTTTCATTATATGAAGAGAAGAGGAGGAAATGGGACAGTGACATGAAAGAATTCAAATAGTTGAATGGTAGAAGCATGCCTTATCCTATTCATTTAAACAAAAATATGCCAATGACATACCCTAATAGTTGGGTTGTTGGTCAATTCAGAGAGAAATACAGTGCATTTGGTCGTTACCTACGTGATGAAGAGGATACGCTAAACATAGGAATTGGATGAAAAAACCTGGTAATTATAATATCTTTCTATACATTTTTAAATTCATATTGCACCTTTGAATTGTAACATATATACATAATTTATATTTTTAATTATATCTAGTTATTAGACACGACACTGTGATTTTTTCACTTTTTATAGGTTCATTTGTTCCCATCTGTCTACGCATATGGACATCATTTTTTCATGAATGATTTTAATGATGGATGTATGAAAAAATACTATGGATTGGAAGTCAAGCTCGACCAACCTAATCATTCTAACCATGATCCAGGTGGATGTTGGTGGCCACCCACCTATCCCATTTGGACCCCCACAACTGTCTCTTTCAGTTTTTCAGTTTCCTTAATTATAGCACAGTTTACTATTTTTAGCAGTTTTTCGGGTCCTAAACTTCCGGAGCCGTTTTGAGGCCCTAAACGACATTTTTGGGAAATCCACCACCAGTGCTTTTTCTAATTAAAATTGTCTTTTCCGTCATAGTCCTCGGAGAGATCTTTCCAACGGGCTATCATGCGCATCAAACAGAGATAATACGACCAATTCGCGACCCCGTGAAGTTGGCTGTCCAACTCACCCCAAAACGAGGCCCACAATTTGGCGTTTCATCTTCTAGGGTTAGGTTTTGGAATGTGAAGGGTTTTCCATTGTTTCTCAATAATAAATAGGCCTTCGAGCCTCATTGTAAACACAGTTTGGAACAGTTCAGAGGCATGTAGCCGACACATCTCTTCTCAGAGATAAGCTACCATCACCCTAGCTGGGTTATTTCTCTTTCTATTTGTAAGCATATTTCAGTATTTCCCATTAATGAAATGAAGTATTATTTCCGCTGCATATTTGTCTTTATGGTTATCTCTATATTTTATTGCGTTCCTGTTTAAATCCGGATCAGTGGTATCAGAGCGGTCTACTTTTTCTCTATTTTTCTTTGCATGTCCCCAACGAGGTCGGGATATAAGGAGTTAGGGCTTGAATTGGTCGAACCTTTGCAAGACCAGCCTCGCAAATCTCGACGACCTCCCATGGCGGAAGAGAAGAAAGATGAGGGGGCAGGAGATCCTATCAGAATCTTGCTCGAACAAGCCCTCGAGCGGCAAAGGAACGCGATGATGGATAGCTTTCCACATATCCTTCAGCGGCTACCCAAAGGCGACGCATCAGCTTCCAACAGCTACTCTGGAAACGCCACACCGTTTAAGGTACAAGTTAATTTTGAAATCCCCATCTTTGAGGGTCAAATAGACGCAGATGCTGTAGATAAATGGTTAAATATGCTAGATGGGTATTTTTCTGTTCATGAATTTTCAAGTCGGGAAAAGATTATTTTCGCTCTTCTCAAAGCATCCCCCCACGTCAAGGACTGGTGGGAAACATACTGCGAGCAGAAGGATGAAAGTACAGGCTCATTGTTTTCAGCCGCCCCCACTTGGAATGACTTCCGGGATGCCATCAAGGAGCAGTGCTACCCTGTCAAAAGGTATGAGGACAAATACATCAAATGGACCACACTGCGGCAGGGACGAGACCAAGATGTGCCAGAGTTAACAAATATTTTTCATACCCTTCACACACAGTTGGGTATCAAAGATTCTGAGTTGCATGTGGTACTCAAATACCACGGCTGCCTACACAGATACATCCAGGAAGAGATGGAGTTCTTGAACATCTCCTCACTTGACACAGCATACCGATACGCTATCAAAATCGAGCAAAAGTTCAAACAGAAGAAGCGAGGCTTTGGATCTGTAAATCCAATGCCCAAAGGACAAAGCCAAGGCGGGGTTACCCAAGACAACCCCTCGAAGCTGCAAGAAAAGAACAACACCACGAAGCTGAAGAAGGACACAGGAAAGTGGTGTGAGTTCCACAAGGGTGCCACTCATAACACAAGTGAGTGTCGGACCAAGCAGTCGCTGGTGGCCGAGTTGAAGGCTTCCGAATCAGATGCATGTTCCGACTCTGAGCCAGAACCCAACAAGGGGGATGGCAAAGGGAAGAAAATCATTGATGCGGATCCTAGTGCCACTGTTGCCACTACCAAGATCCAGAAGAATGAGCTCGAAGAGCCAGAAGAGGGGGAACGTCTTTTCCACTCACAGATGTGGGTGAAGGGTTCACCGCTGTAATTCATTGTCGACAGTGGCAGCCAAAAGAACCTCATTTTAGCAGAGGTCATGAAGCAGTTGGGCCTACCAACTACGCCACACCCACAACCGTACAGTATCGGGTGGCTTCACGAAGGACGAGATCTCAAAGTTCGCCAGCAGTGCCGCCTTCCCTATAGCATCAAGCCCTTCACAGATGAGGTATTGTGTGATGTTACACCTCTGGATGTTTGTGATGTACTATTAGGCCAACCATACTTGTGGAGGCGACATGCTGTGTATGAGTCAAGGCCTCGTGCTATCATTATTTCTATGGATAATTCATTATACAGGATACCAGAGGTAGCTCCACCTACTACCATCTCTTTGATCACTGCTAAGAAAGGCAGCAAGCTCATCTCACAGACTAGGAAATTTATTTTCTATCTGGTTCGCTCCCAAAGTAAGGGGAAGATCGTTGCTACATCCATGACCCACATGAAGGGTTCCTCCACGCAACAGCAGCAACAGAGGGATACAGTCATGACAGAACACAGGAACAACTTCTCCTTACTCAAAGGGGTACCACACAAGTTTTAGGTGGGTGACAAAGTTTGGTTACATTTGCAGAGAGAGCACCTTACCAGAACCCATCAGAAACTCAGACCACTTCGACATGGTCCTTACACCAATAACAAGGCTACGGGAAACAATGCTTTGAAGCACAACATTCCTCCATTCCTTCACTTGCACCGAGTGTTCAATGTGGATCGTCGCTGACCATGCTCCTCACCATTTCTAGACACATTAGAGATTGCAGAATAGCTCACCAGAGACCCAGCTCAGCAGAAGCTTCCTCATCTCAGGGAGGAACTCAACGCAATGGGGACCATTGCTTCCTAAGGGGGGAGGAATGATCCAGGTGGATGTTGGTGGCCACCCACCTATCCCATTTGGACCCCCACAACTGTCTCTTTCAGTTTTTCAGTTTCCTTAATTATAGCACAGTTTACTATTTTTAGCAGTTTTTCGGGTCCTAAACTTCCGGAGCCGTTTTGAGGCCCTAAACGATGTTTTTTGGGAAATCCACAGCCAACGATTTTTTTGATAAAAATCGTCTTTTCCGTCATGTTCCTCGGAGAGATATTTCCAACGGGCTATCATGCGAGTCAAACGGAGATAATACGACCAATTCGCGACCCCGGGAAGTTGGCTGTCCAACTCACCCCAAAACGGGGCCCACAATTTGGCATTTCATCTTCTAGGGTTAGGTTTTGGCATGTGAAGGTTTTTCCATTGTTTCTCAATAATAAATAGGCCTTCGAGCCTCATTGTAAACACAGTTCGGAACAATTCAGAGGCATATAGCCGACACATCTCTTCTGAGAGATAAGCTACCATCACCCTAGTTGGGTTATTTCTCTTTCTATTTGTAAGCATATTTCAATATTTCCCATTAATGAAATGAAGTATTATTTCCGTTGCATATCTGTCTTTATGGTTATCTCTATATTTTATTGCGTTCCTGTTTAAATCTGGATCAAACCACCAAGATCAGAACCTGACGCAGGGGACATTAGGTTACATTGGAAAGATACAAGAGATCATTCAAGTGGACTTCTCTTTATTCCAATGTGTTAATTTTAGGCTTAAGTGGTGGGACACATTTTATCATAATAATGTAAAGGAAAATTTTGATAGTGGGATGATATCTATCAACTGTAGAAAGATGTGGCCTGAAGCTAGGGAGCCTTATGTTTTCCAAAAAACACTACAACTAGGTTCCTTTTTACTCGAATGTGTTAGATAAGGATTGGTGGTTTGTATTAAGACATGACCTACATCAAAACATGTTTTTGATAACAATAGTGATATCATGCCAGGCGCCGAGGAAGATAATAAAGGTGATGAAAATGGAGAGTAATATGTACTTGTGTTATTTCATCATTTATACCATTGTTGTATGTTCTCATTTTCACTATTTTGATAAGTATTTCTAATTGCTATTTCTCCCTCTACTGACACCTCTACTACATGATTGACATATAGAATACGATAACCTCATACATAAGTACATTTTTTATTATTAAATGAAAATTATATTTATTAATATGGAAACATAACTTTCAATTTAGAAAAAAAAAAAAAACATCATTGTTGCTCAAAAAACATAGTCATGGCCTCACTTTGGTGCTCTTTAAAACACATCCACACGATAAACGGTGCGCACATACCTAGGATACACTATTGTAAACTAAAAGGAGGTCTTATGCATGTATAAAATATTGATTACATCTTTTTATGGGCCATAAGAGAAACAAATGGACATACATGGATGCATGAGAGGTTTTGATATTTCTTCATGGATAATGGACCAATTTTGACTTTTATTTTCAATGGTAATTATAAATAAAATTTGAATTAATTATTATTTTATGGCTAAGAATTAAATGATAATTAAGAGGCACTGGTTTGATTTTTTAATAGACTTAGTGATGCATTTTTCTTTCCTATTTAGATTATGAAAAATAAATATCTATTTTTATTTATTTATAAGTAAATTAGTTAAAGTAGATATGCCTTTATAAGTTTGGTAATAATAAGTGTTAAGACAACATAATAAGGTGTTGTGTGTGATATATTATTAAAATCTATCCTGCCCAAAATGAAGATTAAAGGTCACGAGCCTAACCCATATACATCATTTCTTTGAAAGTCACGAGCCTAAGCCATATACATCACATCATCAGTTTGAAGGACATTAATTGTAGGATACGACAGTGGCGTAAAAGCAACGGATGCAAGTTTTCACAGTGTTTGGTGTGTGAATGATAAGACCCATGAAACACTAATATGGTATATTTTCTCTGTACCATTACCTTCTAATTTCACTCTTATTTTACCATTTGAACTGACAATGTTTTAAAAAGTATAAAATTTTCACAGTTCCATTGATAAAATCCATGGCGCCATGGGAGTTTGTGGCACGGACCTCTTAGATCAAGGTAAGAAATGTGTAGTGTGTATTGTAGGAAAACATTTAGGTGTTCTCCCTCTCTCTGGCCTCACATGGTTGGACCATATTGTATGGGTCTATCATTTTATCCTTCTCATGTTGTTGCTCCTTCTATTGGCGTCTCTGCAACATGATTGACATATAAAATACATCAACCTCACACACAATTATTTATTTATTTATTAAATGAAATATGTGTTTATTATTGTCAAAACACAACTTTTGATTAAAAAAAAATCATCGATGTTCCAAAAAAATAGTGATGCACCAGATTCGATGTGTTGTGAAACACAATTGCATCTCCAACTGTGCACAAATACATATGACACACTATTATTGGTTCACAAATTTAAATTTTCATAGCATGTGTCACACATGCACCAGTGCGCATGTATAAAATTTTTGCACCGGGTCAGAATGTTCACGTTATCAAACACACTCAGTAATAGCTATATTTTTAGATATTATATAGATAGTGCACCAGTGTGAGAAAAACATAGCAAGCACACCACATTTCTGATGGTGATTAAGAGGCATGTGTTTCAGTTTCAAATAGACTTCGTGATGCATTTTTGTTTCATGTTTAGATTATGCAAACTAAATATCTATTTTTTATGTATTTGTAACTAAATTATTTAAAGTATACATGTCTCTATCATTGTGAAGATGATGCAATATTAGCTAGGAGAAATGTGAAAAACATGGATTTTAGTGAAGATCTCGTGATAATTTAACTTGTATTATTTAGCTCATATTTATTATTAAAATGAGTTAAATTTAAACAAGTGCAATAGAAAATAAAGAACCAAAATAACATCAAAATGGTATATCTTTATTACTAGAAAAAAGTTCACTTGCCTCTTTAAGGGAGAGCTTCCAATAGAGAAAATCCCCAACTACATGTAACTTGATCACAAAACTTATTTTACATTTCTTTATCCTCATCTTTAGAGAGAGAATTTTTTAATTTAAATTGGTAAGAGTTGCTATAAAGATTAAATTTAAATGGCTTGAAAATCTCATAACTTTAATAAGAAAATAAATTTTATAAAAATATAAATTTTAAGTTTTATTAAATCTAAATTGATTATGCTGAGAAACACTGTACAACTCAGTACGGGAGAGATGTTCTCACATAATGTTACATTTAGCAAAATAATAATTGAAATTAACAAATTAAAAATAGTAATAAGAAAATAAATTAATGACGACCATAATTACAATACTTAAACTTAGACTTTAATCTTATATAATTTTATATAGAGGTATAATCTAACTGAAAGTAAAAAACATAATTTAGGTTTTATTATCAGGAAGAAATATAATTTTTCACATGCCAAGAAATAGTATTATTAATATTAAATTATGTGTAATTCAATATATGTTTCATTTGCATGTGATATTTAAAACAAAAAAATATTGTACCGGCAACCATAAGTAAAATATTTCAATGTCCATATTAAGTAACATAATTTTATAGATAATTTATATAGAGAAAAATAAAGTAATTTAAATTGAAAATTTTCTTATATTTTCACTTTAGTGAGAAAGATTGAGAGAATTCGTATTCCATTAATAATTGCTTTCTAATTCAATGTATGAGGGATATTTGCAAAATTTTCAATGTTTAATATGGATTTGATATGTAATATTTTAGAAAATATTAATAATAAAAATAATTAAATGTATACATATAGGGAAAAAATATGAAGCTGCATATTTTGAAATTTTAATATGGAGAACATGAATTACAAATAAATTATTTCAATGTCAACTACATATATATTAATATACCAACTACCTAGATCCACCAAGTGCCTAGAGCGATGAAATCTCTTTTCACTACAGGTTGTAAAAAATTATGACTTACGTTTTTTAAATTTAACAATAGAACTAATTTTATAAACCAAATTTGAATTAATTAGATTGTATTTCTAAATAATTAATTTTTAATGATATTTTGTATTAAAAATTGAGTGACTTACACATTTTGGTATTTTTAAGAACTAACTAAATTATTTTACCTGTAATTATTTTATCATTGTGAGTATTAAAATATTTTACTAATTAAGTTAGATTGAATATCAAAGAACTATCTAAGAAATAGAAAATTATTTATCGTAATTTTGCAATCATAGTTTCAGTCATACTAAATTTTGTAATTTATAAAAATATATTTTCATTTTTTTTAAAGTCGTTTTATATGAAATTTCATATACAAAAGTTTGATATAAATTCACCAATACATAATCTATAACGAATATTATTTCATAAAAATAAACACCATGACAATAATAATCTAACAAACATAAACATCATCTAAGATACACAATCGAATTAACTTTTACTAGCACATATAAAGGTCATTAGCTAGCATACAAATCTATTAATATAACAAGGCATCATCATTGTGATCACATCTAAGAAAACATAAAATTGTAATCTAACATCATTACTACACACATCCTCAAATTTATATAAATCTCATGTCAAATAACTGCTAGCATGTACACATTCGATGGGAAAGTGAAGAAAACAATGGATGCAAAATCATAGTTGCTTGGAATCAATAAGTTATTTAGATTGCATGATTACTCAGAGAACATGAAGTCTAGAATAACTACATTTAGTCTTAAAGGTAAACCCGATATCTGGTGCGAAGATGTAAACAACGTTAGAGATATTTATGAGGAGTTGACTTGGAGTGAATTCAAGAAACTATTCAGGAATAAGTATCTATTAGAGAGGTATTATGAAGATAGGGAAAAATAGTTTTATGAGCTTAAGATGGGTTCTATGATCGATGAGGAGTACACTAACAGATTTCTAGCATTAGGGGAATTTTGATGTTTAAAATGGGCCTCCTAAGAAAAATTCACATCCAAAATAAACTTTATAAGAACCAATAGGATTCAAGATGACGATGGAAACCATGGGGTATGATTCATCCTTTTTGGAGTAAAAAATAATAAAATAATGAAACTACTTTTTTAACTTGTATTTTCAACTTATCTCCCTAAGGTTTTACTCAAATTTCGAGTAGGATTACTCGTTGGATGCAAAATTTAATTCCTCATTAAAGGAGTACCCATGTTTCATAATTTTGATGGACCTTGCTACGCCAAAAATAATAAATACATGAAGAAATGTGATTGCAATCACATTTTCATATATTTCTCATTTTGCATGTAGTAGGGTCCATTGAAAGTATGCTAATAAGATATTGAGATTTGTGCCTTACCTCAAGGAGGAGAAGGACAAGATTCACAGATTCATCTGTTGATTCTTGGTAGCATTCAAAGACAAGATTGAGTTTGATGAGACTAGGTCATTGGAGGAGGCCATCTAAGAGCTAAATCATTTTTATGAGAAATCAAAGCGCAGATCTGAAACTAAGAAGGTCTGGAAAGGTAATGATAAGAATAAAGGGAAATGGGATAAGAAGTAAGCTAGGCCTGAAGACACAGGTAGCAAAGAGAATGCAGCATCGCATAAGAATTTCAATGCACCTGACAAAGGGAAGGGATTTCGGTTTGAGGAGCAGAACAAGGTTGTAGGTTTGAAGCCTATATAGTGTTGGACTTGTGGCAAAGAGCATCGCAAGAGAAATTTTCCATAGCGTCAGGGTGGTAGACTGCAAATCTAAAGTGCTCTGGAAGTACAGACAGTGGGGGATGTTGGGCAGAGTGTTCCTTGGATCTATGCAACATGGGATAACAAGAAGGCCAATCACCAAGCATCTATTATCGAGAAGGACTGTAAGCTTTTTGATCAATTCATTTCTATTTTGATTGACCCTGATCCAGTGGATGTGTAGTTTAAATAAAGAAGTGCATACATAATCTTGGTTAGTATAGTTGGCTACAGGTACCTAGAAGCAAGTGCATCATTGGGTAGGAGCTTGTGCATTTGACTTGAATGATATGTCTACATAAACACATATGAATGTATTTTTGTTGGGTTCATACAACATGCTTTTGGGTATGGACTAGTTGTATCTCCATAGGACTAAGGTGGAATGTTATGATAAATCTATTGAGCACTTGGATGATAATGGATAAGAGAGAATCTTGCAGGGTAAAACAAAAGTGGAACCAGTTAGGATGGTGACAATTATGAAGGAAAAGAACAATCCAAGAAAAGGGTGTGTGTTATTGCAAGTGCATATTTATAGTGACAAAGGTAAGGAAGTTGAGGATGCTGATGATTTGAGAAGGTACCCAATTTTACAACAATTTCATGACGTATTTCCCATAGAGATTTCAGAAATTATGCCTCATAGGTAAGTATAATTTTGTATTGAGTTGGTATCAAGGTAAACACCAATATCAAAAGCACCATACGGGATGAACACTCTAGAGTTGGTAGAGCTAAAGTTGCAGTTGAAGGAATTTCTTGACAAGGGATACATTAGGCCAAGTGTATCACCATAGGGCATACTGGTATTATTTGTGAAAGAAAAGGATGGTACTCTCAGGTTTTGCACTGATTACATGCAATTTAATAACGTGACCGTTAAGAATAGGTATCCATTGTTGGGGATTGACGATTTTTTCAATCAGTTGAAGGGAGAAATAGTGTTCTCGAATATTGACCTAATATTAGGATATCATCAAGTACGCATTCATAACAGCTCTTTCTGGATCAGTTACATACATTATGAGTTTTATGTAGTTCCATTTAGTTTGAGTAATGATCCAACTACCTTTATGTGTTTGATGAATAGTATGTTGCGCTCTTATTTGAACAACTTTTTTATTATGTTCATTGATGACATCTTGATATATTATAAAAATGAAGAACATGTTGAACATTTTGTAGTAGTATTGATATTGCCAAGAGAGAACCAGTTGTATTTTAAGCTTAGAAAATGTAGTTTCTTTCAGACAGAGGTACATTATTTGGGACATGTTGTTTCCAAGGAAGCCATAGTAATAGATCTATAGAAGATAAGGGACATCATGGAATGGGAAGTTCCTAGGAATCTGGATTAGGTAAGATCATTTATGGGTTTAGCACGTTACTACAAAAGGTTCATTGGGAACTTCTCTTGCATTGCGTATTTTATCACGTCATTGCAGCGAAAAGGTAAGAAGGTTGAATGGAAAGAACAATGTACAAAAAGTTTTCTTTCTTCATGGATGAACATAAGAAGTTTGAATGGACAAAAGAAGTTTGAATGCAATAGAAGAGTGTGCCAAAGGTCATGTTTTCATTGTTATATCAATGTAGACCTCTTCTCTAAAATTGTATCTTCGGTTAAATTTCCCTAAGTATATGGTGCCAAAATCCTCCAGAGAAGGTAGGGCTTATTCCTCTTCCTGATCTAGAATGGAAGGCTAATAGAGCTCAAGGCGTGGCCTTACAATATTCTCCACATTCAAAACTGAGTAGGTGCACATGTACAAGGTAGACTGAGTTTGTTGGAATTATCTCCCACATTTTCTCTTATCTCAAAAGAAACATATTGTAGAGCCTTGATTTTCATACCAAGACCTTGTAGCCTTTCAAATTTCAATTATAACCTTACTATGTCTCCCACCTTGAATTAATTCTCCATGTCGTATTGATCCTACCTCAAATTATATTTTTCATGTGGCTTTCGTGGTGTCCCATATCCTTGTGTATGGATTTACTTGATCTTCTCAACAAATTTTTCAACCCTCAAGGAATCCCCTGTAAGATCACCCCTCACTCCTCCTTGCTACCCATATGCAATATCCAAAGGTGAAGGTGGAAAATAGCCAAAACAATTTGGATCTAGTGATTCTCCTTTTTCATGCTTAAGATTATCCCTTTTCACATTGTTGTCATTATTTTGTTATTTTCTTGTAGACGTTATCCACTAGATATACTCCTTTTCAATTCATCTTTTGTAGAATTTGCATCATCATTCATTGCTTCACATTTTATTTTAATATCCTTCATCTGATTACTCGCTTACTTTTCAGTTCTACAGTTGGGTTTTCAAATCATAAATTTCTTCCTTGAATTTCTTCTCTATTTCTTCAAGAATTTGAAACAGTTCTTCAAACCTCTATTTTCAAGTGAGACCTTATGCACTATCGCCAATGTTCAGTTTGATATTCAATTTTTCTCTCCTTCTCTTGACCAATGTTGAGTTTGATATTCCAATCATTTCGTTATCATCTTCAAACCCATAAATCTCAATAGTATCATCATCATTACAAGTGCAAGGACAACCTAGTAATTATTCACCATTATTCATATAAACACTTGTGAGCCATGTTTCATCCATTTTCATACTAGACTCACTGTAACAATATGATAATATATCAAACATTGAATACATGCCCTCCAACAAAATATCTACAATACAAACTCAATGAATACACCAAACCGTGAAATCAATATTCTCATCAAACTCAAACCCTACAACATCACGCAATAACACTCTCAACATCACACACAACCATCACTAAATTACTCTAGCAACCATACAAGACATATTAAGTGAAGCTACAACAATAAAATATGCAATGGAACCCATGTAATCACAAACAAATCAACAATCTAAAATATTCTATAGTAGCTCCAACAACACTCTGATCTCCATATTAGCAGTATTTGACACAAAAATACATGCACCACAAGCATGTTAAGCACATAGATGCACACGAACTCCATAAGTCTCTTACATATGATCCAAATCTGAGGATTGATCTGTACTCTATCTCTACAATATTGCCACTCACATTATTGACATTCGTATTGAGTGTCGGTATTACCTTTTCCATTGATGTGAAATGGCAAGAGAGTATTGTGCTTATCTTTAGAAGAGAGGTTTAGGTTTCCATTCAATTTGAAATGGGGATCATGTTGGGATTGTAATGTAGCCATTGTTGTCAACTAGTGCTTAGTAGTTTTTAACATTGCAATCATGTTTCAATGTATTGTATTGGTCCAATGTGTTGGTTTCTACGGGTTTCACAGAGTGTCATGGTTGCATGTTATGTCTTGAAGTTGAATTGCATTTAATGGAGGATGAAGTTAAGGAGGAGAAGTATCAAAATAATGGAACAATCAATAATGTCTTAACATAGATGATTAGCTCTCCATTAACATGATTACAATTTTTTCTTTAATCATTTTAGAAAATTACATATTGGAGATTGCATTAAGGAGTTGAGGTTGGTTGGATGTATTGTTGGTGTGTGAGAAGAGAAGTGTATGCAAGTGGAGAAAACTATGCAAATTTCCTGAAGACTGGTAGAGACAAAACATAAGTTGTAGAAGATGGCATAAGCATATTTCGGTTGGCATATTGAGCATAGAGCGAGGAGATGGAAAAAAAGTATTTATGAAGATATATTTAGTGTATTTTTTTGTTGCTCATGTGTTTATGAAATTCTCATGTGTAATGTTTTTGTTGATCAGATTTACCATTTTGTAGAGGATTGGTGTGTTATTGTTGCGTTTTGTAGTTCTCCTTGGAGTCTAGTTTGAAAATGAATGAAAATGTGGCTCTGAGTGTTTGAGGAGGTTACAGAGTCCATTTAGTAGTGGATGAAGAAGAAAGAAGTGGTTTATCCTCACATATGGTCGCTAGAAAAATGCTATATCAGGATTGTTATCTTCATCTAGTGGTGGCTAGATATCACAATGGTGGTTGGGTGAGGCTTATTGGGAGTGGTGGCTTCCAACAGGTGGTGGCCTACAAAGTCCTGTGAGTAGAGACTTCCTAGCTAGTAGTGACCAACAATATTGTAAAAGGGGTAGTGGTTACTGGCTAATGGAGGATCTGATATATGTAAATAATTTATTATATAATAACAAGAGAATGAGAAGCAACATAGCAACAAAATTTGGTTTTTGTCCCTTCAGGGTTTCCACCAAAAATCATTGGTGTCTCATGTATTGATTATTCTTATGGTTTTATGTTACATTTTGATGATTTTATCTCTCGTTGTGAGTCTCATATCATGAACCTTTAAAATATTAATCAATTGGACAAGATTTTAATAAGTTTCATCATCATTGATTCATCTCCCCCTATCTCAGTAGTGATCTAAATTTTCAATAATTCATATTAGAGAAATTGAGAGCTAACCATATATATTCACATTCTCTTGATTGGTCTGATATTTTGATATTTCTCCTCAACTAGATCTTCCATGATCTTCATTGAATCATAGATATTATCAACTTTAACCATATTCTAAATAATTTCCATAGATATTTTGACCCATTACCAAGTGAAAAAGAAAAGTATATTCCCTTATAATTGACTTAGGTGCACGTATGGGAAACTTCACCTATAGGGAGAAATTCTCTTGATTCATTTTGTAAGTGCATTATAATTCACCCTGCAGAAGTTCAACCTACATTATAATTCACTCTACTAGATTTTTTACCTGCATTACCCTAACTTAACCCTTATGCTTTCACCCTTCTTCCACCATATTTTCAGCTTAACTTCAGGACATAACATGAAACCATAAGACACTATGACACTAAAAAAACCACACATTGGACCAATACAAGAAATATAAACATGATTGCAAGGTTAAACTATGTCTAGGAACTAATTGACATTAATGGAAACAATAGAATGCCAACAGCAAAAACATGCATGTATCAAACTTAAATTCTTTCACAAGATTTATAAAAATATTGATAGTGACTAGTGGGAATGGCACAACATTAGCTAACATGGCCATTGAGATCACATTCTCTTAATAAGAGAATGCCATGATACATTTTATTGGAATAAACATATGAGATATCATATGAGATAGATGCATATTATGAAATGTATTATAGTTGAGTAGTTGATATAACTAAATGTTGTACTGATCATAGTGGATGAAATAATTAGTTAGTTGAACTCAAGCAACAATGGTGTTGCTGCAAATGTTCCATATGTGGCCACTAAGGTTTTTAATGCACATAGTGCAATCATACTAAGAGTTTTGCTGATTGAAAACCCCATGCCCCTGGATGGTAGGTGAGCCTGAACACAACGATTTGTAGTCATAATCGTTGAATGCAATGTTTCCCTCTAGATCTACGAGGGATCTCAGAGTATTAAAAAAGGGACTTCCAATTGTGATATCCCGCATATTACACATAGACGATATGAAGATTGTATTGGGCATGCGTATAACACTCACCAAGGCTAGTATCATTGCTGTGAATGCAAAGACAAATGACATGATCGACATGGTTGGATCGTATGACACATAACCTATATAATGGGAAATGCTAGGTGGAATGATATATGACCTCTAATAAACTCCTACAATGGGAAATGTTCTTGCGATGATTATTAATGTCTAGAGAAAACCTCCATTTATAGCCCTCGCGCGGATGGGTGTCGATAGGATTATGGATAACATATGTGTGTTGGATGATGTTAGATCATCCTAAAATGCACTACTCATCCTATCCGCCTAGCCACTTATCCTAACTAGATTGTTTCCCCCATCATTAGTGGAGTGGGTGCAGATTGCAATCCATGTGGATCACACATCACAGACACCATATCCTTTGTTGAGAAGACAAACCAATAGGCTCCCTCAAGTAGCTCATATGTACATCCTCATAACACTATGTCCGTCAAGATAGGTAGAAAATTAAAGAGGATGTGACATGTTATATAATAAAACTAATTCGGAGATAGACATCATATTTTGAAATAGTTTTTTCAAAACTATTCTAAATTTAAGTGGTTAGTTAGGATTTAGATTATATGAGAGATTTAGAGAATAATTTTGGAAAAGAGATTGTAATCTTTCCCATAATATACCGAGTATAAGTAAAATTTTGTAAAATATATTAACAATAAAATATTCAATCTAAATATATATAGACAAATTTCCTATTTTATATAAAGAAAATGAAAAATAATTACAAATGAAGTTTTTACTCTAAAAGCACTACATTCTCAAAATTATCCTTACTCTCTATTCCTTTGGCCTACTCGATTGTCTTCAATTATCCCTCAAAACAAAGTAATTTTCTCTATATCATGTATCAATGAATTGATACACTAAAAAATAAATATATTCAACACATGGACAAACATTTAAGTGGTAGTTTCATAAACATAAGGTAGGTGATAACACCTACAATACAGGTGATTTGGTTTTGAAACCGTATAAAGATAATAATGAAAATGGAAAGCACGTATCCAAACCAAATTTCAAGGATAAACCAATAACCTAAGTGATGGATAAACCAATAACCTAAACCTAAGTGATGGATAAACCAATAACCTAAGTGATTGTGTAAGGAAATACACTAGGATTTACATTTTTAACTATATAATTAAATTAGTTTTACAATATTTTAAATTAGAAAAATAATATTGTTATGAAATTCATATATTGGGATTATATTAAAAAGAAACGTTATAAAAAGGTTTTATCTTTATATTTTTAACGGATAAAGTAAATTTTTTTTTTTTAAATAAATAATTTTTTTTTCTATATCTAGAATTATTATTTTATCATTTATTATTCCTACTCAACATATACTTTACATGTGATATTAAAAATACTAATAATGAATAAATTTCTGAATTTCCACCTCTATATCATTTTTACAAACATATTTCAGATAATTACAAACATATTTCAAATAACTAAGTATTAAAATGTATAATTCTTTTAAAAATATTCCAACTAAAATATTTAATATCAACTTTCATGTTCTTCTATATATAAATAAATTCAACCGTATGTCTTTCCATATAACAACATAGATTCTTTTTACTCGGGATCTACTATGTTTTATGAGGGACCAAATAACGAAAGATACAAAAATGAAAGCTTGATAATGTTAAAGTTAAAGCGGCAAATGTATTGTTTCAATGCATTCCTCTAGATCATCATATTTCCAATGTATTCTTCAATAAATTTGTTAGTTTCCAACAGAAAGTGAGTTGGAGTTAGGTAAGAATCATTATTTTCCATATTATTGTGTTTATCTATTCCATTGATCTCATTGCTATAAAATGAGAATTAATTGTGTGTTCTGGGTGTGGTCTTAAACTAATACGGTAATTTAGTCAGACACTTTTTCCATCTCTCAATGTTTCCTTCGTCTTTTATGATTTGGTATGAAAATTGAGGAAGAATGCAAGGTTGAGAGCACACGTGGGCCCATCATATGTTATAGACAAGCTCGGAATTTGATGTGGTAGAATAGGTAGGAGTTTGTTGTTGGAGGACCCACAAGATGTCTCTTGAAAGAATCATTCTTGGCAAAAATTCATGATTCTCCATTGAATTTTTTCTGAGAATGGTTCTCATCAAAATAATAAAAGTGAGAGCTTAAGTCCATCCTAGCACCAGGTTTTTTGCGAGTAGAGTGACCAAAATCATGGAAATTTTTAATGGTATTTATGTCCTCGGGGCTGAATGATAGTGGGCCCAGCCAGTGGTTACGTCCAGTATTTTTTTTGTTAACTGATCGAGAAAATATATAGTACTGATTAAGCGCCTATGGGCCTAATGGGCCTAATTTGAGGATGTAGCATGCACGAGTCGAGAACTCGAATATTTAGCATTTATACCATATTTCGGGGTTTGGAATCAACCCAATAGAGCTCTAAACCTGGAGATACATGAATGAGTGAGTTTGTAGAAAGTATAGCAACATGGACAAATTAGAGGTAAATTTAAGCAAAATTTATCAATTTGGTGATGCACCAGATTTGAAAAAATATCTGCTAATTTCTCTAACTTACTAGAATGAAGGAAAACAACAGGTAAGCTCAAATTTTCTTTCAGAGACAAAGGATCAGAGTTAGAATCATTATTGTGGACACCAAGAAGAAATTATAGAAATAAAAAAGGAAGAAGAATTTAATGAGATTAAAACATTTGTTAAATGAAATTTAGGTGAAAGTTTGAGAATTACAAATATTAGACAAAATTCTTTATAAGTTGAATCGATTTTGCAAGATAGAGAGTTAGTGTGCTCCTTATGGACTGATGTTATTGGTGTGGCTCATGGATTGATCAATGAGTGTTGAAGGTGAGATTTAGTGTGATCTTTATGGACTGATGTTATTGGTGTGGCTCATGGATTGATTAGTGATCAATGAGTGTTGAAGGTGAGTGTTTTGAGAAAAAAAATTATATGTTGATTTAAATAAATTGGATTTCATGATTTGACGTTGAAAAATTTATGAAATATGAATCAAGGAGGTTAAGGAAGAAGCAACTTGTATATAAAGGCTTGTAGCTCCTTCCAATGGTTCTTGGTAAATAGTTATGGGCTTGAGCAACTTTAAGTGATAGCTAATAAACTAGGGGTTGTAGCTCCTTTATATTGTAACTAATAAATTAGGAATTAGTAGTTTCCTTGTAGATGTAGCAAGATAATTTTGTAACAACACTTAGAAGATTTCGTTTGTGAAGTAAATTGAAGAAATGGTTTAACGAATCTATGTGTGATATTTTGTGCTTATTGTGATACTTAGAGAAAAATATAAAATAATGTAATCCTCGCATGTTAGCATGCTAGAACTTGTAGGAGAATGTTGAAAACCTTGCATAGTATAGTGAACCAGTCAAATCATGGAGAAAATTAAATCCCTAACCAGAGAAATTATCTAGTTTTATTTTTAAATTAAAAAAGTTAGTTAATGAATTTATCCATTTTTGTAATTGGAACTGCCAGTGGTGGTCGGTCTTGGTTAGACCGTAAAGCTATGCTGAAAGTCGTATGAAACACCATGGAAAAAGAAAAAAAGATAAAACAATTAAAAATATATATTGACAATGCACTGCCTGTGTGAACATCTAGAAATAAAGAAACTAAATATCAATTATGGGTATGCTCTATGGATTTGGGAATTTCCATGGAGCAAAATATTTAATCAAAATTTACGACAACTAAGAAACACTTACCTTCTCGCAAGCAGGCTGTGAGATTATAGTAGACTTAAGCAGTTGAAGAAAGGATGACAGCCGAGAAGTGTATATTCCAAACTTGGCGAGAAAATAAGTTGCAGGGATCACCATGTAGGCAATAAAGTGTGAACGAGGATGGTGCGGTGTGGAAGGAGAGGGATAGTTACCCCATAACCAATAACTGAGTCTCCCCACCATTCATCCTAACCCTAAACTCTGGGAACCGTGGATCTGGTGACACCTCATCATACTAATTCCTTACATGAAATGCGTGACACTTTCAAAATGTTTAGTAGACAAAGAAACAATATGATGTTACCATGTTAATTAAACCATGGCTATGATAGGGACATCGTATAAACATAAGCACTATAACAATTTGACTTTGTATGAGTTAACAATTAAATAATGTACCGGAATATAACTTAAATCATTCATATACCCATACCATGGACATGACAATAAAGTTGTCATATAAATAACAATTTAAAGGCATACAGGACATTGAGACCATCAAAAGGTTTATATATAACAAATGTTATATCGTTGATTATCCAAATCGAGGTAGGGAGATAATTTTTATACAAATCCATATGTATATATAACCTAGAAATTTAGATATTAATTCCGACTAGAATTAAGGTGAGCATAGGATTATATAATTCAGGTTCAATTATTCTATTTTTTTTTTTTTAAATCATGTATATAATGAGAGAGGTATGTTTCAAGTGCATCGGAGCCACAGGTTAACATATTAAAATATTCTTATGAGATGAAGAAGAAAATAGATTTTCTATGTTATAGAACTAAGGCAAAGAAAAGTGGAAGAACTTTGCCAAAAGTAAATTGAAATAAATATGATTATGTAAGTTAAGTTATAAAAATACAAATTCAATTATTTTTGGGGTACGCTTACCTATAAGAACTAATATGTTGGATGCTCGGGAGAGAAAATAACTATTTGGAAGACTTAATTATTAGCAAATGTTAATTGGTAAATCATATCCCGTGGTTATTGGACAGTGGGTAGGGAGATACACTCATGATCTGTAAGGATGAGGAAGTATGTGTAAACAAATCAAGAGACATAAACATGCGTAAATGAAGTAAAGTAACAATTCAAATACTATTAAACAATTATAAAAGATCATATACGTATGTTTAAGAGAGAAGGTGAGGTGTTTTATCTGAAATCACCCTGAAAGTTATGATTATCTGCATGATAATTGCCTATAAATAGTTGTGACACACTTTTGTTAATTTGCTAAAAATTGATTTGGATACATAACTTATAATATCAATATTCATAAAGATGTCTTATGTTAAAAATCTAGTATAGATTGTCGAGGAATGAGACAAGTATGAAAAAGGGTGAAAAAGATACTATTTGTGCCAAAGTAAGTAATATTTAATTGTTACACTAGATACATTTGGAAGATAATCACATGATTGGTATAAACTACCTCCTCACACATATATTGAATGTTGAACAAGAACCTTACTCAGAGAGTGAATGAAGGAAATATGTGATGGTAAAAATAAACTTTTGAATCCTAACAAAAGAGTAATCCTACCCATGTATGGGAAGGAAGGATAAAAAGGAAGGAGGCTATAAAAGCATTGTGAAACACTCAAAGTATTAAGTGCATTGTATGTTTAAAAAAAAAGAAGAATATACATTGAATAAAGCGTATATAGAAATCATAAAAGGGAATAAAGGGATCAAGAAACTTGTAATACATAAAGTGGAATATACGGTGTATTTGTATACCCGAAGAAGTCATCTAGGAGCACTTAATGATAGCATTTGTCAAATTTGAATGGAGAAATAGAACACTTCTGATTACAAAAATATCTATAAATATGATTCCATTGGGGTTATCTTGGGTGATTTGTAGAAATGGTTGGAATTGTAAGTGACATGTTGAAAACACAACAAGAAAATTGCAGTTCCCTTGGTCAAACTACAGAAAATTCGAATTTGTATTTTAGTAGAAATCTTGAAGGTAGGTAATTGAGGTGACATGGCACTTTTCACTCAGTTAATTCGAGTTGGAGAAGCTTGAGTTCAATTTTAAACATCTTATTTCTAATTTGTAGCGATCTATTTTAATTAATTTGAGTTATTGTTAGTTTAACTAGTTCTAATTGTCAGAAAAACTAGTGGAGGCCAAGTTGTGGAAGTGGAACTTCAACCACTCTCAGTGATCAACTAGTTAACTCATCAATTAACCCAAAATAATTGTTTCATGCAAAAAATTCAAGTTACCCAATTGAGATGGAGATTCAAAGGTAGTGTACTATCATTTGTAGCATATTCCAATATGTAAGGGTGGTGCATGCAGTCAGAGGAAGAACCTGAGGGAATTGCACAATTTAATAGAGGGAAATTCCTAAATAATAGGGTCAAATTTCCCTAGGAACAACACAAGTAAATAGGAGCTTGGAGGGCTTGATAATTGGCCAAGTGTTGGCCACAATCACTCAATCAGGTAGAGGGATATACTATACACTTGCAAGGTGTACTCAAGCTTGAGCAAGCATATGTATTTCGTCTCTATTATCTAATTAATGCAATAAAGATAGTAATGGATTTTGAGCAGTTGCTTTTCGCTGGATAAATCTTTGTGCATCTGTGATGTTTCCTATTCCATGTCTATGATTTCTCTTCTACATGGTGAATTGACTTCAGTAGACGAGTAGAGTAGCTTCAAGTTTTGTGATATAGTAAATTTTAATGTGTAATTTTGAATCTACGCATTGATTTCTACATGGTATCAAAGTTGGAATCACTTTAGAATAGAGAATTCAAAGTTTTCATTGCAGGGCACTCAAATTTGAAGATGAGTGTTGCAAGTTTTCTTTAGGACTAATAATATGAATTTCAATGGACTAAGGATCGAGTATGCCCTTGAGGGAATCTCGAGTTATGTTGCATAGAAGGACCACATGGAGTAGTACTGGAAGATAATCGGTTGAAGGAATTCATTGATAATGATATTCTGAAACCAGCAACATCTGATGCTAAGGATCTAGTATAATGGAAGAAGTGTGTAGCCAAGGTGAGGAGAATCATATTGGAGGGAGTATGAGAGCATATTATATCAAATATCCACATGAAAGAGACTTTGTATGAAAAGTGGTAAGCATTGACAAACATGTTCTAGAATAGTAGTGAAAACGATAAGTTGGCACTCAAGGACAAACTTTGAAATATTAAGATTCAGAGGAATGAGACCATTCCACCGTACCTGAGCAGGTTCACACAATGTCGTGATGAACTTGGTAAAGTTGGTGTTACTATAGAAGAGGATGATTTGGTAAGCCTAACCCTTCTAGGCCTTCCCAAGAGCTGGCTCAACTACAAGTATTCGGTAAACGAGAGGGAGAAATTACCAAATTGGGAGCGCCTATTATTCAATTTGGTACAAGAGGAAATATGTTAGACCCCTATACTACTAGTGTAACCCCTTATTGTTATTAGTACAACCAACTTATTATATTGATGTACCCATGTAGTGCCCATATTGTTACTATTGTGCTCCATAGAAGCCCACTATTGTTATTATTGTGCCCTTACATTATTATTGTTATGTCGGCTCTGATTATGTTATGACCCCTTAGACTCCTATATATAGAAAGGAGGTCTTTTCATTTGTATCATCCAAGAATTTTTCATTTATGTAATGTAAAGGAGGTTGCCCCCTCGAAGAGGCTGAATTCTAAGGCATTGATCTATCTTTTCTATCTTTTCTTGAGTTGGTTTCATAACATTTGGTATCAGAGCTTTGGATTCTAGGGTTTTGCTGCTCCAAACAGGCCACCGTGGAATTTTCGCGATAACTTTTTTTCTGCGATGTTTCAAAAGCTAAAAAGAAAACCCATTTGAGAAGAAATCACTCTAAATCTCAGGTCCAAATTTCAAAGCTTTTAGCACTATATTTGCGGAGATATGATCTAAGGAAGTTGGTCTTCTTGCAGACTCCTGAATTACATTCCAAACAGGTGACCTGGGGAAAATCGTCATAACTTTCTCTCTAAGCATCGGATTGAAATTTCGTAAGAAGGTGCAGAAAGAGGACGGACTTTATTTTCTTGTTTATCGTTTTCAGATTCAAAGGTCGAAACAGTGACACGTGGCACTTCAAACAATTTCGCTCTTCTGGAAAGGTCTATAATCAGGTCATCTTGGGAGATTGTGCATAACTCTTTCTCGGAGAATCCAATTTGGATTAGATCGGCCGCATTGGAAAGAGGACACAGAGGGCTACGACAGGTTGAAATTTCAAAACTTAAAGATATGAAAGTACATAGTTACAGTCATTTCAAGATAGAGCTCCTAAAATCAAGAAGAAGCAAGATGAGGAAGTTTGATGGCAAGGATCCGGTAAATTGGATACTTCAGATGGAGCAATATTTTGATCTACATGGTGTACCACTGTTACAAAAGGTATGTATTGCATCTTCATATTTATAACCGGATCAATTTTTATGGTATGAAGGACTTTGTTCTCGTAAACAACTTGTTATGTGGTCAATTTTCACGGAGGAAATGATAGCACATTATGAGGATACAAAGAGCAACACCTTCTTTAGAGCAACACCACAACAATTGGAAAGAGTAAAAGGGCTTTGTGACATATTGGAAAGCAAAATTACGGAAACCAGGAAGCATAACCCTCACAACTATAAAGATGGAAGTGTTGTTTCTCCTAGCCTTCCACAACCTACAAGGGTTACACCACAACAATTGGAAGAAAAAAGAGAAAAAGGGCTTTGTTACAATTGTGATAGCAAATGCACTAAAGGTCATAAGTGTGCTGAGAAGAAATTATTTTACATAGAATATGAAGAGGAGGAAGAAAAGGATAAAGAAAAATCAAAAGAAGAAGATATACGCTAGGACCTCACCCCAGAGAAAGAAGAAATGAATCAGACCATATCTTGTAAAGCATTGGCAAGAATTACCACTCCTCAAACTCTCAAGATAGAAGGACATATCAAGAAGAAAAAGGTGCAAGAAGTGAAAGATCACATCGAGAAAGAAGAAATGAATCCAACCATATCTTGTAATTCATTGGTCGAAATTACCACTCCTCAAACTATCAAGATAGAAGGACATATCAAGAAGAAAAATGTTCAAGAAGTGAAAGATCACATCGAGCATCAAGAAATGAATCCGACCATATCTTGTAAAGGATTGGAAGAAATTACCACTCCTCAAACTCTAGAGATAGAAGGACATATCAAGAAGAAAAAGGTTCAAGCAGTCAAAGATCATGTTGAGCATCAACAACAAGTTCTCCAAATTTTAAAGGATAATGCCAATTCGGAGCAAAATCAAACGAAACAACAGGTAGATCAACATCGTAGTGAAAAATGTTTTGATATAGGTGATTGGGTATTTTTATTGCTAGATCTCAAGCAAGCTGTTTTTGATAAGGAAATGTTGGCAATACTACATGCACTTAAAAATTGGCGACCTTACCGAATGGGAATACTCTTGAAGGATGAGGATGTGGAAGCATTGTTTTGTGCTATTTCTATTATCCAACTAGATTGGATAAACAAAGCAAGAGATGAATGGAAGAAGGATGAAGAAGTATGGCAACTTATTCAAAAGTTGTAAAAGATCCCAATTCAAACAATATTGCCAGAAATTGAAGAGGAAGGAAAAATCATATTGGAACCTAGAGCAATCACAGAACAAGAACCCGATAGCTACAAAATCGATCAATTTCAGAGTATCTCATCTTGTGGAAGAACTTACCCGCTGAAGATTCCACATGGGAGGACAAGAATTTTATATAGAAGCATCAAGAACTACTCAAGCGTTGAGGACAACGCTTTTTGAAGGAGAGGGGCATGTTAGGCCCCTATACTACTAGTGTAACCCCTTATTGTTATTAGTACAACCCACTTATTATATTGATGTACCCATGTAGTGCCCATATTGTTACTATTGTGCTCCATAGAAGCCCACTATTGTTATTATTGTGCCCTTACATTACTATTGTTATGTCGAATCTAATTATGTTATGACCCCTTAGACTCCTATATATAGAAAGGAGGTCTTTTCATTTGTATCATCCAAGAATTGTTCATTTATGTAATGTAAAGGAGTTTGCCCCCTCGAAGAGGTTGAATTCTAAGGCGTTGATCTATCTTTTCTATCTTTTCTTGAGCTGGTTTCATAACAAAATAAGACAGAATACCAGAGATGTGACTTCATCCAAGAGAGAGGATGAGTAAAATTGTGCCTTGGCTGGAGAGACAAAGAAAGTGAAAGGGAAGAAATCCCAATCCAAAATAGAATATAGTCAAGGGGGAAACAAGAAAGACTTGTCCAGAATCAAGTCCTTCCACTATCATGAATTCAGGCATTATGCCACGAAGTGTCGACACAATAATAAAATCCAGAAGACCTCACAAGGAGTAGCAGATGAAGCTCTAGCTTCACGGTTCAAGTTTTATTTTACTATCATTTCATGCATGGCGAACACAGTGATGGGAAGCATGTGGTACCTTGACAACGATGCTTCATTTCATATGATGGGGAATAAAGACTTTTTCAGTGATTTGGAGGAGAAGGATCTCCATAGGCACATCAAGATGGGATATGACGGAATGTACAAAGCGATTAGGATTGGTACAGTCACATTTCAAAGGGAGTCAAGCTCGACTCTCACACTCAAGGATCTAATGTTTGTTTTGGGTCTAACGAAGAATATTATATCTATTACAGTTTTCGAAGACCATGGTTATGATGTGATATTTAGAAAAGGAAAGGTATTCTTGAGACACATATCCATGGGACAGGTTAAGCTTATTGGGGTTCGTGTTAAGAACCTCTACGAGCTAGATGTGGAGGATTTTGTTGCATTGAGAAAAAGGGTGGAAAAGGTGAACAGACACAATTTCGATGAACTGCATAGAATACGTGGACATTTTCATCATGGAACTTTGAATATCATGCAACAGATAACCACAAGCCTCCGCAGAGGAGCACAAGAGAACCATGACACATGAAAAGGGTGTACCTTAAGGAAGTAAAAGGCACTTTCCATGATCAAGATAGCAGAGCACATGAAGTCCTTGAAAGGATCTAATCTTATGCATGTAAAACCTTTCTTGATAGTCTCCATTACTAGGCAGAAATATTTTTTCATCTTTATTGATGACTTCTCTCAAAATTGTTGGATCTTCTTCATGCGGAAGAAGAATGAGACTTTCTCCATGTTCTTAGATCTCAAGGCACTTGTGGAGAAATAAATGATATATAAATTGAATGCTCTTAGGAGTGATAATGGAGGTGAGTATATGTCGAATGAGTTTCAAATGTCTATGCAAAATAAGGAATCTTATGAGAGTTGACATCACCTCACAAACCACAAAAAAATGGGGTGGCTGAGAGATAACCATAGCATTGTGGCAGTACAATGAGTGACGTTGCATGATAAAAGCCTACCTCTGCAATTGTGGGTTGAAGGATGCAACACAATGGTATATTTGTAGAATAGGAATCCTCATCATATTCTTGGCATGATGACACCAAAGTAGGGTTTCTTGGGGAGGAAACTGCATGTGTCACACTTTAAGATTTTTGAAGCCTCTCTTTACTGCCATGTATCCAAAGAATAAAGGAAGAAGCTAGATCTCACAATAGAGTTTGGGGTATTTTTTGGTTACACAAAACCTCCCCACAACTACCATGTGTATTTTGCATCCCTCATAATGATATTCATATGAAGGGATGCAAAATTTGTTGAATACAAATCCATGTGGTGCTCTCTTGAGAGGGAGATTCAGATCGCACTAGAGGAGCAGCCTCAGGATGTTGTGGGGAAGCCACAAGTTGAGGAGAAGAGATTGGAGACAACCACTCAAGAAGAATCATGTAGAGAAGGTAGTAAGAAAATGAAGGAAGCTGAGAGACTTGTGTAGGATGCGAGGGAGAATGTGGGTGCTCCTTAAAATTGGTGCAGATAGAGAAGGTCACCAGATTGGTACACTTGTTACATGGATCTAATGACTAATCTAGTAGAGACTTGGCCATATTCTTTCGAGGAAGAATTAGAGAAACCTGTATGGGTTGATGCAATGATGGATGAGTACAAATCCTTTGTAAGGAACAATGTTTGGCAAGTGGTCCCAAGACAACAAAACAAATGAGTTGTGTGTTAGAGATGGATCTTCAAGGTAAATCATGCAACATATGGAAACATAGAAAAGTACAAGGTGAGATTTGTGGCCAAGGGGTGCTCCCACATTAATGGGATTGACTATGAGGATACCTTTTCTTGTGTAGAAAGGTACTCATCCATAAGATCAATCCTTGATCTAGATGCACAGATGGGGTGGAAGATACACCAGATGGATGTGAAAACTTCATTCCTCAATGGAGTCATTCATGGGGAGGGGCAGATGGGGTGGAAGATACACCAGATGGATGTGAAAACTTCATTCCTCAATGGAGTCATTCATGGGGAGGGGTAAATCAAGAAACTAGAAGGATTTGATACTTTTGATAAAGACTCTTATCAGTGAAGACTCAAGCGAGCATTGTATGGTCTCAAGAAAGCACCTCGTTCTTGGTACACCAGGATCAATAGTTATCTCACCGGTTTGGGCAAAACCAAAAGTAAAGCGGATGAAAACCTCTATCATATTTTGGTAGAAGGTAAATTTTTGAATATTTTTTTTATATGTTGATGACTTTATTTTGACTAGTGATGGGAAATTGATCACATCTTGTGAGGATGACCTTGCAAGGGAGTTTTAGATGAAGGACATGGGTCTCATGAACTACTTCCTTGGATTGGAATTATGGGGAGATGGTTGGGAATCATTTGTCTCTCAGGGAAAGTATGCCAATGAGATACTTCAGAGGTTCTGCATGGACAAGTGAAAACTCATGGAGACTACTCTCACGACCAACTAAAGGAAGGGGGATGCCACTTTAGGTGAGGAAGTGAATGCGATTGTTTACGGTAGTTCATGGGTTCACTCGTGTAACTTCTGAACACACGACCATATATGTGATTGATAGTTAACTAGCTGAGCCAAGGTACGGTTAGGCCAACCAAATGGTTTTGGAGGGCACCTAAGCATGATCTACATTACCTGGAACTACCTAATTTGGACTATGGTAGGGAAGGACAAAGGGAGTGAATTTGTGTGGGTTCACATATACAAATTGGGTGGGAATTCCATCAAACCAAAAGAGTACATTAGGTGGAATTTTCAGTGTTGGATCCATAATGGTTTCTTGGTACAACGGGAAGAAAATATATGTGTCACATAGCTCAGAAGAAGCATAATACATGGATACAAGTGAAGCAACATGTTAGGCGATCTCGATGAGAAAGATAATTGATGGCTTGTTTGGTCACATTATGGATCTTACTGTGATCTTCTATGATAATCAGAGTTGCATCAAACTCTCTGAAAGTCTTGTTTTTGATGATCGATTCAAGCATATTGATATCTTATATCACCACCTAGGGAATTGTGTGGAGAGACAGATTATGTTGTTGCAGTACATTCCAACAGAGGAATAAGATGTTGATATTTTGACAAAGGCCTTGTTAAGAGGGAAGTTCGAGTTCCATAAGTGAAATATAGGGGTGGTTGATAATCCCTTTCTTGTTGATAGCGAGTGTTGAAAATGTAGCAAGAAAATCTCAATTTCACTTTGCCTTGATCAACCTAGGGAAAATTCGAATTTCTATTTCAATAGAAATCTTGGAGGTAGTTAATTGAGGTGACATGGAACTTTTCAGCCAACTAACTCAATTAATTCGAGTTGGGGAATCTTGATTTCAGTTCAGTATGTTGGATTTTTAATTTGTAGCAATCTATTTTAGTTAATTTTAGTATTGTCAGTTTAAGTAGTTCTAACTATCAAAAGAACTAGAGGAGGTCAAGTTGTGGAAGTGGAACTTCAACCACACTCAGTGATCAACCAGTTAAATGATCAATCAGCCCAAAATAATTTTTGCATGGAGAGACTTCGAGTTACCTAGATGAGATGGAGCATTTGGTAGCCAAAGCCCCGCATAACAGTCATGGCACATGAAGACTGAAATTTTGGGAAAAGATTCCATGAGAAGCACGGAGCGCGATTTGTAATAGGTTGAAGTCAAAGGGTAGTCCACCCAAAAATAATGTAAATAAATGTAAGATGAGTCGGCCCGCCCATGGATCACGGTCCATGGAAAGGTATAAATAGAGCGAGGCTCAATGGGTAGAAAAAGCTAAGTTTTGTTGTATGATTTTGGATCTCGAATGTAATGGGTCTTTTAGGAGAACAATCTGTAAGTCCAAGTCGAGGTTTTGGGTAGTGGATAGAGGCTCTGCAGCTATGTGTGCAGAGACCTGGAAGAGTCCGTAGTTGTGTGCGCGGACCCCTGCAGCTGAGTGCGCAGGAAAAATCTAGATGTATTGGTGAAGAAAGTAAATAAACATAAGTTTCTTTGGTAATTTTGTGTTAAATATGAAGTATCGTGGATCTAGCTTTTTGTATGGTTAATATCACTGTTTGATCTATGCGTATATGGTTACATTTTGAATACATGTGAATCTACGTTTAATCTAAGTGCGCGAACTGGTTAAATCTGATAAATGTTTTCTTACAAACCCTTCTAAGAAATACATCATCAAATAGATTAGATTGTAAACAATGTGCTAATATCCAGTAAGACTACTCTGGGTTTGGATCTGTGCAAGACAAGGTAGCGCGACATTGTGGAATGGTGCGCGAAACCTCTAGATCACATCTAGACATCCCAAGGGTGCAGAAACCTAGTTCTGGCACCCTCCCCTTCTACCTCAGGTGAGATCTCAGTTCGTGCTCCGCGGACTGTTGCCGAAAGGGCCAGTAGCTGTGGGATTTGTTTGGCTAAATAATTATTCTGAACCTGGGTCAGGCCCATATAAGCCAACAAATGGTTCCATTGCCGAGATCAGGATCTTCCTAAGGGGTGTCTGATGTGGGAACACTGGAATGCTACAAAGAAAGAAATTGAAAAGTGGTGGGATCTGAAACTCCACGAGTTCACAGTTCAGGAAAGCAGAAACCCACGAGTATCAGAGGAAGATTGGCTGGACCATTATATATTCACAGATATTCATGAAATATTCTTTGCGTCATTTCTGGTAGAGCTGTACGAGTGGATCACAAGACTAGTTGACAGTGTGGGAAGGTGCAGATTGGACCAGCCTATTGTGTGGACCCCAGAACTTGTGCGCAGGGTGGAAGCCATAGAGGATAAAATCACACGTGCAGTAGATCATTGGTTGGATCGAGTAATAGGAGGATTTATTACCAAGCTCGCGATAGATACAATTGTGAGCTATAGCGAAGTAGAAAGGCGGTTTCTTCAAGGACCTCGGGGTAGGTATATCAAATCATTGAATACTTGGATTATGATGTTGTTGTATGAAAATAGATTATGTGCATTTATTGATGTCTGGAGTAACACGGAGTAGAAGAGGTTACCACGGAACGGGACGAGTAGAGAACAGTCCTTTAGCTTCTATTTCCCAGGAAAGTGAGGGGGAACTCGCGAGTTTCTCACCAAGGAGTACAGTCTGGTTGATCAGGGAGTGCTTCCCCATGATACCACCTCCGTCCATGCCACCACCCACTGCATCTACATCGATTCTATCCACCCCAACACCGACCCCACCCCCAACCCCACCACCACCAAAAGTCAAGATGGCGAGTGCAATCAAACTGCCAATATTTAAGGGTGTAGGGAATGAAGAACCAGGGCGATTCTGGTTTTTGATATGGTCTGTATGGGATGCCCAAGACATAATAGATGAAAACATCAAAAAGGCCACCCTAGTTACTACATTACCGCACTGCGCGTTGACGTGGTACATAAAATACTCGATCGATCATCTGAATGAGGGAATAGCAGCAATCTAGGATGCATTAAATAAAGATTTTGGCCGACCAAAATCAGAAACCCAGTGAGTTATTGGGTTCAAGGAGATCATAATGTTTCCTGGTGAAACTCTGAGGGATCTGGACCAAGGTTAAAGAGCACTATTCGTGAGGCCAACATGACCTTGACAGATGCGTAGCATTGCGCGTGGTTTGTGGTGTCATTGACACCACATTTGAGGACAGCTCTATCTCAACAAAAGATCTCAACCCAAGCTGAGGCACTGGAGACAACAATGAGGTTGCATGAAACCCCAAACCATATCTAGGGTTGGGAGTTCAGCAAATCCATGCACAACTTCAAAACTTGAGCTTAGAAATGCAAAGCTTGAAGCAAGAAAGAGTGTCCCGACGAGAGGCACGTGCGGAGGTAGGATGTATTAAATGCAAAAGCCAGGGGCACGATAAGGACCATTGCCTTGTCTTCATGAACTATCTGGCAAGGGGAGGCCCAATTCCACTAAAATTCGAGGTACAAGCAGGACCAAGTGCCACACTTGTGCTCTGGTGTGTGATTCGTCAAGTGGGTGGAAAACACGCGACAGATAACTACCACCTATTACAAAAGTATACCCAGACCCCGCAACAGTTGTATTGCAATTTTTTTCGATCCGTAGGACACAATGAGAGAATGTGTCAAAGTTATGACTTAATGATGGAAAGGACCCCAACTTACCAAATGTAGAGTGAAGTACGAGGAGGATTTCAAGGACGCGGTCAAGGGAGAAGAATGGGGCCCGGGCGGGGCTGCGAACAGCTGATCTATTATAAATGTGGAGGGTTGGGACACTACGCTCGCGACTTTACTAACCCAACCAGGACGACGTGACCCTATTATGAGTAGTTTGATCATGAGATGGTAGACTGTCCAACGTTAATTGCCTAAATTCGCGAAAAGGGAGTGCTACAATCTCCCCCAACCCAGAATGTCCAGATGACGTGGTCAGAACCTCGCGAAGAGGACCCCAACATAAATATGGTACTAAGGAGCAGCACAACTATAGAAGGAGATTCGTGAGAAGAATGTGCAGAAAGTGGAAAGAGGCACGACACACTTGCAAATGAACCTGACTTTGAGCTAGAGCCAGGGATGAAGACGCTGAGAGAAGCTCAGAGGAGCTTCACAGAAGCCTCTACTCCAGGTAGGAGGGATCAAACGGAGCTAGGAGTGGACCCCTCCATGACTACTACCTTTCTTGAAACCTGCATGAAACTGCCATGCAATAGTAAAGCTATTCAAGGATTATAAGAGCTGATTAGAAGGTGCCCCGGTTTGGGCGAGCTGCATGTAGTCTGGAAAATAGGAAGACATTCTCTATGCACCGGATGGGAAATGAGACTAACAACGCAAATCAGTGAGTATGAAATGGATCAAGTCATCTTGGTCTTAAGCTCGAATGTGAAAGTATTGCCTAAACAAACCTGGGATTGCATGGGCAAGCCCGCACTGCAATGGTCCCCGATTCAGTTATGAATGGTCAACCAACAAAAGATCTTACCAATGGGCCGACTGCAAGGAGTGACCATAGATATCAACGGTGTAAGTACACAGACTAATTTCGAACTCATAGAGATTGTTGATGATAGTAATCCTTACCCTCCATTGCTCAGAATTGATTGAGCAATGAACATGAAAGGGATCATTAACTTAAAAATGCAGGAAATGACGTTCGAAAATAAATCACTGCGAGTAGTAGTTCCGTTGGACCCAGCAGAAGGAGAACGCTACACCGAACCCGTACGCAACAAAGAAAGCGACAAAAAACTGGATTGCATCTATTAGATAACAACACAAGACCAAGATCGGGTGCATTCTGTAGATGGTGGAAGAGTCTCATGGGAGCGCGATAGCACCTGCACAGTGGATTTCGATGAAGAGACTGAGCGATGGCAGAACTAGTTGCAGGAAGCTATGCCACTAAACTGCAATATGATGATTTGGTAATTGTGACACGTAACCACTGAGGAATGACAGCGGCCAGCAGAGAGCTACGTAATAGATGAACAACAGCTCGTCTAGCCTAGCACTTTATGTGTAGCACGGGAGTAGTATAGTGTGTTGGAAGACGTGTTGTGCGCACCTGGAGGGGGGCCACAGAAGCCGAGATGTAGGAGGCGATTCTAGGTACGGACTGAAGGATGTCCACCACATCCAAGTTGGTATAGAACAATCGTTCATCAACGACGAAGGGTACGGGTGCACATCAGGCGACCATCAACCCACCCGGATCTATGCAGAATGAAGGCTCGCATGGCCAAGTAGAGAAGTCTCGTTACAACCGAACAAACCAGCACAGATACAACCCACCCTACCAGTGACAACATCCGCGAAAGGATTCAGCAACTTTGGGAAGACATCTTGCTTGGTAAAATGTAACTTGGAAAGTTAGAAGCAACAGAAGCCAGACTCTGCTCATAGAGTCTGAGGCTAAATGAAGAAATTGATAAGCTGCAGTTAGAAGTCACATACACGAAGGAACTAATGAATGAAATGGACATGGCTGACTCTCCTACCCTACCACAAGTAGTGATGCCACTAGTATGGTTGTGCTTGCACCCGGGAGGACAAGGACGCACACACTGCAATTTGTTAGCAGAATCAAGGGAACGCAAAGGGTGCTCACAGCCTGGGCTAGTCGGGAATGGAGGACCCGCGCGTGGGGTTTGCCGACCTGACTATCCGTAGGAGGCCGAGTCACAGCACCCCATGCAGTTGAAAGAGGGCACGAGACTATAAAACAGGCTACTGCGACACTGCGCGACATGGCCATAGCATACATACAAGACCCGCACTTGTGTCCTTGGGGATTCGCTGCCATGAAGGAAATATGGAAAGTGACCGTTACAGGTACTTTTCATGATATTATGGCTCATTTAAGGCACATTGGAGCGGGCAGCAGGAAATTAAGGTGGAATAATAACCGCCAAAATCACATTTATGATCTGTCGCAAGGGAGAACATTCGATTTTAAATTTGAAATCATATATAATCATAGTAAGGGTCACACCACCACGCTTTACCATCTTGTAAGAAAACCACCTTGGGTCCGAGACAAGCGCAAGATGAGTGACGAGCAACTTGAAGCAAGCCCATCATTTCAGGCATTACCAAAACGTTACTTGGAAGCAATCCTCAAAGCGAAAAACCCTACCATAGATAGCCCACAAGAAGCCATGTTGCAAGCAGTTGAGCTCCCTAAATCACCCCAGACACCAAAGACCTGGAAGGACCCTGAGGTTCCAGAACCAGTAAGAAGGTCGCCATGACACCTGCACTTTAGCAAGTTCACAATGGAGGAAAAGGGTAAAACTATCACAATTGAAAGTGACGAGGAAGCCGAATATTCTCCCACATATGTCAAAGAAGTAAGCCCTGAGGAGGATCCCATCCAACTAGTGCGTCGACCCAGGTATGTGTCTCCAAGAAAGGGGAAGACGAAGGTACCTACAAACCTAGATGAAGTCAACACTATCCTTATTACCCTGGCTCTTCCAAAAGTAGTCCCACTAGAAAGCTCGGTGGTTGGCCAAATTGCAACAATGAAATTCAAAGACTAGGACCTCGCAGATACAGTAAAATTTCCCCGCCTGGAGATTAATGCACTGATGGAGCAGAGTGTCGAAGGGATGGTGACAATGCTACAACCAAACGAGTGGTTGCGAAAGGTGGACAAAGCCGAATTGCTCTATCTCTTTTCTATTCTTCACTTTCTCCAGTCCCCTATCATAATGTTGGTCATAAAGGAGTTGCTCTATTTGGTTCATGAGGAAATATTATGGGTCAAAAAACCCATCTGCATCACAGCTGAAATGGTTCATTGGGTTTCGCACCTTCCTTGTTACAGAAGATACCCCTAGGAAATTGCTGATAGAAGTGGCGATGTCGCGATGATAGAGAACCTGAAAAATAAGTATAAGCTAGCGAAGGGGCAGTGAGGGTGTGTCATTGACAGCATTTTAGATAACATGGTCCACGTTGCCACTCAGTTGCTAGCCGAGAAAGTAATGAGGAAATGTTGTGGCACTGAGGTTTAGGCACTAGTCATTGCACTCGCTGAGGAATGTGCAGCTGGAGTCCAGTTCAATTGGTCACAGTTCCTTTGTGAAGAGATTCTGACCAACTTCCGAGAGGTTCAGGAGGAGGGCAAGACCTTCCATTATGCGTGGTTGCTCCTGTCCATTATGTTGGTTACTATTGACTTACCCAAAAACAACCACTTTCATATCTTGGACCTGGAGTGGCCAGAAGCCGCTAGATATGCTTCCCTCTGGGTGACAAGGGACGCGCGATGAATTCAAAACATCAAAATCCTTTGGATAATGATAGACATGAATGTGTGCCAATTTATTAATGTGCTACCCCACCTGTCCGACGGGATCTATGAAAGCATGAAGAATATTGCTGAGTTTAAAGCAGACATGCATCGTATTTACATCAGGGCACGCAATGACCCAGCACGGGCATGGACCTCACTCCACTTTATTTCCATTGATGAAATTGTTGATGGGGTTGTGGATACCTGGCCACCGACATGGTGCGGACCAGGGCAGTAGAGCGCAATGAGGCTGCTATCCGGCGGCAAAAGGAGGAAGCTAAGTGTGCCACACAACAAAAGCGAAATGAACAGCTCGCTGGAGAAGTTCAGGTAGCTCGAGAGGCGGCACTGGTGGCAGTAGGAAAGACACCACCAGGATGGGCTACATCGACAACAGCCAAAAGCAGTTAGAAGCCGCCCACTAAAACAACCGTGGAAAAGCCACCAGCAACTGGCATAGATTCGACTTTGAAGCGGCCAACGTAACAAGAATGGCTGAAGCCACAAAAGAAGGCAAAGGCATCCAAAATGGATAGTGGAGTGACCACGTTAACTGAGGGGGACCTAAATGATATAGAAAACCCTGTTCGCGACACCGCTCGGAACGTAGTCGATGAAGCCATGTCAGAGCAACAGATTGTGTTAAGGGAACTCCGTATGCAGCTACAGGAACTTGGAACAAGGATCATGCCAATAAGCACCAGCACTACTCAGGGGGTTCCTGGTATGACAGCTACTGAACTGTTGTTGAAGGCCCAAATTGCTCATTCAATTACGATTCCAGCAGGAGCATTGATCACTGCAAATGTGGAGGACCGCACTATGTTAGGACAACTTAAAGGGTTGGGACTTAACGTGGCTGCTCTACTGCACGAAAATTTGCAATAGCTCCAGGATAGCGCCACAATGGAGCTCCGTGCCAGGGTCGCTCGTGCCAAACAAGTACTCCACGAACAGAAAATTAATATCGAACAGCTGCGCCTCCAACGGAACAAAGCAGTTACGCAGAAGCAACATGTGGTGAAGGTAGTAGTAGAAGCTTGCTTGAGTGCCCGTGAGCTAGAGATTGCAGCAGAATTGCCTATTGAGACACAGATCCAGAAATTGGCTACTGGGTTCTGACACACAAAGGAGGAGGCCGTGTGGATCCAGCTTGAGCTCAGCTTGTAGATCGCGGACTTAAAACTACAGGTTCCATCATCAACACCACCAGAGATTGTAGAGCAACATGGGAACATTATTACTATGGGGCATGCGATGCTCACACGTTCAATGGAGGAATGTACTGAGCTGCTAACTCAGTCGATTGTTACGCTCACCTCCCTTTAGGAGGATCCAACACTTTGCCAATTGGAAACCAAGGCCCAAGAGCTCCAGTAAGCTTATGATCAGATCAGAGGAACCGCGTAGACCATTGCTATTACGCAGTGCTTGGCCAAGATACAGGAGGCTCAGAACCTGAAAACCAAAGTCGATGCCACCAGATAAAAGGAAGCAATGATAAAATCCTGTCTCCAGTCTCTGTTGTCTCCATAGTGGCATACTTGGCCTGCATGTGGTGTCAGCAATAGACATGGAACGGATGCAGTGAATGATGGAAGAGTTTGTTGCCAGCACCAACGATGCACAACGGCTGCTAACTAATCTCCGTGTAAAGTTGGTCGAACGAGCTAAGTGACCCGGGACGAGTCACAATGATTGTGTTGGGCGACTATTGGGTAGCAGAAGCCCCACATAACGGTCATGGGACACGAAGACCGCAATTTTGGGAAAAGATTCCATGAGAAGCGCGGCGCGCAAATTGTAATAAGTTGAAGTCAAAAGGTAGTCCGCCCAAAAATAATGCAAAGAAATGTAAGATGAGTCAACGCGTTTGTGGATCACGGTCCATGGAAATGTATAAATAGAGTGAGCCTCTATGGGTAGAAAAAGCTAAGTTTTGTTGTATGATTTTGGAACTGGAATGTAATGGGTTTTTGAGGAGAACAATCTGTAAGCATCTGTAAGTCTGAGTCAAGGGTTTGGGTAGTCGATAAAGGCTCTGCAGCTGTGTGCACAAAGGCCTGGAAGAGTCTGCAGCTATGTGCACGGACCCCTGTAGCTGAGTGCGCAGGACAGATTTGGATGTATTGGTGAAGAAAGTAAATAAAGATAAGATGCATTGGTAATTTTGTGTTAAATCTGAAGTATCGCGGATCTAACTTTTTGTATGGTTAATATCACTGTTTGATCTATGCACATATGCTTACATTTTGAATACATGTGAATCTGCATTTAATCTAAGTGTGTGAACCAGATAAATCTGATAAATGTTTGCTTAAAGACCCTTCTAAGAAATACTTCATCAAATAGATTAGATCTATAAACAACGTGCTAATAACTAGTAAGATTATTCTGGGTTCGGATCTGCGTGAAAAATGGTAGTGCGACATTACGCAATGGTGCACGAAACCTCTAGACCACATCTAGACATCCCAAGGGTGCAGAAACCTGGTTCTAGCGGCCTCCCCTACTACCTCGGGTGAGACCTCAGTTCACGCTCTGCAAACTGTTTCCGAAAGGGCCATTAGCTGCAGGATTTGTTTGGCTAAATAATTCTTCCAAACTTGGGTCAGGCCCATATAAGCCAACATGGAGATTTGAAGGAAGTGTACTATCTGCTGTATCATATTCCAATGTGTACAAATGGTGCATGTAGTAAGAGGAAGGACCTAAGGTAATTACGCAGTTCAATAGTGGGAAATTCAAAAATAATAGGGGCCAATTTCCTAGAGGAACATAGCAAGGAAATAGGGTCTTAGAGGGCTTGAAAATTAGCTAAATTTTGGCCAAAGATAGTTAGTCAGGTAGGGGGATAGACTATACACTTGCAGGGTGTGCTCATGCTTGAGAAAGTATATGTATTTCATCTCTATTCTTTGATTAATGTAATATAGATAGTAATGAGTTTTGATAGTTTCTTTACCCTGCACAAATCTATGTGCATGTGTGATATTTCCTTTTGCATATCTATGATTTCTGTTCTATATGGTGAATTGGCTTCTCCATATCAGTAGAGTAGCTTAAAGTCTTATGATTTAGTAAATTTCATGAGTAATTCTGAATCTACACATTTATTTGTACATGACATCGTAGATATCAATGGTGATGAAAATAAAGATACAAACCTAGATGTCAATAGTATAAGTCAGGTATAAATAATTCCAATGTAGTAATAACCTAATGGTATGAGTAATCTTGGATTTCATGAATGATTGAAGAAAAATCTAGCAAGGGAATTAATGAACTTTCTCACTTGGAAGTCTCTTCATGAAGGGAGCCACAAAAAGACTGGTTACAACAGTAGAATAATTGGCACAAACCATCAACATGAAGGATTGTATATAAGTTAATACCATTTGATAACATTTTAAATTTGTAAGGGTTCTCGTGTGCAGTGAGATATTTTTGCATACTACCGTTGTTATATTTTTGAAGAAAAGTTTATTCAACCTCCATGAGTAAAAGAAATCGTAGGAATTGACCTTTCGATAACTCGAACATTAGTACATGTGAAATAAATGAAGGGGATTTTTTCCCACACATGTTACACAAGAATGAGTCAAGAATTGGAGTGTTGGTTTACTCATTTGCTCTTAAAAAGCCCAATTGACTTCCCATTCATTAAATCATCAACCCATAACTCATTTAGTTATTTCAAGGTTGTCCACACAGTATGTGCAAAGAATAGCGCCAAGGTGATCTAATCAGTCTAGCCCTACTGAAAGGTAAATGCATGTAAAATACTAGCAACAACTATGACTTCCTAAAGGAACAACATAAACAATCAAACCCACCTTACTATCATCAAAGCATTAAATCTTCTACTACGGTACTGAGATAGTTCTACCAAACACAAGTTGTGTCCTAGGAAGCTACATCTAAAAGAAAGGAACAACACTTCTGAATAGAAATGATTATGCTGAAAGAAATATTAAATCTCACACTTAACAATTCTTTATCAATCATAAGAAACTCCAGAATGAATAACTATTTAGAAAATTGATTAACAAGAGTCTATTCTTATAATATTCACTCAAATATTGTAACGTCTATCATGATGATACAATAATTCAATAACTAATGTTCAGATCTAGAAAGTGAACGAATAATTGCAAAGAAAGGATTGAAATAAATAACTTAATAATTGAAAAACAAGAAATTAAAGATAAAATGTAAATTTAATAAAATAGGGAAGGGTAGTAGCCATTCTAGAATTGGGCCAACGATCATTGGAATTCAAGCACCTTAGAGAAAATTATGTGCAGGGAGTTAAAGTTGAAGCATGAAGGTATCTGTTAAATTAATCAAGAACAATATTGAAAAATATGTCTGTAAACCTTATAGCATAGACCAAAATGAAAATATTTTCTCCTATTCTTTTATCAAGGTTTAGTTCCTTGGTTTATATTACAATCAAGTCTATTTTTAAAAGTAAAGAAGCAAATCCTGAGAGTCTAAAGATTCTTAGGATTCTAAATTCAAATTACAAAACCTCCCATATTTCCTCAGAATAGGAGGCCAAGATCACATTCACGGTTGATCTTTCCATGATGGTCGTAGGTCTCACCTAGTTAGGTTATAACTAGCCCAAGCATCTTTTTATGATTCATTCATGTCCAACTATCCTAGGGAACAACATCTGTTATCGAAATTCCTTATTAGTTAACACTTTAAATTGTAAGTGTAACTCATCTTTTCATAGTTAAATCAACTCTTTTAAAGAATAAAATGCTGACATGCTTATTAATTGCTTCTAAGGTTCCTATCACACAAATTACCATATTACATACATAAAATTCTTAGAAATCTAATAGAAAGATAAGGAAAATAGCTAAGAGAATGTATAAATTCTGAAGCCCAAAATCGCCCCCCAGCTTACCTGTTTGCATGACCACATGCAAAAAAATGATTGACAAGGAGGGAAGTTAAAGAATAAGGTGTGTGAGAATATTCTCCATAATGTCAAAACCCATTTCTTCCTACTCAGTTAAATCAAACTCAGACTTTATCCTAAGGACACCAAATTATTGGACACATGTACCTGCACCCTATCCATTTAGTTCCTTCTTCTAATACCATGTGAGCCTAATCATGTGGTCTGCCCATTGTAGCTTGGAAATTTCAATAACTGAAGTGTTCTCTATTTTTTATTTCCCCAACTGAGGCCCACCACCTTTGTTTGGCCCCTTGTAGCACCTAATAGTTGATATCTAGCAGATATTTGAACCCTTCCTATAATACAACATTGTGAATAGGTTTTAAGGCAGTGACAACACCATACTACTCCATGAATTTCTTGTGGTAGATGCATGTACATAAAGGGCTTCGTGGTTCTCCTCTGCAACAAAGGTCGAGACCAAGTTCTCTTCTTTGGAACACATTATAAGATTTTTCCCATCTTATCTAATTTTTAGAAAAAATATATGAAATCTTGGAACTGTACATCCCCTATAAAAGGGGTAGGATTCTCATCTCTCTATTCTTCCATAAAGAAATTATGCATGTAAAGTTCGCATAAGAAATACCTTGTATTCTCATCTTGTTTATGGAAAGAATCAACAAATTCTGAAACATTTCTAAATTTGTAAGGTTGCCCAGACTAAACAGCCTTAACTTTGAGCAATAAGTATTGTTCCAATAAAAATAAGGCGTAATTCCTAGCTGGGGACCTGCATGACAAAGCATCTAATTAAATAGAGCAAACTTCTTATATCTGTTCTATGCCTTTTTCAAGCTCTTTATCCAAATATTTAATATTTTTTTTAGTTGCTCATAATTTAGCATAAGTTTCATCTTATGTGATTTTCAATGCCTTGAACTTTTGCAATAGGTCATGATGTTCTTCTTGAGGAACTACCTCCTTTTGATATTGTATCATAGTCTCTCGTTGTTCTTCCATATTCTTTTTCAAGACTTCAATAGTAACTTCCACTATCAAAGGAGTATCTGGAGGCACGATCTCAATCTCTGTTTATGTTGTTATAAAATTTGGTACTTCTATTTGAATTCCAACTTCAGCAGTTAAAACACCATATTGGCCATGTCTGACTCAATTTGGGTTCCTACAGTAAACGAAACAATAGAATTTCTAGTTTGTGTTTGGGTCTTGTTTTCTTGAACTTCCTTCTTCTTCTCATTTATTTTCTTAGCCTTCTTTTAGATTTTTCTATTTCACAACCATTTCTTAAGCTACCAGACCCTTCTATCTAATTTCTTATTTTCATTCTTTAACAACTCCTCTTTTTTATTCTTATCTTCTCATTCATTTCCCAATCCTCTATTAATATTTTGCATAAATATCTGGCTAGGGCGACTGGAGGAGAGGGAAAAACAATAATGGATCCTAGGTTTTCAATCACTAGTTGCTTAGCAGGTTCAATTGCAGCATCAATTATAGGTTCAACAAGGTTTTTTTCATCCTGTGATCCCTTTAGAGAGTCAACATTGACTTCCCATGCTCTGTTTCTCCAAAAGGTTCTAAGGTAATAGTAGCAACGAAATTGGAAGGAGAGACTGGAGCTATGGGTGATGTCCTTTGATCAAGAGAATCCTTTGAACAACCTAAAACTCCTTCAAATTCCATAGAATTCAAAAAGTTTTCCAATCCATCTAAAACTTGGGTTGCCTCCATTTCATGTTCTTGAGGAGGGTCCTCCTCATGATTTTTTGGTATGTTCAAAACTTTTTGGGGTTCACTACCTGCCAACGGATGTTCTACATAGTTTATGGAATTCTGGGACTTAGCCAACCTAGTTGATTTCCTACTTTTCTTGGGTAACGATGCCAAGAGATATGCCATCCTCTTTTCTAATTATGTCAATTTTTGAGGGGAAGGGGTCTGCAAAGCCTCTTCCTTCATAACATTCTCATTTTGATTAGTTTATTAATTTTCTTTGGGCCACTTATCATCAAATCGAATATGTTCGAGTTCTTCACTAGGTGTTTCGTTTCATGGCAGAGTCTCAGGAATTTCCAAGAGTTCTTCCTAGTTTGACTGTGATTGATTCAATTTGTTGAAAATTATCCATTTTATAAGCCCATGGTGGCTCACCCCTGAAGGCTGATCCTTGGACCTCTTTAGTCTTGCAATGGTCTCATTCAATAAAGAATTCATAAAATGAGGTAGGTTTAGGGTTACCGTTTGTCTCAATGCTGCTAACAGCTTTATGTGTCACCCCCTTACAACATCATAGTGACCATTGCATGTAACATATCTTTGGACCACACCTGCTAATTCTTTCCATGGTTTTGCAGGCTAAGTGGGGTTGTACCCCTTCCTTTTTCTTACCAATTCTTCCCTAGGATTTATAAATAAGAATGTTGTGCTTTGTAATGGAGTGTGTATCTCAAACCTTTTCTTACCTTCCAAGGGTAGGCCTCTTTCATCCGACAATACTTCTACATTAACTTGGATGTGTCTGCCTTTTACTATTGTTGTTCCATTATTCATATTTTTCGTGAATTTCAAAGCTACTTCACTGTCAAAACCATGCAATCACAGGAAATACTCTGATCATCCTACCTGGTCTAGAATTCTTTGTTCCCATTCAGAAATCTACAGTTTTGCAGGTTCACTTCATATCGAGTGACCAACCATTTATGTAGGGAGAAATTTGGAAATAAACTAGAAAGAACAAAATTAGCAGATATAAGGTCAAAAATGTTGTATAAAGTATAGAATTCAAAGAACATAGCATACAATGATTGTTACATAGTTTGTACATGTTATGCATTTACTTTTCATCCCCCCAATGAAATTAAAGGTCACCCTTGACCATTCACAATCTATTTGAATTGGTAGGACAATTGCGATGACTATTTAGATAAGAATGCATTAATTCGGCATAATGGAGCAACCTCGAGAGAAATGCGAGTAATGGTGAAGCATGTGATATACTTATTGAAGTAAATTATTGTAAATATGATGACGAGACTTAAATATTTGCGACGCCCAAAGCATTTAAATAACAAAAAACACAACCCCCAAAGCATTAAAATCGGAAAAAAAACATGATGCCCAAAGCACTAAAATTGGAAAAAATCACGTGGAGAGATTTTTTATCCTTGATCATGGATAAGATAGATTGCCTTGAAATATTATATTTAGGGAAAAAAATTGAAAGAAAATTTAAAATAGATTTAGTAATTTTCCAAAGTTTACATCCCTTATATGCAAGAAAAAAAAAAAAAAAAAAATAAATAAATAAAAAAATTATTTTTACACATATTCATTGTTACCACCTTACAAGGGGAAAACAATGATCTACTATAGTATTTCAATGATTTTCCTTTTCTTATTGATAATGGAGAGAAATAAAAATGGTTATTTTTAAGATGGTAATTTTTAGATGTAATTCAATACCATAAGCATGACCTCTGCTACCAGCAGGTGTCTATAGGCTTGACATGGTTTCCTTTTAACCCATTGATATGCCATTGTCCCATTCCACTTCAAAAAAAAAATCATAAGTTTTTATTATTTCTCAATTTTCAACAAAAGGCCATTGTTCTGGCACAGTGATGAGTTAACAACAATGCCACTCACGAGAGATAATGAGGTGAACAAGTTGGCTCATGATGAGACCTCTTGTACTTCAACCTAATGATTGGAGGCTATTACCCTCGCTTGCTAACGAGATTGGTAATGTCTCCACATTAAATATTATGATCATGGTAAGTCAGCTCGTGATGAGACCTCCTATCCTTTGTCCATTTTTTCTTTTACTTTATTTATTGTTATTTTTTATTTTATTATGATAAAGAATTAGTGAATGGGTTGGCTTATCAACTCCTTAAGAGACATGGATGGTGTAAAAAGTATCACAATGATTACCTTTTTAGTTTGCCATTTTCGCTACCTAGAATCTATTTTTTTTTAAGGAGGTCAAAGAATTATAGGAAACTTTGAAAAAAAATGAAACTCTTCAAGTGGTATTTGAAGGCATGTATTATAAATATCTATATAAATTTACAATATCAGGGTTGTTTTAGAAGTTTAGGAGTTTTTCAAGGTCTACTTCAAAAATTTCGTATAAAACATTATCTAATGGAAATTGTTGAAGGAACTTATTTGTTTTACCATCATTCGAAGAAGGCTTCAAAATAAAAATAAAAAGAATAATTGTTTCTAGAAAAAAAACTATGTTTGAAAAACAACAATCAAAAGTAACAGTTAAAACTTAGGGAACAACAATTGTGACGTAGGAAACAACAACCCTAACTAAGGGAACACTGACCGTGACCAAGGGAACAACAACTATGACTAAGGGAACAAAAGTTGCTACTAAGGGAACAACAACTTTGACTAAGTAAACAACCGTTAGGGGACTTTTGATGTCTTAAAAGGGTCTCCTAAGGAAACTATAAAATAATAGTGGAAATAATAAAATAAGATTATATTACATCATCAAATTTTAGCGGGAAAAATAAAAAGCTACTTTTGCAAACATATTTTCAAGTTATCTCCCTATGGGTTTACTCAAATTTCGAGAGGGAACACTCATTGGAGGTAGAATTTGATTCCTCATCCAACGAGTAACCATGTTACATACTATCGATGGACCCTACTACACAAAAAATAAGAAATACATGAAGAGCATGATTGCAATCACATTTTTTCATGTGTTTCTCATTTTTCGTATACAAAGGTCCATCAAAAGCATGCAACATGGGTACTCCTTGGATAAGGAATTAAATTCGGCATTCAACGAGTACTCCCACTTAAAATTTGAGTAAAATATTAGGAAGATAAGTTGAAAATCCAAGTTGAAAAAGTATTTTTATTATTTTATTATTTTTTAATCTTTTTAACTTTTTTACACCAAAAATGGTGAATCAACTCCCATGGATGACATCATCATATTGAATCCTATTGGTTCTCATAAAGTTTAGTTTGGTTGTACATTTTTCTTATGAGGCCCATTTTAGGCCTCAAAGGTTCACTAATGAACTGCCACCTAGGAAACAACAACTGTGAGTAAGGGAACAATGACCGCGACTAAGGTGAGAATAACTATGGCTAAGGGAACAATACTTGTTACTTAAGGAAACAGTAACTTGCCCATATATGTTTTATTATTATATGGATATATATATATATATATATATATATATATATATATATATATATATATATATATATATACACACATATATATAGATTTTGAAAGAAAACATTTTCGCAACAAGTATATACAGTATGTATAGAATGAAAGGAATTTTGAAAAAGAATAATTTAGTTGGTTATAATGTGGGGTGACCTCCCCTGCCAGATAAAATCCACAAATTAGAATCATTCTTTACCTCATGAAGAAAAGACTCTCGTGTAAGCAATTGGTGATATTGATGTAATTGGTGTTCATTGGAAAGGAGAGAGATGCGAGATCCATCAATAGTAATGAGGCTCACCATACCATTGCTGTCAACTTAGGTAACTTGATATGGTCCTAGCCATCTTGTTTGAAGCTTCCAAGAGAAATCCTCAAATCTTGAATTCTACAAGAGCACCCAATCACCTTTTTGAAAATTTTTCTTTTTGATAAGGTGATCATGCCATTTGGCCCTCTATTGTTGAATAATAGTTGTGCATTGTATGGCTTCTAGGCACACTTTGTCCAATTCGTTAGGTTGTTGTGTGCATTGTTTCTATGCTTATGTCAAATCCACTTCAACTTCCCTTGCAGTTTTGAGTCTTGATTTCAAATTCTATGAGAAAATGGGCTCATTGACAAAAATAAGATGATATGGTGAATAACCCATAATGATGTGCCAAGTTGTTCAATAGGCTCGTAGGGCTTGAAGAAGTTTGGTAGCCTAGTTCCAACTGTTTGTAGATACAAATTTGGTTAGAATTGCCTCTATAACTTTATTGGTACTTTCCTCCTATCCATTTGCATGCGGATGATAAGTGGAAGTAATCTTATGTTTGATTTGATACTTCTTCATTGTAGCAGAAATTTTGTGGGCATTAAACTACAAACCCCTGTCTGTTATGATCTCCCTAGGAAATCCGTGCCATACAAACAGTTCAAACAAAAATTTAATAACTACTTCTTCTGTAGCTTTTGAGAGAGCTATTGATTCCACCCATTTGGTTATGTAACCTTTACAAACCAAACTGTATGGCTTTTGGATCGATGGTGGATTAATGAGGCCTACAAAATCTGATGCCAACCTCTCAAAGGGTTCAAGTAAAATTTGAGGTTTCAGGGAAATTTCATTATCTTGAATGGGGCGACCCATCCTCTGAGAATTATCACAACTCTAGACATATTTCTTTTCATCTTTGAATATCATGGACCAATAATAACCCATCTGCAACACCTTATCCCTAGTCCTTTAGTCACCAAAATTTCTATCACATGGTTCGTCATGGAAAGCCTTAAGAATATCATAAAATCTGTCTTCTCGGATACATCTGCGGATTTGAAGATAATATCCTATGTGAAAAAATATATCCATCAATCTAGGAAAATTGCGCATTGCGCTAAATGATGAGCTTCCTATCCCAAGAAGGTAAATGTGTTGGTATCTGCCGTGCTACTAGATAATTGGCCACATCCATGTACCATGGTGATTTAATTGTTACGGAAAACATATAATTGGCCACCTCCATGTACCATGGTGATTTAATTGTTACAGAAAAAATATGTTCATCTGGGAAATGATCTTCCATAAGAGTCAACTATTATAGGAATTCTGGCTAGAAATTCTGCAACCATATTTTCCTTTCCTCGCTTTTCTTTTATGGTGATATCAATTTTTTGTACTAACAACAATCAATGTGTTATCTGATCGTTAGTAACAAGTTTTTTTATCTACATACCTAGTGGCATAATGATTGGTATATAAAAAAACTGGATATCCTCTTATATAATGACAAAATTTATTAATAGAGTAAACAACAGCGAGAAACTCCTTTCTCATCACTTTATAATTTAGCTCCATCAATGTAAGATTCTTTCTAATGTAATAAATAGAAAATGGGTTTTTGTCTTCTTCTTAGCCAAGTACAACTCTTATTACTGTATGAGATGCATCAGCTAAAATGTGGAATGGTAAGTTCCAATTTGGCACTCATAAGACAAGGGTTGTTGAGACTAACTTCTTAAGATCTCGAAAAGCAACGTCACACTTGTCCATCCATTCAAATTCCACATTTCCTGTTAACGCATACAAAGGTCCTGCTATCATTGAAAAAAATTCTATAAAGCGACGATAAAAACCAACATAACAGAGGAAACTACGCACCTCAGTTGGTGTACTAGGAGTAGGGAGCATAAGAATTACCTCAATCTTTGTTGGATCTAAGTGAATGATGGAATTATTGTCATTGATGGAAAAGAGCATGGAAAAGAAGCATTAGCATGGAAAAGGAGTAGCTACAAGATATGCAGGAGCAGGGAACATAGGAGCAGTAAGGCAAAGGTGTAGCACAAGACCAAGAAGGACATAAGAGCAACACAATAGTAGAAAATACAAAGAAGGAGTAGCATGAAGCAAAAGAAGGGAAGGTATGCAGGAGCAATAGATACATTGATGGTTTAATAGAATAGTGATGCTCATGTTGATGGCATGTTGATGGATTGATGATTGGATAATGTTGCAGAAATTGTTTAATGTAGAATTTGTGGTAACACTAATCTATTGTTAAGTTGAATTGTTGTGATGCAAAGGAAAGAATCCAAGGGAAAGGCAAAGATTTTTATTTGATGTTAGCATTAGTTTAATGAATTTAGTCATTGCATGTGGCTGAAATTAATATTGGATCTTTATTTATTTTTTCTCTAATATTATGAAGAGTTTGGAAACTAATGAGTGGAAGGAAAATAGTCAAGCCTATTCACTTCATATCAATATTTGGTATACAAACATCCAACAAAATATCTCTATAAAATATGTGATTTTGGAATGCATAAAGAAGGTTAGAGAATGGGAGAATGTGACTGAGCTGATTGAGTGATTATGCATTAGTTACCTAGAACTTATGAAGGTGATGTGAAGAAGATTTGAAGGGAAGAAGATGCAAAAATGAAAATGGACATATGTAGAATTTATGACCAAGTAAACCAACACATTTTTGTTTCTTGTTTACATTAGGGGATGGTAGTCTCCTTTCAAGTTGAGGCTTGATAAATATCGAGTTAGATTTGGTTGAGGTAGGAGCCTCCTGTGTGTCGTAGCATACACAAAACATATGGGATTTGGAGCTTCCTTGCATGTTGCAGCTTGTAGAAGATTGAGGTAGAAACCTCATGTAGATTGGGGCCTACAGAAAATTAGATGTAATAAGGAGTAGGAGCTTTCCTTTGCATCACAATAATAATAAAATCATGGTTTTCTTCCTTTATTTGTTTCCACATATATCTGGTGTCAATATGTGCTTTTATTATGTCGTGATATGATGATTTAGTTTTCTTATTAATTCTTGTTCACATATTCAATATGATGGTCATCATTTTCTAAGCTACTCATGTAATGGTTCATTTAGTGAGATTAATGAAAATAATTTAATTTCCATGAATATAATAAATTGATTCACCCCCCCTCTCAGCTAAGTCATGTTTTCATCAATTGGTATCATAGTTGGTTCCTTCATGGTAAGCCTAACAATTTGAAGGTAGTTGTAGTTGAGTCATGGACTTTGAAATTGTACATCTGCTTAGCACATCTAAATTTCATGAATGGAGAGATAAGGTTAAAATCGAGTTGATAGCTTATGGACGAGGTGTATGGAAGCTTGTATGCGAAGGTTACCATAAAGACTCTCCCTCAATGGAAAATGTGTTATATATAACAATCTTCATAATAAGGATCTCAATAGAATAGTAGACCTAAAATCTTCAAAATAAATTTGGGAAATATTGGAGCTCATGTATGAAGGAAAGATTACAAGAAACAATGTAGAAAATGAAAAAGGAAAGAGGAAGATGAAAAGTCCCTGTCAAAAGGAAAGTGTTTATATAAATAAAATCTCTACCTGTGTGAATATGCCTAACTCTCATGAAGAAAAAACATATGAAAATCAAGTCAGGTTTGACTTATCATTGGCTAGTATAGAGAGATTGAAGAATGAAAACAAATATTTTAAGAAACTCGTGCAGATATGTGATGAGAAAGAGCATGAGTAAACTGAGGGAATTGTCATCCAGAAGAAACAACTTGAAGAAGAAAGGAGACTAGAAGAAGTGACGAGCAATAAATTCAAGGAGAGACACCTAGAGAGTAAAATATTAGAAGCTGAGGTTGATTCAACTAAAAGTTAGTTAGAAGAAAAGAATAGGTTGTGTAAGAAGATAGAGGAGGACCTTGACTCCATGAAGAACAAAATTATCCATTAAAGATGACAATGAAGCATGTCTAAAAGGGCCTAGAAAAGAAAAGTCTAACAACAGTATGCTTTGTAAAGAAAATAGAAACAAGCATCAATATCAAAAGTCAATGAATGAGTTGAACGGGTTCAGAAGATCTCAAAGGAGATTCTTTTCTCCTCGGAAAACCATCACATGTTTTTCTTGCCATGAACATGGACATGTGGTAGAGGATTGTAAGTACAGGAAGCTCTATATTATTCATAAAAACATGCAACAAACAAGAAGGTACTATCCAACAAGTAAACAAACTAGAACACCAACAACTTTGTACATAAAATCTTTCTATGCTTGTTATTATATGTGTCATGAATTTGGATGTAAAGTAGTTGAATGCAAAGTGTATATGAAGAAAAACATGAACTAAAGAATAAACACAACATTTTCTTAATTTTTTGGCCACACAAGATGTTTTGTGTGTAATAATAATGGCCACAAAGCCAAAGAATGTAAGTCACCATATATTCTAAAGAGCACTAGACAAAAGCTAGAAGAAGCTCCAAGAAGAGAAAGCTATGAAAGAAATGCAAACAAGAGAAAGTAGTTTATGAAAGTATGGAAGAGGAAGAGAAAGGAACAACTTGTTACTTCAATGACATAATGAATTCATCATGGTTTCAGGGGGAGCTTATCTAAGAAGAAATGAAGTCATTCAATTATTATTAAGTCAATATTAGAAGAGAAGCATCATCCTAGGGGGAGTGGTAACATAATAAGGACAATCTTGTTGCAATACACATTTTATAGCAACCTTGGTTGGGATGTTGGCATTAAAAATCAAAGTTTGTTTGCAAATTGTCTTCTAACCTCAAAGGCCATAACAGATCAGCCCCAAAGGACTGTGCCTTGAAAATAACAGAAAATGGCATTGTTCACAACTTCAAAAAATCTGCACACAATCAAGTCATATGATCATCAAAGTATGATTCAGAGGCATGTTGATTTGACAATGAATGAGGTTAAGGATAGAGGAAGGCTCCCACTCTAGAAATGCAGAGTCTTTCAAAGATCTATTTTGGGTATTTTGGTGGTTGCTACTGCATATGGACTTCTTAATTAGTGCATATGAACAAAAGCTTTTCCCAACAACCACCATATGTACAACCACCATATGTTGTATCATATTGAAAAAAAAATGAAGGAAAAATGTTGTAGGGATAGCTACAACAACTGAAAATCTTCAAAATATTTCCAAGATTGGATATGAGAATTATAGTTGGAATTGATACATGGCACATTATGTATTTTGAAGGATGGGATAGAAATATGGGATGCATATGTGTATGGTATAAAACATTGCAACAAAGAAATATGTCTCTAAATGACCATCAAAGAAATATAAATACAAAAAGAGAGGAAAACAAACAACAAGAATCTAGAAACTCTGGCACCACCTCAATTATATGGTTGGATCTATTATGAAAAGATTAAAATCCTTCTATACTTTAGAATTGGTTGCATCAACTCGCAAGGAAGGAGAAGCAAGGAAGAGACCACAAATGATAATTATAAAATTTCATAGTGACTGCCAAAGAATGTATAAAGAAGAAAGTTCAATTTCAATGAGAGTAATAAGAAATGATTCCACTGCAGCCCTCTCCAAGCATATGAAACTGTGTTATCTCTGTGATGAGTGATGGAATTTTGGGGATATGCGCCATATTTGGATGCACTCCATTTCAAATGAAAAGGGATCTTTGTAGCACAATCTTAGAACTTATCCCTACTTCAATGATGGCCACCAAATGAAACAGTGACTATAAAAAAAATAATACACATACAATGGAGACAATGCTTGCAATTCTACAGTAAGTTTGTGGGAGAAAAACCTATTGTAGCATGGTTTGAGAATGCTTTAGTAGACCATCTATTATGGAAAATTGAGAAAGGCCGAAGTAGTGCAACGAATCAATGAACTGGACAGTTATCACAATAAAAGGATAATTTGATTTTGCCTTTGCATATGGGAATGATATAGATGTTTATGGAGGAATTTGGCTAAATAAGGAATAACATATGTTTCAATCAAACCTGTAACAGAAGCAGAGCCATAATTGTATTGTTGGCACGTGTTACAGTTGTATGCAACATTTTTATGCAGCTTATGAGGTTGGAGTGGTTATGGAGTTAATGTATGGATTAATTATTCTTATAATTATAGTTATCATTAATGCAACTTTATTATGGAGCAGCGCCATAATTCGCTGAGATATCAAGAAATCCCCTGAAAGAGTGGAATAATGATGTGCAGCAGAATAATTATATGCAATGTAGTATATTCCAAGGAAACGATATTAAATTATGATGCTTGGAGTGATGATATTGAGTGTAATTGGTGTATTATACAGAGATTATTGCTACAATGCTGGTTGATATATAGAAGCACAAATGTAACGCAATTTAAAGACCGAAATTATATTCCATCAACGATTTCTCCATCAGATAATGCATTAAACATATGATTGGATGCAATAACATTGAGATGGGAGGGTTTATTTTTGCAATCCATATATAATATCATTGCTAACATTATTATTATTGGGTTGCATTTGTTGTGCATTATTGGTTTGATGATTATGTGGTTGAGAGGTCATTATCATTTGGAATAATTGAAGATTTTTCCATTGATTATCCAAGCCTTTGTCATGTCAATTTTATATTGAAAACATAAATGGTACATAGAGCTTGAAAATCAATCCTCTCATTGAAATCAGTCAAGTTTTCATCAATTGCAGTCGAGTGAAAGAGGGTTGTGAATCGTGGAGGCCTGCGCTAATTCAGGTTGCATTGACCAGATCTAAGGCTGGTTAGTGACTTGGAGGGGCAGCAATGGAGCTTGTGGAGACAAATTTCCATGCCCATTTATTTAATGTCCATGCATTTTACATTTTGTCAAGAACCAACAGCGTCATATTGAAACTCCACAACTCCAAGAATTTAGCAATGAAAAGAACATTCCTTCACTTCAAAGGTTTGTGAGCATTCTATACAAGATGGAAATTTTGGATAATAAAACATGAGAGAGAACAGTCGGCTAAGGAGAAAATATTAGGCCGACGACGTCTGTGCTACTCTAGTTTGAGGCAGCGGTTGACGTTTTGCAGTCACAAATTACCAGACATACAATACTTCTGGTTGTATATTAATGGTGTTGTGTTATAAATGGTGTGCCTATCAGCATTAATGGTATTGTGAATCGGCGTCAATGGTTGGTATCCTCCAACAACATCAAAATGGAGAATATGGTTTGCATTAGGGTTTTGTGACCTAGCCAAGAATTACTCGACGGTTACATTATATATTAAAGTTTTTTTTTTTCACCTATTCAACATACCATGCTGATTCAACGCCTAATTCACCAATTAATGCGTTGAAGTATCACTTCACTTTGAATTGTAGCTCAATGCATCACCAGCTACAACTTAACGCATCATCAATGCATCACCAGCTACAACTTAACGCATCACCAGCTGTAGACCGATTAATTGCGTTGAAATATTAATTCATTAAAGTATCACTTTGAAATATTTGTGCATGGAATGCGTGGAATATCAAATGTTTGGAGTATCAAAAATGTGGAATATTAATGCGTGGAATATCCGAAACGTGAATACGAGCATTGATATCAAAAGCATTCCAGTATTAATTGTGTTGAACCATGATGGATTTGATGAGCTGAATGCGATCTCCAAGACTAGCATTGTTAACCTCAATTTTAATCTGCCCAAAGGAAATCCCTTAGGGTTGGCTGATATAGAGGAGTGCATCGTCGTGTCCAAGTCGTGCACTGATATTGTTTCTTTCCAAAAAGATATTAATGTATTGAATTAGAGCCTTTGAAAATCATCATCTTTAAACTATTAACGATTGAGGTCGTTTCTTTGGCAACCTCGCCACTGAGTGCACTAACAACGTGTTGCAAAATATAGTGTTGTGAAATAGAAGCAAGAAGCAAGAATGGATATGAATGAAGAGGTAGAAATGGTAAACTCTATGAAATGGCAGCATCAAGAGTAAGAGAATATGAATTTCCAGAAGATGATGATGCCTCCAGCTGACCCGTTTGACCACTCAGATAAGTCTGCAGTGCAGCATGATTTTCTTCTTTTATAGAAGGTAACAATGAAATGACCTGAGGATCTCCCAAGAAGTTAGAAGCAGGAAGTGCATCTTGTGTACTACATACACTGTGCCTTAGCATGTTTGCACAATGAGGCTTTTCATCATTTATAATTTCATATTGATTTGCAAGAATTAAGATATTCTGCAGTGGGTAACTATTTGTAGATGTTGGTGTCGAACAGGAAGGGGCATCAGTTTTAATAATTCCAAACTGAGCTTTTCTCGATAAGGGCATGTTTATTGATGCCTGGGATCGACTAGAAGTTGACTGCAACAACTTCCCTCGTAACTCAAGAAACTGAATTGATTGTTGTGACGATTAGAATGGAAAAAACAGAGAGAATGACACAATACTGATGAATCCAAAAGAAATAGTCAGGCAAGGATGGTCAACAACAAAACAAATATACTGGAATCATAAGATGTATGTATTAATTTGCATCGGTTCAAGAATACTCTTACGGATGCTAATATAAGAGAAATTAGATTCGTTCTGCAAGAGTACATAAAAATGCGTAATGGATGACAAAGCTTTCAAAAGTAGTAAATATGAATGTAGTCAGTGGAATATTTGGGATTTTTCGCATCATATTGATTGAGTGGGATCCACCTTTCGACCCTTAGATTCAAGGCCTGCGCATATTGGAAAAAAAAAGGGATAGATGAAGTAGAAGTTTCAGTCTACGTAACTCCATATTTCCCTAAATCCTAATACATATGATATAATAAACACAAGCATTAAGGAAGACGAAAGAAAAACCAAATCCTCCGACGAGATGGCATGACCAGATAATCTCAGATGGGGGGGGGGGGAGAGTAGGCTCATTTACGACAGTTTCCATTTTTTATGTGTTATGGATGGTATCGATGCAAATGCAACATTCTTTAACGCAATGGTTCCATAGCAGATCGGACAAACATAGTAGATCTAAAACCATTATAAGAGGTTGCACCGTGCTTAATTTATCTGTCGGAAGACCTGTATCAGATGTGTGAGATGGTAAGCACCCGCACCGTTGACACCAAAGCCTGCGTTAACATTTGAAGCCTTCGTATTTGCCATTACAGATCATTTTTTTTGTTAATAGACACATTTGTGGACCAAGAAATCTCTATCGTTGAATCTGTCAGGTACATGGTCATCGAGCAAAAGGTTTCAGTCTTGGCAGCATTCTCCAAATGTAGTTGGTATGACTTCGAGACGATCTGCGGGATAGTCTTTTGTCATTCAAGTTTGAGAGTGGCATATAAAGTGCATTTTATAAATAGCATATGGAGAAGTTGTACGAACAATAGCCTTGAAATTCCAATGAAATTTAATATTACAGGGAACTCACTGGTAACAATTAGATATGCAACATATGGTTTATATGAGTTGGTATTAACACAACATATGAATTAGTAGATAACGAAACATTTGTCCAAAGGGAGAGATTATATTTATAACTACATAGAACTAGAGCCACTTGTGTTGTCTATGCTCCTCCTCATACAGAGGGCATCCAATGCTCTAGAACATATGTCTCCAATGCATTTGATAACAATTTGCCCTTGAATTATTTCTGCAAAAACTGATTGGAGGTATTACACACCTAAGACCTTCATTACTGGCACATGCGGACACTTAGTTAGAACTTTCACTCACATGCAACGCTTCAATATTGGAATCTTTACGAGATTGGTGCCTTTGACTATCCATGCATGCATAGGACTACGTGCAAGATCTTTTATGCATGATTTACTCCTTGATTTGCTCCTCCATTCACTCTACAACTCGCTAGTTCTCTCTAGAACTTGTTGTAGGTGTCTAGTCCTCTCATTGATCACCATTATGACGCATTACCTTGGGATCTTCACCCAATGATGCTATATCATGAGCATTGTAACCTATTTTCTGCATAATCAACATAATTCTTTTTGTTTTTTCGATTTTCTTTTAGTGTTTTTGCTCTGCAAAGCTGTGTGTTCAACCTTTACTAGCTAGATTCAACTTTGCAGGTTTTCTAACACATTTACATGGTATCAGAGCCCATAAGTTGCTAGATAAAAGGTGCACCACTATTTTATTTTGTAGGTATTACACCTTGGAGATCAAATATCGACAGAAAAATGGAGTTTCCCAAAGCATGAGTCCTAACAGCATACACCTATCATGAATGGAAGGACCAAATGGTTCGATACCTTCGTCAGAAAGGGTTGTACAGGTTTACCATCGCTACAAAAGTGGAGCCCACTTCAGCCATAGACAAATCCAAGTACCTCAACTGCATAGATGAGGCCCGTGGATCAATATGCATGTGCATCTCCCCAGAGTTACCGTTTCATCTATCTGCCAGCAATACTCCCAATGAGATTTGGAAAAAGGTTGAAGAACTCTACAGGAAACAGGATGAGATGAAAGGACATCTTCTCAAAGTGGAGTGCTCTCATTGGATCCACGGAACTATGACAGAATTCAAGACTTCTTCACCAAATATAATGATCTATTGCTGCAACTCAAGGGTTGTGGAATTGACAAATCCAAGGAGGAGGGTCGCCAAGTTCTCTCTATTATGTCAAAGCTCAGACCAGAATACTCCATATTTGTGTCTACATCTCATTTAGTAAGGCTCACAACAAGTAAATCCTACACTATGCCTTCTCTCAAAGAGTTCATGGACTCCCTCACTTTTGAGCAAGACAAACTCATTGGTATGGGGAAAATCAAACCTCGAAAAGCACATGAACTTGTTGTGCATGATGCCAGCCACAATAAAAATCACAGATCTGATTGAAATTAGAAAAATTAGCAGTAAAAAGACAAGTGAAAAGCGCATTCCCATCCAAAGAAGGAAGGGTACACCAAGCCCTCAAATGACTCCTCTGGCTCTAGAAATGAGAAAGGGAAGAAATGAGACAAATGCACCTATTGTCACCGAGGATTCCATCTGGAATCCTCTTGCATGAAGAAACAATTGACCAAATGGCTGAAATCCTTCAGAAGCACAACCTTGGGGACCACATCCCTCAGGACGCTAAGAAGAAAACTGAGGATCTGCCACACGGGAAAGGTAACAATTTTCATGCCTTAGTTGCAATTAACTCTTCCCCTGATGCATGGATTATAGATTCTGGTGCATCACATCATATGGTTGCTGCAAAGGAAGTCTATTCCTCTTTGGATGCATGCAAAGGACCTCCCATCCTCATGGGAGATGACTCACCTATTGAGGTCACCAGAAAAGGTAGAGTGGAACTTTTACATGGAAGCTTTGAAGATGTGCTTCATGTTCCAAAAAATTCGGTAAACTTGCTTTCAATTTATTAGATCACTCATTCTGGCACCAAAAAGAGAGTGGAATTCACTCTAGATGTAGTGAACATATATGACCTACATAGCAGCTCCAAAATTGCAACCGGTGAGGTAAACAATGGAGCTAGACTGTATACATTTTCTGAATTTATTGAATTCGAATCCTCCTTATTGCTTACACATGCTAAGGACAGTAGTAGGCTTTGGAAGGAGAGATTTGGTCACTTAAATTACACGTATATGCAGCAGCTAAGCAAGCATGAGATGGTGGAAGGCTTGCCAAATATCAGTTTCTCCAAAGGAGTTTGTGAAGGGTGTGTCCTTGGCAAACATCCTAGAGAAAAGTTTGACACCGGCAAGACTCACAAAGCATCCTCTCCTCTAGATCTGATCCATAGTGATCTCATGGGGCCTTTTCCTCATCCTTCCATCAACAAAGCAAGGCATGTTCTTACATTTATTGATGATTTCTCACGGTATACTTGGGTGTATCTTCTTAGGGCCAAATCTGAAGTTTTTGGGCACTTTGAAGATTTCAAAGCACTAGTTGAGACATAGTCAGAGAGAAATATCAAAGCCCTCCATACAGACAATGGGGGGGAATATGTTAACACAACACTTGAGAACCTTTGCCTTGAGTCTGGCATACAATTGCAGCACACAGTTCCATACACTACGCAACATAACGGAGTCACTGAGAGAAAGAACCAATCTCTCAAAGAGATGGCTTCCTGCATGCTGCATGCTAAGTCACTACCTCATAAGCTATGGGCTAAAGCACTAAATTGTGCTAACTACATCCAGAACAGATCTCCTCATAGATATGTCAAGGATTAGACCCCCTTTGAGGCTTGGAGCAGCAGTAAACCAGAGGTCACCCACTTTCGTTTTTTCGGCTCCCGAGCATGGGCTAGGATCCCCTCTAAAAAGAGGAAAGCTCTTGATCCATAGAGCATTGAGTGCATATTTGTTGGATACCCTGATGATGTAAAGGGATACTGACTCTTCATTTCCTCTACAGACAAGCTCATCATTGAGCGAAGTGTCCAATTTGAGGAAAGTCTCTCACATGCACCTCAATTGTCGCATGCAGACACCTTTTATCTACCTCATGACTCAGATGATGACTCAATATACTCAGATGCAGATACAGAACATGCAGATTCTAAGGTAGAGCATCTAGATGTAGAGATAGAGTCTTCAGATACAAATCTAGTGCATGCATATGATGAGCCACGTCCAAGCCCAGCATGGGCTATGAGTAGTGAATCAACTTCCCCTATCATAAATCAGAGAACAAGGAGCTTAAGTGAGATATATGCACAAGACCACCCAACTGGTAGAAATGGTCATGTGGGGGATAATTCTGATCCGTGGAGGACTAGCTTAGAGTTTATTGAGCCTCCTCTTGCCATCACTACCACTGAACCAATGCCATCCCGACATTGTCATTTGGTTTAGTCTTTTGATCTGCAGTATTATGCTGAGGCTACTTGGCATCCCTCTTGGGAGTCCGCCATGGAGGAGGAGTACAACTCCCTCCTCGAGAACGAGACCTAGGATCTGGTCCCCCTTCCTTCAAGAAGGAAACTTGTCTGATGCAAATGGGTCTGCAGGACCATTAGTGCTGTAGATGGGCAAATCACCAGACAGAAAGCCAGGCTAGTAGCCAAAGGCTTCCAGCAAGTGCATGGCATTGATTATGATGAGACCTTCGCTCCAATAGCAGAGATGGATTCCATACGCCTTTCACTTGCCATTGCGGATGCCGAGGGGTGGGAAGTACATTAGATGGATGTGAAGAATGTCTTTCTTCACGGAGACCTATCTGAGGAGATCTACATGGAGCAGCCACATTGTTTCATTCAGGATATATCTTTGATTTACACGCTGAAGAAGTCTCTCTACAGCCCTAAGTAGGCCCCGAGAGCTTGGTATGCGAAGATGGATTCTTTTTTCTTATCACAAAGCTTTGAAAGATGTAAGTCTGATTCGATTGTTTACATGGTCAGGACACATGACTCTCTTCTTATATTAGTTTTGTATGTGGATGATCTCCTCATCACCGGCAACTCAAATTAGCCATTGCTACAATCAAGAGGACCTTGCATGATAGGTTCTTGATGATGGACATGGGACCATTACACTTCTTTCTTGGTCTTCAGATCAGCCAGGATGCCACAGGCATCAAACTCTCTCAGGTTAAGTATGCACGGGATCTCCTCGAGAGATTTCACATGACTGACTACAAGCTAGCACCGACTCCTTTTCTATTTGGGGTCTACCTTTAGAGTGGAGGTGACACTCCATTAGTTGACAGTACTCTCTAGCAATAGCTAGTGGGGAGCTTACTATACCTCACCCACTCTAGACCAGATCTCTCATATGCAATAGGGGCAGTTTCCATATACATGCAGGAGTCGCATGAGCTACACTACAAAGATGCAAAGCACATCCTCCGATATGTGTAGGGCACCATCACCTTTGGGATTCATTATGAAACAGGCACTACATTGAAACTCCTTGGCTTCACAGATTTTGATTGGGTAGGCGACAACATTGATCGCAAGTCCACCTTCGAATATTCACTCAGTCTAGGGTCTAGCCCTATCTGTTGGTCGAGCAAGAAGCAGGTTGCTATTGCTCTCTCTTCAGCTGAGGCCGAGTACAGAGGAGTAGTCAACATCACCATTCAAGCTCTATGGCTGTAGCACTTCCTCACGGAGTTGGGCATCCAGTTCCACCAGCCCACTGTCATCTGGTGTGACAACCAGAGCACTGTCAAATTTTGGAGGGATCTAGTATAGTGGCAACGGATGAAGCACATAGAGATCCATATGCACTACATCAGAGACTTAGTACATGATCAGGTCATTGATTTGTAGTTTTTTCCTTTAGCAGAACAGACAACATACATCTTCACCAAGATATTCACTCAGCAGAAGTTTCACTCTCTGCGCGATCGTCTTGGAGTGAAGGACATAGTTTCTTAGCCACTGTCTTTCCTTCCTCTTTTGTTTTGATTACATTGTATTTTGAGGGGGGGTTTTCCCACGAGGTTTTCCCTCTTTCCTCAATTTTAGTACAAGTTGCACTATATTTTGGGTGACCTTTAGCCTTAGTTGCTAGGGCCCATTTTCTATTTTTCCCCATAATGGTGTTCAGGGGGCGTGTAGGAGGTACTACACACCTAAGACCTTCATTACTGGCACATACGAACACTTAGTTAGAGCATTCATTGACATGCAAGTCTTCAACATTGGAATATTCACCAAATTGGCGCCTTTGACTGTCCATGGATGCATGGGACTACATGAAAGATCCTTTCTGCACGATTTACTCCCTGACTTTCTCCTCCTTCACTCCACAACTGGCTAGTTCTCTCTGGAACTTGTTGTAGGTGTCAAGTCCTCTCATTGATCACCACTATGGTGCATTACCTTCGGATATTCACCCAATGATGCTATATCATGAGCATTGTAACCTATTTTCTGCATAATCAACATAATTCTTTTTGTTCTTTCAATTTTCTTTTAGTATTTTTGCTCTGGAAAGCTGTGTGTTCAACCCTTACTAGCTAGATTCATCTCTATAGGTTTTCTAACACATTTACGAAAACATTGCACTTGAAGTTATCACCTTGAATGAGGAGGAGATTAAATTTGATATAATTGGCATCAACCCATCCATTGCAAATGCCATTCAACCATTCTTATTGCAGAGGTTCCAACTATGGATATGGAAAAGGTTTTTATTATGGAGCTGGTAATGATGTTACTGTCGAGGGTGATATCTCTGGGGGTAATGTGAGGGGACCTTTAATTTTTGTTAGAAGTCAGTTTTCAAGGTTCTCAAACAGGAGGCACAAAGGTCAACATTGATTTAATAGAAGAACTTATTTTTTCTCATGCTCTACTATTTTCAAGAAGAGACTGAACTATAGGTGTCAACATGATAGTCATCTACAAACAAAAACAAAATATTTGTTTAATCAAAGACACCAAGCATGAACTCATATAATAATATGAATGAAACCTCATAACCAGGTTGTGAGTATTCAAATGCACCAGTGGTTTCGACAGTTTGAAGAGCTCAAGTTTTTGGGTAGCAATGATATTTTATGAGGTTCAGTAAATTACAAAGGACAAATGAAATTGGTCAATATCATAATGGATGTGATTGTTATGAAACCAGCTCACAAAAAGATAGAAAAGATAGAGCAATGCCTTAGAATTCAGGCTCTTCAAGGGGGTAACCTCCTTTACATTACACACATGAACAATTCTTGGATGATACAAATGACTGAAACTCCCTTCTATATATAAGAGTCTAAGGGGTCACAATATAATAAAGCTGACATAATAGTAATAAAATAAGGGCACAACAATAACAATATTGGGTTTCATGGGGCACACTAATAACAATATGGGGACAATAGGGGCACAATAATGACAATAAGGGGTACAATGGCAATAGTAATGGGGGAATCACTAGTATTATAGGGACCTAACATACCCCTCTCCTTCAGAAAAGTGTTTTCCTCAACGCTTGAGTATTTATGGACATGTCTGTATAAAATTCTCATTCTCCCATGTGAAATATTCAGCGGATAAGTTCTTCCACTTGATGAGATACTCCGAAATTGATCGATTTCGTAGCAGTCGATTTCTTGTTTCTGTGACTACTTCTGGCTCCAACATGATTTTTCCTTCCTCATCAAGTTCTGCCAATATTGCTTGAACTCGGAGCTTATCACCTATAACCTTCTTTAAACATGAAACATGGAAAACTCGGTGCACTTGGGAAGCCACATGAAGCCCCAATTTGTATACCATAGTACCAATCTTTTGCAACACCTTCTACTGACCATAATACTTTGGTCATAATTTATTATCCTTCATAGCTTGCTTCAGGGACATTTGTTTATATTGTTGTAGCCGTAGGAATACCCAATCACCAACATCAAAACTTATTTCGCTGCGATGTTGATTTTCCTGTTGTTTCATTCTATTCTGTGCTAATGTGAGGTTATCCTTTAAGAGTTGGAGAACTTGTTGTTGATACTTGATGTGATCTTCCATTGCTTGAAACTTAGAATTTTATCTTAAAGATGATGTGATGGATGGTGGATGATATCCATAAAGTGCCATAAATGGGGTCATTTTTGCTACAGTATGGAAGGAAGTGTTATACCACCATTCAGCCTGAGGAAACCATTTGACCCATTGTGTTTGTTTATCAGATACAAAGCAACGAAGATATCCTTCCAAACATTTGTTTACTATCTTAGTTTGCCCATCAGATTGAGGATGATAAGATGAGCTATGAGCTAACTGAGTACCGAGACAAGAAATTAATTCTGTCCAAAAATTTCCATTGAAAATGGGATCTCTGTCACTTACAATAATCTTTGGGTTTTCATGTAGCTTTTGAATTGTTTCCATAAATGCAGTAGAAATTGTACTAGCTTTAAATGTATGCGATAATGCACAAAAGTGTGCATACTTGGTAATTCTCTCAACTACCACCATGATGATACTCTTTCCTTCGGACTTGGGTAAACCTATGATAAATCCATTGAAACCTCCTCTTAACGTTGGCTTAGAATGGATAAAGGTTGTAATAGACCTGGGGTATTAATTGTTTCATCTTTATTTTGTTGGGAAACCAAACATTCCACCAAAAGCTTTTCAATATCGATTTAAGGCCATCCCAAAAAAATTCCTTCTTAACCCTATGGTAAGTTTTTAAAAATCCTGAGTGCCCTCCTAAGGGACAAGTGTGCAATTCCATAAGAATCCTTTGTTTTCTTTGGGAATTCTTACATAGGTATAAGCGATCTTTGTACCATAACGAATCATTTTTCCTGCTAAATGTATCGGATGTATTGGGAACTTGTTGTAACTTTTGAATGAGTTCCCACACTTCTTTGTCATTATTCCATTCATCCCCTGCTTCATTTATCCAATCTAGTTGGATAATAGAAATGGCATACAACGATGCTTCCACATCCTCATAATTTCTTGAGAGTGCATGTGCCACAACATTTTGCTTCCCTTTTTGGTAGATGATTTAAAAGTCATAACCCAACAACTTTGTGATCCATTTTTGTCTCTCTTCAGAGGATAATCTTTGTTCTAAAAAGTATTTAAAACTGTCATGAGCTGTTTTTACCATGAAGTGCCTTCCCATTAGGTAGGGTCGCCATTTTTTAAGTGCATGTAGTATTGCCAACATTTCATTCTCATAAATAGCTTTGTGTAAATACTTTCCTTTGATTGGATGACTTTCGAAAGTAATGGGTCTTTCATCTTGCATTGAAATAGCACCAATACCATTTCCTGAAGCATCACATTCCACAATAAAGGTTTTCGTGAAATCCGGTGTATCTAAGACTGGTGCTTGGCACATTGCCTCTTTAAGATGTTCAAAGGCCTTTGTTTCTTCTGGAGCCCATGAAAATGCATCTTTCTTCAATAATTTTGTTAGAGGCACTGGTATTTTTCCATAATTCTTAACAAACTTGTGATAATACCCTCTCAACCTGAGAAATCCCAGCAGATGCTTTATGGATGTGGGATTTCCCATTCCTTAATGGCTTTAATTTTGCTAGGGTCTACTTTAACACCTTCATGAGATACAATATGACCCAGATGTTCCACCTCTTGTACTCCAAAGAAACATTTGGATCTTTTTTCATTTAATTATTTCTCCTCTAATAGTTTGAGCACCCTATTAACATGTTGAACATGATCCTTCTAAGACTTGTTGTAGATTAGTATATCATTTAAAAATATTAACACAAATTTTCTAAGGAGGGGTTTGAAAATGGGATTCATGAAACCTTGAAATGTAGAAGGGGCATTGGTAGGCGAAAAGGCATGAACAAAATTCATAATGACCCTCATGAGTTCTAAATGTTGTTTTCTAAATGTCTTCAGTCTTCATTCTAATTTGATGATATCCTGAATGAAGATCCATCTTGGTGAAGTAAATTTAGTTCTCCCAATAATTCATCAATGATAGGAATGGGAAATTTATCTTTAATAGTGAGCTTGTTGAGCTCCCTATAATCTAGACACATGTTCCATGACCCATTCTTCTTGTGCACCAATACTACTGGAGTAGAGAAAGAACTTTGACTAGGCTGAATTATACCAACCTCTAGCATTTCTGCAACCATACATTCAATTTCACTCTTTTGGGCATAGGGATATGTGTATGACCTGATGTTTGGAAGAACACTTCCTAGAATCAAATGAATAGCATGATCATGAGCATGAATAGGTGGGAGGCCTTCGAGAGTCTCAAATACCTTGGAATGATTATCCAATACTTTTTGGAGATCTGGAGAAATAGATGATTTCGATGTGGGAACCTCTAGATAACATAATTATGAAATTGCGCGTCCTTGTTCCTTCTTTAGAAGCTTTGTCATACCGTTAGAGCTGATTATCTTTCTCGGTTTCCCTGCAATACCCCTTAATTCAGCTTTCTTTCCTTCCGCATAAAATTTCATGAAATGTTCTTGAAAAATAAAAGCTATTATACCCAAGGATTGTAGCCAGTGGACTCCTAGTACAACATTAGCACCACCCATTAGAATGGATAGCACTGGGCTATTCAATGCATATTCTCCCATGGATAGCTTGATATTATTGCACTTTCAAGAGAAATTTATGCTTCCTCCACTTGCAACCATCACTTGACACTCTGGTGCTGGATATAGGAAGAAATTCAATTCCTTGGCTATCTTACAATGAATAAAATTATGGGTACTTCCTGAATCAATCAACACTATTACCTTTTTCTTCTTGATATGTCCTTCTATCTTGATAGTTTGAGGAGTGGTAATTCCAACCAATGAATTACAAGATATGGTCAGATTCATTTCTTCTTTATCTAGGCTTTCTTCCTGGAGTATATCTTCTTCTTTTGACATTTCTTGTTTCTTTTCTTCCTCCTCTTCACAATCTATGTAGAATAATTTCTTCTCAGCACACTTATGACCTTTAGTGTATTTTCTATCACAACTGTAACAAAGCCCTTTTGCTCTTTTTTCTTCCAATTGTTGTGGTGTCAACCTTATAGGTTGTGGAAGGCTAGCGACAACAACACTTCCATATTTATAGTTGTGAGTGGTAGGCTTCATGGTTGCCATAATTTTTCTTTCCATTTTTCTTGCTAACCTGAATACCTTCTCCAATAAATCAGGTTCCCAAAGGCAAAGCTCATGTTGGTTATTATCCTTTAAAGTCCCTATGAACACATTAGTCCTATGCTCCTATGGAATATCTTTTACCCTTATGTTAAATTTTTTGAAGTCCTCAATGTGCTCCATCATTTAACCCTTTTGTTTGAGATTTATCAATTGGCTAAAAAAGGTGTTGCTTTTTGTATCCTCATAATGTGCTATCATTTCTTCCGTAAAAATTTCCCAAGTGACAATTTGTTTATGAGAGAAAAGCCATCGAAACCATACAAACTGATTTGGTTCCAAACATAAAGTTGTAATACATACCTTTTGTGTATTTTGCACATTATGGAGATCGAAAAATTGCTCTATTTGTAGTATCCATGTTCCGGGATCCTTGCCATCAAACTTCCTCATATCAATTTTTGGAACATGGTGGGTCTTCAATCGAACATTAGAGTCTATGAGATCATGATTAACATTTTTTTTGTTCTCATCATGAGTTCCCTTTACTACCCTTTCACCATTAGTAACCATTTCTTGTAGCAACTTATTCAAATTTATCTTCAATTCTTCCATTTTAGCTTCCATGCCATTCATCTTAGCATCCATGCCATTCATCTTAGTTTCAATGCCATCAATCTTAGCTCCCATGCCATCCATCCTAAATTGCACACCATTAATATTAACTTCCACGCCATTCATCTTGGCTTTAGTTACCTTTTGTGAGAGTGAAATTTGTTGTACTTGGTCTTGTAATTTTGATATATCATGTTGCATTTCTTCCTCTTGTTCACGAGTCATTAGAGCTTTCAGGTTTATTACTAGGTGTTTGCATTTTCTTTCTTTGGGGCATCAATTAATGCTAATAGTTCTTCACTATTACCTTTTAATTCCTTCAATATAATTTTTCAAACCAATCTTATGCAAATTTTTAATAAAATTACACACCTTTTTTTCCACTTTGTAAGATCTTGATATTGAATTTGTTGTATCTCCATAACTGTGAACCTCAAATATATGAAATAGTGTCCTACAATAGAACTTTGAGTGCTCTTTCTAACCTTGCAAGTCTGATCAATATTGGATTCCCCAAGGAAGAGTTATGACAAATCTCCCATAGTGACCTAATTATAGACTACTTCAATAGAGCGAACTTGTACGAAGTGCCATGTGTTACTGTTTCGCCCTTAGTACATGTAACTGATATACAGAAAACTGCACGTTATCATCGTTCTGAAACTTCTTATGAAATTTCCATCTGATTCTCAGAACAAAATTTATGATGATTTTCCCCAGGTCACCTGTTTGGAATGTAATTCAGAATTCTGCAAAAACCCTAACTTCCTTAGATCATATCTCTAAAAATACAGCGAGACAAGCTCTGAAATTCAGACCTGAAGTTTAGAATGATTTCAGATCAAATGGGTTTTTTATTTAGCTTCTGAAACGTCATAAAAAACAAGTTAGAGCAAAAATACCATGATAACCTATTTGGAGCAGTGAAACCCTATAATCCAAAACCATGATACCAAATGTTATGAAACCAGCTCACAAAAAGATAGGAAAGATAGATCAACTCCTTAGAATTTAGCCTCTTCGAGGGGGAAACCTCCTTTGCATTACACAAATGAACAATTCTTGGATGATAGAAATGACTAAACCTCCCTTCTATATATAGGAGTCTAACGGGTCACAATATAATCAAGCCGACATAACAGTAATAACATAAGGGCACAACAATAACAATAATGGGTTTCTATGGGGCACAGTAATAAAAATATGGGGACAATAGGCGCACAATAATAAAAATAAGGGCTACAAGGACAATAGTAATGGGGTAATCACTAGTATTATAGGGACCTAATAGTGATGAAGTCTCTACTTTACGGAATTGGTTGACCACTCTATAATATTAAATGCTTAATGCTTTAAATTTCTAAACAACTATAGCATCAGGTGGCATATATCATTGCTTCAAGATATTATGATTTTTCAAATTATTGTTCATGTGTGAATATTCCAAGAGCTTTACTTGATGTTAGAAAATCATATTTTTATTTTTCTAGGGAAAATAACTTGACAGACATGTGGATGCTGACAATGAAGGATTGAATACCTAATAGGATAGGTTTTCAGGAACCACCTTTATATTTTTTGCCTCATATATGGCTTCATGTATGAGTTCATTTATTTTTATGGTGTTTCAATTCTTTTCTCCTCAAAGATTTGATGATAGTTGCTTACAATTATTTATTTTCTTTGAAGATGGCTTAAATATCTTGGATACGATCCATATAATTTGAAAATAGATTATTCCAACGTTGATGAAGTCATACAAATATTTGTAATAAATAGATAAATACTTTCTAGATGGAAGCAAACGAAGCCCCCTTTCCATTGATCTCAAAGGGGCAGGTAAGAAAAGGTTATGAAAATCAAGGAGAAATCATTTTCAAGCAAAAAGGGGGAGGATGAATGTGTTTCCATCAATGTGAAAGGGGTAGATTGACTGAATTATTGTCATTGATGGAAAAGATCATGGCAAATAAGTAGCAAGGAAAGTGTGCATCATAAGACCAAAAAAGGCATAGGAGCAACACAAGGTCCTATGAAAGACATAGAAGTAGTAGCATGGAAAAGGAGAAGAAAAGTAGCAACAAGGCAAGGTATGCAGGAGCTAGGACAAAGGAGTAGTAGATACATTGATGGTTTGATAGAACATTGATTCTCATGTTCATGCAATGTTGATGGATTGGTGCTTGGATAATGTTGCAGAAATTGTTTAATGAAGAATTTGTGGTGACACTAATTTGTTGTTAAGCTTAATTGTTGTGATGCAAAGGCAAGAGACTAAGGCAAAGGAAGAGTTTTTGGAAGGATTGTTATTTGATGCTAGCATTAGTTCAATGCATTTAATCATTACATGTGGCTAAAATTAATATTGGATATTTATTTATTTATTCTAAAATATTGTGCAAAGTTTGGAAATGAATGAGTGGAAGGCAAAGATTCAATCCTATTCACTCCATATTCCTATGTGGGATACAAACAACTAGCAAACTATCTCTATAAAATACATGATTTTGGGAGGCATAAAGAAGGTTAGAGAATGGGAGAATGTGAGGGGGTTAATGAAGCTGATGTGAAGCATATTTGAAGGGAAGAAGATGCGGAAATGAAGATAGAGATATCAAGAATATATGACCTGGTAAGCGAGGACATTGTTATTTCTTGTTTGCATCAGGGGATGGTAGTCTCGTTTCAAGTTGAGGCTTGATAAATATCCAATTGGAGTTGGTTCAAGTAGGAGCCTTATGTGGGTTGTAGCCTATAGAAATCATATGTAATAAGGAGTAGGAGCTTGCCTTTGCATCACAACATTAATAGAATCATGGTTTTCTCCCTTTATGGGTTTCCACATATATCTAGTGTCAATATGTGTTATTATTATGTGTTGATATGATTTTTTGGTTTTCTTATTAATTGTTGTTAATATATTCAATATGTTCGTGATCATTTTCTAAGTTGATCATGTAATAGTTCAGTTAGTGAGATTAATGAAAATAATTTAATGTCCATGAATATACTAAACTGAACTGTAGTTCATCCATATTAGCATTAATGTTCAAAGTTTTTCCAGGTTCAATTTCAATGGGAATATTGTTATGAACTGTAGTTGTGGGTATATGATCGTTATTCAAAACATTCAATGGATCTTCCTGGGCCTCGTTGTTGAACATTTCTTTTAACATTTGACATGTTGGATTTGCAATAGTAGACGGTTGGTTAATGAAGCCACTAATTACGTCGTCCTTGGTCTGTCCTTTAAAAGTGAGAGCCTCATCTAAAGTAAGAGGAGGATGTTGATTTTCTTCCTGATATTTTGGAGGAAACGATTGATAGTTATCAATTGGTAGGCTAGGTTTGGTAGGTGGATATAGGATGAGGTTTTCAACAACAATCCCTTTTGCAATTGTCATATTTCCTATTCGACATCTGATATACACATCTGCAGTTGCTAGCCAAGGTATTTCTAGTATCAAAGGGTTTTCATCCAACCTGTTTATGGGGTTGATGACCAGAAAGTCCAATAGGTACTCCCAAGAATTTGCAAAGACAATAATGACTTCTCGAGTGCCTTATCATTTGACTGCTCATTTGTTGGCCAATTCCAACATAATGGTGGTTGGTTTAAATGATGTAATCATAAGGATCCCACAAGTTTCTACAGTCAATATATTTATCACAGCTCCTAAGTCCACAAGGGTATTTGGGAAGTTATGTCATTGGATGTGGAAAGTAACCACTGGATTTTCGAGGTCATCATATTTAGCAAGTATATGCTTACCTAAGATAAGATAAGAGAGTGTTCCCAATACATGGATTGTAGGAGGGTCTTTTGGTTTTGTTCGAGGATTTCTAACACACAATTCATTAATGTTTTTATGATAGATTGAAACATATCGAATAGGCTAGAGAAGAGGAATTTTAATACATAATTTTCCAAATTCCCCTACGAGATCAAAATCATAATGAATTGAGGGATTAATTATAGAAAGTCTCTTGAGGTACGGTGGAGCAACATCTATAGTTGTAGTGGACTCTTATTGTTTGGTTGATTTATTATGCGTCTATGTTTCAGTAAAAACTACGGTGGACAGAGAGTGCTCTATTAAGGGATGCTTTTCAACAAAAAATTCATCATCTACGTGCTTTCGATTTTATGTGCCATCTTCTAGAAAGACCGTCTATCCAAATCTTCACTGCAGCTCATTACACTCAAAGGAAGTAGAGTCATAATGCAAGTTTTCAACAATTTCCAAATATTGGATGGGTCTATTATTAGGATTAGGATTTGGCTGAGCAGGTAGCTGAGGATGCAATGGAGATGGAACATTTTGGGGTAATTGGAGCGAAGTTTGTAATGGTGATTGTGACTGAGGCAATGACCCAACAGATGGATTGATTGGTCCTGTAGGGCATTGCCAATTCTGAGACCACATTGGTCCTTGTGTAGGTGAATTTTCCCAATGTGATAGGTATAAGTTATTTGATGGGTTTTTCCATGAAGATGTAGAATATTGTTGATTAGGCCATGAGGGTCAAGCGAATGGTTGATTTGTCCATGGTGGTGTAGGGTATGATTGAGATTTCCATGTGGTATTAAAATGTTGTTGATTGTGACACTATGGTAAAATGTTGTTGATTGTCTTGATTCACTATGGTCGAGGAATCTGTTGTTGAGTATATTGTCCAGAATGAAACAAAGTAGGATCTTGGATCATACCTAGAGGGATTTTTTACCACTACCATCATTTTTCCATGAGATACATTGGCTCAGGATCTTCCTCTGCCTCCTTGAATACAACTTTCAATCCTGGGAGTGAGGGACAACATTCCATTGAGTGATATTTAGTGCATATGGCACATATTATGACCATGTCCGAGGGGTAACCTTCGCAGCTATGCCTCTTTTAACCACAAGGATAGAAAATAGCTAAGGCATGTTCTGCCTCTTCTTGTTTTTTCTTCACCTGTAAGATATCCAACTGTGTAGTTAACGTACTCAAAATATTAGTTTTAAAGTCTTCTAAGAGATTACCAATTTTTGTGTGAGTCACTCCTCCCCCTGCAGTCCTGCTGGTTCTCTTGAGAGGGTCCTGAATCTCGGATCTGGTTCATGTACTTCCTCGTGAGCACCTGATACATAGTTTTACGATGTTGTCATATTCTTCCTTAGAAATATCACCTTGTCCCATTAAATTAAGTGTTTCTATCCATTCATATTTCATTCCTCTAATCAAAGAAGTTTTCAGTATTTCTCTAGGTAAAGTGGTATAAGGTGATCTTTGTAGGTTATATTGGAATATTTTGACATATTCTTCTAAAGTCTCATCTTCTTTGGACATCATTTTAAATATTTCTTCTTTCATATCCCTAGACCTACAATAGTCCTAGTATTTAGTGAGGAAGGTATTTTTCATCTGATCCCATGAAGTTATGGTACCTCCTCCTAATCCCATAAACCAACATAAAGCTGCTCCCTTTAAGGTGGAAGGAAAAAGTTTTAGTTTTTGAGGATCAGTGGTATAGTCATAACCTCGACATAAGACATCAAATTCAAATAGAAATGCATCAAGGTCCTCAAAATCCATTCCATGAAAATTTGGAAGATTCTATAATGGGATGGATTTCATTGGTGCATTGGCATGTGGGTCGACAATAGGGTATTCTATAGTCAAAGTTTGTGATTTTGGTGCTGCGTTTTCCATTTGGTCAAAAATTTGCCAGTAATCCTCAGGGATCTCATGGTCAGGAGGTATTATCTAAAGAATTATGTGTTGGCTAAACTCTGGGTTTTGAGTAGGTCTCACAACACTATTTAGATCAGGAATTTCATATTCTTCCTTTGCAACAGGTGTCATTGGAAATCCTAACTCAAAAATTTGTGGATGTGGCTCACTTGTCTCACCTTCCCCTTCTCTTAAATTACAATAATTCCCCTCACCCTTACTAGAAGGACTGAGATTATTAATAGATGTACCTTGGAAACTTTGTTCATACCTTACAGTTTTGTCATGAATCTCAGTGTGAGCTACAGTGGATGATCCTGCTACTTGAGGGGCCATAGTAGAACCCTTCCCATATGTTGTTCGGGGACTTACTGATGCTTGAGACTCTGAATGGTGAATGATTTTGTCTATAAAGGTCTTTCTTCCAAGGCGAGATTGACCTTGAGTTTTTATGGTTTTTGGAATAGGTTTTGAATCTATAACTACTTGATTTGTAGTCCTAGGATTTTTCCTAGTCATGCACACTAAACAATCTAAAAGTATCAGTTGAGGGTAGGCATTGGCACAAGATTTTTACTTGGTGCATGTGTAGGTTCTTACCTTTTGTCTTTAATACCCAACCCTACAGGGATATGACTAACACTTCTTTGAAAACCTCCCCAACAATGACACAAAAATGTTGGGTTACTCAGTTTCTCTTAAAAATACCAACTTACTTCCATTCATTAAATTGTCAACCAGAACTCATTTAGTTATTTCAAGGTTTTCCACACAGTATGTGCAAATAATAGTGCCAATGTGATCTAATCGGTCTAGCCCTATTGAAAGGTAAATGCATGTAAAATACAATGAGAAACTTGGATTTCCTAAATGAACAACATAAACAATCAAAGCTACTTTACTATGATCAAAGCATTGAATCTTCTACTACGACATTGAAATAGTTCTACTAAACACAAGTTGTTTCCTAGGAAACTGCAACTATAAGAAAGGAACAACACTTCTGAATAGAAATAATTATGCTGAAAGAAATATAAAATATCGCACTTAACAATTCTTTATCAATCACAATAAATTGCAGAATGGATAATGCTTTAGAAAATAGATTAACAAGAGTCTAATCTTATAATCTTCACTCAACTACTATAGCAGCTATCACTATGATGAAACAATTCAATAACCAATGTTCAAATCTAAAAAGTGACCAAATAATTGGAAACAAGGGACTGAAGGCAATAACTGAATAATTACAAAACAATAAATGAAATCTAAAATGAAATTTCATAACACAAGGAAGGGTAGTAGTCATTCCACCACTAGGCCCACGATCACTAGAATTGAATGGTCATTGATAAAAATCAGTTCAAGGAGTTAAGGTTGAACCATGAAGGTCTATGTTAAATTAATCATGAACAATATTACAAAAGATGTCTGTAAACCTTATAGCATAGATCAAAATGACAATAATTTATCCTCTTATTTTATTGAGGTTTAGTTCCTCGCTTTTATATTACAATCAAGTCTATTTTTAAAAGTAAAGAAGCAAATCCTCAGAATCTAAAGATTCTCGGGATGCTTAATTTGAATTACAAAATCTCCCATATTTCCTCGGAATAGGTGGCCAAGATCACATTCACAACTGATCTTTCCATGATGATCATCGATCTTGCCCAGTCAAGTTATAACTAACCCAAGCAGCTCTGTGTGACTCGTTCCTGTCCAGCTATCCCAGGGAACAACATCCGCTATCGAAAATCCCTATCAGTTAACACTTCAAATTGTAAGCATAACTCATACTTTCATTGTTAAAATAACTCTTCTAATGGATAAAATGATGACACTCTTATTAATCTCTTCTAAGGTTCATATGACATGAATCGCCATATTATATACATAAAAATCTTAGAAATATAATAAAAAGATAAGGAAATAAGGTTAGAGAATGTATTAATTATTAGGTCCAACATGGAGCATGGCGAAACATCAATAAGTTTTCTTTAAAAAATTTAATTAAAGTAATTGAGAACTATAGTGGAATTTCGAGATAAATTTCTTATTTAAGAACCAGCAAAATGGAGGTAATTCGTTATGAAACATTTATAATGGCTTGTGATGGAAAAGTATTAGTCTTGGAAATAGTGAAGTGAGAAGAAAAAGTGAGACTTTTAAGCTGAAAATGATATGATAATGGTATATTGGTTACGCGAAGACACCAAATAAACATGGAAAAACTTCAAAACAATATTGTTGATACTCAGAAAGATACTAGCATTAGACCAAATATAGTAACTATAAAAGGAGCTAGGTTAGGGTCTATTTCAAATCTATGGAAACATATTAGAAACGGAATGTAGTGGCCCCTGAAATATATATAAAGAAAAAGAGTCCATATATCTTTTGAATTTCCCATACCTGATGGAAAAAGAGGGATCGAGATTGTCGAGAGTTATAGACTCGTAGCATTGAATCACAGAACGATTCACTAATTGGTCTATTTTATAATTGTTTCACGATTGGAAAAACCTAAATTGATCTAGGTTGGTACAATAGGATGAACAAGGATAGATGTAGGCTAGATTCCATGGGCAGTCTAACAAAATTGAAGAAAAAATTATATATTTATATAATAATTATGAATGATACAACCATAAACAATGGAAGGAAAACTCTTAACCTGGTCTTTGCTCGTTTGATGTTTTCTCTTTAAAGTTTTGGGAAAATCATAAGATGAAAAATAACAACATATGAAAATATGTATATATTTGTGTGTTAGGTACACATGATAATCGACGTGTATTTTAAATACTCTGAGGAATTTGTTGTCTTAACATGACTTGAAGGATTGATAATGGTTATAAGTAAAATGTCATCAGAAACAAGCAAATAGCCGAGTAAGGTAACCAAAGAGTATGTGGCACATAATCTTCAGAAAAAGTATAGTTGTGATAAAGAGAATGTTAGTAGCATATTGGAGCAAGGGTTACCTATTCCTATTTTCATGTGATGTGTGAACGTGGAAAGTGTAGCATGCCACCAGTCAATGCTACCTTAGTTAAGTACCATAAAAAAAATCAATATGACTTTTATAGACACAACTGAAATCTCATCAATCAATTTATTAGAATGAACATATGCTTACAAAATAATTTAGTATAGATAAGAACACTAACATGATGTGTTGAGGAATTTGAGAGACATGAAGATGCAAGGGGGAAGGACCCCATAGTTGAGTTAAATTAAACAAAATGGCAGAAGGAACATTTAACCTCTAGACACCTTAATCCATAATATACAATGTGGGTAAGTGAATCAGTAGTGATGGCACTTATAAAAAAATTCACCAATTGATTAATTCTTTAAACATTCACAATATTAAACACATAAGGAGATATCAGAGCATCAAAAAGGAACACAAAACCATAAGAATAATCAACACATGGGACACCAATGATTTTTGGTGGAAAAACCAAAGTGAAAAAAACAACCCAATTTTATTGTGTTTCTTCTCATTCTCTTATTATTATATGATAAAATATTTTACATATTTTAGCTAGCATCCACCAACTAGGAGCCACTTCCCATTCTACAATATTGTTGGCCACTACTAGTTACAAAGTCTCTACTCACATGAATTTTTATGCCACCACTTGATGGAAGCATGATGGAGGGAACCAATCCTAATAAGCCTTGCCCATCCACCACTAGATGGATATAACACTCCCAATATACCATTTTTCTAGCCTCCACCAGTAAGGAGGAACCACCTCTTTCATGTTTAGCCATTACTAAATGGATGCCCCAACCTCCTCAAACACTTAGAGCCATGCTTTCATTCATTTTCAAACTCAATTGTTACACATAATTTTGTCGCGTTAGGAAAATTAATATTAGTTTGGATCTTTCGCTATCCATAAATGTGTTACAAAGAATCCTCTTGTAGGGATAGAATCAAAACAGTCTCAAAGAGAATGACATTCCTAGATCCCAAGGCTCAAAAACTTATTTTTTGCTTCCCTCACAGTTCCCTAGACAATCTCTACAAATACACAGAAAGTTCCATTAGGAACTGTAGATAAATTCTCTTTGTCTTACACTATTTCCTACGCACATGACTTAAAAAATGTAAAAATAAAAAGTAATGTTTAGAAGAATTGTAAGTTGTATCTTTCCAAACTAACAAGTTTTGAATGGATGCCTATTCAACCCTAATCCCTCCTGTCATGGGGCTACTCCCTCTATTTGTGGAACCCCTATCCCACCATTAGTGGATCTCATCCCTTGGGAAATGGATCCCAAACTTCCCACTCTTCAGCTATAAATCTAACACAAGCCTGAGGATTGGGGAGGACTATTGGTAGTAAGCTTGTACTATAGAAATAAGGTTGGAAGGCTATTTATTCAAGGAGAGGGTTGGATATTTTGGGAATGGACTCAGAACATCAAGGCTTAAAGGTTGTAAGTCTATTCTCTGTTTTATTCATATAAAAGAAACTTTTCTTTCTCAATTATGTCTTTGTTGATATAATTTGTGGGATTCCTTGATCACCCACATAGATTATGATTGAATATTGATAAATTTATGATACATGATAGATTTTATTACTTCATTTATCTCTTATACTATATACTGGATGGTTTTCTCTTGTGTATGTTTCTATCTATGCAGATCTCCTTCAAGACATCATGGAGAAGTTGTGGAAAGCAATGGGAAGATATCTAAAGCATCGAGGAGAAGCAGATGCTTGAAATCTATGAAAGGGACTTCACCAGGAATTTGTATTAAACTGTAAGTGATCTCTATCATAGTCTTTGTTTTAGTCAAGTGTAATCTAGAGAAAGGAAGCAGTTCCTTGTTATTTGTTACTAGATGTCTCTGAGGTCTAAGGAAATTGCTCTTGTCCACAAGAGCGATTTCTTTGCATAAAAATTTATTGACCATATTGGTGATCCTCTCACTGTCCATTATTTTCCTTTTTTGACGTTTTGAACCTTCTGTAGAAGCTCTCTCTAAGTGTTCGGAAATCTTAAAAATGTGGATTTTGGGTTTTATTTCACTTATATTTTTTTAAATTTTTTTTTCCAAAATTTCCCTTTATGTGCACTTTAGATTTAGGCAAAGAGTGCACTTATGAACACTATTATTTCTTCAAAAGTGTGTATGCACACTAGTTTGTTATATGCCCTCTGCACATACCTAGAATTCTTAAAATTTTAGTATTATCCTCATCAAGTCCACAGTTTTTGGTTTTTCCTATTTAGCTACACTTATTTGTAGCTTCTTTGAGTATCTGTCAAGTTGGTTAGGCATTTTCAATTTTATTTTTGAGAAATTCTAAATTTTATTTCCTTCGGTCATTACTCAAAGGTTTGTCTTAGTTTCTTAACAATTTTTGCATGTTTTTGCTTTCATTTTTGCATGTTTTTTCTTTCATTTTTGCAAAACCATTTCCCCCTCAAATGTCAGGGGCGGGGGGGGGGGGGGGGGGGGGGATGAATATTTTCTGAGTGTTAATCGCCTATGAGTGTCATTATATTTTATCTTTGGAATTTTCACCCAACTTATTTTAATTACACTCGATTGGTTCTTTAGTTACATTGGTGAAGGAAAATAGTCTTGTTATTTCGCTGATTTGGAATAATCTTGTCTTTGTTTTGAAGAATTCTCTTGTATAGATTACATTTTCATAGTTACAATTCTCATGTTCATAACATAAATGGAAATTGTGCATAGATTATATTGAATGGTTTGGGAGTTAGGGCTTTGAATTGCACTAGAAAAATAGAAGTGGTGTATTTTGGAGTTAATATTTTAAAGAACCTCTCTCCTTACTTTAGCTAGAATTCATTGAAATCAAAAGATCACAATATCATGTTCAATTGCACTAAAATTTTGTGTCAGGTCACAAAACCATCAATTTCATGTACGTTTACCATCTGAGTAAATAACAACTCTTAAAATTAGGGTTATTAAAATCAATCTAGAAATTTTTGTTATTTTAGGGCTCCTTTCCACCAACCTAAGATCAGGTTGTAAGGATTTGGAAGAGAGAATTGAATTAACTTTCCAAGATGCAAACAAAAATTAGCATGTTGTGATAGGTAGTAAATTCATTTACTACAATTTGGCTCTAGGAAGCTCCCCTTATAAAGGAGTTAAACACAAGATCATATTGGACCCAATGGAGTGAACAAAACTACTTCATTGGTTATGGTAGATTCATTTACTCGTATTAAAATTGGTTCCGAAAGGTAATTAGGAGTCACTTGGAAGTAAACCTCAAATTAACCATGTTGAGGAACTTTCAAGGGGATTGAGCTTCGCTACTTTTCCCTTACGTGTAAGCCTGATGTGTGACTGTCACCCTAGGTAAAATTGTTTTACATGGTAACCTTACAGACCATCATCTTGGGGCTATTACCCAAGGTGACGATGAAGGGGAAGTCTCTATTGTATGTAGAAAAAACATTGGTTAGACTCATTTGGATGTTTTTGGAGGATATTCTTCATTCTGGATGGCATAAACTAAGTTTACTTGCACCAGATCATCTACATTAAGCAGGTTGTCAATGTAACTAGTTCCACCCGCTCTATCTATAGCGACTTTTCACTTTGATCTCCATGATGTTGGGTTTCATCACCAACTAGTGATTTCTCTATGAAAATCTTGTTTGCATGGTTTGAATCTTTAGATTTTTTAACGCATGTTAATTGTTTGTTTTTACTTTTTAACAGACCTTAGGTGTGGATTGTGATCTTCAATTGTTAGTATTGATAGTAAATTTATCTAAGTTGAATGAAATAGCATCAGTGTCAGAAGTTACTAACAAAGAACACCCTTTTAACGAGAACCCTGGTCCTCTCCATGTCTTTGAAAATGTGAGTCCTCCTTAATTGGCTACATTGTCACTTCTTGAATTCACGATAGGTTTACGGGTGTGGTTGTTTTCAACTTCTTTGATCCCAAATACCAAAAATATTCCACCTCAACCGAGTTTTCCCCCTAAATCGAGTTCATCATCTCAACATCACCAGCCTCTTATTGAAACTATACCTTCTTCACCCAACATGTCCTCTTCTCCTTGTTCTTATTTTCTTTGTAAAATACGTGATACTGGTAGCCATGTGACTAATAAGAACAAGAAAGTGAAGAATAAAAAGAAACATAGGAAAATTTTCAACCAACCAACAATGGTTGTAGGTAATGGTTATGTTGAGGAAGCTTCCAGTATGCATCCTAATCCTAGATACCCTTGCAAGCATTGTAAGGGTGACCACTTCTTTATTGATTGTCCTGGTATTTTTAAGGTCTTGGAAGTATGGTCAAAAAATTCTTGTCAACCTATTGTTGATCCATCAATGAGTGATTGTGATGTTCATGGGAAAATGGGTAAAGTTAGGTTTCCTTGTCGGATTCATTATAGTCACCTTTTCCCTCATACGGATGAAACCTCAAAATTGTTGGAAAAATGTATTGTTTCATAGCAACAACTTCCAACTGGTTACCATAAACTCTCTCAACCTATGTTCAGTTGAAAAAATGTTTGATCTAATTCCATGTAGAGTCCATCCCACTCTTCCATTAGAGAGTGAAACACATATCACTCAGGTTGATTAGTCATGGGTTGATCAAGTGGTCAGCTCAATACCATCCTCATTTGATCCTGCTCTCCTTTTAGGGATTGAAATTCCGCTTAGGTTGTTCTTGTTACTTAGGATTCTTATACACATGGGGAATTTCACGTGTTTCTGTTGATACCCCTCCAGTTAATGAGGTTATTTCCTTTGATTGGAGTAAAGTGATAGAGCCACATCTTCCTTCTTTCACCCCTTTCCAAATCATTGTGAAAGTGTATGGTAAGAATGTATGGCACACAAATGTAGATGTAGGTGATTCTATTAGTATTTTATCCTCATCTACATAGCAAGCTTTGGGTTCCCTTCATATTGTGGCTATTTCATAGAATATTTTGGCTTTTAATAGAACCATTAGTGATCCTTTAGTGATCCTTCCTAAGTTACCTATTACTTAGGAAGGTAAAATTGTCTTTATTGATCTTATGGTAGTCCAAGACGCCTTGGATTTAAATTTTATCCTTGGGTGAGACTATGCCTATGCTATGAAAGTTGTTGTATCGCCACTCTTTCACGTGATGTATTCTCCTCACAATGGAAACATTGTGACTATCAACCAAATTTCATTCACTAATCTTGATTCGACTACCAGCCATTCGACATCCTTGAATGTTCCTTATCTGCATGTGATGTCCACCCCGCCACGGGTCAATTATGTGGAAACCACTCCCATGTCTTCGGTTTATTATGCAAGTAATCCTTTCACTATTTTATTGACTTGTTATGACTTAGATCTGGTAATTGACATAGGGAACCTTGTGGATGAATTCAAAATGGATTTTCTAACCCCTTTGGATTCTCTTCACATGTCTTATTTCAAGATAGCTATTCTTCCTTTTGATGAAGATCTCTTGGAAGCCATGGTCAGGAAAATTCCCTTCACATGTTTTTCTTCCAAATGGAAGAAATGATCCAATCAACTATGAGAATGGTTATTTTACTATTTCAACCTCACTAAAAAATGAAACAAGTTCCACGAGGATAGTTCTTTTACTATGTCAACCTCAATAAAAAAGAAAACAAGTCGTTATGAGGATAGTTCTTTTACTATGTCAACCTTGTTAAAAAATGAAAAAAATGCTTGTGAGGATGGTTCTTCTACTCTTTCAAGCTCATTAAAAATGAAAAAAGTGCATGAGAGGATGGTTCATTTATTGTGTCAACCTCATTAAAAAATGAAATATATTCTTATGAGCATAATTATTTTCCTATGTCAAACTCGTTAAAAAATGAAACAAGGTTCCATGAGCATAGTTCCTTTTCTTGTGTCAAGCTCATTAAAAAATGAAAGAAGATTCCATGAGCATAGTTCTTTTCATGTGTCAACCTCATTAAAAACTGAAACAAATCCTCCCCTAATCAAGTCAAATCTTTCAGCTGATCTCATAAATGAACATTCATTTCATCCGCCTATTAGTAACCAACAATCTACTTAGGTGAATGAAACAAATATTTGGGCGCATGTTCCTATGTCGGTATGTTGGGAGCATGAAAACTTATCTCAAGCATATTTTCCTCTTTGCTTCAAGATATGTAGAAATGAAACCACTCTCAAGCATAGTTTTTGTTCGTTTCAAGCTTGTGTAAAAAGGAAACCACTCTCAAGCATAATTTTTCTCTCTTTCAAGGCTGTGTAAAAATGAAAACACTCTCAAGCATAATTTTTCTTTGTTTCAAGCTTGTTTAAAAATGAAACCACTCTCAAGCATATTTTTTCTCTATTTCAAGCTTGTGGAAAAATGAAACCACTCTCAAGCATAGTTTTTCTGTATTTCAAGATTGTATAAAATGAAAACTACCTCGAGTCCATTTTAGTTATTATTGGCAAAACTCGTTAAATAATGAAAATATAGACCTTATTTTGCTATATTTGTTGCAAATAATACTCTGAGGGGGGTGAATCAGTATTATCAGATCAATAATTTAATCTCCCAAAAAGATTTATATACGCTACTTTAGCTAAGTGAACTAGCGTGTACACGCAACTGTACTTAAACTAACTAGCGTATATGCAAAGAGTTTTTTATTTAGACCGTTTATCATGTATTGAACTTTAACCAGTATATTAGAGATTTATTAGACAATGCAGTAAAAGTAGAATAAAGCATCACACATAAGCAACACACATGAAAACCAAGATATAAGGTGGAAACCCAGTGTGGGTAAAAACCACCTGTTGTTTTCGTCTTTGTCTTCCTTTAATAATAAGAAAATCTATTTACAATCTTGTACTGGTGCAGACTCATACCAGTACACAGGCACCCACCTGTAGAAGGCTACAGCCTTCTCTTGTTCTACAGCTACTACTAGAAGGTAGCTACAACCTCCTAGCTCTTGTACTAGCCAATATGTTTACTAGTACATAGGTGCCACCCTACAGAAAACTTCGCTCTTCTACCAAGGACCATGTTTCATGAATTTTCAGGCTGGATACTCCCGGAATGCAACACCACAATCTGAAGGCCTCGTTTCATTCAATTTTCATACTGGACCCATCAACAACATCATAAATGCAATACAATCATCAAGTACATCTACTTCAACCAATCACTGAAACTCAATCATTATAACATGAATCTGATCATTCAGAATATTGTCACCAGAATACATTCACCAGAATATAGTCACCAAAACCCAAAGGAGAACCCAGAACTCTGTAACAACAAATAGAAACAACTGAGACATACTTCATCAGGTATACGCTACTTCCATATGTCAAACTAGCGTGTATATGTGGTTTTATAAAATCCAACAAGTGTACACATCTATAAATATTAATTCATAATTTTGTAGTTATTCCAGACTTCAGTTATACCCAAATCATAACATTTACAGAATAACACATGCGTCAGTATTCAGATCTAGACTATACAAGATCAAACCATATAATGATAATTCATTTCAGGCCTTAAGATCTCAATCTATCATTAGATCTTATCCCTCATCAACCGCTAAGGTTCATCCTTGGTTCAGATTAAGCAAAGAACCATAATCCAATAGCCTGCATACTAGATCTCACACTTCATCAGATATTCGATACTTGCACCCTTGGCCTAATGATCTTCTCCTCCTTATAAAGTTTTAGGCCTTTCTCAATACCATGGATGAAAACCACTTAGGACTAATACCTTGGACCAAATACCTAGGTTCAATACCTTAGACCAATACCATGGATCAAAATACCTTGGACCAAATACCTAGGTTCAATACCAATACCATGGGACCAAATACCTTAGACCAAAAACTTAGTTTTCCAACATATACATGCTTTTGCTTCTGTGAAAGTGCATCTGTACGTATACACTACTTGTGTTCAAGGAACCTGCATGTATACACAGCTTGGTCAAGGTGAACCTGCGTATACCTCTCTTTCTTCATTCTTTGTAGTCTGATATGTAATTCTTTGCTGTTGACATGCTGCAACGTGTTCTTTCATCTTAGATATTTACCATCAAGGACAAAAGTTGTATCATAATTCCAACAATCTCCCCCTTTGGACTTGACGGCAACAACAACACCAAGTCACTCTCTCCCTTTGACATCAAGGGCAAAGTGTGGACCAAGATAATTTCTCTCTTTGATATAAATTATGTTGGTCATGCTCCCCTAAATACATGCTGAAATCTCTGATTGAGATTCTCTTTGTACATGCTGAGGTGCACTAAAACTGTACATGCTCTTCTTGATTACAAGCTGAGTCTGCAAAAAAATATTTTCTAAAAGAAAAACATGACTCTATAACTCAACTATGTGAGGATGACCTTCCTATCACCAATGACTCATACGTACATCCATCTCCCAACCGAGTGGGGATATACCAAATTTTACTCATCCACCCAACCAAGTGGGGATATACCAATTGTTTATACATGACAATAACAAGAAATATTACATCATCCATCCCATGTAAAGTGAGGATACAAATTACATCATTTGTCCAAGAGGACTCATATCACTTCCTAGACTTTTACATGACTTGAGTAACAAATGGTATAAATATCTGAAGCCATAGCTAGACTCAACAACCATAATGCCAACAATGTTTAATGTACGTGAAGGCTAATGCTCCCCCCAAACTTGTGCCACCTGTGAATTGTTAACAGGTCAATGATCAAGGCATCTTTGTGAGTGAGATAAAATTAATGAATAGAGCATACAGATGTTAATCATCCATATCAGATCTGCCCCACATATACGCTGCATTTTTCTTGTCAAAACACATATATGCTGCATTTTTCTTGTCTGAAACACATATATGCTGCATTTTTCTTGTCTGAAACACATATACGCTCCTTTACCCATAGGAACCCGTGTGTGTACGCGACTCCATGAAATATGCGTATAATAGCCTTTTTCTGAAAATAAATAAATAAATAATTGGATTTAACAGCAGGATGATGCAGCAACTACTCCCAACTTTTGTCTGAGATATTCAAATGTCTCTCTGGGCAGTGGTTTAGTGAATATATCAACAACCTGTTCTTTGGAGGGAACATATTCCAATTTGACCTTTTGTTCAAGCACTTGTTCATGCAGAAAATGGTATTTGATGGGTATGTGCTTGGTCTTGGAGTGCATGACTGGATTCTTTGAAATACTGATGGCACTTGTATTATCACATAGAATGGAGATGGGTGGAGTGCATGTGATCTGAATGTCTTTCAAGGTTTGCATCATCCAAAGTAGTTGTGTGTAGCAAGATGTAGCAGCCACATATTCTGCTTCAGCTATAGATAACACAATTGAACTTTGTTTCTTGCTGAACCAAGACACTAACCTAGAACCCATATAGAATGCACCACCACTAGTGCTTTTTCTGTCATCAACACTTCCTGCCCAATCTGCATCTGTATATGCATGAAGAGTGAGATCTGTATCTCTAGGATACCATAAACCAAAGTTTTGTGTTCCTTGAAGATATTTGAAAATTATTTTGACTGCCTAAAGGTGTGATTCCTTTGGATTTGCTTGGAATATTCCAACTATTCCTACTGCATGCATGATGTCAGGTTGGGTACCTGTTAGATAAATCGAACTACCAATCATGGATCTGTAATTTGGTTGATTTGATGCTGCTGATTCATCCTTTGAGCTAACACTGCATCCTCTTACCATTGGGGTACATACTAGTTTAGAATCTTACATGCCATACCTTTTCAAGATCTGTTTGAGATATTTGGTTTGTGAGAGAAAAATACCATCTTTATTTTGTTGAACTTGTAGACCAAGAAAATAGGTAAGTTCACCAAGCAAGGACATTTCAAATTCTTGCTGCATTACTGAAGCAAAATTCTGACTCATGGATTCTTCATTGCTACCAAAAATGATATCATCAACATAAACAACAATAATTAGCAATTTATCAAAGTCAATCTTTGTATATAGATTTATCTGATGAACCTTTTGAAAAAACTTGTTGATGTAGATATTTGTCAAGATAGTAATACAAGGCCCTTGGAGCATGTTTCAGACCATAGAGAGCCTTTTTGAGTCTGCATACAAGTTTTGCATCATTTCGAAGAATGAATCCTTCTGGTTGTTCAATATAAACTTCTTCTTATAAATCTCCATTAAGGAAAGAAAATTTTACATGCACTTGGTATACTTTGAATTTTTGAAAGCTAGAAAGAGCAAGAAACATCCTTATGGCTTCATGTCTAGCAACGGGTGCAAAATTTTCTTCAAAAGCTATACCTTCCTATTAAGCATATCCTTTACAAACAAGTCTGGCCTTGTTTCTAATGACTTCTCCATTTTCATTCAGCTTGTTTTTGAATATCCATTTAGTTCCTATAATATTTTTATCATGATGTCTAGGAACTAATTCCCAAGTATTATTCTTTTCAATTTGCTCAAGTTCTTCATTCATGGCCTTGACCCAACATTCATCTTTGCATGCTTCATTTACATTGTGAGGTTTGGTGGAGGATAGTAATGCTAGATAGCTTGAAGTTTCTATAATAGATCTTCTTGTTCATACACCTTCCTCTTTTTCCCCTAAAATTTGAGTTTCTGGATGATTTTTCTGAACATACCTAAACAGTCTTTTCTTCTACCATTATCTCTACTTTTGGTGCTTCATTGGTTTCTTCTTCAATATCCTTGTGATTTGATGTGGGAAAATACTCCCCATCTTCTTCATTGTCATAATATTTTGTTTTCATTTGTTTTTTATTTTTGCATGCTTCATCAACTACAACATTAGTACTTTCAACAATTTTTCCAAGTCTTTTATTATAACATTTATATCCTTTACTTTTGAAAGAGTAACCAAGAAGAATACCTTCATTTGCTCTGGGCTCAAACTTACCAAGTTTTTCATCAGTCCTTTTGATATAACATTTGCTTCCAAACACTTTAAAGTATTTTAAAGTATGAGTCTTACCATACCAAAGTTCATGTGGAGTTTGAGCGCTATTTACCCAAACATTTGCCTTGTTGAGAATAGTTAAAGCGACAAATGCAACTTCACCCAGAAGGTTGCAGGAGTTCCAGATTCATCTAGCATAGCTCGAGCCATTTGTTGAATAGTTTCGTTCATCCTTTATACCACTCCATTTTGCTGAGGAGTCCTTACGGTGGAGAATTGCCTTTTTATTCCATGTTGTTCAGAAAAGTCAAAGAATTCATCCGAGGTAAATTCCCCTCCTGATCAGATCTGAGGCATTTGATTTTTCGATCTAATTCATTTTCAACCAAAGCTTTGAAGGATTGGAAATTTTCAAATGCTTCATATTTATACTTTAGCAGACCTGTCCAACACATTCTAGAAAAATCATTAATGAACAAAATAAAATATTCTTCTCCACGAGGTGATTTTTTCCTTGATGGTCCACATAAATCAGTATGAACAAGTTCAAGAGGCTTACTATCCCACCCTTCTTTTTCAATGAAGTGAGCTATGGTTTGCATATTGTATTTTCAAGGATGCTGATATCTGGAAGATCACGAACAACCTTGAATTTGCATGCTTTTCCTATTTGAGAAAATCTTAGGTGTCCCGATCTTCTATGCCACAGTTAGTTTTCATCATTTTTTCTTAGACAACATTGTTGTTGTCCTCCCTTGAGTATGTATAAGTTGTTTGGAATTCTTTTACCTTTCATTACAGTCTCCTTGTATCAAGTTCACAAACAACACATCCCTTTGATCGAAACGCCACTTCATTTCCTTGATCACACATTTGACTGACACTCAACAGGTTATGCTTTAAACCGTCTACATACATAACATTTCCAGCTTTAACCTTTTCTTTCAATAAAAGAGGTCCTTTACCTTTATGATAGCACGAGTGTCGTTTCCAAATGAGACATTCTTTTCCTTTTCTAACGCATTATATGAGTGAAGTTTTTCTTTGTCACCTATCATGTGTTTTGAGCATCCACTATCGATGTACCACTAATTTTCTTGTCCCTATGCATACAAGGCTATACCACATCTTTCTATTTGAGATTCTTTCCTTATCCACATCTTGGTATTTAATGGAGTTTTCTCCTTTTGAGATGATTGCCAAAATTTTCTCCTACATTTAGATTCTTCATGACCAAAGCTGTTACAGATTGAGCATTCTATTTCATTTTCAAGAAGAGAAAAGTTATTATAGGAACTTTTCCTGACCCCTGTTACATCCCTTTGATTTTGTGCTTCTCTAGTCATGATGGTTTTGTAAGCAACACATTGAGTAGCTTTGTGTCCAAAATTATGACATGAAAAACATTGCCCATTAAAGAAGTTCTTGCGACTATCGAATCTATTGACATGGTGATTGTAGTTTTTATTGATATTCATCTTTGGAGAAAATTGAGTATGATTTACTAGAGATTGGTCGTGGCTTCTATTCATCCTTGGAATAAATTGAGCCTGATTTAGCTGTAATCTACTTTATGCCTTTGTTGACGATTGTCATATTGTTCATTGGTTTTTGCTGCATCAAGATAACTTTCAGTGGAGGTTGACGACTTCTGTGATTGAGATGCTTCTTCAGTAAGTTTTCTAATCCTTTAGGATGTTGGAAATAATACTGAGACGGGGGTGAATCAGTATTATCGAATCAAACACTTTTTCATTTTCATACTCATATTCATATACGCTACTTCAGTGAAGGGAACCTGTGTGTACGCACAACTGTGTCTAATGCAACTAGCGTATATCCCGTAAACTTATGATTCAGTTAATCCATTAAATGTTGATATTTAGTTAGTGCATCATAACTTTTATATAACCATATGAACAGTAAACAGGTGCAGTAAAATAGAATAGATCAACACACACAAGAAGCACACATGAACACCATGATGTAAGGTGGAAACCCAATGTGGGTGAAAACCACCTGCTCCAAGTCGTCTCTATCTTCTTTTAATAAGAAACTTCTTTTTACAATATTTCTGTACTGGTGTAGTCTTATACCAGTACACAGGCTTCTACCTGCAGAAGGCTACAACCTTCTCTCGTTCTCCAGCTTCTCCTAGAAGGGAGATGCAACCCCCTTAGCTCTTGTACTAGCCGATCCTTTTACTAGTATGTAGGTGCCGGCCTACTGAATGCTCCAACCTTCACTCGTTTTCCAGCTACTATTGGAAGGGAGCTACCACCCCCTTAGCTCTTGTACTAGCTGATGTACTAGTATGTAGGTGCCGACCTACAGAAGGCTACAACCTTCTCTTTCTTCCTCTAGGTACCACGTTTCATAAATTTTCAGACTGGATACTCATGGAACACATCATCATAATCTGAAGGCCATGTTTCATCCAATTTTCATACTGGACCCATCAATATCATTGAAGCACACAATCAATCAACACTAGCATCATCAATCTCTGAATCACCCAATACTGAAACACTGAAACCCAGTCAACAAACTGCAATCACCAGAACACAGAGCAGAACATAGAACTCTGCAACAATGTTCAAATCTAACTGTATCATCAAAAATCATGTATCAGAGTGCATACGCTACTTGGAAGAGCCGAACTAGTGTGTATACGCAACTTCACCAAAGCGAACCAGTGTATATGTCATTAATTACTTACTTATAACTTCGTTGCACTTCCTGACTCTAGACAAACCCAGATCATTACATATACAAGGATAATACGTATGTTAGTAACCAGATCAAGTCCATCAGATCACATAAATATAATTCATTATGATCTTGATCCATTATAAATCTCATCCATCAACACTAAAGCTAAACACAATCAACCAAGCTAAATATGCAGAATACTGACACCAGTAAATAGTCATCAGAACCCATCAACAACAAGAACCACCTGTAACTTCAAACATCATAGTTCATATGGTATACGCTACTTAGATGTATCTAACCGACGCATATACGCACTTTTATCATAGTCAACCAGCGTATACATCTGTAAATATTCATTCATGATTTGCAGCTATTCCAAAACTTGAGTTATACCCAGATCATAATATTTACAGAACATTACGTGCATCAGTATACAGATCTAGAATAAGCATGATCAAACCCGTATAGAGATGATTAATTCCAAGCCATTAGATCCCAATCTATCCTTAGATCTTGTTCTCCATCAGCCACTCAGATTCTCCTTAGCAAAGCATTATGAACCCATAACCTGCGTCTAGATCTCATACTTCAGTAGATATTCAAGACTTTTTGAATGCCTTTGCCTAATTATC